>CM028131.1:267457500-268725000 GCA_016271365.2 Neoceratodus forsteri | reverse complement strand
ACTCTCCATACTCGTACATCACAAAATGTGCTAGCACAGGGGCAGCGTTCAGAACCAGGAAATAAAAGGGATCAAGCGCTCGCCTCCAAGGTACCTAATACAATCCGTGTGTGGTGCCTAAATATGATCCCTTCCCTTCCTAAATACAACATTAAAATACTACTTTATATACCATTTGAACTAGAGGCAGGTATGGAAGGTGCGCACCAGAAAAGGTGCCCTTTAAATACCACAAGAAGTTCTAGTTTTTGCAAGGTTTTGTATATGAATATGTATCATGCAAGTAATTTTGTGTTTCAGATTTAGGTCAGCAAGTGGTAGTTCCTGCAAGCAGCTGGCGCGGGGGTGCGTTTTCTTGATTGATGTCGATATGTTTTCTGTTACAGGTAAAGGTTTCTCAAGTTTAAGCTTATGCATCCTGAAAAGGTATTATGTTCAGTACTGTATTTGTTAAATCATTATTCCTATAAATGTTTAACACAAAAATAACAACCAATATCTCAGAAATGTAAGAGGTGCTAACTTTCAAAGAAATATGACATTCTAAATCATCTTAAAAAGCTTGATGTTGAGATAGCAATGCAGTAGGGGACGAATCCTAAGCTAGTGATGCTGACCTATTCAAGAGGTAATGGGTGGGCTATGTACAAGGATCAGGGATACAACTCAAAACAAGGTGGAGTGGAGCGCTGTTGAGCAGCCAGCAGTAACTTGGGAGGTTTGAGGTGTGGTGGTGTTTTTTGGTTAAATTCACTAAAAATCGACTTCATTTTCTGGAAAATACACAAGTAACTTTGGTGCCTATATATGGTCCTAACAAATCTGATCCAGTGATTAGTTTAGAGATATTAAACAAAATGTATCAAAAATCCCAGAAACATTCTCGCACCACAGGGACTGGGGTGCAACCGAAAAAACACTACTGGGACATAAGAAAAAAAAATTTGGAGCACTCACAACTGGAAAAAAAAAAATCTATAAAGCACTGGCTAGAGAAAAGGCTTTTATTAAAAACTGGTGTCTCAGGTATAAACAAGTTAAAAACAGCGAGCCTCACAAGGTGTGAGCTGCCTAGCCTCACACCTTGTGAGGCTTGCTGTTTTTAACTTGTTTGTACCAGAGACACCAGTTTAATAAAAGCCTTTACACTAGCCAGTGCTTTATAGTTTTTTTTTTCTGGTTGTGAGTGAGAGCTGAATTTTTTGCTTATGTACCAAAATTATAATACCAAGATTATTCCAGCTGGAGATTGGAATGCTGTTCAAAATAATATAGCTGGCAAATCTTGAAATACTAACATACTAATTGCCAGCAGATTAGGCCTTACGGTCTATCGAGTTTGCTCGAACCTCAGATCCCTAGTTGGGTGCCGGTGCCCCCGTGTTCCAGAAACCCCTATCATCCATCCCCACCCCCTGGGCAACATCTGACAATACATCCACTTTCTGTGTCTGTCCCACCCTCTCTTGAAGCCCCCACTGTGGATCTCTGAACCAGCTCGCCAGGCAGTGCATTCCAGGGTCCACCACCCTCTCAGTGAAAACCTCCTCCTCCCCCACCCTCCACCTTCAAACCATGCCCTCTGGTGATACCTCCCTGCTTTAGTCTAAAGATCCCCTCCATGTTTACCCTATTTATTCCCTTGAGGTACTTGAAGACCTCAATCATGTCTCCCCTGCCTCTCCTCTCCTCCAATGAAAACAGGCAGAGCTCCTCAAGTCTGTCCTCATATGCCAAATCCCCTAGTCCTCGTATCATCTTAGTTGCCCTCCTCTATACCCTCTCCAGGAGCTGTATGTCCCTCTTCAAGTGTGGTCTCAATACTGTACACAGTACTCAAGGTGTGGTCTAACCAGTCCATTGTACAGCGGCAGAATCACTTCCCTGCTCCTAGAGATGATCCCCCTTACGATGCATCCCAACATCCTGTTTGTCTTGCTAGCCGCTTTCCTGCACTGCTCAGAGTTATTCATACATGCATCCACCATGACCCCTAGGTTTTGTTCCCCTATTGAGGCCTCCAGCGCCTCCCTTCCCAGGCTGTACCTGTGTTTAGGGCTTCCCCGCCCAAGATCTAACACCTTGCACTTGGTGATATTGAAATTTAATTACCATGTGTGAGCCCAACTTTCCAGGGTGTCCAGGTCCCCTTGCAGGGCCAACCTCCTCTCTTCTCCCTCAACTACTGCTCCCATCTTGGAGTCATCAGCGAAGTGACTCATTTCACACCCTATACCCTCCCTGATATCTGATATGTATGCATTAAACAGGATCAGACCCAGGACCGAGCCCTGCGGTAGCCCACTACCGACCTCTCTAGGGTTCGAGAGCTCCCTACCGACCACTACTCTCTGGGTGTGTCCAGCTAGCCAGTTTTCAATCCATCTGACCATCAAAGGGCCTACTCCCAACCCCATCAGTTTCTCCACCAGACCACTGTGGGGACAGAGTCAAACGCCTTGCTGAAGTCCAAGAATAATACATCCACAGGCTTTCCCCTGTCCAGTTCTGATGTTACCCATTCGGTAGAACTCCACAAGATTGGTTTGACATGATCTACCTGGCACAAACCCATGTTGCGACTATCCAGACCTCCCACCTCCTCCAAGTACACTCAATCGTTCCTTTAGTATACTCTCCATTAATTTTCCCACCACCGAGGTCAAACTGATGGGTCTATAGTTACCTGGTACTTCCCTCGACCCCCTTTATGGATTGGCACCACATGTGCCTCTCGCCAATCTAGGTACCCTCCCTGTCTCAAGCGACATGTTGAAGAGCTCCGCCAGGGGTGCAGCCAGTATGTCTGCCAATTCCCACAGTACTCTCGGATGAATGCCATCCTGGCCCAGGAGATTTGTCTTTCTTTAGGGCCTTGAGGGCTAATCACACCCTTTTGGTGGAGATAGCATCATCCGTCCCCTCCACCTTACTGGCCTTTTTATCCTTATCCTGATGTGACACCCCTGGGGTACCTCTCCCTCCCTCTTGCTCCAGTTCTGTTGCTCCCCTGATCCCACTCACTGCCACTTCTATCCCCATCGTGCCTTGCTTTGTAGATATCCCATCCCACTCCCTAGTGAACACAGAGGCGAAGTACTCTAATACCTCTGCCTGGTCCCTCGCCTCTTCCACCCACCCTCCTTCAGATCTCAATCTGCTGAGATGGCCCTGCTTTTCTCCACTTTCAATGTACCGAAGAACCCCTTCCCTCCATGTATCCCCTGTGCCAGCCGCTGCCTTTACTGGACTTTGCACCCTCATCATCCGGTGACTTTTCTAGATGCAAGATGGTACATTTCTTATCCCTATCCTCTTGTTTTATATTTTTGTAGGCCACCTTTTTTCTCTGACGCTACCTGAATTCACTGGACCACCAGCATGGTTTATGTGACCTTGCTCCTTACGTTTCACCTTAGCGCGGGTCCTGACTGCCTCATGAAGTCCCGTTTATGACCTCCCATCTCTTTTCCACATTTGTCATTGATGTAATCCCTTCAAGTGATCCTTGAGAATATTTCCCATGCCCACAAAGTCTGCCCCCTGAAGTCCACTGCCAGTGTCCTAGATCTCCCCCCTTCCCCCATGCTTATTTGAAACCAGACAGTATTGTGGTCGCTCCCAGTCAGGGGATCCTCTACAACCAGGTCCCTTACCAGATCCCCATCTGCCACAACCACGTCCAGGACATGCCCCTCCCTTGTGGGCTCCATTACATGCTGTGTTAAGAACACATCCTGGAAGCCGTCCAGCAGCCTCTTCTCCTTGGTCACCTTAGAGGACATGGTTCCCCAGTTGGTACCTGGCATATTAAGGTCCCCCATCAACACCAACAACAGTAAAGGATAACAGTAAAGGATCCTCAGTAAAGGATAATAAATCCAAGTTGGTGCTGAATGATTTAATAGCTGGCCTGGGACTGGTTGATCTTAGGGAGCACTTCATCTGCTCAGCAAGGGTTTACTTTTTTCTTGCCTTGCCAGAAGGCTTATCCTAGAAAACATTTTTTATTTCTAGCTCAATGATGCATTCAATATACAGTATGATAGGATGATAAATAGGGGATACATGATGGTCAGGAGTGGAATATGGAAAATATCTGCATGCGTGAACAGTGACCTCAGGATACCTCATGAGTGGCGGAGCGTAGTGGAGCCACGACTGATGGTTCCCGAGGTCACCATTCGCGAGTGTAGATATTTTCCATATTCCAGTTCTGCCCATCATGTATTCGATGAAGCAATAGGACCCCTACAGTTGGGAGGATCATGAAAAGTTACCATTAGCACGAATAGTGTGGTCGCACAATATATTTTGTGCAATGGTATTCAATTGTGCTATTTCGTGCTAACGGTGATGTTTTGCGTGAGCCACTGAATAAATGTAAATAATTCCACTGTGGTGACGTCACCACAGTGGTTTATTTCACTGCAGTGAGAATACATGTTTTTATTCAACAAGTTATTTGCTTACCCCTGTTGTATAAATGCTGCCATATCAGACCATGCAACAATCTCTTATTGTAAATCTTAATGTCATCAGCATTAAAAATTGTCAGTTAAACAATTGCTTAATGATAAAAAGGTGGTATATGGACTCAAAATATTTACCATTGATTTTTTCAAGCTAAATCCTAATTCATATCAGTATTACATCTAATAAACAAAGAGCATTAAGCACAGATTAACACTTTGTAACTTCAGAAACTTGGAAAAGGAAAGGGCAGGCAAGAATAAAGAACAAAAAGGTCTACAAAATTCATTAAAGAACTAGTGTAATGCCTAAAATTAATACTAGTTTTTAAAAGCAGTCAGCTATTACCTTTTATATCTGAGTTGCTGTTTTTCCCCCTTGGGTAATTAGCAGATATTTACCTGAGGTTAACAGGTGTGAACTGTGGAACAGCGCTCTGCCTGGCAGCTGATATTTCTAGTTCTATCCCCCCCTCCCCCCACTACATCATCTGGTGTTGCAATCTCACTGACTGTGACATCACAGCTACAGTACTTAGGAAGAGCCACTCCATAGCTGCCAGGTTCACCACCTGTGATGTCACAGTGCTGATGATCTAGCTGGGGGGCACAGAACTATGTATATCAGCTGCCAGGTAGAGAGCTATTCCACACAGCCAGCATAATAATGTCACACAAAAAAATTTCTAATGAGCAAATGGAGAAAGAAAAATACTTCAGAAATAAAAGATACAACGGACTAATTCTTAAAATTTGTAACATTCTCCTGTCTGCTACGTTTGGTTCTACTAGCTCTTCAAGATACAACAACAATATTCAAGTGCAAACCAAATTTTCTTTTATAAAAAAACAAAGTTAAAATACACAGGGGGAGAGAGAAGAAGAAAAAATTACTCACCTTGGTAATGTTGTTTCTTCTAATGGAGTCTTGCTGTATTCTGACTATTGCAGTTAGGTCCTGCCTTTCAACTGCCCCGGAGAACAAAGAGTTAACTTTCCATGGCCAGCACGGAACGTTCAACGCGAGCTCGGTTGAAGCCTCTGTCTGCTGTTGTTTAAACTCCAACAGTCAGATCTTTACGAGCAATACTTACTAGAAGTTCTGCGTGGAAATTGTAAAACTCACACTAGCCAACTGGCAACTAAATTTATTAAAAAGGGTTTTTGGTTTCAAAGCAAAGACTCAAGTCAGGAAACCCCAAAAAACAAAACACAACACACACCCAAAGTAAAGAAGGGTGAAAAAAGGGGCACCTCTAGGGTGCCAACACTGCTCCTGCCCACCCACATCCCAACAAAACCAGGTTCTGAGAGGGGAGGCGGGGGTAGAATACAGCAAGACTCCATTAGAAGAAACAACATTACTAAGGCGAGTAATTTTTTCTTCAAACAACATGAAGTCTTGCTGTATTCTGACTATTGCAGACTACCAAGTAGTACCTCCATGGAGGAAGGCCAGAACCTACTTTGGGAATAGGCTCTGAAGTACTGCTGTGCCAAACCGAGCATCACTCCTAGCCTGGATATCCAGACAGTAATGCTTGGTGAATGTATGCACTGTTTTCTAGGTGGCTGCTAGACAAATTTCTAAGATAGGAATATCCTTGGCAGCAGCTGCACCTCTAGTAGAGTGAGCCCTCAGGCCTGAGGGTGGAGTTCTACCCAGCTTTTCATAGCAGAATTGTATACAAGAGACAATCCACCTGGCAATAGATCTCTTAGTAGTAGGTTTGCCCTTACCGACCTCTCCATACGTGAGGAACAACTGGAGGGACTCAAACCTGTGACCCTTGGTGTGCTCTATGTAGTAGCTGAGGGCTCTCTTAACATCCAAGCTGTGCAGCCTCCTCTGGTCAGTGAAGAAAACAGGGACAGACAGACCACCTTAGGCAAAAACTTCCTGTTAGTTATTAGGGCCACTTTATCTCTATGGAAAGAAATGAAATCAGGCTCCACTGACAGGGCTTGCAATTCACTGATACGCCTGGCAGACGTAATGGCTACCAAAAACAGTTTTCCAAGTCAAGTACTTAAGCTCTGCAGAGGACAAAGGCTCAAAGGATGGTTGCATAAGCTGAGCAATGCAAACATTAAGGTCCCAAGCAGGAGCATGGTCCCTAAAGGGGGGATTGGTGTGCAGCAATCCCTTGAAGAACTTACAAAACACAGGATGGGCTGACAGAGGAGAGGGCTTGCCTACTGACAAGAAGGCAGAAACAGCTGCCAGATGCACTTTAAGTGTAGCTGGCCTAAGTCCCAAGCCATTAAGATGAACCATATAGTCCAGGACTGTAGGCAACCCAGCAGATTCTGGAGAAATATGCTTATTAGAGCACCAAATAGTGAACTTTTCCATTTGGAGTTGTAAGTCTTTCTGGTGGAAGGCTTTTGAGAAGCCTTAAGGATATCCAGAACCCCTTGAGAAAGGTGCAGATCAGCAAACTCTAACTCTTCAAGAGCCATGCCTTGAGATTGAGAGATTTGAGGTTCGGATACCAAATCCTCCCTGAGAGGATGTCAACAGGTTGTAATTCCTGGGAAGAGACAGGGGAAGGTGGACTGCTAAGGACAGCAACAGTGGGTACCAAGGCTGTCTGGCCCAGTCTGGAGCAATCAGAATTACTTTGCATGGTTGAGACCTGATCTTGACTAACACTTTGAACAGGAGAGGGAAGGGGGGAAAAGCATACAGAAATTTCCCTTCCCAATTCAGACTCAGAGCATCCAGGGGGACTGAGCCCAAGACTGGGGGTCTGCAACAAAAGATTGGTGATTATCTGGGGCTCCAAAAAGATCTATCTGTGGAGTGCCCCATCTCGAGAAAATCACTTTCAAAACTAGGGGATCTAGGGTCCATTCATGATGGCCCTGGGATATCCTGCTGAGAGCATCTGCTATGACATGGTCCTTCCCTGGGAGGTGAACTGCTATCAGAGAGGTTTGCAGGGAATAGGCCAGGGACCACAACTTCATTGCTTCTGTGCACAAGGCCGTAGACCGAGTGCCTCCTTGCTTGTTGATGTACCACATTGTGGTGGTATTGTCTGTTCTGATATGGACCACCTTGTTCTGTACAGATTTGGAAAAGTCTTGCAGTGCTAGAAACACTGCTCTGAGTTCCAAGAGATTGATGTGAAGCAGAGATTCTTGAGGTGACCACAGCCCTTGGGTGGTAAGATCCCCCAGGTGGGCTCCCCAGCCCAGCAGGGAGGCATCTGTGGTGAGTATCACTGAATGAGACTGAGTGACAAAAGGAACTCCTTGTCTCAAGTTGTCCTGATCCTGCCACCACTGCAAAGCCTGCATCAGGTTTCGAGTCACTGGGACTAGTTTGGTAAGGGAATCCTTTCTTTGGGACCAGAAGGCTCTTAAGTGGAACTGAATGTCCCTCATCTGAAATCTTGCTCCCTGGACCACTGCTGTAGAGGCTGCCATGTGGCCCAGGAGCTGCTGAAAATGCCTTGCTGGTCGAGACACCTGAAGGGTGAATGAAGAGGCCAATTCCATAAGGGTCCTTGCCCTGTCCAGGGGAAGGAAGGCTCTTGCCCTTATTGTATCCAGCTCCGCCCCATGAAGGTGAGGAGTTGTACTGGTTTGAGAACTGACTTTGGAAGGCTGAGGAGGAATCCTAAGGAAGTGAGCACTTGCTGAGTTATTTGCAGATGTGACTTGACTTGGTCTGGAGACTGACCCACTATGAGCCAGTCGTCCAAGTATGGAAAGATGGAGATCTTTTTTCTCCTTAGGAAAACAACCACTACTGCCAGGCACTTTGTGAACACCCTTGGGGCTGATGTTAGGCCAAAGGGAATTGCTCTGAATTGATAGTGGCCTGAGGGCAACTCGAACCTGAGGTACTTTCTGTGGGAGCACCTGATGGGATGTGAAAATAGGCATCTTTGAGGTCCAGGGAGGCTAGCCAGTTCCCTGGCCTTAGAGAGGGCAGAATTATTCCCAGAGTCACCATTTTGAACTTTGGTTTTAAAAGGTGCTTGTTCAGATATCTTAGATCCAGGATGGGCCGCCATTCTCCTGTTTTTGGGGGTTAGGAAGTACCTGGAGTACAATCCTTTGCCCTTGTGTAGGGTAGGAACCCTTTCTATGGCTCTGAGAGCCAGAAGGGAAGAAACCTCTGCCTCTAGGGCAAGGGTCTCTGATGGATTTGCAGGTGGAAAGGATCTGGTTCTCATCTTGGGAAATTTTTTGAAGCTGAGAACCAGTCCCTGGCTTACTACTTCCAGGACCCACTTGTCTGATGTCAGAGACTTCCAGTCCTGGACAAAGTAAGCCAGCCTGCCCCCTACAGGTATTGGAGGATTGGCCTGGGCAGACCCATCATGGTGTCTGCTTGGCAGGGGCTTTAGGCTGAGGGGTGGAAGCAGGCCTGCTCATTCCCCGTCTGCCTCTCCCTCTGAAGAACCCCCTCTGAGCATAAGCAGAAGAGGCGGCCTGGGCTTGGTAAAAAGGCCTTTGAAAGGGCCTGCCCCTGCCCCTGGAGTGCTGTCTCTGAGGAGTGGCTTGCCTTTCTTAGGCCTGAGCACTCCTGTAGGTGGTCCTGTACTCGTCCATCTTTTTCATGTAATTCTCTGTCTGCTCCCCAAACAGAGAATTACCAATGACAGGAAAATCTATGGCCTTAGCCTGGGTATCCTGTGATAGGCTAGTACATCTGAGCAAAGCCATCCTCCGAAGGGCCACAGATGTAGCCATGACTCTAGATGACATCACTGGAGTCCACAGCAGCATGAAACTGCACCTTGGATTACTCAATCTCATCCATAGCCACCTGCTCCAGCTCCTTGGCAAGCTGGTCAGGGGCCTGTTTAGCCAGAGCCAGCACTGTGTCCCACCTGGACTTCTGGTATCTAGCTGTGTAGACCATATAGTTAGCCTGCCTGAGTCCCAAAGATGCTGCCATGTACTGCTTCTTTGCCATGACATCAATCCTCCTGGAGTCCTTATTTGGGGGGTGTGATGCCAAGGGAATATTTGCCTTATCACAGGCAGCAGCCTGCACTACCCCAACATGGCTGCATTGCTGAGAAAGGAACTCCATGTCCGAGCCTGAAAGGGTATACCTCTTGTCCATTTGTCTGTCCACAGGAGGTATGGAGTAAGGAGTCTTTAGAATTTTAAATGTCTGTTTCCCAAAAGATTTATGGAGGGGAATAGACAGTCTCCTGGACTCTGGGATGTCCATCATTTCAACAAAATCAGGCTCCTCCTGATCCTCTACTGCTTCTTCCATTGGAAGTTGGAGGGTTTCAGCCACTTTCTTGTAAAACAAAGTGGGAAGGGGACTCAGAAAGCCTAGGAGGAGAAACACCTGAAGGTCTGTCTGGGGAGATGTCAGAGTCAATAGGCACATCCAGACTTTCATAATCACCATCATCATTATCCTCATACTCTCCCTCCTCCTCCTCCGGTTCACAAAATTCTTCTAAAGTATAATCCAAAACCGGGGGAACCGACCAAACTGAGCCCCTGCCAGATGGTGCCGGTTCGGCCGGAACCGAAGTCAGCAACTGAACTATCCTTATCGCTTTGGCTATTTCATCAGCAGTCGGAGAAAGAATTTGTGGATCCGAACCAAATGATTTTTCTCTCCTCTTTTAACCGGAACCGACTCCTCAGAATCTGCTCTCCTTCTACCCGAAGAAGTTTCGCCCTGGTCAGAGGGCACTCCTTCTGGTTCGGTCGGAACCGAACCAGGCTGGCCATCTGGGTCAGCGGACTTCTCGGCCTCCCTTTCCCTCAGTCTACCTACTCTCTTATCCAGGGTAGCTTTGGGAAAACTTTTACAAATTTGGCAGCCTGAATCGAGGTGGTCAAACCCCAGACAATAAACACAGGTGGTATGGGGATCAGCCTTAGCAAAGGCTTCCCTACACACACACACACACACACACACACACACTGCAGTGTTTAAACCCAGTGGGCCTGGTTTTTTTCTTGGGTTTCTCAAACATGGCCAATCCTATCCAAAACGTACCCTTTTTTCGGCAATCCGCGAGGCAAGACACCCCTATCTGTTCCTGACCGTATTACGGGTCTTGGAAAAAAACATAATTAAATCCGTTTTTTTTTTTTAGAACCGATACGGACCGGTTACCACACTCTAATAAATTCAAAACTTTTTAAGACCAATCTGATCGGTTCAAACCGAACCGATCCCAAACTTACAAGTTCCACACAGAAACTAAATGTAAAACCTATCTAGTACTCACGGTACACAGAGACTTAAACTGACAGATTCGGTAGCAGAAATTTGGTAGAAACCGATCGAAAAAAACAACACTTTACCGACTTTTTTTTAACTGAGCAAAGGAGAAATCTCTGGAGCGACTGTTCAGTGAGGTGGAGTAAAGAATCTGACAGATGGAGTTTAAACAGCAGCAGACAGGGGCTTCAACCGAGCTCGCGCTGAACGTTCCATGCTGGCCATGGAAAGTTAACTCTTTGTTCTCCGGGGCAGTTGAAAGGCAGGACCTAACTGCAATAGTCAGAATACAGCAAGACTTCATGTTGTTTGAATTAGGCAACAGTATATTAAACACTCCATAACATCTTTAAGAGATAACAGAAATAAGACAGCAACAGATCGAAGAGAAATCAGTTGAACATTTGAGGAAATTTACAAAGAGCTACTTAACATAAGCAAATCCAACAGGAGGATACCAATGGCTTCCCAAGGAGAACTGCACTACCAGAGGTGAATGCTGAACATCTTCAGTTACTGAAATGTGATATTAATTTACGCAAGTCCAGGATGAAGCATGAGCATCATGTGTCTATTTTCAAACACAACTCAGGTCAATTGGACTCAGACTGAATCAAGTTAATCAGCTGACTTGGGTTCATTTGCTGCTCATTCCTTTTATACCCCTCACAATAAATTCGCAGCAGGCCAGTCTGCTTTCTCCAGCCGACTTCCCACATAGTGGAACCGCCTCCCTCTCCCAATATGTCTCTCTTCTTCCCTGACTCTCAAACTACGTTTACTGAGCCACTTCTCAAAAGAACACACCTGCAGCAAGGCTTCTTCCTCTTCTGTCCATATTACAACAACCCAGGTCCTATCCACCCTCTCTCTGCTATTTTACTGGCTTTACCCATTTTTGCTTTCAAGTTTAGAGCCTGCAACTCCGTGCACCCTGTAATGGTAATTTTACACCTCAATGGTTCTATGCCGATATCTTGCCATACACTGGTGGCCCGCTCCCTTAGCTCTCAACCTGGCTACCCCATAACTGATGTGCATGCAAATCTTTACACTGTTTTTGTCTTTTTCTGCAATTCATTACTTACACGGTGATTTTACTGTACATGTACCTAGTGTCACTTTGTTATTGCTGCTTCAGTCCCTGCTACATCCTCTTCCCAGAGTCGCACCTGAAAATGATCCCTGGCTCAGTATGTCCATCCCCAAATTTTAAATAAAAAAAAATAAAAAGCCAGCCCAGTGGTGTAGAGGGCTGCGGCGCTGTAATGTGCCTTACCTTTCCAATGCCGGTGATCCAAGGTAGGGAACATGCTCGGGTTGCCGGGAGTCGGGAAAGGGGTGGGAGAGAATCAAACTGCCGCCTGCCAGTTCTCCTCTCCAGGACTGGGGTAGTAGCGTCCCAGCTCTTGGCTCCAACTGACTGGAGGCCTGGTGGTGGTGCCAGTGCATGGGTGGGTGGGCGGATGGGGGCTGGCAGTTCAGGTGCACATGCACACTTCCATGCGTGTGCATCCTCAATGTTTGCTGTGGTCCCGGGGAGGGAGAAAACTCAGGAGGAAAGTGGACTGGGCTTTATGAAGCCCTGCCCAGAGTACCAAGGCCCACCCTGCCACTCTGACAGTAAAACATCTGGAGACATAGGGAGGTAGCAGGCCAGCCGACGGAACTCAAGGACAGCATAGAACAAGCCGCCCAGTCAGCCCAGGGGCATAAAAACCTTTATAAAATATAAATCACTAAATAAAAAATTAATATACAAACTCAGACAGTCATTTGACACAACACATCATCGTATTACAGGATAACATAAGGCAAGGCAAATTTTATTTTTATGACACCCAATCCCAGAGGATCTGGGCGTCTAACAAAATATCACAAGATAAAATTATTAAAATCCAGAAATTAAACAAAAGTTAGAATTTAATTGTTAAAATTCACTATAGTAACACAGATGTGTGCAGGTTACTCTGTAAATGCCAGGCTGAAAAGGAGGGCCTTAAGCCTCTGCTTGAAAACATCATCGAAGGGGCCTCCCGGACAGCAGATGGAAGAGCGTTCCACAGGGTCAGCCCAGATGCACTGAAAGCTCGATCGCCAGATGTCTTGAGCTGAACCCAGGGAACATCCAGGAGGCCCCTCAAAGAGAGCGGAGGGAGAGAGTAGAGGTTGCAGGTGTCAGGAGCTCAGATAAGTAGTCAGGACCCAGCCCGTATAGGGCCTTGTAGGTGAGCAAGCCCACCATGAAAAGGACCCTCCACCTGACCAGCAGCCAGTGCAGAACACGGAGGAATGGGGTCACATGACGTGACCTAGGCAGGCCCGTCAGCAACTGGGCCACTGCATTCTGCTGTATGGTTATGCAGATGTAACATCATAACAGAAAATTATTTCTTAAGCTACCATATATATGTGCCTATAACTTAAGAAAACTTCACAAAAGTCAACCCGGATCCCCAATTTTCCTCGTCTATTTTGCAAAATCAGACATTAATGTGCTGCCCAAATTGGAAGGAAAATACAGGTTATTCACCTGTAACAGGAGTTCTAGGAGTGATATATGTTGTTCATCCACACTTACTGGCAGGTTCCTTGCCACTTTAAATCTTGCCGGAAGGTTTTCAAGCTGGCTCCTCCCACCCACCTGGGTGGTAAAATTCTCGGCTCTGCCCCATGACGCCAGATCTAGCCCGCTGGAAGCCAGGTTGCGTGTTGAAGCCGGGGAGGTCGGGTGGGTTGTGTGGATGAACAACATACACCACTCCTAGAACTCCTGTTACAGGTGAGTAACCTGCATTTCTAGGGACGTGGATATGTTGTTCAATCCACACTTACTGGCAGACTCCTAGCAGTTCTCTGGGAGGAGGGAAGGCAAGGCGCGCACCCCCTACTTAGGGAATAAGGACTGGAGAACCGAGGTCCCAAAACTAGCATCCCGGTGTGACTCAAGGTCGATGTGGTAGTGGGTAATGAAGGTGTGTGCTGACTTCCAGGTAGCAGCCCTGCAGATATTCTGGATAGAGATGACCCTGGAAGCAGCAACCGAAGCAGCGGTATGGCAGGTAGAATGAGATCTTATCCCTTTGGGAGGCTCCATGCCCGCCAACCTATAGCAGAGATCTATACAGGAGGTGACCCACCTGCCTATAGTCTACTTGGCTGCAGGTCTGACAGGTGTGGCTTCAGCGTAGGTGACAAACAGCTGGCGAACCTCTCCCCGAACCTCGGCCGTCCGCTCCTTATAATAAGAGAGCGCTCTTCTAGGGTACAGAGTATGGAGCCTATATTCGGCCTCCGAGGTGTGACTGGAGTAGAATACCGGCAGAGTCAACACCTGGTTAAGGTGAAACTCTGACACCACCTTCGGAAGGAATTTCGGTTGGGGGTGCAGGACAACCTTGTCCCTGTGGAAGACCAAATAAGCAGACTTGATGGAAAGTGCCTGGAGCTCTCCCATCCTTCTGGCTGACGTGATAGCCACCAAGAAGGCGGTCTTCCACGACAGGTGAGAGATGTCGTACCTGTGCATCGGTTCGAATGGCTTGCCCATGAGCTTAGCCAATACCAGCAGTAGATCCCACGGAGGTGGAGGTTCTCGCACTGGAGGGGATATGTGATCAAGGCCTTTGAAAAAGCGCCCGACCACCTTCTCCTGCGCCACCGACTGCTTCCCGGCCCGCGCCCGGTAAGCATAGATGGCTGCCAGGTGCACCTTAAGGATCGTTGACTGAAGCCCTAGCTGAGAAAGGGACCACAGGTAGTCCAGAATGCTAGCCAAAGAACAGGAGGAAGGGTCCAACCCCTTATCCTGACACCAAAGGGAGAATCTCTTCCATTTGAAGGCATACCATTTTCCGGTCGACTCCTTACGGGATGCCTCAACAATGTTGAGGACCTCGTCGGAAAGACCCAATGCCTGGAACTCTAGCCACTCAGGAACCAGGCCGTCAAGTGCAGGGATTGAAAGTCCGGATGGAGTACCTTCTCCTTGTAGACTGAGATCAGGTCCGGGCAGGCTGGAAGCCGCCTCAGGAGCCTGGAGCTGAGGCTAAGGAGATCTGGATACCAGAACTGACGGGGCCAGTCTGGGGCTACCAGAATCACCTGCGCCTTGTCCCTCTTCGCCTTGAGAAGCACCTTGTGGATCAAGGGAAATGGAGGGAAGGTGTAGAAGAGGCCCAGGGTCCATGGCCTCGAGAAGGCATCCCCCTGCAGCGGGCCCGGCAGGAGAGACCACTAGCGAGATGCAGTACCGATCCGGCTGAGGGCATCGGCCAGAGTGTTGGAGGCTCCTGCCACATGGATGGTTAGGAGATCCGCCTCCAGGCTGCTCATGAGAGACCAAGTGCAGAGAGCCTCCTTGCACAGAGGCAAGGAGTGTGTCCCGCCCTGACGGTTTAGGTAGTACATGGTCATAGTGTTGTCCGTCTGGACCTCGACCACCTGACCTCATACAAATGGAGCAAAGGCGGTGAGGGCTAGTCGGACCACTTGAAGCTCCAGCAGGTTGATGTGGCATCGAGACTCCTGAGAGGACCACAGTCCGTGGGCTCTGTGCTCCCCCAGATGGGCACCCCAACCCATCAAAGAGGTGTCGGTCATCAGAGTGACCGTCGGCTTGGGGCGGACAAACTGGATACCCTCCTGCAGATGAGCTGGAACAAGCCACGACTGAAGGCCGTTCCACATCTCCTGGGTCACTGTCACTGGCTGGTCCAGAGGACCGGAGCACTGTGACCATTGGCGGGCCAGCCCCCACTGCAGGGGACGCATATGCCAGCGGGCCCAATGGACCATGCTGGTGCAGGCCGCCACGAGGCCCAGAAGGCACAGGAAGTCCCGGGCAGAGCGCAATTGCCCAACCAGAAATGACTGGGCAAAGGAGGAAAGGACCTCGGACCTGTCCGCCGGGAGCCATGCTCTGGCTCGAAGAGAGTCAAGCTCTGCCCCAATGAACCGAATCACCTGCGAAGGCACGAGTTCCGATTTGGCCTCATTGATCAGGAGGCCAATCTGAGAGCAGACCTAGAGGGCCAGATCCCCGGACCGCTCCACCTCCAACCTGGAGGGGGCTGCAATCAGCCAGTCGTCCAGGTAAGGGTATACCCGAACCTTTCGGCGCCGCAGGAATGCTGTCACCACTGCCATGCATTTGGTGAAGACCCTGGGAGCTGGAGAGAGGCCGAAGGGCATGGCCCGGAACTCGTAAAGGGATCCCTCTGCCCTGAAGCGGAGGAATCGCTGGTGAGACGGACAGATTGGGACGTGAAAGAACGCGTCCTGAAGGACGAGAGAACACAACCACATGCCTCGTTCCAAGGATGGAATGATCCGAGTCAGAGTGACCATCCTGAAGGTACGAGACCTTAGGAACTTGTTCAGGTCGTAGGTCTATAATGGGGCACCAGCCCCCTGTCTGTTTTGGGACCAGGAAGTACCTGGACACAAACCTTGGGTCTGGAGGAGGATCTGCCACCTCCCTGATCACCTCCTTCTGGAGGAGCAGGGCAATCTCGGCTCGACAAGCCGACAGAGAAGCTGCGGAACCCGTTGCCCCCTGTGGGGTGACTGCGATAAGTGGGGACTGCTCGAATTCCAGAGGCAGATCCTGCCTACCACTTCAACACCCAGGCGTCCGTGGGTGATATCGGGACCGAGGCGGAGGAAGTGGCAGAGCCGCCCCCATGGGGAACCTGGGGAGAGTGATGTAGGTTGGGGTGACACCCCTCAACCCGTCATTGGGCAGGTTTGGAGGAAGGGACAGCCGAGGAGCCTCCTGAACCTTTCCTTCCCGGCTTCCTGCTGGAGAAAGCAGCAGGCTTCGCTTTGGGGTGCCCAGTGTGAGCCTGCTGGCCCTGATGCTGGTGTTGCTGGGTCGGAAGTGCCGCAGGGGCTTAAGGATGAAGGGGCTTACGCTGCTGCTGGCGGCCTTTGTCCTTCTAGGCAGAAGTGACCAAGTCCAAGGTGGCGTTGGACTTCTCGATCCTTTGAAGATGACCCTCGACCCCGGGACCGAACAAATCGGTACCCAAGAAGGGAACGTCTGCCAGCTTATGCTGGGTATCCGCCGTAAAGGTGGAGATCCGCAGCAAAGCTCTGCGGCACATGGCCACTGCGGCCGCTACTGACCGGGCACATGAGTCAGCGATGTCCAAGGAAGTCTGGAGCTGCTGTTTGGCCACCGCCCTTCCCTGATCCCACACCTGCTTGACCGTCGTTTGAAGGTCAGCTGGGAGATGAGGAATCACCTCATCCAGGGAGCCCAAAAGGGCGTGTGAAAAGTGTGCCATCAGGACGGCCGAGCTAGCCTCACGAAGGCCTAGGGAGGAAGCAGCATAGACTTTCCGCCTGGAGTAGTCCAATTTCTTGGACTCCTTATCGGGTGGCTTGTCCACATCCCAAGCGTTCCCGAAACACCGGAAAACGCTGTCGGTCACTAGCTCCTCCGCAGAGGGGTGCTCCAAGAAATCGGAGAGTGAACCTGTGGGAACAGCATACTTCCGAGCCATCCTGGCCGAAGATGCTGGACAAGAAACTGGCCGCTACCATAGCTCCAGGGCCGGGCCAACAATAGCTTCGGCCACCGGGAAGGCCTCCGTAGGGGAATCCCCTCGGTCCAGTATCTCCGTGAGGGGATACTTGGCCCATTTTGAAATGGGTTCAAGCTTCATCCCAGTGGACTCTGAAATGAGTCGAAGCATTCCAAGGAATGAGGATGGGCTCTCGTCCACCCTACTGACCCCCCAGTGGACTCCAGATCAAGAGGCCTGGAGAACAAGGAGGGAGTCTTCGTCAGACTCTGAGGAGTCTGCAAACAGCTGCCGAGTGCCTGAGCCACCCTCCACCTGCCGAGGTCGATCGGGAAGGAGGCTGACAGACAACCGATGGGGTAAGCCCTGACCCAACCGAGAATCCTTGGTTGGGGCCCCAGTTTTAGGTTGTGGAGGCAGGGGTTCCACCACAATGGGTGGCGCAGACGGTTTCAGCCGAACAACCAGTGCTGGCTTCGGCTCCTCGACTACTATGAGGGGTTGTTTTGGCCGCTCTGGTGACAGCCACTTAATGGCCGGAAAAGGCAATGGAGTCTGCTTATTCCAGGACAATAAGAGCTGCTGCCATATTAGATCCTTGTAGCGCTGACGCAACTTGCGCCGGAGCCTATCTTCCGAAGAGGACGATGAGGATGAGCGGCACCGCCGCTTTCCATGGTGCAGAGACCGCCGACGTCGGCAGGACCGACTGGACCTGGAAGAGGTCAGAGACTGAGACCTTCAGGGATTCCGAGGGTGGGTCTGAGAGGGGGCGGGGGAAACCTGCTCCTCCCTCGGTTCAGGGACCTTAACCGGGAACTCCGGCATAGGCAAGTCCTCGGTTTCCACCAGGGAAACCGGTGAAGAAGGGTTGTCTGCTTCTCCAGTTGACACACCGTCCGACGGGTTGAGAAAAATCTCGACTGCGTCGACGGTTGTCTCAGCCGGCTGACCTGACGGGGACATTGTAAAGCCAGCGGCCTTAGCCGCAACCTCGACCAAAGTAGAGTGTCAACTATGCGGGGAAGGGGACCTCTCCCACTCCCATGAATGTCGATGGTGGGACATACCTTTAGAGTCCTTCTTTTTGGACCGAGAGGAATGTCCCGAAGGCCCTTCTCCCTTGGTGGTGAAGGACTGGCAAAGCTCCTTGAAAGAAGCTGTGTAGGAGCCCAAGGAGAGCGGGATAAATGCCGCGACCGAGGATGATGATGATGATGCGGCCTGGGCCGCCTCCTCCTCGAGGGCGATCATCTGCTCTACCTGTTTAGCTAAGCCCGCAGCCGCGGACATCGCCTAACGGGCCTCCTTCGACTTGACCAGAGATAACGCTTGGGTCACCCCAACAGCAATTGGCAGCGGTCCTCCAAGACCCGAGGCCAAAGGATTTGCACAACTCACAAGCCTGTGAGTCATGGCGAGTCAAGGCAATAAAACGCGTGGAATGCGGATCGGTCTGGGACATCATTCAGTCTACAGGGCACAGACGAAATCCGGGAGTTGATTTGTCCATCGCGGCCGTGAGGGAAAGAGAAGACTGAAGCCTTTTAAATTTAAGAATGAGTTTCGGATTGACCGAAGAGTGTGGATCCAGGCCTAAAACGCAGAGCGCTAAGGAGGGAACCTGAGCTTCCAAGCGGTAAGGAAGATCTGGTGTCATGGGGCGGAGCCGAGAGTTTTACCACCCGGGTGGGTGGGAGGAGCCAGCTTGAAGACCTTCCGGCAAGATTTAAAGCGGCAAGGAACCTGCCAGTAAGTGTGGATGAACAACATATCCACGTCCTTAGAACAACTGTTTTGTGACCAACATCAGACACACAAATCAGTCTTTCTGGTCAGAACAGGACCTGAAATCAGGTTACACACTTGCAAAAATGGTTTACCACTGTGAACTCTACAGACAGGTAGATCTCGCATCTATTTTAGCATCAAAAACTACTTATATAGGACTGTGTACAGTAACCGTAATTATAAAGATCGGGTACAAATGGGCTATAACTGAACTTTTATAAATTCTTGAACCAAATTCTTTCAAAAGAGCTTTTGAAAGTATAGAATGAAACTATTGAGAATGAGTATTCGGTTCCTTCTATGGCTCAAGCATGCACAGCTTTAATTCCTAAAGAAGGCAAGGATTTGTTTTTTTGTTTGTTTTTTAGGCAATGGGGTAAGGTCCATTAGGTATAAGCCTTGTTTTTAGGGGTGACCCTGGAGCACTGGAGGGGTTGAGTGACTTGCTCAGAGTTGCACAGCATGCAAGTTAACTGAAGCAAAAGATTACCAGCCTACCTCGTTAGTGAAAGTTGATATCAAAATATTTACTAACATATTAGCAAAAGAAAGCATTCCTCATCTCGTTTTGGGAAACCACGTTGGTTTCATAAAGTCTTGATCATCTTCAGATAAATATTAGAAAGTAGTTCGATGTTTTCAAAGTTCCAGACAAATTTATATCTTCAGTGGCAGCTCTAAGAACCAACAGCATCAATTCTATGTAATGGACTAATACCTAGTAAGTACAGCCCTGAGAGAAGAACAAAGCAGAGATGCCCGCTCTCTACCCTTTCATTCAACTTACATTTAGAGTCAGCTAACACTGTAATGAACAGCTTTGTAACTACTAATACAGGTGGGAAATTTGCAGCTAATATTTTGGTGAACCAATTTAACCCAATCACACTTACTAGAAACAAGACAAGGTTACTCCCCAAATAACTATTTCTTGTAATGGATGTGATGCTGATTACTACTTATGCTGTCATCTCACACAACACTTGGGTCTTAGAACGTAAAAAGAACAGCTGACAACCTCAGGAGAACTTTAACAAAATATGACATTTAGACACAGTTCATCTTGTATTTCACATTAGTGTTGTATTCTTCCTCCTCACCATTATTTATTACTGAGGTAATCTGCATGAAAACAGGATCTTTGCTCCCGAAGAGTTCATCTGTTACTCTCTCCCTACCTGAGGTCATAATGTCCTGCTTGTGACATCACAGTTATTCCCATGGCAACAGACTGTGATGTCACAACAGAGTATTATGACCTATTTATTTATTTGCTTTTGGTAACCAGGTAAGCACACTAGACAGCCAAGTGCCTATTTTCAGGTGCGACCCCGGAGAGTTACAAGGCATCCATGAAACAAATACAGAGTCATGGTTACAAACCGGAGCCACATGCTCCAACAGTGGGTAAAACAGCATAAGGTACATACAGGCTCAAAGGGAGTAAGCTACAGAGGAAAATAAACTTTAAGGGATACAAATAATGTACTCAGTAATAACAAGGAAGAGAAATATATAGAATATAAGGTGACTGACTCTGAGGCAGTCACCATGGTATTCTTTCTGAGCATTCTGTATCTGATCAATTTCTCGTATGTACTTCTTCTGGCTATTTGCAGGCCTGTAACCTACAACTGTTGGTATCTGTTCTTGTTAATTTGTCATTGATTGTTCTGTACCCTCCCGGGGTCGTGCTTGAAAATGGGCAGGACTAATGCCTAATGCACTTACCCGGTTACCAAAAGCTAATAAATAAATAAATGGAATGCAAGCCGAGTTGTACCCAATTATTTTGTTTTTCAAAGTTTTCTTTTTGGCATAAGTATCTCTAAGAGTATAAAAAATGTAAAGAAAGCTTTTATACTGTTCTGGTCACGCAACCCCAGTCTCCCCATGGCAGATTTTCAGCTACTGAAGCTGGAGCTGTGACCACCACAATAATTATAATATAATTAAATCTTAAATATTTTAAACAATCTTCTCCTAAAAATGTTACCTTAAATATGTAAAACATTCAGTGAAGACACAATAAATGTTCAAGCAACAGTTTCATTAGAAGAAACACGGTGAGTAACCTTTTCTTCCAACAACTTGCAATATGCTGCTGCGTTATTTATGCTAATTCCAAGCAGTACTAGGGAAGAGGGTTTCTAAGGTTTTTTTGTTTGTTTTAAGGAAACCAGTTCTAAAGAAAAGAAGCCCCAGATCTAGAGTCCCTCTGTGTCTGAACATCAGTGCAGTAATGGGCTGTGAAGGTGTGGGTAGAGGACCAGGTTGCAGCCTTCTAAACCCTTAATACAGGGACACGTCTGGCAGATGCTGCTGTCTTTCTTGTGGAATGAGCTCATATCCCCAAAGGTGGCCGTTTGCCAGCTTTTTTCACAACATGAGGAAATGCAAGAGTCAGATCACCAAGATTTCTGCAGGGTGAACCTGACTGACCCCCACAGGTCACAAACAGCTGGGTAAAATAATCCCTTATAGCCTCTGTTCTCTGTTTACAGAAGCTCAAAACTCTTGACAGCTAAACTAGTGAAGAGACTGTGTAAGTGTTCCTACTTGGAAAACCTGAGTCATTGGATAGTTTGATAACCCAACTAGTTTGGAATCAAACTATTCTGCAACTTCTGTAAATTTATGATGCGTTATCTCTACATCATTTGCACATGACCTGGGAAAAACATACAATTACTGTCTGGTTAATGTGGGAATTTGTAAAAACTTTAGGTAGAAATGTGGAATCTGTCCTACAAACTGCCATTTCTTCCAAGAACTGCCATTTATTTATGGAACACCCAAAAATATCTGGATATATATACTTAATGCCTCCAACACATTTAACATGCCACGCAGAGGTTACTGCCACTAAAAACAAGGTTTTCAGTGTTAAATGCTTTAATCTTGATGAACCCATGGGCTCAAAAGCAGGGTTCGTTAGTCAAGTAAAAACTAGATTCAAATCCCAGGGAAGAACTGGTTAATTCACAATTGGATGCTAATGATTCAACCCGTTAAAGAATCAAACAAACAAAAGATTCTGTCTCGCATGCTTAGTTGAGG
Organism: Neoceratodus forsteri; assembly: GCA_016271365.2. Classification (NCBI taxonomy): domain Eukaryota; kingdom Metazoa; phylum Chordata; order Ceratodontiformes; family Ceratodontidae; genus Neoceratodus; species Neoceratodus forsteri. The sequence continues at coordinate 268,702,927 of CM028131.1, read as the reverse complement.
TAATGGCAAAGGCGCAGCCAGCATTTTTGAAGCAATACAGCAGGCTATGGCTGACGAGTCGGGGGGGTCACTAGATACTTTTTGGGAAACAGCCACGAGAACACGCCACCTTCTCCTGTGCTGGTCTGGCAAACACAAATGGGAGGGCTGCTGCTGACAATGGCTCACGGGCATGACGTTTGTAGAAATCTCTTAACTTTGTGCTGAGGATACCAATGGTCAAATGCACTTGCACTGCGGCCTCAGGAAGGGATGTACTGAAAGTGAGGTGAGAGGATGAGGGAGTGCTGAAAACAGTGGGGCCGTGATCTCAGTGGAGGAAGAGGACGAGCACAGGATGGGTCTGGTGTGTGCCAGCAGTTGGTTCTGTTCTGAAGAACGGGACAGAGGGCAGTCTGTGCAGCAGCTGCAGGCTCAAGTCACTGCTCCCTGGGTGGGTGCTGCCTTCATCCTCACAATCAGGCAATCCAAACAGGACCACAACCTCCTCTACTTCCTGGTTGGAGATGCAGGGCCGCTGCATGCAACAGCAACAACTGACTGTTTTCTTCCTTATCTGTTTGAAGAAGAACACATTGCTGAGTGTCTACAAGGGTGAGGGAGATTACTCGGCGTCTGCTTTGACATTCCTTTTCTGAAGCATTTAAAAAAATAAGTTTGGGCCATTTGTTGGGCTGCTGACTGAAGCCAAACTCCAGTGTGGGTCATGCAGAGAATGTTCATAAGGGCAGCCGTCCAACCAGCAGACACACTGGGCTCCACAGTCAGGGAAAGCAAGGAGCTAATATAATGGGACTGCATGAATGTGGTGAAAATTTGGACCTATACTTTTTATGCTATTTTAGATTTCTCCTTAACTCCTGACTTGTATGGTACCCTTATATACTAACATACTAAAATGCCAGCAGAATAGGCCTAATGGTCTCTCGAGTCTGCTCAATTTTCAGCACCAGCACTGAGGGCTGATTTTTGTGTCTCGCCTTCCCCCTTGGGTTATACCTTCCCCAGTCGTTCCACCTGCATTGGGCCTGGTCAGGTTTACTCTCCCCCTGTACCGGTCCCATCCCCTCTTAAACTCGTCCACAGTCTCCACCTCTACCAGCTCCCTGGTTAGTGCATTCCATGGCTCCACCACCCTTTCAGTGAAATAACATCTCTTCTCCCCTCTGAGTCTGCTCCCTTCCAGCTTACACCCGTGCCCTCTTGTTGCCCCACCCTCCTTCCTTTGGAGCATCCTGACTGGGCCTCCTTTATTAATCCCTTTCACGTACTTAAAGACCTCTAGCTTGTCCACCCTGTCCCTCCTCTCCTCCAGGGTGTACATGTCGAGCTCCTTGAGCCTCTTCACACAGGTCCTCTCCCCCAAGCCCCAGATCATTTTGGTTGCCCTCCTTTGGACCCTCTCTAGGAGTGTTATGTCCCTCTTTAAATGTAGTCTCCAAAACTGTATACAATACTCTAGGTGTGGCCTAACCAAACAGTTGTACAGTGGAAGGATCACTTCTGCCTTTCTGGAGGCAATTCCCCTGGCGATGCATCCCAGCATCCTATTTGCCCTTGCCGCTGCCCTCCTACGGGTCTCTGAGTTGTTCATTTTGGTATCTACCACTACCCCCAGGTCCCTCTCATCCTTTGTGACTTGAATCATTCCTCCTCCCAGGGCATACCCCTGGCCTGAATTTCTGACTCCCAGGTGCAGAACCTTGCACTTCCCCGCATTGAATTTTAGTTTCCATTTTTCCGACCACCTTTCCAGAGCCTCCAGGTCCTCCTGCAAGGCCACCCTCCCCTCCTCCCCATCCACCACTGCACCCAGTTTTGAGTCATCTGCAAAGAGACTCATTTCACTCCTGACCCACCCCCCCTTTCTCCATTTTGGGTATGCTTTAGTACTTTGCCACATCTGAAATAATAAAAAGAGCACACCTTTTAATATGACTCATATCAGGTGTTCATCAGTATTTGCAGCTGTTTCTGAATACCCATTGTTCCATAAGGTCGAGGAACACTGCCTGCTGCATAACAGTTAATTTTAGTCACAAAAGAAGTGATTTTCAACAACAGAAACAGCTGAGAATACTGATGAAAATCTGGTCCAAGCCTTCTTAAAAGGAGTGCTCCTTTTATTATTTAAGATGTGAAAAAAGTACTGAAGCAGACTCAAACTGTGGAAAGACGGGTATCATACAAGTCCATAGATTAGGGGCACTCTAAAATAGAGTAAAAAAGTGTAGGTCAAAATTTTCACTACATTCATACACTGCTACTTTAAAAACAAAATACACAAAACATGATTTCTGCAACAGCTGAGAGACAGAGGGCATAAAAAATGCCACACCCCAAAGGCTTTGAATTTGGGGAGATTAATGGAATGCTGATGCTGGACAAGCAGAGAGATACTACCACAGTCAATCGAAACAGCTTTGGTGGTGGTCAGGTTCAAAGGAGGCATGAATTACACCCCCCCCCCCGCACTATGTCCAGTAGTGGCTGTGGCAAGTCTGCTAGTGATGTCTCAAGCCATCTTAATAGTAGCGGCAGCTCACAAGAGGAAGAAACTCATTTCCATCTGTGATCAGTGGAAAAGCAAGATGCAACTAGTGGAAGATTTGCTTCTGCTCTCGAGTGAGATCAGACCAGACAACACAAAAAGTCTGTCCTTTTTCAGGAAGTCCATTGAGAAGTGCAGGGACACGATCACTGCTAGGACCGAGGGGGCTGTCCACTCCTGACTCACGATGTCCTAAGCCAGCTGAATATGGGTAAGTTTGTGGAAGTGGGACAGATCTTGGTGGAAATGAGGGACCTGGTGGTCTCGCTGATTGACGCTTGGACCATGCTGCGTATCTAGCTGCTGTGGAGACTCCAGGGACCCAGTCCGCTCTCCCTGGCCTGGAGGATTGCTACAAAGTGACCAGATGTCGACACAAAGTGGAACACAGCTATGATATTATAAAGGCCTCCCCGGCTGGTGATCCAACACCTCAACTCCTGCGAGGTTTCATAACTTATCTCATGGAACTTGGAAGATTCTGACAAAATATTTGTGTTTTGGCCAGTGACACATCAGGGAGCAGTTCAAGCTTATCATCTAATGCAAGAGTACCAGTGCCACTGCCCTCCTGGCCTATGTGAGAGAGATCACAACTTGTTCATGCAAACTGACAAAAAACAGTTGCATCTTACTGAGCTTTTGGTGCAGTCTATGAACGTCTTGGTGGGCTTTGCAACAGAGCTACAGTTTGGGGGCAAAGCCACCACTATGAATCCAGAGGGCAAAGCAGTGCAGACAACAATTTTAGGAGGGGCCATGAATGTGGATTCTGCTTGTGTGCTTCTGACCCAACGCCTCAGGGATATAGCTCAACATCCAGAAAGTAACAACCAAATGACTGATTACATAAACTCATCCTGTTACACTGTGTAATGTGGAGGTCTGCTGATATGTTGCACACTATGCTGAAATGACTCTGCATTGTAGGTTCCGGGCATTGAGAAACTGAACACTTCGGCCATTTGTTGCAAAGACTTCACTTTCTCATTATTTGCACAAGATGTTGAAACAATTTTCTGCTTTTTCATCATGTATCCATGCAATACTGTAAAAAGTACTGGGATCTACAGGACAGAAATTAAGTTAAGAGATGGGGGTGCAAGCAGAAGCAAAACCACACAGAACCACAGCTTGGCAAGTCATAAAAGAACAAAAGGTGCTGGAACATACTGTATGAAGCAAAAAGTAACTGGAGAATGGGAATAGGGCATTCTTTTTACGAGAGCAACTTATACTATGACTAGATCAGGTTTCTGAGAGATGTACCCAAGTAAATTGAAGGAGGAGACAGAGGGAGAGGCCTTACACTGATCAGCAGTCTATTATTGACACTAATCAGTCTAGGTCTAGACAAAATCATTTAAATGGATAGGATAACCTCAGACCAAAAATAATAGGTTTTGAATCCAAACAGCAAATTACGAATTCCGTACCTTTACTACCCTTGAAGTCTTCTTCTAATGTTTCTATGCTGGACTCCTAAGGTATGTGATGTCAGCAAAATAATATCACCTTATTAAGTCCGTCACAGAAACCTACATTAGTCTACAAACTGAACTTTATTCAGCTGTCTTCTCCAGTGGTGTCCTGGTGGCTGTCTCTAGTGCTGCACCTCCAAGACACCATCTGTGATGTCACCCACGGGTGTCATCTAAGGGTTGTGGTCGAGGTCCCTATATGATGTCCATTGCAACCCCTAAAAAAGGTTCTAGCACTTGTGAAATGACGCTACTGAGATCACGCCAGGAGGAGGGACCTGAGCAGAGCTATCAATACAGTAGAGCTACAGTTGCTCATTTGTTCATCTCTGTGGATGAGCTACCTTTTGTTATGTTTGTCACTTAGATAACCTTCACACTCAGGTATCTGTCTAAGACAAGATGGAGTTATTTTAAATTTGAGCAGCTGATCCTCATTTTAAACACGCATAGCCAGAGCTCAGGATTCGGCTTGGAGGACAGGAGTGACCGAGACTGTGAGCTGAATCAGTCAGGCTCTGTAAACTTTTAAGATCAGTATTTGGGCAGCTTCTGTACTCTTGTTTGCCAACTGCTGTGCTTCTTGCACTAAGACTCTCTCCTCCAATCGGGAGGCTTGGATTGTAACAAGGAGGAGTTATTTAAATTTATTTATTTTACTTTTTGTTAACCGGGTAAATGCACTAGACAAATTCTGCCTATTTTCAGGCACAACCCGGGGGGAGGGGATACAGATGAATGCCAACTGACCTTGAACCAGATTAAGCTGTTGGTGGTTGTCGTAGGGTGTGGGTGTAGACAACTTAACACAGGTAGAGACCAAAGGTAGGTTGTGACACACAAGAACGCTTTGAGTGCCTTTTATTATAATGACCCAAATAAAAGTTCAAATAATATAACCAAGGAGGAAATAAAACACTGAAAAACTGGATACAAATCAAATCCTAGCTCACCAAGAGCTTACAGTTACTTTTCAAAGGTGTAACATAGTGGAAGTAGTTTTAGTCTAACTTTCCACTGTCTTCTATGGTTCTGGAACAGAGTTTCACCTACTCCCTTCCACTGCTGTCTAACATCTGTGTCTACCTTTCTCTCTTTATAGGAATTAACAGGGCATAATTAATCATGTGGTCACTGTAGTCCGCCCCCTAATTAAATAATTACACTTTATTTCTACACTAATACACAAAATTGGGGGACTACAGTTATAACAAGTTGATATTCTATTTTACAATTTTGATATCTTAGTTACCACAGTCTTCAAAGCAGGTTAAAACACATATTCAATAGTTTGAAACCTTAATTACCTAAATTAGCTAATAACTCTGCCCACATTGTGATGTCACTCAGTTCTAGCCCTCTACAAATGTGCTTCATTCTGGCTGCCAGACCCTTTAGGAGCGCTTCAGTCAAGACAACAACCAGGTAATCTGTAGGGCTTCTTCTTTAAATACTGCCTAGTACATTTGTTTAATGTGTCCTATGTTTTCTTCATGCATGTGGATAAAACTCAAACAAAAGATAACCTACAAGTCTGATAAACAGACAGACTAAACCCTTTTATTTAGTGGGACATGCTGCTTTCCTTTTGCAGCTGAACTAGTTTGCACAACTCACATCTGACAAGGAAGATCCCTTGTATTTTAAAACTCCCGACCAGCCTTCTCAAAGCCCCACAGCTTCTCTCCTAAAGCTGTACCTGTAACAGCACTAGTGCTATCTTTCTTAAGGAGGGACTTAATTCAGTAACCTCAACAGGGAAAAAAGGCTAATTTTTATTATTCATTCTGTTAAACAATGCAACAAACGTCATAATAAACTTCGGGCGTTTTGTGCATTTTTCTTTATTTGAAGTTGGGAATTTCGAGACAGGAAGAGCGAATAAAAGGGTAGAGAATACACTATAATGGGCGACCACTCCATTATAGTGTGAAAAGATAGAGGATACTGCTGCAGCAGAATTTGATAGGCGAGGCAGATTGGATGGGGAACAGAAACAAGAGGGCAAAAGACTAGAAGTCTGTCTCGAGGATTTCTAAGTCCAAATCTGGGGCAATACTGCCACACACTCCATGCTTAGCGATAACCTATCTAGGTTATCAAGACAACCTACCCTTACACTTGGGTAGGATGGAGCTCCGCCCTCCCTCACCATAAGAGCTCCACCCCAGGGTCCCTTAAATACTTCTATTATTATAGGAACGAACAATTCAACCTAATTCATTCTAACACTACCCTGGGGTGTCTATACCAATATCATTCCCTCTATTCGAAATAGAGTTATGACTTCAAAATAATATTTTAACATTCTATACATTATCCCATTTGTCGGGATAAATAATCAGCATTTGCATGCGAGGTACCAGCTCGATATTGCACAGTAAATGTAAAAGGCTGTAATGACAGGTACCACCTCATGATTCTGTTGTTTTTATCTTTCATCTGGGACAAAAAGCAAAGGGATTATGGTCGTTACTAGGTAAAGGGGCTCTCATAAATAAAATTGTAATGATTCAATTGCCCATTTTGCTGCTAGACATTCTAGTTCAACCGTACTATATTTCCTCTCTCTATCATGTAGCTTTCGGGAGATATATACTATAGGGTGTTCTTCCCATTTATAGTCTGACTAAGTACGGCTCCCAGACCCATCCCAGAGGCGTCTGTGTGGACTTCAAATGGGTAATCAAAATCAGGGCTCCTTAACACAGGGGAAGAGCACAGTGCCGCTTTTATGGTATTAAAGGCTTGTTCACATTCTTGTGACCATTGTATTTTATTCCCATATTTCTTTTTTGTCAGATCAGTTAGCGGGGCAGCAATTGTGGAGAAATTGGGGATAAAACGCCTGTAATACCCGGCAAGTCCTAAAAATGAACGGATTTGTTTCTTTGTGGTTGGTCTGGCACTGTTAGCAACCGCTTCTACCTTATCCATTTGTGGTTTAATGAGCCCATTACCAAGTACAAATCCCAAATATTTGGTCTCATTCATAGCCAATGCACATTTACTTGGATTAATGGTCATACCTGCCATTTTGATTGCATTTATTATGTCTCGGAGATGTGTCAAATGGGAATCCCAGTCTTTACCGAATACGACCACATCGTCCAAGTATGCAGCACAAAATATAGTGTATGGTGTTAATAATTGATCCATATACCGCTGGAAAGTGGCTGGTGCGCCATGGAGCCCAAATGGCATAGTACAGAACTGGAAAAGGCCTGTAGGGTACTGAAAGCTGTTTTTCTTTATCTGCACTAGCCAAAGGGATCTGCCAATATCCTTTGGTAAGATCTAACGTGGATATGTATCTAGCATTCCCAATTTTATCTATAATATCATCTATTAGAGGCATAGAGTGCATAGCAATTGTGCAACTTGGTTAAGGTTTCTAAAGTCGAGGCACAACCTAATACCTCCTTCCTTCTTTAGCACTATCACAACTGGAGACCCCCATGCACTTTTTGAGGGTTCAATGATTCCTAAGGCTAGCAGTTTGTTGATTTCCTCTTGCACCTCTTTTCGAACCCTCTCAGGGAGTCTATAGGGTCTTTTCCTAACTGGGCCTCCATGAGTTTTTATTTGATGTTCCACATTTTTAGCCTTACCAGGTATGCTTGTAAAGGTTGTGGCAAAGGTTTGAATCAGAGCGTCTAGTTGCTCTCTTTGTTTTTGTTCTAAACTGGGGTTTATAAACATGTCTTGGGGTCCTTTCCTATCCTCCAGTCGCCCATAAGCGACTTCAAAATCTGTCTCCCCTTCATCAGGTATGACCATGAGACTGATGTCATCATTTGTTCTCTCGTACCATCTTTTTAACAAATTTACATGATACAACTTTTTTCCAGGTTTAATATCATGGGTAGCTATTTCATAATTAACTGGGCCTGTCTGCCTCAGAACCTGATAGGGGCCCTGCCATTTCATGAGTAACTTGTTACTAGATGAGGGTAACAATAATAATACCTGATCCCCACTCTGAAATTGTTTCCTACTTGTACCTTGATCGTACAATGATTTCTGTACTTTTTGGGCTTGAACACTGGATTCATGTGCTTTAGTTACATAAGTCACTAACTTCTGCCTCAGTGTTTTCATATACTCAGCAATGCCTTTTTGCTTCATCTCCTTCCCTTCTTCCCAGAATTCTTTTATGACATCTAACGGTCCCTGAGGATTTCTGCCATATAGAAGGGAAAAAGGGGAATAGCCAGTAGAGGCCTGGGGTACCTCTCGATAGGCAAATAACAAATAGGGTAAATATTTATCCCAGTTTTTCCCCTTCCTCATGGACAAATTTCATCAACATCCGTTTCAAAGTTTGATTGAAACGTTCTACGAGTCCATCTGTCTAGGGATGATAGGGGGAAGTTCGTACTGCCACAATACCCAACAATCTGTAAAGTTCTTTTAATAAAAAAGCATTAAAATTACTCTCCATATCCGATAAAATCTCTTTCGGTATACCCACTCTACTAAATAATTTGACTAGTTCTTCTGCTATTTTCTGGGTGGTGACAGTGCATAAGGGGATGGCCTCAGGATATTTAGTTCCATAATCACAGATGACTAATATGAATCGATTCCCCGCTGGAGCTCTTAGTCAAAGGTCCCACTATATCTATTCCTATCCGTTCAAATGGGGTTGTCACTAAAGGGAGTGGTACCAGAGGAACAATCTCTTTTCGTCCTACCTGACTTACTTTTTGGCACTCACTGCAGCTCTGACAATATTTAGCTACATCTTCGTGAATACCTGGCCAATAAAACCTTTGTAAAATCCTCCCCAAAGTTCTATCCCGTCCTGCATGTCCTGCCAATGGGATATCATGGGCTAGAAAAAATCAAATTGCGTCTATACTGGGTGGGAACTATCAGTTGTTCTACCTGTTCTCCTGTATCTTCTTTAGTACATACCCGATACAATATGTTATGCTGTATGATGATCTTAGAGGCACCAGGACCATTTGCTTTATCCACTTGCTGAAACAGGGATTGTAAGGTAGAGTCCTTAGCCTGTTCTTCAGCTATGTTACTTTTTACAAAAATGGAAGATACTGATTCAGGTAACCCCTTTTTCTTTTCAACCCACCTTCTTTGGAGCCGTCTCTTAGCATTTTTAGACACCCTTATTTTCTCTGGTGGATCATACAGTTCATCCCGAAATGGAAATACATCCCCCAATTGTTGTGGCAGTTTACTCTGAGCTCTAGTGGTTACTGCAGAGTTCCCTTATTTTGTATTAATGCTTGGAAGTCAGGGTAGTCATGGCCAATTAGTATCGGTACTGGTAGATTAGGAACTATCCCTGCAGTCACCTCAGAGCATTTCTCATCTATATTGATACATATCTGTCCTGTAGAATAGTGGTGAGCATCACCATGAACACATATGACATGCATATCAGGTCCTTCACTTTTATTACTCTGAGTATCAAGCAATTCAGGCCTTACTAAAGTATTGTTGCTACCTGAATCTATTAATCCTATTACATTTTGATTGCCCAGCTTTACCATAGTAGTAAAATATCCAGCACCTAGCAGAGCCAAATGAGTAGTACCCCCACATATTTTTGGACAGTATCTGGCTATATGGCCTAGCCCTTGGCAGTTTCTACAAACAATGTCTGCTGGAAAAGAGCGTCTTTTACTATCAGTTTTATTGCCCTTCTTTAAGTCACTGGTGGTTGGAACACTAGTCCTTGTTCCGGAAATAGTTCTTCCTGTTACCATCTCTTGGGGACGTGAATTCCCTTTCCGATATGTCTGGTGGGCTGTTGAAAAGTCCTCAGCCAAGGAAATGGCTTTTTCTGCTGTTTCCGGCTTATGTTCTTTTACCCATATTTGTACCTCATGGGGGAGTATTTGTAAAAATTGTTCAACAATAAAGGCCTCCATAATTGCAGTTACAGACTTTCCTTCTGGTTGTATCCACTTCCAACACAGTTCCCGTAGATCGTAAATGTCTCTCTAGGATTGTCTTGGGGATGGTACTTTAAAAGTCTGACCTTTGCCTATATGTTCCGAACTAATTATCATATCTTTTCAGTTTTACCAGGTCATAATTTTCAGCATCTCTAGAGTCCATGTGACTATAAACCAACTGGGCCCTCCCAGACAAATAGGGGCCAACCGCACACCCACTGAGTTTGTGGCCAATACAAGCCCTAGCCACCCTCTCAAATGTAGTTAGGTAGGCCTCTATATCATCTGAGTTAGTCATTTTAGTTAGCTTGATGTCTTTTGGGTTGAGGTACCACTATCCCCACTATTGCCAGTATTAGACCCAATTAATTGTAACACTTTCACAGTCTCAGCCCACCTGATTTCCTGCTGCCGCAGTTCCCGTCTCCTTTCCTGGGCATCTATTTCCCGCTGTCTCTCCATCTCACTCTGTCGAATCGCCAGCCAACGTAATAAACCAGCCAAGTCCTCAGGTGGTTCCTCTCTGAAGGGCGTCTTCTGTAGAACCTCCTCGGACTCCTCCTCGCTGTATGTTTCCTCCTTTGCCATGGGATCCTTTCTCCTGACATCTGGACCCAGTCCTGGATTCAAAGGGTCTCCTGTCAAAGCCGTCTGGGTTCTGGTCACCATTCCCAACTTCTTCTCCTCTCCACTCCAAGTTGTCTGGAACCCTGGTCAGGTTCCTTACTGGTTTCTCCCAATATGCCTTAGACAACCAGTAACATCCCACTTCTGACACCACTTTGTCGTAGGGTGTGGGTGTAGACAACTTAACACAGGTAGAGACCAAAGGTAGGTTGTGACACACAAGAACTCCTTGAGTGCCTTTTACTATAATGATCCAAATAAAAGTTCAAATAATATAACCAAGGAGGAAATAAAACACTGAAAAACTGGATACAAATCAAATCCTAGCTCACCAAGAGCTTACAGTTACTTTTCAAGGTGTAACATAGAGTGGAAGTAGTTTTAGTCTAACTTTCCACTATCTTCTATGGTTCTGGAACAGAGTTTCACCTACTCCCTTCCACTGCTATCTAATATCTGTGTCTACCTTTCTCTCTTTATAGGAATTCACAGGGCATAATTAATCATGTGGTCACTGTAGTCCGCCCCCTAATTAAATAATTACACTTTATTTCTACACTAATACACAAAAATGGGGGACTACAGTTATAACAAGTTGATATTCTATTTTACAATTTTGATATCTTAGCTACTACAGTCTTCAAAGCAGGTTAAAAACACATATTCAATAGTTTGAAACCTTAATTACCTAAATTAGCTAATAACTCTGCCCACATTGTGATGTCACTCAGTTCTAGCCCTCTACAAATGTGCTTCATTCTGGGCTGCCAGACCCTCTAGGAGCGCTTCAGTCAAAACAACAACCAGGTAATCTGTAGGGGCGGCTTCTTTAAATATTGCCTAGTACATTTGTTTAATGTGTCCTTATGTTTTCTTCATGCATGTGGATAAAAACTCAAACAAAAAGCATAACCTACAAGTCTGATAAACAGACAGACTAAACCCTTTTATTTAGTGGGACATGCTGCTTTCGCTTTTGCAGCTGAACTAGTTTGCACAACTCACATCTGACAAGGAAGACCCCTTGTATTTTAAAACTCCCGACCAGCATTCTCAAAGCCCCACAGCTTCTCTCCTAAAGCTGTACCTGTAACAGCACTAGTGCTATCTTTCTTAAGGAGGGACTTAATTCAGTAACCTCAACAGGGAAAAAAGGCTAATTTTTATTATTCATTCTGTTAAACAATGCAACAAACGCCATAATAAACTTCGGGCGTTTTGTGCATTTTTCTTTATTTGAAGTTGGGAATTCTCGAGACAGGAAGAATGAATAAGGGGGGGTAGAGAATACACTATAATGGGCGGCCACTCCATTATAGTGTGAAAAAGATAGAGGATACTGCTGCAGCAGAATTTGATAGAAGGAGAGGCAGATGGGGGAGGGACAGAAACAAGAGGGCAAAAGACTAGAAGTCTGTCTCGAGGATTTCTAAGTCCAAATCTGGGGCAATACTGCTACAGTGGTATTTTTAGTAAATTCATGCAGCTGATCCACATTTCAGACATCACTTAGACTATTTGTTGAATACTACAGGTGTCAATTGATTTAAATGTCTATAAATACAACAGAGAAACAAAGAAGGTGTGCTTGGGGAGGTTTTTTTTTTGGGGGGGTCCAGTAGGATGTATGCTATCTAGAATACAGATCACACTGGGCCAAGTGACCCTAAAGGATAAGCAACGCTGGAGGCATAAAAGCCATGATGTAGGAGTGTAGCATCTGCAGGAGGCCACAGGTCTTCAGTGGATGCTGCCAATTTAATTAGGGCTGCCACAAAAAACTGCTGAAGGAAGGTAAGTGAGCAGGCCTAAATACAGGCCTGAAAAGGGGAACAGAAAGAGTATAAAGCAAGGAACACGTGGATAAGGCACTACACCCTATCTAGGGTAGTCCTATAAAAGGGTAAATAAAAAGCAGGGAGGAATAAATAAGGTACTATACCCTATCTAGGGTAGGCGTACTAAGCCATTTTTTTTTCAAACTGCAATATTATAGTATTTCTATATGTAACACTGGAGTGTAGACAGGGCTGGGGTTTAGCTAGTTGCAGGCACTGTGGTGCAATCATTCCTTGGGCTATGATTTGGAGGATTGGTCACTGCCCATATGTATGAGACGCGCAAGGAGTTTCATGAACAGCTGAAGCCTGCACAGGTAGAAATACTCCTGCTATTTAGACAGCCAAGTTGGGTTCAAGAACAACTAACCACTCCCCCTTCCCACAGAGGCCCACTGGCCCAGGGAGATACAGAGTGGGGTAGCAGAAGGTTGGAAGCAGTCAGAGGGTGTAAAATACTGTCCTCCTTTATTGACTGCAAATCATTTTGCATCCCTGGAGGAGAAGCAGTTACCTTACTCAACCAGCGGAGGCTGTGGGCCAGTCACTGAGGAAGACAGGGCAGGGTGTGAATCACCCAAAGGTGTACAGGAGAAGAGGAAAGTAGAAAGAAAGGAACCGAGAATAAATTTATTTGAAAAGTTTCACCAGGAAGAAAAAATTACTCACCTTAGTAATTGCTTTTCTTCTCATGGAGTCTTGCTATATTAGGACTAATGCAGTTAGCCACTGCACTTGAACTGCCCCGGAGAGGAAACAGTTAACTCCAGAGTGATCTGGAGTTCCACAGCGCGAGGGCGCTGTTCAAAGCTCTATCTGGCTAGTTTCAAACTGAAACTGCCAGGTTCTTCTGGAGCTAAACTAAAATAGCAAGTCTGTGTGGAAAAGCTCTACACTAGCCATTGGCTACCTACCATTAATAGAATAAGAACAATCACAGAATAATAACCAAATTTATTGTTAGGATAACCCCTTACAAGCACTAATAGGCCCCTCTCCCAAAAGACTCAAGTCCAGAGGGGACCATCTACCACTAACAAAAACAAATACCTAGTTCCCAACCCAAAGGAACGGGGGACTAGAGAGACTAAATGGCATGACACAGTGCTTGCACTAATTTGCCAACCCCATACCCAAGTAAGAGATCTGAGAGGGGTAGGAGGGGAGGGTTGTCTTATATACAAGACTCCATGAGAAGAAAAGCAATTACTAAGGTGAGTAATTTTTCTTCAAACACCATGAAGTCTTGCTATATTAGGACTAATGCAGATTACACAGCAGTACCTCCATGGAGGAGGTCAGAACCTACTTGGGAAATAGGCTCTGAAGCACAGCTGTGCCAAAGCGAGCATCTCTCTGGACTGGCGATCAAGGAATAATGCTGGTAAAGGTGTGAACTGTTTTCCAGGTAGCAGCTGACAAATTTCCAAAATGGGAATATCTCTAGCAGCCGCTAGAGATGCAGCTGTACCCTGGTAGAGTGAGCCCTCAGTCCTGAGGGGGTTCCTACCTAGTTTTGGTAACAGAATTGGATACAAGAGACGATCCACCTTGCAATTGTCCTCTTAGTGGCAGGTCTCCCTTGCCAACCTCTCCATAGGTAAGGAAGAGTTGGAGGATTCAACCTGTGACCCTTGGTACGCTCACATAGTAGCTTAGGGCTCTTTGACGTCCAAACTGTGAAGTCTCCTTTCACCCGAGGAAGAATGCTCAGTGAAAATACTGGGAGAAATTGACTGGTTCAGATGAAAATCTGAAACCACTTTGGGTAAAACTTTCTGTTAGTCCTGAGGACTACCTTATCCCTGTGAAAAGAAATAAAACTCGCTTCCACTGAAAGGGCTTGCAATTCACTTATACGTCTGGCAGAAGTGATAGCCACTAGAAAAACAGTTTTCCATGTTAAATACTTGAGATCCGTGAAGAAAGGGGCTCAAAGGGAGATTGCATTAACTGAGCAATGCAAACATTCAGGTCCCAGGCAGGGGCTGGTTCCCGAAAGGGAGGGTTAGTGTGAAGTAACCCCTTAAAAAACTTGGAAAACACAGGGTGGGAGGAAAGGGAAACAGGCTTCCCTGCGGAAACAAAGGCAGAAACAGCTGCCAGATGAACCTTCAAGGTAGCTGGTCTAAGGCCTAGGGAATTTAGATGGACCAAATAGTCCAGGAAAAATGGCCAAGTCAGCAGATTCTGGCACAATTTGTTTCTCCGAACACCAAAAGGAAAACCTCTTCCACTTAGAATTGTAAGTGGCCCTAGTGGAAGGCTTCCTAGAAGCCTTTAAAATATCCAGGACCCCTTGAGAAAGGTGCAAATCAGCGAATTCTAATTCCTCAAGAACCAAGCCTTGAGGTCCGGTACTACACTCTCCCTTGCACAGGTCAGCAAGTCGTGGGTCCTGGGCAAGGTCAGGGAGGTGGATTGTCAGGGACAGGAGGAGAGGATACCAGGGCTGTCTGGCCCAGTCTGGAGCAATCAGAACCACTTTGCAGGGCTGAGTTCTGATTTTCACCAACCCCTGAAGAGGAGAGGAAGGGGAAAGCATATAGGAATTTCCTGTCCAATCCAGCAGAAAGGCGTCCAGGGGACTGAGCCCAGCACTGGAGGCCTGCAACAAAATAGAGGAAGTTGATGGTTGTCTGGGGCTGCGAAGAGATCTATCTGAGGGTGCCCCAACTGGCAAACCGACCCCAATACCTGAGGATTCAGAGACCATTCGTGATGGCCCTGGGAATCCTGCGAGGAGGCACAGGACATTGTCCTTTCCTGGAAGGTGAATCGCGATCAGGGAGGTGTTTAGGGAGTAAGCCAGAGACCACAACTTCATTGCCTCGTGCACAAGGCTGATGACCGAGTGCCCCTTGCTTGTTGAGTACCACATTGTTGTGGTGTTGTCTGTCCTGATTTGGACTACTTTGTTCTGGACAACAGTTGAAAAGCCTGAAGAGCTAAAAGTACAGCTCTGAGTTCCAAAAGATTGATGTGGAGCAGAGATTCCTGGGGACCACACTCCTGAGTGGAAAGGTCGCCAGGGCCCCCACCCTAACAGGGAGGCATCCGTGGTGAGGGTGAGGGAGGGAAGCGGGAATAAAGGGAACCCTTGAGTAAGATTGCCTTGATCCTGCCACCACTGAAGGGCCAGGATCAGGGTTTTGGTCACGGGACTAGTTTGGTAAGGGGTCCCTCCTTTGAGACCAATAGGACCTCAAGTGGAACTGGATGTCCCTCATCTGAAATCTTGCTCCCTGCACGACAGCTGTGGAAGCAGCCATGTGCCCTAGGAGTTGCAGAAAGTGCCTTGCTGGTCGAGAGACCCGTGAGGATAAAGGAGGATGCCAGGGCAATGAGCCTGTCCACTCTTTCCGAGGGGAGAAATGCCCTGGCTAACTTTGTGTTCAATTCCGCACCTATGAAAGTTAGAACCTGAACAGGTTCTAGAACTGACTTTGGTAAGTTTAGCAGGAATCCCAGGGAAGTGAGAAGCTGCTGGGTGATTTGCAAGTGGGATTTTACCTGATCTGGAGACTGACCCACTATGAGCCAGTCGTCCAGGTAGGGAAACACCGCAACCCCTTGCCTTCTTAAATGAGCCACTACCACAGCTAGACATTTTGTGAATACCCTTGGAGCCGAGGTTAGGCCGAAGGGCATTGCTCTGAACTGGTAGTGGCCTGAGAGCAGTTCGAACCTGAGGTACTTTCGGTGAGAAGGCCTGATCATGACATGAAAGTAGGCGTCCCTGAGGTCCAGGAGGCTAACCAGTCCTCTGGCCTCAGAGAAGGCAAGATCATTGCTAGAGTTAACATTTTGAACTTTGGTTTCAATAGATGTTTGTTCAGGTACCTTAAGTCTAAGATGGGCCGCCATTCTCCTGTCTTTTTGGGGTAGAAAATATCTTGGAGTACAGTCCTTGCCCTGATGGCGGAGGACACTTCCACTGCTTTGCAATCCAGAAGGAAGACACCTCTGCTTCCAAAGCAAGGCGCTTGAAGAGTTTGCAGGTGGAAATTGCCTGTCTCATCTTTGGGAACTGTTTGAAGCTGAGAACCAGGCCCTGGTTTACTACTTCCAGAACCCACCTGTCCGAAGTTACGGACAGCCAGTTCTGGCTGAAATAAACCAGTCTGCCCCACTGGAACAGGAGAATCGGCCCTGGGCACCTATCAGGTGCCTGCTTGGCAGCAGGTTTAGGCTGAGGGAGGGCAACTGTCTGCCTGTGCCCCGTCTACCTCTGCCTCTGAAAAAACCCTCTGTGAAAAAGCAGAGGAGGCTTGAGATTGGTAAAGGGCCTGTGGGAAAGCAGCTCTACCCCTACCCCTGGGGTATGCCTTTGTGGAGGGCATGCCTCTCTTAGCTTGGGCACTTTGTAGGTAGTTCTATATTCATCCATCTTTTCATATAATTTTCCGTTTGATCACCAAACAGAGAATTTCCGTTACAGGAAAATCCATAGCCTTTGACTGAGTATCTTGGGACAGATTAGTGCATCTGAGCCATGCCAACCTACGGAAAGCTACAGAAGTGGCCATGACCCTAGAGGAAACATCATTAACATCAACAGCAGTATGAAATTGAACTTTAGAGGCTTCAATGCCATCAGCAGCCACCTGTTCCAACTCACTAGCCAGCTGGCCCTGGGCCTGCTTGGCTAACTGCAAATTGTGTCCCATCTAGACTTCTGATATCTAGCCACATAAGCCATATAATTAGCCTGCCTGAGTCCCAACGGAGCTGCCATATATTGTTTTTTCGCCATGGCATCAATCTTCCTGGAATCCTTATCAGGAGGATGTGAGGCCAGGGGAATATTAGCCTTGTCACAGGCTGCAGCTTGCACTACACCTACATGACTACACTGCTCAGAGAGGAAGTCTGTATCAGGGCCTGATAAAGTATACCTTCTGTCCATTTTTTTATCTACAGGGGGGACAGAATGAGGATTTTTTAAAATCTTTGTTGTTTGCTTCCTAAATGACTTATGCAAAGGAATAGACAACCTCCTAGACTCTGGAATATCCATCATCTCAACATAATCAGGCTCCTCTAGCTCATCCACAGCCTCTTCTAAGGGAAGCTGGAGGGTTTCTGCAACCTTTCTGTAAAACATAAAATGAGAAGTGGACTCAGACAGCATAGGGGGAGATTCCAAAGGTCTATCTGGAGAAATGTCCGGTTCAATGGGCACGTCCAGACCTTCCCAGTCACAAACATACTGATCAAATTCCTCCTCCCCTCATGTGGTTCATAAAATCCTCAACATCATAATCCTGAACCACTGGGACTGAGCAGGCGCCCTTTTCCCAGATGCAGGGGTTCGACAGATCCCTGAGACAAAGATTGGACAATCTGAATGGCTTTAGCTATCTCTGCAGCAGTTGGAGAGACAATTTTGTACTCCAGACCTGCTGATCTTTGTCTTTTGCTGGGACTGGTTCCTCTGAACCAGCCTTCCTTTCTTGCGGAAGTCTCGGCCTGGTCAGAGGCACTCCCTCTGGTCAGTGGGTACTGGACCGGGCTAGCCATCCGGGTCAGCGGACTTTTTGGCCTCTCGTTCCTAGGCCGGCCCAATCTCTTTTCCAGGGTGGCTGCAGGGAGATTTTACACCTGGCAGTCTGACAGGAGGTGGTCAGCCCCAGACAATACACACAAGTGGTGTGTGGGTCAGCCTTGAGAGCTTCCCAAACATCATCAGTGTTGAAACCAGTGGGCCAGGTTTTCTTTTGGGTTTCTCAGACATAATGCCAGCCTAACCAAAAACTTGCCCTTTAGATGGCAGTGCCAGGTAAGACACCCTTATCGGTTCCTAACCGTGTCACTGGTATTTGAAAAACCCCAAAATTAGGGTTTTAGAACCAGAGAACCGGAACCGACTCTAAAAGCCCAACCAAACAATTCAACAAACCGATCGGTTCAAACCGAACCGATAATGAATTTCCACACAGACTTAATTTTCTGTACTTCGATTTACCAGATAGAGCTTTAAACGAAATCGGTAAAATAAATACTTTTGCGGTTCAATGAACCGAAAATACTGCTTGAACGAGAAAGCGAACCGAGCTGAAGGAGCTGATCTCCGGGCGACTGTTCAGTGAAGCGGAGTAAAAATCTGGCAGTTTCAGTTTGAAACTAGCCAGATAGAGCTTTGAACAGCGCCCTCGCGCTGTGGAACTCCAGATCACTCTGGAGTTAACTGTTTCCTCTCCGGGGCAGTTCAAGTGCAGTGGCTAACTGCATTAGTCCTAATATAGCAAGACTTCATGGTGTTTGAAAGGCATACTGAACTACAATAGCTCATTTCCAGATGCGGCCTGGGGGAGAGGGGAAGGGCATACTTTTAAATAAGAGATCAAATAAAAATATACATAGATTTAAGCCTGTACTTACAACCTAATGCATTTAAAACTATGCCAAACATATCTGAGGTATAGGTAGGCAGCAATTGGCATCCAGGTATAGACTATGTACATATATGCAATATACACATACTATATATGTGTATATACACACACACACACATATATATACATACACACTCCCATACTCAGACATAAATCATATACTGTACATAGACACAAAACGTAACGCAGGTAACCTTTCATGGGTTAGCTCTTGAGTAGTGCCAGCCTGGGGATATGGTGGGAGTAAGGCGAACCTTCACCCCTCCGGGATGCACACCCCGCTTGGGGATTTGACAAGAAGTTGGGATAGTTGGGGGGGAGAATAACTGGCGCTTGCACACTAGATGGAGTTGGGAAACTGAAGAGGATAGAGGGTGAGGGGGGTGGAAGGCAAGCCATAACCCTCAGGAGTGGTATCCAAGGGTATGAACACTGCTCAATGCAAACCCAGCCAGTGCTATATGCTTTTGGCATGCCAAGGAAGGGGCAGAACGGGGGTGAAGTTGGTAAAATAGGACAGTAGTATGGGAAAAGAAAGGTAGTGAAGGAGATGTGGGTCAAAAGCATTTGCAGGATGGAGAAATGCATGTGGGTCAGAAGCAGTTGCAGGATGGAGAAATGTTGTGTCGAAGAAGATAGAACAATGGGTGAGTGGAAGGGGCAGAGCAGATATCCAAGGGGAGGGAGTTTCAAATGTTTGGAAAGTGATAAGAGAAGACAGCTCTCTCCCTGAAGTGGAAGTTCGGGCTGGGAGGGCGAGGGTCCTATAGGGGAAGTTGTGGAGGGAGTAGGAGGGGTGGAGAGGAGGGTGTTAAGGTAGGGTGGAAGGAAGCCAAGCCAGAACTTCCGAACTAATGAGGCACTGTGGGCAAGACGTCTGGCCCCAAGAGGGGGGAAGGAGACAGCAGTGTAGAGGTCACAGTGATGTGTACGTGGTGGACAGGCAAGAGCAAAGCGACAGAAGGAGTTGGAGAGTGTCCAGTCTGGTAGGTTAGGGTTTAGGGTTCATAAAGAAGGTGGCGAGGAGGGTACTTGTAGTATGGGACTCTATGGCAAGGGGAGTGGAGAGCATGGTGTGCGGGGATGTGAACAGCAGTGGGGGGGGTGTCAGATGCCTACTTGGAGCATCAACAATGAGGGATAAGGACAGAAGAGGCAGAATGATTGACAGAATGGATCTTATGTCCTAGTGCACTTGGGAACGAATAAGCTGACTAACCAAAGTCTGGAGGAAGTTAACTTCGGCTCTAGAAAGTAAGGGAAGTTGAAAGGAAAGGCAGAAATGCTGGCCTTTTCAGAGGTGCTACTAATATGGGGCAGGGATGACAGAAAAGATGAAAGGGTAAGGCAAGAGGAAACAAAGGCTTTCAATGTCTGATTAATAGAATGGTGTTAGAAAGA
The DNA here is from genome assembly GCA_016271365.2 of Neoceratodus forsteri. Taxonomy (NCBI): domain Eukaryota; kingdom Metazoa; phylum Chordata; order Ceratodontiformes; family Ceratodontidae; genus Neoceratodus; species Neoceratodus forsteri. The sequence continues at coordinate 268,682,704 of CM028131.1, read as the reverse complement.
GGGGTTTAGATTTGAGGGGGAATTGAGGTAACTTCTGGGATAGACAGCTTTTTAAGGAGGATAGTCTTCATCTCACAAGGGAGGGGACCAGTGCACTTGGAAAGAAGCTTGACATCTATGTGGACACCATTTAAACTGAATGAGGGGGAGGTAGAAGCTTGGATTTCACTAGAAGGAAGGAGGGGTAGGCTAAGCCTAGCAGGGACTCCCCAGAAATAGAGAAAGGACTAAGGGATGCTGTTAGTGCAATGAGCAGGGAAAAAGGAGGAGATGGGAACAGAAGGAAGTGGGTAAGTGTTAACTGAGAATTAGGAAAAGTAAGGATGAATAAGGTGGATGCATGGAAGCTGGTCTGTCTAAATGCCAGGAGTCTGAACAACAAGACCAATGAACTACAGGCAGTGGCAGTTATCACAGAGATGTGGACCTCTGGTGACAATGACTGGGATCCAGCAATTCCTCAGTAACACAGAAAACTGTCGTCAGAAAAGGACTGCTAGGCCCACCCAGTCTGCCTACTGGACCTCTGCAGACCTTAAGTGGTCTCCACCCCCCCCCCCATTTCTGTAGTATGTCCCTGTGTCTGCCCCAAGCGTGCCTGAAGCCTTCCATCATTCTAGCATCCACAGCTTCAGCTGGCAGTTGGTTCCACGCTTCTACCGCCCCTTCTGTTAGGAAGTACTTTCTAATATCCTTACTGAAATTCCCCCCTCCAATTTCACTGCATACCCCCAAGTCCTGGAACTCACCCTCTTTTGGAAGGGGCTCCTTCCCTTCACTCTGTTCATCCATCTGAGGTACTCGAAAGTCTCAAATATTTTACCCCTTGCTCTTCTGTACCATTTGGTTGCTGTCTTCTAGATTGCCGCTACCCTGTCTACGTCTTTCCTGAGATGCAGTCTCCAGAACTAGACACAGTATTCCAGGTGGTGGTGTACCAAAGAGCAGTACAGTGGCAACACCACCTTCTTCCTCCTGCTGGTGATGCCCCTCGCTATGCACCCCAGTATCACACAAGCTCTGCCCGCAGCCTTGTCACATTGCGCTACTACCTTGAGGTCTTCTGAAATAATAACCCCAAGGTCCCTTTTCTGCTTAGTGACTGCCAACACCCCCTTCCATCCTATACACAGCACCTGGGTTCCTGTGCCCTAGGTGCATAATTCTGAAATTTTTGGCAATGAACTCCAACTGCCATGCCTTTGATTCCTCCTCTCGTCTCCCCAGATTCCTACGCATGGTCTATATTCCCTCCTGCGAGTCCACCCTACTGCAGATCTTGGTGTCCTCGGCAAAAAAAAAAAAACTCCCCTTCCAGTTCCTCTGCAATGTCCCCTATGAAGATATTGAGGAGGACTGGTTCCAGCACTGAACCCTGCGGCACCCCGCTGGTCACGCCCCATCCTTAAGAGCACATGCCATTTACGACTGCCCTCTGCCACTTGTTAGTAAGTTACAAACCCAATTTACTTTTTGGCCCGCCCTCCCAAATGAAAAAATTACTCACCTTAGTAATGTTGTTTCTTCTAATGGAGTCTTGCTATATTATGACAGTAGCAGTTTGTCCCACCACTAGAACTGCTCCGGAGGTGAAATAGTTAATTCCATTCTAAAATGGAACTTTGAGCACGAGCTCTAAGAAGCAGCTCTGTCTGTGTAATTTCAAACCTGAACTGTCAGATCTTTACGAGCAAAAACTCACTAAGGTCTGTGTGGAAGCTGTAACCTACACCAGCCAAATGGCTACCTAAATATTAACAACCATTGCTGGTCCCAACACCCAAGACTCAAGTCAGGGGACCAGAATTAGTAATACAATTTTAACAACAAGAGAATAAAACAACAGGATAATGAAACACACACCCCAAACCCCCAAAAGGGGAAGAAACGTTAAAAGGGGCATAAAATAGTGCCCACACTAAGTTGCCCGCACCCCACCCAAGTAGAGGTTCTGAGAGGGGCAGGCTGGGAGGTCATAATATAGAAGACTCCATTAGAAGAAACAACATTACTAAGGTGAGTAATTTTTCTTCAAACATCATGAAGTCTTGCTATATTATGACAGTAACAGACTACACAGCAGTACCTCCATGGAGGAGGGCAGAACCTACTTAGGGAATAGGCTCTGAAGAACAGCTGTGCCAAACCGAGCATCTCTCCTGGCCTGGACATCCAGGGAGTAATGCTTGGTGAAAGTGTGTACCGTTTTCCAAGTAGCAGCCTGGCATATCTCTAATAGAGGGATGTCTCTGGCAGCAGCTAGAGACGCGGCTGTACCCCTGGTAGAATGAGCCCTCAAGCCAGAGGGGGGATCTCTGCCCATTTTCTGATAACAAAATTGGATACAAGAGACAATCCACCTTGCAATTGACCTCTTAGTGGCCGGTTTGCCTTTCCCAACTTCACCATAGGTGAGGAAAAGTTGGAGGGATTCGAACCTGTGACCTTTGGTACGCTCTATATAGTAACTAAGGGCCCTCTTAACATCCAGGCTGTGCAACCTCCTCTCACCAGAAGAGGAGTGATCAGTGAAAAATACTGGAAGGGAGATAGATTGGTTAAGATGGAAATCTGAAACCACCTTAGGCAAAAATTTCCTATTAGTCCTAAGGACTACCTTATCCCTGTGGAAAGAAATAAAGTCAGTTTCTACTGACAAGGCTTGCACAACTCACTTGTCGTCTAGCAGTGGATAGCCACCGAAAAACAGTTTTCCAAGTTAGATACTTAAGCTCTGCGAGAAACAGAGGTTCAAAGGGGTTGCATTAACTGGGCAATGCACATATTAGGTCCCAGGCAGGGGCCGGTTCCCGAAGGGTGGATTAGTATGGAGTAATCCCTTAAAAACTTGGAAAACACAGGGTGAGTGGAAAGAGGGATGACTTCCTGCTGAAACAAAAGCAGAGACAGCTGCCAAATGAACTCTCAGGGTAGCTGGTCTGAGGCCCAAGGAATTAAGATGGACCATGTAGTCTAATACAATGGGCAAATCAGCAGATTCTGGGGAAATATTTTCCCAGCACACCAAATGGAAAACCTCTTCCATTTAGAACTATAAGTAGCCTAGTGGAAGGCTTCCTGGAAGCCTTCAGGATTTCAAGAACACTGTAGAGAGGTGTAAATCAGCAAACTCTAACTCCTCAAGAGCCAGGCCTTGAGGTTGAGGGATTTGAGGTCCGGATACCAAACTCTTCCCTGGGCACAAGTTAATAGATTGTGATTCCTGGGGAGACAAAGGGGAAGATGGATTGTCAGTGAGAGAAGGAGTGGATACCAGGACTGCCTGGCCCAATCTGGGGCAATCAGAATCACCTTGCAAGGCTGAGATCTGATTTTGACTAGTACTTTGAATAGGAGAGGGAAGGGGGGGAAAGCATAAAGAAACTTCCCTTCCCAATCCAGGAGAAGGGCGTCCAGGGGGACTGAGCCCAACACTGGAGGCCTGCAACAGAACAGAGGAAGTTGGTGATTGTCTGGGGCTGCAAAAAGATCTATCTGAGGAGTGCCCCATCTGGCAAAGACTATCCCAGTACCTGAGGATCCAGGGACCATTCGCGATGGCCCTGGGAAATCCTGCTGAGGGCATCCGCTAGGACATTGTCCTTCCCTGGAAGGTGAACTGCTATGAGGGAAGTGTTCAGGGAATAGGCCAGAGACCACAACTTCATTGCCTCAGTGCACAAGGCCGAAGACCGAGTGCCCCCCTGTTTGTTGATGTACCACATTGTTGTGGTATTGTCTGTTCTGACTTGTACCATCTTGTTGTGGACAGATGCAGAAAACGCTTGAAGAGCTAAAAAGACAGCTCTGAGTTCCAGCAAATTGATGCGGAGCAGAGATTCCTGGGGGGACCACACTCCCTGAGTGGAAAGGTCACCCATGTGGGCTCCCTAACCCAGAAGGGAAGCATCTGTAGTGAGAGTCAAATTGTGAGCAGGGGGAATGAAGGGGACCCCAATCTTAAATTGCTCTGATCCTGCCACCACTGGAGGCCTGGATCAAGGTTAAGTCACTGGGACCAACTTGGAAGGGTCTCTTCCCTGAGACCAATAGGTTCTCAAGTGAAACTGAATGTCCCTCATCTGAAATCTTGCTCCCTGCACAACAGCTGTGGATGCAGCCATGTGCCCCAGGAGCTGCAGAAAGTGTCTTGCTGGTCGAGAGACCTGCAGAGTGAAGGAGGAGGCCAGAGCCACTAAATTCCTTACCCTTTCTAAGGGAAGAAAAGCTCTGGCTAGCTTTGTGTCCAGTTCTGCCCCTGTAAAGGTGAGTACCTGGACTGGTTCCAGAACCAACTTTGGTAGATTTAGCAGAAAGCCCAGGGAGGTGAGAAGCTGCTGGGTGACTTGCAGGTGAGATTTTACCTGATCTGAGGACTGGCCTACAATGAGCCAATCGTCTAGATAAGGAAAAACAGCAATCCTTTGCCTTCTTAAGTGAGCCACTGCTATTGCCAGACACTTTGTGAATACCCTTGGGGCAGAGGTAAGGTCGAAGGGCATTGCTCTGAACTGGTAATGACCTGAGGGTAGTTCGAATCTGAGGTACTTTCGATGGGAGCTTCTGATTAGGACGTGAAAATAGGCATTCTTGAGGTCCAGGGAAGCTAGCCAGTCCCCTGGCCTTAGGGAGGTAAAATCATTGCCAGAGTTACCATTTTGAACTTTGGTTTCAAAAGATGCTTGTTCAGATATCTGAGGTCTAATATGGGCACTCATTCTCCTGTCTTTTGGGGGTAAGGAAGTATCTGGAATACAGACCCTGCCCTGGTGCAGGAGGAACCCTTTCTACTGCTCTGAGAGCCAACAGGGTTGAGACCTCTGCTTCTAGAGCAAGGGTCTCTGAAGAACTTGCAGGTAGAAAAAACCTGGTTCTCATCTTGGGAAACTTTTTGAAGCTGAGAACCAGGCCCTGGCTTACTACTTCCAGAACCCACTTGTCTGAAGTTAAAGACGCCCAGTTCTGACTGAAGTAAGCCAACCTGTCCCCTACCGGTAAAGGAGAATCGGCCCCGGGCACCCCATCAGGGTGCCTGCTTAGCAGATGCTTTAGGCTGAGGGGTGGGAGCAGGCCTGCCCACCCCCCGTCTGCCTCTGCCTCTGAAGAAGCCCCTCTGAGCATAAGCAGAGGAGGCCTGAGTCTGATAAAAAGGCCTGTGAAAAGGCCTACCCCTACCCCTGGGGGTATGCCTCTGGGGAGTGGCTTGCCACTCCTTAGCTTGGGCACTTTTGTAAGTAGTCCTATATTCATCCATCTTTTTCATGTAATTCTCTGTCTGCTCCCCAAACAGAGAATTCCCCACCACAGGAAAATCCATAGCCTTAGTCTGGGTATCCTGTGAGAGGCTAGTACACCTGAGCCAGGCCAACCTACGAAAAGCTACAGATGTGGCCATGACCCTAGAGGAAACATCATTAACATCCACAGCAGCACGAAACTGCACCTTAGAAGCCTCAATGCCATCAGCAGCCACCTGTTCTAGTTCGCTAGCCAGCTGGCCATGGGCTTGTTTGGCTAATTCCAGAACAGTATCCCATCTAGATTTCTGATACCTAGCTACATAAGCCATATAATCTGCTTGCCTGAGTCCCAAGGAGGCTGCCATATACTGTTTTTTCGCCATGGCATCAATCTTCCTGGAATCCTTGTCAGGAGGATGTGAAGCCAGGGGAATATTAGCTTTATCACAGGCTGCAGCCTGAACTACCCCAACATGACTGCATTGCTGAGAAAGGAATTCTGTATCAGGACCTGACAATGTGTACCTTCTGTCCATCTTTTTATCTACAGGAGGCACAGAATTAGGAGTTTTTAAAATTTTTATTGTTTGCTTCCTAAAAGACTTATGCAGAGGAACAGACAATCTCCTAGACTCTGGAATGTCCATCATTTCTACAAAATCAGGCTCCTCTTGCTCATCCACAGCTTCTTCCAAGGGAAGCTGGAGGATTTCAGCAACTTTTTTGTAAAACATAAAATGAGATGGGGACTCAGATAGCATAGGGGGAGATTCTAAAGGTCTGTCTGGGGAAATGTCCGGTTCAATGGGCACACCCAGACCTTCCCAGCCACATTCATACTGTTCATAATCATCCTCCCCCTCCTCTGGTTCATAAAACTCCTCAACATCATATTCCTGAACCACTGGAACCGGACGAACCGACCTTTTGCCAGATAGTGGCGGTTCGGACGGAACCTGAGACAGTGACTGGACAATCTGGATGGCTTTTGCTATCTCTGCAGCAGTTGGAGAAGGGATTTTGGACTCCAAACCTGCTGACTTTCTTGTTTTCTTCACTGGAAGTGGTCCCTCAGAACCAGCTTTTCTTTTGCCCGAGGAAGTCTAGCCCTGGTTAGAGGGCACCGAACCGGGCTGGCCATCCGGGTCAGCGGACTTTTTGGCCTCTCGTTCCCTGAGCCTGCCCAATCTCTTTTCCAGGGTGGCTGCAGGGAAAATTCTTACATATCTGGCAGTCTGACTGGAGGTGGTCAAACCCCAGACAATAAACACATGTGGTGTGTGGGTCAGCCTTGGCAAAGACTTTCCCACAGACATCACAGTGTGGAAACCCAATCAGGCCCAGGTTTTTCTTTGGGTTTCTCCAGACACAATGCCAGCCTAACCAGAAAACTTGCCCTTTGAGCGGCGTGCCAGGCAAGACACACTCGGTTCCTAACCGTGTCACGGATATTGGAAAAACTGTAATAAATGCGTTTTTAGAACCGATAAGAACCGAACCGCACTCTAAAATGATAAACTTTTGAATTTAATAAGTTTTAAACCCGCTGATCGGTTCAAAACCGAACCGATAAACTTACAAGTTCCACACAGACAAAATTTTTAAAATTACTTGTGATACCACAGACAGAGCTTGAACCGAATGGTTTTGCGGTTAAAATAAAACTATTCTCGGTTGAATCGAACCGAGAAAACACTGTTTAAACCGAGAAATGAACCGAGCAGTAGGAGAAATCTCCGGAGCGACTGTTCACTGAGGCGGAGTAAAGAATCTGACAGTTCAGGTTTGAAATTACACAGACAGAGCTGCTTCTTAGAGCTCGTGCTCAAAGTTCCATTTTAGAATGGAATTAACTATTTCACCTCCGGAGCAGTTCTAGTGGTGGGACAAACTGCTACTGTCATAATATAGCAAGACTTCATGTTGTTTGAATAGTCAGTTTCCAAATCTGCCTTCTGTGCGGCACAGTGTCAAAGGCCTTGCTGAAGTCTAGACAGACATCTACTGTCCTCCCCTAGTCTATATCCCTGGTTAGTCAGTAAAGGAAGTCTATCAGATTCATTTGGCATTACTCAGACAATGTCTACTGCCCTCCCCTGCTCTATTTCTCAGGTCAGTTAGTCACAGAAATCTATCAGAATCATTTGCCATTACTTAGACCATGTCTACTGCCCTCCCTTGGTCTATTTCTCTCTTTCCTGCATGACCTAAAACATGCAGACTGGGACCCAGACTACTCCACATCTGACGTCGACTCAGCCATGTCCAGCTTACTACGCCTTTCACTAAGGTCTGGGACTCCCAAGCCCCCTAGGTTAAAGCTAGGGTTAAAAAGCACTACAACCCATGGATTGCCCTCTGTACTCATCACAAGGTCTGGTCCCTATTTAAAACCACACAAACACCTCAATCTAGGCAGGCCTACAACTTCTCTAGAAATGCCTGCACCAAGGCTATAAGACAAGCCAAAGCTGAATACTTTAAGTCCCATTTAAACACCACCCATCCTTCCTCCTTCTGGAAGATGGTCCACTCCCTTATTAATCCCCCCTCCCTCTCAGACCACCATTCCAAATCTCAAGCATAACAACTAAACAATTTCTGACCCTGTCAAGACAGCAGAAACCCCAAACAACTTCACCACCTGTGCCCTTCTTGACCTGATCCCTCCTCTGGCCTCACGCTGCCCCCAAAACCCTACCAAAACAATTTTCTCCTCACTCCCACCTCAGTGGAAGAAGTCCTTAATGCCCTCTACTCCTTTAACATCTCAAAATCCAGCCCTGACGGTATCCACCCTAAACTTCTGCGTATATCTGCACCTGCAATTGCTGTTCTCCTCACTTACCTACTAAACCTGTCCTTCTCTGGCAATGTCCCCTAAACTTGGAAACTTGCTTATATCATCCCTCTTCACAAGGGTGGTGACCCCTCAGTACACCTGGAAACTACAGATCAATCTCCCTCCTCGCTGTTGCCAAACTGCAAGAAGCTCTTGTCTAGTCCAGACCAACTAACTTTCTCACATCCACAAATTTCCTCTCCCCATATCAGTCTGGGTTCAGAAAGCACCACTCCACCACATCCTCCCTCCTTCATGTCTCTGGACACATCCAGTCCGCTACTGATCAAGGCCAATTAACTGCTGCAATCTTCATTAATCCAGCAAAGGCCTTCGATTCAGTTTCCCACCCCCTGCTCCTTAAACTCAAGGTAGCTGGACACGCCCTTCCTGCAATTCAGTAGTTCAGATCGTACCTTGAAAATAGGCTCCAGTCAGTCAGGATTGCAGACTCCACTCCCCCCCCCCCCAATACTAACCGGTATCCCCTAGGGCTCGATTCTAGGGCCCATTCTGTTATCTCTATTTATTAACGACCACCCATCTGTCTGTTCCAAGATTCCTCATCCACATGCATGCGGACGACATCATCCTTTTCACTTCTGACCCAGTTCTAAGTGATATTCAATCACGACTGCAACACGATTATCACAATATGCAGTCTTGCTTTCATGCAAACCGTCCCAAAATAAACTCGCCAAAACTGTTTCCATGACTTTCAGGTCTGCTCAAAAACTAGCGAGAATATCCTGTCCACTTGCTATCCCTTCCCTAGATGGGAACCCACTAAACGCTGTCTCTATGTACAAATATCTAGGAGTATGACTCGACTCCCAGTTAAACTTCTCGAATCACATCGAAGCTCTGCTCTAAGCTAGGTCTAATATACAGAAATCATGATGCCCTCCCACTATCCGTTAGACGCATATTAATAACAAAAATGATCACTCCCATCTTTGACTATGCTGACATACTGTATGGCACTGCCCCTCCTCCTCGTTATCCAGGCTCGACTCCCTCCTCTATACTTTCTGCCACAAATTCCCCTCTCAGAACCCACCACTGCACTCTCCTTTCTTCCCCTAAGATACCACCCCATCCCATTGTCACTTAAGCCATGCCATCTCTTTCATATCCAAATTCTGGTTCGATCTGCTCTCCCTTTACCTGGCAGAGAGGCTAACATCAGTTGCTATTTCCCCATATTTACTGTGCTCAAGGGACTCCCGTTCTTTCTCCCTCCCCAAACCTTCCTCGTCTACCTTTATGGAACAAACTTCCTCCTCTCCTAAGAAACTCACCTTCTCACAGCTGCTTCAAATACAAAATCCGAAAACTTCCACTACCCACCTGCACCTAGCCACTCACAGGCCCAGCCTCATGCCAAATGTTTTTTGTGGATAGTAATCTAATCCTCAGAATCGTATGATACTATTTGTACATAGTCCATCTGATTGCACACTACTTCACTGTAAAACTTATGCAACTGTACATTTAGCTCATCTATTATATATTTTCTACTTTATATCCCTTTCCCTCTTCCCCAGGTCGCACCTGGAAACGAGTCTAGTCTCAGTGTGCCTTTCCTGGTTATCAAATGTTTAAATAAAATAAAAAAAATTAAAAAATGTTCCTGGTCAGTCAAATAAATCTATCAGATTCATTTGGCATTACTTACCCCCCCATGCCCCAATGGAGCCTGTGGTCCTGCTGCCTCTACACGTTGTTCAGGAGACCCACCTCAAGAACAATGGTTTCTCACTTCAAATGAATGGATTTTTGTCAGATGCACAAACTGCTTTTGTATAGATCACAACGAAGGTGTGGAACAAAAGTGGGGTATGATCAAGGGGCAATTGTGAAGGCGATTTACTCTTGTGCAAAGAAGGTCACCAAAACAAACAAGCACAATCCTATACGCTTCTCAAAAGAGGTGAAAGGCTGTGAGGGTGGGGGGAAAAAAAAAACGTGCCTTCATGAAGTACAAGGGAAACAGAGGGGAAGAACAGAAAGAATATCAGACCAGGCTTTAAGAGGCAAGGGTATTGGTCAGGAGAGCAAAGGTGGACACACACTTGAAGACTGTGGAGGGTGAGAAGGAAAGGGATTTTTTTAGATATACTGGTGAGAAAAGAGAAACTAGAGGGGGATTGTCAGGTTAGTGGAGGGTGGTTAGAGAAAAAGAAGAGGAGGCAATGTATTGAACAATTACTTTTGCTCAGTTTTCATGGCCGAGGAGACCAGGCCTCTTCCAGAGGGTGGGTTAAAATCATCCAAACAAGGGGGTCAAGATATGGGGACTGTACAGATCAAGTGAGAAAAGGTTTGGAGGCCCTCAGGGTGGGTAAGCGCCTGGCCCAGATGGCCTACATCCAAGGGAACTGGCAACAGAAATAGCTGAAACCTTCACCGTTATTTAATGATCCACTAGAGTCTGGAGTACTGCTAGTCGACTGAGGTCCACAAATGTGGCCCCACTTCATTGGGGGGAGAAGACAGAAAAGGAGCCAGGCATCAGAGAGCTGGTTAGTCTTACCTCTATAGTAAGTAAACTGATGGAGACCATTATTAAGGAAAATGCGGTGGCCTACTTAGAGGAAAACGGGCTGCATTGGGTTTGTGCCATGGAAGTCATGCCAGACCAACCCCATAATATTTTTTTGGCTAGATTACTAGGGTGATAGCCAGAAGGTAGGCAGTGGATCTGTTATACTTTTGATTTCACCAAAGTCTTCAATTCAGTACTAAACAAGAAGCTGCAGAAAAAAAGATGGAGAACTTAGTAGTACAGAAGGATTTAGTAAAGTGGTTAGAGAAAGTACAGTTACATAAGAACTTTCTGTTAACAGTAGGTCTTTGAGGTGATCTCTTGCAGCAGGCCATCACATGTAGGACTTCACCATCAGGCACTAGGACCACACGGAAACTTTCCAGCTAGCAGTCTACCAGTAGGGGCTGCCCACCTCCAACATTACCCTATATAGTGGGAGGCCCGAGTATCCTACCCAGTTCTCCTGCTGGAGACCCTAGAATATCCGGCTAAGAGAACCGAGGAGGAGCCCAAGGTTCAAGAAAAAGACAGGAAAAGGGAAAGCTTAGGGTCTCCCCTAAGAGAGGAAGCATAACAGGAGAAAAGGCCCAGGGGGAAGGAGGGAGGGAAAAGCAAGAGATCCCCTAGAAGATCTACTGTTACGGTAAGTTCTTACAAATCTTACATATCTTACAACAGGGGAATCTCTTGCAGTAGGCCATCACATGTAGGATGAGTAGCAAGCAGTTCCAAACCTGACAGAACGATAAAACTGTGTGGAAGTGAAAACAACTAAGAAAGAAGGCCCTGTAGCACAGCCAGGCCAAAACTGACTATGTCTAGAGGCGGTGTCCAAACTGTAGTGCTTAATGAAAATGTGGACTGAACTCCAAGTGGCTGCCATGCAGATTTCTGTAGCGGACACATTACGGAAACCGGCTACCGAGGAAGCCATCCCTCTGGTGGAATGGCCATGAACAACACCAGAAGCTCCTTGCCATATTTCCGGTAACAAAAAATAATGCAGTTGGCCAACCATGTACACAAGCACTGCTTAGAAACAGATGCACCCTCTTTCCCTGGGGCGAACGAAACAAACTGAGAGGACTTCTTGGCCTCTTTAGTCCTACGCGTATAACAACACAAACTTCTGTGTATATCCAAAGTGTGGAGCAATGCCTCCCCTTGATTGGCATGCTCCGGAAAATACACAGGCAGATTACTGGATTGGTTCAACGTGAACTCAGATACCACTTTAGGGAGAAACTGAGGATTAGTACATAAAGACACCCTGTCTTTGTGAATAACCAAATAACGTTCCTTACACGCAAGGGCCTGAAGTTCACAAATCCTCCGAGCGGAAGTAACAGCAACTACAAACAACGCTTTTCATAACAGATAGAGTAGCTTGCAACTTGCGGCCGGTTCGAAAGTAGGCAGGGTGAGTTTTTCTAACACAAAACTGAGATCCCAAGCCGGGGCAAGGTAACAGATTGGGGGCTTCAAATGCAGAATACCTCTTAAGAAGGTACAGGCCACATCAAGCTGGGCCACAGATCACTCATCAACAGGTATGTGAAACTCAAGAGATGGGAGACAGACGTACCTTAATGGATGAATATTGCAGACCTGCGTCTGAAAGATAGCAGATACTCCAGCATCTGATTGACTGGACATGTGAAGGGATCCAGGTGGTGTGAAGCAACCCAAATGGAAAATCGCTTTCACTTAATGGAGTAAGTGGCCCTGGCGGAAGGCTTCCGAGCTGCCACCAAGACCTCTGCCACCTTGGGGGAAACACCCAAGCGAGAAATGGCTACGTCCTCAGGAGTCACGCATGAAGATGGAGTAACCTGAGGTCCAGGTGGACCAGGGTGCCCTGCTCCTGGGAGAGCAAGCCTGTGCACAGTAGAAAAGGTACTGGAGGTTCCACTGCCAGTTGCTGAAGCAGAGGAAACCAGATCTGTTGAGGCCAAAAATGGGGCAATGAGGATCATGGTCGCCCTCTCCATCTGCAGCTTGATGAAAATGGGCTGAAGAAGTGGGAAGACATACAGAACCCTCCCTTTCCAGGAGAAGGACAATGCGTCTTGCCAGAAAACTTCAGGCCCTGGAGTGAACGAAGAGAAAAGCGGCAGTTTTGCATTGAGTGGGGACACAAAAAGGTCCTACTCAGGGCAACCGCAGCGGTCAAACAGATCTTCCGTCACGGAGGACAGTAGCTCCCACTCGTGCAAGTGAGATGAAGGGGATGAAGGGGAGGGCAGTGGACATGGCCTATCTGGACTTCAGCAAGGCATTTGACACTGTGCCACATAGAAGACTATTACACAAACTGGGGAATATGGGTGTGGGCAGGACAGTAGTGTGGTGGGTAGGTAACTGGCTGGGTGGCAGGACACAGAGGGTGGTGGTAAATGGCTGTCTCTCCACAGAGGGAAGAGTAACCAGTGGGGTACCACAGGGATCAGTGCTGGGACCGGTCCTATTCAACATCTTCATCAGTGACATTGCACAGGATCTAGAAGGCAGAATTTCACTGTTCGTGATGACACAAAGCTCTGTAACACAGTGGACACACCAGAGGTGTAGACAGAATGAGAAGGACCTGCAGAAACTTGAAGAATGGTCAAGGGTTTGGCAGTTGAAATTCAATGCAAAGAAGTGCAAGATAATGCATATGGGGCACAAAACCCTGGCACAATATATCAGTTGGGGGTGAGGATATAGCATGCACCAAGCAGGAAAGGGATCTTGGGGTTGTCATCTCTGATGACCTCGAGGTAGGAAACAGTGTGACAAGGCATCAGGTAAAGCAAATGGGATGCTGGGATGTATAGGCAGGGCATCACCAGCAGGAAAAGGAGGTCATAATTCCGCTATACAAGACACTAGTGAGGCCCACCTGGGTACAGTGTACAGTTCTGGAGACCATACCTCGTAAGGACATAGACAGGGTAGAGAAGGTTCAGAGGAGGGCAACAAAGATGGTGCATGGGTTGCATCACAAGTCCTATGAAGACAGGTTGAAAGAACTGAACATTTACTCCCTGGAGGAGAGGAGGAGAGAGGGGATATGATAGAGACATACAAGTATCTTACAGGGAGGAACAGGGTGCAGAAAACACTATTTTAAGCGAAAAAGATGTTTCAGGACTAGAGGCATGGGATGAAGTTGGAGGGAGGACGATTAGGAAACATGAAAAAAATTTCTTCACAGAACGGGTGGTGGACAAGTGGAACACCCTGCCAGAGGAAGTGGTGGGGGCTGAAACAATCACGGGATTTAAGAATGCATGGGATAGACAAAAAGGAATTCTAGAGGGCAGGGGTAAGGGGAAACAGACTTCTAGGAAAACAAACTGAACTTACAAGCTCAAATGGGCAGACTAGGCGGGCCATAGGCCCTTATCTGCCGACACTGTCTATGTATCTATGTAAGACCAGCTTCAGCTGTTCGTCAAGACGTTTTGCACACCTAGGACATGCACAGCAAAAAGATGAAGGCCATGATCCAGTTCTCAATACCATACTTGCATCGCCTCCCTGCACAGGGAATACAAGTGGGTCTCCCCCTGCTTGCTGATGTAGTGGACAACGCCTGGTGGTGTTTCTCTGGACCAGCAGTGGGCCCGAGGAGAGAAGAGTCTGGAAAGACTGAAGGGCGTACAGGACGTTCGGCATTTCCAGAACATTTATGTGCAGATGGCTTTCGGCCACTGACCATAGCCATTAGGTCAGATGAGCCCCCACATGCCCACCCCAATCTGAGTTGGATGCGTCCTTGGACAGGATTTACTGAGGAGGGGGGCTGGGAAGGACCCGAGGAGGTTGCTGGGCTCCAGCCACCAGAACAGAACCCTCTTTATGGGGTCCAAAACCATGACCTGCTAGTCATGATCGTCTGTACGCTGATCCCACTGAACTCTGAAAGACCATTAAGGGACTCTCATGTGCAGTCTGGCCAGAGGGACAGTCATTATGGTGTCCGCCATATGACCCAGGAGGCGTAGGAACAAGCGGGCCGTGACATGACGAGAGGAGTATAGAAGTTTGGCCAGCTCCATCAAGAGCCCTGCTCTGTCCTGGAAGAGGAAAGCCATGTCCTGAGCAGAGTCCAGGATTGCCCCAATATACTGGAGGTGTTGAGAGGGAGAAAGAAAGGGCTTTACCAGACTGATGGTCACCCCAAGGTCCGGAAAAAGGCTGCAGGCATGCTCCAGGGTTAGCAGGATGTGCTCCCTGGACAGGGCCGCTAGGAGTCAATCGTCCACGTAGGGAAAAACATAAAAATTCTGACGCTAGAAGGTAGCTGCTACCACTGCCAGGCACTTGGTGAAAGTCCTGGAGTTGAAGACAAGCCAAACGGGAGTGCCCGAAACTGGAAGTGGGCTCCCTGGAAGTGGAAGCGCCTGTGAGAAACGCATATTTTGATGTGAAGGTACATACCCTGCATATCCAGGGAACAGATCTAGCCCCCTTGATGTAACAGGGGGAGAAGACCTTGCAGCATGACCATTCTGAATTTCTTGTACTGAATGCAGAGATTTAGTTTGCTGAAATCCTGGATGAGCCCCCCAAGGTCTCTCGTGTGCTTGGGGACTAGGAAGAAATAAGTAGTACCCTCACCCTGCCCCTGTTGGGATATGGGTACTGGCTCTATAGCTCATTTTCTAAGAAGTGTGTGGATTTCCTCCCATATCAGGGGGACATGACAAGGGTAGTGGGACAAAGATGGGGGGTTGTCTGGAGGCCATTCCAGGAACTCCAGAGAGTGACCCTGCTCAATTATGTTAAGTACCCCGCTGTCTGCTGTGATCTCCTTCCACCTGGGCAGGTGGAGGGAGAAACAACCCCCTACCACAACCTCCTGCTCCGCCCGAGGGAGGGGGAAGGGCAAGGAGTCAAAGGGGGTCGCTGGTCCCCGTTTGGCAATTTTGGTAGCGGAGGCAGCTGGGGTAGGCAAGGTGGGAGCTGTAGATTTGCATTTGTCTTGGGTTCTAGCCAGCTGCCTGGCTTGGCAGGGAGGCTGAAGATGAAAGGGCTGCTTCTGGGCAGGCCTGGACTGGGCATGATAAAGGGAGTGGACCGATCTTATGGCCCTACCCGAGGCCTGAAGCTTGGCTAAGATGTTCTCTACATCTCCCCCAAACAGCAGGGAGCCCCTGAAAGGGGTGTTCAATATAGATTGCTGCACACCCTGTGCAAAGCCAGAGACTCTGAGCTGTGAGTACCAGTGAAGGCAGACTCCGGTGACTGCAGCCCTAGCTGACGCATTCCACATTGTCGTAGGTGGTCCTGAGAAGGTAGTCACCAATGTCAAGAGGCCACTTTGAGGAGGTCCTGCAATTCCAACTTAGGAGTCCCTTCTGGGAGAGAGGTGATGACCTCCTGGACCTTGTCCCACAGGGACTTCTAATATTGCAGCATGTGGCCAAGGTAATTAAGGGCCTGGATGGCAAGAGTGAAGGAAGCAAACATACATTTGCCAAAAAGGTCCAATCAGCGGGATTCCCGGTCTGAGTGTAGGAAGCAGAATTGTTTCGGCCATCTGGAATGGTCATGGGTGGCATTAATGACCACACCACCGAATCTGCCTTTGCTTGTTCCCCTAAAAATGATCTGCCCTCTGGGGCATGATAAAGCTCATCTGCCTTGCAAGACATGGTAGGGAGGAGATGGGGCCAATGCCAGGACACAATTGTCACAGCCTCATAAGCATCAAACAGTGGGGGACCACCAACAGTGGGGCATCAGGCTTACTAAGGTATATGGCCAACCACCGACATTCAGGGTCTCCTGCGCTCTGAGCCAATGCCCATCGCTGCCTGTATGCGGTGCATGACCGTGGAAAAGGAGGGATCATTTGGGGGGGGGAGACTGTGGAATGTTCTTAGGAGTGGAGACCCCTTTAGAAGACCTGGAGGAGGGAGAGGGGGAGCCCGAATTCCCTTCCCCTTCATCTGTAGCACCTTTGTCCCTGAATCGTGGAGAATCAAGTCTGAGTGGTATTCATCCCTTTGTCAGCTGGGGAGAAGGGGAGAAAGCCTGCTGTGACATCTGGTGAGGATGCTAGGAGGTGGGTGATGTAGGCCTCTGCGGCATGCCTGGCACTGGTAACTGGGAGTGCAGAACTTCCCAAAGGGAGGACACCAGTCCTTGAATATCCACCATGACTGATACAGGACCCCATGGAGGTGGACAAGGATAACTTGGAGGGGCCCCTGGCGTAGGTAGAAGGGAGCCAGGATAAGGCACCGGGTAAGGGTACTATGGACCCTCGGGTACAGGGCGGTGAGGGTTCTATGATGGAGCAGGTGACGCAGGAACTGGCGAAGAGTAAGCCCTGCATGGAGCAGAGCAAGGGTTAGGAGCCAGCGAAAAGCCCATCTCCACTGGGGGCATGCACCTATGAGAGGTATCAGGCACTGGGGAGGCAAAGATGCCCATGTGTCCGTGGCACCCATATTGGTGGGGGTATGGCCAACAGGGCTACTCTACCGTGTACCCGATGAGGAGATGGACCTAAGCAGCAGGGGCCTGGCGGGCTGGGAAGAACCCTGGCCCAAAGCTCCTCTGCCAGAGACTGCAATAGTAGCAGGAGGAGGAACCACCGTTTGACCCATAGAAGGAGGGTGTTGGTGTGATGCGAGGCCGACCCCACAGAGGAGTTGTACCCCGACGAGGCAGTACTAGAGTGTGGCAAGCGAAAGCAGGAAGACGAAGACCAGGACCTGTGCTTTTCCTTGTCTTGGTGTTTGTGCTTCCCTGAAATTTTGTCCCGAGGTTGGGCCAAAGCCAAACCCGAGGACTGGGCCTGGGTGGCTGGGGAAGATGGCGCCTGCAGCTCCTGCTCCACTGAGGCAACCTTCAGCTTGAGCAAGTGCCCCTCGAGGGTCTGCTGGTGACGGGTGGTGGTGTTTCAACTCTGGCAGATCTCGCAGGACGAGACGTTGTGGTCCAGGCCTAGGCAGAAAAGGTAAGTTGAATGGCCATCATTTTTAGGAATTTGCTGATGACAGGAACACTTGTTCCGATGCTCTGACACAGACGAGGAAGTCATAAAAGAAATAAAAAATGGTGTGAAAATGACGACTGAAGCAGTAGTGGTTTCTTTGCAGATCCCACGTTACTAGGTCAAAGAACTAGAGCGGATACGGGGGCTGCCCACCTATATAGATAGGACAGGTGACATCAGAGGTGAGCGGCCCCTTCTGGTATACTTCTAGCTACAAAGTTTCCGTGTGGTCCTAGTACCGGACAATAGAGTTCTACATGTGATGGCCTGCTGCAAGAGACTCCCCCAACGTAAGATCTGGCTCAATGGATGGAAACAGAGGGTAGCAGTAAAACGGGCCAAATCAGGGAGGTCATGAGTGGGGTGCCGCAGTGAAAAGTCCTTGGACCTGTACTATTTAATATGTTCATTAGTGATATAGGGGAAGGTATCTAGGGAAAAGTGTCTCTCTTCACTGATGACATCAAGCTTTGCAGAAGAGTAGATAGCATGGAAGGGGTTGGGGAACTTCAGGGAGACCCAGAACAGCTAGAGAGGTGGTCAAAGATTTGGTAGCTGCAATTTAAAATCAAGAAATACAAGGTGACGCACCTAACAAAAAGGAACCCACACACAGAATGTTGGGTAGGAGGGGTTACACTGGCTACTACAAGAGAGCAGAAACATCTGGGGGTCATCATCAGTAACTACCTCAAGCAAACCAGCAAATGTAACAAAGCACACAGCAAGGCATCAGCGACGTTGGGGTGTATTGGGGGGAGTTTTAATAGCTGAAAAAGTGAAGTAATTCTGCCCCTGTACAGGATGCTGGTAAGGCCTCCCCTAGAATACTGTGTCCAGTTCTAGAGCCCTCAATTCAGAAAGGACATAAGACAGGCTAGAGTCAGTACAGTGAAGGGACACAAAAATGATTCGGGGTCAGCAATGCAAATTATAAAAGGACTGAGGGCTCTGAATATGCACTCACTCAAGGTCAGATGTGAGAGAGGAAAGATGGTTGAAACATAAATTTCTAAGGGATATGAAGAGTCAACAGTGAAGAAGTATTTGTTAAAAAACAGAGACACGGTTACAATAGTTAAAACGACTGGCAGTTGGCAGAAGTGGGATGTGAGGAAGTCTTACTTCACAGAAAGGGTGGCAGAGCCATGAAACTGTCTACCAGCTGAAGTGGCTAGGACAGAAACATAGAAGTTGACATCAGAGAAAAAAAACAAAAACATTGGTCCAGCTACTCAGGTACACTAAACAGGTTTAAAGACATCTGGGATGGAGCAAAATTACTCATAATAGCCAGGAGGGCAACAGGAGAGGGGATGCTTGAGGAAGAGTGGTGCATATGGTGACAACCCTCTAGGATGCTAGGTCAGAGGGTAAGGTAGTACGACAAGGGCAGACTCTATGGACAATGTTGTCTCTTTCTGCCAATAGATTCTAGGTTTCCAAGACAATGTGAATGAATGCGGGTTGGATATCTAAGTGCTGATAGTACATGGACTAATACACTAGTTAAATAATTGTTTTAAGAAGTGGATATGTTTCACAGGTAGCTGTCTGTATCAGTCTCTCTGGGGACGGGTGACCAAGAAGATACTCTGATCCTTCTCTAGGATCCACGTCTTCTATTTTTGTCAACATCCTGGGCAGAGCCTGGCAATTCTAAACTCTCTTTCGTTGAATCTTTGTACTGGGACGAACATTCTCTTTGCTAGGATAAATCCCAATATACCTACAAAATCATATTCAGACTGGGCAACTTCCAATTCAGTGGTATGAATGCCCAAACTCTGAGCCATTCCCCTATGAAAGGAGGAATAAGATGAATAAATTCTAACATCCTGGAAGGTTCCAATATCTTCATCTCAAGTGGAAGGATACAACAGCTTCATTGCAAGTCTCCTGAGATGTCATTTCTTACTCCTCCTCCACATTCTTTCTTGTCTCCAAACCTCTGGAGAAAGACGGATACAAGCTTGTATTCCTCATAATTTTTTGTCTGCCACATCTGTTATCTGTTTAGTATGTGCACACTAGCCACAAGCAGGGCGATGTCCCAGGTCTACTGTTTACTTGCAGGTGTCTAAAAATCAGCGCAGCAGCTTGAATCCATGGCACTGCGCAGCAGACTGAGGTGCTCCTCCTCCTGATCATCCTGGCCACTACCTGCTAAAGCAGGCAGTCCATTCTTGCCAGATTTATAGAATTCTCGTCCTTGTCACTGTCACCAGATTTAGCACTGCATCAGTACTCACCAACTCATTAGTACAGAAACTCAGCAGATATGGTTAAGACAAAGTTTATCCACTCTGTCTGGGGATGTCTTATCACTATCTTCTACCAATTACTGGAGATAATCTTCAACCAAATAATTCCCCTGTGGAAGAGTACTGATTCAAATATTATTATTGACCCTACAGTCAGATATTGTGAAAGTGCTGACTGCCTTGTATAATTCAAGTTGATCAGGTAACTTACTGATCTGCTGGCGCATATTAAATACACTTTGTTTAATGTGGACTTTCAAGGCAATAAGAAAACCAGCATTAGTTTTAACAGCTGTACAAGTAACTTGCACTTATCTCACACTGTCATATTTAAAGTGATCACCAGAAGCAATACAGGAATTTACTAAAGGCCACTAAAGTTCATTACTAATATAAAATCAAAAAGGTAAACAGTAGTAAGGATACTCATCTTTTTGCTAATGTTGATTCTCTTCTGTGCCCAGCAGGTGGCACTAACACCTGCATTATATCAAAGGCCAAATCTTGGCGTTGCTGTGCACAGGGCCTTATTTTCTGGCATTGATCCGTATCAAGTAACGCTGTAGTGTGGCCAGGGACCAAACTGTTAAGCTCTATACTTGTCACTCCTTCTGTATTTATAGTCAGATCTGTTCATAAGGCTCAGTACTTGTTTTTCTACCTAAAACGTAGGACATGCTCCTTAGATCCGCTGCTCATTCAGCTCTTTGTTAACAAACTTGGCATTTTTGCTTCTATTACTGCTAAGAGCGCAAAATCTTCCCTGACAATAGCTGGTCTCCCAGATTTACAGGGGCAATGTATATTACAGGAAAATGGTGACTCGTGTTGCTTCTGAAGGCTAACAGTGCAAATTCAGATACCATAGATTCAAATGCAGTTGACAAGAAAAAGCACCCCAGGGTTTTAGGAAAATCATCAAACTCATCTAGGACCCCCTTAACTGGCATCATCCATACAACTTTTCTGCTGCAGTTAAAATTACTGGACAGCACCAATCATGCTCACATTAGAAAAGTCCCCAAAAGCAAGTGAGCTCTCTCACCTTACAGGGACTGATCTGCCTACAGTAAAAGTTACCACAATGTTTAGGTCTACTGGTTCAAGGAAAGAGCAAACTGTAATTTGGCTTTGAGAAGCTGGCTGCCCAATTCCTTTCCCTTCCTGGAGTACTGGCTCCGCACCCATACACATACATTTTACAACATCTAAGTTTGGTGCATTGGGGACACACGCTCCATAGAAAATCAGCGAAATTAGTTTTTTTTTTTTTTTTTGTATTTTTAAGGTCGGTTTGATTGAAATTAAAGCCAGGACTCAACTGATTAGACCCTAATTAGCTGATAAGAAGAGACTGATTTTGTGATTTTGATCAAATGGACCTCTAAAATATTGTTAAAAGTTAGAAGTCATTGCTGACTCAGTGGCGTGGAGGGCTGCGGTGCTGGGTGCTTCACCTACTGCCACGCCAGCGACTTGGGTTCAGAAATTTACCAGAACTGATTGGGGGACAGGTGGGGGAAGGAGGATAGTGTGTCCCTTTGGGGGGGGGGTTTGCATTCACCACTTTCATGGCTACCACGTAGTGAGACATAGAAACACAGAAGTTGATGGCAGATAAGGACCGCAAGGCCCATCCAGTCTGCGCATTTCTTTTTCTACCTTGTAAATGTGCCATTGGCCTTTGCTCTGTCAATGGCCTATCTATTCATACTCATCTATATTGCTCCCTTATGCCTATCCCATGCCTGTTTGAAGCCCTGCACTGTATTCATATCCACCACTTGCTGAGGCAGGCCGTTCCATGCATCCACCACCCTTTTGGAGAAAAAGAACTTCCTCACATTACCCCTTAATCAGCCTCCCTCTAATCTCATGCTGTGTCCTCTTGTCCTGCTATTTTTTTTTTTATATTGAAATATGTTACTAGGGTTGTCAGAACTAGTTCGTCAAAGATTCGAACCCTGGTGTTCGAGTTCTAACTTAGAACTCGAACACTAAAAGGTTCGCAAAAGGGTTCGAATCTGAGTCCCAGCATGTGTGTGGAGAGGAGGGCGGAGGAGGCACGTCCCAGCAGGCAGCCCCGAAGGGGGGGGTGTAGGAGTATGTGTGGGGCCCGGAGGAGGCATGTCCCGACTCCTAGGCAGCAGCAGGCAAGTGGCAGCCCCGAGGGGGTTGCAGCAGCAGCAGTGTTGTTGGGGGGGTTGAACTTGCCATCCACCGCGAGTTGTCTGTTTGCGCTTTCGTAACGTACTTACGCTCAAGTGAAGTTATCTCCTCACCACCTGACCAATACTAAGTAAGCTGCGCAAGCCGCAGGATCTGTGGGGGTATTTATAGCAGATGCAAGCCGAGACAGAGCGCCATTTGCTGAGGATTCAGAGGCAGCAGCAGCCTACTT
Source organism: Neoceratodus forsteri (assembly GCA_016271365.2). NCBI lineage: Eukaryota > Metazoa > Chordata > Ceratodontiformes > Ceratodontidae > Neoceratodus > Neoceratodus forsteri. The sequence continues at coordinate 268,660,409 of CM028131.1, read as the reverse complement.
AACTGTAGCGCTGGCGGTTAGCGTACCGCTACTGTACTACCGCCGCCAGGCATTCTCTTGTCCGATACTATACAGGCCAGGGCCCAGGTCGGTGTGGCCGCAATCGGACTGCAGCGAGCACTTGCTAGTTGCTGCAGTGCTATTTAAAAAATTCCATCACCCATTTTCCTGTGAGACCGAGAACGAGAGAAAGGCTGAAAAAAAGGCTCAAAATCGGGTGGGAGTGGGACTAGGGGGAGGTTCAGGACAGGTGGAGGGATTAATCAAGAATTGGGAAGGGACTGGGGAATAGGGAGGGATCGAGACCGAGATCAACCAATATCAGGAGGACTTTGGAGAGAGAATAAAAAAATAAGAAGAAGTGAAGAACCTTTGTGAAATGTGATTGTGATTATTTGAAACTGCAGCACTGCACCGTGGTGCACACTGCACACTCAGCAGCTGCCAGCAACAAGCATATAACAAGGGGGCCAAAAAAAAGGCAAATAAATCTGTACCCTAACCCTACCCAGTGTGTGTGTGTGTTACAGAGAGAAGCCCAGTGGTCAGTTGTGTGGTGGCATTAACCTTACATGACAGAAACAAATATAATTCTCATTCCTTGAGTTGTTGGTTATGTATGTGACTCCATCTCCTGTGGTCAGCCCATCACCCTGCTGCTGTGTGCCCCTTGATTGCACTGTACACTACCCAGTGTGTTACAGAGAGAAGCCCAGTGGCCAGTTGTGTGGTGGCATTAACCTTACGTGACAGAAACAGAAATAAAATTCTCATTCCCTGAGTTGTTGGTTATGTATGTGACTCCGTCTCCTGTGATCAGCCCATCACCCTGCTGCTGTGTGCCCCTTGACTGCACTGTACACTACCCAGTGTGTGTTAGAGAGAAGCCCAGTGGCCAGTTGTGTGGTGGCATTAACCTTACGTGACAGAAACAGAAATATAATTCTCATTCCCTGAGTTGTTGGTTATGTATGTGACTCCGTCTCCTGTGGTCAGCCCATCACCCTGCTGCTGTGTGCCCCTTGACTGCACTGTACCCTACCCAGTGTGTGTTACAGAGAGAAGCCCAGTGGCCAGTTGTGTGGTGGCATTAACCTTACATGACAGAAGCGTAGAAATATAATTCTCATTCCCTGGGTTGTGTATGTGACTCCGTCTCCTGTGGTCAGCCCATCACCCTGCTGCTGTGCCCCTTGACTGCACTGTACACTACCCAGTGTGTGTTACAGAGAGAAGCCCAGTGGCCAGTTGTGTGGTGGCATTAACCTTACATGACAGAAACAGAAATATAATTCTCATTCCCTGAGTTGTTGGTTATGTATGTGACTCAGTCTCCTGTGGTCAGCCCATCACCCTGCTGCTGTGTGCCCCTTGACTGCACTGTACCCTACCCAGTGTGTGTGTGTTACAGAGAGAAGCCAGTGGCCAGTTGTGTGGTGGCATTAACCTTACATGACAGAAATGTAGAAATATAATTCTCATTCCCTGGGTTAATGTGTGACTCCATCTCCTGTAGTCCAGCCCATCACCCTGCTGCTGTGTGCCCCTTGACTGCTATGTGTATGCCTATGCCCAGCAGCCCAATCATTCTGTAAGCCTTGAACCTGGGATCCTTTAGTTGCAAACTGTCATATTCTTCAATTACTTTCAGTCCACAGTATCACAGTGTCACACAACCAAAATAAAATTTTGAAGTTGTAGCCAGCGATCACAGATCACATTGCTTTGTTACACAGGAATTGTCTGGGTGTGGGTGTGTTCACCACAGTATACTTGTAGTATTCATACTGTCTGTTATGGCTGACACCAACATAGATGAAGCATCTGGTGCTGGTGGTGGAGCAGGTGTTGGTGGTAGTGGTAATCCTGGTGCTAGAAGAAATAACCAAAATGTTTCACGTGATAAAAATTCAACAAACAGCAAAAGAGCAACAGTGAAGTGTGGTAAAGGGGGACCTTTTAAGAAAATCTGTACAGCTGCTGGGGTCACAGGAGGGCACCATAAGGTATGCCATTCATGCTGTTAAGATCCCTGTGACTAGCAGCAATAATGCAAGTGACAGTGAGTCCTCTCTGACTCAGACAGTAGCTCTTTGTCTCAGTCCAACACTGTTGTGTATCGGGACAAATCATTACTTCCTCAACAAAGTGAAATGAGCAAGTCTGCTGACAATGAATCAGGTAGTGCACTTGCAAATACATCCAGCACTGTTGGCAATGAAAGGACATATCCATTGAATCCACCACTTCTGTGTTGGCCAGCAATGAAAATCCATCAGAGTCTTCTGCCCACTCTTCTAGCACCAAGGAGCATGTCCCCGGTTCTGTTAGGACAGGTGAAAAGACACAAACAGTCTTTAGCTATCTTCCTAGCACTCGAACAAAATCTGTCACATCTGAGGTGTGGAATTATTTCTCTGTCAGCAACACTGATCCATGCAGAGCAATTTGTTCCCTGTGTAAACAGTGTATAAGCTGTGGTAAAGTTGTGTCATGCCTTGGCACTACAGCTCTTAAACGCCATCTGAAAAGCATTCAGTTTTGCTTGATCATCCAAACCCATGTCCTCCATCTTCCAGACCACAGTGAGGGGTCAGAATCTGAAATGGATACTGAATTGTCTGAACTTGATGCTGGGCAGAACCACTGCCAGCCCCTAGGATCACTGTTACCACCAATGCCAGCACCATTAGGTTCAGTTGCACATCCAGTGATGGCACTGAATGTATAAGTCCTAGTCCACCATTTCTCGCGTCCATCTGCCCATCGGGCTAGTGTATAATAAACCAGCTGGGACATAGTTGTAAACAGCTAACACTGTCTCAGGCATTTGAAAGGAAGAATACCTTTACTAGAAATCATCCAAAGACCTTCATCTTAATCACCGAATTGGTGAACTATTAGCTGAGCCCTTCTCCCATACTCTTTGTAGATCATGAGGATTTTAGGAGCTTATGACATTTGCAGAGCCTCTACAATGTTCCCCATCGAGTACTTTTCCTATGTTGAAATACCAAACATTTATCAGGCTTTAAAAGCGACAGTGATGCTTGCACTTAAAACTGCGGAGGGTGGAGTTATTCATGTCACAACAGATATGTGGACCAGCACTCAAAACACAGATTACATGTCCCTTACTGCTCACTGGGTCACGTTTTCTTGTGCTTCTTCAAAAACAAAGACACCCCAAAAGATGGCGCTGCTGCATATAAAGAAGTTTCAGCAAGTCATACTGCTGCAAACATCTTGCAGGAACTAAATGACCTCCTTGACTAATGGGTTTATTCTCACGGTCTAAAATGTGGCTTCATAGTAAGTGACAATGGAGCCAACATCTTGAAAGCAGTACAGGATGGAGGATTTCTGCATGCTTCTTGCTTTGCACATTGCTTACACTTAATTGTAATGGGATTTCTCAGCAACGAAACACAAGTGGATGGTATGATTGCTGTTTGCAAAAAAATTGTGACTCACTTTTCACATTCAACCAAGGCTATATGGACACTGTCCGAACTGCAAAAAAACACAAGCTGCCCCAGCAAAAGCTGATTTAAAATGTTTCCATTCATTGGAACTCAACGCTTTATATGCTGCAGCGCCTCTTGGAGCAAAAGCAAGCTGTACATGAGTACTGCTCCAGTTACATTATTGGAGATGGCATTATGCTGTCTGTGCTGCAGTGGAAATTAATGGAGACAGTGTGCTGTATCCTAGCTCCTTTTGGGATAGCTACAAGGGACATGTCTTCTGAAGGCGCATCTGTGAGTCAGGTTATCCCACTCATAATGCTCATTTCACATCATCTTAGTGTTCTAAATCTACAAATAGAAAGAGACAGATCTGAAGCTTAGACAACATGTCGCCTGTATCATGGGAATCTTGTAAAGAGAATGAGCGAGCGCTTCAAAACCAATGACAAATTAGTTGCAATGATGAAATCAAAACACTACATCCTTGCAACTCTCTTAGATCCCAGGTTCAAGGCTATACATCTTCCAAAAACAGGTGATATAGAGCAGTACAAATGTATGTAGCTAGATGAGCTGCAGCACTCACAGGAGTCAAACACAGACACGCACAGTACCCTCAGGTTGTCATCACCACAACATGCAGGTTCATCTTCACAAAGGGATACAGAACTGGAAAAAGTCACCAAACATTAACAGAAGTTGTTCCACAACTGCCACTTCTTCAACCCTTAGTAGCAAGCTAAATCTGTGGCAAACCTTTCCCAAATTGCTGCCATACCAGCTTCTGCTGATTCCTCTTCTGAGCAGTCTCTGTCCATCATGGTAGACAGTTACCTGCAAGAACTGCCTATTCCTATTGATGCATGCCCTTTGAATACTGGAGATCAAAAGTCAATTTGGACTGAGCTGTATGATGAAGCCTGTAAATATCTTGGTTGTCCTGCAACAAGTGTCTCTTCAGAATGCATGTTTAGTACAGCTGGCAATATTGTGACAGACACCAGAAATAGGTTGCTGCCAGAAAATGTACACACGTTAACTTTTATTAAAGTTAATAAGTCAAGATTTTGATCCCTACAAGAGTATACAAACTGATCCTGAAGTGATTGATGTTGTGGATGTTGATGGTGATGACAACTCAGATGGTGGTGGCTGGTAAATACTGTGTGGGACAGAGTCTCTCTGCACCAAAAATTAACTTTTACAGACTGTGATGACTTTGGTTGTCTCTCTCCTTTCTCGATCTACTACCTTGGACTATATACCCCCCAAAACTTTCACCATTTCATAGCAAACTGCTTTGTAGCTAGGGTCTAAACTAAAGTCAACAAGTTTTATATACAGGGCAATTTTAACATCAGTGGGAACAGGCCCAAATTTGTCATAAAAGGGACACTGTCACGTCAATCCTTTCTGTATCATATTATTTATAGTTAAAGTGCAATCATATATTTTTGGATTTACCTTCTGTGACTTTGTGGTGCATCAGTATGGGCTGGGACAGGAGATGGTCTATTTTTCAATTTTAAAGAGGACAAAACAATGAGTTCTAATTGGTAGCTGTTTATTATTTTTTCAATTATAGAAATGTTAGCCATAAAGCAAAAATGGATGCTAGTACATGGGTGAGGGTTGTGGGTTGGTTTTAACATGGGTGTAAGGGTGGCATGGGTGCTACTGCACAGATGAGGGTGGTGGAAGAAAAGTGGAATGGGTGATGGGGTGAAAGGTGGGTGTTGTTTTAGTCCTTTCATTTACAGATTTGTGATCGGCTGGGGTGGTGAGGAAAAAAATGATGACAGACCGAACCTACTGTACACATAATATATGTTCTTATTAAATACATTGCAAACTGCTGCACCTAGCACAATTGTCCTGTCCCTTTAAAAAGAATAAAGGAATCAGAAATAAAGAAAATCTGCATCACAGTTTCACAGAATGTGACCTATCATAAAGTGTTTTTGCTTTACAAGTAGTGATAATTTGATACATAATGGGGTTGACGGACGCTGTCCTTAAACATCACATGCCAACTGCTGCAGCTACATTAAATGTTCCTAAGTTAGTATGTGGTGAGGAAACCACTTTTTCATTTATGTGACTGAAATACAGATTTTATTGAAGTATCAACTGCAAAATGCATCATCTTAGAAAGCTGTATGTATTACTTCAATTTGCCAACAAAAATGTTGGTATATGTATGCATTATCTTAGAAAATTGCATGCATTTTTGCCAACAACAATGACTGGCATATTTTTTATTCAAATGTCTTGACTGACTACGTTATGACATAATATGTTTTGCAACAGTTCCACATGCTGCTGCTGTAGTACTATGGCTTGACTTTGTTATAAAAGCTTTCTTTTAAACATAGCAACTTTTGATTTACTCATTTAAAACAGAAAGCAGCAAATAGCTGAAATTAGGTAATATTGGTTATTTTTTCTCATAATTCATGACGATGAGTATATATAACTGAGTACATTAATGGCTCATGTGCCTCTTTCTTTCACTAAGGAACTATGATGCAGCTGCAGCAGGAAAACTTTTAACATGTGGGTGGGTGGGCCTGTTACGTATTAAGTTGCTGGCTTTAGCAAACAGAAGAAACCATAGATAAACCTAGTTGTATTCCTATCAGTGTCACACATGATAATTTCTCTCCCCCTTATATTGAACAGTTTTTCCTTTACATGTATTTTATTACTATCTTCATTACTGGCAGCACAATAAAAAAATAGGGTTCGAGTTCTAAAAAAGATTAGAACCCTAGAACTTTTTCAAAAGTTCTAGACTAGAACTAGAACCCAGAACTTCAGAGGGTTCTGACAACCCTACATGTTATTCTTTCACCTTGTTAATCTCCTTCAGGTGTCTGAATGTTTCGATCATATCACCTCTCTCCCTCCTTTGCTCTAGGGTATACATACTGAGCTCCGTTAATCTGTCCTCCTATGTTTTCTGATGCAGTCCCTGCACCATTTTGGTTGCCCTTCTCTGGACTGCCTCAATTTGGTTTATGTCCTTGTGAAGGTGTGGCCTCCAGTACTGCATGTAGTACTCCAGATGGGGCCTAACCAGTGTCTTGTAAAGAGGAATTATTACCTCCTCTTCAGACTTGTGATACCCCTACTAATACACCCTAACATCCCCTAGCCTTATCTACTGCTTTAGTGGTCTGCTTGGATGGTTTCAGGTCATCGGTGATGATGATGATGCCCAAGTCTCTTTCTCCTTGTGACAGCAACTCCCTAGGTGGCTTCAGGGTTTCTCTTCCCTATGTGCATGATCTTGCACTTCTTTGCATTAAACCCCAGTTGCCACTCTTCTGACCATTTTGCTAGTTTATCAGATCTCTTCTCATTCTGGCCCCCATCTGGATCATCTACTCTGTTGCAGATCTTGGTGTCATCTGCAAACAGACAAACCTTACCCTCCAGTCCATCTGCAATGTCACTGATGAAGATACTGAAGAGGACTGGCCCCAGGACTGATTCCCCCCACTTGTGACTTGCACCTCTTCTGACTGTGTACCGTTTACCAACACACTCTATTTTCTGCCCGTCAACCAGTTTGCCACCCAGTTGACCAACTTCTGACCCACCCTGAGACTACCCAGCTTATTAATCAATCTTCTATGTGGAACAATATCAAAAGCTTTGCTGAAGTCAAGGTAGGCAACATCAACTGCTCCCCCTTGGTCCACCACTCTGGTTACCCAGTCAAAGAAATTTATGAGATTAGTTTGACAGGACCTTCCTTTTGTAAACTCATGCTGTCTTGGATCCTGTGCCCCTATGGATTCCAGGTGTTGCACAATCCTTTCCTTAAGGAGTGCCTCCATAATCTTGCCCACTACTGACGTAAGACTGACTGGTCTGTAGTTCCCTGCCTCCTCCCTACCACTACTCTTGTGGAGCAGGATCACATGAGCCCTTCTCCAGTCTTCTGGGAACTCTTCTGTGCTCAGAGACTCACTAAACAGTTCTGATAATGACTGCTAGTTCCACCCTTAGCTCCTTTAGTACCCTGGGATGTATGCCATCAGGTCCCATTGCCTTGTCCACCCTGAGCTTATAGAGCTCTTGTAGGACCCTTTCTTTTGTGAAGGGACTAGTGCTCACCTCCCTCCCCCTCGTCCATGGTGCTGAGCTGTGGGCCCTGCCCTACCTTCTCTTCAGTAAATACTGAGCAGAAGTATCTATTTAGGATAGATGCTTTTACATGGTCCTCCTCCTTACACGCCCCTTATCTCCTTTGATCTTAGCAATACCCACTCTGGACTTTCTCCTTTCACTAATGTATCTATAGAAAAAGTCTTGTCACATTCTTTTACTGTTAGTGCTAGTGTTTCCTCGGTTTGGACCTTTGCCTGAATTACTGCCTTCCCTGCTTCCCTTAGGGAAATTTGGTATGCCTCCCTATCTTCATCCCACTGTGTTCCCTTATATTTCCTGAAGGCCAGTCTTTTGGCTCTGACCTTTTCTGCTACTGTTTTTGAGAACCAAAGTGGTTTCCTTCTTTTTCACTTCCTTTTCTCTCTAACACAATGGGATGTTGCCTCAAGTATTGCATCCTTAATGCTTGCCCACTTTGCCTGTACCCCCTCACCTGTATTTCTTTTTGCCAGGGCTAGCTTAACTCTGTTGGCCATCTTATCAGTCAGCTCCTCTGAAGTCCCATATTTTTTCCTTAGAATGGGACGATTTAGTTGTAGTGGCCAAACTGAACCATACCATGCGATGTTCACTGGCCCCCAGGTGACCTACCTGGAGATCTGTGATCCTTTCCCTGTTGGTACTAGATCTAGGATAGCCCTGTCTCTTGTGGGTTGTTGTACCAGTTGTTTGAGGCCTTCCCCCTGCAGGGAATCCACCATGTGTCTAGTTCTGGCAGATGTTCTTGCTGGTATTGACCAATCTGTATCTGGCATGTTGAAGCCTCACATTATCAGAACCTCCCCTTTATAGCTGTTATGTTTTGTATATCTTCTAACAGTAATGTGTCTATGTCCTCCCCCTAGTCTGGGGGCCTGTAGACAACCCTAGTTCTTATGTCTGTCCCATTTCCTGTTTCCAGGGTGACCCACAGTTCTTCTGGCTCATTATGTATATTCTGAATTGGGGACTGGGTGGCACAGCAGTGGTCACCCACCTGGTTACCAGAGTGCTGGCTCTGAGTCATACCTAGGTTGCTCATGCAGGATGTGCGCATCATGGCACATATGTTGGCCCTAGCAGAGGGGGAAAAACACCTCAGGTGGTGGAAGGACAGTGGCACCCAGCAGGCACTGCACCACCTACCAAGGTACCCACCCACCCACCGATGTTGGTTCAAGAGGTGGAGGTACGTTTTGGATGGGGTGGGTGACAGGGCTGGGGGTAGTCACCAGAAAGTTGCTGCTGGAATGCAAGCAAAGCAATACAGGAAGAAAAAAAAAAAAAAAAATCGCCCACACTGATGTCTATGGAGCTCACCCCCTTGCTCTACAGAAAAGGTAAGGGACTGGGCATCCAGCTCCTCAGAGACAAATTATGAGCCATTCCTTTGAACAAATTTGGAAAATTATGGCTACTTAGTAGATTATTCCCAAAGAGATAAGGAAGCTGCGTCATACTCAGTGATGTGACTGGAGTGAAAGCACTCCATGCCTAATGCTGTTTTCTTATGGTGCACTGTTTGTAATGCCTGTAATTGCATGTTTGTGGGCTTCATCATACTTTTGATACTTAAGGATTAAGCCCACAAACAGAATCAATCACAGGCAATACGAACAGTGCACCATAAGGAAACTGCATCAGATATGTAGCCCCCTCACTCTGATGATGTACTCATGTAGGATGCTGGATGCCATTTCATAGTCACATCATGGCGGGAGATTTAAAGACAGCCCTGGTTTGGCAACGCTCTTTAAAATGCAGCGACAGCCACACTGGAGGGATGAAGGGTAATGATCACAAACAGGATTTCAGGTGTAACTCACCATGGTAGGTGTTTTATTAGAACACAAAAATAAAAAAGAATGCCACTCACAGGTTTGTACAGTCCTTGAATCAGAATGACCTTTTGGATTCTTATAAAGCAGGTGTATATCTGTGAAAAACTGCTTTCTTTTTCTTGGGAACCCTTTTGTATCTCAGGTCCCTTGTCCAGGGGAGCTTCTACCACTGCCCAATTCCAGCTTATAACATGGGGATGAAAAATGCTCTCCTCGGATTTGTCATGCAGCGTCACCTGACCATGGACTAATTCTCAATTCTGCTTGCTCCTGCAAGGCATCCGAGGAAGCAAGAGTGCCCGGTGTCGCTGTTCTTTCACTGTGAGGAATGAGTTTTGGCTCAGCATGAGTTTCCTGTTCACTCTGTGGAAATGGGGCTCGTCTAGTGGCTACAATTAAATGTTCACCATGAGTTGAGTAACACTGGGAGCTGTGACATGTGAACAAGGAAAGCTGCCCTCTGCTGCACTGAAAGGGAGTAGGAGACCAGGCAGGAGTTTTAGGTAAGTTCAGCAAGTTTCCCACCGAGCACCTGACCTGACCACATTATTTATTGAAACATTTGTTCAAGCTGAATCATTAGCAGAGATTAGTGGTGTTTCCACAGTAGATCTTGCACTGCGTTGTTTTCTTGCCCCTTTCCTGTAACATGATCCAGTAAAGGCATGGGGGGGCGGCGATTGAATATTACGTAAGTAATAAGAGTTAACAGGGTGTGTGGTTGAACAGATATTACTGCATGCCCAGGGGTGTAGTAAGGCACAAGGCCACTGGCCGAGTGTCTTCAACCCCTGGAAGTGTGGTAATATCTGTTCACACACACACCCTGGAGTGTTTTATTGTGCTTATAAATTGGTTCTTTTTTTTTTGTCGCCTTAAAAAATATTACTAAACCGAAAAAAACTGAAACCATTGTGTTAATTTAAGATAAAATAGTCCTTCCTCCTACACAGTGCTGGTGAGTAGCTGATGTTTTTGGCAGTGAAAAAAGCTCATTGGGGAAGGGGAGTTGCTGCAGTGCGTCGCTTCAGCCATACTGACTTAGGGGCTAAAACAGAAAAGGAGTGTGTGGGCAGGGTGACAGTGGGTTATGTATAGTTTGGTAAATCAGATTAACTGAGTCGTTTGCATCAGTCGCTCAACTTCCAAGACATTCACTCCCTCACTTACCGAGTAAAAACAATGGCGGCTTTTGAAAAACGAACTTTCCATGCCTAGCTCTGAACATTCCATTTAGGGGCATTGATATCTTTGCCTGTACTTTTTTTTATTCTATGTGTAATACAGATATTACACTGGTTTTCTAGCCAATCACTGAGCGTATTTTTTCATGCCCATTTTATAATGTTCCCTAAGAATAGTCAAGGCATGGAATAAAGTACAGGCATACAGTACCTTAAACTGAATAGATGGTTATTTCCCCTACTAGGTGTTCTGATGAAAATGTAGTTGCTCCTCCAAGGCATCCCAGGAAGTGAGACTGTGTGGTGTTGCTGTTCTCTGAGGAATGAATTTCGGCTCAGCGTGTCTTTCCTGTTGACGTTCTGCAAACCGAGCTCGTCCTGCTCTGACTTTTAGAAATGTGCCAGTTCATTTCCACGACCGTTGTGTGATCAGCTCTGCGGACTGGTACCAGTGTTCAATTTGTGCTTTCATTGAACTTCACCAACCACCGCTGAAATGGATGATCTTGTGGACCCATATAACATGAGGACGAAAAATGCATCGGCAGATAGTACAGTGTCAGGGAACCTCAAACGCATTTTTCATCCCCATGTTATAAGTGAATTAACCCACTCCAAAGCGTGGGTTATGTGTTGAATTAATCCACACCTAGGTGGTTGTTGGCATGGGGCCACCGCCCCCCCCCAGCGTAAATTCCCCTGTAACCCACGCTCTGTCATGGGTTAATCCTTACATAAGACATTTATGCTGGGGGTCTGCTTTCATCATAAGTCAGGATATAACTGATCTAGACTCTGCTACATATCCAAGGGCTTCTATACACCCCTCTCTTCATCCATGCTACCTGCTTTCTAAGCTCAATTACAAGCGTATCCGAACACCTCAGAGTTATAAGAGCATTTAATTACCTTAACACAGGTAAGAATAGATACTGCCTTGACTATATAAAAAGTAAAGTACTCAATAATTATGGCTGGAAATTATATATAGAATGTTTCTTCTAAACAAATCCTGTTCTGATGCTATCTCAATTGGTGCCCACACTAAATTAGAGAGTTCTGTTTTTTTTTTGTTTTTTTTGGGGGTTACTATAGTGATTTTTTCACAATACATAATTTCCAGAATAGATTTTTCCAGTTTATAATTAGGAGGATTTAGTTACTTCCACAGTCTGGTTATACATCTAATGACTTGGAAGGCAACAGCGAGCTAGAAATACAGGCTAGATTCTGGGAGCTGGCAAGGGTTTGTCACTCTATAGGAAGCAAAATTTCTTTCTCTGAGATTCTGCCAGTACCAAGGGAAACCGGTGAGACCAAGCTAAAACTTAGAGGGGTGAACAAGTGGCTCAGGGATTGGTGCAGGGCAGAGGGGTATGGGCTGGTAGGTGACTGGGGGAATACTTGGGAAGATAAGGGGCTATATGCCAGGGATAAGTTACACCTCAACATGGAAGGGAGGGAGATCTTGAAATTAAAACTTGCTGGATTTATAGGCGAGAGGTGGGGTTTAAACTTGTAATGGGGAAGGGGTCAAATAATAAAAAGATCCCGGGGGGCTGTCTGAGGGTCCAGGTCTAGGGCATGTGGAGGAGAGGGAGGGACTATGTTGCAAATTCAAGGAAAACTGGGCAGAAAAGTGACTCATGAGGGTTGGGGGGGGACTGGAGAGAGGGGAGAAGTCAGGGTGGAGGACAGTCCTGATCAATACCAGGAGTATGAGTAATAAAATGCCTGAGCTCCAGGCTATGTTGGCTGAGGGAACAGCGGATGTGGCAGCAATTACAGAGACATGGGTCACTCAGAGAAATGATTGGGGCCTAAACTTGAGGGCTACAAGATATTCAGGAAAGATAGGAGAGTGGGAAGTGGGGGGGGGGGTTGCGCTGATAGTCAGACATGACATAATGGTTAGTGGAGTGGAGGAGGCTGAAGGGGGTGTGGAGGCGATTTGGGCAACCCTGCAAACGAGAGGAGGGAAGAAATTGAAGATGGGGTGGTATACAGGCCCCCTGCAATAGAGGAGGCTCTGGAGGATAAGTTGGTTGAGAACATCAAGGGTCACTGTGACCTTGGAAAGGGTAGGGTGGTGGTCATGGGTGATCTTGATGTGCCCCGGGGGTGGACTGGGACACCATGACATCCTCTGTAACCAGGGAACAGAGACTGATGGATGACTTTCAGGATGCCTTCCTGGTCCAACAGGTGGGGGAACCTACTAGAGAGGGGTGGATACTGGACGTTGTCCTAGTGAACAGTGAACAAATAAGGGGCCTGGAAGTGTGCAGTTCACTGGCGGGTGGTGACCACGCCACGGTTTGGTTCCTGTTGTATCTGGGGGGGAAACCACACTCAAACAGTAGTGGTAGACTTCAGGGGAGCAGACTTCGTGGGTATGGGTAGGATTTTAAGGGAGAGGTTGGAAATGATTAGGCTGGATATGGATACTGGAAGCTTGTGGGAGACCATTAAAGAAGGGGTGCAAGAGGCTACTTGGTCCTGTACTAAAGTAAGGCGTAAGCATAGTGGAACCAGCAAGCCATGTTGGTGGACCAGGGAGGTGCAGGAGGCGGTGAGGGATAAAAAGGCTGCCTAAGCATGTTTCAAACATTCTCCGGGGTTAAGGAGCGAGAGGAGTATGAACTATTGATCAGGAAGGTCACCAGAGTGGTAAGGCGCCAAGGCAGGGATGGAGAAAAACCTGGCTAGGGATATCCGGGGGGGAGGGATTCTATAGATATATACAAGAGAAAAGAGAGGACACAGATCAACAGGATTAAGATTGTGAGAGGATGGAGTCAGGAAGCAGGGGAACAGGCAGAGGTGCTAAACAAGTACTCTGCCTCAATTTTTGCAGAGGGTGACAAGGGATCCCTATAGCCTGATGGGAGAGAAGAGGAGCCAGCAAAAGCCAGAGGTCAGTCTCAGTCTGAGACCAGAGGATGGAAAGAGGCTTGGGTACAGGCTGGGCCAGACCAAGGAGTAGTAGGAAGGTTGCATGAAGGAGTGGATTTGGGGGTGGGGGAGAAATCACAGTGGATAGGGTGAGGAGGCCCTGTGGAAGCTAAAACTGATAAGGCCCGGGGCAGATGGACTACATCCGAGGGTTATGAGGGAACTAGCAGAGGTGCTGGCAGCTCCACTGGCTGCACTCTAACACCTTTCTGCAAACGGGATGGGTGCCACGGGACTGGAGGGTGGCTCATGTAGTGCCTATACATAAAGGGGGGGTCTAGGGAGAAGATGGGGAATTATAGGCCTGTCAGTCTAATGTCTGTGGTAGGCAAAGAAATGGAGGGCTTTATCAAGGAGAGGCTTGGGAGGCAGTTGGAAAGGTTAGGACACCAGGATGATAAACAGTATGGATTCATCTCAGGGAGATCGTGTCAGACCAGCCTCGTAGAGTTTTATGACTGGGCGACGGGGGGCCTTGGATAGACATAGGCTGGTGAATGTCCTATACTTAGATTTCAGCAAGGCGTTTGATTCAGTGTCCCATAATGGACTGATAGCAAAAATGGGGGCGATGGGGGTGGGAGGACAGGAGCTCAATTGGGTTGAAAATTGGCTTTTGGGGCGTTTACAGAGGGTAATGGTGGGTGGGATACTCTCCTCCCCCAGGAAGGAAATCAGTAGGGTCCTCAAGGTTCAGTATTGGGGCCACTCTTGTTCAAAGCCTACGTCTCGCATATAGGGAGGGGGGTTAGGAATAGGTTGAGTCTCTTTGCAGACAATTCAAAACTGGGAGCACTGGTGGATTGTGAAGAAGCGAGGGAGGTGGTCCAGGGGTATCTGGATACCCTGGAGGGGTGGTCAAGGAGGTGGGGACTGAAATTTAATGTCGGGAAATCTAAGGTACTTCATTTGGGGGTCAAAAACCCGAGCCGTGTATACACCCGAGGGGGGGGGGTTCACACTGCAAGCCCCATTGAGAGTAAGGGATTTAGGGGTGGTGATAGACATCAAAATGAATAACTCTGAAAATTGTAGAAGGACTGCAGCCAAAGCAAATGGGATACTCGGCTGCACAGCCAGAGGAATTACATCCAGAAGGAGGGAGGTAATCCTCCCTCTATATAATGCCTTGGTCATGCCGCAGCTCGAGTACTGTGTACAGTTCTGGAAACCTCACCTGAAGAAGGAAATAGCGCTGCTAGAGAGGGTCCAGAGGAGAGCAACCAGGATGATTCAGGGCATGGAAGGGGAGGCTTTATGAGGAGGGACTGGAAGAGCTTGGGCTTTACTCACTGGAGGAGAGGAGGGGCAGGAGAGATATGATAGAGGTTTTCAGGTATGTAAAAGGAATAACCAGGAGTGGAACCAAGCAGCTGTTTAAGCTAAAGAATGGGGGAACAACCAGGGGCCGTGAGTGGAAACTGGAGGGGGGAAACTACAAGGGGGAGCGTAGGAAGCATTTTTTCACTGAGAGGGTGGTGAAGTCGTGGAATGCACTACCTGGGAGGCTGGTGGAGGAGGGCACAGTGGAGGGCTTCAAGAAGGGGTGGGACAGGTACAAGGGGAAACAAACCAAAGACGACCCTCTTGGGGGTTGGGGGGTGGTAAGGCGAGCAGCCACTAGGTTGCTGGCTTTCGAGCAGACAAGACAGACCATTTGGCCTATTCTGCTGACTTTTAGTATGTTAATTAAAGCAATATCCAATAGCTTTTTATGTGGTCCACCCAGTACAGACTGAGCGGAGGATGTACCTGATGTGCAAAGCTCTGGTTCTGCAAAATGACTGATGCTGAATATCCTATTCATAATTTGAAATAGAGTACCTAAAAGTTATTAACGTTGGGCATTCTGTGAGTACACGTGATAATGTGCCCGTAACTTGAGAACATCAATATAAAATAGTGAAAGATTTGTATTAGATTTGTTTAGCAGATCTATGGTGTGTAATAAATTCTATGAAAAATGTGAAATGGAATCTGATTTAACCAAACTATTTACAGAGAATTTTAAAGAGCTAGAGATAGTTGCCCACTTTTCCTCATAAAAAAATGATGTTCAGTTTCTTTTCCCAGGTCAATTTCAGTTTATAAGTATTAACTGGACTATAAACTAAAATTAATAATTTTTTTCCTAGCTGTAACATTATATAAGAGTCTCTAACTGAAATGGGTGGGAGACGGAGAAGGACCCAGAAGCTCTGTTAGGACTGCTCTTAGCTGTAGATACAGTACCTCAAATATGTTGTTTTTACTTATGCTATATGTGTCCATTAATTGATGAAAAGACACAAAAATTATTACCGGTGTAAAGTTCTACTATGGTCCTTGTATTACACTGTTTCAATTTTCTCAGAAACTGGACTGAAGTAAGGGTGGAAAAAGTTATTCACTAATGGTGTCAGTTTAGAAATCTGTATATTTTAATTGATTCATTTGGAAACCTATCTATATGCCAACATGGTGGCATCCCAAAATTAATTTTCCAGAGAACCGTTCCTGGCAGGTAATCTCCAATAAATATATTATACATTCTCTTTATCGTGCAGTTGGTCCTTGTGAAGTCCAATTACTGCACAAGGTAAGAGGGTGGACTGCTCTGGGCAAACAAACCCACCGCACTACGTAATATCTGGTAAATACTTTACCACTCCAACATTTTCACAAAACATTTAATGGCTTCTTTTGGGGGAACTCTAACATTTTAATACAGACAAAAAAACAATAAAAATCAAATTTCACAAATATGATCTTCACTGCACAACTTGTGAGTGCAGCCGAGCTTTATACGTGCTTTATCTACTAGATACGGTGTATAACAACAGGTCGCAGAACAAAAAGCAAGAAAACTGTCTGGGCCTAAGAAGATGAGCAGCCAGGAAATATATTATAGCTTTACAAGAACTGCAGGAGTATCTGTCTCCCTGGACGTGGAAATAAGGTGTTCTAACTTCCTGATGTGGTCTGATGAATTTCTCCCCTTGTATGACACCTATTTGCTCATTGCTTATTAGGTCGTTCCATACTTTGCCCATTCTCGTGGCAAACACTTTTGCCAAGGTTTTGGGATTTGGTTTATCAGAGACGCTAGACGTTAGTTACCAACCATCTGTGTATCCTTTCCCGGCTTGGGAATTAATTTTATCATTGCTTAAAGCAGTAGTACTAGTTAGCCAGCCAAAAATTCATCCTACATTTATTTAGTAGTAATGTTTTCCTGATAATCTAAGATTCTTCATTAGGGTACTTTAAATTTAATCAGCTATTTTTAAACATGTGTTTAACCACAATTTTTGTAATTTGTGGGAATCTTCAATAAAGATGGCAACCTGCCAAAAATCTTCTCCCCAGAGATCACATGCTAATTGCACCCACTGTATTTATAATGCAAATATGTCAGGGTGCTGCCAGCAAATGTTTACAACTACCAACAGCACAGAAGTACCCATATCTGCTTACATCTATGCTGGTGGACCTGGCAAAGGACCACTAATTTTTAAGAACTTCTAAATCCTCTCTCTTCCCTTAGGAATTAAATAAAGCAAAAAAAAAAAAAAAAGCAGATATATTGATGTTTTGTTTGTCCTATCCTAACTGCCAGTTAAAGTATTTACGTTTTTGTTAAGTAGTACTGCTGCTTTAATGACCCCTCAGTCAGCCCTTTTCATGCATATCTGTGAACATTTTTGCTAACTGTGACCCAAGTGTAGCCCCAAAGGTTCTACAAAAGTTAGGGGGTGAAGCCATCAGGCCCCGGGGCCTATCTAGTGTTAGGTTCTTGATAGCTGAGAGCACCTCTGAAGCTGTAACTGACACACTGAGCATCTCTTGTTGCTCCCATGACAACTGGGGGAATGTTATCTCTCTAAACTCCTGTATTTTGTTGTCGAGATCTGGTGGATCCTCTGCACGGTGTATTTCTTGGTAGTATGATTTCAACTCTTCAGCTATTCCTCTTACCTTAGTGATCAGAGGTCCCTGTTCCGTTCCACGCACCCCAATAACTATTCTAGTTTCCTCCAGCATTTTAAATCGTAGTGCCATTAGTTCTTCAGCCCTTCCCCTTGTTCAACAGATTTCACATGGGTTTTTGTATATGGCTCTTTCGTCTCTCTCTCTCTCTCTCTCTCTCTCAGTATTTCTCGATATTTGTCCCTCAGAATATTCAAGGCAACCCATTCATTTTCAACAGCTATCGGTTTTCATGCTTTTTCCCTGATTTTATGCAATATCTCTTAGTTCCTTTGCTCTATGAATATTTTTTTGACAGTGGCTAGCCTTAACAGTTCACCCCGATATGACACTTTACAGCAGTCCCTATTGTGTCCACGCTAATCACAGAATTCATCCTATTTGCCAAAGAATGATCAATAAAGGACTGCAGGTACTCCACTGTTTTCATTTATGTGCCAGGAGGTACCACATTCAGCGGCTGATGCAAACTGATGCAACTCAGACACTGGTGCATGGTCCAACACCACCCTGGCTTCAATTTCACAAGAGGCCCTGCGACCATTCTCTAGATGCCATAAAATAATCAAGCCTTCCCTCAGTTTGATGTAAGGCCAAGAAAAAAGGTGAATTTGTTTGACTGTGGGTGCAATATTCTCCAAATATCAACTAGGCACACGTGGTCTTGCAGAACCCATAGGCTTCTCTGAGCTAGAGTTAACCCTCCCTTCCCCTCTTTTTACCTGTTCTATCAATTTCATTTTCTTGCACTATAGTCCAATCCCCTCTTAGGGGGATTGGAGTACCCACAGACCGACTCATGATTTGAAGAAATTCTATAAAAAATTGGGAGGAGTCACAATTTGGGCCGCCTTTGTTGCCTGTGGTCATCCTATTATTGTTTAGCATGCCTTGAACAAAGACATATCTACCCTCAAGGTCTTTTACCTCTTCTTCTATTTGGCATCTGATGTGTCTTGCTATTAGCATAGCCACTCCTTCCAGTCGCTTAAAATGCTGCAGCACCTTACCTTTTATTTGCATTTGTGCCCTCTCATGTTCCATATTACAATTCATTTACTTACTTCTTTATTCCCTCCTCGGTTGGGGGGGTGTTGCCCTATGGTTCTCCCCAATCCGCGGCACGGCACCACTCCCAATGCCTGTGCTTGACCTCCTCCTCCGTTCCGCTCACAGGCTGCTTCGTACCTTACCACCGCAGAAGTCAGGGGTCAGGATCTGGGAGGAGCATCCCAAGTCAGAGTGGTGCGGTGCTGATGGGACCGGACACTACCGTGCATGCCAGAGGATTTTTTCTGTGTGTGTATTGGTTCCCCTATAGTGCAGGGCATGCAATATGGTGTCAATGACGCCATGCATAAGCCTGCGACTGCATAACGGGGTTCGCAGTTAATCCCACAGCAAACTGTCGATGCACCATCCCAGCCACCACCAGGAGCCAGCATGGCCACGGTTGTCCCTCCTCTGGCCGACCCTACGACACCCAAGGTCGCTCCCGACCCCGGATCGTTGGGGTGGCGCGAGGCGTGGCATTCAGCGCCTCAACCCTCAGTGCCACCAGGCCATCTATATTACAATTGTTATAGGGGTCCCACTGCTATGTTATAAGCATATTAGAAAAAGCTTCACCTTCGCTTCTTGGCTATCCTACAATTACTGCACCTCTATGTAGGTCAGACTTCTGCATGGAAATACTGTCAGCACCCCCAACCCCCCCCAAACATACTTTCCCTAATATCTGAACAAACTCTGATGATACATATAGACTGTAAACTACTTTTGACTAAAGATTTAATACTCTTTGCCAAACACAAGATTTTTCCACAGGGCATGTTCAAGATTGCTTTCCTTACCCCTGACCTTCCTTAACTGAAGATCTAGGTGCTAACCACCTTCTCCTCCCTCCTCTCATTCTTTGGGTCACTTCTGCTAATCCCTATGGGAACAGAGAGGGGTCCAGCCTGCTTACAGATGTGATCCTAGTCAAACCTTAACTTATATGTGGCTACTATCAATCTGATTATGCTCAACCTACATGACCCTATATAAATGTAGTGAATTACCCGTAGCACAGACCTGTATGCCACTATCTATTAACAAAAATCTTTATAAACTTCAAAACTCTGAGATACCATGTCCATTTAACAAGTTATAAAAACAACCTATCTACTAAACCAGCTTGCCTCTTGTATGTATATCCTTGTGAGGCGACTGTTATTTAAATCCACCCTTCCCCCTTTTTAGAACGCCTTTTTTTAATTACGCTTAATACACGTTAATACCAAATTCCCTCCACTGATCAGCTTCAATCCTGCCGTGCCACTTGTTTACGCTGATGTCTTGTATCATGTCTAACAGCCAGACAGCACCCCCACAGCTCTGTGTCAAGTACATATTCTGACCTCTAGAAGACTTGCTCTTAAATGACCATGTTTTTAGTATACGCAACATTCGGCGGGCAGGTGAACTTCCTTTCTGTGCTTGTTTTTCATTTTATGACGACGATGATGGGCATCACCCAGCAGACCTGGGCCCTGATCTTCCACCCAGGTTACAAGCCAGCTCTCTTCCCCTACTACCAGAGCAGGTTATATCTGCAGACAGATGTACGGGTTGATAAAACATACTTCTGTTGAGGAGTAATGTCTTGCTCAGCTGATCATAATGTTATATGCCTGGTGATATTTTATGCTTTTATTAGAGGTCCTGCAAGTCCAACTGCTTGCATGCTGGGATCACAGTACACTACCATGCGTCCAACGATGTAAGTGCTTGGTCCGTCTTTGAATGTCAGTTTTCCCAAAAAAGTACCTGTTTCTCCCTGTGAAGGTGTTGGAATAATGTCCGTTATGAGCACTGGAGCCTGGTTCTTCGATTACCTCAGTGTGATGGGACGTCCACTCACAGATGTCTGTTCACTGGTCTGGTGGCAGCACGATTACCCATTTACCACCATGGGATTACAGGACAGTTCCCATTGCAGGGTTCATGTTTACATTTGTGCACTGCAGCTTCCTGACATGCGCCGTCCTATCGCTCAATGCAGGGCTTCTGATCATGTGTACTCAACATTGTTTCAGAAGTCACTCCACATCCATATCAGTCAGAGCCCCTGCTTACGTCCATGTCCATCGACGATCAAGAGGTAAGGTTCCTCATTTTCCTGCCATGATATTTCTAACAGCTGATTTTGGCGTGATTTCAAATAAGATAAAGCCAAGGGGGACAATAAGTTACTTGGGGCTAAGCAAGGAATCTCCTGGTCCGTTCACTTGGAATTGACACATTATACCCAGGGCCCCTACTTTTCTGCGGCACAGTGGGACCAAGTTCTGCGGCAAGACTACCATTTGCCGCAGAACTTCTTCGGCGGTGGTTTGTAATTTCTGCGGAAGTTCTGTGGCACTAACAAGCTACTACATCACAGTAACAGCTTGTCATCTTTTTTTTTTTAACTTTTTATTTATAGTATTTACTTAAATACAGCAATCACTATATTCGTATAATACCAATAATATAGAATACATACAGACCCGAGAAGCAAGGTACATGGTAGAAACATGAACAAGCGTTTCGAAGAATAATAAATGTCCTTGGTTGCATTCGGACTGCCAGATATTTAAAGGAGTCAAAGTTTGGCTAGATAATGGTGTAGGAGTGTCCACTCTCACCGTTTCTATGACATGACATGCAGGATATCAGCCACAATCTCTTGCCCCTCGTAGGACAGAAAAATTAGGTGGGAGGCTGCACTTCTAATGATTGAGGCCAAAAAATACTATTTAACAGATATCCTGGTCTCAACTATGTTAAATTTGTCCCCCACCATAAAGCACATGCCAGATGGCTGGTGGGGATACATATTAGGAATCAAGCATTTTTATAAACAGTTCACAAATTGAGTAGAGCAAATTCGCTCTTATAATGAGCTGGACCTCATCACTAATAATAATATGAAAAAGGAGATCATAAGAGCTTATCAACATTGATTATTAATTGTTAACACCTTGGCATATAAACAGCAGTTATAATGTGGTAAAAGGCACCATAACAACAGTAGAAAAGAAATTGTTAAGCAGGTCACAACACCCTAAATATGGGCTACAAAGTTCAGCGCAGGATATTGTTCAGTCATTGGGATCTAAGTCCGAATCCTCTGCCTCTCGCCCGTCCTTATTCCCCCAGCGGTCTTCTAGGAGTTTTGATGCGAAAGCCACAGCAGCATTGGGATCTGTTAGAATGTGGGTTTTATTCGCATGTCGAATTTGTAGCCGAGCAGGGAACTGGAGTTGTGCAGAGATACCGTTTTCTAAAAGGAGTTTCTTTGTCTCCTGTAGAGCTTTTTTTCTAGTTTGAGTTTGGGCGGAGATGTCAGGAAACATAGCGATCTTACTGCCCTCCCAGACAAGATCTCCTCGCTGACGAGCCACCTGTAACAATAGGATCCGAGCCTCCGGGTTTGAGAGTGTCACTATGGCTGTGAGAGGGCGCTCCCAGCGGAGCTCCGTGGCCTGGCCCTGATTGGAATGGCAAAGGCCTTTGTAACAGAAACCCCGGAGTCTTCAGGTAACAAGCCCAAATCTTTAAAGATCAGTCGGTGAACCACCGGTAAAAGTTCTGTTTTCCCCGCCAAACGAGGCGGAAATCCAACAATGCGGACATTTGCCTGTCTCTGAGCATTTTCTAGCGACTCTATTTTAGAGCGCAAAAAGTAAAACTCCTTAACAAATGTCGCATTCGTCTCTCGCTGGTGATCCCTTTCTGAATTAATCTCAGTTATGTGGGAGGCATTTGCCTGTACCTGAGTCTCTAGCTCTGTTATACGAGACTCCATTGCTACAAGCCGCAGATTTGTGTCTTCTCCAGTTGTCTGGATTTTTTCGAGGACAGCCATAAGTTGAGGATTCAGGGTCTCCACTGGCCTAGCATCCGAGAGCGTGGGCAGCCCACCTCTTGGGCCTGAAGCAGATGAAAGGTAGGAATCGATATGGTGCGCTGAATGTTTGTCTTTTTTAGGACCCATCCTTTGATTAGGAAAGTATTCAGCAATCAGTAACCATCAAATTTGCCAGGTTAACTTTCACCAGTTCAGTAAAAATTATTGTTGATTGCCCACTCGAACTGCTGCTTACAGAAAAACGTCCACCATGTTGAAAGCTCCACAGCGCCCCCCACAGCTTGTCATCTTGACTTCACTTTCATGGCAGTGGTTATAGCAGTCAGAATGGTGGAAAGCACAGTAACACTAGTTAAAAAAATAACAGAATTATAAAAATAATTTTATGCTTAAAAAGGCAAAACCAATATCTCTCCCTTAAGGTCCTAGCCTGTTAAATAAATGACATATGCAGAAGGGATCTTACGTGATAAATAATGTATTTCTATATGCATGCTACCTATCCCACTAATGAGGTTTCCACTGTCTATCACTTATATATTTGTATGTGCTGTCTACACCACTCCTGAGGTTCCACTGTGTATCCTTATATATTTATATACAATCTATACATCACATACAAATGTGTGTGTGTGTGTGTGTGTGTGTATATATATATATATATATATATATATATATATATATATACACACATATATATATATATTTTTTTAATTTCCATGAACTTGCATCCTCATTCATACAGATCCCATTAGAAATGAAATAGAGGAGGTACTGCAAAACTCATTTTTGATGTCAACCTGCTTTCCCTGACACACTGCGTAACACCATCAGGCCATGACATGCATGTGAACCGATTATGAGATAGAGCTCTCCAGACCAGCACAATGTGTCCACCATGTGACAAAACACTGCACCATACCTTCCCAGGCTCTGAGAAATGACGTGTTCCACCAATCCTTGTGCTGCCCAGCCAGCTCCAAGAGCTAATCTCTGAACCTGAGCTGCCAGCATGGAAACACAGCATGCTACCCTCTGGCCCAACCGCTGTCCCTGCACACAACATTTCTCCATAACTTTTAGGTGATTCTATCAACCAATAACAATATGTAATCAATAACCCTGGCAAAAATGCGTACAGTGCAGTTATTTATTTAACAGGTCTATTCTTTCAACAGGTCTACACATTATATTCCACTTTTCTGGGCAAAATTACTTTATTTTTTTTTAAAAATGACAGTTAAATTCGTTTTACCAGTTATTCATTTCAGATGGCATCTCTATACCTTAAAGGCACAAATAGGTTTGTACAAAGTGAGGTATGGACTTAACAGGTCTGTGCTATTGACAAGGTTTTGTTTAAGTTGGCCCTAGTGCAATAATGTAAGACTGAAAATTGTATCAGGCTGTAGTGCAGGTTGAGCAAATATCACCATGCCTGATGTGCTGTGCCACTGTCTCTGGCAGTGGGAGCTGTGGTAGAGAAGTGACTGTTCATTTCTGTTGCAGAATGCAGCCATTTCATTAGCTAATGTATGATGTTATAGCAATGATAACATCACATTCTGAGCATATAGGGGGTTAGGATATAAAAAGAGGGAAGGAACCAGATTCTATGGAAAAACAGAAATATTAATAGAAAGTCAACAAGAAGAGTGAATTCTAGGTAGATTGCAAGTTCTACTTAAAAAATCTCGAGCCATAAATTCTAGAAAACCTGATTATACCTGTATTACTCTTAGTGGCAGAGTGATGTTACGTTATTTA
Organism: Neoceratodus forsteri; assembly: GCA_016271365.2. Taxonomy (NCBI): domain Eukaryota; kingdom Metazoa; phylum Chordata; order Ceratodontiformes; family Ceratodontidae; genus Neoceratodus; species Neoceratodus forsteri. The sequence continues at coordinate 268,636,168 of CM028131.1, read as the reverse complement.
TTTATTATTTATTTATTTGCTTTTGTTAACTGGGTAAGCACACTAGATAGCCAAGTGCCTATTTTCAGGTGCGACCCAGGAGGGTTACAGGTAAAGTGAGTACAGGTACAGTGAAGGAGACAATGCATCACACAGAAAATAACAGGCATCACAGGGATTACAGTCAGTGCAGAATACAGAGACTACCAGGCATCATGGGGAATTACAGCCGGTGCCAACAATAATTAGAATAACTGAAAGTACAAAAACAGTACGGTATTGGTACATACTGGGTACTGGGGTAGTAAGACAGTAAACAGGCAACTTACTAGCACAAAATAATTCAGTAGAGATTAGTACAGGGAGGATTTGAATAGAAGGCATACTAGGGAAGCTTACAGAGGGTATACCGGGCTACGAGGGGACAGCCGTGGGTGGCATGGCAATATCTGAGAACTAAGTGGGACATGGACAGTGCCAAGTCAGGTACAGTTGCTCAGAGTGGTCCGTGAGGATAAGTGCAGAGGTGCTGTGGCCCCCATCCAGAATTCCCTGGGTGGGAAGTAGTAGGGTTGGGCTAGAAGGCTACGAGGTGCAGGAACCAGCTGAAGAGTGTTTTAAAACGTTCCAAAGGGAGGCCTTAAAGCTGGTATGGGAGGGGAGGCCCGTGTTAGTACAGGGAGGGAGTTCCACATTTTTGGGGCGTAGGTGTGGAAGGCCCGATCACCTGCATGATGCGGGTTTTGGGGACAAGGCAATCCAGGCGCCCTGGATCTAAGGAGATAGGAGGCGGTGCTGGGTTTGGGGGGGAAGGGCAAGAGCAGGAGGGGTGGCCGAGCGAATGATGTTGTCAATGAGATTTCCAAGCACAAAGGTTTGGTGTTTTTCGGGGGAGCCACTCTGACGCATGTATAAGATCAGCAGCAGTGAGTGAGGGATGGGATAGAGAGCGCAAATCGACAAATATTGTTATATGCTGTGTCCCATTTAGAGAGGCTGGATTTGGGTGCAGGGGCAAAGGTGGCGAGCCCGTAGCAGAGAGTGGGGAGGAGGATCCCCCTGGCTATGGCCAAGCGAGCCGCAGGAGTGAGGCAGTTTTTGGCTCGGTAAGCTAGCCCAAGCTTTCCATTTGTGGCCTTGCTGACGTTCCTTATGTGGAGGTTAGGTCCAGCAGTGGGTCCAGCGTGACGCCCAGGTACTTGACAGCAGCTACAGTCTGGAGGGGAGAGCCGTCGGACCCAAGGATTAGCAGAGGGGCAGGGCAGGACTTAATTCTGTTTGAGGCACCAAACAGCATGGCTTGAGTTTTCTTGAGGTTCAGGGTAAACCTGTGTTCACCTAGCCAGGTTTGGATGCGCGTGAAGTCTGAGTTTAGGTGGGAGTTTATGGCGGAGATGCTGGGGGAGCTGGCCAGGATGACAAGGTCATCCGCGTACAATGTGGATAGGCCGTGGGCAGGGACGGATGGCAGCTCGTTGACGAAGAGCAAGAATAGAGTGGGGCCCAGTACCGATCCCTGGGGGACGCCGCAGAGGACTGGTGAGGGGTTGGATGGAGTCAGATTGAAACAGGTATACTACTGCCTCCCGGAGAGGTAGTTAAGGAACCAGGCATGGGTGGGGGGTGAGAATCCGAGGGCTAGAAGCGTGGAACTGAGGAGGGAGTGATCGACCTTGTCGAAGGCTTTGGAGAGGTCCATGAAGATGGCTCCGGTGAGTTTGCCTTGGTCAGCAGCAGTCCTAATCTGAGAAATGACAAGGCCAAGGGCAGTGGACATGCCGTGTCCTTTCCTAAACCCGTGTTGTGCGGGAGAGAGGATGTTGTAGTTCTGGATGTAATGAGACAGCTGGGAGGCGACCGCTTTCTCAAGTAGTTTGCTAGCGGCAGACAGAGGGGTCATGGGAATTTTAGAGGGAAAGTAGACCTCTATTGCGTCTCTATCATAGCACAGTTTCAATGCATGTTCAGTGCGACAGTTGATCTCCTTTTGGTTGCAATGGGTGGTTCATCTTGTCCCCTGCGAGTAGGATTCCTCATTTGGTTTGTTACATAATTTGTTACTAGAAGTATTTCTCCCCAACAGATCTGGCAGCAGCTGTGCCAATTCCTTCCTTGCTGTTTCAGCATTTTGACACTGTTCCCCCATATTTACACAGTTTGGTTGGGTAGCAGATTTAAAATTTAATTCCTGCCACACACAGGGTGCTTTTGATATCCCTGTAGGCAGCCTGTTTCTGTTTAAGTCAGTAAAGATCAAAAGCTTTTGCCCTTATCACACCACCAACTGCAGCTCCCAGACCTTGTTTTGTATATGGAGTTTATCTAGAAAGTGGAGCAGTTTAAAAATGATCGGTTGTGGATATTTTCCTTCTTTAGGGGGCAGCCTAGGTGCTCTATGGGCTCACGCTATAATATCATTGGGGGTGTTTGGAGAGGGGCTCCAACAGCTTCTCACAGAATCTTTGGATAAAGGCTATATTGTGTCTCTGCCTTCAGCCTTCTCAGGTACGTCAATGAGGACCACACTGTTCAGACCACTCTGGCCCTCTTGGTCCTCCATTATCTCCTCCAGTTTCTGAAGTCTTTTCCTTATAGCCACCAGCAATTTTCTCTCTCTCTCATTCCTATCTTCAATCGAGCTAACTCTACATTCCACATCACCAACTTTGGTTGAGAGTGCTTCCAGAGCCAGTTTGATGGATTTAAAGTCTTCAGCCAGGTTTTTGAGAGCTTCCTCAATAAAGAAAATTCCTCCATGTGTTTGTCTGCTCCAGTCATCCTAGTCGGGGGAGGCGAGGGGTCACGGGAAGACTCAAGTTTCCCTCCTTGGTGCCCTGCATGCAGCGAGGCGTTGGTGCAGTGGCCAGCGCTAGCGTCCTGGAGAGAAAAAACACACAAATCTATTTTAGGCGATTCTCGATCGCGGCCACACGTCCACACAGATGCTTTAAATGTTTCTCATAGCAAAAATATGGAGCTTTTCTTTTCACTCCTGCAGGCAGTACTGGGGAGGAGGGTTCTGTCTAGTACTTGCAACAAATGTAACCCCCTAAAAACAGACTCTGAAGCTGTAAGAAGTGATTGGGGGTTAATGTCATACCATTTGTTTTCCACCAATCACTTCCAGTCATGCTCCCCAACTGCATTCTGTCGCGCGGCAAACAATATGCAGAGGAGACGCCATCATGAGACTGAAGAGTGGAGGAGCATGAAGACTTGGCAGACCCAGACGTCCTGATTGACAAAAGAGGAGTGAAAAGTCTGTTCGGTTCCTGGTCCCAGCCTTTTTTAAAGAGGTATGTGTGTTGCTGCTGCTGCTTGCTAGTGCAGCAATGTACAGGGCTTAAAATTCCCCGCTTTTTGATGTTCCATGCAGGCCAAAAATCATGCTTGGAACACCAAATATTAAGAGCTAGTAACCCGTACTGTATACCGGTTTTCAATCCTTGATTCGAGCATCAGCTGTCTTGAATCTTCTTTCCGTGTCTTTTTGTTTCACTCGCTAAGGCTGAAATGAGACCCCTTCACAGCGTGTGTAAACTGCACATAAATTTTGATGAAAAGTAACCGACTCCTCTCTGACCTTACACTGACAGCCCCACTCCAGCCCCGCAGTCAAACGGCTGTCTTGCTCGCTCAGTGCTTCTCTCTCAACTACTGTAAGCAACTGACCTCTGACCTCACAGTCACTGCACTGGCAACTTCACCGAGCTCAAAGCTGCAGCCCAAGGACAGTCTCTCTCTTCCTCTCCTTTTCTGTCCTGGCTGCTGTTAAATGAAATAATTATACTCCAGGGTGGAAAAAATCTATGGGGTAGCAGTGAGAGCAATGCAAGACTTGGAACTAAATGGGCTTACTGGAAAAATGCACCAAAAACCTGGTGCTTGCTGTTAAAAAGAAAACAAAGTCTGCAGAACAGACAGACCTACTGTAATTGAGCCTTCCTGAGAGGGGAAAATAAAACTCTGCTGCTGGAGTCTTTACGGCCCAGGCAAAGCAGCTCTGTTAGTTACAGCCAGCCCTGAGTTAAATTAATCAAGTAACTTGCACAGTATTTTCCCATTTTCTTTCCATTCATTTCCCAAGTTTAAGTGAAAACATTGTGCAAGTTATTTGATTAATTTACCTGAGGGCTGGCTGAACTCATGAAAACTGTTGTGCCTTGACCACCACAATTAAACAAAACAGCAGACAACAGTTTTGGAAAATGCTTTTTATTGAGAAACCATTTGGGGGTTAGACTGCAGAAAAAAAAAAGTCACCAGAGTCTTTTGCTCCTTCTCATTCAGCTATAGTCTGAGAGTAATTGTGGCAAGCATTTTAAAAAGTAAAACTTTAGCTTGCTAAAATGTAATTTTTTGTGGTTACTTTTCTCTGAACATTTCTTATTGCATAAAGCGTACGTACAAACAGAGGTATACAACAACAAAAAAGGTGTTATATACCAGTTTTCAAGACAGAATACCAAATTCTGGGAAATGGTACTCCATGTGGAATACCACTTTTGAAAATTTATTTCTAGCCGTGATGTATATATTAAATAATTGGACAAAAGAGATATGAGGAGCTGTGAGCAGAGTAGACTAGACATTGAGCTTGGTGGTCTAAGACTAGAGGAATTTGGTGTGGTGGAGTGTGTACTGTCCGACTGGGTTTCCCTTGGTCGTTCCGCTGGACTGGGCCCCGGGATCATCTGACTGTACGCTAGAATCTAAATCTCGGTCAGTCCTTCAAGTTGCTTGCTGGTCTGTCAGGAAGGATCAGTTCAATATGTTACATGGCATGGAGGTTTTGATGCAGTTGTGCAGTTTACTGAAGCTGGGGGGGTTGCCTCACATTTACTCAGTGAAGCCTGGTCGAGTGCAAGACAGAAGCTTGTCAGCCACAGTGAGTAGACACAGTTTTGCTTAGTACTCATGTTATTATGAGGGAGACAAGTTTGTCATAATAACATAGAATTACCATAATTCTAGACTACTCAGTCTGACAAGCTTCGGTCTTGCACTCTGTCCGGGTCGCTGAGTAAATGTGAGGCAAACCCCCAACTTTAGTAACCTGCAACTGCATTGAAAATATTATGAAGCCAGCAAGTAGAAGGACTGATAATTTTAAATATGTAACTGCATGACTGGGATGGATAAGAAAAAACTCCCTCAGTTTGAATCCTCTAGGGCCTGGGACCTGGGGCATGGCTGCAGCTTGCCTGAATATTGTATTGCCTGGCTCGCTAAGTTAAATAGAAGCCCCTTTTGAAGCCACGAAAAAGACTAAACAAGCAGAACTGGATCAGTGGTGGTGCAGTGGGTGCTGGTTTGGTATGGCTATGTTACTTAGTCAAGTGGCTGTGGTACAGTGAAGTTTACGGCTGTAGGCCATGTGGCCACGTTTCTGTCACAGTCTGTGCGACTGCTTGAGTTCTCATGGGTGAGAATGATCATGATTGCCTTACCCAGTCCAGTGAGTGTGTGTTTCTGTGCATAAGAGAGGTCTCAGCTCTGCGGCTGATACAATAGTTGGGAACTTTCAACTTGGGACTTGCAATTATGTATTTTGTGGTGAGCAACTGAGGGGCATAAAGAGTGAGCGCTGGATGCTGGCATCTCAGAACCATATGGCAGGTCAGGAGGACTGTGTGTTATTTTTTGAAGTCAAGGAAGCCACAGTTGGTGGTGGTGGTGGTGGTAGTGGGGGGGGGGTGGTGGTGCACGTAGGCGGTGGTTGCTGCTGCTGCAAAATACATTGTGAGATGATGCTTGACGCTGATCATGTGCATCAGTGTGAGTCCGAATTTGAATGTCAGTCAGTGTGTGTCAATATCTATAACTGAACTGCCCCCCCCCCTCCAAAAAAAAAAACACCGACCGTTACGAACAGGAGGGCCTGGCTGGATCAGACTATATCTGCTCAGCAGTTGCAGCAATTTGCACTGTGACAGACAGTCACATTCATGACATAAATATACTGTAGTCTACTGTGAATGGGATGGGAATTGGGAACAGACTATCAGACAAACAGATTCTGAGAGAGTTTGGTATGGTCCGTGACTGGGATTGGAGAATATTTATAATGTTGTTGTTTTTACTTATAGACAGATACAGGAAGGATCTTTTTTTTTTTTTTTTTGTGACGATGTCAGTGTAGCTAACTTTAGATCGTGTTTGGATCCAGCTGGTACAGAACCTGAAAGGGGGGTTCAGAAAAATAGTAAACTGCTTTGACTATTATATATTCTAAACATACAAACAATATTAATGCATTTCTAAAGACTGAATTTTGGGCCCACATTTCTGGTAGTGGCGGGTCCAACTGGACCCACATTCACAGAACCCTACCGCTGTCACTGGGTTGGTATGCCCAAAATATTTTCCCTCAGCTGAACCTCCATTCTATGCCAATTTTTCCTCTCATTTCAGCTCAGTTGCATCTCAGTTGTTACTTCAGTGATTTGGGGCTTTATTTGTTATTGTACAACAGTCATTTATAGGGTTATTTCTGACAGCTGCTGGAGTTCTCCTTCCCTACTGTCACCTGCTAAAGCACATCACGTGACTCCCAGGATTGTCAAACTAAAAATTATGTTCACCAGCTGTAAAGTGCAAGTGCATTCTATATAAATCATTCAAAATTTAACATTTTCATACACCCTGGATATATCTGTAAATGCACTTTAAATTTAAGTAATGGGACCAGCCCCAACACATACAACAACCACAACCTAGTTATTTTTTTAGCCCTTAGGGCTAAAATAAAGGATATACACGGTTCAGTGTGTGATAATGCCTTTATCTTGTACAGTTTCCAGTGACCTCAAGTAACCTCCACGAGCGCCTGAAGGCAAGTGGAGAGTTCTGAGAGGTCACTGGAAACTGTACAAGATAAATGCATTATCACACTGAACCGCTGCATATTCCATTTATGCAACAGGTTTAGATGTTGTGTGAACATTTTGATTTTGGTAGGTGTAAATAATTTGTCAAAAAGGAAAAGAAAATTGAATTTTATGCTATTTTTGCTAATTCTAAAAAACAAATGGTATCTATAAATGAAACACCACTCATTTGTAGATATTTTGAGCTGAACATTTTCGTGCTCACAGTACCATGCTATCATTTTTGTTTTAAAGTTATTTATATTTGTCAAAAAGTGAACAAAAATTACATTTTCTTCTGTTTTCTTGCTAATCATATACAATATACAGGGTTTATATAAATGAAACAGTATTCATTTTGTAGATAATTTTGTGCTGAACAATTTTCGTGCTCACAGTACCATGTTATCTTTTTCGTTTTTAAGTTATTGACATTTAAATATGGTTAGTACTGCTTCTGAGGCCGAACATTCTAAATGAATTCTGAAGAGAACTGTGTAGATAAATGAGCTAGTAATGTAGTTACTGTGTGAATAAATGGGTGATGATGTAGTTACTATGTGGATAAATAAATTTATTACCATAGTAGCGAAGATAAATGGTTTTATTCTACAGTTTTTATCCTGACCCCTGTTGCATAAATATTTATTCTGATAGGATATTAGTTTGTCAATGCAACTTGCAATATTACAGCTGGTCTTAAAGGAACCGATTACTTATGTGCAGCTTGCTTGTAATGCCTCCATTTTCATAAATTATATTTATACCTCTAAAGGATCCCTATTTAGCTGTGCCTGAAAAAAAAAAGCTGAAGCTGTCAGTTGTGTTTTGTATTGTTGTCTTTGTATGGACAACTTTAGAGCCAGTCATCTCCTCTCAATTAACGACCGGCTCTTCTGTCATTATTGCTTAAGTATAACTCTTATGAGGGTCATTTCTTGCATACCCTAGGTGATGATGTCAAGCGAACATAGGATACATTTCTTTGCAGCCAGGCCTTATGTAAGCAATATGGCACAAAGGGGTGTGTGTAAACCATATTCTACAGCACGGCCAGGGGCGTAGTAAGGCACGAGGCCAACGGCCAAGTGACTTCAGCTGCTGACCATGCTGTAAAATATGGTTTACACACACCCGAGTGCATTATTGCGCTCAAGACTTTTTTTTTTTTTCTTTTTTATTACTTTTGACTATTGGGAAAAGCAGGTTTATATGTAGAAAAAATAGATTTATTTTGTGCATTTGTGATAAAATAATCCTTCCACCCACTGCAAGTGACGTCACTGATGATGTCATTGTATTGTTGCCTACTTTCTTCTTCCTGTTTTATTTTCTCTGTTGTTCCCCACATTCAAAATATGGAATGTTTATCATAGAATGTTTACCACAGAATACACGGATTCAAAATTCTGCTCAGTTCCACTAGCAGAATGTTTCTCTCCCAACACACTGTACACACAGACAACAAAGGCCTTTGTTACAGCCAGAGACTCAGTTATCTCACTGTCAGGGCAAGAAGAAGAGAGTTCACTGACAAGCAGTTAAAAATAGAAGGGGGATTTTTCACTGTCAGCAAAGAAACAGTTGTAGTAAAAACGCTAAACGATACTTATTGTTTCTAATTTTATATGTATGTAAGGAGAGTGTGACAATCAGGGAAACAGCATTTATTTTATTTTTTTAAGTTACGGTAGTTTTATTTTTAAGGGTACAGTTGAAGTTTTTTTTTTATATATATATACACAGTGTAAAGGTAGCAGCCATGTTTGTGGCAGAAGATCAGCTCTGGCAGTAGAGAGCTAACTGAAATTCCTGTGTTCCAAATGCCCATTGATCTGTGTTGCAGACTTCACTGCTGAGCAGTCCCTTTTTTTACCCATGTGTAAACCATAGTTTACACATAAATAAGAGCCAATCAGATTACACGATTTTACCCTGCTATTTTATAAAGGCTGATAAACAGATGGTGGTAGTGCATTTTTGTGCATAAAACTGGCATGTGGTTTGGAATACTGGCTTTGAACAAAAAAAAAAAATAATAGTGTAGCTCAATTCTTTTTTTGGCATTCAATTTCAGCTAACTATTGAAAAGGTACACTTATTGCTCTATAAAGCAATGAGAAAAGAACACAGGTATATTTGTCACAGTACTGTAAAAAAGTTTTAAGTAGTGTAATGAAGACCATGTTTGTGAACGTTAGTTTTAATGAGTGTCTTTTTTGTCTGTAAGAAGCAATTAAATGTTTTGGTGAAATGTTGGGATGGTGTTAAAGTGAATATCCAATACATTTGTTTAAGTATTTGAGTTTCATAGCCCAATAGCTTTGTGCAGCGGTAGCTCATTTCTGGTAAAAGTTTAATTTTTCAGCAAGTAATTTTCGGAAAGAAAGGGATCGTAGATAAAACTGAAGCCACGGGTAGCTGATCCCTTCCACTTCCAGGTCCGCCTGCTCTGCCCCCATGCTCTGATGTTTAACCAGGGAGAGTACAGGGGCATGCCCCCACTGAAGTCTATGGGGCCCATTTTCAGAACTTTTTTTTTTTTTTTTTAAACAGACATTTATGCAACTTTTGATAAAAATGAAAGCCTGAAAAATTAACCTTTTAACAGAAATTACTTACTGCTGTACTTCCTTCCCGAAAACTACTTACTGGAAAATTTTAAAACTTCTTACAGGAATGAGCTACCACTACCCTAAGGTAATGGACTATGAAGCCCACTACCATATCTTTGAAATTCACTTTAAAAAATACTTACCAGGTATTATCCAGTGTGGTGGCTTCTGTGACACAAGTTTTCATGGGTATTTCATCTATTTAGTGACACTGCCAACACCAGTGCTCTCAATGTAGCAACAGTGGATGGGGGCTTAATATTCTTACTTTAACTTTATTGATTCCACGGGGGTCTTGATGGCGAAAATACAGGTTACTCACCTGTAACAGGAGTTCTAGGAGTGGTATATGTTGTTCATCCACACTTACTGGCAGGTTCCTTGACGCTTTAAATCTTGTCGGAAGGTTTTCAAGCTGGCTCCTCCCAACCACCCGGGTGGTAAAACTCTCAGCTCCGCCCCATGACGCCCGATCTAGCACGCTGGAAGCCATGTTGCGTGTTGAAGCCGGGGAGGTCAGGTGGGTTGTGTGGATGAACAACATATACCACTCCTAGAACTCCTGTTACAGGTGAGTAACCTGTACTTCTAGGGACGTGGATATGTTGTTCGATCCACATTTACTGGCAGATTCCTAGCAGTTCTCCGGGAGGAGGGAGGCAAGGCGCGCACCCCCTACTTAGGGAATAAGGACTGGAGAACCGAGGTCCCAAAACCAGCATCCCGGCGTGACTCAAGGTTGATGTGGTAGTGGGTAATGACGGTGTGTGCTGACTTCCAGGTAGCAGCCCTGCAGATTTCCTGGATAGGGACGTCCCTGGAAGCAGCCACCGAAGCAGCGGTATGGCGGGTAGAATAAGCTCTTATCCCTTTGGGAGGCTCCATGCCCGCCAACCTATAGCAGAGATCTATGCAGGAGGTGACCCACCTGCCTATCGTCCGCTTTGGCTGCAGGTCTGCCAGGTGCGGCTTCAGCGTAGGTAACAGCTAACGAACCTCTCCCCGAACTTCAGCCGTCCGCTCCTTATAATAAAAGAACGCTCTTCTAGGATCCAGAGTATGGAGCCTATACTCTGCCTCCGACGTGTGATTGGGGTAGAACACTGGCAGAGTCAACACCTGGTTAAGGTGAAACTCTGACACCACCTTTGGAAGGAATTTCTGGTGGGGGCGCAGGACAATCTTGTCCCTGTGGAAAACCAGATAAGGAGACTCCATGGAAAGCACCTGGAGCTCTCCCATCCTTCTGGCTGATGTGATAGCCATCAAGAAGGCGGTCTTCCACGACAGGTGAGAGATGTCATACCTGTGCATTGGTTCGAATGGCTTGCCCATGAGCTTAGCCAATACCAGCGGTAGATCCCATGGAGGTGGAGGTTCTCGCACCGGAGGGGATATGTGATCAAGGCTTTTGAAAAAGCACCCGACCACCTTCTCCTGTGCCACCGACTGCTTTCCATCCCGTGCCCGATAAGCAGAGATGGCTGCCAGGTGCACCTTAAGGGTCGTCGACCGAAGCCCTAGCTGAGAAAGGGAACACAGGTAGTCCAGAATGCTAGCCAAAGAACAGGAGGCAGGGTCCAACCCCTTATCCTGACACCAAATGGAGAATCTCTTCCACTTGAAGGCATAGCATTTTCTCGTCAACTCCTTACGGGATGCCTCAACAACGTTGAGGACCTAGTCGGAAAGACCCAAGGCCTGGAACTCTACCGCTCAGGAACCAGGCAGTCAAGTGCAGGGATTGAAGGTCCGGGTGGAGTACCTTCCCCTTGTTGACTGAGATCAGGTCCGGGCGGGCTGGAAGCTGCCTTGGAGATCTGGATACCAGAACTGATGGGGCCAGTCTGGGGCTACCAGAATCACCTGCGCCTTGTCCCTTTTCGCCTTGAGAAGCACTTTGTGGATCAAGGGAAATGGAGGGAAGGCGTAGAAGAGGCCCGGGGTCCACGGCCTCAAGAAGGCATCCCCCTGCAGCAAGCCCTGCTGGGGTTGGGGGGGCATGAAACAGCCTCAGCTTCACACTCTCCTTGGAGGCAAACAGGTCCACCTGAGGTGTGCCCAAGTGGGAGAACAAATCTTGTACTACCTCCGACAGGAGAGACCACTTGTGAGATGCAGCACCTATCCAGTTGAGGGCATCGGCCAGAGTGTTGGAGGCTCCTGCCACATGGATGGCTAGGAGATCCGCCTCCAGGCGGATCAGGAGAGACCAAGTGCGGAGAGCCTCCTTGCACAGAGGAAAGGAGCGCATCCCACCCTGATGGTTTAGGTAGTACATGGTCGGGGTGTTGTCCGTCTGGACCTGGACCACTTGACCCCATACAAACGGAGCGAAGGCGGTGAGGGCTAGTTGGACTACTCGAAGCTCCAGCAGGTTGGTGTGGCGTCAAGACACCTGAGGGGACCAGAGACCGTGAGCTCTGAGCTCCCCAGATGGGCACCCCAACCCAGAGAGGTGTCGGTCGTCAGAGTGACCGTCTACTCAGGGCGGACAAACTGGATACCCTCCTGCAGATGAGTTGGAATGAGCCACCACTGAAAGCCATTCCACATCTCCTGGGTCACTGTCACTGGCTGGTCCAGAAGACTGGAGCGCTGTGACCATTGGCGAGCCAGCCCCCATTGCAGGGGACGCATATGCCAGGGTGCCCAACAGACCATGCTGGTGCAGGCCGCCATGAGGCCCAGGAGGCGCAGGAAGTCCCGGGCAGGGCGCAATTGCCCAACCAGAAATGATTGGGCAAAGGAGGAAAGGACCTCGGCCCTGTCCGCCGGAAGCCGTGCTCTGGCTCGAAGAGAGTCCAGCTCTGCCCCGATGAACTGAATCACCTGCGTTGGCACGAGTTCCGATTTGGCCTCGTTGATGAAGAGGCCAATCTGAGAGTAGACCTGGAGGGCCAGATCCCTGGACCGCTCCACTCCAACTTGGAGGAGGCTGCAATCAGGCAATCGTCCAGGTAAGGGTACACCCAGACCCTTCAGTGCCGTAGGAATGCTGTCACCACTGCCATCATTTGGCGAAGACCCTGGGAGCTGGAGAGAGGCCGAAGGGCATGGCCCGGAACTCATAAAGGGATCCCTCTGCTCTGAAGCGGAGGAATCGCTGGTGGGATGGACGGATTGGGACATGAAAGAACGTGTCCTGTAAGGTCCAGAGAACAGAATCACACGCCTCGTTCCAAGGATGGTATGATCTGAGCCAGAGTGACCATCCTGAAGGTTCGAGACCTTAGGAACTTGTTCAGGTTGTGCAGGTCTAGAATGAGGCGCCAGCCCCCCCCCGTCCGTTTTGGGACCAGGAAGTACCTGGACACAAACCCTGGGTCTGAGTGAGGATCCGCCACCTCCTTGATCACCTCCTTCTGGAGGAGCAGGGTAATGTCGAGCCGACAGAGAGGCTGTGGACCCCGTAGTCCCCCGTGGGGCAACGGCTCGACGGGGTGGGGACTGCTCGAATTCCAGCAGCAGACCCTTTCCTACAACTTCCAACACCCAGCGGTCCATGGTGATATCGGACCAGGTGGAAATGAAGTGGCGGAGCCGTCCCCCCATGGGGGGAACCCGGGGAGGAGTGACGAGGTTGGGGGCGACACCCCTCAACCCGTCACTGGGCAGGCTTGGAGGAAGGACCGGGTGAAGGAGCCTCCTGGACCTTTCCCTCCTGGCTTCCTGTTGGAGGAAGCAGCAGGCTTGGCTTTGGGGTGCCAAGTGCGAGCTTGCTGGCCCCGATGCTGGGCCAGACGTGCCGCAGGGGCTGAAGGATGAAAGTGCTTACGCTGCTGCTGGCGGCCTTTGTCCTTCTGGGCAGACGTGACTGAGTCCAAGGTGGCACTGGACTTTTCGATCCACTGAAGATGCCCCTCAACCCTGGGACCGAACAAGTCGGTACCCAGGAAGAGAACATCTGCCAGCTTGTGCTGGGTATCTGCCGTGAAAGTGGAGATCCGCAGCCGAGCTCTGCAGCGCATGGCCACTGTGGCCACTACTGATCGGGCACATGAATCAGCGATGTCCAGGGAAGTCTGCAGCTGCTGTTTGGCCACCGCCCTTCCCTGATCCCCGCACCTGCTTGACCGTAGTTTGAAGGTTAGCCGGGAGATGAGGAATCACCTCATCCAGGGAGCCCAAAAGGGCATGTGAAAAGTGTGCCATCAGGACGGCCGAGCTGGCCTGACAAAGGCCTAGGGAGGAAGCAGAGTAAACTTTCCGCCCGGAGTAGTCCAACTTCTTGGACTCCTTGTCGGGAGGCTTGTCCACGTCCTGAGCATTCCTGGAATGCCAGAAAACGCTCGGTCATGAGCCCCTCCGCGAGAGGTGCTCTGAGAAACCAGAGAGTGAACTGGTGGGAACAGCATACTTCGAGCTATCCTGGCGAAGGTGTGGACAAGAAGCTGGCCGCTGCATTACCTCCAGGGGCCGGACAACAATGGCCCCGGCCACGGGAAGGCCTCGAGGGGATCCCCTCGGACCAGTATCTCCGTGAGGGGATACTTGGCCCGTTTTGAAATGGGTTCGAGCTTTATCCCAGTGGACTCTGAGACGAGCCGAAGCATTCCCAGAAACGAGGATGGGCTCTCGTCCACTGACTGACCCCCAGTGGACTCCAAGTCAAGCGGCCTGGAGAACAAGAAGGAGTCATCGTCAGACTCCGAGGAGTCTGAACAGCTGTCGAATGCCTGAGCCACCCTCCACCTGCTGAGGTCGATCGGGAGTGAGGGGGACCAACAACCGATGGGGCAAGCCCTGACCCAACTGAGAATCCTTGGTCGGGGCCCCCAAATTTAGGTTGTGGAGGTGGGGGTTCCACCACAATGGGTGGTGCAGACGGTTTCGGCTGAACAACCGGTGCCTGCTTCAGCTCCTCGACCACTACGAGGGTTGTTTCGACCATCCGGTGATGGCCACTTAATGGCGGGGAAGGTAGCCAGTGTCGGTATTCGGTCAAAAGGAACTTGCTGCCACATTAGCTCCTCATAAGCGCCGGCGCAATCTGCGCCAGAGCCTATCCTCCGACGAGGATGAGCGGCGCCGAGAATGAGACCGCCGATGTCGGCGGGATCGGCTGGACTAGGAAGAGGTCTGAGACCGAGACCTTCAGTGTTTCCGAGGGTGGGTCTGAGAGGGGGCGGGGGAAACCTGGTCCTCTCTCGGTTCAGGGACCTTAACTGGGGACTCCAGCACAGGAGGCACAGGCAAGTCCTCAGTTTCCACCAGGGGAACCGGAGAAGAAGAGCTGTCGGCTTCTCCAGTCGACAGCCCGTCTGACGGGCCGCGAAAAATCTCGACTGCATCAACGGGTGCCTCGACCGGCTGACCTGACGGGGACACCATGAAGCCAGCGGCCTTAGCCGCAACCTCGACTGAAGTAGAGTGTCGACTGTCCGGGGAAGGGGACCTCTCCCGCTCCCACGAACTTCGACGGTGGGACTTACCTTTAGGGTCCTTCTTTTTGGACCGAGAGGAATGTCCCAAAGGGCCTTCTCCCTTGGTGGAGAGGGACTAGCAAAGCTCCTTGAAAGAAGCTGTGTAGGAGGATTCCAAGGAGAGCGGGATAAATGGCGCGACCGAGGATGATGATGATGATGCGGCCTGGGCCACCTCCTCCTCGAGGGCGATCATCTTCTCCAGCTGTTCCACCGAGCCCGCAGCTCCGGACACCGCCCAACGGGCCTCAGACTTAACCGGAGGATAACGTTTTACGGGTCGCCCCAACAGTAACCGGACAGTGTGGTCCTCCAAGACCGAAGCCGAAAAGGATTTGCACAGCTCACAAGCCTGTAAATCATGGCAGAGTCCAAGGCAATAAACGCACGTGGCGTGCAGATCGACATTTTCTGCCCACAGGGGCACCGACGAAATCCGGGAGTCGATTTGTCCATCACAGCCACGAGGGAAGATACAGACCGAAGTCTTGTAAATTTTAAAATAAGTTTCGGATTAACCGAAGAGTTTGGATCCAGGCCTAAAACGTAGAGCGCAAAGGAGGGAACCTGAGCTTCCAAGCGGTAAGGAAGATCTGGCGTCATGGGGCGGAGCCGAGAGTTTTACCACCCGGGTGGGTGGGAGGAACCAGCTTGAAGACCTTCCGGCAACATTTAAAGCAGCAAGGAACCTGCCAATAAGTGTGGATGAACAACATATCCACGTCCCTAGAAACACAATTAATGAAAACAATTACAAGACTTCTGTGCAGAGTACAAACACTTTCGCAATCGTGAAATGGGAGAAGGCTTACTTTTCTGTTGTCTAAATTCTGGTGGAAGACTGTTCCAACATATTGGAACATAATGGCTAAAAAGGAATTGAGAGTGCCTAGTTTTTTGTTAAGGGGACAACCATTTCTTTTATTCCTGATTTTCTCAGAAAGGGTTCAACTTTTCTAAAACATTTTATCCCCTAGAAATGTTGGGATAAAACCCTTATGTATTTTTCTTCTACTGCACAAAGATAACCAACCCAGTCTTTTGTACATTTCGCAATGATGTAAAAGTTTGGGACATTTAAGTACCAATCTTGCCAACCTATTTAATAGAACATCCAGCCTAGTTCGCTGGTTGCAACATTATATAAAATATCCCCATAATCTATTAGTGGCAAAATTTGCACTTTAATAATAGAATTCAAAGTTTCTGGCCCCAAACAGTTCTTGTTTTTATACAGGAAATCCGTCCGCTTACTAACCTGAGAAATTAGGTTATCTATATGCGTATTACCTGATCCAAATTTATCCAGCCAGAACCTCAGATATTTATTACGCTCAACTGACTCCAAAATCATTCCCTTACTATCGAGAATTTCAAGATCAGGTTCCCCTTTCAGTTTAGAAGGTGACCCAAACAGTATACATTTAGTTTTTGAAAAATTTAGCTTTAACTTGGATTCAACAAAAAAAAGACTGTAAGAGGTCAAAACTTTCCTGAAGTGTTTTTTGAATTTCAGAAACTGTGGGGCCGGACCGATACAGAATGGCATCGTCAGCGTACAGGTGGTAACAAGAGGCCCCAACATGTCTACCAAGATCTTTTAAATAGGCAAGAAACAGGAGGGGACCCAGGACTGAGCCCTGGGGTACACCTCTTAAGACAAGTTATGAACCTGATTCGGTACCATTCACCACAGTTACCTGGCGTCTATTGGTCAAATATGAAATAAACCAATCCAGAGTCAGTCTGTTCATCCCAACCTCACACAGTCTCTGCAATAACACATGATGGTCTACCGTGTCAAAGGCCTTGGAGAGATCGACCAGAACAGCTCCTTTGAAACACTGGGCTTCAGTTGCTGTGCCAATCTCGTCCAAGACCTCCGACACGGCCATGACTGTCCCATGATGCTTCCGGAAACTGGATTGGTACCGATCCATCAGCCTATCCCCTTCTAAATGCTCCATTAGTCGTCTTGCCAACAACTTTTCTAGTACCTTGCTGACCAATGGCAACAAAGAAATAGGCCTGTAGTTGGACAGACAGCCAGAGTCGCCCCCTTAAAAATGGGGATGACCCTGGACGAACTCCAGCCCTCCGGCAAATAGCCCATCTCTATGGACAGATTAAATAAGTAAGCCAAAGGTCCAGCGATGTGAGTTGCTGCATATTTTAGCATTTTTGGCGACAAGTCATCAGGCCCACAACCACCATTAGCATTCAAAAGTAAAAGTATTCACTGTACCTCACTGCTAGATACAACTTTAAATGCAAACTGAGACACCCCGGTGGGACAAGAATCTAGGGGGTTATGTAAAGGTTTAGACGAACCAAAGAAATTTCCCCAGAGTCCACAAAAAGTACTGATTAAATCTATCTGCGAAGGCTAACTAATTTTCAAAAGTTTCTTCATCAGATAAATGAATGTGAGGTTTTAATTTAGATTGCCCTTTTAAATCGTTTACTGGGCCCCCAAATGTTCTGGGGTTCCCAGCAGAGTCAAGGGTCTCAATTGCTTGTGTGCAGTCCAATTCTTGTCTGCTGCCTCTCACAGACAACAATCTGGCTTTTTGGGGGGAGGGGGCACCCACCACAGAGTACAGATAGAAGGAAGACAGGCAGGAAACAAAAAATAAAGAACACATGCAAGTATGAAAATAGTAAGAAGGTGGAGGGGTAGAAGTCATATGCAAAGAGTGACCAGCCCCTAGTGTGCATAGGGAATGGGTAGTACTGCAACAGCCTTAGGGAAATACAGGACAAGGAAGAATAGGAATAGCACAGAGCAAAGAATGCAGATACTTTACTTTTCAAAAAGGGGTACATTGCCCACTTACCAGGACAGGGCACCACCCTGCCACATGCTGGCCCACCATGCAGCAGCAGGACTGCCAATTGTGGCACAGAGACTCAAGTTTGGGAATGAGTCGGTAATGCTGGACAGCCAGCGGGGGTGGTGGCTTGAGTAGCATGGAGGACACTGGCCTTCGGGAAAGGTGGGCTACTGATCCCACAGTGCCAGCACTACCCGGGCAAGCAGGGCAGCTGAGGTAGAGTGAAGACACAAGGTCACTTATGATGCATATGTCTATTGTGTGCTTTGTGGCAGCATGATGCGATCAGCATTTCAAGATGGATGAAAAAAGTCAGAAAAATTCCGGTCAGATACAGTGAGGCCTCCCATAGGCATTCTTGGATTCACCTCCCCCAACCGCCAAACACAAAAGACTCCCTCCCCAGAATCTGGACTCCAAAGGGAAATGGTAAGGGAGAAGCCTCTGGGGTTTGGATGTGGCGGCAGAGCTGGGAGTTTGCCAGCAGAGGAAAGGTCAATGGGGGTCAAACCATAGGGAGGGGAAAAGACAAAAAAAAACTGACTGAAAAACTACATACTATTTCCCCCCAACACAATTCATAATGAGTTAAGGTACTTTTATTTTAATGTCTGACCACCCATGGCATATGAAAGTAGCCGATGTTTCATGGTGAACCACTTCTTCAAGGTCAGTAGTCCATAAAATGCATGTGTTCTCCTCTAATGCTTAACAAACCATGCTTATTTGCCAACAAAAGCTAAATAAAATTAAAAAAATAAATAAATATGGCTGCCAGTTCTGTATTACATTTTCACTGTAAGGAAGAAAGTGCCACAGCATTTAAATTACAGTATACTCAATTGAGAGCTGCTCTAATATTAACTGTTTTACATTCTAGATAACAGTATGAAGAGTTTTCTCCTTAGTACCTTCCGAACTTCATATTATCCTGTCATCAACTTAAGTGCACTGCTCGAGTGATTTATATAGCCTGCAGTTAAGAGGGAACAAGCAGACAAGCATGCACAAATGTGGAATGTCAGAGTAACCTCACAGTGCCAACGCCACAGCTATACCAGCCAAGACATTTGCCCCTTAGGAAGAATGATACCCAGATGGGCTGTGCAGAGATACATGCAGGCAAAAATCAGGGCACGAGGGCTGGCTTGCTTCCCCAAGACAAAAGGACCGGCATGGGGGAGCTTGTGAATATTATGATTTGCTATGGCAATCTTTTAATAGAAAATCAATATTTATAGTGCTTCACTGATATAAAAGCAAGCAAACTGGCAGATTCTTTTTTGTTATATTATCCAATTCTCTGGATCTCAAAACAAGGGGCATAAGAGCTGCCAAGTACACAATTACTGGCTCAGATCAAAGTTCTGCCACGCATGTGCTTACTATTCTAAAAGAGACTGATAAGGGAGCCTGTGTCACACAAACTCAGTTATGTGCACATTACAAATTACAAACATTTTTTGTTTATGTCAGTCGCAGCCATGGTTTTCAGAAGTGGTGCATGCCACCTATATGTGGAACTGCTGAATGATTTTGCTCTTAATCTGCAGTAGGTACTGGGATGTTTTGACATTAATAATTGTGCTGCCAGAGCTTTACTGAATTTTAAGCAGTGCAGCCCTATCACAGTCAGGCAAGAGCCAGTACCTGTCTGCCCTCTTGACTAGGGGCTGAAATACTGCAGGGGGAGACATCACTAACTAAAGGCTGCGATTTGCAAATGTAGGAGGAATACCAGTTTACGGTTTTGGTATTTCACCTCCAAAACCAGGCTTTCCTAATTACTACTCCTGATAAAAGTGTACAAAAAATGCATGTGGTTGATTACAAAATGCATCTTGATAAGCAGTCAAACTATATGGTAGCTAATATGTTTGAGATGCCGGACTAGACCACTCAATCAGTGTCTGCTTTGGGCAGTACTTATCCTTGTAATTTCCTTGATGTGCAGATAAAGAAACCAGTAGCTCCTGTACAAACATAACAGCACCTCAGATAGGAAGGTCCAGCAAAGCACCATATAGGCATCCGCGAGGAAATCAGTACTTGGGATCCACCAGGTAGGAAACATCTGTTATGCTAAGAGAATGCAAATACACTTTCCTTCAGTGCAGAACGTTACCTGTTGAGGCATTTCAGGGTGCCATTATTTAAAAAGCAGCAATGTGCTCTTTCCTGCATTACATTTGTGTCGTACAACTCAATTATATAAACATCTACAAAGAACTACGGTAAAAATGTCTATCTTGTTATACAGGTACCTTTATGGTGACCATCTGAGGAGGCTTACCAGCACTGTGCTTTCTGTTGGCTTTTTTCCTCCCCTACTGCTAGCTGACCAATGAATAACCTGCCAGATCTACTGATTTTACTTTCATACACCAACCTCAATATTCAGAGTCAAATGTTTGATTCTGAAGAAGTATTTTAGAATGCATCAGGGGGTAGGCAGTGAAGATATCACTGATATATCCATGCTTCTATACGTCATCCTTATATATCTTCATATTCCTGTATGTCATCACTAAAACAATTAGCCTGATCCTACCACCTTGCCCTGGCATTTCCAAACAGTACTTTCACTTTCCATTTTACCCATACTGTGAAAGTTAGCTCACATCACTTAAAAGCAAACTGTTAGAAATTTCTACCCTCGACACCACAAACAATTACAAAAAAAAAAAATTCCACTGAAGAAAGCTGGCATCTCCGCACTGCACAACAAGCAAATGAACAAACTCATCAGAAGATTCCCAAACAAACAAGCTGCAGATCGAACCCACCCAACTTGGACTTTGCATACTACAGGTAACAGAAACGGAACTTCATTTATGGAGAAAACCAATAAAAACATAAACTCACTGTACGCTCCATCATTTCTGCCCCTAAAATAAAAGTAAATCCCTGAAGCCCACAACACAGCATACCGTACATCGGCACCTGAGGACCCTTGAACCGGAGACAGAGCCACCATGGCAGCAGACAGCTCCCACTTACTCCTTCACTTCATACTAGCTTTACCCCACCATATTCTCTAGCCACAAAAGGCCTATTTAAAAAATAACCGACCCCCTTCCAAAGAAAGCATAGCTGATAAATGACGAGCAACATAGAACCCTCATACTTATTGCGGAGAGGGGCGGGGGCCAGTGAGGTTAATACAACACGCTTTAAAAAAGAAAGGTAACGGAATTCGCACTATCCCCCAAAAAAAAAACAACATCAGCAATAGAGCAAAGTAGAAATAATGATTTTATGGACCAAACATATGAACACTTGGTCCCTCGTGACTTTGCATCACAATTGCCAAACCAGCTGCTGCGTAACAATTTCCCGGCACAAACAAGCACAGCCACAGTATGCTACTGATACATACCATTTACAAAAATCCACTCTACACTTTACTGTTACACCCCTTCCTGCAAATCCCTATGGAAAATACAAATGATGCATGCAGCACACAGCGTGAAACCGCATACTTTCAAGTTGTTACAATAAAAAACAGCTGAAAAATAATGCAGTTGTACCTGTACCTATATTAAACTGACTAATTATTGTTACTGCCATGCAGATCTCATGACAACTGCAAGTAAAAAAATCCCAAAATATACATTGTATAAACAGAACATGACATGGCCTGACTGAAGATATCATATTTATCTTTACTCGAGGCCAGTGACATCTTGATATCTCACTCGTGGCTTCTCCACTTGTGAGATATCATGACACCACTGGCCCCTCATGAAGATAATATATCCTCAGTCAGGCCATGTCATATCCAGTGTGTATATATATGTATATATATGTATATATGTGTATGTATGTGTGTGTTGTATATATATATATATATATATATATATATATATATATATATATATATATATATAGTGTGGTTGGGTCCTTGTCCCCATAGAAAAAAGCCATCATGTATTTCTCCATATATGATAGTGGCCGATTAGCGCATTATACTGCCAATCAGCAAATTACACTTTATTAATGTGTTATTAATACCTTACTATAACACATTAGTACCCAACACACTACAAACCACTCCAAATAACACGTGTAACTAACAGGTCCCTTAATAACACATGTAACATCCACCCAACCCACCTACAACACTATGGTAAAACATATGACACAGCAAAGTGTCCAACCTCATGTATTATATAAAATAAAAGATAGCAAAGTCCAGCATACTCGTGAAATAATACCACTTGAGGGTCGAACAAGCTCAAAACCATTTGCCCTTCCGGCTTGTGGCTTTATGGTGTGTTTAACCACTCAATGGTATTATTTACCTGTATACCACACTTTACCTTCATTTATTCTCCCTCTCTCATATATATATCTATATCTATAGATATATATATTTTAGAGCCAAAAAACTCCATTTAATGCATCAGTTAGGGTTGTTCCACAGCGACAAAAGCGAGGAAATTCGATGTTAGGGTTGAAACCCCCCTTGCACCCCTCCAGCCCACCCACAACCGGCATCGGGGTGTGCGTTGGGGTCGTCGGCCCTAACTCTCACCCCATCACATGTGGAAGAAGCTGAAGAATAGGAGAATAGGGTGAGAGTTGGGACAGGCGACACTAATCGTCCCCTCCCGACCGGTTGGGGAATGGGCTGGAGGGTGCAAAGGGGTGGGGTTTCAGCCCAACATTGAATTTCCCAGGCTTTGTCCTAGGAACAACCCTAACTGATGCATTAAATGGAGTTTTTGCTCTAATTTCCTTCTTTGAGAATGATAATGAGAAATAGTGAATGTAATGCAGCGGCGGAGGGCTCCACCACGTGATGTCTTGTCACATAGTAACACGGTGCCCACAAACACAAATGGTAATGGCATGGTGGCGCAAAGTGAAACAGAAAGAGAAACAGTACTGTAGACACAAATGGTAAAATAATGCAAGCATAGCTCAAATGAAACAAAGGAGTATAGCGATATGGTGGCGAGACGGAAGCGGTAAGTGAAATGTGTACAGAACTGCAAGCGGAAGCGTATAGGGTAACAGTAATGTAAGCGCACAGGCTGGTTTTCCCCAAAAGCTGCACAGAGAAAGACAATGAGTACAAAGAATGTATGCATAATAATGGGTCTCTGAGCAGAAAATGAGTTGGAATATTAAATTGCTTGTATCTCAGGAACCGTACGTCGTAGAAAGAAAATGTAAAAGTCATATGATTTATGACTTTCCTGACTAGTTTTGTACTTAGCGCCCAATAGGGGGATAAGTATTTTTTCTGACGAAAATTCCATATCTCACACCGTTTCCGAGATACGGGCCCTGAAAGGCGTGGCAAATGCCGTAATGTTATCCTATGGGGAAAAAAAGAGAAGTTCGGAGTGCCATAACTTTGCCGCACTGTAATATCTTTTCACCAAACCACCAAAAGACACATCTGTGGGATGTTGGCTTTCTTCCCTCCAAATTTCAGTGTAAAAGACCAAACTGTTATTTTGCAGAAGGGTGGCAAAGAATTCCTGTCATGCAGCAGACGCCGCAATGTTAGTCTATGGGAAAAAGTGTCAACTTCGGAGTACCGTAACTTTGCATCCATGCAATATTTCGTCACCAAACCACAAAACGGCACATCTGTGAGATGTTGGCTGCCTTCCTCAAATTTCAGCCCAAAAGACCACACCGTTCATTTGCAGCAGAGTGGCAAAGAACTGCTGTCATTTTGGCCACAGTCTGGAAAAGCAGTGTTGCAATTTGCGAAAGCTTTTGCAAAAATTTGCAACACTTTCATGAGTGAGACACTACTTTGCGAAAGTACTTTTTCCAGAAACTTGAAAAACATATTTCTAGGGTGTTTAACCTCAAAATAAAGACATGCCTAGCATCCTCAGGGTCTTAGGTAA
Source organism: Neoceratodus forsteri (assembly GCA_016271365.2). Classification (NCBI taxonomy): domain Eukaryota; kingdom Metazoa; phylum Chordata; order Ceratodontiformes; family Ceratodontidae; genus Neoceratodus; species Neoceratodus forsteri. The sequence continues at coordinate 268,612,572 of CM028131.1, read as the reverse complement.
ACACAAAAAGAATTGTGTTGCTAGAGGGTCCCAAATTTAAATGCCAAGCATTTTTCTGATCACCAACTGAAAACAAGATGGTGGATTTGCGAAAGTAAAAGGGCCATTTGCGAAAGTAAAAACTGCATTTGCGAAAGTGCTGAACTTTTTGTTAACGCTTCCCATTGACTTATAATGGGAACTTGTGTTTTGAATAACTTTTGAACTGTTCAATATTTTTTCACGAAATCTTCAAAAGGCGCATCGGGGACCCCGGCTGCATGTTCCCTGAAGTTTTCGGACCACTCGCACAAACCGTGCGACCTGTAGGGACGAGCAAAGAATTAAAAAAAGTGTAAACGCGCGTGCAGATCACGCTTAATACCTCCGCAGCCGTATATCCAAACAGTACGAAAGTTGGCAGATCCCAAGATGTATTATTCTTGATCATGTATTCCAAAGTTCAGGAAAATCCGTTGAACGGTTGCAAAGTTATTAAGGTGCAAAATTTTAGGTTTAACATGTAAATGGCTCCTCAACCCTAACTATGGTAGCACTACTGTGTTACCTATAAATTAACCATTTACAAAATGCTATATATATATATATATATATATATATATATATATATATATATATATATAAATTAACCATTTACAAAATGCTTCATTTGGAATAAGACAATGGCGGTGTGCTTTGTGCTAGGGTGGATTGCTGCACGAGGGGAAGACCAAGTGCTTCCGCTGCCCAAGAAGTGCTATTATCCCAGTACAAAGCACATCCTGGAGTACCTCACTGCAATTAGGGAGTAAGTCCACTAGGACTAGTAAAGAAATAATTTAAGAAACTAATTTAAAGCAGCAGTACTACGAAATCAGGAAGTGACCTAACAAAATTCTATTTTTTGGCTGTAAGCATGCAGCCAAAGTTCTAGTTTCCATACCTATAAATGTTTTTTTCCAGTCGTCTTTAGTTTTTTTAGATATTTGCAATTTATTTGAAGTGTTCTAGCACTACAACAAATATGGCGGCTGACTAATTTTCAGCTGCGCTTTTTCTACAGGTCACATCATGCCTTTTGACAACAGCAGAGGGACCCTCTACTGACCATTCCCGATGTCCCTGCAAGTCATTCACATGTGCAGTTGGCAGCAGAAGGGGTTAAAAGCAGAGAATAACTGAGCAAATTACTCGCCGATAGTACAATGCCGGAGAGAAAGATCACTAGGTATATGATTAGCAGGGCACAGGGAATAAACTGTCAAAAAAGCGCAATTTTTTTTCCGTAGTACTGCTGCTTTAAATAAGAGGAGGAAAAAAGGAAAACAGTCTGATTATGCCACTGTAATTCTGCTATATGGTCAGTAGATTGCACATGCTACATTTTACTTTTTTTAAATACAAGTGACTTTAGATGTATTGCTACAGCTGTGGCAGCTTAAAAGTAAACATGTCAGTGAGATCACAGATCTTTTTCCAGTGTTGTGTTGGGGTACTCAGCACTAGGTTCTAAGCTCCCCAGTCAATCAGGTTTCAGGACTTTTTACACCCATTTCAGAATTCTTAATTCTTTAATCTCAAAATTATCAAATCAAATTCTTTACCCCTTAGCTTTTGCATTGCAAAGACATACATACAGACATAAACCAATATACTTCATCAAAACGGGAAACCCAGCACAGGGTATCTTCAAAAACAATAAACTGCACCGTTTTACTGACACGAAAGAAGCGGGGGCCTGCATCGAACAGATAGCAGCAGGAGGAGCGCTTCTCGGAGGAAGAGGAGTCTGAGGGGGACTGAGAAGGTCTGGGACTGATAAATGTGGTAAAAATAACCAGTTCTGTATCTCGAAGTTGCATGAGGTTTTTTTCTCACTATGGTTGCAAAGTAGATTCTCCTCTTTAACAGTTCTAACAGAGAGACATTCCTGAACCTCTTGTTTTGAAGGACATTTATCGAGGTTATATTGTTCTTCTGATTTGGGACATTATGGACTATGTAACTGCTCTTAGTCTCGTTTAATTCTTATTTTCTTAGTATACAAATGGTAAAATGTATGCTTTTCTAATTTTCTAGATCGGAATACGATGTACTTATAATTTTGCTGTTTGAAAATTTGTTACTTTAACATGTGGGACTAACAGTGTACTGCTCTTTATAGAGAAAATGGTGGGGTGAGAGGTGCATTTGCCCAAGTTCTATTGCAGGCGCTCAGGAGAGCCCGGGAAAGGTATTAAAAAAAAAAAATGCAATTTGCCTTTATAATGACACCCCTTAAAGAGCTAATAGCACCAAACGTCACAGAGATTTGACGCATTTTATGAAGTAGCCAACTGCTACTTTTTAATTTTTTTTTTATTTCCTAAGTACTTTTTTTCTCCTCCTTTTGCTCATTAGATAGCTTTGTACCCGAGACCATCAGGTGGGATCAGAAGAGCAGTACTAAACCAGGATGCACTTCTGTTATTCCCTTTCATGCCTCACCTGTACTGTAACCTGACTTATTAGGCTTGCTAATTAGCCAGGCTGAAGACAGCGCAGCGTAGAGTAACCAGAATGATTCACCTCCTCGCCGCAGGCCATAAGGGAGAGGGGAGGACATCACAGAGGCTTTCAAGTTCCTGAAAGGATTAAACAAGGTGAACTGTGAGAAAATGATTTAGCAGGAATGGTGGATCAATAACAAGGGAACATGAATATAAGCTGGGTTTTTTTGGGGGGGTCAGGTGGGATGTGAGAATGTTTTACTTTACTGAGAGCAACTGAGCTGTGAAAGCCTACCAGCAGAGGTGGGCAAAACACATTATAATAGGTATAGGCACAGTTAGGACAGAGTAAAGGGATTAACACGTTACTGGGGGGACCCTACCTGGAAAATAGATCATGGGGTAGTGATGTGTAATAAGGATCCTTTTCTACAGGCACTGTCTATGTTTCTGTCTTACTGTTACATGAACAATGACCAATCCAGCAAAAGGTGATTGGCACAGCTTGATCAGTAATGCTATCTTTACCAATGAGGTCCCAATGCTGCCGATGTATGAAGGGGTGGATATTACAACTTCCACTTAGCATAGTTCCACATATCACACCTAGTAATGCAAGGCAGAAAATCTGTTACTTAGTAAAAATAGGAAAACGGGAGCAAGACAGAGGCAGGAAACTACAGTCTGTCAGTCTGACCTCTGTGGTAGGGAAACTGATGGAATCACTTGTGAAGGAAAGAACTGTTGAGTACCTAGAGGAAAGTGGAGCACAGGACCCAAGGCAGCATGGGTTCACAGCGGGAAGGTCATGTCAGACAAATCTAATTGATTTCTTTGACTGGGTGACTAAAGTAGTAGACCAGGGAGGGGCTATGGACATGGCCTTTGACACAGTCCCACACAAGAGATTAATCATCAGATTAACCAGCCTGGGAGTGGGTCCCATGGTGTTAGCCTGGGCAAAACATTGGCTTGACAACAAGACACAGAAGGTAATTGTAAATGGAGTCCACTCTGAAAAAAGAGGTGTTACTAGTGGGGTACTGCAGGGTTCAGTACTGGGTCCAGTCCTTTTTAATGTTTTTATAAGTGACATTGCAGAGGGACTGGAAGGAAAAGTATGTCTCTTTGCAGATGATACAAAGATCTGCAACAGGGTTGATACGCAAGGAGGAGTGGAAAGGATGAGAAGGGACTTGGCAAGGTTGGAGGAATGGTCAGAAGTATGGCAGCTTGGATTCAAGGCAAAGAAGTGAAAAATTAATGCATCTGGGAACAAAAACCCAGAGGAAGATTACACAATGGGGGAGGTAGTAACAACAAAAAAAATGGAAAGGGACCGGGGGTAATCATATCAGATGACCTTAAGGTTAGCAAGCAATGTGAGAAGGCAGTAGGGAGGGCTGGGGGATACTGGGATGTATAGGGAGAGGCATCACCAGCAGAAAACAGGAAGTTGTTATCCCTCTGTACAGACAGTTGGTGAGACCCCATCTGGAGTACTACGTCTAGTTCTGGAGACCCCATCTCCACAAAGGACATAGACAGGATGGAGGCAGTCCAGAGGGCAACTAAAGTGGTGCAGGGTCTGCAAGAGAAGCCATATGAGGAGATACTAAAGGAGCTTAATATGTATACCCTTGAGGAAAGGAGGGAGAGGGGGAATACGACAGAAACTTTAAAGTACCTCAGTGGAATTAAAGTCCAAGACGGTAGCATCTTTCAGAAAAAGAGATGTGCAAGAACAAGAGGACACAATTTGAAGATAGAGGGGGGACGGCTCAGGGGCAATGTGAGGAAGTATTTTTTCAAAGAGTGTGTGGTGGACGCATGGAATAGCCTTCCTGAGGAGGTTGTGGGGTCTAAAACTGTGGGAAAATTCAAGAATGCAGGGGACAGACATATGGCCATTCTTGTGCGGGGCAGGAAGAAATAGGCTGTTGGTTAAATAGGATCTGCAGCTTATCCTGTAGGTAGGGAAATGGGCAGACTAGGTGGGCTAAGCGGTCCTTATCTGCCATCAAAGTCTACGTTTCTATGTAGTATTGCAAGGCAGAAAATCTGTTACTTGGCAAAATTGGGAAGTGTACTTCAAATGTAAAAAAAAAAAAAGTATCAATTTATTACATTTAAAAATTAATCATTTCAGGCAGTGTACTAGCTCTTTAAGCCATGTTTACCCGGATACAGATCCTTAAAACTGAAATAAAGTAGGCTTCAGTTTTAAAGTTATTACTTTTAAATCAGTTATTCATGTAAGATTTAACTGCTTCTTAACTGTTTCTTGGGAATTCAGATGCTAGCTGCAAGGCAGGGCTACTGTGATGTAAATACAGGTTACTCACCTGTAACAGGAGTTCTAGGAATGGTATATGTTGTTCATCCACACTGTCTGCCAGGTATCCTTGCCACTTTAAATCTTGCCGGAAGGTCTTCAAGCTGGCTCCTCCCACCCACCCGGGTGGTAAAACTCTCGGCTCCGCCCCATGACGCCAGATCTGGCCGCTGGAAGCTCAGGTCCAGCGCCGAAGCCGGGAGGCTTCAGGTCATGTGATGAACAACATATACCATTCCTAGAACTCCTGTTACAGGTGAGTAACCTGTATTTCTAGGGACATGGATATGTTGTTCATCCACACTGTCTGGCAGACTCCTAGCAGTTCTCCGGGAGGAGGGAGGCAAGGCGCACACCCCTACTTAGGAAATAAAGACTGGAGAACCGAGGCCCCAAAACCAGCATCCCGGCGTGATTCAAGGTCGATGTGGTAATGGGTGATGAAGGTGTGTGCTGACTTCCAGGTAGCAGCCCTGCAGATATCCTGGATAGGGACGTCCCTGGAAGCAGCCACCGATGCAGCAGTATGGCGGGTAGAATGAACTCTTACCCTCTGGGAGGCTCCATGCCCGCCAACTTATAGCAGAGATCTATGCAGGAGGTGACCCACCTGCTTATCGTCCACTTGGCTGCAGGTCTGCCAGGTGCGGCTTCAGCGTAGGTGACAAACAGCTGGCGAACCTCTCCCAATTTCAACCGTGCACTCCTTATAATAGCGAGCGCCTTTCTAGGGTAAAGTATGGAGCCTGTATTCAGCCTCAGGTGTGATTAGGGTAGAACACCGCAGAGTCAACACCTGGTTAAGGTGAAACTCCGACACCACCTTCGAAGGAATTTCGGTGGGGCGCAGGACAACCTTGTCCCTGTGGAAGACCAGGTAAGGAGACTCGATGCAGAGCGCCTGGAGCTCTACCATCCTTCTGGCTGACGTGATAGCCACCAAGAAGGCGGTCTTCCACGACAGGTGAGAGAGTTCACACCTGTGCACTGGTTCGAATGGCTTGGCCATGAGCTTTGCCAGTACCAGCAGTAAATCCCACAGAGGTGGAGGTTCTCGCACCGGAGGGGAAATGTGATCAAGGCCTTGAAAGTGCCAGACCACCTTCCTCCCTGCGCCAACCGACTGCCCGGCCCGTGTCCGTAAGCAGAGATGGCTGCCAGGTGCACCCTTAGGGTCGTCGACCTAAGCCCTTGACGAGAAAGGGACCATAAATAGTCCAAGATGCTTGCCAAGGAACAGGAGGAAGGGTCCAAGCCCTTGCCCTGACACCAAATGGAAAATCTCTTCCATTTGAAGGCATAGCATTTCCTGGTCGACTCCTTATGGGACGCCTCAACTACACTGAGGACCTCGTCGGAAAGACCCAAGGCCTGGAACTCTAGCGGCTCAGGAACCAGGCCATCAGGTGCAGGGATTGAAGGTCCGGATGGAACACCTTCCCCTGACTTGACTGAGAGCAGGTCCAGGCGAGTTGGAAGCTGCCTTGGGAGCCTGGAGCTGAGGCTGAGGAGATCTGGGTACCAGAACTGGCGGGGCCAGTCTGGGGCTATCAGAATCACCTGCGCCTTGTCCCTCCTTGCTTTGAGAAGCACCTTGTGTATCAAGGAAAAAGGGAAAGGCGTAGAAGAGGCCCGGGGTCCACGGCCTCGAGAAGGCATCCCCCTGCAGCGAGCCCTGCTGAGGGGGGCGGGCATGGAACAGCCTCAGCTTCGCGTTCTCCCTGGAGGCAAACAGGTCCACCTGAGGTGTGCCCCAATGGGAGAACAGATCTTGTACTACCTCCGGCAGGAGAGACCACTCGTGGGATGCAGCGCCTATCCGGCTCAGGGCATCGGCCAGGGTGTTGGAGGCTCCTGCCACATGAATGGCTAGGAGATCCGCCTCCAAGCTGCGCACGAGTGACCAAATGCGGAGAGCTTCCTTGCATAGAAGCATGGAGCGCGTCCCGCCCTGGCGGTTTAGATAGTACATGGTCGTGGTATTGTCCGTCTGGACTCGGACCACTTGACCCTGGAGAAACGGAGCAAAGGCGGTGAGAGCTAGGCGGACCGCTCGGAGCTCCAGCAGGTTGATGTGGCATCGGGACTCCCACGGGGACCAGAGGCCGTGTGCCTGTGTTCCCCAGATGGGCACCCCAACCCATCAGAGAGGCATCGGTCGATAGAGACACGTCGGCTCGGGCGGGACAAACAGGATGTCCTCCTGCAGATGAACTGGAATGGTCCACCACGGAGAGCATTCCACATCCCTGGGTCACCGTCACTAGCTGGTCCAATGGATGCGGCATTGTGACCACTGGCTGGCCAGTCCCCACTGAAGGCGCATGTGCCAGGCGTGCCAGCGGACCACGCTGGTGCAGGCCGCCATGAGATCCAGGGCGCAGGAAGTCCCGGGCAGAGGCGCAGCCCAACCAGAAATGATTGGGCAAAGGAGGAAGAACCTCGCCCCGTCCGCCGGGCCGAGCTCAGCTCTGGCTCAAGAGAGTCGAGCTCTGCCCCGATGAAAGAATCACCTGCTTCAGCTCGAGTCTCGACTTGGCCTCGCTGATGAGAAGGTCGATTTGAGAGCAAACCTGGAGGGCCAGATCTCTGGACCGCTCCACCTCCTGTCTGGAGGGGGCTGCTATCAGCCAATCGTCCAGGTAAGGGTACACCCGGACCCCTCAGCGCCGCAGGAAAGCTGTCACCACTGCTATGCATTAGGTGAAGACCCTGGGAGCTGGAGACAGGCCGAAGGGCATGGCTCAGAACTCGAAAAGGGATCCCTCCGCTCGAAAGCGAAGGAATCTCTCATGTGACAGATGGATAAGGACGTGAAAGAACGTGTCCTGCAGGTCCAGAGAGCAGAACCACACGCCAGGTTCCAGGGATGGTATTATCTGAGCCAGAGTGACCATCCTGAAGGTTCGAGACCTTAGGAACTTGTTTAGGTCGTGTAGGTCCGAGAATGGGGCACCAGCCCCCCGTCCGTTTCGGAACCAGGAAGTACCTGGACACAAACCCCGGGTCTGAGGGAGGGTCCGCCACCTCCCTGATCACCTCCTTTTGGAGGAGGAGAGCGATGTCGGCTCGGTGAGCCGACAGTGAGGCTGCGGACCCCGAGGCCCCCCCGAGGTGCGACGGCTCTGAAGGGCGGGGCCTGCTCGAACTCCAGAGGCAGGCCTTTTCCCACCACCTCCAACATACACCTGTCCGTGGTAATAACGGACCAGGCGGAAAGGAAGTGCCGGAGCCATCCCCCCACGGGGGGAACCTGGGGTGAGGTGACAGGGTTGGGGGCAACACCCCTCAGCCCGTCACTGGGCAAGCTTGGAGGAGGGGCCTGCCGAGGGACCTCCTGGGCCTTTACCTCCCTGCTTCCTGTTGGAGGGTTTGGGATGCCAAGCCCGAGCCTGCTGGCCCTGACGTTGCTGGGCCGGACGTGCCGCGGGCGTAGAAGGACGAAAGGGCTTAGGCTGTGGATTGCGGCCTTTGTCCTTCTGAGCGGATGAGACCAGAGTCCAAGGTAGCACTGGACTTCTCGATCCTCTGCAGGTGACCTTCCACCCCAGGGCCGAAGAGGTCGGTCCCCAAGAAGGGGACATCCGCCAACTTGTGCTGGGTATCGAGTGAAGGTGGATATCCTCAGCCAAGCCCGACGCCTTAGCCACTGCGGCCGCCCACAGACCTGGCACATGAGTCCCCAATGTCCAAAGCAGTCTGAAGCTGCTGTTTGGCCACTGCCCTGCCCTGGTCCCACACCTGCCTAACCGTGGTCTGCAGATCCGCGGGAAGATGAGGGATGACCTCGTCCAGGGAGCCCAACAGGGCATGAGAGAAATGTGCCATGAGGACGGCCAAACTGGCCTGGCGAAGGCCGAAGGAGGACGCAGCGTAGACTTTTCGCCCGGCATAGTCCAATTTCTTGGACTCCTTGTCGGGAGGTTTGTCCACATCCCTAGCGTTCCCGGCACGCCGGAAAACGCTGTCGGTAACTACCCCTCGGCCGAGGGAATTCAAAACCGACAAGGAACCGTAGGGACCACATATTCCTGGCCGGGCGCAGGGCAGGAAGCAGGCGCTGCCAGAGCTCAAGGCCGGGCCCACTATGGCCTTGGCCACCGAAGGCCTCCGTGGGGAATCCCCTCGGTCCAGAATATCCGTGAGGGGATACCTGGCCCGCTTAGAGACGGGTTCGAGCTTCATCCCGGTGGACTCCGAGATGAGCCGAAGCAATCCCAGGAAGGACGAAGGGCTATCGTCCACCGACTGTCCTCCTGAGGACTCCAAGTCCATTCGCTTGGAGAAAAGGGAGGAATCGTCTTCGGACTCGGAAGAGTCCTCAAAGAGCTGCCTCGGGCCTGAGCCACCCTCCACCTGCCGAGGTCGATCGGGAGTGAGGGCGACAGACAGCCTATGGGGCAGTCCCTGAGCCGACCGAGAATTCTTGGTCGGAGCCCCAACTAACGGCTGTGGAGGCGGAGGTTCCACCGGAATCGGTGGGGCAGCTGGTTTTGGCCGAACAACCGGCCTGGGAACAGGCTGCTCGGATAAAACGAGGGGTTGTTTCGGCCGCTCCGGTGACAGCCACTTAATGGCCGGGGAAGGCGACGGTGTCGGCTTGTTCCCGGTCAGAAGGAGCTGTTGCCACATGAGGTCCTCATATCGTCGACGCAACTTACGTCGAAGCCTCCCCTCGTCCGAGGAGGAGGAAGAGGATGAGCGGCGGCGCCACTTGCCACGGTGCAGAGACCGAACCGCTATGACGGCGGATCAGCTGGACCGCTGGAAGAAGTCCGAGACCGAGAACCTCGGTTTTCCCGAGACGTGCGGAGGTGTCGGGGAACCGTACCCTCGGTTCGAGGGTTCAACCGGCTCCCGGAACCGGAGGCACAGACAAGCCAATGGGGTCCTCAACTCCCACTGGGGAGCAGGGAGGGATTCTCGCCAACTGGCCTGGCGGGGACACCGTGAGACCAGTGGCGGGCTGAGCGGTCGGACAAGTCGGCGGCCGACAACTCGGGAGAGGGATCTTTCCGCTCCCAAGAGCGCCGATGGTGGGACTTACCTTGTCTCTTTTTGGACCGAGAAAACGGTCCAGCAGAAGTTGGTCCCTCACCTTTAGTAGAGAGGGTCAGACAAAGCTCCTTAAAAGAAGCTGAATAAGAGGCACCGAGAGAGAGCGGGACAAATGCCGCAGCCGAGGTAGAAGCTGCCCGCGCCGCCTCCTCTTCGAGGGCGATCATCTGCTCGAGCTGATCTGCCGAGCCCGCCGCCGCGGAAACCGCCGACCGGGCCTCTTTTGACTTCAACGGAGGAAAACGCTTCTCAGGACGCCCCAGTTGTAAACGGGCAGCACGGTCTTCGAGGACGTAGGCCGAAAAGGAAGAGCACAGGTCGCAGGCCTGCGGGTCGTGCTCCAGGCCTAGACAGTAGACGCACGTGGAGTGCGGATCCGTCCGAGACATCTTCTGCCCGCAAGGGCATCTCCGGAAACCGGGAGTCGATTTGTCCATCGCAGCCGCGAGGGAGAGAAGACCGAAGTCTTTTAAGCAAAAAACTTTTAAATTCGAAAATTCGAAGAATTAGGAACCAGTCTTATACGCAGAGCGTTAAGGAGGGAACCTGAGCTTCTAAGCGGTAAGGAAGATCTGGCGTCATGGGGCGGAGCCGAGAGTTTTACCACCCAGGTGGGTGGGAGGAGCCAGCTTGAAGACCTTCCGGCAAGATTTAAAGCGGCAAGGATACCTGCCAGACAGTGTGGATGAACAACATATCCATGTCCCTAGAATAAGCATTTTGAAAGCTGCTCTCTGATTGGTTCTCTAGGGATTTGGGTAGAATCTGCAACATATCCAACCTCTACATAAACATTTATCTGGAGGTTAGAGGGTGTGATAAACTGAAAATGTAAGTGACAGTCAAACCATATGGTTAAATGATTGAATCCAGCCTATGACAACTCTAAAATGAAGATAAATGAGAATGAATTTGTAAGTCATAAAAATAGAAGCATCTCAGCCCCGAGGTGTTGCTCTGGAGATAGAATTCTGTTCAAACTGCACTGTTTGGTCAAGCTCCAATCGGCATTCTGATGGCAGATTTACCAGTGAAGAGCAGAAGAGAGCAGTAATCATTCAACTTGACTATACTGAAACTCAAACTATGGTTGCAGCAAAATCTCTGTACAACAGAAATGTTTTTAAATGGATCTAAACTGCAGAATGTTAATACTGTGCAAATAATTATTTGGGGATCCAATTTTCTGCTAATCTCAGATGGAAGACATTCAGACTGGGTACAAAATAAAACAGGATTTGGGAGGTATAACTAGATTTAACTGCAAGTTTGGAGGCAAGTATCTAAAAGGAGCACTCCAAGACATCAATGCTAAGTTAAGAGCTCACACTCTTTGTATGACTTTGCGATATGGTGGAATCATCAATTCCAACTGGTTAAATAACCTAGTGAATGTAATTTACAAAAGCCTCTGACAAACTGAAATCTGAACCGAGCTGTTTGTTAAGACCTGAACTTGAACAACCTCCAATGAAGTATGTTACACAGCAGAGAGCGTCAACACACTGACTTTGCTAAAACCATTACACTTCTAGTATGCTAAACTCTCTCTGCTAGGATAAGCATGATAGAAAATTTGAGGCTGGCCCGCTGGTGCAGCGATAAAGATTACCGCCTGCAACGACGCCCCAGGTTCGGGAACAGACACAGGGAGTCAGGAGAGCCAGCCGCGGGAGGAGGACTGAGCGTGACATGGAACGCTATCCTCCTTGGGGGGGGGGGGCGCATTCAGTGCCAGATGGAAAGTTAAAGAGGAAGGGAGGCCTGTGGACCTTGACGCTCGGCACCTACATCACTACACACTATGCTTCTCGGGGGACAGCTTCAGTAGAAATGCTGTCTGGCCCCATTGATGATCTCCACTTCTCCAGTACTACTGCGCCCACCCGCAACACTCGGTTGGTGACAGAGTACAGTCCTCATCAGGTATGTCCCGCCCCCGGCAACCCTACCAAGCCAGGGAGTACCACTAGCAGTTGGATTATCTGTTGGGAACCTATTTCGGCTGCGTCGGAGGCACGCCTGCTTGGCAGCCCCACCCAGGAGATCAAACGTGGGAGGACCACCACCAAGCTTAAGTCTTTGGGGTGGGGTTGAGCTACCAGGGTCCCGGCACCCAAACAAAAAAATAATTGTGGTATCTCAAACACTGAAGTACTTTTCCCGTTTCCTAATCTGAGGATGGGTTATTTGTTTTACTTTCCTACAACAGGCAAGACAATTTTGCTTGGCACCCTATCCAGAAGCTCAGGGCACCTTACAATGATAAAACACAGATTTCAAGTCTTGGGCCTTTAAACGTACCATGTAGTCAAGAACTACTGATGTATTTATCATACAGCATGACTGAGAGCAGTGCCAGTCTCTGGGTACTATTATTTCACTTTGCAGGCAACTGTATATATTAAGGGGGTACATACATGTAACACTACCCCCCCCCCCATGTGTACAACTGCCTACAAGTAAAATATGAGTGTCCAAAGCTGGCACTGCTCTAATGTGCTGTATGTACCTAACAGACTTAGCCTTCCCTCTTCATCAAGGAAACATCAGTTTTGAGGCGGGATGCAGCGTGCTGCCCAGATGCTCATCTATACTAGGAAGTAACATCGTAGGCACAGTAAGTTAAATGACTATTAACTTAAGAATCCTATAAGAAAAATAATTTACTTAATTTGCCTTAATGGTGTCCACTGCTCTTAAAATGTAGCAAACCCAGACATGGATCACTGTTTGATCAGTTTGCAGTATTACCATTCTGAATTTCTCCTTTTTCAGGTGCCTGTTCAGAACTGTCAGGTCCAGAATGAATCGCCATTTTCCATTTAGAGTGTACCGAGAGAAAGGACCCTTTCCTAGCTGAGAAACAGGGATCCTCTTCATTCATAGCATTTAAGTCCAACAACTTTCTTACCTCTAGTTCCAGCCAGAGTTTGTACTCGGGGAAATAAGCTGAACACAGTCTGAATTTGCTTAACTTAGGAAAGTTAGCATACTGAACAGTTGCACCCTCTCATCTCTTCCAGAATCCATTTGTCTGTAACAATTTTTTTTGTTTTTAGGTAAGAAGTGAGGTGCCCTCCCAGTGACAAAAGGTCTACTGTGACATGGACTAATAGGTCAGGAACTGGGCTTTGCCTGATCTGGGGAAGGTGTTGCTAATTTCTGTGCGACACCCCTTCTGCCTCAGCCACTCACTGTGCCCCATTTAATTGTGTATTCATGGTGCACACTGGGTGTGAAAAACTTAAAAACTGCACTTTTCTGCTGAAGCTCTAGATACAGTGTCATTCGTATTAATAGGTATTACAAGAGGATGGGAGGAGTGGGGGGGCAGTAGCTCAAACTGTGGACATTGCAATATGAGCAGACTAAGAGCAAATTACATTCTTCTACTGGCTTCTTCATATGTTCATATGTATTTGAAATGTAAACAGTGAGACACAACTGTTAAACGCAGGTGCGTTGTGAGACGTGAGGCATTCATGCTGAGTGCTTTCAGTACCTGGAAGTGCAGATATCACATAACTGTCTTATAGGTAACAAGCCCTTAAGTCCAACTGAACAGACCAAAACAGACAATGTGCTTTGGAGAAAAATGGCCACAGCTATGTTTTATTAAACAGTATGTAATGAACAGCTACAGCTAAGTCAGCATGATGTGCGTAGCAAGATAGTCTTGGCAGTCATTCATCGAGCTAATCTTCATCTTGATCATCTCAACAGCCATCCCCTTACCCTCAGGGAAGCCAAATGAATGGTTACAAGCCACCGTACGGAACTGGCCTCTGTGGCATGAGGGATGGCTCTGGGCTGAGTGCCAATGCGCCCCTTTCCCATTAAAGGGTGCTATCTCCCGCAGGCAGTGTCCAAAGAGGCTATCCCTCCAACTGCCAAGTTGGGGGGCAAGAAGCTACAGGAAAAACCTCACCTACCACACCCTGCCAATTTATGAGCCGATGCTCCACCCCTAAGCCATCCTCCCCCAATGAACTTCTCCCTGCTTACCCCTCACCCCTGGTGGGTGTTCACCTACCTAATCTGCTAGCTCAGGTATCATACAGGGCTGTTCCTCCAGACAATGCCCCTCCTGCTGCAGTTCTCTGCAAGCTCCCTAACTAGACCCACCCTGATGGTTTTATTGCACTTATAACATGGGGGAACCAAGAAATCTTACAAAAAAAATCTTGTTTATTTTAAATAACATAGAAACATAGAAAGTGATAGCAGATTGGGACCCAAGGTCCATCTAGTCTGCCCAGATCCTACCCCCCCTTCTCGGATACTTTTTGTAACTATCCCCTTGTACTTATCCCAAGCTGATTTAAATCCCCATACTGTTTTGGATTCAATGACTTCGGCAGGTAGGCCATTCCACAGATCAACCACCCTTTCTGTGAAGAAAAACTTGTGCATGTTGCCTCTGAATCTACCCCCTTCAGTTTCATGTTGTGGTCTCTTTTTGTCGTGGAGTTGTTAATGAAAAAGAGCTCCTGGGTGAGAACTCTGTTTATACCCTTTAGGTACCTGAATGTCTCAATCATGTCCCACCTATCTCTTCGCTGCTCCACGGAGTACGTGTTGAGCTCCCTTAATCTGTGTTCATAAGACAACTCGTGGAGACCGTGAAACATTTTAGTTGCCCTCCTCTGCACTGTCTCCAGTCTGTCTATGTCCTTCCTGAAGTAAGGCCTCCAGAACTGGATACAGTACTCAAGGTGGGGCCTCACCAGGGACCTCTACAGTGGCAGGATCACCTCCCTTCTTCTACTTGAGACGCCCCTACCTATTCATCCTAGCATTTTGGTTGCCCTTATTGCCGCTTTTTTTTTTCACCGGTTGCCCACTTTTAAAATCATCTGAAATAACTCCCAGATCTTGTTCCTGATGGGTGATTTCTAGTCTCTCCTCCCCCAGGTGGTAGTCAGTACCTGGGATGTTCTTACCCAGATGCATGACTGCATTTTTTTGCGTTGAATTTTAGCTGCCACATACTTGACCATTTTTCGAGCTTGAGAAGGTCACTTCTCATTTGCTCCACCCCTGTGCCAAATCCACTCTGTTGCAAAGCTTCGTGTCATATGCAAACAGACATACCTTCCCACCCAACTCATCTGTGATGTCACTGATAAACACACTGAAAAGCAAAGGTCCCAAGACAGACCCTTGTGGCACACCGCTGGTCACTTCCCTGGCTTCTGATGCTGCCCCATTTACCATCACTATTTGGGTTTGCTGTTGAAGCCACCTTCCTACCCATGATACCACTTCCTTCCCTACTCCTGTATTCTCGAGTTTATTTAGCAGCCTTCTGTGTGGGACCGAATCGAAGGCTTTACTAAAGTCTACGTAGATGACATCCACGACTCCCCCCGGTCTACTACCCTAGTAACCAAGTCGAAGAACTTGATCAGGTTTGTCTGACAAGACCTTCCCGATGTGAACCCATGCTGCTTGGCCGTCCTGCTGTTCAGTTTCCTCCAGAAATGTTTTTATTCTTTCCTTGAGCAGCAATTCCATCAACTTTCCCACCACAGAGGTGAGACTAACTGGGCGGTAGTTCCCTACTTCCTCTTTGTTACCACGCTTGTAGATAGGGATCACTATTGCCTTTTTCCAGCCCCGTGGACTGTCCCTTTCCTAAGAGATCTACTAAATAGGTCTGCTAGGGGTTCAGCCAGTTCATTACTCAGTTCCCACAGTATGCGTGGATGGATTCCATCTGGACCCATGGCTCTATCCATGTTCAGTTTTTTAATTCTGCCTTTACCTTTTCTGCCATGAACAGGCTTGTGTCCACCCCCCCCTCTTATTTTGTCCCCCCCTTCGGGGTGGGTCTATTGCCAGACTCTTCCTTTGTAAAGACAGAGCAGAAGTACTCATTCAAGACCTCTGCCTTTTCTATGACTTAGAAACATAGAAGTTAACAACAAATAAGGAACACAAGGCCCATCCAGTCTGCCCATTTCTTTTTCTACCTTATGAATGTGCCATCGGCCTTTGCTCTGTCAATGGCCCATCTATTCATACTCATCTGTATTGCTCTCTTATGCCTATCCCATGCCTGTCTGAAGCCCTGCACTGTATTCATATCCACCATTTCCTGAGGTAGGCCGTTCCATGCATCCACCACCCTTTCTGTGAAAAAGAACTTCCTCACATTACCCCTTAATCGGCCTCCCTCTAATCTCATATTGTGTCCTCTTGTCCTGCTATTTTTCTTATATTGAAACATGTTAGACTCTTTCACCTTGTTAATGCCCTTAAAGTGTTTGAATGTTTCGATCATATCATCTCTCTCCCCCTCCTTTGCTCTAAGGTATACATATTGAGCTCCGTTAATCTATCCTCATACGTTTTCTGATGCAGTCCCTGCACCATTTTGGTTGCCCTTCTCTGGACTGCCTCCATTTTGTTAATGTCCTTTGTGAAGGTGTGGCCTCCAGTACTGCATGCAGTACTCCAGACTGGGCCTATTCATTGTCTTGTAAAGAGGGATTATTACCTCCCTCTTCTGACTTGTGATACCCCTACTAATACACCCCAACATCCCCCTAGCCTTACCTACTGCTTTAGTGGTCTGCTTGGATGATTTCAGGTCATCTGTGATGATGATGATGATGATGATGATGATGCCCAAGTCTCTCTCTTCCCTTGTGACTGCCAGCAATTCCCCTCCCAGCCTATAGGTGGCTTCAGGGTTTCTTCTTCTTCCACCTTTTACCCATCCCTGTTTAAGAGCCTGACAATACCTCCTTTGTTTTTCTTTTTGTCATTTATGTACCTAAAGAGGGTCTTTTTTTGCCTTCTTTAACCCCCCGCGTCAAGTCTTCCTCTGTTTCTGCCTTTGTTGCTCTGATCACCCTATTTGCCTCCCTCAAGCTACTCCTGTATGCGTTCCTATCCTTGTCACTGTTAAAGCTCTTGTACTTCCTGAATGACTTTCTTTTCTCTTATTGTAGTTGCTACCTCTTTTGTGAACTATAGCAGATTCCTCTTTTATTCTTGTCTTACTAACCAGCCTGGAGCATTTCTCAGTTACTTCTTCCAGTGCCTTCCTTATGCACGTCCAACATTCTTCAACCCCTCCTTTCGCCTTTTTCTTGAAGTTAGCTCTGAAGCAACTTCTCATTTGGGCAAAGTCTGTTTTTTTTGAAATCAAGGACTCTTGTCTTAAAGTGGCTTGATTCCTCTATCTTGCTGACCTTAAGCCAGACAGATTTGTGGTAGCTTGATCCCAACTGTATTTTCTTTTGTTTAAAGTGCTAGTAAAAAGTAGTTTTTCTCTACCTACCCATCATCTGTCTTTCCACATATTCAGCAGATGGAATCTTTGCTCATCCTGGAATGCAGGAAATCAAACTTCTGCATAAGTCTGCTGGCAGAATGTTCACCTCTCCCCACACAAACATACAACAGAATAAGGCCTCAATAAAGCCAGGGATTAAATTTGATCTGGGTAGGGTTTAGCAGCAGAGATTTCCCTGGCAGGCAGGCGAGGGGGGAGACAGGTTACTCAACTGCAACAGTTGTTCTAGGCATGGTATATGATGTACATCTACACTTCTGGCAGTGTTCCTTTCCCTTTAATTCCTGCTGGAAAGTTTTCAAGCTGGCTCCTCCCACCCTCGGGGTTGGGGGTTATACCTCCCTCGGCACCACCCCATGACGTCAGATCTTACCTGCTGGAAGCAAGACCAGTGTGCTACTTGCCAGGGAAGGTCGGGTGGATCAGCGTGGATGTACACTATATACCACTTCTAGAAAATGCAGTTATATAAGAACTTACCGTAACAGTAGCCCTTCGAGGAATGTCTCTTGCAGTAGGTTATTACTCTTGGGAGGTTCCAGCAGAGGGCGCTATCACACGGCAGCTTCTTCTAGCAGTCTTTCACCAGGAACCACCCACACATGACATCATTTCCTTGCTCTGCCTATAAGTGTGGGCAGTCCCTGGTATCCTCTGTTCCCCGCTGGTTTCAGCTCGCTAAGGCGAGAACCGAGGGAAACCGAGGTACCAGCGAGTCCCAACCCTAAGTCCTTAGATCAAGATTTCCCTATTAAGAGAAGGCAGGGGGACGGAGGGAGGGAAGGTACCAACTGCAGGAGACATTCCTCAAAGATCTCCTGTTACGGTGAGTTCTTACATAACTGCACTATCTTCTACGGAATGGTCTCTTGCGTTAGGTTATTACTCTTGGGAGATTATCAAGCAGTTATGTCCCGATGGGAGGTCAATTATGAATGCATGCCTTGTAATACTGCGTGGCCACAATATCTAGGTTGTAATACCTGGTAAAGGTATGGATGGTAGACCAGGTGGCCGCATTGCAAATGTCGGTAATGGAGGCACCTCTGAAACAAGCCACTATGGCTCTTGTGGAGTGGGCTTGGACCTGACCTAATAAAGGTCTGTTCAGTTCTCATCGATGACTGCTACACAGAAGATTACTCTAGCTGCTGTGCGAACTCAACCCGGCGGGAAAGTGAACAGAGGATACCAGGGACTGCCCACACTTATAGGCAGAGCAAGGAAATGATGTCATGTGTGGGTGGTCCCTGGTGAAAGACTGCTAGAAGAAGTTGCCGTGTGACAGTGCCCTCTGCTGGAACCTCCCAAGAGTAATAACCTACTGCAAGAGACCATTCCGTAGAAGATCTTCTGTTACAGGTGTGCAACCTGTTCTTCTAGAGACGTGGATATGATGTACGATCCACACTTCTGGCAGACTCCTAGCAGTTCTCTGGGAAGAGGGGCAAGGCACAAAATACAGGTTACTCACCTGTAACAGGAGTTCTAGGAATGGTATATGTTGTTCTTCCACACTGTCTGGCAGGTATCCTTGCCACTTTAAATCTTGCCGGAAGGTCTTCAAGCTGGCTCCTCCCACCCACCCGGTGGTAAACTCGGCTCCGCCCCATGGCCTAGATCTGGCCGCTGGAAGCTCAGGTTGTCTTGCGTCGAGCGGGAGGTCGAGTTGGATCGTGTGGATGAACAACATACCATTCCTAGAACTCCCAGTTACAGGTGAGCAACCTGTATCTCTAGGGACATGGATATGTTGTTCATCCACACTGTCTGGGCAGACTCTAGCAGTTCTCTGGGAGGAGGGAGGCAAGGCGACACCCCTACTTAGGAATAAAGACTGGAGAACCGAGGCCCCAAAACCAGCATCCCAAGCGTGACTCAAGGTCGATGTGGTAATGGATGATGAAGGTGTGTGCTGACTTCCAGGTAGCAGCCCTGCAGATTTCCTGGATAGGGACGTCCCTGGAAGCAGCCACCGATGCAGCAGTATGGCGGGTAGAATGAGCTCTTATCCCTCTGGGAGGCTCCATGCCCACCAACTTATAGCAGAGATCTATGCAGGAGGTGACCCACCTGCCTATCGTCCGCTTGGCTGCAGGTCTGCCAGGTGCGGCTTCAGCGTAGGAGACAAACAGCTGGCGAACCTCTCCCCGAATTTCAGCCGTGCGCTCCTTATAGTAAGCGAGCGCCCTTCTAGGTTCCAGAGTATGGAGCCTATATTCGGCCTCCGAGGTGTGATTGGGGTAGAACACCGGCAGAGTCAACACCTGGTTAAGGTGAAACTCCGACACCACCTTCGGAAGGAATTTCGGTTGGGGGTGCAGGACAACCTTGTCCCTGTGGAAGAACAGGTAAGGAGACTCGATGCAAAGCGCCTGGAGCTCTCCCATCCTTCTGGCTGACGTTATAGCCACCAAGAAGGTGGTCTTCCACGACAGGTGAGAGAGTTCACACCTGTACATTGGTTCGAATGGCTTGCCCATGAGCTTTGCCAGTACCAGCAGTAGATCCCACGGAGGTGGAGGTTCTTGCACCGGAGGGCAAATATGATCAAGGCCTTTGAAAAAGTGCCAGACCACCTTCTCCTACGCCACCGACTGCTTCCCGGCCCGCGCCCAGTAAGCAGAGATGGCTGCCAGGTGCACCTTAAGGGTCGTCGACCTAAGCCCTTGCTGAGAAAGGGACCAAAGTTAGTCCAATATGCTCGCCATGAACAGGAGGAAGGTCCAGGCCCTTGTTCCTGGCACCAAATGGAAAATCTCTTCCATTTGAAGGCGTAGCATTTTCTGGTCGACTCCTTACGGGATGCCTCAACTACGTTGAGGACCTCGTCGAAAGACCCAAGGCCTGGAACTCTAGCCGCTCAGGAACCAGGCCGGTCAGTGCAGGGATTGAAGGTCCGATGGAATACCTTCCCTGATTGACTGAGAGCAGGTCCAGGCGAGCTGAGGCTGCCTCGGGAGCCTGGAGCTGAGGCTGAGGAGATCTGGTACAGAATGCGGGGCCAGTCTGGGGCTATCAGAATCACCTGCGCCTGTTCCTCCTTGCTTTGAGAAGCACCTTGTGCATCAAAGGAACGGGAAAGGCGGAAGAGGCCCGGGGTCCACGGCCTCGAGAAGGCATCCCCTGCAGCGATCCCTGCTGAGGGGGCGGGCATGAACAGCCTCAGCCTCATTCTCCCTGGAGGCAAACAGGTCCACCTGAGGTGTGCCCCAATGGAGAATTGATCTTGTACTACCTCCGCAGGAGAGACCACTGGTGGGACGAGCCCCTATCCGCTTTAGGGCATCGGGTTAGGGTGTTGGAGGCTCCTGCCACATGAATGGCTAGGAAACTCGCCTCCAGGCTGCAAGACAGTGACCAGATGCGGAAAGCTCCTTGCATATAAGCATGGAGCGTCCCGCCTGGTGGTTTAGATAGTACATGGTCATGGTGTTGTCCGTCTGGACCCGACCACTTGACCTCAAGAAACGGAGCAAAGGCGGTGAGAGCTAGGCGGACCACCGGAGCTCCAGCAGGTTGATGTGGCATCGACTCCTCTGGGACCAGAGGTCGCGGCATTGGTGTTCCCTCAGATGGGCACCCCAACCCATCAGAGAGGATTGGTCGATAGAGAGACCGCGGGTTCGGGCGGACAAACGGGATACCCTCCTGCAGATTAACTGGAACGGTCCACCACTGGAGAGCGCTCCACATCCCCTGGTCAACGCCACTAGCTGGTCCAATGGATCGCAGCTGGGACCACTGCAGGCCAGCCTCATTGAAGGGGCGATGTTCCAGCGGGCCCAACGGACCACGCTGGTATAGGCGCCATGAGACCCAGGAGGCGCAGGGTCGAAGTCGGAGCAAATTGCCCAACCAGAAATGATTGGGCAAAGGAGGAAAGAACTCTCGACCCTGTCCACCGGGAGCCGTGGCCCTGGCTCAAGAGAGTCGAGCTCTGCCCCGATGAAAAGAATCACCTGCTCGCCTCGAGTCTGACTTGGCCTCGCTGATGAGGAGGCCGACCTGAGAGCAAACCTGAGGCCAGATCTCTGGACTCCCCACCTCCTGTCTGAGGCTGCTATCAGCCAATCGTCCGGTAAGGGTAAACCTGACCCCTGCGCCAAGAGAAATGCTGTCACCACTGCCATGCAATTTGGTGAAGACCCTGGGAGCTGGAGATAAGCCAAAGGCATGGCTTGAACTTAGAAGGATCCCTCCGCCTGAAGCTAAGGAACCTCTGATGTGACGGACGGATAGGACGGTGAAAGAACGCATCCTGCAGGTCCAGAGAGCAGAACCACACGCCGTGTTCCAAGGATGGTATATTCTGAGCCAGAGTGACCATCCTGAAGGTTCGGACCTAGGGAACTTGTTTAGGTCGTAGGTCCGAGAATGGCGCCAGCCTGCATCCGCTTTCGAACCAGGAAGTACCGTGACACTAACCCCGGTTTGAGGGGGTCCGCACCTCTTATCACCTCCTTCTCGAGGAGGAGAGCGGTGTCGGCTCGGGCGAAGCTGGCAGCCAGGCTTCAAACCCCAAGGCCCCCGCAGGTGCGACAGGTTTCTGAAGGGTGGGGCCTGCTCGAACTCCGAGGCAGGCCCTTTCCCACCACTTCCAACACCCACCGTCTGTGGTGAGATAACGGGACCAGGCGGAAAGAAAGTGATGGAGCCGCTTCCCATGGGGCACCTGGGTGAGGCGACGGGTTGGGGAGACACCCTCACACCATCACTGGGCAGGCTTTGGAGGAAGGATCACGAGGGACCTCCAGGGCCTCTTTACCTCCCTGCTTCCTGAGGAGGAAGCCGGCTTGGGTTTGGATGCTGTTGCGAGCATGCTGGCCCTGATGCTGCTGGGCCAGCGACGCGTCATGCTGGCGGTAGGACGGATTTAAAGGGCTTGCCAGGTTCATGCCCTTGTCCCTCTGAGCGGATGAGACAGAGTCCAAAGTGGCATTGGACTTTTCGATCCCTCTGGAGGTGGCCTTCCACCCAGGGTCGAAGACGCCGGTTCCCTGGGAAGGGACATCAGCCAATTTGTGCTGGGTATCCGCCTGTAAAGGTGGATATCCTCAGCCATGCCCGACGGCGGATAGTCACTGCGGCTCACGACTGACCTGGCACATGAGTCTCCAATGTCCAGAGCAGTCTGAAGTTGTTGCTTGCCACCGCCTGCCCTGATCCCCGCACCTGCCAACCGTAGTCTACAGGTCAGCCAGGAGATGAGGGACCACTGCCCAGGGAGCCCAACAGGGCATGGGAGAAATGTGCCATAAGCACGGCCGAGCTAGCTCTGATCGAAGGCCAAGGGAGGACGCAGCGTAGAGACTTTTTCGCCTGGCATAGATCCAATTTCTGACCTCTTTGTCGGGAGGTTTGTCGACGCCTCTAGCGCTTTCTGGCACGCGAAAACGCTGTCGGTAACTAACCCCTCGCTGAGGGATGTTCCGAGAAACTGACAAGGAACCGGGTAGGGGACCGGGAGGACTCCTGGTCATCCTGGCCAAGGTGCAGGGCAGGGAAGCAGGGCACTGCCAGAGCTCCAAGGCCAGGCTCACAATGGCCTCGGCCACAGGAAAGGCCTCCGGGGAATCCTCGTCCAATATCTCCTGAGGGATACTTGGCCCACTTGGATACGTGGGCTCGAGCTGCATCCCGTGGACTCCGAGATGAGCCTGAGCAAACCGAGGAAGGATGGAGGGCTGTCGCCCAGCGACTGACCTCCAGAGGACCCAAGTCCACTCGCCTGGAGAAAAAGGGAGGAATCACAGATTCAGAAGAGTCCGCAAAAGAGCTGCCTCAGGCTCTGAGCCACCCTCCACTGCCGAGGGCTATCGGAGTGAGGGTGACCGACAGCCTATGGGTGAGACCCTGAGCCACCGAGAGTTCTGGCCGGAGCCCCAAACAGCGCTGTGAGGCGGAGGTTCCACCGAAACGGTGGAGCAGCTGGTTTTTGGCCGAACAACCGCCTGGGAACAGGCCTCGGGTAAGACGAGGGTTGTTTTCAGCCCGTGACAGCCACTTAATGGTCGGCATGCGACGGGCGCCGGCTTGTTCCCCAGTCAGACTGACGGCTGCCACATGAGGTCCTCGTTACGCCGACGAATTTATGTCGGCAAGCTTCCCTCATCAGAGGAGGAGGACGAGCAGCGGCGGCGCTGCATCACGGTGCCGAGACGCCTATGACGGCGGATCGGGCTGACCGCGAAGAAGTCCGGAGATCGAACCTCGGCCTTCCGAGGACGCAGCGGGAGGGACGTGGAACTGGCTCCTCCTCGGCTCGAGGGTTCACCCGAGGGCTCGGAATCGAGGCACTGGCAAGCCCGCTGGATTCATTAACCCCACCGGGGAACCGTGAGAGAGATTTCGTTGCCGGTCGACAACCCGTCCAACGGGTCGAAAGATCTCGACTGCGCCGACGGGAGTCTCGGGCCAACTGACCTGACTGGGACACCATGAGACCAGCGTCCAGCCGAACTATCGATCAAGCTCCATGGTCGACAACCGGGAGAGGGACCTTCCCCTCCCAAGAGCGCCGACGGAGGGACTTACCCTTCTGGACCGGTAATATGGTCCAGACGTTGGTCCCCTCTAGTGGAGAGGGACAGACAAAGCTCCTCAAAGGAAGCTGTAAGAGGAACCCAGGGAGAGCGGATAAATGCCGCGGTCGAGGAAGATGCGGCCATGTACCGTTGGAATGTAAACCAAATGGCATGGTGATGAACTGACAGAATCCTATAGGGGTGGAAAATGCAGTTTTGTCTCTGGATTCTTTGGCTAAAGGCATCTGCCAGTAACCCTTCGTGAGATCGAGGGTACTGATATACTTTGCACTCCCCAGTCTATCCACCAAATCATCTATTCTGGGCGAGGATAACTGTCACCCTGACACTGATTAAGTTTCCAAAATCAAGGCAGATTCTAACACCTTCTTTTTGTTTACAGTTACCATGGAGATGACCAAGCACTCAGACTCCTCTATGATACACAATTCTTTCATTTTTTGTATTTCCTTAATCACATCAGCTCTTAACCGCTCTGGCAACCTGTTATGTCTTTTACCTAATAGGACGAGCATTCCTTGTCACTCATACATGCTCAACCCCTTTTGCTTGGCCTGGTACCGTGGTAAAAGTACTGTTAAATGTCTAGCACATTACGAATGTCTGCAGTTTGTTCTGAGGTTAAGGAAACATTCACCTTTACAGCATCAGCATTTACAGTTTGTTCCAGTCTATCATAAGATACATCCATATCTTCTTTATTAGTTTCCGGTAAAACTAGCAATGCAGCCTTTGGCAATTTTTCAACCCATTTCTTGAGGAGGCTAGCATGGTATACCTTAGTAGGATTTTTCCTGTCAGGGGTCTCAATCTCGTAGTTAACAGTGCCAGTATGTCTAAGAACCTTATATGGCCCTTGCAGCTTCATTAACAGTTTATTTTCTGTTGTGGGTAACAGTAGCAAAACCTTTTCACTTGGCTTGAAAACCTTTTCTTTTACCCCATGGTCATAATATCTTCTGCTGATTTTGGGCCTCTTCCTGATTACTATAGGCAATTTCAACATATTTTGCCAGCTTCTTTCTTAGTAGGGCACACATATAAGAAGTTATAGATAATTTCTGAGTGGAGTTATCTTCCCACATTTCTTTTATCACATCCAGTGGCCCTCTTGGCTGCCTATCATACAGCATTTCAATGGTGAAAACCCTGTTGATGCCTGTGGCACTTTTCTGTTGGCAAAAAGTAGGTAAGGCAACATTGGTCCCAGTCTTTCCTTCCCTTACAAACCTTTTAACATGCTGCTTTGGGTTTGGTTAAATGTTCAACAAGACTGTCTGAGGGTGATAGGGGGAGGTTCTTACGGCATTGATACCTAGTAATCAGTACAGCTCCTTAAGTAATGCAGCACCAAAATTACTACCCTGATCAGTAATAATTTTTTAGGTAAGCCCACTGCTGAAAATTTTGGCAAGCTCTGCTGCAACTTTTGGGGCTGTAACAGTACGCATTGGAACTGCTTCTGGGTACTGAGTAGCATAGTCGCATTCTACCAGGATAAATCTATTACCATTTTTACTTTTGCCTGAAGGACCAACCACATCCATTGCAATTCTCTCAAAAGGAGCATCTATCTAGGGTAGGGGCACCCTGTCTTTTCTAGTGACTGGGGCTACTTTTTGACACTCAGCACAGGAATAACAATAGGTAGCAACATCTTCATGAATTCCAGGCCAGTAAAATCTATACAGCAATCTGGCAAGGGCGCGATCCCTCCCTGAGTGACCAGCTATAGGACTATCATGTGATACCTGTACAACTCTGTTCTATACTTCTGTGGTATAACCAATTGTTCTGTCTGTTCTTGTGTCTGAGGTTTAACCCAAACTCTGTACAGTAACCCATTACATTTTTTTAAACATTGGTCCACCCCGTTTTGGTTTCACCCCCAGCAGCTTGAAATAACCCTGGAGTGAAACATTGTTAGCTTGCTCTGAAAGAAAATCACAATCAGTTAGCAATTTAATTTCAGCACTTTCATATTTTGACCCTTCATGTCCATCAGTCATTTGTTGCCATAGTTTCTTCAGGCGTCGTCTTTCTTTCTTGAATTTCCAGATCTTGGAGCTGTGTTCGAACAAGTCCGAATCAAAACCACTGAAAGAAAAAGTGTCCCCACGGTCTGAAATTTTCTTTCCTGAGCTCTTGTCACCACTCCTGCTGAAATATCAGGATTTACTCCCTCTTTGATTAACTCAGTAAATCCTGGGAAGTCATTTCCAATTATCACAGGTACAGGTAACTTAGGTACTACCCCCACTTTCATTTGACGCGACACACCCTTAATGGTCAGAGTCACTTGAGTGGTGGGAGTACTGAGTGTCCCCATGGATGCAGATGACACCAGTACCTGGTTCCTTTGCACACTGTTTTCCCAGCACTTTAACATACACTAGGGTCTGTCTACTTCCCGAATCAGTGAGTTCCTTCATAGTCTTATCGCCACCTTCACATCTGTTAAGTACTTGCCCCAATTTGCCATGGACAAATCTGCTCCAGTGCCACTCTCATTACTACGGCAGTTTCTTGCAAAATGGCCTGGCTTATTACAGTTACAGCAGATAATGTATTTGGGCCCAGATTTGTTACCCCCAGAGTTTTTAACCAGGCTTGGAGTTTAAATGGGGATGAAAATTATGTACCTACCAGAATTCTTGATCTTCACAATTCATTAATGATTGGCTTGTTCAGTCGGAGGCGCTGACCCGCCACAGGATTTTCTTTTTAGAGGAGTCGGCACCGTGCCAGCCGCGACCCCCGATGAGTGAACGCTGGTATGTGAGGGGCAGCCATTAGGCGCTGCAGACTCCTACATCCCAGTTCTGTTAGCCAGAGAGACGAAAAAGGGGCAAGAATAGAGAGAGCGAGGCAAGGCAGCCGAGGGATAGAAAAAGGAAAGGATATAAAATGAAAAAGGCATAAGCCGGTAGAGGACAGAAGACAAGAAGGGAATCGACCTAAAGGGGCCGTAGGGCCTCACTGCTGGGGCGGCTCCAAGGGAGGAACAGATAAGGAAAGGAAAGAAGAGGGGAAAGAAGAAGAACAACAGGAAAAAGAAGACAGAGGGATGCTGGGAGGGAGAACTCTGTAAGCTAGAGGTTGGTTTGAGGCTTATAAGCTCGGGAACCAAGAACAAGGGAGCCAGGATCCCACTAGATGGAATTCTGAGAAAGACTCAACCAAGCGGTTTGAGTAGTTTTACACAAGGCAGACTTATGTACCTCCCGGCCATCCCCAACCCTTTAAACTGTAGCTGAGAGCTCACACACTGCCAAAGCAGAAAGTATGTTCCGAAAGGAGAGCGCCCAACTTAGCAAGGGAAAAAGCTTATGAAACACTTTGTCAAGTGTTAACACCAAAGTATGTGTGTGTGTGTGTGTGTGTGTGTGTGTGTTGGGGGTGGCAGGTGGGAGAGAATGCCCTAAGAAGGCACCCTTTTGGATAAGAAAGAATGGGAACTCAATTGGACTCCCTGAAGACAAGCGAAGATCGCCAACTCCAGAAGAGAATGTCAGGAGGGAGAAAGTATCAGAGACCGACATAGGAGATCAGGGTCTTGTCAGAGGGGACCTTTAAGAAGTCATAGCCAGAAACTGGCCAGTCTCCTAAACTGTGAATTGAACAACATGGCCCAGAGAGGACCAAAAGTCACCCTAGAGGTAGTCAGAAAGAGTTCTCTGAGGATTGCATAAGTTCCACTCGCTTCCCTTTTCCCTCACAAAAGGCATCTGTTCAGATGAACAGACACGCAGGGTTTTTTTTATTTTTGGCATAAAGGCCAACAAGGAAGAGGGGAGGAACAAGCAGGGAGGAGGAGACACCGAAGTAGGAGGCCCTAGAGGGGAATGTGGGCGGGTATTAGTAATGAATGGTGAAGATACAAGAGAAGATCAAGAATTACAGTAGGTACATAATTTTCATATCTTCCCTTGTCAATCTTCACCATTCATTACTGCTTGGGTGATTACCAAGCCCCCCCGCAGGGGGACAAGAAAAAACCCTGAGGCAACAAGACCCACAACCTCCTGTTGGTGGAAAATAAAAGGGAGAGACCTTGGCTAATCAAACAAAAAGCCTAAGGCTGAGGAGAGCTAGGAGGTGTCCCTCGAAGACAAGGAGATGGAGGAAGCCACTGTAAAAGTCTCCTAGCTCTGGTGGAAAACAGGTGGGTCCTTTGGAAGGCTTAGCGAATCACCCTACGCCGGGCCAGGGGTGACAACCTTGACAGACTAAGCCATGCCGTCTGCCTAATGCAGATCGCTGTCCCTGCAAGCCTGGAAGCCACCTCATTGGTGTCATAAGATGCCCTTGCTTGGTGCCGTGCCAGCTCCAGGCCTCCAGCAGAGAGGGTAATGGCCTGTCTAGATTGCTCCAAGTCAAGCATTGATGCTAGGAGCTGAGATAGCATCGACCATAGATGTCTGTTGTAGGCAGCATGGTGTGCCTGATGAGATGTGATGCAGAGTATCGCACGAGAGGAAAAGAAGACTCTTTTCCCCAACCAGTCTAACTGTAGAGAATCAGAGTCCGGCGGTCGGTCGTGCACCAGGCGGTGCCCGGAAGGAGTCTCTAGGTATGCCAATCCCGAAGGCGGGTTGAGGAGAGAAACTAGAAACTCAGAAGGGGCACAGTACCTCCTCCTGCAGTCTGCCGGGGCTGGAATAGGGTCGGCTGGAGACTGCCAGGAAAGGATAGACGCCTGCTGGAAAGAAATAGACCAGGATGGCACCACCAAATGTTGGGCACTGAATTCACTGAGGAATTCATGCATCTCCCGCTTGGTATTGTCACGTCTAACAAATGAAATGCAAAGATCCTTCACCATCCGCGACAGGAAACGCTGATATTCGGTGAAATCAGCATTGGAAGAGAGGTGAGCAGCGGGTTCCTCTCCCTCCGAGGAGGGAGACTAGGATGATGGGGAACTCGAGTGTCCAGAGGACTCCTGAGGTGGTGGGGATAGGCAAAACACCCGCTCATGCATGCATCTAACGTATGAGGGGAAGGCCGCTGCAGAGCCTCTGAACATCTCCCAGGATAACAGCTCCGTGGGAACGACATGGCCTGGGGCAGCAGGGGGTGACTGCAGAGGAATGGGAGAGGGGCACCTACAAGCAGGCAAGTGTCCTCTGCTGAGGCTCTGGAATCCGGAAAACGAAGCCCGAGCTGGCAGGGTCCCAGATAACAAGCCAGGTCGCAGATCGGAACCCTGGGGATGAGAACCTTGGCAGAGCCTGGAAGGGGCTCCTCCCCTGTGACGTGCCTGGGGCTGTATGGATCCAGAAGGACGGCCCACAGTAACACCACTGGAGGGATCCTTGAACCCAGAGAGGAGGTGGGGCTGAGTGCTACGACTCCTACCCACACCCCCAGGGGTGGCAGGCAGAAGCCGGCCCACCTCACCGTGCCCTCTCAACTCCTCGGACTCAGAGAACGCCCTCATCCTCGATGTCAGCGACAGAGCCTGTCAACCCAGGAATCTCCCCGGGAGCCCCCAAAAGACAGGGCCCTAAGTCGACCCTGAGAGGGCACGACAGCACTGGAAACGACAGCTGCCACAGCCCCCTGTGGGAGGACAGTCCTCTCCCCAACCTCCACACCATCTCCTCCCAAAAGCTCCTGGCCACCCCCAGCCTGGAAGCACTCAGAAGAGGACTGCTGTGGAGAATGAGGAATGGACGCGCTGGGCCATCTGACACCATGTCCCACCGAAGACTCCAATACTGAAGAACTGGGGAGCCAGAATGGATCCACATCCGAATCGTCCACTTCCGAGCAAGAGGCGACCAGCAGGACCTCAATACTGGCCACCCCAGGAGTCTTCCGGGAAACCGCACTGCGAGCGGTGCCAGTGTCACCCACGGTGCTGGTCGACACCCCAGCACCTGAGACAATGTCAGACCCCAGTCCCGACCTGTCCCGCGGGTCTCTGAAGTCAAGTACCCGCACCGCCTCGGCGCCGTGACCAGACACAGCGCTGGCAGTGGAGCTGACTGGCTCCACGGTGCCGAGCAGGCACCGCCTCGCAAGCGGCACCTCCTGATCACCAGTGCCGACTGGCGCCGGGATCCTAGACGGCACCAGAAAGTGGCATCGAAGGTCCACACACGCTGGGCCCGGCAACCGCGGGCATCAACACTGGGGAGCCTGCACCTCCGAAGAGGTGACTGCCGAGGCAGTGTCTCCACCGTGGCCCCAGGAGGGACCACGATGTCCCTCCAACACCAAAAAAGAGGCCTCCTCCTTGGCAAGACTGGAAGACGAGGAGGCCTCCTCTCCAGGCCATTTTGACCTGGGAGGGGACCCAGAGGTAGGGTCTAAAGTTCTCACCTGGGAGGCCCGAGAGTGACGCCGTCCTCCGAAAGTTGGCGGGCTTTGCCAATCTTAAACTCGCGGACTTCGAGAACACGGTGGTCCATCGAAAAACAGGCGTCACATCTGTCCATATTATGGTTAGGTCCCAGGCAACGATGACAAACATCATGCCGGTCGGTGATGGAAAAATGCTGGCCACAGGAGCCCCGACGCATGGGGGTACGGCCTACCTTTGACTTTCGTTTAGCTCCCGAACTGGGCAGGATGCGAAATTAACACTCTAAACAGAAAAGCTCCCGGTGTCATCAGAGAAATAATAAAGAACAGTCTTATCGGAAAACGACGTCAGGAAAAACGAACTAGGATGCAGGCGGTGTCGAAGAATGACGAAACAGGCATCATGGCGTAGAAACTTTTTTCACTCCGCGCAGCAAATGCAGCCTCGACGGCAGGAGAAACAGAACTGAGATGTAGGAGGAGTCTGTGGCGCCTAACGGCCGCCCCTCGCACACCGAGGTGCATCACTCTCGGGGAGGCAGCGCCTTCTCCTCTACAAAAAAATGAATAAATAACTCCCATGGAGGGTGCGCACCTCCGGGCTGAACCCAAGCAGTAATGAATGGTGAAGACTGACAAGGGAAGATGAGTGTCTTACTGGTGTTTGGCTGTTACCTCGCTGTTGTGGCATCTGTCTGGCCATTTGGTAGTCCTCAGCCAAAGAAACAGCCTTTTCCCCACTCTCTGGTCAGTGTTCCTTTACCCACAGCTGCACATCTGTAAACGAGATGTTAATGAATTGTTCCATGGCTAATGTGTCAATCTGTGGGACTGTTTTGCTCTCTGGTTGGATCAATTTTATCAGGAGTTCTCAGAGTTGGGTGAAGGCTTCTCGAGGACTGTGACTGTGCAGTGTCCCTACTGCTGTAGGCAAGTTGGGCTTTCCCCGTCAGGTAGGGTACCAGTCTGACTGTCCATTGTTGCTTTGGCCACTGGCAGGCCGTGGCAACTCTTTCAAAAGTTGTCAGGTATGCCTCAATATCATCTGAGGAACACAACTTTGTAAGTTTAATATCTTTTAAGTTGCTTGCATTTTGTTGCTTGTCTGGATCTGTTTCGGATCCTCTGCCTTTGATAGCTTGCAAGGCATCCAGCCATCGCTGCTCCTGTCACCGCATCTCTTCTCTCCTCTGCGCTTCTAAACGTTGAATCTCTTTCTCTCTCTGCTTCTCAGTCTATTTTTGTTGTATAGTCCACCATTTGAAAAAGTCCATCAAGATTTTAGGTTCTGTCACTGCCTGTTCTTTTTCCATAACTTGTGCTGGCTGTACAATCTCAGACTGGACTTTCGTCTCTGCTAATTTGGCTGCCATTCTACTGGTAACCACTCCTGGACTTGCTGCTGCAGAATCCATACTTTCCTCTATGCTTATCTGGTACTAGGTCCAGTAGCCATGCACAAAACTCCTGTCTTAGGATATACACGGCATAAATCCCACTTCCTACACCATCTGTCATTGAGGAACAGGTCAGGAAGCATAGGAAAACCAGAAGCAGTTGCAGAATTCACCAAAAATTATTTATTTACACTAGCAGTATCATAAAATAAACTTGTTCAGTATAACTATTTACAAAAGCAAAATAAAATAGTTTTCTTTTAGTCTCTGTGTCCCTTGTTCTCCTAATCTTTCTTGCAGTTGCAGCTTAGCTCTCAAGTCTTTTCAACCCCCACTCTTAGCAAGCATATTGTTTTTGTAAGTGTTCTGTTCTTGTAAGTTTCAGGAGCTGCTAGAACACAGTGCAACTGCTGAGCCCCTACAGCTTTTGCAAAAAGCTTAAAAATCTGCACTCAAGTAACTTCTAGAGTTTTCCGTTAGCTTTTTTAAAATCATCTCAAATTATAATTATATACATTTCAACTGTAACACTATATATTTTCTAAACAAAAGGATCCCAATATCAGTTACATTTCCATACAATGAACTGCATATATCTTTATATTAGCAGATATGCAAGGGAGGAAAAAACAGACAGCAAGGGAAAACTGGGAGACAGCGAGAGGCAAACAAAGAACTACAAGATTGTCGGGACAGAAAAGGCAAGAACCTTGCATTTTAAATACTTTCTCTAACAACTGGGACAGGGTCCTATTCCACCCTGTCACAGGCATGGATTGAGTTAGCTGAAAAGAGAGAGACTATGAGGGAAAGTAAACAATTAGTTGGGGGGCAGAGGGATAGTAGAAATGCAAGAGAGGTACAAAGGAGCACTTAAATTGCAGATCTAAAATTTTAAAAGCAATTGTACTAACTGTAACAGCACAGCTATTATTTCAAAGCAGTCATCTAGTACAATTAAAAATCAACTCTCAAAATAAGAGCAGCACTTAAAAAAATATAAGAAGGAGCAGACAGTATTTTAAACAAAAGAGCCAGAGAGATAGAAGCCAACTGGGTGCAGTCTGAATTAAATGTTGGCCAATGGTGGGATGGAGCTAGAAGTCTGCAGCCAATGAAAATACAGGTATGCAAGTCCAGGTCTGAGACTTGTTCCGTACCGGAGGTTCAGCCTGGCAGTCAGGATGGAGGAGCGGGCGCAGCTGGCAGGATTCTCAGCCAAAGCCGCGATCTGCAAGAAGCCCATTCAAGGGCTAGCTGAGGTTCAGCCTGGCAGTCGGGCGGGCAGGATGGAGAAGCAGGCATAGCCAGCAGGATTCTCGGCCGGACCCGCCATCTGCAAGAAGCCCGATTAAGGGTTAGCTGGAAAGGACTCTGAGGATTCATCAAAAGGTAGTCGACGCCCACAGTCCCTGCTGACCCTACGGGGTCTGCTGGGAGTCACGGTGACTGACAGCCAACGAGGAAGCCCAGGAGTGGTACAGGCATCCTTAGGAGGAGGGCATCCTTCGGCTGCGTAGGTGGCGGCTCCACTTGGATGGGTGAAGAGGCTGGAATAGGCCAAGCCAGAGTAGGCTTCGGCTTCGGTGGCAGGAGTCATGGAAGAGCCGAAGTGGGGGCTGGAATCAGCTTAATCCCGAAAAACATGAGCTGATGCCACAGAAATTCTTCACAGCACTGGTGCATCTTGCATCGAAGCCTCTCCTCGTCCAAGTAGGAGGAAGAATAGCAGCAGTGTCTATTTCCTAAATCCTGAGAGCGGGAGCACGGATGTCAGCGTGGACTGCTCGACTCCGGGATCGCAACCTCGACCATCAGGAAAGCTGATGGTGAGAATCGGATTCCGGAGTAATGGGATCCCAAGGGTTAGTGACTGGATCAGCATGCTGTTCTGACCCACCCTGAGATGTGGCAGGTAGGACCGGACTCCTAGAAAGTGAGGTATCCACCTCATCCTGCGACAGCATGTCAACCGGCTCGACAACTATCTTGACAGGTTGGTCAATGGGTGTCTTGACCAGTT
Organism: Neoceratodus forsteri; assembly: GCA_016271365.2. Taxonomy (NCBI): domain Eukaryota; kingdom Metazoa; phylum Chordata; order Ceratodontiformes; family Ceratodontidae; genus Neoceratodus; species Neoceratodus forsteri. Next base: position 268,579,122 of record CM028131.1, on the reverse strand, counting down.
GGCCTGACGGTGAGACCGTGAAGCCAGTTACCTGAACTGAAAGATCAACCATAGTCAATACCTCCAGAGACGCGTGGGAATCAGAGGTTCAAAAGTGCTCATGATACCAAGATTGACGAGACTTCTTAGTCTCCTTTTTTGAAGAGCTGGGGGATTTCGTGCTCTTAGAGGGGCCCTACCCAAGGGTGGGAAGGGACTGGCACAAATCCCTAAATGCCCCCATGAAGGTAGCACCAAACAAAAGTGGCACAAAGGCCAAAGCCGAAGAGGCATGCTCTGCGGCCTGAGCTGCTGCCTCCTCTTCAAAAGCCGCAAGTTGTTCTGTGGACACTGCAGCGGTGAAGACCACCCAACAGGTGTCTTTCGACCTAACGGGAGTGTCCCATTTGTCTGGGCACCCTAAAAGTAGCCGAGTGTGCCGGTCTTCTAGAGTACTGGAGTGTAAGGTGCAACAAAGGCCACATGCCTGGGGATCGTGATCTTGGCCTAGGCAGTACACGCACGAGGTTTGCAGGTCCATCCAGGACATCTTCTGCCCACACTTACTTTTTAAACCGGGCGCAAACTTCCAGTCGTCCATGACGAGGATTTCGAACAGGTTTGAATTTCACTTGAAGATTAGAATCGTGTTTGAAAATCTGAAAGCAAAGGGTCTACTCAGCACAGAAAGCGGTAAGGAGAGAACCTTCTTCAAGTGGAAAGGAAGATCTGGAGTGACGGAGCAGTGCTGAGGGAGTTACCACTTGGGTGGGTGGGAGGAGCCAGCCTGAAGATGTTCCGGCAGGAATTAAAGGGAAAGAAACACTGCATGAAGTCTGGATCGTACATCATAGCAATGTCCCTAGAAATGAGATTTTTGATGGTCAGGGAAGAAGCACATGACAGTAAAACTATGAGTAGTAGTACTTTGATGTATGTGTGTAAAAAGGGGATTATAAAATGAAAAAAAATTTTTTTTTTTTTTTATATATATTTTGAGAGTTCCAGTTAGGGCCTAGCTGACACTTTTTTATTGAGAGTAAAGGTGGTAGCTATGTTTGTAATGGCAGTCAAGAACTTCTTTAAGAAAAGGCATTGATATTGTAATGTGCTGCATCCAGACTGGCAGGACTTTTTTTAACCAGTGGCAGTACTCTGACACTGCACAGCTGCTGACCTATCAGGAAACAGTAATTTTCCAAACCATTTTATAATGGTATTTATCAGCTCCTAACCCTGTTTTCATTGGTTCATACATATATGGGCAAAAGGAATTGTGGCGCAGTAAATCCAAGTGCAGTCAAAACACTGCAAGTAATGACAGCGCCCAGCAACTGCACTAGACACAGAAGGCCCAACGGAAAGTAGTGTGTGGTTATGCGGAGGGCAGAGCCCCCCCCCCCTTTAATATTTCCCCTTCTGCAGCAGGACACATCAGGGAGCAGAAGGCAGTGCACTCCCCGCACCCACCCGACATTCATTTAATAACCTCCAGGAGGGGCACATGGGGGAGCGGGAGGCAGAGTGATGCCCTCACCACACCACGCCCACAAGTCCTGGATGTCCACTCGAGGTGTGCCTACATTACAGCATTCTTGTTCCCATGCCCTTCTGAGTGGATACAGTTTACACTGTATGTGCTGGGTGACTTATCTCTTGGGAAGGTAAGCTTTCACTTAGTGGCAGGGCTTTATTCCATAGGGCCTGCTGGTAACATAAGGAGTAATTCAGGTAGGCTCATGCTCCCCTGGAGGAACATGAGTTGATCCTCGAAGTGCTGGGGCTTGTGTGTGGGGGTGGTTTCGTGTGGCTGAGTGAAGCAGCATAAGGCACTGTACTTTCAAAAGTACTAGCCCATTTGGTAAAAGACTGTGCAAAAAGTGTTCATTTGAGCGGTTACTTGAAAGCACTGGTCATATTTATATTTTTTGTAACTCATGAAACTTTTTTTTCCACTTAGCGTAACTAAGTGTAATTAAATGACTACTTTCTCCTTTTAAGTGCTTTCATTTGAAAGCACCCAGTTTCATAATTAGCGCTCTCCTGACCAGACACTAATTCAGAAAAGCTGCCCCTGTAACACAGCAGAGGCAGTGTATGCCTTTATAACCATTAGGTTTATGGCACCTTTATTGGAGGGGCACAGCAAAAATAAACTCAGAGCCTTCTATCAGTACCACATCATCTTTTTCAATCTTTTTTGTCTATAGCCGCAGAATGAATCTGGCATTCTGAAAAGCCTTGTGTATGGGGGTGAACACCCTTTTTGGTCATGGTCAGACCCACTGTATTCATTAGTTCTATCTCCACTATGAGCATTTATGAGTCATTGAGCAGTAGATTCATCGTACCAGCCATTTTAGCTCTTCCTCCTCAAACACCTTCTCTGAGGAGCATGAAGACTGGCCCTGGAGGTAAGTTTTCAACATTCTGCATTGTTTTGCAAAACAGCCATAACTGCTTTATATCTTCCAAGGGGGGCATGTTCTTTCTCTTGCATGGGTACTTTTATTTGCTTTTCAGGCATGGGCACCTCAAGGTGCTTTTCTTTTGTGAGCTGCAGTACTCAGCTGGTGTTCAGAAGCTTTATTTTATAATGGCCGCCATCGGAGGCCATCAACAGTAGTCCCAGCTGGAAGCCCTTTGCTTTTCGTTGGAAAAATGACGTATGAAATCTTTTCTGTCTGCTTTGTTGCCATAGACAACTGCTCTCTTACAAAGTAGTGTTTTGTAGTTTAATAACTCCTTTGGTGCCAGACACTGCTGCAGAGAACAAGACCCATCTGAAGCGTACTTTTAACCTTTAGCAGTACCTTTCTCATTTTTATATGTAGGCAGATTTACACGAGAGATGCTTGTAATGTGGAAGCTGCTTTAGACATGATCCATGTTTACAGCTGTACCACCCTTACCTATTCTCTGTTCTGGTGCTGCTCCCATCTCCTAAGCCAATGTGTAGTACTATTTACATGACCCCCTCTCAGCACTCATGCAAGTCATGCTGAAGAGGGGCCATGAGTCCAGGGGTGGGCGGCAGTTTGGTGACTTGCAGACATCACTTACCATACCTACAGGAAATGCTTGCAGTGACAAGTTGGAATGACAAAATGGCCAACACAGATGTGGGTGCTGGACTCGGACAGAGTAAACCAGCATGCGCTGATTGTGTGTGTGTGTGTGTGTGTGGGGGGGTTGTCAGGGTGTACGACGGCATGCAGGGGCCGGTACGATCATAGATCAAGGGGGTGCCTGACAGTGGTGGTACTGCTTTCCTGACATGGAATACAAAGCAGATCCTGTCATTTCAGATCAGCAAACAAACACAAATCCGCAATGTGCAGGTCACAGTTCCTGGTTTGAAACTGGACACTGTGGGAAATGAGCAACGTGTTACAGTACTGTGTGCAGTGCTGCCAGTCCACACAGCAACCTACACAGCAAGTCACAAGTTGGGTACCTCAGGAATCAGTCCTGGGGCCAGTCCTCTTCAACATCTTCATTAGTGACCTTGCAGATGGACTAGAGGGTAAGGGTTGTCTGTTTGCAGATGACACCAAGATCTGCAACAGAGTAGATGATCCAGATGGGGTGGGCAGAATGAGAAGAGATCTGGATAAACTAGCAAAATGGTCAGAAGAGTGGCAACTGGGATTTAATGCAAAGAAGTGCAAAATCATGCACATAGGGAAGAGAAACCCTGAAGCCATCTATAGGCTGGGAGGAGATGCTAGCAGTCACAAAGGAAGAAAGAGACTTGGGCATCATCATCACTGATGACCTGAAATCATCCAAGCAGACCTCTAAAGCAGTAGGTAAGGCTAGGGGGGTGTTAGGGTGTATTAGTAGGGGTATCACAAGTCGTAAGAGGGAGGTAATAATCCCTCTTTACAAGACACTGGTTAGGCCCCATCTGGAGTACTCCGTGCAGTATTGGAGGCCACACCTTCACAAGGACATTAACCAAATTGAGGCAGTCCAGAGAAGGGCAACCAAAATGGTGCAGGGACTGCATCAGAAGACATATGAGGACAGATTAACAGAGCTCAGTATGTATACCCTTGAGCAAAGGAGGGAGAGAGGTGATATGATCGAGGCATTCAAACATCTTAAGGGCATTAACAAGGTGAAAGAGTCTAACATGTTTAAATATAAGAAAAATTGCAGGACAAGAGGACACAGCATGAAATTAGAGGGGGCCGATTAAGGGGGAATGTGAGGAAATTCTTTTCCACAGAAAGGGTGGTGAATGCATGGAATGGCTTACCACAAGAAGTGGTGGCTATGAATACAGTGCAGGGCTTCAAACAGGCATGGGATAGGCATAAGGGAGCAATACCAATGACTATGAATAGATAGGCCGCTGACAGAGCAAAGCCGATGGCACATTTATAAGGTAGAAAAAGAAATGGGCAGACTGGATGGGCCTTGCGGTCCTTATCTGCCGTCAACTTCTATGTTTCTATGTTACACCACTTGCATCACTGATTTTGTAACTCCATTGAGGCTGCAGGTGCTATGTAGAGACTTACGACAATCAAGAAGCGCCCACACTGCCACATTTGCACCGCAGAAAACCAAGCGCTCTAACTGCTGCAATGCAAATGTGGCAGTGTAAACAGGCCTAAAGACTGGTGTTAAGCTCCTTTTTTGCTTTAGGGCAAGAAAAACTTTCAAAATTGTGATATGGGCAGACACAGTCAAAGCCGTCTGCTTTTGTCAACCAGTGCTTGCAGGATCTACGCTGATTAAAAATACTGCAGGCCCCGTTTCCATTGTTAGGCATTCTTGTCAATGCCAATTTGACAGGAAGTAACAGGAAAATTTGTTTTAGGGGTTGCATTTGACCAAAAAAAAAAAAAAAAAGCGTACAAAGTCTTCCCTTCCTCGTACTATCCACTCTGCCTCTTCCCTCCTCTGCCTTAAATCCCTCCTTTGTAACTACTCACGCCTGTAACTGCCTCTGACAACACTCAGATCTGACATCCTCACCCCCCACCAACCTCCCTTCTAGGCATCATCTCATCTAGGTTTTTGCACATGCTGTGTGCCAAAATCTATTAATCAAAGTATTTGTGCATCTCTCCTTACGTACATAAAGTGGTGTATTGGTTTAGTGCACTTCAAAGTGGAGAGGGTGAAGTGGCTATTTAGCACTGCCTTTGCCAGCCCTGCTATATGGCCGCTTCTAAGTTGCTGGCTTGTTTGTTTAGCTCTTGTTCTACTGAACTATTTTATGTATCATTTATTGATCTCATTTGTATTTATTTACTGAGTATAAGATGCTCGGAGTTTCAGAAAAGCACTAAACAAAAACTTCTACCTACCTACCTATAATACCTACTTACCTACCTGCATACAGATCCCAAGGAGGGACTGGAGATCTACAGAATGGCTTGATTATGTTGAGAACTCTAAAAACCAACTAAGTGTGCATTTACACTTGGCTTGGCTCTCTCCTCCCCCCCCGCCTCTCCCCTTTCATCCCCCTTTGTCCCCACTTACTCCCTCTGTAACTCTAACCCTAGATTCTTCACCCTTACTGAAATGAAACCTTCTGCAGGCCAAGCTGCTTTCCCCCTTCCAGTTCCGGCTTTCCCTTCCTCTCCCTTAAATCCCCCCTTTGTAACTGCCTCTGATGACACTCAGATCTGGCATCCTCACCCCCACCACCACCACCACCAATCTCCTTCTAGGCATCATCTCATCTAGGTTTTTACACATGCTATATGCCAAATCTATTAATCAATGCATATGTCCATTCCGTCATAGCTAATGTAGGTTTATTTTATGTCTGACTCGTCCAACTGTATCTTGCTGTTTTTTTTTTTTTATTTATCTTATATTTATAAGTTTTACTGTACTCCACCCCCCCCCCCCAAACGCATACAGAAGCGGATTACAGCTCAGTATGTCTTTCCTGGTAAAACTTTGAAAATAAATACTATAGAATATTCCAAAGAGGATAGTCAAAAACTGGCCTTGCCATGCCTATTTTTATGACAGGTCAGTCTGTTGTGATGGAAGGGCCTGCAATGTAAAGAAAAAAAAACAAACAAACAAAAAAAAAAAACACATTAGGTCAGAAAGTCTTGGTGAAGCTTGTTATATAGGTTTCATGGAAAAGATATAGGTTTCATGTTTTCAGAAAGCCTACATCTGTCAAATCCGTTGAATACACGAGTTTCTTGCTCGATGATTTCTATTTATTTTTTTTTGTTACAGCCTTTTATTTTCTGTGACTGAAGAATAAACCTAAGAGTCATAGTGCCATCAATTAAATGGAAGGACTGGCACAGTAAAGCCAAGCCTTGTCCAGCTCAGAGAGCAGACTGCTCCATACCTTTCTGAGGGCTACAAATAATGGATCTACCTCTGGTTCCATGGAAAGCACTCTCCAGGGCTGCCCACCTCCCCGAACTGGAGTCGTCTTTGCATGACTCTGACCCATGGCTGGGAGGAATACAGCATCAGGCCCTATCGCAGGAACTGCAGTCACCTCCTCATCAGCTCACGGGGGTATGTGATTGTGCTTTGAGTAGCCACAATCACCCTGGGATGCTAAGTAGGTCACCTCTACAACATACCCTGAGCCCCTGCAGTTCTAAAGGGTACATCCAAGAATGCTACTTGGAACCTCCATAGGACAACTCCAAGCACTGCTGCTATATCACTGGACTGGACTGTTACATATCCTTTTGTTTAAAAAAACTCAAATTTTGTGCAACAGAAACTGCCTTATTTGGAGGAAAAACTTCACCACTGATTCAAATCGTTCTCAAGACCTGCTTAGAACCATGTGACAGCAGAAGGGGACCGCAAAATCCATCTAGTCTGCCCATTTTGACTACCCCCACCTTATAATTTTCCTAGATTACCACAGTACTTGTCCCACGCCAAACTGAATGCAGTGACAGTCTTAGATTCCACTACTACTGTGGGAAGACTATTCCAAGGTCCCACCACTTGCTCTGTGAAGAAGGACCTTCTATGGTTGGATTTGAACCTACCTCCAATAAGGTGCATGTTGTGTCCTCTTGTTCGTGGTGATTTGTTTTCTTAGGATAGGTGTTCCCAATTTACCTGATTTATCCCTTTCATGTATTTAAAGGTTTCTATCATATTGCCCGTTTCTTCTCTGTTCAAGGGAGTACAACTGCAGGTGCCACAGTGTAGCTTTTTGTTCCTGGTGTAAGCCATGCACCCTTTTCGTGGCCCTCTGCTGCACTGCCTCCAGGCGATCAATATCCTTTCTGAGGTGCAGCCTCCAGAACTGTACACAGTACTCAAGATGTGACCTTACCAATGTCCTGTAGCGTGGCATTACCACCTCTTGTTTTCTACTTGAAAGGCCCCTGCCTATACACCCAAAAATGCCACTGGCTTTTTGTGCTGCCTTTTCACATTGTCTTCCTACTTTTAAGTTATCAGAAATCAGTACTCCGAGGTCCCATTCGAGTTTTGTTACTGTCAATTGTTCTCCGTTCGGTGTGTATGATGCCTTTTCCACCCTATCTTCTCATCCCAACACCACACAACTTCATTTCAAACCTTATAATTTTGACTTGCTGTAATCTTGTAGCTTCACTGTACATTTTTGTACAGCATTTAGAGATATTCTGCTTGACAAAAACATTCTGTACAGCAAAAACGTATGCTGTCTGTAAACACAGATATTTATAAACACCTTGCTGATAAAAGCATGTGAGACCCTCTGAAAAGATTACCATAGTAGTTCTAAAACCATGACACCATTCAAAGGGGTAAGTAAACTCACCATAAAGAGCAGTCCATGTTTGATTAATTACATCTAGGCAAACTGTTCCTGACCTGAAATGTAACAAAAAACACTGAATTAAAATACTTTCATTGGGTTACACAAAAACAGATACTGTGGGCAGAAAAGGTTTACAGTGCAAAGATAACCTCCTGGGATAAGCAAGCAACATTACACAGAATCAACTGCAACTTCCTGACAGAAATTACTTGGCTTTTGGTGTTTCTATCTCTCCTTAAGGTCAAGTCTGTTTAAATGTGAAATAAATAATGTATAATCTTAACCCTTACTGTGCAGTGGACTGATATATCAGTCCAGAATTCCTATATGTTTTAATTCTGCTGGCAGCCTAAGGGTTAATTGCCACTTTTTTTAATTTTGAAAAAAAAAAAAAAACTGCCTTGTGATGGCTTTCTGTGGAATCCTACCCTGCCCAAGTCAATTCTCGATAATACATGTGTGTGTAATAAAGACATGCCAGAGTGTGTGATTATGGGGGAATAACTACATGGCTCAAGTGTGTGTTAGGTATGAGGCGCTTGTGCCAAGTGCCATTAAACACATAACAGCAAGTACAATTATTCCCCATACTCACACAACACCGAAATGTCTTAAAGCACTTAAAACAAGGGACCTTGCTTTGCTTAGGTACTGTAAATATGGGATATGACATGGGTGAGCGTGAGATAGCAGAAATATCTCCACAAGCTGCCTCTGAACTCTTGATATCCCACGAGTGGTATCTGGAGTTCAATGACAGCGAGTGGAGATATTTCTACTAGCTCACTGCCACCCATGTCATATTTGATTCATTCAACAATTGTGGGTCTCTCTTTTCAGTTTTAAAGTTATTTGCATTTATATGTTGGAAAAAGTGAAAACTGGATTTTGTGCTGTTTTTTGCTAATTATAAAAAAACTAAAAGATATCTGTAAATGAAACACCACTCACTTTATAGATCTTTTTGTGCTGAATAACTTTCGTGCTCACAGTACAATGCTACCATTTTTCGTTTTAATGTTATTTGCATTTGAATACGGTTAGTACTGAGCTGTAGCTTCTCTGGAGACCATGTTCCCTGGGTCTGACTGTCTCCCAGATGAGCATCCCACCCAAGCCTGGAGGCGTCCGTAGTCAGGATCTGGTTCGGGGGCTCCTGCAGAAAAGGGACTCCTCTTTCCAGGTTGGAGGGGTCCCGCCACCAAGACAGTGTTCTGACCAGATCCGAGATCCTGACCAGTTGGTCCAGACCATCAAATCTTTAGTCCCACTGCACCCTGAGCATCCACTGTGCGACTCTCATGAGGAGGTGGGTTAAGGGAACTGTAGGGATGGCCGCCGCCATGTGCCCCAAAAGACTGAGGAAAGTCCTGGCCTGGACTTGCTGGGCCATGGATACCGTTCGGGCAACTGCCCGTAGACAATCTCCCCTGTCCTGCAGGAGGAAGGCCATACCCTGAACCATGTCCAGGACCGCTCCTATGAAAGGAAGTCGTTGACTGGGCCCCGGGGACAACTTTGAAAGATTCAGGGTGATCCCCAACTCGCGAAAAAGAGTAAAGGTGTCTCCGAGAGTATGCAGAAGGAGCCCCCTTGAAGGAGCTACTAGGAGCCAGTCATTCAGATAAGGGAAGACGTAATGGCTCTTGAGTCTGAGAGCCGCAGTCACCACTGCCAGCCATTTGGTGAAGACTCGAAGAGCGGAGGAGAGGCCAAACAGCAAGACCCGGAACTGATAATGTCTCCCCTGGAAATGGAACCTCAAAAACGTCTGATGGGAAGGAAAGACCCCTATGTGCATGTAAGCATCCAGCATGTCCAGGGAACAAAGCCAATCCCCTTGGTGCAACAGGGGAATGAGGTCTGGAAGCATCACCATCCTGAACCGTTTATATTCTATGTAGCAACTTAAGGGAGCTGTGGTCCGGGATGGGTAGAAGATATACAGGTTACTCACCTGTAACAGGAGTTCTAGGAATGGTATATGTTGTTCATCCACACTGTCTGGCAGGTTCCTTGCCGCTTTAAATCTTGCCGGAAGGTCTTCAAGCTGGCTCCTCCCACCCACCCGGGTGGTAAAACTCTCGGCTCCGCCCCATGACACCAGATCTAGCCCGCTGGAAGCCAGGTCGTATGGCCAGGAGGTGGAGAATAGGATGAACAACATATACCATTCCTAGAACTCCTGTTACAGGTGAGTAACCTGTATTTCTCGGGACATGGATATGTTGTTCATCCACACTATCTGGCAGACTCCTAGCAGTTCTCCGGGAGGAGGGAGGCAAGGCGCACACCCCCTACTTAGGGAATAAGGACTGGAGAACCGAGGTCCCAAAACCAGCATCCCGGTGTGACTCTAGGTCGATGTGGTAATGGGTAATAAAGATGTGTGCCGACTTCCAGGTAGCAGCCCTGCAGATTTCCTGGATAGGGACGTCCCTGGAAGCAGCCACCGAAGCAGCGGTATGGCGGGTAGAATGAGCTCTTGTCCCTTTGGAAGGCTCCATGCCTGCCAACCTATAGCAGAGATCTATGCAGAAGGTGACCCACCTGCCTATTGTCCGCTTGGCTGCAGGTCTGCCAGGTGCGGCTTCAGCGTAGGTGACAAACAGCTGGCGAACCACTCCCCGAACTTCAGCCGTTCGATCCTTATAATAAGAGAGTGCTCTTCTAGGGTCCAAAGTATAGAGTCTATATTCGGCCTCCGAGGTGTGATTGGGGTAGAACACCGGCAGAGTCAACACCTGGTTAAGGTGAAACTCCGACACCACCTTCGGAAGGAATTTCGGATGGGGGCACAGGACAACCTTGTCCCTGTGGAAGACCAGATATGGAGACTCGATGGAAAGCGCCTGGAGCTCTCCCATCCTTCTGGCTGACGTGACAGCCACCAAGAAGGCGGTCTTCCACAACAGGTGAGAAATGTCACACCTGTGCATCGGTTCGAATGGCCTGCCCATGAGCTTTGCCAGTACCAGCAGTAGATCCCAGGAAGGTGGAGGTTCTCGCACTGAAGGGGATATGTGATCAAGGCCTTTGAAAAAGTGCCCAACCACCTTCTCCTGTGCCACCGACTGCTTCCCGGCCCGCGCCCGGTAAGCAGAGATGGCTGCCAGGTGCACCTTGAGGGTCAGCCGACCCAAGCCCTAGCTGAGAAAGGGATCACAGGTAGTCCAGAATGCTTGCCAAGGAACAGGAGGAAGGGTCCAGCCCCTTGCCCTGACACCAAATGGAGAATCTCTTCCATTTGAAGGCATAGCATTTTCTGGTCGACTCCTTACGGGAAGCCTCAACGACGCTGAGGACCTCGTCGGAAAGACCCAAGGTCTGGAACTCTAGTCGCTCAGGAACCAGGCCGTCAGGTGCAGGGATTGAAGGTCCGGATGGAATACCTTCCCCTGGTTGACTGAGATCAGGTCCAGGCGGGCTGGAAGCCGCCTCGGGAGCCTGGAGCTGAGGCTGAGGAGATCTGAATACCAGAACTGGTGGGCTCAGTCTGGGGCTACCAGAATCACCTGCCCCTTGTCCCTCCCCGCCTTGAGAAGCACCTTGTGATCAAGGAAATGGGGAAAGGCGAGAAGAGGCCCGGGTCCACGACTGGAGAAGGCATCCCCCAGCAGCAAGCCCTGCTGAGGGGACGGGCATGAAACAGCCCTCAGCTCGTGATTCTCCCTGAGGCAACAGGTCCACCTGAGGCATGCCCCAGTGGGAGAACAGATCTTGTACTACCTCCAGCAGGAGAGACCACTCGTGTGATGCAGCTCCTATCCGGCTGAGGGCATCAGCCAGAATGTTGGAGGCTCCTGCCACGTGGATGGCAAGGAGATCTGCCTCCAGCCTGCGCACGAGGGACCAAGTGCGGAGAGCTTCCCTGCACAGAGGCATGGAGCGCGTCCCGCCCTGACGGTTTAGGTAGTACATGGTCGTGGTATTGTCCGTCTGGACCTGGACCACTTGACCCCGCACAAACGTAGCGAGGGCGGTGAGGGCTAGGCGAACCGCTCGAAGCTCCAGCAGGTTGATGTGGCATCGGGACTCCCGAGGGGACCAGAGGCCGTGCGCTCTGTGCTCCCTCAGATAGTCACCCCAACCCATCAGAGAGGCGTCAGTCGATAGAGACTGTCGGCTCGGGGCGGACAAACGGGATGCCCTCCTGCAGATGAGCTGGAACGATCCACCACTGGAGAGCGTTCCAAATCTCCTGGGTCACTGCCACTGGCTGGTCCAAGGGACCGGAGTGCTGTGACCATTGGCTGGCCAGTCCCCATTGTAGGGGATGCATGTGCCAACGGGCCTATCGGACCACGCTGGTGCAGGCCGCCATGAGGCCCAGGAAGTCCCAGGCAGGGCGTGATTGCCCAACCTGAAATGACTGGGCAAAGGAGGAAAGAACCTCGGCCCTGTCCACCGGGAGCCGTGCTCTGGCTCGCAGAGAGTCGAGCTCTGCCCTGATGAACTGGATCACCTGCTTTGGCACGAGTTCTGACTTGGCCTCGTTGATGAGGAGGCCAACTTGAGAGCAAACCTAGAGGGCCAGATCCCTGGACCGTTCCACCTCCGGTCTGGAGGAGGCCGCAATCAGCCAGTTGTCCAGGTAAGGGTACACCCGGACCCTTCGGCGCCGCAGGAATGCTGTCACCACTGCCATGCATTTGGTGAAGACCCTGGGAGCTAGAGAAAGGCAGAAGGGCATGGCCCGGAACTCGTAAAGGGACCCCTCTGCTCTGAAGCGGAGGAATCGCTGGTGGGACGGACAGATTGGGACGTGAAAGAACGCGTCCTGGAGGTCCAGAGAACAGAACCACATGCCTCACTCCAGGGATGGAATGATCTGAGCCAGAGTGACCATCCTGAAGGTTCGAGACCTTAGGAACCTGTTCAGGTCATGCAGGTCTAGAATGGGGTGCCAGACCCCCATCTGTTTCGGGACCAGGAAGTACCTGGACACAAACCCTGGGTCTAGTGGAGGATCCGCCACCTTCCTGATCACCTCCTTCTGGAGGAGCAGGACAATGTCGGCACGACGGGCCGACAGAGAGGCTGCGGACCCCGTAGCCCCCCGTGGCGCGACGGCTCAGAAGGGCGGGGCCTGCTCGAACTCCAGAGGCAGACCCCTTCCTACCACTTCCAACACCTAGCGGTCCGTGGTGATAGCGGACCAGGCAGAGCCGTCCCTCCACGGGGGGAACCCAGGGGGAAGCGACGCAGCTGGGGGCGACACCCCTCAACCCGTCACTGGGCAGGCTTGGAGGAAGGACCAGCTGAGGGACCTCCTGGGCCTTTTCCTCCCGGCTTCCTGCTGGAGGAAGCTGCAGGCTTGGCTTTGGGGTGCCAAATGTGAGCCTGCCGGCCCTGATGCTGATGTTGCTGGGCCAGACGTGCCGCAGGGGCAGAAGGGCGAACAGGCTTATGCTGCTGCCGGCGGCCTTTGTCCATCTGGGCAGACGCATCCAAGTCCAAGGTGGCATTGGACTTCTCAATTCTCTGGAGGTGGCCTTCCACCCCAGGCCCGAACAAGTCTGTACCCAGGAAGGGGACGTCTGCCAGCATGTGCTGGGTATCTGCCGTGAAGGTGGAGATCTGCAGCCAAGCTCTGTGGCGCATGGCCACTACTGACCGGGCACAGGAGTCTCCAATATCGAGAGCCGTTTGGAGCTGCTGTTTCACCACTGCCCTTCCCTGATCCCGCACCTGCTTGACCGTAGTCTGCAGGTCAGCCGGGAGATGAGGGATCACCTCATCCAGGGAGTCCATAAGGGCATGGTAGAAGTGTGCCATCACTACACCCAAACTGGCCTGACGGAGGCCAAGGGAGGACGCAGCGTACACTTTACACCCGGCATAGTCCAGCTTTTTGGACTCTGTCGGGGAGCTTGTCCACGTCCCTGGTGTTCCTGGAACGCCAGAAAACACTACTGGTAAGCAACCCCTCCGCAGAGGGGTGCTCTGAGAAACCGGACAGTGACCCGGTGGGGACCACGTACTTCCTGGCCATCCTGGCTGAAGGAGCAGGACAAGAATCCGGCTGCTGCCATAACTCCAAGGCTGGGCTAACAATGGCTTCAGCCACTGGAAAGGCCTCCTGGAGAATCCTCGGTCCAGTATCTCCATGAGGGGATACTTGGCCCACTTGGATACGGGCTCGAGCTGCATCCCAGTAGACTCTGAGATGAGCCGAAGCAAACCCATGAACGAGGATGGGCTCTCGTCCATCGACTGTCCCCCAGAGGACTCCAGGTCGAGAGACCTGGAGAACAGGGAAGAGTCATCGTCAGACTCAGAGGAGTCTGCAAATAGCTGCCGAGGGCCTGAGCCACCCTCCACTTGCGAGGACTATTGGGAGTGAGGGTGACCGACAACCGATGGGGCAACCCATGACCCGACCGAGAATCCTTGGTCGGAGCCCCAGTTTTTGGTTATGGAGGCAGGGGTTCCACAACGATGGGTGGTGCAGCTGGTTTTGGCCGAACAACCGGCGCCGGCTTCGGCTCCTCGATGACAAGGGGTTGTTTCGGCTGCTCAGGTGACAGCCACTTAATGGCCGGGGAAGGTGACGGAGTCGGCTTGTTCCCGGTCAGAAGGAGCTGCTGCCACATTAAGTCCTCGTAGCGTCGACGCAATTTGCGCCGAAGCCTTTCCACCGAGGAGGAGGAAGAAGATGAGGACGAGCGGCGGCGCCGCTTCCCTTGGTGCCGAGACCAAGACCGCCGATGTCGCAGGATCGGGTTGGACCATGAAGAGGTCCGGAGACAGAGACTGTCTGTGTTTCCCAGGGTGGGTCTGGGAGGGAGCGGGGGAAACCCGTTCCTCCCTCGGCTCGGGAGCCTTAACCAGAGACTCCGGCCCAGGAGGCGCAGGCAAGTCCTCGGTTTCCACAGGGGGAACCGGTGAAGAAGGGCTGTCGGCTTCTCCAGTCGACAGCTCGTCCGATGGGTCGAGAAAAATCTCGACCGCGTCAACGGGTGTCTCGGCCGGCTGACCTGACGGGGACACCGTGAAGCCAGCCGCCTTAGCCGCAACCTCGACTGAAGTCGAAAGTTGAAGGTCCGGGGAAGGGGACCTCTCCCGCTCCCACGAACGCCGACCGTGGGACTTACCCTTCGAGTCCTTTTTCTTGGACTGAGAGGAGTGTCTCGATGGACCCTCACCTTTCTTGGAGAGGGACTGACAAAGCTCCTTAAAAGAAGCCGTATAGGAGGAGCCCAAGGAGAGCGGGATAAATGCCGTGACTGAGGAAGATGAAGATGCAGCCTGGGCCGCCTCCTCCTCGAGGGCGATCAGCTGTTCAAGTTACTCAGCAAAGCCTGCTGCCGTGGAAACCGCCCAACGGGCCTCCTTATACTTCACCGGCGGTATAAGTCTCTCAGGGCGCCCAAGTTGTACCCTGGCAGCACGGTCTTCGGGGACATTTGCCGAGAAGGACTTGCACAAATGGCGGATCGGTCCGAGACATCTTCTGCCTGCATGGGCACCCCCGAAAACCGGGAGTTGATTTGTCCATTGCAGCCGCGGAGGAAGAAACAGAACGAAGTCTTGTAAACTTTTAAATGAGTTTCGGGTAAACCGAAGAGTTTGGATCCAGTCTAAACGCAGAGCGCTAAGGAGGGAACCTGAGCTTCCAAGCGGTAAGGAAAATCTGGCGTCATGGGGCGGAGCCGAGAGTTTTACCACCTGGGTGGGTGGGAGGAGCCAGCCTGAAGACCTTCCGGCAAGATTTAAAGCGGCAAGGAACCTGCCAGACAGTGTGGATGAACAACATATCCATGCCCCTAGAACTCTGGTTTTCTTTGGGAGTAGGAAGAAGTGGGAGTAAAAACCTCTCCCTTGCTGTCCCTGGGGGACTAGCTCTATCGCCCGTTTCTGCAAGAGGGTCTGTATCTCTCTTTCTAACAAAGGGACATGTGAAGGAGGATCATGGGAGGACCTTGGAGGATTTTCTGGCGGGACTTGTGTGAACTCCAAAGTATGCCCTCTCCTTATTAGATCCAGGACCCAGAGGTCTGATGCTATTTTACTCTAACCCTCCAAGTAGAGGGAGAAATGACCCCCTACTACCTGCCCCATGGCTTCCACCGGAGGAGGGGGGGTTGGTAGGGAGTCATTGAGAAGCTCTGGGAGGACTTTGGGCCTCTAGGGGAGCGCCCCCATCAGTCTGGGTTGTGGCCTTCCTTTTGAAGCCGCCTCACTACAGAAATTTACCTCAGTTGTTCTGCCCTGAGGACTTCCAATAGGAGCATTTATGAAATGGCCTTTGGTCCCCCCTTGTAAAGTTTTCGGATGGACCAAACTGAGTTCCCGGACTACTGGAGATGAGAAATCAACTTCTCAGTCTCCTCCCCAAACAAGACAGAACCTTGGAATGGGAGATCCTTGATTCTGGACTTCAGATCCTAGAAGAATCCAGAAACCCTTAACCAGGCATGGTGCCCAAGGCAAACGCCGGAAGCCGCAGCCCTAGATGCCATATCTGCAGTATCGTACAAGGCCCGCAACACATGCAACCCTATGTCCAAACCTGATTTCAATATCTCCAGCAATTCGGTCTTTTGCACTGAATCTGGAAAGGCTTGAGAAACTTCCTGACCCTTCTCCTACAGTGCGTTCTGGTACTGGACCACATGCATGAGAAAGTTAAGAGACCTGATGGAGCAGGTGGAGGCAGAATAAATCTTCTTGCTCACCTGGTCCAAGTACCTGGACTCTGTCTCGGGAGGCTGTCAGCCAAGGTGCTTCAGCTGCTTAGACTTGTCATGGGCTGCCGTAATAGCCATGGAGTCCACTTGAGGGTGTTCCGCCAGAAAAGGCTCCTCCCTCGGTGCTCTATAAAGCCTGTCTGACTTTTTGGGAACTGCCGGGGTAGCAGCTGGATGCTTCAAGGTAAGCAGAGTCAGTTCCTGGAAGGTATCCACCATCAAGGGACCACTAGAGGCTTTGGCTCCTTTGCCTCAGGTATTTGGCCAACCTCCAGCGTTCCGGATCCAAGTTATCCGTCTCCCATTCATTGGCGGCTTGGATGTGCCTCATGACGTCCATAAAAGTGGGATCGTCTGGAGGTGATCGAGGGGTGTCCTTTTCATCTGGGGACACCCTCTCCCTAGAAAGGGACCGGTCGGACTCCCGAGGAAGAGCAAGACCTGCCCTCATCAGGGCGGGAAGACGCTGACCCCAACCTGGAGGAGCTTCTGTCCTCTGTGTGCTAGCCACTAACTGACCGATGACAGCTGTGGGACCGGCATCTGCTTGGGGACTGACGACTGCTATGGGTCCGGCGATGGCTGGTCAAGTGCCCGTGGTGGCTGCCGGACCTATGGTGACTATGGGATCTGCTCCTGCTAGGCGACCGATGGCAGCTAACCGACTGGGAACACTGACGTTGCTTGCGGTCATTGGAGCTAGAACGGCTATGGATCACTGTAGGTCAGCGGGACCTGGAAGGTTCTGGCCGCTCTTCGAGAACAGGCTTGTCCACTGGGGCAAAAGGACTGCTGTTTATAATCTGGTTCTCCGTTTTGTTAGGGACTGGGGTAGGGTCTGGCTTGGGAGGAACGACATCCTGCCTGACCTGGTGCCACCAGAACTGAAAAAGTTCAGTGAGCTCCTCCCCCCTACTAAACTGTGACGCTATGGCCCCAGCCAGGGCATCGGGCATAACAGAGTGGTCCTGGGGAAGCAGCGAAGCTGGCAACTCAGGGAGATCCTGAGGCGAAGTGCCCACAGAGAAGTCCTCCGGGGTGGAGGCTCTCTGCACCGACGACTGTATCGTCTCTGGTGTCGCCTGACCCAGTAAGTAATCGGCGCCTGTACCCGAGGCCAGTTTCTGGCCACCTGGCTTAACTGGCCTTGGGTCTTGCTTCACTGAAGACTTAGAAGGGCGGGAAAGCTGAGGAGGACTTTGTGGAGGGCTCCCGTCTTTCAAAGAGGCCTTATCCGGAGCCCCAGGTAGGGCCGAGACAGAGGCTTTCTTTGGCAGGGCCAAGGTATGTGCGAAGGGGCCAAAGAGGTAGTGCCAGCGGTAGAATGGGGGGGGGGTGCGCAAGGGCGTGACCTTCACCTTCGAGGGTGGCACCGGCTGGGAGACCGGGCCCTGCTTACTTTCCACCGACGCAGGGGTCTTGGCATGGCCAGATGGCCTACCCCGGTCCTGGGACTGTTTGGCGTGGCGGGAATGGTCAGAACCGCCTAAGCCAGACAAGGAAGCCTTCCTACAGGGAGAGCGAGAGCGCAGATGGGACCGGCTCTGGTCCTTGTCGCGGGACTTACGGCAAGACTTGTCCTTTTGTTTAGACTTTTCCCGTGGAGAGAGCTGCATCATGGCAACCTACTTTCCTAAAAGGTGGGCCTCGAGTGCCTTCAGGCGTCGAATCCTTATCTTGCTGGTAAAGTCTCTGCAGATCCTGCAAGCCTGGGTGTCATGGTCCACTCCAAGGCAGAACACGCAGGCCTCATGGGAGTCCTTAGCAGGAATATGGAGGCCACAGGAACACTTGATTTTCGTCGGTCTTGACGAGGACACCAACGATGGTGAAGAAGACACACAACAAGACACTCGAATCAAAATCATCACTGAGAAAAAAACAGAGAAAAAATACTTGGCTGAACTGCAAAACAACGAGCCAAGAGCAACCGTCAGAGCGGGTCTGTGGGAAAAGAACTGAGGTGGGCAGGGACTTTGTACCACGGATCATCGCCAGGGCTGAGCCGACCGGACATTGCTAGCTAAGAGTTTATTGATGGGTCTTAGTGCCTGCAGCATAGTCCTAATGGTAACGGCCTGCTGCAAGAACTCCCACATGAAGTAAGATCTGGTGATTGGGCACCCCGATGTTGGTAAAGCTATAAAGATTTCAGTACACTAGGAGTGGGCTCCCCAGTGTACCACAGTGGTGGGTGGGCAGAAGAGGGTAGATCTGAACTGCCAACATGGGGATTGGGCACCCTGATGTCGGCAGAACAATTTAAAGAAAAATCATTTCAGGACACTGGGAGTGGGCTACCCAGTGTCCCACAGTGGCACAAGGGGGTTATTCTTACTGCCAACACAGGGACTAGGCACCCTGATGTCGGCAGAAATGTTAGTATGAAAGAAAACATGCCACACCCCAAAATGACCGACATTGTGAGAAGGGATTCCGTTTTGTGACATACAATCCCATGTCGCACTTTGCCAGCGTCATATAATCCCTTGTCCTGCAGAACATCTATTTTTTCCCATAAGAAATAATGGGAAATTAAACATTTCTTAACTTTTGAACAGAGTAATATTTTTCACCAAACCTTCAAAAGGCACATCTGTGAGACAAAAACTTTCTACCCTGAAAATTTCAAACCACAACTTAAAACCATTCCTGAGATACAAGTGGGCAAAAAAATGCCAAAAAAAAAAAACAAACCTTCTGTATGTTTAACATTCTGTATCTTGGAAACCACAAAATGTATTCAAACAAAATTTGCCAGATACAGAGACTCATCAAAGTCCATTATACATGCCAAATTTCATGCACATAACTTGAACCACTACAAAGTTATAAGGGATTCAGTTTTGCAACATACAATCCCATGTCGCACTTCACCTGTGTGTAACCCCCCTGCAAATGGGGGTTCCCAAAAGACTTCCAGGAGCTTGCTTGAATGCTCCAAGCCTGAATGGTGTTTGGCATTTAAGCCATTTATCAGTGAGTGTTTTTAGAGCCTCTGGTACTGTCTCTTTAAGAGCTGTCTGCTTGCAGACATAATTAGTTTGTATGAGGGGACTTTGTGCTTCTCTGAGTACCACTCAAGCTGCGCCAATTCACTTCATTTTGCAGTCACTAGGAGTGCAAAGGAACCTATCTGAAAGATGTAACTGTTTGCCAGAAATTATTTAGAGTAATAATGAAATTACAGTTTGTCTAACCTGCTTTTGCAGTCAGAACTGTGTCTGCTAGTTCCCCATTCTAGTTTTGAACTGCTGAACTGGACCAATCAGTGTGGGGTAAGCTAGCTCTAAAATGGTGCCTTGGACTTAATCAGAACTTGGACTCATAATCTGAGCCAGCCACAAGAGGATTGTATAGACAGTGACTCTGGGAGATGTAGTTTAGACTTCAGCACCTTTTGGACCAACAGCAGCAGTCTATTGTGAGTGACAGCCAATCCAGTCAAGAACTGGGAGGAACTCAAAGGAAGTGCCCGTTTTGTCGGGTTGGAGTTTCAGTTGAGCTTTGGCAGTGAAGAAGGAAGGAGCCCTGTGCTTTTTCAGTGTGCAGTTTTAGTCAAAAACGGTGCAAGGCCCAGAGTTCCGGCTTGCAGCTTGTGTAACAGCTTGTTAGGACTGAACTGCCCCTGTGAAAAAGAATCAAAGGATCTCTGAAGAGTAGAAACCAGGCTCACCTGTAGAAGACTGGAGGAATTGCTGAAAATTGCACTCGGTCTGTCAGGAACTGAATCTGCTGTGTGTTCTCCCGGTATTGTGCAGTAATTGCGATCGGATACAGATGCAGCCTGCCTGGTATAGTGCTTTTTTATATGGATGTGTGAAGAGGTTTGTACCTCAAGTGAGCCCTGCTGACATTGAAGGACCCTATCTTATTTGGAGGTCGGAGTACTAATTCAGGGTCGCCTCCTGTTGAATTGCCACATTAAATCCAAATGGAATTACTGTACTGCTGACTGTTTAATTCTCCTTTCTCTGTGTGGAAAGGGCCCTACCAGCTGCCACGGTTTGGACTAGCCACTAGGGCTTGGGTACCCAGGACAGTAACTGATAGGATAGGCCTGTGCACAGAGCCATAGGTAGATTATTAGAGTGATAAGCTAATTCAACCTGATTTCCCTGTCCTTGTATATCCCCAACAAATCAGAGCTGCTTGTTTCAGCAAAGTTATACTGCCTGGAGGTATTTGTCTATGTTAAAGTACTGTACTGTGATTGTTGCACTGTATCTCATTTCACAGGAGGTCCAGTGCCGGAACCAGACCTGGGGGTAAGTGTATACTGTGAAGGTAATTCTGATATATTGTGTGGGCCCTAGTGGGGAAGAAAGGGGTTGCAGTGTCCCAGAGGGCTGTGACCAAGTTAGTTTAACTATTGCAAACCCTGACCTCTGGGTGGAGGCACCGCCATTGGATCCAGGCCCCTCAACCTGTTAGTGGCAAATCAGGCAGGGTAGTAGCCCTGGGATAGCGCCATCTAGGGGTTACATCTTGGAGGCTCACCGCTGGGATTGTGTGTCCTCTAGTGGCCATATTTTCGAACCACTGTTAAGAAAAAAATGGGTACCCCGACAGAAGTGGCTGTGCACCGGCTGGTGGAGTGGTGTACTGGGGAGGAGATCGACCCCCAAAATGCTATGCTTATCCTGGACATCCCCCTGGGTATCAATATGGACACTGTGCAGGGAGTACTTTCCAAGGTGGAAGGTTTACAAAACCCTGTGGTGGTGGGTCGGCATGCTAATCTGCTCACCCACACTTTCCTGGCCCTAGTAGAGTTTAAGGATCCCATAGATAGCTCCAAAGTGCCACAGACCATTACCCCAGAGGGAGCCCTCACTGCTTGGAGAGTGATAACTAAGGACAGTAAAGACCCGGGGGGGAATGAGGCCACACCACTATCTGAAACTTTTGAGGAGAAATTTGCTAAATGGTTGCTGGGGAAGGGAAAACTGTGGAGGACTTGAAGAAACTATTTGCCACCTGGGGTGTTCCTCCCCCAACACCCTCTCCTGCTCCAGTGCCCGTAATGGTGGCTGAACCAATGCAGACTCCTATTTCTGCACCTGCCATTAGTCACGACTCTTACCGAAGGTTGAGGATCTTCTCTGGCACCCTCCCCACCCCCCAAGGGGAGGATGACTGGGAGACCTGGATAGACTATGTTGCCCCCCAAGTGCTAGAATGGCAATGCTTGGAAGGCGAAAAGCGAAAGAGGGTTAGTGAGAGCCTCCGAGGTCCTGCCCTGGCTACCATCCGTGCTAAACGGGCCAGTAACCCTGAAGCGACTGCACAGGCCTATCTTGAGGCCTTGGAGAATGTGTAGGGAGCCCAGATTCTGATGAGGACCTATGGTGGAGAGTAAGAGATGCACAACAGTACCAAGGGAGTTGTTGTCTGTGTATGTATCTCGGCTGGAAAAATTGTTGCAAGAATGCCTCAGAAAGGTAGTTTGCCAGCGATTGAACTGGACCGAACCAGGCTGGACAGGATCCTTAAGTCTGCCCCTCTCAGAACTGCTGTTGCTTCAGTTACGCCTGGCAGATCGACTGAATCCCCACCCTCCTATGATGAGTTAATGAGAGAAATTGGAGGAGTTGAGAAAAGACGACTGAGGACCTGCACCAATAGCTGCAGCTACGACCGAGTGACTGAGGGTGACCCATCAAGTGAAGTTCAGGGACAGAGGTTGGCAGTCAATGAGTGCTCTGACAAGGAAAAGATATGTCACAGTGGGAAAACTGTTGAGAGAGATCCGAATTCAAAAACAGTCCTTTATGAAGGCCACGCCTGCAAGTACGGGCCCTGACCTATATCCGACTGCATACTGCTATGGGGTGGGGGTACCCACCCATGTATCTCCTGCTGATAACAGCTCCGAATTCGATTCCTTGACCATGGAAGTGGAGAACTGATGAGATGTCTCCAAATGCTTATCACGCTCACAGACAGAGATGGCACCCAGGTTTCCAGTTAGTAATACCCCACTCTGGCTCCCAGTGTGGCGCCTCAGCCAGCTCAAACTCCAGAAAGTATGTTTTGCTATAATTGTGGGAAAGATGGGCACATGAAAATGGAATGCCAGTCCCCAAAAGACACTGACAAAGTTGCATATAGGCTACAAGGAGAGCTTGGAGAAGAAATCAGTGGTTAAGAGGTGCACGATATGATCCCAGTGAGGGCACCAAAATGCTAATTCACATCCTTTGTGGCAAGGTCAGTTGCCCAGGCCCCCACTACCGCCTCCAGACTGGTCCAGAATAGTGGGTCCCTCCATGGAGACCACTGTAAAGGTGAATGGAGTGTCTACAAGAGCTGTATTAGACAGTGGCTCCCAAGTGACAATTATGTTCCAGGATTGGTATCAGAAGCATTTGTCAGACGCACTTACAACCATTAGAAGGACTGCATGTATGGGGTTAAGGGAGAAGGCCTACCCTATTCGGGTATATCCGAATTTGGCTGTCTTTCCCCACCTCCGTGGCTGGAGTGGCCGAACAAGTAGAGACCCTAGCCTTAGTGTGTCCCCCACTGGACTGTATGATGGTGTCCTTTGTTGACTGGAACAAATGCTCATATGTTCGGAAGGCTGGCACAGTTGTGTTATGAAAACAGGGGTCAAAGACTAGTAGAGCTTTAAGAGTTCCGGCTTTAATTAAGAAGGCTTATGAGGCACAGAGAGATGCTGAAAAACAGAACCAGAGGAACCGGTCGAATTGTATGGAAGAAGGATCCTGAGTCTCTGATCCTGGCGCCAAATGCCCAGTGTACCTTACAGGAGAGGTCCGATCAGAAAGGATGTTAAGAATAAAATATTAATGTTGGATGCACCAGGCGATGGAAAATTGCCAGAGGGACTGCTGGTCAAGCTTCTAGTATTTTGCTCCGCTAGAGCCCATGCTTATGCCAGAAGGGTAATGGTCCAAGTTCATAATGTGTCTGAAAGAGACATTCGAGTAAACAGAGGTTGCATCCTGGCTAATGTGCATTGTGCAGACACTGCAGTGCTACCCAGCAGCAAGAGTTCAAGGAAGAATGACAGAGTAACGCCTGACTTGTTTGATTTCGCGACTCCCCGCTGCCAGCTGAATGGAAAGTGAGGATCAGTGAGAAGCTTGCCCAGAGAGACCAGTGTTTTCTTTAAAGGAATGGGATGTAGGATGCGTGCAAGGAGCTGAGCACAATATCCGGCTGCATGACGAAAGACCATTTCTCGTGAGAGGTCTCGACGCCTGGCACCTGCTGACATAGATGATGGAGACGGCATCTGCAAGAGATGTTAGCTGCTGGTGTAATACAAGAATCCAGAAGCCCTTATGCTTCCCCATTGTGGTAGTGAGGAAAAGAATGGAACAGTAAGGATGTGTGTGGATTAATCGCACCTAAACCGGCGGACTATCCTGATCAGTACACAATGCCCGCATTCAGGATGCTTTGGACTGCCTAAACGGGAGCAAGTGGTTCTCTGTGCTGGATCTCCGCAGTGGGTACTACCAGATCCCGATGGCCCCAGAGGACCGTGAGAAGACGGCCTTTATCTGTCCGCTTGGCTTCTATGAATTCATGAGGATGCCTCAAGGGATTTCAGGTGCCCCAGCTACTTTCAACGATTGATGGAGCGTGCAGTGGGGACATGAACTTACTAGAGTGCCTGGTATACCTAGATGATGTTATTGTGTTTGGCAGCTCACTGGAGGAACACGAGAGCAGATTATTTAAGGTATTGGACCGACTGGAGGACTTTGGCCTTAAACTGTCCATTGATAAGTGTCAATTCTTTCAAACATCAGTAAAGTATGTGGGACACATAGTATCCACCGAGGAATAGAGACCGACCCAAGTAAAGTTGAGGCCTTGACCACCTGGCCACAGCCCAAAAATCTAAAAGAACTGCAAAGATTCCTGGGATTCTGTGGTTATTATCGCGCTCATCAAGGACTATTCAAGAGTGATCCGCCTCTTACTTAACCTTACTCAAGGGTATCCCCAACCCACAAAAATACCAAAAGTCAGCGCCCCTCAAGACTGAAAGAGTGTATTTTCATCCGAGTGAAGTATTTGGGGTCCGCTGGACCCTGATTGTGAGACTGCTTTTCATGAGATCATATATCAACTTACCCATGCTCCAGTGCTGGCCTATGCCATCCAAGAAAACCTTACGTCCTGCACACTGATGCTAGCTTGCAAGGGTTGGGGCTGTGTTGTACCAAGAGACGAGAATGGCCTGAGACCAGTGGCCTTTGCCAGTAGAAGCCTGACCCCATCCGAAAAGAACTATCCTGTACATAAGTTAGAGTTCCTAGCTTTGAAGTGGGCTATTGTTGACCAATTCCATGAGTACTTGTATGGGGCTAAAATACTAGTAAACTGACAATAATCCTTTGACCTATGTGCAGACCTCAGCTGTGATGCCACTGGCCATAGGTGGCTTTCTGCAATATCTACATATGACTATGCTCCTAATGAAAGCAGGTCTGAACCACATAGATGCTGATGCTCTCTCCGGAGGCCTGTTCCCAGAATGATTGGGTCCGATTGGCAGAACCTGACATTCGGCACTCTGCCGGAAGTTTGACAGGGAGGAACAAATGTCCACGGACGCAGTGGACTGCATGGTGGATTGCTTGGGAGCCTCTGAGAATTGCATACCTGCTGCTTATTGCCACTTTTCTGCAATAGACATTGGTGCACTGCCTCAGCTGGACAATGACAGTATTCGGGGCTCAATCCCGCGATCCCATGATCAAAGCAGCTTTAGAAGCCCTCTATGCAGGAAAAGATGTGTCCAAATTACGCCCACTGATTTGAGAACTGCACTGTTATACAAAGAAGGTCCTAAGTTGAAACTGATCAATAAACTGTTATACAGAGAAACAGTAGACAGAGGGGACAAGTAGACAAACAACAACTAGTGCTGCCCACTGCCTTCGAGACTCAGTACTGAGGTCCTTGCACAACCACATGGGGCACCTCGGTATAGACAGAACACTTGACTTGGTGAGATCCAGATTCTATTGGCCTAAGATGGGGGCTGATGTGGAGCAACACATTCGAATCCTGTAGTCGCTGCTACAGAGGAAAGCTTGCCCCAGAGGGCTGCCCCTTGTTAACATCACCACCAGTGCACCCATGGAGCTGGTCTGTATTGATTTTCTAAGTTTGGAGTCAGATCAAAGAAATATCAGTAATGTGCTGGTGGTCACTGACCATTTCACGAGATATGCCCAAGCTTTCCCACCAAAGACCAGAAAGCATCCACTGTAGCCAAAATACTTGTAGAAAACTTTTTGTTCACTATGGGGCTCCACAAAGAATCCATTCTGATCAAGGAGAGACTTTGAGAGTCGTCTGATCAAAAGATGCTTTCTCTGTGGGAGTCTGAAAGTCCAGAACCACTCCTTACCACCCCCAGGGGACCCCACAGCCTGAACGTTTCAACGCACTTTGCTAGATATACTAGGCACCCTGCACCCAAAGGACAAGCCTAGATGGAGCCAACAAATTAGCACCCTGGTACATGCTTATAACTGCACCAAAAGTGATGCCACTGGATTCTCCCCTACCACTTGATGTTTGGAAGAGAAGCTCGACTACCAGTAGATGTGTGTTTTGGGGTCTCTCCTGATGGGGTTCAAGCTGACAACTATTTACAGTATGTGCAAAAGTTAAAGGCCCAGCTAACTCATGCGACTAACTGGCTCAAACCATGGCTGCCAAAAGAAATCTAGCCAACAAAGAAAGGTATGATAAAAAGGTGAAAGCACAGGAACTCCAGGAGGAGATGCGATTGCTAAGAAATCTGGGACTGCATGGCAAGCACAAGATTGCTGACAGATGGCACCATCTCCTCACATTGTAGTGGGCAAACTAGATGATCTGCCAGTGTACAAAGTAAGGCCTGAGAATAATTCAAAGATGTAAAACAATGCATAGAAATCATTTACTGCCCATTGGACAAATCTTAATTGAGTCTGAGCCCTAGAAGATGCCCCTCTGGACCAGTGACTAGAGCTGCTGCTAAGAAAAGGCCAAGGAAGTCTGCACCTACAGAAGCAGAGTTAAAGTGTTCCCTGCACAAGTCCCAGTTGAGCATGACTGTCAGTCCATATCAGAAGAAAGTGAGAGTGACTTTGAATACTATCCTTCTTACGAACTGAGTCAATTGTTTGGGCAATCCCTAGTCAATACTGGAGATGAAGCTGGGCCTTCTGGACTGTCCAAGCCCCAGCTTCGTCCCTGGAGCCATTGCTCCCAGAAAGTGAAGTGCAAAGCATCAGATCAGATGAAATGGAATCATTGTGCATGGTTGAACTGTTTGAGTTTTCAGGGAGAAAATGATAGATTGGGGCAGACTGGTGATACACCGAACAAGAGAGTATTTTGAGTGCCCTGACAGTCCACTGCCAGTGTCCGAAAGCTTTCCATGAGAGCCAAATGTTGTGGACTCAGAAACTGTAACTCCTGGAGCTGAAAGTGTCCCAAGTTCTAGCCTCTACCCTAGGAGACTCCTGACAAGTGAGGACAATGCTGAAAATGAGGCTCAGAGTGCAGAGACTATAACAGTTCTCGCTAGAAAGACTGGTCGAGCTGTAAAGCCTGTGGTGCACCTCAGTTATGATTCCCTTGGGAGGCCTGTGGATTTGCCTCTCAATGTTGTCCATAAAGGAGTGTATGTGTCCCCAGCTCATTGCCCAAACTGGCGTCAGTGCTAACTCCAAGTTACTTGTGTTGCCCTCTAGTATGGTGCCCTTGCCCGTCCAGCCCCAAGGTAACTGATAGGAAGGGCCCCTCTTCAAGTTTCATGTACAAGAGGTAATAACTTGAGTTATGGTACAATGTGTATGTAATACTGTGTAAAGAGGACGTACTGCAATGTTTCAGAAATGTGTTCTTGGTAAAATGATATATTGACTGATGATTACATGTAAGAGCCTAATGCAAATGTATATGGTTGCAGTTGAAACTTATGGGGTACTTGCTTGACGCGATCAAGCTTTCCCAGGCCAGGAAGGGTGTAACCCCCTGCAAATGGGGGTTCCCAAAGACTTCAGGAGCTTGCTTGAATGCTCCAAGCCTGAATGGTGTTTGGCATTTAAGCCATTTATCAGTGAGTGTTTTAGAGCCTCTGGTACTGTCTCTTAAGAGCTGTCTGCTTGCAGACATAATTATGTTTGTATGGGGGACTTTGTGCTTCTCTGAGTACCACTCAAGCTGCTGCCAATTCACTTCATTTTGCAGTCACTAGGAGTGCAAAGGAACCTATCTGAAAGATGTAACTGTTTGCCAGAAATTATTTAGAGTAATAATGAAATTACAGTTTGTCTAACCTGCTTTCTTTGCAGTCAGAACTGTGTCTGCTAGTTCCCCATTCTAGTTTTGAACTGCTGAACTGGACCAATCAGTGTGGGTAAGCTAGCTCTAAAATGGTGCCTTGGACGAATCAGAACTTGGACTCATAATCTGAGCCAGCCACAAGAGGATTGTATAGACAGTGACTCTGGGAGATGTAGTTTAGACTTCAGCACCTTTTTGGACCAACAGCAGCAGTCTATTGTGAGTGACAGCCAATCCAGTCAAGAACTGGGAGGAACTCAAAGGAAGTGCCCGGTTTTGTCGGTTGGAGTTTCAGTTGAGCTTTGGCAGTGAAGAAGGAAGGAGCCCTGTGCTTTTTCAGTGTGCAGTTTTAGTCAAAAAACGTGTGTAAGGCCCAGAGTTCCGTCTGCAGCTTGTGTAACAGCTTGTTAGGACTGAATCGTCCTGTGAAAAGAATCAAAGGATCTCTGAAGAGTAGAAACCAGGCTCACCCTGTAGAAGACTGGAGGAATTGCTGAAAATTGCACTCGGTCTGTCAGGAACTGAATCTGCTGTGTGTCTCCCGGTATTGTGCAGTAATTGCGATCGGATACAGATGCAGCCTGCCTGGTATAGTGCTTTTTTATATGGATGTGTGAAGAGGTTTGTGTACCTCAAGTGAGCCCTGCTGACATTGAAGGACCCTATCTTATCTGGAGGTCGTGAGTACTAATTCAGGGTCGCCCCTGTTGAATTGCCACATTAAATCCAAATGGAATTACTGTACTGCTGACTGTTTAATTCCTCCTTTCTCTGTGTGAAAGGGCCCCTACCAGCTGCCACGGTTTGACTAGCCACTAGGGCTTGGGTACCCAGGGACAGTAACTGATAGGGATAGGCCTCAGTGCACAGAGCCATAGGTAGATTATTAGAGTGATAAGCTAATTAACCTGATTTCCCTGTCCTTGTTATATCCCCAAATAAATCAGAGCTGCTTGTTTCAGCAAAGTTATACTGCCTGAGGTATTTGTCTATGTTAAAGTACTGTACTGTGATTGTTGCACTGTATCTCATTTCACAGGAGGTCCCAGTGCCGGAACCAGACCTGGGGGTAAGTGTATACTGTGAAGGTAATTCTGATATATTGTGTGGGCCACTAGTGGGAAGAAAGGGGGGTTGCAGTGTCCCAGAGGGCTGTGACCAAGTTAGTTTAACTATTGCAAAACCTGACCTCTGGGTGGAGGCACCCGCCATTGGATCCAGGCCCCTCAACCTGTTAGTGGCAAATCAGGCAGGGGTAGTAGCCCCTGGGATAGCGCCATCTAGGGGTTACATGTGAAATATAATCCCCGTTGTGTGGGACATCTATTTTTCCCCATAAGAAATAATGGGAAATTAAAAATTTTATAACTTTTGCACAGAGTATTTTTTCTTTTTTTTTTTTACAAAACCTTCAAAAGGCACATCTGTGAGGCAAAGGCTTTCTACCCTGAACATTATAAACCACAACTTAAAATCATTTCTGAGATGCAGGTGGGCAAAAAAAGTGTCAAAAAGCCCCAACTGTATTTTCGACACACTGTATCTTGAAAACCACAAAAGGTATTCAGACAAAATTTGTGACATACACAGACCCACCCATGGCCATTATGCATACCAAATGTCATGCACATCACCTGAACCTTTACAAAATTGTAAACCTCCCAAAATTGCCTTTTAACATTAAACACCCTTATCAACCCTAACTATACTGGCGCCACTAGGCCAGTATAACTTTGTCACTGTATGACGGATTTGCTTGAAATTGTGCATGCACGGTCTGGTACCATAGATCTCTGGATCTGTCAAGCTGCGCTGCGGTGATAAGCGGCTGCGGAACTGCAGAGCGCTTAAAACACAAAACAAATAGGGTTTTGTGCATTTTTGCTCATGGCTACAGCCCGCACAATTTATCCGTTTGGTCTGAAATCTTCAGAGAAGATGCAGTCTGGGTCACTGATGTGACTTTCGAAGATTTGGTGAAAAAATATTAAACCGTTCAAAAGTTATTAAAAAAAACAAAACCAGATTTCCCATTATAGTCAATGGGAAAAAAATATGTGCGTGTCTCGACAGCTGCCATCACTACATTTTACTGTCGCAAATGGCCCTTTTACTGTTGTGCTGTGGCCATCTTGTTTTCAGTTAGCAAGAGACAGAGAAATGCCTGGCATTTGAATTTGAGACCCCTTAGGTAAACACTAACTGCTGTGTTTAATTAGTCGAGGCCTGAGGATGACAGCCCTATCTTTTGGGGACCCCCGAAATATCGCTTTAAAATCGAGCCGCATCATCACAAATTGATAGAAATGGCAGCTACACTTTTGCAAATCATGAAAGTATCGTGCTATTTTTGCGAAACTGTAACAATTTGCAACTGTACTTTGCCCAAAAACAGCAAATCTTTGCCATCCCCCTGCAGCAAAACGGTTGAGGCATTTGGGCTGAAATGTGCAGGGTGGCAAGTCCTGGTCCCACAGATGTGCCTTTTGGTGGTTTGGTCCCAAAAGATTCAATGGGCCCATAGTTACAGCGCTCTGAATTTGAGAAATTTCCCATAGTCTAACACTGTGGTGCCCGCAGCAACTTTCCGCGCCCATATCTCGGAAACGGCGCAAGATATGGATTTTCGCTATCTGCAGCTTAGGACCAAGCTAAAAAAATAAGCTTCAAAGTCGTAGATTACAACTGCAGTGGAATTTCTTTCCTACTGCTACGGTTATGAAGATATTGGCAAAAACGTGTTACAAGGGTTCCTCTGGAGTACTATGATGCTGCTGTATGGCTCCGTACTAATGTGTAAGTGGGAGCGCAGGGCCCACGCTCCCACATACGCATACCATTACACTAAAAATGGGCACTGTGAAGGTAGAGCAGGGCCCGGAGGGCCAGCGCTCCCACCAACACATACCAGTTACATTACACTTTCTCAAAAAGAAGGGAAATTCATTGCAGAGAACTCCGTTAATGCATCAGTTAGGGTTGATAGCACAGTGACAAAAGTTTGGAAATGTGGTGTTAGAGTAACACCCCTACCACCCACCTTCCACACATCAACAGACATCAGGGTGTGCGTTGGGGTAGTCTGGCCTCTCGCCCCATTCTCCTATTTTACACCCCTCAGCTTGTTTACACATGGAATGGGGCGAGAGTTAGGCCAACGACCTCAACGCACACTCCGATGCTTGTTGGAGTGTGGAGGGTGAGGGGGGGTGGGGTGTAATCCTACCACCACATTTCCAAACTTCTGTCGCTGTGCTATCAACCCTAACTGATACATTAACAGAGTTTTTTTTTTGCAATGAATGAATATACATACATATATATCACACACACATACATACACATATAAAAAAATATATATATACCGATGACTCTGAAAGAAATTTTTTTGGTTGGAATCTCTGAAGAAGAAAAACATAGCTCTGACAGACTAACACACTGTGTGATTACAGCGTGAGCCAGTGGGACTGAGAGGCTGTATACTTACAGCATGAGAAAAACCACGAGAACGAGACTGTTATGTGATGCCAAGACAAGAACAAATGAGAGCTGCCACAGGTCTCAGTAATACTACGTGGCAAGTGAGTTTATTTATTTACTTTTAAAAAAGTCAGACATTTAGTGGAGCGGGACCAGAGATATTGGCGTCTTGTCTGGGTAACAGACGTGTGCCTGAGTGGCTACTAAGTGTAGTGATACTGAAATGTGCCTGTGCTGAGGCTGGCACAGAGAAAACTAGTACAAGCATGTAACTGTGGGCCATGGTTCAATTTCGGGTAAGGGATTGGGACAACTGGCGCACAGTTTTTAATTCTGAACCATTCTTTCTTCTACCTTGGGGACAACCTGCTCACTGTTATTGAGGTTTTACACTGCTGTTTTATGAGTCTGGGCTCGGTTGAACAATATGACCCATTATTTTTTTCATTTGACCCTTACTTTTTATACCCAGTGGGTCAGTGTCCCACAGATAAATATTTGAAATGCACCCTGATGGGCTAATAATTACATGCCTTTTTGGGTGTTTTAGCCAATCACACTACACGGACTGCTGTAAGGTTTTGTCTACATGTTGGGTTGCTCATCTCAGAAAGGGGGTTTACTAAACAGAGTGAGTTGTTTTTATAGACTGAATGAAACAGTAAATGGCAAGTACCATTTCTAACTAGGTATAAAACTGCAATGTTCATTCTGCTGATTACAAAAAAGTGATAACAATATGTTTAACAACATGCATATCAGTGTTCTAAACAATGTATCTCAAAGCTTGACATCCTAAACTTTGTAATATTTAATGATGAAGGTAAGCAATCTGGTCATTTGAAACTGCATTTCTTTAATGGCTGAAAACATCCTATTGGAAATAGTTGTTTTGCAAAATGCAAATTGTACCCCAGCTTTAAAAAAATAAACAGCTAACAGAAGAAGAAAATCAAAAGGTATTTGTTTTTTTTTTTTAGAGGTGTAAGGTAGGACTTTGTAACTGCACCCCTCGGAACAATATAATGAAGCAAAGTGCCGATGTAATTCCTACTGTACATGCCCTCTCTGCATGGCCCCAGACCTTTGCAGGGCCCAACTGCCTCAGTCATCTGTTGTCCCCAACCCTCCATATGGCATGGAGAGCTCCCGTATGGAAAGACAGCAGTCTGAAGGGGAGCTACAGCGTCCCTGACTAAGGTATCCCAATCTACACAGCCCCTGCTTACTCCTCTGCACAAGTACATCAAGGTGTCCAGGGGCTCTGAATTTGGCCATGAGCTGTCAAATTCAGGGAAGTACCATGTATGCACATATCTGGTCACTTTTTTTGTGGAGCAGGCCCCAAGTAACCCAACATGGTGGGCTTCATTGCTAATATATCCAAACAGTGTTCCCCATGTAGTCCGAAATCATCAGTGGAATCAACAAAGTCCAAGAGGGTAGCATCTTTCAGAAAAAGAGACTTGCAAGAACAAGGGGACACAATTTAAAGATAGAAGGAGGGCGGTTCAGGGGAAATGTGAGGAAGTATTATTTCACAGAGAGGGTAGTGGATGCATGGAACAGCCTTCCTGAGGAGGTTGTGGGGTCTAAAACTGTGGGAGAATTCAAGAAAGCATGGGACAGACATAAGACAATTCTTGGGGGTAGGAAGAAATAGGCTGTTGGTTAACTAGGATCTGCGGCCTATCCTGTAGGTAGGGAAATGGGCAGACTAGATGGGCCTAGCGGTCCTTATCTGCCGTCAAAGTCTATGTTTCTATGTTTCTATCTGCAATGGTGCGACAAGCTGCAGCACAAAAGGAAAAGGATCCAAGAAGGCCAGGGTGCCTTCCATAAAGTTCACAATACAACAGGTGGACTTTACATCCCTTGTCCTTCCCCGCTACACCATCCCTCAAACCTTTGCTTCCCATCTTTGGGATTATGAGTCCCCTTGCCCTGCCGCAACCATGTTAAAACCTATTAAGGACAGCTGTCCCCATCACTTCCACGTCACACAATCTGTTCCACCACCCTCTCAATAAAGCAAAACTTCCTCAAGTTTATTATTTACTCCCCCCCCAACAAACCTCCAGTCATGCCCCCTTGTGCCTTTATCCCTATTTCTTACAAATAGATCCTAACTGTTTACGTTGTTCATACCCCTCAGAAACATACGTTTCAATCATGTCCCCTGCTCCCACCTGGCCTCCAGCTGTTCCTCACAGGATATGCACTGCTGGCTCTGGATCATCTTAGTGGCAACTAACAGGGATACACCCAGGCTAGGGTGCTTCTGGAAGGGGGTAACAAGGGGCAAAAGACAGGTACACAGTTTTTTTTTTTTGTTTTTTTTTTAAAACAGGTTTTTGTTAAACTCCTTGTTTATTTGTTTTCATTTATTTATTTTTTCTTACAAGAGGCCCTAGTCTCTAGAAAGGGGCAGGAGAAAGAGCAGAATTACCCTGTGCTGGACAGGCAGTATATATACACAGGAAGAGGCGAGCTGCCCAACTCCAATAGACAGGGGGCGGTGAGTAGTATTCCATAGAGAAGATATTGTGGAAGAGCTTCACATAGGTTAACTGTGTAACTTTTCTATCTTCCAAGAATTAATCTCCATGGAATCCCACTCTTTGGTCCAGTGTACCACACTGCCCCTGTAATGAGGGAGGAGCCTGCTCATTAGGAAGCTACAGAAAGTAGCCCCAGCCCTCTATGTGGGAATAAACACCTGAGGGAGGAGACTCTACATGCTAGGCCAGAGGTACTAGTCGGGATAGATACAGTCATGATGTCTGCCTGATACTCCCAGCCTATCCTACTAACCAGCAGGCTACCTCACTGGCAATGTACTATGACCTCAATTTGTGCCACGCTGCCTCCAGGCTCCTAATGGAAAGGTCCATGGCCTGCCTAGTGACTTCACAGTCAGGCACTGCAGTGTGCATGCTCTGCCTCTGCAGCCACATAAGGGGCTGGTAGGCTGCCAAGTGAAGTTGATATGATGCTGTGCACAAGAGGGAGCGTGCCTAGGGAAATACCTTCGAAGGTAACAGACACAGTAGGGGCCTGTCTGGAAGGTTGGTCACACCTGGGGCACTGTGGCCCAGTCTTGGTCTGGAGAACCTGAAACCTCTGAGCGGGTTCGGCTATGACTTCTGCAGACTGGAAGGCGGCACGGTATCTGATATAGAGGTCCCTGGGGTGGCAGGTGTGGCAAATGGACTCCTTCATAATGCACTGGAAGCCACCTCCATTAAACTAATTCAACGGGTAAAACAGTTTTAAACTGACTGCAGGGGGGACTGGAACTAGGGGAACCATGGTGGCAGGTGAAAGGAAGGGAATCCTAGCTAGTACTCCCCCATATCTGGGGGCTTGTAGCAACACAGTGGGTGAAAAAGGGGCCTGTGGCTCCAGCTGGACTGGGTGAGGAGACACTGGAGAGGGGTAACGCAAAGTGTGCAAACCGAACAGGAAAACAGGGTAAGAGGACAAGGAAAACCAAGGACAGTAACAATGGAGGATCAAACATCAGATGGAAGGGGTTATGCCTTAATGCCACGAGTCTGGGTAACACTCAGTTGCTGTGGGTGCAACTCGCAGCAGCCTCAAGCAAGAAACTGCACTTAAGGGTGATCCATGGACCTCCAGGTCAAGGGGAAGAGAGAGAGACAGACAGAGAGCTCAGGGAAGAACGTCAAAGAGGGGTGGCAATGGGAGAAGTGGTGGTGGGTGATCTGAACCTGCCAAACATCAACTGGAATATTCAAATGGACAGGCACACCAGAAGTCAGGCCTTGCTGGACGTCTTCCAGGACTGTCTGCTCATACAGCCAGTTAAGGAACTCACGAGGCAGACTGCAATTTTATTTTATTTATTCATTCTCAGACTACAATACCTCTGAGCAAAGACAGCTCATTTACAAAGGTTCCATGTCAGTGGGGAGAGGAGACAAAACACACAAAGGAGGAAAGAAAAAATTATTCACCGCAATAATCTTCTTTCTTCCAAGGGGTCCTTTAGTATCAGTAACTTTAGCAGTTAGCTGGCTAGGTGCAACTGACCCAGAGGTATGCCTTTAAGAGAATTTTATTTAAATGAGCATTGGGCAATAGCCAATCAAAAACAGGAAACGGAGTGAGCCGAGTGAGAGCAGCCTGAAGGCTTCAGAATTTTTTCGAATGAAAATGAGGGCATATGCCCCGAAAAATGAATCAACAGGATTCAAAAAACATGCAAATGTCCACAAAAGTGGAAACAGAAAACAACAACATGCTAGAAACTCATCAATAAAAAGTCCAAATTTGGTAAGAGATGTGATAACAGAGCCTTCTCCTGACAGGTGAACTGGGAGCTTACTGATGCTAAGGATTCTGCGAAGAAAAAGATTACTGAGGTGAGTAATTTTTTTCTTCTTACCCCAGCAGTCCTTTAGCATCAGTAACTTTAGCAGACTACCAAGCAGTACCCAGTGGGAGGTGGGCAGAGAACCTACTTAGGAAAGAGGCTCTGCAGAACCACCCTGCCAAATTTGGCATCAGATCTGGTCTGCACATCCAAACTGTAGTGTTTCACAAAGGTGTGCACAGATTTCCAGGTAGCTGCTTTGCAAACATCCAAAAGGGGAATGTCCCTTGCTGCTGCCAGCGAAGCTGCACTGCCCCTGGAGGAGTGGGCCCTGAGCCCCACTGGAGGTTGGTCACCAGCTTTTTCATAACAGAATCTGATACACGAGACCAACCAGCAGAAAACAGTTCTCTTAGTAGCTGGTCTTCCTCTGCCTACATCCCCGTTGCTGAGGAACAACTGAGTAGAAGAGTCTCTGGACTGTCTAGTATGCTCTAGGTAGTGAAAGATGGCTCTTTTGACATCCAAGCCGTGAAGCATTTGCTCGCCAGGAGTGGACTGCTCAGTAAAGACGACTGGCAGAGTAACAGACTGGTTTAAGTGGAACTCTGAAACCTCCTTTGGCAGAAATGTCCTATTTGTCCTGAACTCAGCTTTATCATTGTGAGGGATGATGTAATTTGGCTCAGTGCACAGGGCCTGTAGCTCTGAAGTTCTCTTGGCAGAGGTAATAACAGCCACCAGGAAGGCTGTCTTCCAAGTCATAAACTTGATATGAGCAGTGGACACAGGCTCAAAGTGTGGATTCATGAGCCTGTCTATGCAGAGGTTCAGGCTCCAAGGAGGGACCGGCTCCCTGACTGGAGGCTAAAGGTGCAAGAGGCCTCTGAAAAACTGTTTAAATATGGAGTGGGGAAAAAATGACTCTTTCCCACCGAAATGTAGGCCGAAATTGCTGCCAGGTGTAGCCTTTTTTTTTTTTATTTCTGTTTATTGTTTTGTTTTGAACAAATTCAAGATCCTCATGCAAGAGGAACAAGGAAATAACAGTTTCCCTTACTGTAATAACACAGATAGATAGACGGCTCTTACATTCTGGTACATTAGGAGTCAGGGAGAAAAAGCAACATTACATGGTATAAAAATGTATCAACTGTCCCAAAGAAATGTCCATAATGCCAGCCGCTTCAGTGGCTTGGGTTGTTGACCATACCACAGGTAGAATGTCCAGAAAATGTGTGCCACACTAACCAGTAGTGTTATAACCCTAAGACCTATAAAGTTAATAGGAATACTTTAAACCAGTTACTCCCCTCACACTCCTTTATATCACTAACCTCCCAAAAAATCTCAACTTTTAGTTCTGTAAGAAACCATTTAGCAATAGGCTTGAGAAAACTCAGATCTTCAGGCTGTATTTAAATTAGAACAGCAGTAAAAGAACTTTAGGTGAGGTGCAACTAACTGTAAGTGAAAACTTACACATCAAGGTCCTTTATACCCTCATTATTTTTATAAGTGTTATGCTTTCAGACAATAGACCTATACACTTTAAAGAGCAACACCCCTTATATAGCCAAAAAACATTCAAACACAGCCTAAGATGTTCAATAACTAGAAAGAGTCACTACAAAATGTTACGAGTTCTGGTAGTCATCCCTCAGAGTCCGAGCTGTCAGCCCTCGGAACCCTCGCAAATTTATTTAGAAATTCTACCTCCGCTTTCTCAGTTCAACGACCCGTGTCCTTGGGGTCGGTAAATTGCCAGCTTTTGCCACCATACGTTATTCAGAGCCGTGCTGGAAGGAGGAAGGAGTGTACGATCCCCAGTGATCGCAATTTCTGTCTGACCGCGTAGAATTGTTTTCATCTGAAGCGGGTCTGAAATGAAAGGTCCAGAAAGCACTTGATATCATTGCCTTGTATTTCCACGGGGTGGGACGCACGAGAGGCATTGATGAGTATATCCTGAACTTCAGGGCCGATGGTCCGTAAGACAACTGTCCCCGGCTGGGAGGCATCTGCAGGCCGCATCGTCTGTGAAATTCTATACGCCTGCCTGAGGTCGGACCACTCGAACTCCTCAGGGATACTTAAGTTTTCTGCCAGCCAAGTCTTAAGATAGACCAGTAAGTTCACCCCTTCAGCACCCTCTGGTATTCCAATTAATCGGACATTTCCTGCCCTCATGGCATTCTCCACTCCCTCCAATCTACTTCGTAGCTGCTGATTTTCTTTAACTAGGGTAGCAGAGGTATTCTGAACCGGAAGGGATCTTTTATCAGCATCCTGCACTGTCAATGTTAGCGAGGCAAAGGCAGCATCATGATTCTCCAGTTTAGCCAAAGTTATTTCAATACCAGGTGTAGCTTAAGGGAAGATGGTTTCAAGCCTGATGCCTGCAAGTGTACCAGGTAATCCAGCAGCTGAGGGTCTGAAGCTGAAAAGGAGTCGACCTTTTTGCTCTTGTACCAGAGGGAAAACCTTTTCCATTTGGTTGCATTAAGTCTTCTTAGTGTTTGTTTTTTTAGCCATCCTCAGTATCTTAAGGACCTGCTCAAGAGTACTATGAGGATGGAAACTAACTCAAGAACCAGGCCTTGGACTTCCGGTGACATCACGTGCATGGCTGCAGCCTGAAGCAAGAGGCTCCGTCGAGACCTAAACATTAAAACCTAAACATTAAAACCTCCTACAACTGTTGATTTAATCAAAATCTCTAAAAATGTATCCCAAGGAGGTTGGAAATGCTTAAAAAGAATGACCGAGGGAAAAACAGACCTCCGGACTTGACAGATGCAGAAGGATTACGAGAGGATGGGTTGGAGAGTGAGGGCTCGCAGGCCTCAACCAGCTCCCAACAGGGAGGTGTAGCCAGGGATAAAATTCTCACCAGCATTCTTCGAAGGAAAATGGCCCAAATGCTAACGAGCTAAGAGATTTCCGCAAAGAAATGAGGTCTACCGCTACGGCGCTCCGAACGGATATAAATAAAATGGAAAAGTGGCAGGAGCAAATTGAATCCCAGTCCCAAAACACAGAACAGAGGGTAACGGAAACAGAGAGCTATAATTCAGCTTAATAGCGTGATTAAAACCCTACAAGACCGAGCAGAAGACGCGGAGAGCAGAAACCGCAGAAATAACATTAGAATCTTGGGTTTTCCGGAGGGAGTAGAAGGCACCAATATGCTTCAATTCATACAAGCCACGCTCCATGAAGTGCTGACCTTGCCAAACACCCTAAGCCTAGAAATCGACTGAGCTCACCGCACTCTTGGGCCTAGGCTGCCTGCGGACTCACGCCTCCGGACCATCCTTGTCCGCTTCTTAAGATACCAGGATAAGGAGTGTGTCCTCCACTCTGCATGGAAAGCAGGCTCTGTGAGTTACTCCGGTAACAGGCTCTACTTTGAAAATGACTATTTCCCTGAAATAATGCTTAAACGGAGAGCATACATTCCGATATTACAGGCATTGAAAACAAAAGGAAATCAGATTTAGGACCCCTACCTGGCACGATTGACTGTTTTCCTGGGCGTCCTCACTTTGAACCTTTGAGTACGCGCTGCAGGAGTTGAAAAGCAGGAAGATCAAGGTACAGGTGCAACAACAACGAAACAACTCAGGAACGCCCATAGCCTCTAGAGTCTCCCAAAAGGTATGGATCGCCGGGCAGAGAGCAGCCAGAAGACGCCAGGGAGCAGAGACAATACGCAACATCGCTGAAGGCCACACAGCCACAGTCTGGAGCAGGCCGCGTGGAGGAAGCCGCAGCGGAGGGCTGAACATTTGCAAGTAGCACTGGGTTATAATAATAAAAAAGGATCTCTTGCCTTAAAGACTTACTCTAAGAAATCTGGGGAGAGACCTTGAGTGGGGAATAGCGCTTGGATGTTTTCTGGTGATGACAGATGGAGGGGGAATTTCTGCCTACAGCACTCTATGAATAGCAACCGAGACCTGATCTGAAACTAAAATCTGGGGGCTGGGGAGGGGTTCTTTGCTGTTAAAGCATGGGGGGGGAGAGAGACTCGGGACTTAAATGGTATTACCCTTGTAAACCTGAGCTCAGAAACTCCCTGGCTACTTGATTAACTGGAGCTCACTCGATGGAGCTCCCCTCTGAAGCAACTGCTACTGAAGGAAGTCTGATGGGCCTGGGGTGGCTTACCAAGGATGCTCAATGCCCAAACAGTGCTAGAAGAATCCCAGAGCCTTTCCCCACGGGGGAGGAATATGGAAGGAGGGAGGGGGAAGGGGGCAGGGGGAACCAGGTACTTGTTCCTGGAATCAGCCTAAGGCGGCCATCCCTCGCATGCTACATTGGCACACCAAGTAAAAATGAAACCACGATGGCGAGGCTGCTTCATAGGATTAGGCCTGGAAGAGACTTGAAATGCAGGAGGGAAAGGGGCAAAAAAAAGGGGTGGAAGAGACAAGAAAAGAATTTACTAAAACAATACAGAATATTAAACATGACAAGTTTACTGGGAGACGATTTAAACTACTGATAATGCAGATAAGCAAGAAACTGATGTGTTGCTGCACTGAGCCCTAAGATGTGATACACTTCACCTATTAGAAAGTGTAATTAAGAATAGCTGAGTTCCATCCCCATACAAATGAAACCCCCACTCGGACTCACTCCTAGCAAATAGAAGGGGACAGGCCTTAAGAACAGCAAGGGTTAGAAAAGCGTTGGCTATGTGGCCCTCTAGGAAAGGGGAACCGGGGGGTGGGGGGAGCTCCGGAGCTCCCATCGATCACTGGGGTAAAGGTCACTAACAAAGTAGACTCAAGGAGTACTCCCCGGATTTAATCCACAGGCTACCTGAATGGTTGAATCTGGCTGTAACATAGCACAACCTCCATGGTTCACCTCGTGGTTGAGGAATCAGGAGATGCGATGACGAAGTTAGGGGTCACTGGAGCTAGGACTCAGTCCTGCACTCCACATTTGAGGGCAACGTCGCAACATACATTCCTCTGCAGGACTTCTGAAGGGGGGGGGGGGATTCTTCTTCCCAAATGATGCCATTTACCATTGTAAACACCAGATACACTGCTACAACTGAAGCCTCGGTTCCCCCCTGGGCCCTGGAGACCATTATGGCAGCCATGTGCCCCTGCATAACGGGAACTCTGAGATAGCTTCAGATGCCTTTCTGGTCTCTTCTCATAGTGCTGAGTCCTTTTTCGGCTTACACCTATGATTATCAATCAGGTCCCAATGACAACCTTAACTGGTTTAGGTCGAAGCACAACCGCGAAATGAATGGTCTCGGCGGATCAGCCGAGACGTCACCTTGTTCCCTTTCTCCCATACCCTAATAGACACTATAGGTGTCTGGAGGCGGCTCACTGAGAGCAGTAGCCTCAAGGTAAGGTTTGCACCTTACCACAGAATCTGGAGTGGATTCTAATGATTGGAAGTCCTGACTTACCATCACCTGTACTGAGTACCCAGTTGGACTCACTACAGCTTAAGTTTTGTTTAGGTCAGTTTATTTTCTGTTTTATAGTTATCTGCTATACTATGCAAAGTTATTGTTACAGTTATTGTTGGTTTAATATGACAGGAAAACTGTATCAGGCATACGTTGCAAATGAATCACGGCTACTTTGGGTGCTCCTAATGGAGACAGAAATAGAAATATTTAATTATCTAAATGGCTAAACCCTATATAAAGTTATTATCCCAAAATATAAATGGGATCTCCTCCCCTGTTAAGCACTCATGAGTCTTGTCATATCTGCGCAAGAGCAGGGCAGACTTGATCTACCTCCAAGAGACTCATTTAAGTGTTGATGAACAACTCAAACTAGCCAAGTTGTGTCGAGGAACCCTGAACAGCTCATCCAGTAAGAGGGGCAGGAAGCGGGGAGTGGCTATAATTATACCATCTGGAACCCCGTTTCAACATAATCAAACAGTACAGGACTCCGAGGGTAGATTAATCCTGGTCCAAGGCACAATAAATGGAGTGGCGGCCACCCTAGCTAATGCATACTTCCCTCCTGCTCTGCCTGTCCCCCAGTTGAGGGCGCTCCTGGATAAAATTGTACAAAACACAAAAGGTGTTCTCCTATTGGCAGGAGACTTTAATCTGACACAGAGCCCCTTACTGGACTCCACTAATCGGAGAACCCCTAGGCAATCGCCAGCACAAACATTCTTCAGGCGATTCACAGCGGAGGTGGGTTGGGTCGACGTCTGGAGTCACCTACACACACACTAAAAACTATTCACACTATTCCGCGGTGCATAGGACATAGTTGCGTGCAGACCACACTTACACTCAGCAAGAAAACATTAATAGACTTAAAGAGGCCCGACTAGGTGACATTACTCTCTCTGATCATTCTCCACTGGTTTCATTATGGGAAATGGGCTTACAGCCTAAAAACACCAGGTGGAGGCTTAACCCACATTACCTGCGCTCTGAACAGTTCAGGGAGTTCCTCTCAGATAAATTAATCGAGATCCAGGAACTTAACCCTCTTAATGATACAACCCCAGCTACACATTGGGATACAATAAAGGCAGTACTCAGAGGCCATATAATACAACACATCTCGGAGCAGAATAGGCAGCGCAGGGAGGGTAGAGCTAGGCTGGAGGAGACTCTGCATTTCCTGCAGATGGCACACAAGCAAGGGGACTCCTTGGTTTTTCCTTTACTGCAGGAGACTAAAGCCGAACTGGATAAGTTAGCACTACAACAAACTGAGATTGCACTGATCTTCTTGAGGCAGAAGTATTAGGAGGTTGGCCCTAGAGCCACCAGAATGATGGCATATCAGGTGAGAAAACAGAAGGCCTCAGTGATCACCACTCTCAGACATCCACTAGGAGGACACCCCTTGACTAACCTACATGATATCACAGAAGCCTTTACGGACTACTATTCTGCTCTCTGTGCCCCTGAGGTGACCTCCAGTGAGCCAGTTATTTCTGACTACCTGCAGGGGATAACTTTACATAACCTCCCAGATGCTCAGGGTGAAACACTAACTGTCCCCATTATGGCACAAGAACTCGCGAGCACGATAAGCTCCCTAAAAACGCTTA
Source organism: Neoceratodus forsteri (assembly GCA_016271365.2). Classification (NCBI taxonomy): domain Eukaryota; kingdom Metazoa; phylum Chordata; order Ceratodontiformes; family Ceratodontidae; genus Neoceratodus; species Neoceratodus forsteri. Next base: position 268,536,452 of record CM028131.1, on the reverse strand, counting down.
CAGCCCCGGGCCCAGATGGCTATGGGAATGAGTTCTATATAGTAATGAAACAACAAACGGCACCCAGGTTCTTGGGTTGTTTAACTCGATATTGGAAGGGGAACACCCCCCCCCCAATCCTTTGCCACCATTTCAGTCATCCCGAAACCAGGGAAACACACCCAACTATGCAGCTCTTACAGGACAATCTCTGTCCTAAATACAGACTATAAGCTCTTTATGCATGTCTTGGCCAAACGCCTGGACTAAGTTATGCCTCAGCTAATTGATCAGGATCAAACTGGCTTCGTGAGGAACCGATCCACTACTGATAATATCAGATGGACACTTCATACCACCCACAAAATGCAAACCTCGACTTCCCCTTCAATTCTAATAAGCTTAGACGCTGAAAAAGCGTTCGATAGGGTGGCTTGGCCATTTTTATATAGAACACTAGAAAAATTAGGCATCCCCAAATCCCTAATAACAGTTCTCCAGAACATCTATTCATCTCCCCAAGCATGTGCTAAGGTGGGTGGTCTTCATTCTAAATATTTCCCTCTCAAGAGGGGAACCCAACATGGATGTCCCCTGTCCCCCCTTCTATTTGCGGCATACATCGAACCATTGGCACAATACATAAGAGAATCTCGAAACATCAAGGGAATGTTGGTCGGAGATGTAGAACACCGTATAGCACTATATGCTGATGATGTTCTTTTGTATCTCTCGAACCCTGAAGAATCACTACCAGCCATAAAACAAGCCCTAGATGAGTTTGCTCGAGTGTCAGGATACAAATTAAACTTGACAAAAACAGAGATTCTAACATTCCATTATATTCCCTCTGTCAAGATTCGTAGCATGATACCCTGCAGATGGAATTTGACTAAACTAAAATACCTGGGGATATTTATCTCTCAGAGGAGTGAAACAGCTTAGAACGACAATTTTGGGAACTTCACATCTCAGTTAAAGGCAGACCTGGCAGCTTGGGCTACTCTTCCTCTAAGTCTCAGTAAATGAATAGAGTTGATCAGAATGATCACCCTCCCTAGAGCCCTATATTTATTCCAGAACATTCCGACATTTATACCTAATAAAGTGTTTAAGACCTGGAGTAGTATCATTTCAAAATTCATATGGGCTGCCCAAAGACCCAGAGTCAGACTGAGGGTGCTCTCCCTTCCTCGTCACTCTGGAGGGCTTTCTCTGCTGATCTGCAACTATACTACTTTGCAGTGAATCTAACCCACTTGATGGCAAGACAGAACAGAACTACTACCCCGCACTGGCTCCAAATAGAACAGGCACTTATCCCAGACAGGGAATATTTTCAATATTTATACAATCAGGACGACGGTCAGGGACAGACACCCATTCTGAATTACTGGCTTCGGTGTGGCTGGAGAACCTGGAAAAGCATTAAAAAGGAACAGCAGCTAACTCCATTTCTGACGCTGATATGCCCGATAGCAGACCTTAGTGAGTTCCACCCGAACAGAATGGACCATGGTTATCGATCCTGGGAGAGACTTGGCCTGAAATATTTGCTACAAATTACCACTCAAGGCGTGCTCTGGTCTTTTGATGCCATACAGAGATGGTTTGGTCTCACTCATCAAAACTTTTATAGGTACCTACAACTTCGGCACTTCTATCAAAGCTTACATCGAGAGGTCAGAGCACCAGACAAGTACCCACCTCTGATAAATGCCCAACATCACCTTAACATAAACCCTGACACACCTCACTTGGTGTCTTGGCACTACCAAACTCTGAATTCCCAGAAAGAAATAATTACAGACAGTGTGCGCCTGCAGTGGCAGGAGGAACTGGGTAGCCCCCTAACACAAGAAAATTGTCAAATAGCCTGCAGGTATGTAGCACGGGTCACTAGTTCACAACAATGGCAGGAATATGCCTGGAAGCACTTAAGATATTTCAGGACCCCAGTAATAACAAGACACTACTCCCCTGCAGGCTCAGCAGCCTGTTGGAGACACTGTGGAGAGGAAAGAGCCACCCACACCCATGTTTTGTGGTCCTGCTCTGCTCTTAGCCCATTCCTGAAACGAGTGAAAGAGCAGTTTAGGGAATTATTAGATCCCCAATTTCACCTAACCGAAGAAATCCATCTTTTCCTAATTCTTCCCAGAGAATATAGGAGTACAAATATAAAATACTTGGTTCACATCCTGCTAACTGCAGCTAAGAAAGCCACCATGAAACTATGGTTAACTGATAAAACACCAACTACGAACAATTGGTGGCAGATAACCTAACAGCTATACCAATTAGAACGAATTACCTATAATTTAAATGGGAGGGAAGAAAGTTTCTCTTCTAAATGGACCAGTTGGATAATGTACTATATGCTGCAGGACCCAACATTTGTCCCACAGAGTAAAGAATCTTGAGATACATAGGTCTACAACTTATCTGCAGGATATGCAAGATTCAGAGAGTCTATTTATCCATCACATATAAAGACTGAATCTTTCACTGCCGGTAGAATAGCCCTAGACAGAAATATGACTAAATGAGAGAGACAGGGGGAACGGGGGTGGGGGCCCCTAAAAATCCAAAACCTAAAATCTGGAATACTCTTCATGATCAAATGCTTAAAAACCTGATCTAATGAGCACTATGAATTAATTGTCACCTACCTGTCAATAGTTGTTTTATGTACGTGTAAATGATTTTGTTTTAAAAAAAAAAAAAAATTAATAAAAAGTGAATTTCAAGGAAAGAACCAGGCCTTGAGGTGAAGAGAGTATGTCTGGATACTGCACTCCTGTCTGAGGAAGGGTCAGCAGGGAGTGAGTTGGAGGCAGGCAAATGGGCCTGCTGCAGGACACAGAGAAGGAGAGGGTACCAGGCTTGCCTGGGCCAATCCGGAGCCATCAGGATCATCGATGCAGGCTGTTGTCCGAGTTTCAGCAATACCCTGCGTACCGGGGGAAGGGAGAGAATGCGTATAGGAACCTCCCTGACCAGTCTAGGAACAAGGCATCCAGGGGAAGGGTTCCCGGGTCTAGGGGCCTGCAACAGTACTGAGGAAGCTGAAAATCGAGGGGCGAGGCAAACAGATCCACTTCTGGTGTGCCCCACCACCTGAACACTGTGGCTAGTAGTACTTGCTTGTTCAGGGTGCATTCGCTCTGGCCTTGACTGATGCGACTCAGAGCATCTGTCAGGGCATTGTGTTTGCCTGGGAGGTGAATAGCTGAGAGGCTGACTCCCAGGCAGAAGGCTAGAGACTACAGCTTTAGTGTTTCTGAATAGAGTATTCCTGATCTGGTACCAACCTGCTTGTTTATGTAAAACACTGCAGTAGTGTTGTCTGTTTGAATTTGAACCGCCAGTGCTTTTACTCTGGGAGCGAAAGCTTTGAGAGCTAGAAAGACTGCTCTGAGTTCCAAGAGATTAATGTGCAACTGTGACTCTTCAATAGTCCAGGTGCTGCTTACTGAGGCACTGTGCAGATGTGCTCCCCACCCCAAGAGGGAGGCATCTGTGGTGATCACCCTTGTGGGTAACGGAGCTTGGAATGGTACCCGCTAGCAAATTTACAGGGTTCTTCCACCACAGCAGGTTTTGGAGGAACTGCTCCATCACAGGTATCAGCTTTGAAAAACTGTTGCTTCTCTGAGACCAGCGAGCTCTGAGGTAGGCTTTCAGGAGTCGCATCCTGTACCTGACTCCTGGGACCACTGCAGTCATTGAAGCCATGTGTCTCAGGAGTTTTAGAAAATGCAAGGAAACTCTGAATTCTTTCCTGAGGAAGGAAAGCATATCCTTTCTGAGTGTCCAGCTGGGCCCCTATGAAGGTGAGCAGCTGGGAGGGTTCCGGATGAGATTTTTTTAGATTAACCAGGAAACCCAGGGACTCCAGAGTGCGTTCTATAAGGGAAAAGGATTCCTTGACCTGGAAAGGAGACTTTGCTACTATGAGCCAGTCATCCAGATAGGGATAGAGAGCGACACCCAGTCTCCTGAAGTGTGCTGCTACCACTGCGAGGCACTTGGTAAAGACTCTTGGGGCAGAGGACAGGCCGAAAGGCATTGCTGCGAACTGATAGTGGCCTGAAGGAAGTTTGAATCTGAGAAACTTCCTGTGAGACCTCCTTATAGGTATGTGGAAGTAAGCGTCCTTTAAGTCCAGGGAGGCTAGCTAGTCTCCTTGCTGTAAGGACTGTATGACCAGTGAGAGTGACCATTTTGAATTTGGGTTTTTTCAGATGCTTGTTTAAATATCTGAGATCTGAGACAGGTCGCCACTCCCCAGTTTTCTTTTGAGTCAGAAAGTACCTGGACTAGAGGCCCTTGCCCCTCTCGTGGGCCGGAACCCTCTCCACTGCTTGTAGAGCTAGAAGGTTTTGTACCTCAATTTCCAACAGTGGAACCTGCACTGGGGACAGAGATCTTTGACACCTGGGTACGCTTGAGATCTGGCATCTGCTTGAACTGTAATGGCAGACCCTTCTCCACTAACTCAGGCACCCACTTGTCCGACGTAATGAGGGACCAGTTCTGAAGATAGTGGGAGAGTCTGCCTCCTGCCAGAAGCGGGGAGCCGATCTGGACACTCATATCAGGACTTAAGACTGCGAGGCAGACGGCTGGGTAGAGGTGGCCCTTCTTTGGCCCCTTCTGCCCCTGCAAGGCCCCTGTGCTGACTGAAGTCAGATTGGGGGTAAGGATTGTAAGACCTGGGGAAAAAAACTTCTGCCCCTACTGCGCCTGAGATGGGATCTCTTGAGGGGCGGTAGGCTTAGGTTTAGACGAGTGACTCTGCCATGAGGCCTTGTACTCGTCAACCTTTTTCATGTAGTCAGTGGTTCTATAATCAAACAACATGATTTGATCACAGGGAAAATCCATGGCCTTGGTCTGGCTGTCTAGGTTAGACTGGTAGTTCTAAGCCAGGCAAAGCTTCTCAGTGAGATGGTGTGGGCCATTGCCCTAGAGGCAGCATCACTGTTGTTGTCTGCCATGTGGAATTGGTATTTGTTAACTTCCAAGGAAGTTTCTATCATGTCCACCCACTCCTGCACCATAGAATCTGACCCATTGTCGGCAATGGCCAGGACAGACTTCCATAGGGCTTTGTGATATTTGGCTGTAAATGCCATCTACGAAGAAAGATTGAGAAGCAGGGGCACTGTAGCATACATTTTCTTTGCTATAAAGTAAATTTTCTTGGGAGTCCTTATCCAGAGGTAAGGAGGACAAGGAGACCCCAGCTTTCTAGCAAGCTGCCTGTTGCGCTATATTCTCGTGGCTAGGGTGTGCAGAGGGGAACTCGGTACCAGTTCTAGACAATCTGTATTTTTTCTCAATCCATTTGTCAACCCCTGACACCAAAGTAGGGGTTTGAAGCACGTTCATGGTATTTCTTCTGAACGCATTATAGATAGGGACGACCAGGGTCTTGAGGGTTGAAAGACCTCATCTCCCGATAATCTTCATTTTCATTGACATCGTGGTTGGGCTCCTGCATAGGGAGGTCCATGGTGTCTAGCATATTTTGTAAAAATGTAAACATAGAGGAGGGCTCCTCCTCCTGGTCACCTGGGGGATTCTCGTATAGAGGGTCCAGGGATTCATGGGGCTCAAGGCCCTCAAAATTCTTGTCAGGGGCACCATAAAAATGTTCATCATCTGTGTCACCCTCACAGTTTATGGGGAGAGAACTGTGGAAGAGTGCTTGCCAGTTCCAGTAAATATAGGAACCATCTTTTGTAAGGTCTGAAACACTTACCATGTTGTTGCCATGTCTTGCACAGATGGAAGATCCTACGCAGACTTTGGTTGAATGCGGTTTGTTTTTTTCTTTATGCTTTAAGCTGCCTGTTGTCACGCTATTGGCTTTCCCAGGAGCATTTTTTCTTGACAGATTCTTTTTAGCCACTTCATCAGCGGCTTGATCAAGCTCCCTTTTTTCATTACTTTTATTATTTTTTAATTTGTCCGGAACTTCACCTTTGGAAGCTTTATTTTTTTGGCTGGGATCTACAGGGTTCCTCAGCACCTCTGCTTCCATTTTTATTGTTAGTACTTTTAGATGACTTCTCATCAGAAGCCCTTGATTTATCCTCAGCCATAACAATCAAGGTTTCTTTGCTATGTGCCAATTTAAACAAAGCAAACCAAGTTCTGGACCTCACGAACCGAGTGCAGGTTTCTGTGACATGCCACCGGCCAGTCCTGCCCCAGTTAAATAACTCTCTCTAATTTAAAAGTGCCTTTTTTTCTGTAGTACTGGGACCTATACCAGTGCCAATCTTAATAGAAAGTCCAGTAATACTTGTCAACTGCACACAGGTTTCTGTTGAAATGCCACTGGCCAGTCCTGTGACAGAGACAGCTTAGGTCCAGTTTTGCCTTGTATATGGGTTTCTCTGTAATTGCCAATCCTCAGAGAACCCCCAGGCAACTGTCAAAGACTGAACTCCCAAATGGTGCCTTCACAGTAAAGCCCTCAAAGTCTGAGGTAAAAAACAAGGCAAGTGACACTAAATCGACAGTTCCTTCCAGAATTAAGTTTAAAACAGGAGAAGCAGTCGAAATTAAGCACCCATGGTAAAAAATATCACAAGAACTGAACAGTCACGGTAAAATTAAAGTCAAAATAGCGCAATTGCGCTAAAAATATAAAATTAGGGCGGCGCTAACCAAAACTTAAAACCTTCACTCAGCACACAATAAGAACAGGCTACTCACCTGTAACAGTAGTTCTAGGAGTGGTATATGTTGTTCATCCACATTCTCTGGCATATCCCTTTCCCCTTTAAATCTCGACGGAAAGTCTTCAAGCTGGCTCCTCCCACCCACCCGGGTGGTAAATACCTCGGCTCCGCCCCATGATGCCAGATCTTAGCCCGCTGGAAGCAAGGTGGTGCGCCTAAGCCGGGGAGGTCAAGTGGATGCGTGTGGATGAACAACATATACCACTCCTAGAACTACTGTTACAGGTGAGTAACCTGTTGTTCTAGGAACGTGGATATGTTCATCCCTGGCAGACTCCACGCAGTTCTCCAGGATAAGGAAGGCAAGGCGCACACCTCCTGTTTAGGAAGCAGAGATTGGAGAACCGAGGCCCCAAAACCATCATCCCGGCGTGACTCAAGGTCGATGTGGTACTGGGTAATGAAGGTGTTTGCTGACTTCCAGGTAGCATCCCGACAGATCTCCTGGATAGGGATGCCTCTGGAAGCAGCCACCGATGCAGCAGTATGGCGGGTAGAATGAGCTCTTATCCCTCTGGAAGGCTCCTTGCCCGCCAACTCATAGCACAGACCTATGCATGATGTAATCCATCTCGCAATGGTCCATTTGGCTGCAGGTCTGCTAGAAGCGGCTTCAGCGTAGGTGACAAACAGCTGGCGGAGCCTGTACTCAGTGTCCGAGGTGTAGTTAGGGTAGTATACTGGCGGAGTCAACACCTGGTTAAGGTGAAACTCTGAAATCACCTTCGGAAGGAATTTCGGGTGGGGGCGCAGGACAACTTTGTCCCTTTAGAAGACCAGATAAGGGGAGTCCACCGACAGCACCTGGAGCTCCCCTGTCCTTCTGGCAGACGTGATAGCCACCAGAAAGGCCGTCTTCCATAACAAGTGTGAGAGCTCACACTTGTGCATGGGTTCGAATGGCTTGCCCATGTGCTTTGCCAAAACCAGCAAGAGATCCCACGGAGGTTGAGGTTCACGTACTGGAGGGGATATGTGATCCAGGCCTTTGAAAAAGCGCCCGACCACTGTCTCCTGAGCCAAAGTCGGCTGACCAGCCCGCACCCAGTAAGCAGAAATGTCTGCCAGAGGCACCCTAAGGGTTGATGACCATAGACCCCCCTTTGGAGAGAGACCAAAGGTAGTCCAGAATGTTAGCCACAGAGCAGGATAAGGTGTCCAGACTCTTACCCTGGCACCAAATAGAAAACCTTTTCCATTTGAAGGCATAACACTTCCTGGTCAATTCCTTACGAGATGCCTCCACCACGGTGTAGACATCCTCGGAAAGACTTAGAGCCTGGAACTCTAGCCACTCGGGTACCAGGCTGTGAGGTGCAGGGATTGAAGATCCGGATGGAATACCTTCCCCTGGTTCAGTGATATCAAGTCCGGACATGTACAAAGCCGCTCCGGGGGCCTGCAGCTGAGGCTGAGGAGATCTGAATACCAGAACTGGCACGGCCAATCTAGGGCTACCAGGATCACCTTCGCCTTGTCCCTCCTCACCTTGAGTAACACCTTTTGGATCAAGGGAAATGGAGGGAAGGTGTAGAGGAGGCCTGGGGTCCACGGCCTTGAGAAGGCATCCCCCTGCAGCGAGCGCTGCTGAGGGGGGCAGGCATGGTACAGACTCAGCTTGGTGTTCTCCCTGGAGGCAAACAGGTCCACCAACGGTTTGTCCCGACGGAAGAACAGACTGTAAGCTACCTCTGGATGGAGAGACCACTCGTGGGATGTCTGGCCTAAGCGGCTGACAGCATCCGCCAGTTGGTTCGAGACTCCTGCCACATGGATGGCTAGGAGATCCGCCTCCAGCCGGCTGACGAGAGTCCAGATACAGAGCACCTCCTTGCATAGCAGACGGGGAGTGCATGCAGCCCTGTTTGTTAAGATAGTACATGGTCATGGTATTGTCCGTCTGGACTTGAACCACTTGACCCAGAAGCTGAGGACGAAACCTGACAGTGCCAGTCTGACTGCTCTGAGCTCCAACAGGTTGATGTGGCATTGGGACTCCTTGGGGGTCCAGAACCCGTGGGACCTGTTAGTCCCCATGTGGGCTCCCCAGCCCATGAGAGAGGCATCGGTCGTCAGGACGATCGTAAGCTCTGGGGGGGAACGGGATCCCTTCTTGCAACCATTCTGGGGCGGTCCACCATTGCAGAGCGTCCCAAATCTTCTGGGTTACAGTGATCAGCTGGTCAAAATGACCATGGTGCTGAGTCCACTGGGAGGCCAGCTCCCATTGAAGGGGGTGCATGTGCCACCTGGCTCAACGGACCACGGAGGTGCATGTCGCCATGTAACCCAGAAGGCGCAGAAAGTCCCGGGCAGAGCGCAAGAGCCCAACCCAGAAATGATCGGGCAAAGGAGGAAAGAACCTCTACCCTGTCTGCCGGGAGCTGAGCGCTGGCTTGAAGAGAGTCGAGCTCTGCCCCGATGAAGCCCATCACCTGAGAGGGAACGAGTTCCGACTTGGCCTCGCTGATAAGGAGGCCGAGTTGGGAGCAGGTCCAGAGGGCCAGATCCCTGGACCTCTCCACCTCCTGAAGGGAGGAACCTGCCAAGAGCCAGTCGTCGAGATGGCATTGGACTGCTCTATGCGCTGGAAGTGACCAGCCACTCCCGGACTGAAGAGGTTGGTACCTAGCAAGGGCATGTCAGCTAACTTGTGCTGAGTATCTGCCGGAAAGGAGGATAACCTCAGCCAGGTCCTGCAGCGAGTGGCCACTGCGGCTGCTAAAGAGCGGGCACAAGAATCTCTAATGTCTAGGGCCGTCTGGAGCTGCTGTTTCGCAACAGCACGGCCCTGGTCACGAACTTGCTTCGCCGTGGTCTGCATGTCCGCTGGGAGATGAGGGAGGCTTTCATCTAATGACCCAAGGAGGGCATGAGAGAAGTGTGCCATGATCACAGCTGAGCTGGCCTGACGAAGGCCTAAGGACGAGGCTGCATAAACCTTCCGGGCAGAATGGTCCATATTCTTGGACTCCTTGTCTGAAGGGCGGTCAGTGTTGGCTGGCTACCAGTGCGTCTAAACACAGAAGCAGTCACAAGGCTTTCAGCCGAGGGATACTCTGTGAACCCCGCCAGAGACCGCATGGGTATCGTATACTTGCGGGCCATGTGGGCAGACTGAGCTGGACAGGAGGCAGGGCACTGCCACAGCTCAAGGGCCGGGCCAACAATGGCTTCAGCCACTGGAAAGGCCTCCGTCGAGGTATCCCCCCCTCTTGAGGATATCCCTGAGGGGGTATTCCGCCTTCTTTTGGATAGGCTCCAAGGGCATTCCAGTCGATTCGGAAATCAGGCGAAGGATGCCCTGAAAAGAGGAAGGACCGTCTTCCAAGCCTGCCACTGATGACTCGTCATCCCCCGGATGTGATTGCAGATCAGTGGCATCAGAGTCCGAAGAGTCGGGATATAATGGTCTCCCACCTATGTCTCCATCGATACGCCGAGGGCGATCGGGAACAACAGTGATGGACAGACAACGGGGCAGTCCGGTGCCTGTCCAGTCCTCTTTTGAGGGAGCCCCTCCCTGAGGCTGCTTAGTCGGTGGTTCCACCAATATCGGTGGGGAGACCGAAATAGGCCGAGCTGGAATACGTGCCGGCCCCACAGGAGGGGGAACCGAGGCCTTCGGTTCCGGAGGGTTCGGCGTCAGCCTGAGAGGCGGGGGCCAGTAATGGCCGGTGCTGCTGGCGGAGCCAGCTTTTGACCGGTCAGAATCAGCTGTTGCCACGAGAGATCCTCGTAACGTCAACGAAGCTTCCATCGAAGTCTCTCCTCATACGAGGAGAATGAGGATCGTGGCGACGCTCTTTCTGGAGTGCTTGTGACCTTTCAACAGAAGGGGTCCTGGTCCTCGATCGAGACCGACGGGGTCATCTTGTTCGAACGGGAGATGTTGGAATTGGAGAGAACTGAGGTTCCGGCACCTTTCCCTCGATCGGGACACCAAAGGGCAGGGTATCCTCGTCTGGGAAGGAAAGGACAGGTGTCCTTTCTAAGGAGTCGGTGACAAAGGCTCGATTGGGTCGAGAGATATCTCGGCTGGTTCAGCTGTTTCCTCGGTCTTGGTGCCTTGGCCTGACGGAAGGTCCGAAAAGCCGGCGGCTGAGGAAGCGCTCTCGACTGAGGTCGAGACCGCAAGTTCCCGTGAGTAGGACCTCTCTCGGTCCCAGAAATGTCTCCTTCTGGAGGAAGACTTGGGATCCTTGTCCCTCTTTCAAGGGCGGGAGGAGTGCAAGCCCGAGGGCGTCTCACCCCTGGTGGGGAGAGACTGGCACAACTCCCGAAAGGACCCAGTAAAAGTACAGCTGAGGTTGAGAGGCACGAAAAAACTTCGGCTGGCCAAAGCTTGAGCAGCATCCTCCTCGAAAGCCACCATCTGATCGAGCTGTTCGGCGGATCCCATGGCCGCGATCCCACCTTGCCTCCTTCAATTTCACCAGTGGATTGCGAAGCTCCGGTCTCCCCAATTTTAGGTGTGCCTTGCGGTCGTCCAGGACGTTGAAATGGAAGGCCAGACAGATGTGCAAGAGGTGGTGTCATGTACGACACCTCAGCAATAGACACACAAGAGGTGGGGATCAGTGCACGACATTTTCTGGCCGCAGGAACACCGGTGAAATAAGTGGGGACAATAAGTCCTCCATACCAATGTGCTAGGATCGGAATCATAAACTCTAATGAGTTTTAGAGAAACTGCTGCGGTAAAAACCAACGTTGAGAATCCAGGGCCTACAAACTGCTGGGTAGCACGAGAGAACCCAAATCTTCCAGCGGAAAGGAAGATCTGGCGTCATGGGGCGGAGCCGAGGTATTTACCACCCGGGTGGGTGGGAGGAGCCAGCTTGAGGACTTTCTGCCGAGATTTAAAGGGGAAAGGGACATGCCAGAGAGTGTGGATGAACAATATATCCACGCTCCTAGAAAAATGATTTTATGAGGAAAACTTTACCCAGATAAGACCTAGGAGGTGGGCAACAAGGAAAGCTGAGAGGCACCTCAGATGCAATGTTGCTCAGTCCAGCGGAGAAAAAAATTCTGAAACCTTCAGGCTGCTCTCACTTAGCTCATTCCCTCTCCTATTTTTGATTGGCTATTGCCCAAAGCTCATTTAAATAAAATTCTCTTAAAGGCATACCTCCGGGGCAGTTGCCCCTAGCCAGTTAACCGCTAAAGTTACCGATGCTAAAGGACTCCTGGGGTAAGAAAGTACAATGTTTCCAAAAACAGTAAAATAAAGTGAGCAAATATACACGCAGTTTTATCGTTCTAATAGGAGGAAAGCGTAGATGAGAGGGAGAAGGATAAAGATGGGAGACAGGCAGGAAGTGGCAGCCACAGGCCTTGTCAAGCTGGTGTGTTGGGGGGGGTAGCAGCAGTGGTGTAACAAAGGTAGGAAGTGGCAGCCACAGACCTTGTCAAGCTGGTGTGGGAGGGTAGGGGCGGGAGGGTGGATGAGGGGCAGCCAGGGGCCTTGTCAAAGTGTGAAAAGGGGGTAGCCTTGGCATTATTGAGGGAACAGCGGAGATACAGGGTTATCCAGTAGTGTGGAGAAGATTGAATGCTAGTAGATGGGAGTCTCAGATGAAGCAGTCACGAGAAATGCAGAGCAATTCTCAATGTGGTGCTCACCAACTTGGAAGTGACTGGAACTGTGACAACAGGGGAGCCACTGGGGAACAGCAACCATAACTCCATTTGGTTTGAACTTGCCCTTGCATCCAGAAAAACCCCCAAAGTCCTGGATTTCAGAATGGTGGACTTCAACAGGCTAAGGGAGCTGATCAGGGAAAACTTAGTCAGGGTGGACAATATGGGGGAGGTGGAATGAGATGGGGGCAGTTAAGAGAGCCATTCTCAAGACAACCAAGTTATGCATGAAAACAGTGACTGAAAAGAACAGGTTCAAGATACCATTAAGATTTTCGGCAAGAGTCCAGGGAAGCAGTGAGGGCAAAGAAAAAGGCATTCTACAAGTATACAGAAAAGCAGGGGGAGAAAGAATGGTCAAAAGAGGGCAGTTAGGGAGACGGACACAGAGCTGCATATTATGGAGGGGATCAAGAGCAGAGAAAAACAGTTCTTCCAATACACTGGAGAAAAAAGGAAAAAAGGAGGGGGAATGTAAGGTTAGGAGACAGGGCGTAGGGTGATAGAGGACGATGAGCAAAAGTCCGCTGTCCCTTTATACCTTAATGATTACTTTAGCTCAGTTTTCACTAGTGAGAATAGTGGACCCTTGCCAGAGACTGGCATCTAAGCAGCCACTAAGGGGGTCCTGGAGATGAGGCAGTCAGTATTTACAAGCGAAAGGGACCAGAAAGGGATGACAGTACTAAAACTACATAAGGCCCTGGGAAAAAATGGGCTGCATCCAAAGTTTTTCAGGGAGCTGACAGAACTGGTCAATCCCCTGATAGGTCTATTCAACAGCTAAGGACAGGGTAGTTCTGAAGGACTAGAGGGTGGCACACGTAGTTCCACTCCATAATGTGGTGGTGGTGGGGAGGACACAAGGAACATGCAGGAAACTACAAACCTGTCAGTCTTACCTCTATGGTAGGGAAGCTGATGGAGTCACTGGTCAAAGAGGACCTTGTGGACTACTTGAAGAGCAACAGACTCTAGGACAGTAAACAGCACAGACTCCTGGCAAAGAGGTCTTGTCAGACTAACCTGCTAGTTTCCTTTGACTGGGTGATGAAGGAACTGGACGGGGGCCACACTGTGCATTTGCTCTACTTCAGTTTCAGCAAGGCTTTAGACTTGATGTCTCACATACACTTGCTGAAGAAGATAGAGGATCTGGGTGCTGCTAAGGTTATATTAAACTGGGTCCGTAACTGGCTAAAGAGGAGGCAGCAGAGGGTTGCAGTCAACAAGGTCAAGTCAGCAGAGAGGGAGGTCATGAGCAGGGTACAAGAGGAATCTGTTCTGAGACCAGTTATCTTCAACATGTTCATTAGTGACATAGAGAAAGGGAGCATTGTTTAACCAGGAGTAGCACACTAAGCCAAAGCTCTTTTCCAGATGTGACCTGGGAGCACAAGGAAGTTAAGCGACTTGCTCAGGATCACACAGTATGCACCTAGGCGGCTGTGGGATTCAAACCCACATTTCCAGATCTGCAGCTCAGAGCCTTAACCCACTGGGCTATACTGCCTCCTGGGTAAGGGTATCTGGGGCACGCTGTGTCTTTTCTTGGATGACATTAAGTTCTTGGGGGGGGGGTGGACAACAATGAGGGAATCAGGGAAATGCAAAGTGATGTACGAAAGTCAGAGGGGGTGGTCTAAGGTTTGGCAGTTGAAATTTAACACCAAAAAATACACCTAGGGAACAAGAGCCCCAGGATAGAGTACTGAATGGGTGAGGTGAGACTTAGCACTATGACTAAGGAACAGGAAATTGGAGTTCTCATCAGTGACTCCTGCAAACTATCAAGTCAGTGCAACAAGGCATACAAGCAAAGCAAGTAGGATGCTGGCATGTATCGGGAGAGATACAGAGAGAGAGAGAAAGGGAAGAGGTAATACTCCCCCATATAGATCCTTAGGCCACAGCTGTAGTACCGCACCCATTTCTTTAGTTCTCACCTCAGAAAGAACAGAGACAGACTGGAGACAGTGCAGCGCAGCGTAACACAAATGATTCAGTGCCAACAGTGCAGGTCCTATGAGAAGCATCTCAAGGCACTGAACATATACTTGCTGGAGATCAGAAGGGAGAGAGAAGATATGATAGAGACCTTTAAGTTCCTAAAAGGAATTAATAAGGTGAACTGCAGGAAAATATTTAGCTTGAATACTAGTTCATGGTCACATGGACATGAGTGGAAACTGAAAGAAGGGAGGCTCAGAAGCAAAAACAGGAAGTATTTTACAGAAAGGGTGATGGAGTCGTGGAACAGTCTGCCTGCTGAAGTGGTGGGTTCTAAAACTGTGGGTGGGTTCAGGCACATCTGGGATAGAATGAAGTGCACAGTGGTTGCTCAGGGTGGCAGAAGCTAGGAGGGGAATGGTCGGGGGGGGGGATGGGGAGGGCTAAGACCCTGGAGGGACAGTAGGCCCCAGGGTTAAATAGGGAACTTGGGCAGAGTGGATGGACCATTGATCTTTTTCTGCTGTCATTGTCAACGTTTCTATGCTTCCATGGCTCTGGGCCAGGAAGGAACAACACAGGTGTCAGTATTGGGAACTCCTCAGAGTCTGAACGGCAGGGTGATATGATCGAGACTTGCATATGATGGAACATCCAACACCTGTAACATCTCCCCCACGAATCTCTGGTACAAAAAACTTACTCAAGCAGATAAGGTCACGTGGAGGAATGACTTATCCTCAGAGGATGACGCTGAGGTAGATGAGGCATGTAAAGCACTTAGGACAGGCCCTGGGAAGAGGGCCAGAACTGGGCTCGGTCAGAATCCCTATCAATGGCACCAATCCAGGTGTGGTTCTGTTTTTATGCTAGAAGCCCAGGGGCTCTAAAATACATGGTGTTCTGTATTTCCACTCCAGAGGCACTTGAGGCGGAGGCCTAAGGGGGAATGAAACAGCCTGCTAAGTTACTGGACCTGTGCCTTGGGAAGGGCCCGGACGTTCAGTGACATCCTCACCTTATTAGAGGATCAAGCAAAATCTCTGGCTGCTACTATTCCTACAGCACAGCTGGTGGCAGAGTAATGGCCCAGGGGGAACCCCAAAATGGGTGGAAGAAGCCAGAGAGTGAGCAGGTCCCACTAGGGGATCTGGTTTGTGTTCATCGTCTATGCCAAGGTCACAGCCAAAGGAGAACTTACCGTTAAATCCATCATCGCTGTCCCAATCAACACTGGGACTGGCCTCCACATCGGGGGCTCCAACAGTCCTCCTGGACATCCACTGAAGCACCATCCCTGGCGTTAACATTGTGCCTGACACTAAGGCTGGGAATGGGCTTCAAGTCAGCATCTCAAAGCCCAGCAGTGTCAATAATAGAGTCTGCACCAGTACTTGTCTCACCATCACAACTAGCCTGGGCAGCACTAATGGTCAGTGTCAATGACTCCACACCTGTGGACAAGGTTGGAGGCCTTGACCCAAAACCAGAGTGGTGCTACCTAGGGATCATGGACCTTGGTAGGGTCTTGGCTGGCCACGCAGAAGCAGCCAGCAGTTCATCCCATACCACCACTGAAGTCTCCAGCACAGCCCCAGTGTGGCGGTGGAGAGGGGCACTTCCACCCAGAAGAAGCAGCCAGCAGTCCACCCAACACGAACCCCGACTTCTCCAGCACAGCCTCCCATGTGGCAGTGGGCTTCCACCCCACTGACTCCAGAAGGTAACGTATAACGCCTTTGTTTGGGGCTTGCTGGTCCAATGCTTGCCTCCAAAGTTAGGAGCTCTGCCCCAACTTCAGACAGTGAATTTGAAGGGTGCAGAAGCCCATGGAGAAGCAGGTGCCACAGGAGTCCATGCTGTAGCCTGGTCCAGGACAAGAGTAGTGGACAGAATGCCTGTCACCTGCACTGATCTTACCACATGTGCAACAACAAAATAAAGGGTCCTGCTTGTCCCTCTTCTTCGACAACTTAGGTATTCCAAGTAAAAAAAAAAATAAAATAAAAAGAAGTTAGACAGCAAAGAAACAAACACTGATGCAAACTGAGGCAACACAGCTCACTCCCATGGTGTGCACTCGATGGTGGGAGAAACAGAAATGAGGTAGGCAAGGAAGCCAGCAACAGTTCTTGCCAGCGTCACTGAGGCACTGTAGGCCAGTAGCAATTTTTGGCCCACAGACCAAAATACAGATTTGCTCCCAGTGGGTCCTAACTAGAGCTCAGATTCGAGACTGGGACTCCATGGAGAAAATGAAAGTTGCTTTTTGTCCATCAGCTTTTTTCATGTATGCCTCAATTTTGTCACGAAATATAGGGGTACCTTCAAAAGAGAATTCTATTTCTCTACCATGCATGCCCTGTGTCATCCCAGTTGACCTGAGCCATGCATATCTCCTGACAGACACTAAATTTGCCAGCGCCCTAGAAGAAGTGTCATTCACATCAGACATTTGAAATTTGTATTCAGCAGCTTCCTGATCAGCTTTTACTGTATGAGCAAGGTGTATTTGCTCCCTATGAGGTTGGCTATCACATATAGAGAGGACTGTATTACAGAAGACCTGCTGGTAATGTTTAGTGTGACTAAGATAGGTTGCCTGATGCAAAACAGGAGGTAGTGTAAGCCATTCTTGCCATATAGTCCAGCTTTCTGGACTCCTTCGCAGGTAGGTCAGCTGCCAGAGGAACCTTGTGTTTTTCGTAGGCAGCTGCCTGAACCACTTCCTCAGGGTCAGGGTAACAATAAATGAATCCAGAACCCTCCCTGGCTACCATGTACATTTTTTCAACCTCCTTGTTCATGGTTAGTGCAGAGAAATGTGTGGCAAGTACTGTCTCTATGGCCTTTTGGAAAGCTCTGTGGATGGGAATGGACAATGTTTTGGAAGAAGTTAACCCCACCATTCTCAAATTCAGTCTCTTCTATATCCCCTTCAGTCTGAGTGGTTGGTAGTATCACAATACTGCTCATTTGGCTCACAAGTGTAGGGTAGGATGAACAGCATTCATTGACGTGTGGAGGGGAACCAAAATCCTCTCCTAGAATTGCCTCCAGGCACACGGGTTCCTCCGCCTCACCAAAACCCTGTTCTGGTTAAGGATCTGGGGAACAGCAGCAGTAATTCCCATGCTTTGCATGGTTTGGAAAAAGCTGCCTCCCTCTACTATTCAGGCTGAGGAACTGTGAGCTGTTTCTCTTTCTGCTTCTTTGTGAGAGTTATTTGGGGCAACGACTGGTCAGAAGCTCGTTTGGGTTTCTTGCGATAGTCAGCATGAAGGGTCCCCCTTACTAGACGCCCCGAGCTCTTTACTGGGATTCAAGAATGACTTGGCAGTCTAATAAGTCTCCCTCAGTGGACAACAACTGCTTGCAGCATTTTTTCAGCCTCCTTTGAAGTCAGAGACTGCTGCGGAGAAGAGAAATTGATCGAAGTGTACTGTGTACCTTCAGAGAAACCATCTCCATAATTATGTGTGCACATTTCACAGGAGAGCACTCTTGTGACAAAAGCAACTGCAAACAGCAATGGCCATTTAGTTGCCCTTTTTTCTTTATTTTAAGGCAAAACACTGCAGAGTTCATAATTTTCAAAACTGTGACTGGAGCACAAACAAAGTACAGATCATGGTCGTCTGCTTTTGCCAGCCAGTACTCAAAGGATTTATAATGCTTAAATCTTATGGGCCTTTTTAATCAGTCAACTTTATTTGGTATAGAGCTCCATTCATTTTGACCCACGGCACTTTACAAGCGAGCAAAACATTTAAAACAGCTAAAACAGATTTCATAATTCATAACATACTATAAGTAAAATTAACAAATTATTAACAGCTAAATCTGGCTTGAAGGAAATGCTTCCTTAAACAGAAATGTTTTCAGTTCCCTTTTAAAGATCTCTACCGTGGAACTGTCTCTCAGAGAGCGAGGGAGGGAGTTCCACAGGGTTGGTGCTGCAGAAGGAAAAAGCACGAGCACCAGATGTTTTTAAACATATCCTAGGAACATCCGAGTATCCCTCGTCCTCCGAACAGAGGGAACGGGTAGGGCAGTAGGGTGGCAGGAGGTCTTATAGGTAACCAGGCCCCCGACCATGCAGGGCTTTATGGGTCAGCAAACCGACCTTGAAGGTGATCCTCCACCTAATCGGCAGCCAGTGCAAAGAGCGAAGCACAGGTGTAATATGACAAGATCTTGACACCCCAGTCAATAACCTGGCTGTAGCCTTCTGCACTAGCTGCAGGCAGTGAAGATCCACCCCCGATAGCTTCAGGTATAGGGTGTTGAAGTAGTAGAGCCGTGACGTCACGAAGGCATGGACCAGCAATGGCAGATCGCCCGGGGCTATCAGGTGTTTAATCCCGGCGATGTTTCTCAGATGGTAAAAGGCCTTCTGGATCACGGCTGACACCTCAGCTCTGAGTGTCAGGCCACAGTCCAGTACAATGCCAAGATTTCTCACACTGACCGAAGTGAGCAACTGTGAGCCACCAAGCCTAAGCCCCGTGACCTGTCCAAGTTGCCCACTCCCCCCATCCCGGGCAACCCGAATCTACCACCAGTACTTCAGTCTTGTCTGATTCAACCTCAACCAGTTGGCACTCATCCAGTCCTGGATTTGAGTGAGGCACTGACTGAACATCGAGACTGCTTCATGCTGCCCGGGAGCAAGAGACCGGTACAGCCGAGTATCATCTACGTAACAGTGAAAACTCAGCCCATACCGTCTTATAATATTTATCTGTAATGTATTTGTCCCCTACTGACTTGGACCCCTTTGAAAACGAGTCCTTGACTCAAAGGTATTAATACTAAACTGAAATAAATAAATAAATAAATAAATAAAAATCCCCTAGTGGCAGCATATACACTATGAACAACATGGGGGCCAAAATGGAGCCCTTCGGGACCCCACATGGCAGGGGCCTGGATGATGAGGAAAAAGTATCCCTGACACCACCTGTTGTGATCTTCCAGTAAGGAAAGCTTGACACCAATTGAGAACTGTACCAGCCAGTCCACAACAAACCCGCAGACGTTCCGACAGTACCCCATGGTCCACAGTGTCAAACGCTGCAGAGAGATAGAGGAAAACCAAGATGGAACGACTTCCTCGATCTCTCGCCACCAGAAGATCATTCATCACCTGGACAAGGGCAGTCTCAGTACTGTCTCTTTCTGAAACCCGACTGGAGAGGGTCATAGATGTCATGAGCTGTTAAATGGATCTCCAGTTGAAGGGCCACCACCTTCTCTATAACCATCCCCACAAAGGGAAGGTTACAGACAGGTCTGTAGTTGGCCAGGCAACCCAGGTCCAGTCAAGGCTACAGTACTTCAGGAGCGCTCTAACCACCGCCTCCTTTATGGGTCCAGGAAAGGCCCCCCCGTCACTAGGGAACACCAGACTATCCTGGCCAGGACTGGGCCGATGACATCAACACACCCTATTACAAGGTGTGTTTGACCCGGATGCAAACTACAGTTAGTTGGCCTCAGTTCCCAGATCTTCACAACATCCATGACAGCCAACTAGTCGAAGTCAAACCAGAAAGGCTGAATGCCCACGACATCACGCCCACCACTGCAAATCCCACTAGAGGGCATCAATCGGATTCTCGACCTGAAGGAGGCAATCTTATCAGCGAAAAACAGAGTGAACTCATCAACACTTTATTTGTGATAAGGCTACCCCAAACTTTATTTTATGCCAGTGTCAGGAAAGGTGACAAACATTTTGGGTTGCAGTACTTAAGAAAAAAGTACAGTTGTTTAAGAACTAAAGCCAATCTGAAGTTTAAAAATAAATGTTTGGAACGTCTCTACACAATGCTTCCTCGGTTCCAGTAGATGACTGGGAACTAAAAAAAAAAAAACCCACTAAATACAATACAACAAACAAAACCGAACTAAACAAATGCAAAGTACTGAACTGAAAAAAAATTTTCAAATGTTAAATGCCACTAGACTTTTATTGGACTTAGCCACTATGACTGGCAAGGCAAGGCACATTTTATTTATATAGCGCCCTATCCAGGGGCTCAATGTGCTTAACAAGATAATAAAATACAATAACACCACCCCAAAACAAGTTATTCAGAGAAGATTAAAAGCCTTATCGAATAAATAGATTTTAAAAGAGATTTTGAAGGCCTCCACCAGCATGGCAGCCTTAATGTGTGGTGGAAGAGAATTTCACAGGAGCGGAGCAGCCACCCCAAAAGCCCTGTCTCCAATCTTTTTAAATGGGAGGATGGAACAACTGGTAAGCCAGCCTTAGTGAAGTGTAGGGGGCAGATAGGAGAGTATGGAATCAGGAACTCTGTTGGGTAGTCCGGCCCCAGAGGAGTAAGGCCTTGTATGTTAACAAGCCTATCTTGAAGGTGCTGTGTGCACTCACAGTAAACCAGTGCAGAGAACGCAGAACAGGAGTGACATGATCCCTCATAAAGGTGCCCGTCAACATCCTGACCGCAGCATTCTGCACTAGCTGCAGGCGACGCATCAAACCTCCAGACAGCCCTAGGTACAGGGGCGTTCCAGTAATTAAGTCAGCTAATAACAAAGGCACGGATAACCGTAGCCAGGTCAGTGGTAGTCAGGAATGGACAGATCCTGGAAATATTCCGGAGATGGAAAAAGCCGGTCCTAGTGACCGACAGGACCTGTTTTTCAAGGTCAAGTCGATAGTCAAGAATAACGCCACAATCCTTGACCACCTTTATCACAGACAGGGGACGACAATCAACCACAAAGGCGGGCAGTCTCCCGTCAGCAAAAATACCCCCACGACTCGGCTCGATCACCATAACCTCTGTCTTGCCAGGGTTGAGACACAGCCAGTTAGCAAACATCCAGTCATTTATCTCTGCTAAACACCGACTCAGCGTATCTGGGGCGGAAAGATCACCAGGGGCACAAGACAGGTACAAGTGGGTATCATCTGCACAGCAGTGAAATCCTAGATTGTACCACCTAATGATCTCTCCCAGCGGCAGCATATACACAGAGAACAACAGGGGCACCAAGATGGAAAGCTGTGGAACACTGCAAGGCAGCGCAAAAGAACCTGAGATAAAATTTCTTAGGGCAGCGTGCTGCAATCTTCTGGTTAAATATGAGCGAAACCAATGCAAAACTACGCCAGTAGCACCCACATAGTTCTACAGAGAATCCAACACCCTGTGATCTACCATGTCAAATGCTGAAGATAGGTCCAAGAGCACCAGAATGGTACAGTGCCCTCAGTCCCTTGCCATGAAGAGATCATGTGCCACCCGGACCAAAGCAGTCTCAGTGCTGTGCTGGGGCCGAAAACCCGACTGGAGAGGTTCACAGATGGATAATGTCTCCAGGCGCTCAACCACCACCTTCTCAATAAACTTCCCCAGAAAAGGAAAATTAGAGATAGGCCTATAGTTTGCAAGAATGTCAGGGTCAATAGATGTCTCTTTAAGGAGAGGTCTCACTACAGCCTCTTTCAGAGATGCAGGAAAAACTCCCTCACTTAATGACCCATTAACGATCTCCACAAACACTGGTCCCAGGAAATCCAAGCAGCTAATGACTAGCCACGTCAGACCCAGGTCCGAGGCACAGGTGGTGGGACACATGCTGGTGAGTACCCAAAGAACCTCATCCACCAAAACCAGCCGAAACTCAGTCCAACACGGCAGACAATGTTCACTAGCAAACTCATCACCTTCAGTAAAAACTGGACCAGAGGAGGTTATACATGCCCTGATAGAAGCCACTTTGTCAGCAAAAAACTGCCCAAACTGCTCGCACTTTTCTACAGAAAATGCTGTCCCAGATTGGAGACAGGAGATATCCAAGCAGCAACCAGGACTGGAACAGGACTCCAGGGAATTGGATCTCTTCAGCACAGAAATAAATCTGCTGTTAGAACATTAGATGGAGCAGGACCACAGAGCAGAGTTTCCATTTTAATATTCTAAAGTTCTGTCTCTGAGGCAAAAATCAGGCCGAGATGATGGAATTTTGTACAACATTACTAATACACTGTCAACAGAAAGTACTGCAGACCTGTCCCAGCCTGGAAGGTGAACAGTTTGCCCAAGTACGTCAAGGACTTACTAACAGTCACTCTTGGCTTTCTAAAGGAAGGTTATTTTGTGCACTTCAGCCAGGCCAGTCTCTAGGCCATTACACCCCAGTAACCCTGCCTAAAGCTGAAATGTCAATAATATCCACTGCTATTTGGACCATGTTTATTTGCAATTTTTAAGCAGGAAAGCCACACTGAACTGTGACAGCTTGGTTCTAGGTGCAACCCGGGGTTGCTGCTTGGATATATCCATACCACTGTGTGAAGACAATTTTCTGGAAGATCCTCAGGAATCTTTTCCATCAGGGCAGTAGGGCAGACAAGGGGTTAGGCTGGTATGTAGACCATCTAAAGGCCGGAGAATAATTAGAACAAAAACTCTTACAAAAACCATCAACCCCACAAATGTCTGGGGGATTGGCGGAAACGGTAAACATGGACTTACCAGGTGCTGCTGCAGGGACCAGACCACTGGCTGCAGCATCTCATGTCAGTTTTCTTCCCCAAGTTTGTGTCCCCCCTCCTCCAGAATATGTCTCGACCCTAACCTGCCACCAGCATGTGGGTGGCAGACTCTATGGCATGGGGTTAGAGTGCACCCTGGACATCATTCATATGGCTAAGGAATGTTTTTCCCTATGATTTTTCCAGCCTGCCCTCCATGCACTTGATGGCAGTGCTGAACCCCATGACCTCTGACACCACTACGGAGTCCCTGGGAGAAGCAAGCTGCCTGGCCTGCAACAGAGGTCACGTCCAGCACCATCCTCTCACCATTGTCAGTGTTGCACCCAGCCTGTCCTTATGCTCCCACACACAGTACAATGTGTTGCCTTTGGGTAAATGGACAGCTGCTCATGAACCTCTTTAGGGACAGTATACCTCCAGCCCACCTTTTTACATCTGACCTTTCCAGAACTACTTTGCAGAGACTAGTAAGTAGGGGTGATAAGCAAGTGCAGCCTACCACTGGAGGTTTTACCAAAATTGGGGTTTGCCTTATAGACTACAGATTCTTTGCCATATGCCTAAGCAAATGCTTGGTAGGTTTGGGGTGGACCCCCATACCATCTCCTTGAAACAGCAGGGGCAGTGTCTAATGCAGACTTAGTTGAAGTCACTTACAGAATTGCAGTAAGTAGGGTCCGTCTGAGAACTCAGAGCAGGTTCCACTAACTGCTTACTGGGAAGCTCTACAGAGTGAAGGGAACTTGGGGGCTCCTACAGATCGCAAGCAAGCAAAACAGAAATAAAAAGCACCACCCGTCACATTAAAAAATGGGCTTCAAACAGAACTCCTGCAGAGAATTTTATTCTGGAAAAAACACCATACCATGAAGCCCACAGAAGTGGTAGCCCCTCATGGAGACACTGGCAAAGTACCGGCAAACTCCAACTGGTTTTGCCCACTAAAGCTTCATCATGTTTTTTATCCACAATATAATTCTCTGCAGGAGTTTTGTTTGTAACCCCATTTTTAATGCAAACAGTGGTGGTGCTTTTGATTTCTGTTTTGCTAACTTTTTTTTATTTTTTATTATTAAGCACACCAAACAGTGCGGTAGTCTTTCTTCCTGTCTCTGGCACATACAGACAGGCCTGCTAGAAGCACTGGTAAAACCTTTTCCTGGGAGAGAAGGGCAGCAATGAGAATTAGGTTTTTGCTCCCCCTTGCCAGAAATATCTGAAGTGGCTGATTTATTCCTTGTAGGGCTTTGGGAACCAAGAAACAGGCCTGAACTATTACAAATAGAATCCAAAGATGGCTCCAGAACGGACAGTCATGGGTTCAATTATCTCCAAGCCAGGGAACACATGATGCTGGGGCAGACGCAGGGTGGAGTAACAGCAGCCTCAAAGGTGGGTCTCTAAATCATCCTTTCTTACCCAGCAGCTCCTATGAGGTAAGTGCTTGACCAGACCTGCATCACTGGAACAGTGTCCTCTTGAAGACCAGGACTCAATGTCAGAATTTGGTATTCAGTGACTTCACAGCATCTGCAGCCAGTGAAGACCAAGAATCAGTGCCCTTATGATGCAGAATTTCAGAGCCAGACTGGACTAGGCACTGCAGCTGTGCCTCCAAACTGGATTCGCAGTGCTTCCCACTCCCTCTAAGGTGAACTGGTCCTTGAAGATCAGCGCCAACAGGGAGATGGCTGATCCAGATCAGATTCCACTCCCCTTCAGATTCTTCTTGGCCCAACTCTCCTTAGACTTCGACATCTTTGAGCAGCTGGGACACTAAGGAAACCTCCTTGTGCTGTCTGGACCTAGACCTCAAGACATACTGAATAGCCATCAGCAGACGGCATGGGTTTGTGGCACTTAGTTCACCTCATAAACCAACCAGAAAGCTTCACCCACATGGAGGTCATGACCATTAAAGGGAACCATTTGGACTTACTTCTATGAGTGAGGAAAAATAGATAAAAACCTAGAAAAATAGTAAAATTTAGTATGGAGACAGTGTCATGACCAAACTGGAACCAAAAGTGGCACCAGAACCAAAATGTGGTGGTATACTGATTGAGAAAAATAGGATACGTAGAGCAGATCTGAGTGAGACATATCTCTTTGATGAAAAAAGATTTGATTGTTAGAGTGAATTACGCACCAAAGTGGGTGGAGCCAGTCATGTGTTTGTGTTTTGAGTCTGGACAGTTCCTGGTTCTAGATCTTTGAGCCACAATGATGCAGAGTGTGCAACTAAGGATGAATTCTCTTTGTTAGTCATTTTCTAACTCCTTAAGTTTCACTGGCCTTGTTAGAATGCGGTTTGTTTTGTTTTTAACCTGGTAATGTAGATAGGGCAATGGGGCACTAATGATTCATGCAGATAGAATTTTAATTGAAGGATAAATACATCTCACTTACGCTTCATCGATGTTGGGATGGAAAATTTTATTCATGAATCCTGAAAATAAACACAACAATTAATAACTTGGAAGGAAAAGGCACACAATATACTAACGTGTTGTTTTTATGTATTGATTTACCAGGATTGAGAGAAACAAGCTGAAAATGTTGCTAAAATTTGTAGGAATGGAACAAATTTGCGGCATCATGTAAGCACCCCTCAACTGTCACATTTGAGGAACAACCTCGGCTTGATCAAACCTCCCTGATGCTCCATCCTGGTGCTCATCCTCGCAAGGCATTAGGAAATTAGAAACATAATATTTGTTTGTATGAAAATTGGTGACAAGTAATTGTGCACTGAACCAAGGCTTGCTTTCAGGCATGACTACGGAAAGGGAAGACAGGAAACATAAAACAGAGACATACACCATGATGGCAGAAAAAGATGAGAGATCCATCCAGTATGTCCATATTCCCTAGAACCCTATTTTTCCTCCAGGGTACTAACCCTCCCCATCCTGTCCCCATTCTCCTCCCTGATCTTGTCACCCCAGGTGACCAATATTCCCTTCAGTCTATCCTATGCCTGCTTGAATCCCCAGACTGTGTTTGCACTCACCACTTTGGCTGACGGACTGTTTCAAGGTTTATTTATTTATTGAAATGTTTCACCAGGAAGGCACACTGAGTGACAAGTCGCTTGTCTCCCAGTGCGACCTGGGGGGGAGGGGTAAATTAGGAATGAGACATTAAACATTCGAGTTATAAGTTCAACATTAACATACAGTTGTAAGGCAGATGTTAGAAACAGTGTTGCACATGACAGGTTAAAAAAAGAGGGTACAATAATAAGTACTGGGTTAATAAGTAACAAGTGCTTATGTGAAAGAAAAGGGGGAAAAGAGAGGCGGTGGAGAGGGGGAAGAGTCGTATCCCTAAAGACCACTTCAGGATGCGAGGAACCCTGCAAGGGAGCTGGTGGGACCAGAGGGAAGAGGATAAGGAAGTGTCCCAGAGAGATCTTGTCAGGATGGTGGGGGAAGGGAGTAGATGAGAGATACAAGCCCTTTTGGGGGCTAGGAGAGGGACTCATGGAGACCATTCGGCGCCCCTTACATTCTGTGAGAGATCAAGGGAGGCCAGTAAGGGGGAGCAATTTGGGGGAAGGGGAGGAGAGCTAGGAATTTGGGTGGGTGTGCACAGGGTAAAATGAAGGTGACGGTAGAGGGGTAGGGTTTGTCCATGGCATAGAGGAGGGAGTTAGGGAGGTACATGGCAGGAGAAGCTAGGAACAAGGTAATTACTGAGGGCAGAGCTGATGGAGTAGGCAGAAGATGAGTGCCGGATTTGAGGGGGGAGGGAATTCCAGATTTTTGGGAGGTGGTGAGAGTAACCGGATTGGCCGGTTTGGGTGGATCTGCTGGGGACTACCAGGGTGCAAGAGTCGGTTGATCTAAGGGAATGAGAGGGTAGGAGGGTGTTGTTAAAGAGGAGGTGAGGTAGGAAGGGAGATCACCCAACCAGTGCTTGGAGGTGATTTTTTTTTTTTATATAAATTTAGCCTACTTTTGTGCCCCTCACTCCAGGCAGTCATTGTTCGGTCCCCTCGTGGCTTCCACCTCCTGTATATGCCCCTCGCCCTCCCGGTCACCCCTGGCATACCCCCCCCCCCAGGGGGCGGGATCCCGGTGCTGGGATACCGTAACTGGTTGGGAGAGCACTCGGCCAGGAGGCTAATTGAAGTCCGGGGGCAGGACTTCATAGAGACGACACTTAGAGTGGGGATTTTATCCCTATAGGCTGGGCCGGGAGCATCCATCCTGCCCCAGAAACCCCTGACTTTATGTCGGTGTGACAGGACTGCTAACCCAGCCTCCGCTAGGTGTTGCACAGAGCGCCTTCCCCGGAGAAGGAGAGCAGTCCTTAGGACGCTCAATCCGTCTCCCCTGGCTGGCCCGGGTGCGTTCCTGAACCCGGGTCGCCAGCGTCACAAGCAGAAATCCCACCACTGCACCAACGGGCTGGCTTTGGAGGAGAATTTAACACAGTGGGAGAGCTGTTTATTTGCAAGAGAGGGGAAGGATAGGGCACGATAAAGATCACAGTGGTGGGTGCAAGGCAAAGCGGCAGAAGGTTCCACCACCCTTTCTGTAAAGTAGTACTTCATGTCCCTTCTGAACCTCCTTGTTGATTTCCACTTGTGACCACAAGTTGGTATTCAGGGTAAATAATCCCCCCCCCCCACACACCTTATTAATTCATTTAAGGAAGCTGAAGGTCTCTATCACATCTCCCCTCTTCCTTCTAGTTTCCAGTGAATACAAATTTAGTGCCTTGAGGTGCTCCTCATTGGATCTGCCCCACTGGCCCTGAATCATTTTTTTCACTCTGTGCTGGACTGTTTCCAACCTATCCCTGTCCTTTCTGTGGTGAGGGCTGCAAAACTGGGCTCAGTCTCCAGGTAAGGCCTCACCAGGGATCTGTAAAGGGGGAGTATTACTGCTTTTCTTCTGTTATCAGTTTCCCCCGTGATACATTCCAGCATCCTGTTAGCCTTGCTATAGGCCTTGTTGCACTGGCTCAATAGTTTAAGGGAGTTACTGATAGCACTGCAGAAGAGGAATGGGACCTAGGAGTTAAGTCTCACCCCACCCATCCAGTACTCTGTCTTGGGGTTCCTTTTCCCTAGGTCCATTACCTTGCACTTTTTGGCTCTGAATTTTAACTGCCAGACCTTTGACCACCCCTCTAGTTTTTGTAGGTCCCTCTGCATATCCCTTACTGCCTCATCATTATTCACCCTCCCACATAGTTCTGTGTCATCTGCGAAGAGACACAGCTTGCTCTGAATTCCCTTACCAATGTCACTAATTAACATGTTGAATACGACCAGACCCAGGACAGATCCCTGTGGAACCCGGCTCGTAACCTCCCTTTCCTCTGATTTAACCCCGTTGACCACCATCCTCTGCTGCCTCCCTTCTAGCCAACTACCCGCACAGCTGACTACGGTTTCAGCTGCACCCATGCCTTCCATCTTTTTTTTAGCAACTTTTTGTGTGGTACCAAATCAAAAGCCTCGCTGAAGTTAAAGTACAACAGATCCACAGCGTGGCCCTTGTCTACTTCCTTGGTCACCCAGTCAAAGTAAAAAAATCAGAAGAACAGGTGCAAGCAGGATAGAATGAGATGGCTTAATTACAAACAGCATAACTGTGGTAACAGCAACAATTCTAGCATGGCAATATTTTAAGTTATGAGATGGTCCCACGCGAAGTGTAAATAAATATAATCAGACAGTTGATAAATTAGAGATATTAAATATCTAAAAAATATTACACTGCCAAATTTCAGTCAAAGCTGAATACTTTTTAAAAATGGAAATTTAAGCTGGCATGTCAGCACAGCATGGGGAATGAGCCTGGAATGTCGCGGGATTATTTAAGGGGGGGGGGGAATCGACTGTCCCAGAGGATGCTCATCTCCTCCATGGAGGAAGAACAGCCAGCTCTGCTGCTATACTGCCACCCAGGTGACTACAGATGGCAGTGCAACCGGAGTGGCTCAGGGAAGGGAGGACGCAAGCTGGTGCAGCGCTATGCACACTTTCGTGCATATGTGCAACTGCATCGGCTGCGCTCCAGGAAAGGGCGGAACAGGAAAAAGGAACATCCCCCAACGTGCAGCTCTGCCACACTTGCAGACCCAGCACCCTCTGACCTGGGCACTCTCTAGGATGACTGGATACTGTGTTCCCGTAGGAATTAGCCCAGCATGAGGGCTCTGCTGTGGGGGGAGGGGGGCAGAGCACAGGGGGTAATGGGTGAAGAAAAGGTAAGACCTAGGAGAATATCAGGTGATGGGGTTGGGGTTTGTTGGGGGCGCAAGAGGCAGCCAAGGGCTGCATGGGAGAAAGGAACATAAAATAAAATGTCACACACACACATTGAAAAGAAAAGAAGAACACAAGGAAGTTTATTTTGCAAACTTTAATCCTATAACTTCATTGAGTAGGCATTCTGGCTCAGTGGTTAGAGAGCAGAGCTATGAACTTAGAGACCAAGGTTTATAACTCAAAATAATCGTGTACTTATTGTGAGATTCTGCACAACACCCTTGTGCTTAACCTCCATCAAATCTAGCTCTGTGCTGTTTGAATCTCCCTATGTATAGAAAATAAAAGCAAATTTCTCTCTCCTTCCGCTCTTAGACTGCAAAGTTCTCTGGGACACAGTCTGAATGAAACCCGCTACATAAAAAAACATTCTCTCCCACCATTACTCTGTGCCTGTAATGTACTGTCCCTGATCTGCCCCATGGTAAACTAAGTGGTAGGTTGCTGAGCTCCTCAGCCAACAAAGAATCTCTTCTTTCCAATTTCCTGAACTACAGAGCTAGTGAACGTGAAAAGATCAAGAAAGTTACACTATTTTTAAACACCTCTGATCACAAAAGTGACCAAATGACCTTAGTTTACGGATTCACATTGTTGGACCAAGCTCTTAGGTTAGGAATATAGTAGCTGAATCCAAGCAAGGCAGGATGTCACTTATCATGCTAGACTAAGCATCATCTGACAGAGGGAATTACCTAGGCTATTTGTTACACAAGACTGAAGGATCACTTATCAAGTCTTCATTCCGAATGGCATCCTTATACACTCGTATGAGTTACTCACCAAAAATACAGACCCATTTCCAGCGCCTGTCCTGGAAACCTCCTGCCTTGGGGAGGTAGTGCATTTCCTTCAGCTGCATGAGTACAACAACATCCTGGTGGCCCAAGGGAAGGGCATGTCATACGAGAAGAAAAGTATGCACCAGTTTGCTTGGCGAGCGACACAGAGATGTTGCATGCTCAGAGCAGTACAGGCAAGGGAGTTCCAAAGGAAAGGGTGGGACTCACCAGCCCTCCCAATGGCTGCCAATAGACTATAGGTCATGTTGCTCCTCAACATCATGCCCTAGGGGATGGGATAAGGGGAGGACGGATAAGGAAGAAATCCCCAGTGGTCCCAGGCAGATAAAGGTGTCCTCCCTTCCCACATCACAGTAGGGTTGCAGATAAAGGTGTCCTCCCTCTCCACATCACAGTAGGGTTGCAGATGAAAGTGGCCTCCCTCCCCACAACACAGTAGAGTCCTACAGACCAAGCCTGCTCCTCTTACTCCCAGTATTGGATAATCTGTGAGTCCCCCTCGTTTGGGGACGTGGAGGCATCCACCCATGGGGAATAACTGAAGAGGTATGTAAAGCAGAGGCTGGCAGCATTCAGGAATCACAGAGGACTACTACTATGGTGGGAAGAAGGGTTTGAGCATGCGGAAGGAGGACCTGGTGATAGGGATAGAAAGAACAGGATGCATAAATACAAAGTATTAGAACAAAAAGAAATACCACCCACTGGGCCATCACTATCAAGGGTCTCTACAGTACGGTCAGTACCCTGGCTCCCAATACGGATTTTTTTTTTATTAGCAGCAATATTTGTGTCAAATAAGGCACACTGAGCTGCAGAAAACTCATTTGCAGGAACGTCCCAAGGAACAGCAGAAGGGGAGCAAAAAAAAAAATAATACAGCAACTGTAAATAGCGTACATTTTACAATACAATGTATCAGAAGATAAAGCCATGGTTTACAGATTTATAAACAGTTTATAATTTTTTTTTAATAATCACCACCCAGAATATCCTGCACCCAATCAGATGTATCTACTGCAGGATTTCTGGTTCACATGGAGGATTCCATAGCCTTGTATCAGGCAAGTGACTTTTTTTTATTTCTATTTAAAGGTA
Source organism: Neoceratodus forsteri (assembly GCA_016271365.2). Classification (NCBI taxonomy): domain Eukaryota; kingdom Metazoa; phylum Chordata; order Ceratodontiformes; family Ceratodontidae; genus Neoceratodus; species Neoceratodus forsteri. Next base: position 268,505,390 of record CM028131.1, on the reverse strand, counting down.
TGCCAGCTTTAAACTTTCTAGTCAACATGTTTTATTTATGTATTTGGGACCTGTTTGCTACACAATTTACAGCTAACATGCCCACTAACAAAATTATCTATTTGGAAATTGGTGACAGGGAACGGCACGCTGAGCCAAGGCTTGTTTCCAGGTATAACCCAGGGGAAGGGTACATGGGAGCAACCAATGGTAGAAAAAAAAAAAAAACAACACTATAAATAAAGTGAAGCCAAATACAAGTTAGTGCAAATGGAAAACAGTACGGGCTGAAAAGATTAACTTAGACCATGGAACCATGGTCTGTAATGATAACTCACATGATAAACAAGGCACAAAATAACAACAAGGATGATACTGTGTAGCCAGAAGGTGGTATGCAACAGCAGCCCTCCAAAAAGAGTGCTGGGTCTTCAGAGAGCAACTATAAGCAGAAACAGGAGGGAGTAAAATGAGCTGTTAGGAGCTATTTGAGTGAGTGGTAAGAGGAGTGGAGGAGCTGAGGTTGTAGATTATTCCAGAGGATGGAAGGAGAAGGCAGTCTGCCACACAGTAGTTTTGCAGCAGGGAGAATGAAAGACTGAGAGTCAGCAGATGGGGGTTAATAGGTGATTGGAAGAGAGAAGGGAGGACAGATGCGGAGGGAAGGGGAACCAGAATTTGGAGGAACAAGAAGAGCAACAGGAGAGGCACCTGGACATGAGTGTAGGGAGAAAGGTGTACACTAACGTATGGGTGAGGGGAGGAGAGTTAGTAACCAAAGTGGCAGAAAGCAGAGAAAACAGGGTCTGGTTTAGCAAGAGAGAAATTCGGGGCTGCCCCGCAGATCACATCTGCGTAAACCCTGGAAGAAATCATCTAAAGGAGGCTCTCGTGGCAGGCAACCGGGTAGCCAAGACTTGTTGCAATAAAGGGCACCTAGTTTGGAGGGCAGCTTTTTATGGATGGTTACTGATGTGGATAGAGAAGTCTAGTTAGTGTCGATCCAGCCACATGTCAAGGTACAGTGAAGCCCATCAGGATGCAACACAGTGAATACTGCAATTATAGCAGAAAATGGTGAAATTTCAATAGCAGTCAAACACTTCTGTCATGCAGAAATCTGTGACGCTGCGTTGGATTGTAGCGGGTACCGCTGTACTTGAAATGAAAAAAACTCACCAAGTGAAGTACCAGCTAAGGTTTTAAAAATTTGGGGGGCTGAGCCCTGCAAGCTTCTGACTAGTACCAAAGGACATGGAATCTATCTTTTGGCATTAACTGTTAGCTGGTGTAACTGAAAACCACACTGAACATTGTTAAAGTCTTGGTGAAACAACAATTTCAGACTACTGACCGAGGCACCAGAGGCAGATATGATGTCTGCCTACATGTGGAAGGTCATTTCAGTGGTCATTCAGAAAGACAGAGAACAGAATGGGACATAAAAAAGGCCTTGGGGAACCACAGATTTGGGGGACAAAGCGCCCCCAACCTGAAGAAGGCCAGAGATAGGGAGTGGAATCAGTATATTGATGAGGCACAGAGTCCTGCTTCCCTTAACTTGTCAAGGTGGAGGGCTGGGTTATTATGCCAAAGGCCTTTGCCAGGTCAATGAATATGACAACAGTAATCTGACCATGGTTCATCCCCTTAAGGATGGAGTCAGTGACTCAGAGAGCACAGCCTGTAACATGCCATTTCCAGAACCCACACTGTAAAGTAGAGAGTAATTTAGGTGTCCAAGTAAGCCAAGAGCTGAGAAAAGCGAGTTTTTCTTGGAGCTTGCTCAGGACAGGGAGCAGGGAAATCAGGTGGTAGTTCCCAGGGGTGGAACAGTTGATAGACTTTGTGGTGGAGGAGAACTCTGGCCTGTTTCAACACTTGAGGGATTACCTTGTGACAGAAAGAAAAGTTTAGAAGAGGGGCACATACCATAGGAGCACGGTGGTACAGGAGTTTAGGGTACAGTGAGTCAGCGCTATGACCTCTGGAGAGATTTAGGGAGAGGAGTGCAGACAGAGTGTTGTGGGACACGATGGGGAAGAAAGAGAAAAGGGAGGAGGGAGAGAGGGCAGGAGGGGGTTAAAAGGGGGTGAAGTAGTGAGAAGCAAAAGGGTAAAGGTAATTAAGAATTTGCCGACACCAAAAGCATCTTGAGGAGCCCAATGCATTGTAAAGGTACCAGGTAGAGTCACAGGCTTCACAAAGATCAATGAGCTCTGCAGAGACCCAGGGAAGGTGGGCTTCTGGGACGCAGGTCCTCCTCAGAAGAAAAAAGGTAAAATAAACAAACAGCAGTCACTGGTCCGATTATGCAGACATATATCACCTCTCCAAGATGTAACCCAGAAGAAAAAATTACTCGCCTTAGTAATGTTGTTTCTTCTAATGGAGTCTTGCTATATTATGACAATTGCAGTATGACCGCAGGTTAGAACTGCTCCGGAGGTGAAATAGTTAACTTTCCATGCAGGCATGGAACTTAGAGCGCGAGCTCGGTTGAAAACTCTGTTGTGCTTCAAAGGTGAACTGTCAGATCTTTACGAGCTAAAACTCACTAAGGTTCTGTGTGGAAGCTGTAAACCTACACTAGCCAACTGGCTACTAACATAAACACTCATTTTTTGGTCTAAAACAAAGACTCAAGTCAGGAGACCCAAAAAATGCAAAAACACAACACCAATTCACCCAAAAAAGTAGGTGAAAACAACAAGGTGGGCATCAAAAAAGTGCCAACCCTGTACTGCCCACCCACATCCCAAAACAGAGGTTCTGAGAGGGGCAGGCAGGGAGGGAGGTCATAATATAGCAAGACTCCATTAGAAGAAACAACATTACTAAGGTGAGTAATTTTGTCTTCAAACAACATGAAGTCTTGCTATAGTACTGACAATTGCAGACTACACAGCAGTACCCCCATGGAGGAGGGACAGAACCTACTTAGGAAATAGGCTCTGAAGCACGGCTGTGCCAAACCGAGCATCACTCCTAGCCTGGATGTCCAAAGAGTAATGCTTGGTAAAAGTGTGAACTGTTTTCCAGGTAGCTGCTTGACATATTTCTAGAATAGGAATGTCTCTGGCAGCAGCCAGAGAAGCAGCTGTACCTCTGGTAGAGTGAGCCCTCAGGCCTGAGGGAGGAACTTTACCCAACTTCTCATAGCAGAATTGGATACAAGAGACAATCCACCTGGCAATGGATCTTTTAGTGGCTGGCTTCCCTTTCCCAACTTCACCATAGGTAAGGAACAGTTGAAGGGAGTCAAACCTATGACCCTTGGTACTCTCTATGTAGTAACTAAGGGCTCTCTTCACATCTAGGCTGTGCAGCCTCCTCTCCTCAGAGGAGGAGTGGTCAGTGAAGTACACTGGAAGAGAAATAGATTGATTAAGGTGGAAATCTGAAACCACCTTAGGCAGGAAATCTGTTAGTCCAAGGACCACCTTATCTCTATGGAAAGAGATAAACTCCTGCTCCATTGACAACGCTTGTAATTCACTATGCATCTGGCAGAGGTGATGGCTACCAGAAACACAGTTTTCCAAGTCAAGTACTTGAGCTCAGCTGAAGACAAGGGCTCGAGAGGGGTTGTATAAGCTGAGCAATGCAAACATTAAGATCTCAGGCAGGGCAGGATCTCTGAATGGAGGGTTGGTGTGCAACAGCCCCTTAAAAAACTTGGAAAATACGGGATGAGCTGAAAGAGAAGAGGATTTACCTGCTGAAATAAAAGTAGACACAGCTGCCAAGTGCACCTTGAGGGTAGCTGGTCTCAGCCCCAAAGAATTCAGGTGGACCATATAATCCAGGACTGTGGGTAGATCAGCAGAGACTGGGGAAATATGCTTTTCGAGCACCATATGGAAAACCTTTTCCATTTGGAATTGTAAGTAGCCCTGGTGGAAGGCTTCCTTGAGGCCTTCAATATATCCATTACACCTTGGGAAAGGTGTAAATCAGCAAACTCTAACTCTTCAAGAACCAAGCCATGAGATTGAGAGATTTGAGATTCGGGTACCAGACCCTTCCCTGGGCACAGGTTAACAGATTGTGATTCTTGGGAAGGCACAGGGGAGGATGGACTGCTAAGGACAGCAGGAGTGGATACCAGGGCTGTCTAGCCCAATCCGGAGCTATCAGAATGACCTTGCAGGACTGGGATCTGATTTTGACTAGCACTTTGAACAGGAGAGGAAAGGGGGGAAAGGCATAGAGAAACTTCCCTCCAATTGAGGGCTAAGGCATCCAGCGGGAGAGAGCCCAACACTGGGGGCCTGCAGCAAAAAAGAGGAAGTTGGTGATTGTCTGGGGCTGCAAAAAGATCTATCTGCGGGGTGCCCCATCTGGCAAATACTACTCCCAAGACCAGGGGATCCAGTGACCATTCGTGGTGGCCCTGGGAAATCCTGCTGAGAGCATCTGCCAGGACATTGTCCTTGCCTGGGAGGTGAACTGCCGTAAGAGAGGTGTTCAGGAGTGCATTGAGACCATAATCTCATCGCTCGGTGCACAAGGTCAGAGACCGAGTGCCCCTTGCTTGTTGATGTACCACATGTAGTGGTGTTGTCTGTTCTGACCTGAATACTCTTGTTCTGAACAGATTTGGAAAAACTTGGAAGTGCTAGAAAAACTGCTCTGAGCTCCAACAGGTTGATGTGGAGCAGGGATTCCTGGGGAGACCACAGACCCTGGGTGGTGAGGTCGCCCATGTGAGCTCCCCAGCCCAAGAGGGACGCATCTGTAGTAAGGATTAGAGAATGAGACTGAGTGACAAAAGGAACCCCTTGTCTCAGGTTGGTCTGATCCTGCCACCGCTGTAGGGCTTGGATCAGGGTTCGGGTTACTGGGATCAACTTGGTAAGAGGATCCTTTCTTTGAGACCAAAAGGCTCTCAAATGGAACTGGATGTCCCTCATCTGAAATCCTGCTCCCTGCACAACCGCTGTGGAAGCAGCCATGTGCCCTAGGAGCTGCAGAAAGTGCCTTGCTGGCCGGGAGACCTGCAGGGTAAATGAGGAGGCCAGGGAGACCAGGGTCTTTGCCCTGTCTAGGGGAAGGAAAGCCCTGGCTTCCTGTGTGTTCAGCTCTGCGCCTATGAAGGTAAGAAGCTGGACAGGCTCCAGAACCGACTTTGAGAGATTCAGAAGGAAACCTAGAGAGGTAAGCAGTTGCTGCGCTATCTGGAGATGTAATTTGACCTGGTCTGGGGACTGGCCTAGTATGAGCCAATCATCCAGGTAAGGAAAGATGGCAATCTTTTGTCTTCTTAGGTAGGCAACTGCTACTGCCAGACATTTGGTAAATACCCTTGGAGCAGAAGTGAGGCCGAAGGGCATTGCTCTGAACTGGAAGTGGCCTGAGGGCAGCTCGAACCTGAGGTACTTTCGATGGGAGCCTCTGATGGGAATATGGAAGTAGGCATCCTTGAGGTCCAGGGAAGCTAGCCAGTCCCCTGGCCTTAGAGAGGTAGGATAATTCCCAGAGTCACCATTTTGAACTTTGGCTTTAAAAGGTGCTTGTTTAAATATCTGAGATCCAGGATGGGCCGCCATTCTCCTGTCTTTTTTGGGGTAAGGAAGTACCTGGAGTACAAACCTTTGCCTTGTGTAGGGGAGGAACCCTTTCCACAGCTCTGAGAGCCAGGAGGGTAGAGACCTCTGCTTCTAAGGCAAGAGCCTCTGATGGAGTTGCAGGTGGAAAAGATCTGGTTCTCAGCTTTGGAAATTTTTTGAAACTGAGAACCAGTCCCTGGGCTTACTACTTCCAGGACCCACTTGTCTGATGTTAAAGACTTCCAGTCCTGGACAAAGTAAGCCAGCCTGCCCCCTACAGGTAGAGGAGAATCGGCCCTGGCAATCCCATCAGGGTGCCTGTTTGGCAGGAGCTTTGGGCTGAGGGGTGGAAGCAGACCTGCTTGTACCCCGTCTGCCTCTTCCTCTAAAGAACCCCCTCTGAGCATAGGCGGAGGAGGAGGAAGCTTGGGCTTGGTAAAAAGGCCTATGAAAAGGCCTGCCCCTGCTGAGACAGGGTAGTACATCTGAGCCAAGCCATCCCGCGAAGTGCCACAGATGTAGCCATGACTCTTGATGAAACATCATTAGAGTACACTGCAGCATGAAATTGCACCTTGGATGCCTCAATACCATCCATAGCCACCTGTTCCAGCTCCCTGGCAAGCTGGTCAGGGACTTGTTTTGCTAGGGCCAGCACAGTATCCCATCTGGATTTCTGGTACCTAGCAGCATAAGCCATATAATTTGCTTGTCTGAGCCCCAAAGATGCTGCCATGTACTGTTTCTTTGCCATAGCATCAATCTTCCTGGAGTCCTTCTCGGGGTGTGAAGCTAGGGAATATTAGCTTGTCACAGGCTGCAGCCTGCACCACCCCATGGCTGCATTGTTGAGTGAGGAAATCCAGTGTCGGAGCCTGATAAGTTATACCTCTTGTCCATCCTTTTATCCACAGGAGGTACAGTGTGAGGAGTTTTAAAACTTTTACTGTCTGTTTCGAAAAGATTTATGCAAAGGAATAGGCAGTCTCCTAGACTCTGGAATATCCATCATTTCTACATAGTCTGGCTCCTCCTGGTCATCAACAGCTTCCTCAACAGGGAGCTGGAGAGTTTCAGCAACTTTTTTATAAAACGTGAAATGAGAAGGGGACTCAAAGTCTTGGAGAAGAAACCCCTAGGGGTCTATCTAGAGAGATGTCCGGATCAATGGGCACATCCAGATCGCCAAAACCATATTCACTCTCCTCATATTCCTCTTCCCCCCCGGTTCATAAAAATCCTCAAAATCATAATCTTGAACCGGTGGAACCGGCCGAACCGAACGCTTACCAGAAGGTGTCGGTTCGGTCGGAACTGGAGAGAGAGACTGGACAATTTTAATTGCTTTAGCTATTTCCTCAGCAGTTGGGGAGAGAACTTTTGGCTTTAAACTAGCTGACTTTCTAGCCCTTTTTGATGGAACTGGCTCCTCAGAACCGGCTCTTCGTTTGCCCAAGGAAGTAACGCCCTGGTCAGAGGGCACTCGCTCCAGTTCGGTTGGTACTGAACCGGGCTGGCCATCCGGGTCAACGGACTTTTTGGCCTCCCTTTCCCTGAGCCTACCAACTCTCTTATCTATGGTGGCAGCAGGGAAACTGTGACAAATCTGGCAGTCTGAATTGAGGTGGTCAAACCCCAGACAATAGACACATGTGGTGTGTGGGTCAGCCTTAGCAAAAGCTTCCCCACAAACACTACAGTGTTGAAACCCAGTGGGACGGTTTTCTTTTGGGTTTCTCAGACATAATGCCAGCCTAACCAACTTGCCCGTTTATGGCAATCCACCAAACAAGACACCCTTATCGGTTCCCAACCGTGTCACGAGTCGTGGAAAAAGCGTAATGAAATCCGTTTTTTAGAACCGATAAGAACCAGGAACCGCACTCTAAAAAAGGGCTAGCAGATTTAAATAAACCTGATCGGTTCAAACTGAACCGATAACAAATTACAAGTTCCACACAAAAAACTAATGTAAAACCTATCTATTACTTACATTACCACAGACAGAGCTTGAACCGACCGGTTGCGGTTTAATTTCAGCTAAAAAACGAAAAATAACATTTTTAAACTGACAAAATGAACCGAGCAGAAGGAGAAATCTCCGGAGCGACTGTTCAGTGAGGCGGAGTAAAGAATCTGACAGTTTACCTTTGAAGCACAACAGACTGAGTTTTCAACCGAGCTCGCGCTCTAAGTTCCATGCCTGCACGGAAAGTTAACTATTTCACCTCCGGAGCAGTTCTAACCTGTGGTCATACTGCAATTATCATAATATAGCAAGACTTCATGTTGTTTGAAGGGCTTACATATGCTTTCTGGGTCACACCTATTACATTCGGTCATCCTCTCTGCATTATAATCATGCAGAAAACTATGGGCAAATAAAAAATATACGTTGTTGTTACTATAGAACAGTATTACTGCGTTTTGCAGTGTGTAACAGGTTCAAACACTTAAGACTTAACCTCTGAGTGTGTGGGGGAGTGCCATGTTAAGATTGTTTTTCCTGGCCGGCCCAGTGGCGCGGAGAGTTGAGGCGCTGGACGCCACACCTCGCACCATGCTGGCGACCCAGGCTCGGACACAAGCCCAAGTTCACAGGGGTTTGGTAGGGGCAGGATAGGCTTGAGCTTCCAGAGGACTGCTCTCCTATCCCAGTGAGGGATCCAAGGTTCCTCCACTCTGCAGCGGCCCCTGGTGACGACCAGGGGCACTGCTAGAGCTGGTGCAGCGAAGGGGAAGTGCAGCGGACGTCAGTACGTTGTGTCCCGACGTCATGGCACGTCTGTACTTCGGAGACTTACAATAGCAGGAAAACAGCAGCATCACTCACGGCAGCTTGATGGCTGCAGCTTCCTGAGCCTGGCAGCGGCCCGGAGGTGACCAGACACGCCGGTATTGGATCCTGGCCCGGCGCGGGGACCAAGAGGGTGTCCCTCTCACGGGTTCAACAGGATATGCCAGCTGGTTATGCGAGGCGCCCAAGGGGGCTGTCGGGGGAAGCGGAGTGGTGGTTGGATGTAGGGCAGAGTGGTGGCTGCACAGGAGGATAAACAAAGTGGAGATTAAAAAAAGATTGCTTTTCCTTCAACCCACTGGTTCCATTTCCTCGATGCTCCAAATTCCAAGAGACTATGATGTTAACCCACCCCAGCAGTTTGTGCATTTGGAAGTGTCACAACATGGCATATTTACACTGTCCCCCCAATACTACCATCAAGTAACTTACAGTGTACAGGCTAGGGCAATTTTCAGGTGATATGAAAAATAAAGGCATGCATAGATTGTTAACTGGGGAAGGACTGGTACTGCTTCTAAAAACTACAGCTAATATTATCAAGCTATTGAGAAAGTGGACATAAAACACAGAAGCTGGCACAATGCTACTTGGAAGTCATACAGCTATACTCTACTACAAAAAAGGGAGATTCAACACAGCTTAAAGAAAGGAATCCCCTCATCATAGTTAGTCTGTGACATAAATTTACTGACACAGAATGAATTCAGGGACAAAGGTAAACACAGTGCAGGCAAAGTCAAAGGATGGGAATAACAAGCACATTAAAGGACCACAACCAGCAGACAGAATTTAGAAAATCCCGCACAAATACTTCAATCCCCAAGCTTAAATAGTCCCCAGTACAATATATAGTGACATTTCACAAATGCAGCTACTGTGGCCGGGTGACATCATAGTCTCTTGGGATTTTGTGCATTGTTGGAAAAGGTTCATGAACGTGGCCACTCCAATACTCAAACACGGAGGCATGATTTTTTTAAGGAATTTGTTTGAATCAATAAAACACTTAAAAACACAGTGGTACTGTCCAAAAATTAAGGACATAACTGAAAATAGGTCTTTTTCGTTGTTTACCCATAGTGCTCCTTTAAGAAACACAAACCACCCAGCTTCCAAATATAACCGTACTGGGACAATCACTGTGTTTACTTTTTCGAAAGATCAGGACTTGAGCTAGTGGAAACCACACAGACACAAAATAGTAAACAAGTCCTGACTAATTTAATTGGTAGGTTTCCTTTACCTTCACTGCAATCTGTAAATGTCACTAAAATGACTATCTCCCACTAACAAGACTGGGGCCCAATATTCAAAAATGAGCAAAAGTGGAGTGCAAATGTTTGCGCTGTGCCTGCCCACGACTCCAAGGATGCCACATTCAGTCAGCACACCGGCGCTATCTGACTGAACATAGGGGCATGTCGGCACAATGCTAAGCCAAGCAGCACTGCTCCGACATGGATTTGGGAAATAAAGGGAACAGCGCCCCTCAGACTCAATAACACCAGTGATTCTCAGCGAGATATTCAGACTGCACCATGCAAATTAGCCCACTGGACATACAAGGTGCTAAGGGGCCATCTGCATGCCCATTATGAGAACATCTGCATCGGAGGCAGTGGCAGGTTTGTGCCCTGCAACCGTCCCCGCCCCCACACCAATTGACCAATCCCGTGAAAGTGGTCATATTCCCCCTGGTGTCTAAAGGCACCCCCAGCCTCCGATCCCTGTTCTGTATAATATAACAAATTTCCCTGGTGTCCTGTAGACCACCTCCAGACTTGTATGGGGCGCACCCTTGCGCTCTCCCTGGTTACTCATCACAAAATGCGGGCACGCGATGGTGGAGTAAGTGGACCGGGGAGTAGAAAGGGATCAGCTGGCTGGCAGTTCAGCCAGAATTACAATGCCTTCCCAAACTTACAGGAGTGCATTACAATTTATAATTTTAAACACAGAGGGGCTATCTTCTCCCCAGGGTAGCAGGTTATGAAGCCCTACTGCATATCTCACACCTTTACTTTAAATACAATCACCCCGTTATCTTATGCTGGCGATAGTCATTCTAGCCCACAAATTAATTTTTTAATCAAATCCACTACAGGAGTGAAGGGATTGAAAACTGTGCCGAACAGATGGCCAGCACATCCCTTCCACTTCCCAGTCTACCGGTCCCATCCCTGCACTCAGATGTTTTGTGACGTCTAACCAGGGAAAGTGTAGGGATGCACCATATACAAGTCAATACAGGACATTTTTGGAGCTTTTTTATGTTTATTAAAGCAGCATTTGATATAAATGAAAGCCATCGCTCAACTAATATGGCCCCAGTGGCTCAGTGAGGGTCTCCAAGACCAAATTAAAGTCCTACACCAGAACCGGATCTCGGACTAGAGGTTGCAGAAGGAGGACGCCTCTTAGGAAACTCCTGGAAACCTCCAACTGGGTCACTGTCTTACCCTCTGAACGGCTGGCACAGTGGCCATGTGGACCTTGATGGAGGAATACCCTACCTCGAGTCCTTCAGGACAGTAGGTAGAACCGGACATCTAAAAGAATTCAGCGCACATCTAGTACACCACCTGGTAAAACATTTTGCTACCTCAGCCTTGCTTCCGATTGGTCCTCCTTCTCCATTGACTTCTGCTCTAGCTTGCACTTCTGAAAACTGACCGGGATTAGTGGGTTTTACTTGAATTTTGCCCAAAAAAGATCTGTTTTTACAAAATTGTTTAAAAGTCTAGGTTATATGTTGTTTTTCTTGTAAATGCCTAAGTGATACAGTCCTTTGGTGGGATTTCTGTTGGGCCAGACGCTAAGGCGCCGTCCCCCAGTCTTTTGTTGTGCAAAATTTTTTAGCACCTAGTTGCAGAATCATTTGATTACTGCAACTGTGCTTTCCTGACTGTCCTCTCCTCTGTCTCCTCCACTTTAGCCGACCCTGCCCTCGGGCACTTGTAAGCTTCAGGGGCTCAGAGCATGTGGCGGCGACCAGAAAAAAGAACCAGGAGGCGGGAGACAGCCAACAAGGTACGGGAAAGCCGCAACATTTTGCCCGCCCTCCCTCCTGGGTGTTTCTTTTATACACACCTGCCAAATCTCATATCTCCGCCTAGTTCACCTCCTAGCCAACAACCTAGCACCACTCCTCCTACTGCCTCTAGTACTCTAACCCTAGCTACCAAACACCATGTTGTTGCTCCTGCTATTGCTCCTTTGCCTCTCTCTATGTCACACCTTGATGATGATGCCGCACCCATGACCTAGTGATTAGACATGCTAGTCAGTCTGGCCTCCTCATGCAACCCTAGTGGATGTCCTTCATTTCCTCAATTATACCTTACCGCTGCTGTACCAAAATCCTTGGGGTATCCCACAAAAAGGCTCACAACCAGTTTTGTACTTCCTATACCCCATGCTCCATTCTTGGCCCTTCAGTGCCCCCTATTTCTGTCCATTTAGCTGGTACTTATTGACAAAATATCAAGCTATAAGACAGGCCCGCATTCTCTGAATACTGGACCCTGAGTAAAAGAGAAAGCCCTCTGTCTGTTCCTTCCTCCTATCACTTGAAGCACTCACTAAACTAATATTCTTTCTGCTTATCTGTGCTGGCACTGTTGAAATCAATCCTGGTCCCCAGAAGGCTTCACCTCACCAGCAGATCTAGTCTCCATGAAAGGCCTAAGTTTTCCCACATCAATGTATGCAGCCTTTAAAAAGTTCTCACTAATACAGGCCTGGGTTGCCCACACCCTGCCAGACTTTCTAGTAATCTCTGAGACATGGCTTAAACCAGCAACAAATGACAGGGAAATAAGTCTACCTCATTACCAGCTATTCAGATCAGACTGCTCATCCAGGGGTGGTGGGGTGGCCATTTATGTTAAGTCAAATATCTCTGCTTCTTGCCTTAATATTTCATCTCAGCCTAAAGAATTTAATGCCTATCCCTTAAAATATCCCTTCCCAACATGACAGCTTTTCAACTGGTTGGCTGCTAGCCCCCTCTGCCAGCCTTAAACTCCTTACCCATCTGGGGAATATAACTAAACTGGGTCCTGAGGATACCATTATTCTAGGCGATCTGAACTTTAACTGGCTATCCAATGTTTCTGCACCCCTAGTATCTTTCTGTGACTCACATGGTTTCACTCAACTAATAAACGAACCGACAAGGATTAACCCAAAAAACAAAAGTAATAGCACCTTACTTGACGTTATGTTGGTTAATAAGCCCCATCTGTATTCACACGCTGGAGTGCTATTCAGTGATATAAGTGATCACTGCCTCATAGCTGGTATAAGATCTTCAGTCAAGCCATCTAACCCTGCAAAATTCCTCCCAAGAAGGTCAAAAAAGAACTTTAATATTGCAGAATATCTCCAAGATCTGTGTCACTCTAAACGCTGGCAAGAATTCTACCTCACAGCTTCTGTGGAATTAGCACTGCAGGTGCTAAATGATATAATCTTAGGGGCCCTCAATACACATGCACCAGTCACCAGTGTCAGAATAAACGCAAATCTTGTCCCTGGTTCTCTGCTGACCTTAAATCTGCACTGCTTGCTAGAGACAAGCTCTGAAAAGGGCAAGGAAGACCAAAGATCCAAACGACTGGTTACAATTCAGAAAAGCCAGAAACAGCTGCACAAAAAGAGTGAGAGATGCCAAGGCTGCCTTCTATACAGCAGAGCTGGATGCCTCCTACCATAACCCAGCCAGATTCTGGGGCGCTATCAAGGGACTCCTAGGGCAAGACTCTAGCACCTCTTTACCATCCCAAGTGAACCTCAATAATGTGGTTATCACTGACAAGTATGAGATTTTAGATGCTTTCAACAATCACTTTACTACAGCAGGCCTAGCTTTTGACTCCTCTCCAGCAAATCTACTGCGTTCACAACTTACTCTCCATTCTACTGAAGTTCAGAAGGCTGCCTCTACATTTTCTTTCAAGCCAATATTATTAAAACAAGTAGAAGACCTACTGCTCCATCTGGATACCACTAAAAGCGCTGGTGCAGACTCTCTGGACCCCCTTCTTTCTAAAAATTGCATTGCATGCCATTGCAGCCCCCCTAGCTCACCTCTTCAACTTGTCCTTATCTACTGGTTCTATTCCTTCTTTGTGGAAGACAGCACAAGTGTTTCCCCTCCTTAAAGCAGGGGACCCCATGGATCTCAACAACTATAGGCCTATTTCCATCTTACCAGTGCTGTCCAAAATGTTAGAAAAACTGGTAAGCATCCAACTAAATGACTACCTCAATGCTAACAACCTCCTTAATCCTGCTCAATCTGGGTTTAGAGCCATGCACAGCACCATTTCTGCCTTAGCAAAAGTTACAAATGACTGGCAGTCTGAATTAGATAAAAAAATAATACACGTGCTGTATTTCTGGACTTAAGTAAAGCCTTCGATACTGTGGATCATGATCTACTAATCTCCTCACTGCATTCCCTAGGCCTTGACCCAATCTCTCAAATAGTTCAGATGCTACCTCTCTCTGGTAGAATACAGCAGGTAAAAAGTGAAGGCAACCTTTCTTCCTCAAAACCACTCTTAAGAGGAGTTCCTCAAGGTTCCATCCTGGGCCCTGTCCTCTTTGCCATCTACATCAACAACATTGATTCAAGCCTCACAAAATCTAATGTTCACCTTTTTGCAGAAGATACTGTCCTTTATGTAAGCAATCCATCACCAGCAAAGACATATGATCTACTACAATCTGAATTCTCCCTGCTGCAACACAAATTACTTGAAAAGAAGCTTCTATTAAATGCCAAGAAGACTAAAGCTATGTTCCTCTCCACCAATACTTTTTTCACCACTCTCACGAACATTCTTCCCCAACTTTCTACCATCCTTGGAGAGAGCCTTGAGTATGTAGACAAATTCAAATATCTAGGGGTTTGATTGATAACAGGCTTGATTTCACCCAGCATATTGAAGAGCTCCTGAAAAACTCAGACAAAGACTTGGCCTTTCTTCAGGATCAAACATTTTCTAAACAGAGAATCTAAGCAGAGACTAATCCAGGCTTCATTTCTATCCCTCCTCGACTATGCAGACTTCCTATATGGCCACTGCTCCCTGTCCTACTTAAATAAACTGGATACCTTGTACCATAGAGCTCTAAGATTCATCACTGACCTTCCTTTCAGCACCCACCACTGTTCTCTCTATGCTGCAGTTGGCTGGACATCCCTACATCACAGAAGGAACAAAAATGCTGCTCTATGGATCTACAAAGCTCTGACAAATAAACTACCATCCTACATCTCAGATTGCTTCTCTCTTGTTACTCCAAGGCCATATGCCCTAAGAAGCAATAGCCTCATCACATTGAATTTACCAAAGGCCAGTACCGGCATGGAAGGGCTGCAATCAACTACTTTCTAGCACTCATCTGGAATTCTCTGCAAAGACCCTGAAGCTGAACACTTTCATTCCTATAGCCTCCTTCAAAAAGCTGTACCTAAGTCTTTTCCCAGAGATATGCAACTGCTTCCACAAGTCCTAGTCCCTTCAGACCCTTTTCACCCTGCCCCATTAGATTCCCTCCCTTATCTGTTTAGGCATTCACCCATTAACATAGTTACAATTTTTCTCCTAAACTCCAATGCCTTACCTTTTTTTTCTCCTTTTGCTTTGGTGCCCAATATCACTGGTTAACCGCCTTGTATATATGTGTATATTATTGTATCTGTTCATTTTAAAGTCTTTGTTATTGTACTCAATCTGTATTTGTATATATGTGAATTTATACCCATTATGTTGTTTCTGACCAATCAGGTCCATCTTGTAAATGAACTATGCTCAATGATGTTCACCTGAATAAATAAAGATTTTGATTGATTGATTGATTTCCATTTTTGTGATTGTGCATATTGAGTAAACCACTTTCCAGCTGCCAAGTTCACATCTGCCACTGCTGAGGAAACCATGTGGAGGGAAAGCTCTATGTCTTCAGGAGCCAAGCGTGAAGGTGCAGGGACCGAAGATCAAGATGCACCAGAGCACCACACTCCTGTGGCAGCAGGCCTGCTCTCAAGGGACCCCCTGACGAAGACTCTGGTCGAACCACTATGGTGTTCAGTGGCTAGTACACTAGCCCACCACATTGTCTGTAATAAATAAAGCACCAAAGCACCAAAGATACTTGTTTCGAGTGTGTGGATTTTAATTACTCAGTGCACTCACTCGAGTGCCCGGCTCCTTTGGTTTGTTTGTAGCGACTGACGGGGTTAGCAGCTCCAGCCCAGCACCGGACTTCTACCTCCCGCCTGAGCACACACTCTCTGGACTGCTCTCAATGCAGCAGGACTGGGGATTCCACTGCCAACTGCTGGAGAATGGAAACCAAATTTGTCTGTGCCACGAAGAAGCCACCAGAATCATGGTGGCACGCTCAACCTGCAGCTTGACAAGAACTCTCATATTAGAGGGACTGGGAGAAAGCATACAGAAACCTCCCATTCCAAGAGAAGGACAACGCGTCTCACAAAAAAAAAACCCAAAAAAAAAAACCAACAAGCCCTGGAGTGAGCAAGCAGAAATGAGGCAGTTTTGTGTTGTATGGTGATGCAAACAGGTCTATGTCTGGATGGCCCCATTTTTCTAAGAGGGCATCCATGACAGAGTCTGAGAGTTCCCATTCATAGCAGAGTGCACTGGATTGACTGAAGTGATTTGCCAGTGCATTCAGGTTTCCTGGTAGGAGCACAGCTGAAATATGTTGTGTTCCACCACTCAGTGCCAAACTCACATTGCTTCTCTGCAGAGAGCATAGGAATCAACTCCACCCTGTCAAATGATGTAATATATCACTGATTTGTCTGTGGGAATCAACGGGCAGATTCCCTGAGAGGAGGGTCGAAAAGGACTGTAGGCCATGTGAAACAGCTTTCATTCTCCAGAGTGTTGCTGTGAAGCACTGTATCCAGAGGGCCCAGATGAGGCCCCCACCCCGTCCTTCAGGCATCTGTGGTCACCGCCAACAGCAAGCCAATCGTCTATGTATGGGAAGACATACAGACCCGCCCTGCGTAGAGCTGCTGTAACAGCTCTGAATACTTTGATAAAGACACACAGTGCAGAACATATGTCAAAGGACAAAAAAACAGTTGGAGCCATGAAGCATGACTTGCAGATTATCATCTTGATGTGAAGTAATCATCCTTCATGTCTGGCGAGACCATCCAATCACCTTGTAACAGAAAAATAGGGACTGGAGGAACACCGTCCTGAAGTTTCTGTAGTCTATGTACATGTTCAGCTACTTCAGGTAGGGCAGGTCTTAAATCCCATCCATTTTGGAACCAGAAAGTACCCAGAGTAAAAGCCTTGGTTCATCTCTGCAGCTGGGACGTCTTCTATAGTCCTTTTGCAGAGGAGGGATTGAAACTCCTCCAGTAGAAGGGCAAGATGTCCTGGAGGATACTGGTTTGATAACCGGGGAAGGGGGGGCTACATGAAGGAAAAATAAGGAGTTCTAGGGCATGTTTTTGCAGAACAACCTCTAGAACCCAGGTATCACTCTCCCTCCATTTCTCTAAAAAGAGGGAGATGCAACCTCCTACTAAAACTTCTAGAGGTAAGGAGGCCGTAGGCAAGGCAGAGTAGTCTGAAAGCTCCAGGGGCTGCAGGGGTTCCAGTGACTGACTGACCTCTGGTAAGGCAGGCAAGGGCACCAATAACGCAGGGCAGGGGCCTGGAGTCAAGGCCTCTGTGATCCACAGCCGGAACCTCTGTAATAACTTCTGCTAGGGCAGGCATAGGGCCTACAAAAAGAACTACAACCCCTTCCCCCTTTGTTTAAGGTTCAGAGTATAAAGGTATCGAAGAGGCATTCTTGAAGTCTGCAGATCCTACAAAGCAGTGGTTTCCCCTGAAGGGAGCATTCATTACTGACTGCTGTATATCAGAAAACAAGCCAGCAACTCAAAGCCAGGAGTGGCACCTAACGCAGATACCAGGTGCAGCAACCCTTACGGCAGCATCTGAAGCATCATATGCTGATCTAACCAAATGCTTACCAGCCTCTTGTCCATTAGTAATTGTTTGCTGAGCCAATATTTTATCTGGGTCTTCTGACAATTTTTCAGTCAGTGTGGCCGCAATCTTCCACAGAGAGTTCTGATAGTTAACCATGTATGCTTGATAGTTTATAATCCTTAGGCCAAGGGTAGCAGAGGCAAAGGTCCTCTTTCCCATGAGATCCTGCTTTCTTGACTTCTTGTCTAGGGACAGGGCACACAAATGCTTGGGCACTTTAGCTCCATCACTGGCAGCCATAATTACCACAAAATCAGTTTCAGGCTGTGATGAATATGTCTTTGGTGTAGGGGCAGGATATTGTCTGTTCTTGTTTCTAGGAACAGCAAGTAGTTGTGCAGGCCTATCCCAGGCTACCCACCTTTCATCCTCTAGGGCTGCATGCACCGGAGGGATGACTGTGGGGAGAGGCACAGACTTCCAGGAAGTCATGAAGATTTTTCTTGCAAGCATCTGCCTCCTCTGCTTAAAAGCCCAATTTGGCATGTACCATTTTTAGGAAAGCCTGCAATGAGGCATCCTCAGAGGGAGGCCTGGGTGTGATCATTACACTCCCTTCGGAGCATAAGGACAGAGTGCAGCTTGATCCAACCACATCTATTATTTCCTCTTCCTTCATGTATTCTGGATTGTATTCCATTTTGTTGTCAACATCCACCTGTAGAGGCTGCGGGGGTTGACGACTGGAGAATAATTGTAGGAGGCACTGTCAACGGAAGACTCGCAGAACATCTTAACCCAGCCAGGAGACAAGGACAGAGGAAGGAAGCATCAACTGGATTACAGACGGCGGACCAGCAAGAGGAGTCAATGGTGGCAGCATTATCCACTGAAACAGTTCAGACACTGTCTGATAAAAAGCCTGACTGTCAACGGAGCTCGGAGTGGGCGTTGATGGCTTCTGTGTCAACAGGACAGTGCTCAACAGTAGACTAGGCTGTGAATCCCTGCATGGGAAAGATTGGGGGGGGGGGGGCCTGAGTGGTGAAAAAGAGTGGTCAGGAGAAGCTTCTTTTTGCTGCCAGCATTTCTCCTTATCAGCATGGTGGTGTTGATCTGATGATTTTTGCAGGACTTGTCCTTATCTTTTTTTTCTTGGAGGATCAGCACTGGCTGTCGTTGCAGGAGCAGATGATGACACGGAAGCCGTCTGCACCACAGCCTGTTTCTCCATTTCTTGTACTAACAGTTCTCTAGGGCTTTTCTGTGATATCTTCTGGTTGCCTGGTTAAAGCCCACATTGATTTCGCAGGCTTCAACGTTATGGCCTTTGCCAAAGCAAGGAATACAAATGGAGTGGTTGCCTTTGTAAATCTTCATGAAGCCGCAATGGCATTAGCAGAACAACGGTTCTTTGTCCATTCACAGCAAAAAACATAATGTTAAGATAACAAACAGAAGTAAAAAGTCACAGCTAATACTTACAAAAGTTCAAAGGCATTCTTCAGCAGCAGTGGACCGACAAGTGGTGGATGGTGGGAGAAAGAACTGAAGCTTGCTGGGTATGCCAACATTATATGGGTGCCGACAAGTCACACAGACGTGGGCGGCACCGGCCTGCAAAAATGTTTCCAGGTGGGCTTGACGCAGATGACATAACAGTTCCAAGATGTGGTTCAATAGAGAGAGATCGATCCTCAAAGAAGATCCCTGGGTTCTCTATGGTGCTCCTTACATGTTGTACAGTGTACACTGCCTTTTATTTTCCCTGATACTAGTCAGTTGTCTAGTTAGAGTCCCCCCCCTTCCCTGCATAAATTTTTTTTTTTTTAATTTGAGCTGCCACCACAGCTAGAAGTATATCCCAAGGGTGCTACTTACATGTTGTATGGAGCACACTGCCTCTTAGTCCCCGATACTAATCAGTTGTCTAGGTAGGCCCCCCCCCCCCAAAAATACCTTGTTTTCTTAGGTGAGCTGCAACAATGGATAGGCACTTTCTGAATAGCCTTGGTGCTAAGTTGAGACCAAAGGGGGCTGCAAACTGATATTGGCCACTTCCCAGCCTGAACCCGAGGTAGTTTCAGTGGCTTGGTCTAAGTAGAATGTGGAAACAGGCATCCTTCAGATCAAGTGTCCCCAAACAATCCCGACTGTAGGGATGGTATCACTAGGACCAATGAGGCCATCCTGAACTTTTCTTTTGTTATATGTTTCTTCAGATATTTTAAAATGGGTTGTCATTCCCTTTTTTTTTTTTTCTTGTGGATTAGGAAGTCTCTTGAAAACAGACCCCTGACCCACTGTCAGGCAGGGACATTTTCTACTGCTTTTGCCTGCAACAGTTTCTTTACTTCCAGTTCCAGCAGAATTCTTCCTGCTGGTGAGTGAGCCGAGAAGATTTTTGATCTTTGCAGTCTTGGAAACCACAGGGACAATCCCTGACCCACTACTACTTTTATTCACTTGTCTATTTAACGTTTACCCATTCCTGGAAGTAGTGAGTCAGCCGACCCCCAAAACAATGGTTGACTGGCAAGCTGGGCAGAATTGTCAGGTTTTTTATTTTACTTAAGGGCTGGTGCTGCAGCATGCCTGGAGCCCCTTCTGTCTCTGTAGTAACCTCTGCAAGGTTGGTACTTAACATGTAGCTTAAGGTTTTGGATAGCAAACCCTACCCCCTTCCATAAAGCCCATAAGAAGTGAAGCCTTTTCTTCCTCAGTGTTGCTCTTAAAAGTGGTCTTGTATTCATCTACTTTTTTCATGTATGCCTCTGTTCTGTCACCAAATAGAGAATTTCCCTCAAAGGAGAAATCAATGGTTTTAGGCAGCGTCTCCTGGGGAAGGATGGTAGTCCTTAGGCGGCCAAACCTCCTCAACTCCAGTGGATGAGTCAAGACTCGTGAAGCAGAATCTTCAGCGTCTACAGTCATGTGGAAAATCCTTAACTACAGACCTATTTCCATCTTACTCGTGCTCATTAATGTCTTGAAAAACTGGCTGCTGCCCAGCTCACTGACTACCTTACTAGTCACAACCTGCTGTCCCCTCATCAACAGGATTTCAGGAAAGGACAGATCACAGCAACTGCCCTGCTCACTTTAACCAATCATGTAGCTACTGCCATGGATAGGGGTGACCTGGCTGGAACAGTGTTCATTGATTTAACCAAGGCCTTTGACCCTGTAGACCACATCTTTCTGGTCAACAGATTAAAGGATCGTGGTCTGGTGCCCTCAGCCCTAAATTGGTTCTGTAATTACCTCCCAGATAGACAGCAAATGGTCAAGCTAGGCAAGTGTCTCTCTCTGACCCCGCAGCGTCAGTAGTCGGGGTTCCTCAGGGCTCCATTTTGGGACCAGTCCTCTTTCCCTATTTATCATCAACAACCCATGAGATTCTGAAGTTCGGCACACTCATGCTGTACGCAGATGACCTTGCTCTTGTTCTATGCTCAGCCAACACTGGTAAGATCAAGATCAATCATATGCTCTCCCATGACCTTCATGCAGTGCAAACATGGTTGTTCCAGAACAAAATGTTCCAGAATGTCAAGAAAATACAAGCTATGCTATTCGCAGCCCCCCCCCTTTTAAAAAATGCCAGACCTCTATTCAAATCTCCTGTGCAGGTGATACTTTACTCAAAGACTGTTCAATCCTTCTGCTTACCTTGGTGTCACCCTAGATCCCACCCTCAACTTCCAACTGTACATAACCAAGACATGTAAAGATGTCGACGCTAAGCTTGGTTTAGCTTACAGAGTCAGAAGCAATCTTAACAGCTGCTGCCTATTTATCTACTGCAAGGGGCTTACTACTTCCAAAACTCGTGTATAATGAATCTTCAGCCCCCAAACTTGCACATCATCATCATCATCATCATCAAAGTTTATTTTTTTAAAAGCGCCCTTCCAGAGCTCAGGGTGCCCTTACAATCTAAAACATAAAATCACACCTCATACATATTTAAATATTCATAAAACTCAGCACATATGGTTCTTCTTTATAAACAACTGCCTGGGGGGAGGAGGGGGGTGAATATGTATACCCTGTCTGTAATTATCTCTCCTGTTTCCTGCGTGCTTATTATTAAAAACTAATAAACTTTGAATTAAAAAACTAAACAAACTGCCTGGTGTAAGCCTTTAGTGTCACAAACCAGAAAAGGCTGGATTAAATGGGTTTTCAAAGGTGTTTTAAAACCCTCTATGGTCAGGCTATCTCGTATCTGACAAGATAAGAGAATTCCACAGGGTCGGAGCCACAAAGGCAAATGCTCTTCCTCCAGATGTTTTCAAACGGACCCTGGGAATCTCTAGCAATCCCTCGTCGAAGGATCGGAGTGGGCAGGAGGGGCAGTGAGGGGACAGGAGTTCTAGGGCTTTACAGATAAGCAATGTGACCCTGAAGGTTATCTGTCATTGTACTGGCAACCAGTGCAGCTCACGCAGCACAGGTGTTATATGCTTGAATCTAGGGGCTCCAGTCAACAGTCTGGCCGTCGTGTTCTGTACCAGCTGCAAGCGACAGATATCAGCACCCGGTAGCCCTAGGTAAAGGGCATTACAGTAATCAAGATGGGTGGTGACAAAGGCGTGGACCAGAGTAGGAAGATCTTCAGTCAGAACCAGGTGTTTCACCTTAGCTATGTTCCCAAGATGGTAAAAGGAAGATTTAACTACGGCCAACACCTGAGCCTTCAAGGTCAGGCCCTCATCAAAAAAATCACACCAAGGTTATGCACCCGGTCTGAGACAGTTAGTGGTATTCCTCCCAGCTCTAATCCAGAGGGCTGTCCCACCAACGTCCCGGCAGACCTACGATCTGGGTCCACCACCAATACCTCTGTTTTTCATGGGTTTAGCCTAAGCTAGCTGGTACTCATCCAGTCCTGAATCTCAGCCAGACAGCTGTTAAACACCGATACAGTATCTTTCTCCTGGCCGGGCACAAAAGCAGGGTTTTAAATAATTGATTAGCAGTTTTTTTCTTGGGACAATGCTAACTGTACAGAAAGTATTTATATAGGTTTTCTAGAAGTGTTATGTTTGCTTAACACAATGAGGCAAGAGCTATGCATTTTCACAATGTTTTAGCACTTTTACGAGCAAAACGCTAATCAATTTTTGGAGTTAAATAAAACCCTGAAGAGACATGTATTAGCTGTGAGTCATTTGTGTAGCAGAGAAAACTCAGACCATACAGTCTTGTAATCTCTCCTAATGGTAGCATATATACTGCGAACAACATGGAGACAACACCAAGCCCCAGCTCATGGGGGATGAGGAATAAATCCCTGACACCACCCTTTGAGATCTGCTCCCGAGGAATGATCAAAACCAACTGAGGACTGCCCCCCAAAGTCCACAGATGAATCGCAGGTGGTCGAGCAGCACCCATGGTCCACAGTACCAAATGCTGCTGAGAGATCAAGGAGAACCAAGATGGTATGGGATCTCCGATCTCTGGCCATCAGGACATCTAGTACCCAGACCAGGTCTGTCTCAGTGCTATGTCCTTTCCTGAAACCCGACTGGAGAGGGTCACAGATATTGTGAAGTGAACCAGGGCTTGCTGACCTAATTTCAGAACTCTGTACAGTACAATTTATTATAACCTCCCTGCCTGTACAAATTGCTGCTCTATCTTAATCTCCTGCCTGTACCAATTCCTGCTGAGCTAGGCATCCCCTCGGCTGTGCTGCAATTTATTTTCAGTAGCCGTGGGTGAGTAGTCTCCTGCTTGGCGCCGAAATTCTTTTCTCATCAGCTGATTAAGAGACTAGTACTCTTGTCCAAGGAATATTACTTAACGAACTGTTTATAGAGTTCCATGTTAAGTTGTAGGGAGTTATCTGTATTAGAAGTGCTATGGTGTTTCTGTGCAATCTGCTTTTCACATGATGTAGCCTGCTGTCTCAACCCTCGATCTTTTGTTCCTAGCAGACATAGAAGACGCCTTGCTTGACTGTCTGCTCCCACCCAACTATTTAATAATTCCCGTTCTGTTAAGCAGCTCCTTTCTGGCCCTTTGTTAAGCTAACCTCCCACCAATCCTGCTCACCTATTTGCTTGACTGCCCCATTCTTCTGCAGGTGCCCGCTTGTGCTCTCACCACAAGCAGCGGGCTTTCCGGAACCAAACTCCTCCATGGAGCTGCAAACCTGCCAGCGCACCCGCCCCTAACACACTGCAGAAGGTACGGATCTGGACACAGTCTCGGCTACGCTAGGCGGTAGTGGGACACAGACTTTTTTGCCTGACCACCTCCCTAGGCCACATTAAATGCTCACTCACCACGCCTCCTCCCCAATACTGACTCACACTGGCTGGATCCAGACTCCTCCCTTCAGTAGGCCTTTCCCTATACTTTCTGCTACTGGCTAGCATTCACTCCACCTCTTCTGTTACTCCACCTCTTGTAGTCCATTTCCACTTAACCTTACATAGTGGCTGGCCTTGCTAGCATTTTCTCTTTGGTCTCCTATAGTTTCGGAGACAGTTCTGGTTTAGGAGTTGCTGTGGGTTGTTCACTGAGCAAGTCACATGTCAGCTGCTATACCATCGGGCCTTGATTTCGGGGCCCGATAGCTGGTATTGATACGGAGATAGATTCCTCCTTGGCTTGCTTGCAGCACCTACTGCTCTGAAGGTGTAGAATTCCTCAAGGTTGCTAAATTCCCCTTTACACTGAGAACAGGCACTTCCGCCAGTGATCGATACAAAGTATGTTATGTCACAGTTCCCTTATGCAGGGTAGTCGCTGGCTCTCTAGTTTGACACTTGTCTCTGTTTTTCCTTGACATCTATACGTGCCCTCAATCTTCTCCTACTGGAGTGGGTGGTACCTCGCTGGACTGCCATGTGATTTCCAACTCCTGTAATCAGCATTTATGCCTTTACAATCTACCTGCTCCATGGCCCTCCATACATTTACCCCACTATTCTGGAACTCAATTTGAGCTGCCCTTACAGGGTACATTTCCCTCCTCCTTTGACAGCCTGTTTTCCTTAACCATTACAGTCAGGGTATTAATTGAAGCAGCTTTAGGCCAGCAAGGCCTTCATCGCAGGGCTCCACCAACCTTCTCCAACAGTCCCTGCAGACATGGTAGGACAAGTGAATACAAATTATCTTTACTTGCTATCAGAAAACTTCTGCTGATCCTTTTATTGTGCTCAGGCAACGCTGAACTTAATCCAGGCCCTCCCGCAACTATCATGTCTCCGTCTGATCTGCCTAGTCTTAAAGGCGTGAGCTTTATGCATGTTAATGCATGTAGCCTGTTGAAAAAGCTTGCATCTGTTCAGGCCTGGACATGTCACACCACATCTAATGTCCTGGTAGTCTCAGAGTCTTGGCTCAGGGCAGGTACTTCTGACAGTGAAGTAAACATTCCTAACTATTCCATAGTCAGAACAGATAGACAGGCCAGAGGCGGTGGTGTGGCTATTTATGTCAAGGACAAATTTTCAGCCTCAATCATAGACTCTGCCTCTGTCCCAAATGAATTTGAATGTCTGTCCCTCAAAGTTGAGATCTCTTCCTCTGTTTCGCTCTGCGTGGTAGGTTGCTATAGGCCTCCCTTGGCTGGACTTCAGCTCCTAAACCATTTAAGTATTATCCTAGGACACAGATCCTCAGAAACTATCATACTAGGGGACCTAAACTTACATTGGCTCTCCAACATGGCAACACCTCTCAAATCATTATGTGATTCACTTGGTTTGTCACAACTTATTATTTATTATTTTATTATTTAGCTTTTGTTGACCGGGTAAGGGCACTAGACAAATCCTGCCTATTTTCAGGCACGACCCGGGGGAGGGGGATACAGATGAATGCCAACTGACCTTGTACCAGATTAAGCTGTTGGTGGTATTTTTAGTGAATGAGGGAAATTTGGCAAGGACACCGGGGAAATTCCCCTACTCTTTTCGATAAGTGCCATGGGATCTTTAACATCCACCTGAACTACCACCAATCCAGGCAGATGGGACCTCGGTTTAACGTCTCATCCGAAAGACGGCAGCTCAGAAATGCAGCACCCCTCTCATGCTGCATTACAGTGTCAGTACTGGGATATTAACCCAAGTGCCAGATGTGGGAACTGAACCCACAGCCCTCTGATCTCCCGGCCTCAGAGGCGAGTGTGCTACCTACTGAGCCACTGACACTGTTAACGAAGCAACACGGCCTAATAAAAAGAATCCGAACAACAGTACCTAGCTATATGTCATTTTAGTAAGTAAACCCCATCTATTCTCACATGCTGCTACTTTTTTCTCCAACAGCGATCACTGCTTTATTGCTTGTGTGAGATCCAACTCCAAGCCCCCATCTGCATCCAAGTTTACCTTTAAGAGATGCAGACGCAATTTTGCCCCTGCTGACTACATAACTAAATTAAGATCCTCACTGCATTGGCAGGCCTTTTACCTAGCAAATAATGTAAACGGCATATGACATTTTTTTACGAAATCGTGTCAGAGGCACTAAATAAGCTAGCACCACTGGTGAACGTACGTGCGAGGTCTAAATCCTGACGGTGGTTTACATCAGAGCTGAAGGCTGCAATGTTAAAAAGAGACATGCTTTGGAAAACAGCGTGCAAAACTAAGCTCATAAAGGACTGGTGTCTGTTTAGGAAGGCATGGAACACCTGCACCAAGATGAAGCTACCTATTACCGCTCTGAGCTTGACTCTGCTTCTAGGAACCCATCCAAATTTTGGAAGACCATAAAAGACTTATCAGGTCACACCTCTGGAAACTCCTTACCCACAAAACTTACCTCTGGCAATTACACCATCTCTGACAGACCAGCTATTCTTGATGCTTTCAACGACCACTCTGCAACTGCAGGGCTCGCCTCTGACAACTCTCCCGCTTGCTCCTTACACTCACAACTTGGCACTCAAGATCATGAAATCCGTGTCCCCAACTCTTCTTTTACACTTCAGCCTGCATCCCTGAAAGAGGTGGAAGACCTCCTATTACTGCTCGATACCAAAAAAAGTGCTGAAGCCAATTTCCTAGACCCGTATTTCATAAAGATTGGGTACCAAGTCCTAGCTGTGCCTATCATGCATCTCTTCAACCTATCTCTTTCCCTGGGTGTCCTCCCACCTATCTAGAAAACAGCTCATGTTATCCCCCTGTTCAAATCCAGTGATCCTGGTGATTTAAATAATTACAGGCCTATTTCTCTCCTCCCAATACTGTCCAAATTACTAGAAAAAATTGTGAGTACTCAGCTCAGGAACCATTTAGAGTCCATGGGGTGGCTAATCTCCTTGCAATCGGGCTTTAGTGCTCAACATAGCACTATCTCAGCTCTCGCTAAGGTGACCAATGACTGGCAGCGTGATAGGAAATTTGTTTGTGCAGTATTTCTGGGCCTAAGCAAGGCCTTTGATACCGCTGACCACAACCTACTCCTCTCCTCCCTCTGGAACATTGGCCTGGACAAACTTGCTTTGAGATGGTTTGACGATTATCTCATAGGCCTGTTACAGCAGGTGAAGGCAGAAGGCGAATTTTCACCTCTGAAACCTCTTCTACGTGGAGTACCACAGGGCTCCATCCTGGGTCCTCTGTTGTTTGCAATTTACATCAATAACATCGACATGTCAGTAAAAGAGGCCAATATCCACCTATTCGCAAATGACACAGTGCTCTATATAAGCAGACCCTCTACATAAGCAGACCAACACCTGAAGCCGCATGTTGTAATCTCCAATTTGATTTCAATCAGCTGCAGCTTCAGCGTCTGAACAAAAAGCTACTCTTAAATGCCAAGAAAATGAAAGCGATGCTGTCCTCACCCTTTATTCATGCTTTAAACCCAGCTACCTTTGGAACTATTCAGCAGATAACTACCTTACTTGGAGAATCATTAAATTATGTAACTGAACTCAAATATTTGGGTGTATGGATTGACCAGAGAGACTTTCACCAACCATATCAAGGATGTGACAAAAAAAAACTTATGACAGAGACTTGGTTAATTTTTTAGGCGCAACCATTTTCTTACTAAAGAAGCTAAGCTGAGATTGGTTCAAACTACCTTCCTTTCCCTGCTAGATTATGCGGACTTCCTCTATAATCAGGGCCCCGCCGCAATGCTAACTAAGTTAGATACGCTGTATCATAGACCCATTAGGTTTATTACTGGTCTCCCTTTCTCCACACATCACTGTTCCTTATATGCGGCCATGGGTTGATCATCCCTCCCATATAGAGTTCAAAGAAATGCTGAAATCTGGACTTGCAGAGCTATCATCAAAAAACTACCCTACTACATTTCCAAAGACATCTCTGTAAAATGCTGCGGGAGATAGGTCTTGTGGATGTCTGGTGAAATCTACATCCCTCCTCCCATCAATTTACATTCTAGTCACATGCGCATAAACATTATTCCCGGTTGGATTATTTCTGCATTAGTGGAGAAAACTTGGACCTGATGTGTGGGACGCAGATACATAATATATGCCTCTCTGACCATGCGCCAATTCATTTAGAACTGAATATAATGCAAGAACCTAGAAACACTCTCTGGCGTTTTAATAATTCACTATTAAAAGACCCGGAATTCCAGCAGTGGTTAAAAGATCATCTTCCGAAAATATTACAAGACAATACTTTGCCTCAGATTTCTCCACAGCTTTTATGGGACACTTTAAAAACGGTCCTTAGAGGACATATTATTGCCTCTGCCACCCAGATAAAAAGAAACAGTGGGAGGTAAGGCTTAAAGAATTACACGACAAGCTACACTTTCTCCAGTCTGCACATATGCAGGCAGAACATTCCTTGGAGTATCAGGTAGGGCAGACACAGCAAGAGATACAAAAACTCTTGA
Organism: Neoceratodus forsteri; assembly: GCA_016271365.2. Lineage (NCBI taxonomy): Eukaryota > Metazoa > Chordata > Ceratodontiformes > Ceratodontidae > Neoceratodus > Neoceratodus forsteri. Next base: position 268,477,191 of record CM028131.1, on the reverse strand, counting down.
CAGCCAAGACGGAACAGGCCTTAATTTGGCTTCACCAAAAATACTATGAAGGAGGGGCTAAAGCCTCTTGGGTCTTAGCATATTGGCTCCAAAAGCAAACCCAGTTAACGTCACTTATGAAACTCCAGGACCCTTCAACGGGTCAATTTATAATGACTACTTCCAAAATTCTTAATACATTTCGGAAATATTATCTTGATCTCTATACTGAAACCTCCCCCCATCCATAGATAGCACAGAGACTTTTTTGTCAGGGTTACAGCTTCCCACTTTAAGCCCACAATATGAATCCACATTGCTCCGTCCCATCACAGAGCAGGAACTTTATTCTACAATTAAAAACATAAAAAACAGAAAGAGTCCAGGTCCTAATGCCTATAGGGCTGAATTTTACAAGGCCGCTTTGGCCTTAATAAAGGACCCTTTGCTCACGACACTATGAGAAAGCCACGAGACAGCAGAATACCCAATATCATAGGGGCAAGTCACAATTTCCACAGTCTTAAAACCTAACAAGCCCTCTCAGATCTGTGACTCTTATCGCTCCAACTCGGTGTTAAATCAAGATTACAAAATATATACGCATATACTGGCACATAGGTTGGATGAGATTCTCTCCCCTACTTGTTCACCCTGATAAATCTGGCTTTACAAAAACCAGACAGACTACAGATAATATTAAAAGAACCTTGTACCTGATAGAATATGCCAACGCCACAAAACCCCCTTTAATGATTTTAACTTTAGATACACCAAAAGCTTTTGACAGGGTATCCTGGTCATTCCTCCATCACACCCTCCTGCAGTTTGGTTCCCCCAGGGCTTCCTTAATAACATTTGAGGTCTATATTTGCACACGGAGGCTTCGGTTAAAATCAATGGCTCTCATTCTACCAGATTTCCCAGGTCCAGATGTACGAGACAAGGTTTCCCCCTCTACCCTTACTTATCAGCACTGTATGCAGAACCAATTGCACAGTTTCTTCATCAATCTCCAGGGATACAAGGGTATAAGTGAGATGACCATATACATAAAATAGCCTACTATGCGGATGATTTGATAATTTACCTCACAGAACCAGACACCTCATTAGCAACCTTAGCTGACAATTTAAAATTAATAGAACAAGTCTCTGGTTATAAAATGAATCCCAATAAGACAGAGTTATTGCTTATACATTATACACCTTCCACATCTCTGCAACAAAAATACCCCTTCAAATGGACCCAAACCCATATCCGATATTTGGGAATTCAACTAACCTCCAATCCACAGACAACTATAAATTATTTCTTAATCGGGCAAAAGCAGACCTCCAGGCCTGGCTCCGTCTCCCTATTTCAGTAATTAACAGGGTGCAGACTATCCAAAATAATGTGCTTCCCCATGCTCTATACTTAATGCAAATATTCCCTATGTTCCCTCTAAGGAGGAGCTGGCTAGATGGCATGTATTATATTTCCCCCTTTCTGTGGCAGGGGAAGAAACCCCAGGTGGCTTTGTGCAAGTTGCAGCTTCCCAAAACTACAGGAGGGTTAGCTCTTCCTAATTTTTTTTAAACTATGCAATGGCCGGTACATGTCATATTGGTTCAACTCTAGAGTATGAACTCCTCTGTGGGAAAGTGTGGAGCAGACCATTTCTCCCTATCCCCTAGATTATGTACTTATATTTCAACCAAATACTTATGAACATACTGGAGGGCCCTCCTTCTATGCGGCTAATCTTTTACGCTGCTGGGCAGTTTACTTAAGGAAACCTGAAAACCGCATGGGCTCCAGGTGGATGGGGATCTTGGCCTTCGATCAGAATTTCCAACCAGCATAACTGGACCTAAGGTTTAGACAATGGCATAAGGGATGCCTCATCTATACCTTTCAATTTTACCAGAATGGTGCCCTTAAATAATTTTCACAACTCTAAACAGAATTTTCTTTAACTCAATCTGATTTCTTTAGATATTTACAGATGCACCACTTTCTAATAGCCAATCTGGGTGTCATGTTGGATACACAAGCTATCCCGCCACTCTTCCTATTATGGCCACAAATTCAAGCGGATCCCAACCTGACCCATCTTCTCTCTAGATTACATAAAACATTAACAGAGCCTCCCTCAGATTTGCTGGCTGAGTACAGGTAAACTAGGAAGCAGACTTAATGACTAAATTGTCTCCGGAAGATTGGCACAGGTCATGGTGTTGGCAACATCAGAACACCAGTTCATGCAATTGGAGAGAATATAATTGTAAAGTGGTGATCCATTATTACCAAACACCACAAATCACGGCTAAATATTTGCTTGGGGGCAATTCCTCATGTTGGCATCACTGCAGCTGCGAGATGTCAACCCATATACATGTTTTTTGGTCCTGCCTTGTACTTCCCCCCAAAACTGGGGAAGACAGGGGTGTCGAGTCCTTGGAACCTAGTTTCCAGATCTGGGATTGTTGTCCCCAGATATGGCACTGCTACTACATTTCCTGCCACATTTGAAACAGTGAACCCATACTTACCTTTTAAGTATACTTTTAACTGAAGCCAAAAAAAGTGAAATCTCTACTGTGGCTGCAGTCTGCTCTCCCAATGATTTGCCAGTAGGAAAATACAATTTATGATATATATCGGATGAAGAGATGACAGCTAGGCTGCAGGACAGAACACCGCTTATAATTAATAGATGGAACCTCTGGTTCATGTATATATCAGTATATCACCCACAAATAATTCCATGAGGCACTTAAGCCACTAAGGGAATGTACTGGATCCAGTCAGCCCATAATGATATTGCTAGAAGTACCTTGAATTGTAATAGCTCACCTCTGCTCCTAGAACCCTCTTTATTTAATACTGGTCCTTCTTCCCTCCCTCTTGACTAAATTTGTTAACCCATGGTCATAATTAATGCCACAATTGTACATGGAATTGCTTAAAATTGTATAACCTAGTTATCTTTAGTACTTTTACAGACTGGCTGACTGTACCACATAAAAACTTTAATACATTACAAAAAAACAACCTTGCACTTAGGAAATGGGATGTCACAACAATATATGCTGATTTGTACTTGCTACCAGTACACTCAAACACCACTGTAACCTGTACAGGATGCTAGAATGGCTACCTCCTAATGCTATGCGGGACCTTGCCTTGGGATACACTATCTTCAGCATCCTGAACAACAAACAGCCATAGCTTTCCGCTACTTTGCCTCAGCTACAAGTCTACCCCTACCCTTTGAGATCCACTGACCTCATCTGCTCGCTGAACCTAAACTCAAGACAAATCTTGGTGTTGCGACTTTTCAGAACTTTGCACCTCAGGTGTGGAACAATATAGATACATAGATATATAGACAGTGTTGGCAGATAAGGGCCTATGGCCCACTCAGTCTGCCCATTTAAGTTTCTAAGTTCAGTTTATGTTTTCCAAGAAGTCTGTTGCCCCTTACCCCTGACCTCCAGAATTCCTTTATGTCTATCCCATGCATTCTTAAATCCCGTGATTGTTTCAGCCCCCACCACTTCCTCTGGCAGGGTGTTCCACTTGTCCACCACCCATTCTGTGAAGAAATTCTTCCTCACGCTTCCTCTTAATCGTCCTCCCTCCAACTTCATCCCATGCCCTCTAGTCCTGGAACATCTTTTTCACTTAAAAATAGTGCATTCCTGCACCCTGTTCCTCCCTGTAAGATACTTGTATGTCTCTATCATATCCCCTCTCCCTCCTTCTCTCCAGGGAGTACATGTTCAGTGCCTTCAACCTGTCCTCATAGGGACTTGTGATGCAATCCATGCACCATCTTTGTTGCCCTCCTCTGAACCTTCTCTACACTGTCTATGTCCTTACGTAGGTAAGGTCTCCAGAACTGCACAGTGTACTCCAGGTGCGGCCTCACTAGTGTCTTGTATAGTGGAATTATGACCTCCCTTTTCCTGCTGGTGATGCCCCTGCCTATGCATCCCAGCATCCTATTTGCTTTACCTGCTGCCTTGTCAATATCCCTCGAGATCCTGAACAGTTCTACTCCTGGGGGAGTTTTGACATGCCCTCCATAAACATTTACTCATCATCTCCACGTGCACTTGCTCATCTATGTAATGTTTAATGTTCCTTATATAAAACTGCGTATGTGTACAGTTTATTCTTTGTTTTGCCACATACAGTTGTTCCATTATTATTTTTATACTAGTGCTATTCCTGATGCATCTACCAAGCCCCTGTATCTATTGTATGCTAATGCATTGCTTTGTTGTTGTGCTCCTCCCTTCTCCTGTAATCTCCCTCCACTGAGTGACTTCATGGACCGATTCCCAAACAGTACCAAGCACTGAGGGAGGACAGAAGACCTAATGATGCTGAGCAGAGACCTTGCAGAAGAGTGAGGCCAAAGCCAGCATGCCTAAGAGAGATGATGTACAGACTGTAGCATTTAGCGAACGTATGAACAGAACTTCAAGTAGCAGCAGCACATACTTATGTCAGCCACGGTCACACTGTGGAAACAAGTCACTTAAGCAGCCACCCCATGGGTGGAATGAGCATGGACAGGACCAGGAAGCTGCTCACTGCACTTCTGGTAACAAAGTCATACTACTGACCAACCATTTTAATAGGTCCTGTTTAGCAATAGGGGAGCCCACCATCTGGGGGTCAAAAGCCACAAACAGTTGTGAGGCTTTTCTACAATCCTTAGTATGAGCCAAGTACCAACACAGAATCTAGTGTATGTAATAGACGTTCTCCACTATCCATGGGAGTCGAAAAATAAACAGGAAAGTCAATGATACGATTTAGTGTTCTCTCAGGCAGGACCTTCAGTATTCCACCTAATGTATCCAGCTCATTTGAAGGTCTGGCTGAAGTCTGGACAAAGACATATGGAACAGTGGAAGAAGCCAAGAAATCCTTAACTGCAGAATTCCCAAACACCTTCCCATTTAAGAAGCCAGCTCATCCAATGAAGGAAATGCTGGGATACAAATAACCAATAAGCTGTCCCCGGCTCACTTCACTACTTCTGGAACACTCCCCTGATGCTGTCCAACCCAGAATAAGCCACCCAGACTGCTGAATCCCACTGCCTGCACAAACACCACACCACGCAGCACCGCAAGCAGCTGACCACCTGCCCATACAAGATCCCTACCTCAGCGAAACACATGGTAACAGGCTAGGCTGCTGCACAGTGACCCATCTGAACCCCACACACCATGGACTTCTGACCAGCCAAAGACACAGAGACATGGACTGCAATGCATAATAGTGGCCAACATTTACTTGAAAGGGCTGTAAGTACTAACTTGGGATGGTTGGGTATGCAGGCGGGTAGGGTGGGACAGATCGGTTTGTGAGCTGGTGGTCAGTTTTGCCACTAGCTTTTAAAATCTGATAGCCAAACCAATATTAACATAGAAACATAGAATTTGACGGCAGATAAGGACCGCTTGGCCCACCCAGTCTGCCCATTTCCCCTACCTAATGGATAAGCTGCAGATCCTAGTGAACCAGCAGCCTACTTCTTTCAACCCCCACCCCCTAGAATTGTCTTATGGCTGTCCCATGCATGCTTGAATTCAATCACTGTTTTTGACTCCACAACCTCCTCCGGAAGGCCGTTCCATGCATCCACAACCCTTGCTGTGAAAAAATACTTCCTTAAATTACCTCTGAGCCGCCCCCCCACCCCCATCTTCAAATTGTGTCCCCTTGTTCTTGCACACCTCTTTTTTTGAAAGCTGCTACCCTCGTGGACTTTGTTGATTCCCTTGAGGTACTTGAACAGTTCTCTCATGTCCCCCTCTCCCTCCTTTCCTCGAGGCTATACATATTTAGCTCCTTTAGTCTCTCTTCATATGTCTTCCGGTGCAAACCCTGCACCATTTTAGTTGCCCTCCTCTGGACAGCTTCCATCTTGTCTATATCCTTGCGGAGATTGGGTCTCCAGAACTGCACACAGTACTCCAGATAGGGTCTCACCAGCTGTCTGTACAGAGGGATAACAACTTCCTGTTTCTACTGGTGATGCCTCCCTATGCATCCCAGTATCCCCCAGCCCTCCTTACTGCCCTCTCACATTGCTTGCCCACCTTTAAGTCATCTGATATGACTACCCCCAGGTCCCTTTCCATTTTTGTTGCTGTTAGTATCTCACTCCCCATTGTGTACTCTTCCCCTGGGTTTTTGTTTCCCAGGTGCATTACCTTGCACTTCTTAGCATTAAATTTAAGCTGCCATACATTTGACCATTTCTCTAACCTTGCCAAGTCCCTTCTCATCCTTTCCACCCCACCTTGTGCATCAACTCTGTTGCACATCTTTGTGTCTTCTGCAAAGAGACATACTTTTCCTTCCAGTCCCTCTGCAATGTCACTTACAAAGACACTAAAGAAGACTGGTCCTACTTGTAGTGGCCATCCTTTTTAAGGACTCGGAAATCACTTTGTAGGCAGGTAGCCGAGTTGGCCAATAATGTTCAAAATCTGGTAGCCAAACCAAATTTTTAAGTAGCCACTGGCCACCCTGGCTACCTGATTTGTCCCACTATGGCAGGCAGGGGGGCATTATTACTGTAATCCAACTCCAAAAGGTGGATAACTATTATATACAGATTCCCAAGGCCAACCAAGGCCTTGCAGCTATGTCCTGCATGAGCATGGCCATTCAGGCTCAGTGGGTTCCAACACCCAGTTGTTTAGGCACTATCTCAGTTTACGTGGCTCGCCAAATTTGAAAGTGCACCCCTACGAAGAAGCTAGCTATCTTTTTCCTCTCCCTGTGATTTCCTCAGAAGTAAGTGCATGCCCACATCTCTCCTTTGCCTGTAACTCAGCCAGTTAGAGCACAGTGTTTCGATTACCTGTGAAGGCATGGGGTATTAGCTTACATCGCGGCCATGGGGGAAGAGGGAGGGAGGGAACACCACCAGAAAAGTGACACATCTCTACCAAGCGGTGGCACAACTAGACCACTCAGTGGTCCTCATCACCCTAGATGCTGAAAAGGCCTTCAACCGGATGGAATGGACTTGCCTCTTCTGGATAATGAGAAGTTCGGCATTCACCCAGTCTATCAGGCAACAGTGAAGCTACTATATACCAGCCTCAACACAGTAATAACTACGAACAGTCACCCCTCAAAGGAATTTTCTCTTTAGAGTGGGACACAACAGGGTTGCCTCCCATCTCCCTCACTCTTCAACCCTGCACTAGAACCTCTCTTGCTGAAAATCCTGACTAATGACCAGATAAAAGGCATATGTGGCCAGAGTGCAACAGAGGCTTTTAGCATATGCTGATGATGTCCTACTTTTAATTGACAACCCAGCCACCTTTCTACCTCCTCTACTTACCCTCACAATATATGGAGAAATATCTGTATACAAACTCAACTCCTCAAAATTTGAGACTCTCCCACTCAATAACAAAAGCAGCAAGCAAGATGCAGCCCATCTTGGCATGGTCTGGCAGCCAAAAGCAATCCAGTACCTGGGGATCAAGATGTGCCCTCTACAAGACATGGTGGCGATCAACACAAAATAACTTTACAAAACTCTACAAGTAGACCTCCTTAGACGGAACGAGCTGTCCCTCTCAATTGGACAAAGAACTGCTGCTACCAAAATGAACGTTCTTCCTACAGCCGTTTGTCATGTTGATGCTTCACACTTCCATTATCATTCACACTTCCATTAATCAGTAGCCTGGATTAACAGCATAGAACATCTGATCTCAGAATTCATATGGGCACGCAACCCCTAGGCTGTTATTACTTCCAGTAGTGCCATATGGCATCTGAATCATCTATTGCTTAACCTGACCCAACATGGCTGCCCAGGTGGAATGAGTGAATGTATACCACAACTCCAACATAAAGTCACTGTAAGCACAGCATATTTTGTAGTTTAGACCACAGTTCCCAGAACCATTGGGGAACTGTGAAAAGTGCCAACAATCACTTTATTTGCACTGAAACACAGTTTGGGAGAGACAACATATATTAACTAAATAAACAGAAGGACTTAGCCATCAAATTAGTTGGGAGCACCATCCAGGGCAACCACTCCCTTCAGTGGAAACTAAATATCTACTGTTGGAATGCTGGGAGCCTCAAAAAAGCAGAGAGAGAGCATCTTTGAAGTTCTGGGGTAGCATGCACTTTACCAAGATGATGCACAAGCTTGACGAGGCTCTTCTAATTCATGTAGTTAGAAGCATCGTTTAGACTTTTTGCATTCCCTTGGTCAACATTACCACCAGCAAACTTTACACACATGCAGCACAGAGACTCGAGGGGCTTCTACACTACCGGATCTGCAACGGTGCCAGCAGTGCAGATCAGTTGCACTGGTGCAGATCCAGCAGTGTAAAGAGCTGCAGAAGCATTGCCAGCCACTCCGTTATGGCAAAACGCATTCCCTGAATTATTGGGAATGTGGAGTGGAGTGCACCAGTGCAGGCATTTTTTTTTGCAAGCATGTAAAAACGCTGCTTTGTCTGCACCAGTGCACTCCTATTCACTAATCCCTCTAGAGGAAATGCCCCCAAAACACAGAAAGTCATTGAGAATGCTGCACAACTGAAACGTGTAAAAGAAAAGGGAAGCAGAGCAAGCTGATTCAAGACAGCAATGCTCCTTTAAGTTTAATGTAAAAGCAACTTCAGCTTACTAGTTAGTGTTAGAGCAACTGGTAACAGATGTTCAAGATCCAAGCATGCACAACAAACATTACCACAGTATAAATCTGTGTTTAAAGCAAAATGTTTATCTTGTCATTCCAAATCCTTAAAAATCCTGTTTGGGGGTGACAGAGGCAAGGATGATCAAAAGTCTGGTAGTGTGCCTAGGGTGTGTTCCTTTTATAGGGAATACTTTCAAAATCTGGCTAAAAAGATCAACGGTGTGCATTTTTTGTATCCAGCTGAACCCCTGAAAATTACTAGATTCCAAGCTGTTGGCAGGCACTCAGCTGCACATAAGAGTAATAAAGAACACATATTGTGGAAAACAAGCAGAGGAGAATCATAGCTAAAGGCAAAAACTGCAGCAAGCACTCTGTTTTCTTCACTTTGTCAACTCCCACAAAATGAAAAACAAAAAGCTCACCAGAAGCCGGCACTTATACTATTTTGTGTTGCCACATACAAGCTACAATGGAAATCATGCCTCAGGCATTACAAGTCCACATGAGAATGGATACAACACATAAAGCACTACTGAGGCTGCAGTGCAGCCAGCTTTAATTTTATAATTCTTTAGTTTTTTCTGTAATTGCCTTGGTTCACTTCTACAGTCACAGGCTTTTTTACAGCTGGAGTGCAGTGGGTGCCAAGGCTGTAACAAGTGTACTTAAACACCTGTCTTGGATATCCAAGAGTGCTTTTAGTGTTTGTGTATCCACTTCATGTTATACAAACTGCTAAACATTTCAATTCCAAGTTTGACATATTAACCAAATAACAAGAAATATTAATGACAGCTTGGCAAAGTTACTGTCCGTTTAATTATTCAACTGACTGATCAAGGCTAAACTTGAACATTGACCACTACACAATTTCTGCACAAAATATGCTGAGGCCAGAACTTCCTCCTGTCAAGTCAACCCCTGCCATCCAAACAGTCACAGTGAGCAAACCTTTCCTCTACCCAGGAGGGAGAACAAGCGGCATACGTCTCAACCATCAATTTTCTTCGTGGCTAAGCAGCAAGGGTTGCTAAATGTGCTTGGTTCCTGGCAATGACATCTGGAAGCTGAGCGCATCACTTCAGTGGCACACTCAGTGACTGTACTGAGGGATTTAAAATATGGATTGAACTGGGTGCACTGGTGTAAATAATGTGGGCCTAAAGAGGAACCTACTGGGTCAAAACATAATCAGTTGCAGACTTTGAACAGTTCACGTTCCCTTCCTTTAGATACAGTTAGAGAGTAGGTGCATCAGTTTGGACCCACTGACAAAGGGAAAAGGGTCCATTTCTGTGCAGCATGCAACTTTTGTCCTTTTGAAACATGTTAGCACTGTCCCAGGACACACTCTGAATCCTCTGGCAGAGAGTCCAAGGGACAAACGTTTGCCATAACACAGGGTTAACTGCCCTACAGGCTCTTACACCTGCACCTCCCCATTCCCCTAAACCAACTTCCATATTCATGTGGGGCCACTTCCTTTTAACAAAAGATCAGGGTATCAGTCATTGACTGTTTGGCTCCTGGTGGACGGATGCAGGCAGCACCCTCCTTACATCCATCCCCCACATCCAAATGCACAGAGGGGTTTCAAAGACTGCAGGTATCCAGACCAAAGCAGATGAGTTGACCAATGATGTTGGTGAAAGAAAGCTCGTTTTCTGTCACACAACAGTTGCTGTGTTCTGTGCCAGTGGTTGACAGTTCAGCACTGTGTGCCAACTGAAAAGGCACTGATGTTACAGGACACCTGCATGGCTCCGTTTACAGCACTTCCACCTCTGGCCCAGAAGGCCATAGGTACTAGTTCTACACTGGGACCTGGGCTCATACCACTTGTCCAGTGAATCAGATCCTGGAGTACCTGCTGCCCCTTTCAGACTCCAGTCTGAAGTACTCCTCTCTTAAGGTGCACGTCTGCCATCTCTGCCTTCCAGGTGCCTGCTGATGTCCGTACAGTGACACAATTGGAGGTGTCCCGTACTTTTCCAAAAGGCATTCTTCACCTGAAGCCTCCTCTCCGCAATCCAGTCCTGCCTTAGGACTTGAATTTTGTGTTGGAAAAACGTACTTTGGCTCCTTTTGAGCAGGCCGCAACATGTAAGCTACACGTTCTATCGTGGAAAGTGTTGGTCTTTAGTTGCCATTACTTCTGCTTGAAGAATTTCACAGCTACAGATGCTCATGTGCGAGTAGCCTTATTTGAATTTCAACAAAGACAGGGTCTCTTTGCATACGAACCATAAGATCTTCATTGGGGTTATCTCAGTTATCAGGTAGGAACTTCACTGTGGGTGAAGCAGGATCCACACAGGAGATTTTCAGCAGTCAACCGGGGCCGCCCACACTGTCAATGTCATCAATCTTATAAAGGCATGAGTGGCCCCACACCCTCCTCAGTTCTTTCCTGCCATCGACTTATTTACACAGGTCTCTGCAGAAGCTCCGATGCAGTTTTGTGCCATTCTGCCTATGTCTTTTTTCCTAATTTTTTTTTTTTTTTTTTTTTTTAATAAGAGATTCATTTAACTTATGTTGAGCGTTAATCCTTCTACCTCTCTTTTCCGTCGCTGCCGCTGTGGAAAGAAGAATGCCTCCACAGACAAACACACACTTTGTCTGCTGTCTTGGGTCTGACCCCAAAGTTTCAGACTGTGAGCTCTGCCAGAATAAACAACCCTCAGGCGAAGTAAAAAGGCTTTAAAAAAATGTCTTAACAGAACAGCACACAGCCAGTTCCTGGCATGGGTGCTCTGGGGTCCCAGCCTCTCAATAGTCGGCAGGGTCATCGAGCTCCCAGGCCTCTAAGGCCTGAGACAAGTCCTTGGGGGAAGTCATAAGAAAGACCGAGATCAGGACCATTCCCCCTGGCAGTGCTCTCATTCCCCGATGGCCTCTCCTCCCTCATCTGGGGGTTAATCATCAGCTGCGGTTGCACTGACGCACAAACTCACTGTCCAGGTCTCTTTGCCCTCCAGACCCATACCAACAGTGCATCTGCCTGATGCTCAGGGCGGCCGGTCATCGACCTCCGGGTTGTCAACCCCTCCATCAACATTGGGCTCATTGTCAACGGCCCTCCCGTTGAGGTCTGCCCCTTCTCCTTCCAGGGCTGCAGGCTCTTGGGGGTCACAGGGCCCCTCAGGCTCATCAGAGACCCCTGTACCATCTAACCTTCCTCCATCGACACAACCTTCGATGGTCGTCGACCTGAACAAAATTCTCTCCAAGTTTACTTTGATGATCGTTCACCAGTTGAGCGCATACAGGTCCACTTCACCAACACCACTGACAGCAGCCTTAGCGTTGACACCTCGTCAACCATGAGAAGCCGTCCACAAGCCGTTGTTAGCACCTCCGACATTGGACCTGGATTTGGAAGAGGTCAACACTGAAGAGGAGTACCACCCTGACCTCATTCTTCCGACGAAGAAGAGGAGGTCTTTACTTCAGACAGGTCAACAGCCTCCTCTGTTAGTGAGGACTCTGTCAAAGCATACCCCTAGGTCTCCTCCTGAGGACCCCACATTTTTTTAATGTGATGAAAAAATTGTCCTCAGCCATGGGTTTCCACACTGAGGAGGAGGAAGTCACCAGAAAAGATCTGGTGGACTTTCTGAAGATCCCAGAGTCTTACCCAAAGATCATTCCTCCTATTCTTCCTGCACTGAAGAATACTGTCACCGCAGCCTGGCGCAGGCCAGACATGGTGCCGACTATGCCCTGCAGGGCACGGCAAACTTATCATGCCCCTCAGGGGTTGCCTTACTATGCTGCCCAGCTAGATACCGAGTCAATGGTCATCAAGGCGGCTCATGACAGGTCTTAGGCACCTAAGCAACTTGGTTCTCTTCCCCAGGACAAAGAGTCTTGCAGGTTAGACCTTTGGGGCAAGAGGGTTTATTTATGCCTCCTCCAGCCTTGGGCTGAGGATTGCCAATTACTTGTCTCATGTGGTAAAAATACCAGAACACCAACTGGAAGACGGGCAAAGCTGCCGCTCAGGCCCACCCAGATGGCATACAGAAGCAGGAGGTTCTCAAGTGCTTGCAGACCACTGAGGACGTTAGCAAGCACCTCTTCAGGGCCCTCTATGATATCTCTGACACTACTGCCAGGGCTGCTGCCATTGGCATCTGCCTACGTAGGCAATCCTAGCTGAGGGTCTCTAGCTTTGCTGCTGATGTACAGCAGAAAGTGCTTAATGCCCCCTTTAATGGCACAAAGCTCTTAGGGCCTTATGTCCAGGACATTATTAATGATTTGCAGGCATTCGGCAGGGCTACAAAGTCTGTCCACTCCCTCTACCATACCCAACCAAAGGGTAGACAGCGCCCTCCCTTTCACAAGGCATCCAACAGGCCTGTAGCAACCTCTCAGCCCCAGGGCAAACAAAGAACTTTTGCTGCCTTGCCCGCCCCCTCCAATGCAGAAGCCGTGGCCAAGCATCCACAAAGTGATGGAATAGCCCCCGTGGCTGAAACTGCCTCTGTTTGACTCCTTGCCAACCCACCCGTTCTGGTCCTCGACCAAGAGGTGGTGGTCAGAGGTTGGTTCTCCCTCCATCTAAATCAATGGAGAACCGTAACTTCGGATGCCTGGATTTTGCAAATCACAGAAAGGGATCACATGCTGGAGCTCATCGAGCAGCTTCCAGAAACCCCTAACCTGCCCTCCACTTACCCCATGGCTCACTTATCTGTTCTCCAGGAGGAGGTACAGTCTCTTCTGTGCAAGCAGGCCATTGAGCCAGTAGCCAGGCGCCAGAGAAACAAGGGGTTCTATTCCAGGTTTTTCCTGGTCCCCATAAAGACTGGAGATCTGAGGCCCATTTTAGATCTAAAGGACCTCAATCTGTATGTCCAGTACCAAAAGTTCAGGATGGTAACTTTGCCAGTCCTAATGCCGCTTCTCAAAACAGGCGACTGGCTGTTCTCACTGGACAGGCAGTATGCCTACCTAAACATCTCAGTCATCCCCCCCCCACAGGAGGTCTCTCCATTTTCTGTTTCGGGACGATCATTACCAGTTCAAGGGGCTGCACTATGGCTTATCCTCTGCACTGCGGGCCTTTACCAAGTGCTTAGCAGCAGTAGCTACAGCCTTCAGAAGGGAGGGACTGTATGTTTTCCCCTACCTGGACGATTGGCTCCTAAAGGCCCCACCCAGGGAGCAGATCCTGCGGACTCTGGAGAGAACTTTCCAGTTTTTCCACTCCTTGGGCATTACAGTCAATCTGCCCAAGTCTGTTCTGGTACAATCCCAGTGACTGCAGTAAATAAGGGGCAGTTCTAGACTTGGCCACCTCCTGAGCCTGGGCTATAAGGTACTCCACCCTGTTCTGAGGTAGGAAAGCCTTCCCCTGCGCCAAGAGCCATTTTAATCCTGCCAGGGTGTATCTGAGACTTTTGGGTCTAACAGCAGCTGCCATAGCCACTGTTCCACTGGCCAGACTCAATGTGTGCGCATCCTCCAGTGGACTCTCCAAGTGCAATGGGACCAATGCACGGACAAGTTAAATCAGTTGGTGCTGGTCTCCTCCCCAGTAAGCAAAGTGCTCCAGTGGTTAATGGACCCCTTGAATTTGCTGCAAGGAGTCCCGTTCCAGATCTCTTCTCCACAGTAGAGCTTCACCACAGATGTTTCCGGGTCGAGCTGGGGAGCTCACCTGGGTCCCATTCAAACCCAGGGCTCCTGGTCTCAGGTTGAGACCTCCCTGCATTTCAATGTCCTGGAGATGAGGGTGTTACTCTACGCCATGCAGGCCTTTCAGAACCACCTTGCTCTGGGTCAGCTGCTGGTGCAGTCAGACAACTTCAGTGTAGTGTACCACATCAACAAGTGTGGGGGGGGGGGCATTCATACCACCTATGCCAGGCCATGAGTGTGTGGTGCTGGGCATTAGATCACGGTCTGATACTCTTGGCAGTCCACGTCCCAGATGTGCTAAACACTCTGGTGGACAGTCTCAGCCGGACTCAGTCCAGCATGCACAAGCGGGAGCTCCCTTCATTTGTCAGAGGAGTTGTTCGACAAATGGGATCATCCAGAGTTGGACCTTTTTGCGTCCCCACTCAAACGCAAAAAACTGCTCAATTTTTGCTTGCTCGATTCAGGGCCTAGTTTTTTCTGGAGAGACACATTCTCCCTCTCCTGGAGTGTGAGGTTTCTTTACGCACTTCCTCAGTTCCTTTTGATTCAGAGGGTCCTCATCAAACTGCAAACGGAGGGGGCCAGCATGATTCTGGTAGCTCAATTCTGGCCCTGACAGTTCCCCTGCTACAGCAGTTGGCAGGTTCACAGTAACCTGCTGACCCAGGCACAGGGGATCCTGGTCCATTCCAACCTTTGGTCCCTCCATCTGCATGAGGACATAGCCATCACCAGGTTTGGGGTCTCCAAAAGAATGGCAGACGTCCTGGTGGTCGCTTGGAAGCCTTCCACTCGAGCAACGTATGCCATGAAATGGAAGCGGTTTGCCATCTGGGCTGACAGACATAATCTGGACCCTTTCACCTGTCCAGTGAGCTCGATCCTGGACTATCTGATCTCTCAGTCTGACTAAGATCTCCAGTACTCTTCCCT
This sequence comes from Neoceratodus forsteri, assembly GCA_016271365.2. Taxonomy (NCBI): domain Eukaryota; kingdom Metazoa; phylum Chordata; order Ceratodontiformes; family Ceratodontidae; genus Neoceratodus; species Neoceratodus forsteri. Next base: position 268,461,920 of record CM028131.1, on the reverse strand, counting down.
CAGGGTACACCTTTCAGATACTTTGGGTTCTCATGAGCCCGTGGGTGACTGCACGATAGCTCAGCTGTATGTCTCTCATACCTTTCTAAGGGGCATCTTACATCCGAAACCCCCAATCCGTTCTACCCCAGCCTGGCATCTGAATTTTGTTTTGGAGAAGTTGACCCTGTCTCCTTTTGAACCAGCCATAACTTGAGAACTATGCTTTCTCTTTTGGAAAGCATTATTTTTAGTTGCTATTGCTTCTCGAGGAATTTCAGAGCTTCAGGCCCTCTGGTACAAGGAGCCTTATTTGATTTTTCAAAAAGACAGGGTGTCTTTTGCACAAATCCTGCTTCTCCCTAAGGTGGTCTCAGAGTTTACACTCAACCAATCTATCCACCTTCCAGTTTATTTTCCAGAGCGTGCCAATCCAAGGGAAGCACTGCTCCACACCTTAGATGTGCGCAGACTTTGAAATAATACTTGTTTCACATCAAACAATGTAGAAAGTTGAAGCAGTTATTGGTTTCCTTCACCCCTGGTAGAGAGGGCACTTCAGCTTCTAAGCAATGTTTATCCAAGTGGTTGAAAACTGCACTGTGTTCTGCTACAACAAGTAGAACATAAGAATTTGCCAGCAGAAGGAGACGGCGTGGTCCATCTAATCTGCCCGGGTTTTCTACCCCCCACTATCAATTTGTCTTGCTAAGGTGACTATACTGTCTATCCCATGCCTGTTTGAATTCACTGACCATGTTGGCTGCCACTACCTCCAATGGCAGGCTGTTCCAAGGGTCCACCACCCTCTCCGTGAAAAAGTACTTCCTAACATTTGTTTTGAATTTACCTCCCACCAGGCGCCATGTTGTGTCCTCTAGTACGTGCAGCCCTGTTTTCCCAGAAGAAGTTCCTGGTTTGTACTGTGTTGATCCCTTTAACAAACCTAAATGTCTCAATCATTTCTTCTCTGCTCGAGGGAGAATAAATTTAGCTGGCTGAGCCTAGCTTCATACGTTTCGTGGTGCAGACCCTGCATCATTTTGGTGGCACATCTCTACACGGATTCTAGACCGTCTGTGTCCTTTTTTAGGCAAGGTCTCCAGAACTGCACACAGTACTCCAAGTGAGGTCTCACCAGGGGCCTGTACTGTGGGAGGATTACATCACGCTTCCTACTGGTAATACCCCTACCAATACATCTGAGGATGCTGCTTGCCTTTAATGCCGCTTTTTCACATTGCTTCCCTATCTTTAAATCGTCTGAGATCATGACACCGAGATCCCATTACAGTTTTGTTTCTTCTAGTAGCTGCCCTTCCAGGACATACTTCATGCATGGGTTCCTTCTGCCCAAGTGCATGACTTTTCATTTTTTGGCACTGAATCTCAACTGTCAGTTGCTGGACCATTCCTCTAGTATCCTGAGATTGGTCTCCATTTCTGCGATCCCTTCCTGTGTGTCCACCCTGTTGCAGAGCTTCATATCATCTGCAAAGAGGCAGACTTTGCCTTTCAGTTCTTCAGCGATGTCGCCGATGAAAATGTTGAAAAGAGTGAGGCCTACTACTGACCCCTGTGGCATGCCACTAGACACCTTCCCCTCTTGGGACAAGGTGCCATTTACCATAACCCTCTGCGTCCTGCCTTGCAGCCAGCTTGTGATCCATTTAACTACTTTGTGACTGATGCCAGCTTGCACCAGTTTGTTGGCTAGCATTCTGTGTATGACTATATCAAAGGCTTTACTAAAATCCAGATATACCACCTCCACTGCTGCCCCTTGGTCTACTTCTCTTGTAACCCAGTCGAAGAATTCTATCGAACTTGTTTGGCATGAGCATCCTGACGTGAAACCATGCTGCATTGGGTCAAGTTGCCCACTTGCTATCAGGTAGTTCATTACCCTTTCCTTAAGCAATGTCTCCATTATCTTACCCACCACTGAGGTCAGACTTACTGGGTGGTAGTTTCCTGCTACCACTCTTGTGCAATGGCACAACTGTGGCCCTTTTCCAGTCCTGTGGTACTATCCCCTGTTCCAGTGAACTGTTAAACAGTTCAGCAAGTGGAGCGGCAAGTTCATCCCCAAGTCCTTTTAGAACTCTTGGGTGTAGTCCGTCAGGGCCCATTGCCTTGTCCACCATTATTTTAGAGAACTCCTCAAGGACCGTTTCTTTTGTAAAGGGGGATATGTCATCAGCTCCCCTAGTATGGGGAAGTGTCCTGGCTGGTGCTATTACCAATGCCTTCCTGTGTGAAGACCGAGCAGAAGAATTCGTTGAGAACTTCTGGCTTGTCTTTGTTGTTTTCCACTAGGTGTCCTTCCTTGTCTGCCAGCCGCGTTATTCCTCCTTTGCTCTTTCTTTTTTCTCGAATGTATCTATAAAATGTTTTGTCCCCCCTTTTCACTTCTTGAGACAGTTTTCCTTCAGTCTGGGCCTTTGCCACCCTAATAGCTTTCCCGGCTTCCTTGAGTTTCTCTCTGCAGGCTTCTCTATCCTTTTCAGACTTGGTCTCCTTGTACTTCCGAAAAGATTCTCTCTTTTCCGTAACTAGAGCAGCTACCTCTTTGGAGAACCAGAGTGGGTTCCTTGCCCTTTTGGACTTGATTTGTTTAGTGTATAGCGCTGTGACTGATGCTATAGCATCTTTCAGCTTTGTACATTTGTCCTCCACATTCCATGTGGTATCTGTTGCCAGCAGGGGCTTGATCCTTTCCTCATTTTCAGGAAATCAGCTTTTCTGAAATCGAGCACCCTGATTCTGGAGTGGCAGGGGTCCTCAGTCTTGCTAATGGGGAACCAGATTGACCTGTGGTCACTGGTACCCAGATTGATTCCCACTTGTACATCTGATACCCTGGCACTGTTAGTATCAGATCCAGGATAGCCGATTCTCTGGTGGGAGAAACCACCATCTGATTCAGTCCTGCTCCCCTCAAAGCCATGAGGAAGTCTCTACTCCACTCTGAGAAGGCTGTGAAGTAGTTCTACATCCGGTAGATTGAAGTCCCCAACTAGCAATAGCTCACCTCTGTCAGCCATCCTCATTATGTCTACCAGGAGAACCTTGTCCTTTTCGATCTACTGGTTTGGGGGTCTACAGATAACTCCAACTCTGATAGGGTTCCTGTTTCCAACTCCCTGAGTGATCCACTGGGCTTCTGTCTCGCCTTGTGTTCCCTGGGTCTCAATAGCATTTATCCCTTCCCTGATATAAATAGCACCCCTCCCACCTTCTTACCTATGTGGTCTCTCCTGAAGAGAGTGTAACCAGGGATGGCGGTGTCCCAAGTATGGTTCTCTGTGAACTAAGTCTCCATGACAGCAATCCAGTCGAGGTTGGCCTTGGCCATCATTGCTGTGAGATCTGTGATTTTGTTTGGAAGGCTACAGGCATTGACCCATGTTGTCTTCCAGTCTTGGTTTGTCCTGCTTGCTAAGCGATTTATCCGCTTGTGGTTTGTGTCCCTAATGTTCTGAATGTCCCTATCATGTTTGGAATGCCCATGTGGAGTTGTGATGCATGTGGTGCTTGTGATGCCCTGTTTTGGTTCAGATCAATTTTCCAGGAAATTCTTTAGCGGTTAAAGCTCATCCCACAAGAGGTATGGATACCTGTGTGACTTGTTTCTGAGGGGTCTCGGCCATTGACATCTGTGTGGCTGCCACATGGAGTACTGTCCATACTTTCACCAAGCACTACAGTCTGGACATTTCCTCATCAGCCCGTGCAGGTTTTTTCAGGGCTGTGCTGCAGGGCCTCCTGTCTTAAGTTTATGGTTGGCCTTCCTCCCAGTCTATTTACACCTGTAACTGCTTTGGACTCGTTCCTACAGTGTAACCTAATGAATGAGATAACCCCGATGAAGATATAACAGTTATGTAAGAACTTACCATAACAGTAGATCTTCGAGGGGATTTCAGTCATCAGGTCTGCTTTCCCTCCCACCATCCCCCTTCTTAGGGCTCCTTACTGGAACTGGCTGTTTGAGGTATCCAGCCTTTCATATAGGCCTGGGCACCTCTCTCTCTCTCTCCTCTCAGTCCCCCATGACTAGAGCTTTGCTCCCTTTATCTCTGGGGGAAAAAATGAGGAGAGAGTGGGGTCGCTCACACCTTTATAGGGTTGATGACATCAACGGCATGGGCAGCCCCAGGCTGTACTGTTAAAAATCTTCCATGTGGATCCTGCTTCACCGACAGTTAAGTTCCTACAGTTTGACCTGATGACTGAGATCCCCTTGAAGAGCTACTATTATGGTAAGTTCTTATGTAACTGTTCTTTTCTTAAGGCGGTGTCTGAGTTTACTTTAAATTAATCCATCCACCTTCTGGTTTATTAGCCAGAGAATGTCAATCCACGGAAAGCATTGCTCCACACTTCAGATGTGCACAGAATTCTGTGCTACTATACACACCATACGAAGGACTGTAGGAAGTCCTCTCAGTTGTTTGTTTCTTTCACCCCTGGGAAAGAGGGCGTCCCGGTTTCAAAACAGTGCTGGTCCAAATGGTTGGCCAACTCCATCACTTACTGCTACAGGATGTGCAGCAAGTATCTTCCTGGCATTATTCGTGACCATTCCACCAGAGGCATGGCCACTTCTGTTGCCTGTTTCAGGAATGTGTCAGCGGCAGAGATCTGTGCAGCTGCAACTTGGACTTCTGTCTGCACCCTTACCAAGCACTACAGTCTGGACATTGCTTCTAGGCGAAGGGCCAACTTTGGCCTAGCTGTCCTCCAGGGCCTGCATTCTTAGGCTTGAGACTTCATCCACTCAGACTGTGCTGTCTTGAGGACGGAACTGCTTGGGACTCATTACTTAGATGTGGTCTGCTGCACAAGAAACCCTCAAAGTAAGATAGTACAGTAACATAAGAACTTACCGTAACAGTAGATATTCAAGAGGATCTCTTGCAGCAGGCCATTCCGTCCCTCCTTCCCCCTGGGAGGCCTTTCTGTGTCTAGACCTCCTTCTTTATCATCCTCGGTTCCCTCAGCTGGTACTAGGTGGCTTATGGTCTCCAGCAGGAGGACTGAGGAGGGCACAGGGGCTACCCACTCTTACAGGGTAGGCCAACATCAGCATATGACATCGGAGTGGGTGGCTCCCTGGTAGACTGTTAGCTAGAAAAGTTTCTGTGTGGTCCCAGTATAATTCCATATGTGTGGTCTGCTGCAAGAAAGCCTCTCAAAGATCTACTGTTACGGTTAAGTTCTTACGTAACTGTACCTTCTGTCTTATCTGGGTTGAGACATGACCAGTTGGCAGCCATCTAGTTGTTTACACTGTATCACTTTATGATCTCACCAAGCGACAGCATGTACACGGAGAATAAAATGGGAGCAAGGATCAATCCCTGAGGAACACCGCAAAGGCAACACAGATGGAACCAAGGTAAAATTCCCCAGGACTGCAAGTTGCGTCCTCCCGGTCAAATATGAGCTAAACCAGCGCAAAACTGCTCCAGTAATGTCCACATAGCTCCTCAGTTGATCAATCAGCACCCCATGATCTATCGCGTCGAATGCCAAAGAAAAATCCAAGAGCACCAAGACAGTATGTTGCCCTCAGTCCCTCGCCATGAGGAGATCATGTGTAGTAAGTAGTAGTAAAAGTCTTTATTTTTATACAGGATAAGTGGAAATAAAACATCTTTAGGACAAGTCCTATATTATAGATGCTCCTGTTCATTCTCAGTATGACATACAATACGACAACAATAACAAATATAACAAATATCATAAATCGTCATTTACACCAACATTATATGTACACTCTAATCATTACACATACAACGTACTCTCAATTCATGTTTTAACTCCTTCATAAATAATTTAACATCAGTCTGGTTGACTATGGATTCTTTATTTACTGAATTCCATATCTGAAACGTAATGGCTGAAAAAACACATAGAACTATATTTATTAATTTTGGAGGAATAAATCCTCGTAATGGTGTCTGGCGCAAGTTGTAATGATGTTGTGTTTTTTCTAAATTTTTCAAACAAATAAATTGGCCTTTGCATGCATAAAACTTCATGAGTCAAATCTGCCCACTGCAACTTCCTTCTGTGAGCAGGGGGTTAACCAACCAAGTTCATTAAATAAAGTGCAGTGATGTGAACCCATTCCTTTTCCCAATATAAACCTTGTAAACCTGTTATACATCATATCAACTTTCGTCAGACTTTTCTTACGAGCAAAACCGTACACATGGCATCCATAATCCATAAGTGGGAGTAAAAGTTGATTTACAACTGCCAATCTCATTTGCCTATTCAAACATGATTTTGAGCGCCAAAAAGTGCCCAATCGCTTACTTTTCGTATTTTTTTTTTATTTAGTTGTTTAACCAGGAGTAGCACACTAAGCTGAAAGCTTTTTTACAGGAGCGACCTGGGAGCACAGGGAAGTTAAGTGACTTGCTCAGGGTCACACAGTATGCAAGTGGAAGCTGTGGGATTCAAACCCACGTCTGGGCTGCTGGATGTCACCAGATTTGCAGCTCAGAGCCTTAAACCACTGCGCTATACTGCCTCCAAACTCCAACTTTATTTATAGTGTCTTCAATTGATAGTCAAAAGTCAAACTTTCATCTAACCAGACACCTAGATATCTGAACATTGTATCTTGAACTATTAGATCACCATTATCAGTCATTATTTTAATGTGAGGGACAATAGAGGCCTTTCCTATTCCTTTTTTCCTAAATACCATGTTTTTTTTTTTTTTTTTTTAATTCATAACCAAACCAGATTCCTTGATCCATGTGCAAAGTGCTAGAAAATCCCTTTGAAGATTTCTTTCCATTTGTTCTAAATTTGAGCCATTTGCAACCAAAATGTTAGCAACCAAAATGTTGTCATCGGCATAAAGCCTAAAATTAGAATTTTTTTTGCCACTTCCACTACTTTATTAATGAATACCAAAAATAAAGTTGGCCCCAAAATTGACCCTTGTGGCACACCCCTCTGAACAGAAACACTATCAGAGAGGTGACCATCAACAAAAACCTTCTGAGAGAGTGGTCCTGTAAATAAGATGAAAACCATCCCACTACTTCTGGTGACAGGCCTATTTCTGCAAGTCTGTTGCACAACAGACCATGATCGACGGTGTCGAAGGCCGTGGAAAGATCCACGAACACCATACTCACCGACCTACCTCCCGCCAATTGGGATGCAACCAGATCCACCAGGTCGGTAAGCGTGATGCCCGTGGAATGGCTCTTCCTAAAACCTGACTGGTATGCAAAAAGTAAGGAGTACTATTCAAGGTACTCCCCAAGCTGCCGCTGCACCAGCCGTTCCAAGACCTTCGACACCGACGAGAGCAGAGCAATAGGCCTATAATTTGCGGGTTCAGTCGGTAGACCTGCTTTAAAAATAGGAATCATTTTTGCTTTTTTTCCACAATTTAGGAAAAATTCCTTCTGTCAGGCTCCAATGTGTCACCTCAGTGTTGTGCTGAGGCCGGAAATCCGTTTGGAGAGGTTTGAAGATGGAAAGACTTTCCAAGCAGTCTAACAGCTGTTCAACCACCACCTTCTCAATAATCTTCCCTACAAAGGGAAGATTAGAAACCAGCCTGTAATTTGCAAGAATGTCAGGGTCCAAGGATTGTTCCTTAAGGAGGGACCTCACCACCGCCTCTTTCACGGCATAGGGAAAGACAACCTCCCTCAAGGATTCATTAATAATCTCGGTGAAAACTGGACCCAGGAACCCAACAGAACCAATGATTAGCCATGTTGTGCCAGGATCCAGTTCACAGTTGGTGGGATGCAGACTGGTGACCACTCAGAGGACCTCGGCTTCTGAAACCAGTCAAAATTCATCTCAGTTCAACAGATCAGTGCCTCCACAAGGTTGGTTACCCCCAGCGCCCACTAGGCTGCAAGAAGAAATATCGGATCTGATGTCAGACACTGTCAGCGAAAAAAAATGGCCGGTTGCAGTCATGTTGTTCTGGTGTTCTCGTATGGCCGTCAAGTCCATCTGGCTTTGTCACTCTCCCAGTCCTCCAAAATCCCCAAAACAAATATCTCACAACATTACAGTTTTACATTAGCTTCAAGTAATCCCCCACCAACAGAATGAGTACACACCTTTGACTGTCTGATACAAGCTCCACTCCCCCTACTATTCTTGTAGCTCAGTGGCTGGCTGGTAGGTGAAAAGCCCATGGAATGGTCTGCTGGCAGAGGTCATGGGTGTCAAAGCCATAAATGGTTTCAAAAACAGCTGGAATAGCGTTAAGGAGATATTAGCTACTCAGCGGGATGTGGAGGGCGCTGAAACATGGATAACAAAAGGTAGACTAGTGTAAGCGAAGACCCCACAGAGACAATAGATCTTGGGGTATGAAGAGGTAATACAGGCAGACTGGATGGACCATCAGTCTTTTTCTGCTGACACTGTCTATGTTTCTATGTATATACTCCACCCCCCCCACCCCCAGTAAATCGAAGGGTTACAATTAAATGTGTATGTATCTACTTGCACTATGTATAAAGGCATCTTGTTTGTATTGTTCTTGTGGCTTGAATGTAAGTTTCTTCATGCCATCTCCTTCTTAAGCTGATAGCAAATAGAAGCCGGACCTTCTGTGCTCATTTGCTTACCTGGTAAAATATGTTTTAAATAAATATGTAAAACTTTATTAGTTTTCTTAGTAATCTTGGGAAACTGTGTTCATTTTGCCATGGTAGAGTTCACTACTACTGTCTTTACGGCAGGACAATTTGAGACAAAAAACTATGAGACAGCTGCATGACTTCCAGAAGGCAGGAGGAGACAGCAGGCGGGGTTATGCTGAAAGTCAATATGGTTCTGATAAACTACTGAGCAGGCTCTGTAAATTAATCACAGACGATGCTTTCAAACATAACACAAAACCAAATTAATTTTTCTTCAGAAACTTTTTTAAGATCTGGGAAGCTGACAGTCTGGTGGCTGGCTGTGAGAAGCACAGACTATGGCAGCGCAGGGCATCCAAACCAAGGGAAAGGGAGCAGGCAACGTTATACATCATCATAAGGATGGCAGCTGCCCAGGCCAGCAAGCTTCCTCTCCTGGCAGGTGCACACACATGATCAACAGATGACATGCGGGCCCCCACCAGAAAGTTGGATACTTCAGGGGCAGAAAAAGAAAAAGAATGGCTATGGACAGGAGGACTGTGCCAGAATACCAGCTCCTATGCCCGCTTCATTTGGGAGGTAGACACACCTACCTTTTTTCCCTAGCTCCAGTACTGGGGGTATAACCGAAGAAGGACCCAGAAGAGAGGTTGGGCAGTTGTCAGATGTAGCCCAAGTTGGGGGAAGCTGGCCAGGAAAATCAAATGTGAAAGGAGAAAAAAAATGCAAGCCCCGTGGCGCCGGCAGAGAGTACTGTGCTCTCATATGACTGACCCCCCAGTTTGCTCTGCATGTGCTCCCACCCACTCTATGCCAGGGGAACCTTGGCCTCCTGAGCTCCGGGGAGGGGAGGTAGTATTCTCAGTACTACAGTGCTTCCTAGGTCAGTAAGGGATGGCATGGGATGCAGTCAGCATCCACATTACACCCCCCCCCCCAGACAGTGATGCTAGGACTGCCTTGGGAGGTGGGCAGGATGAAACGTGATAAAACCGCTGTCCTTAAGATTATGATGCCACTGCTCTTCCCCCACAACACTAGCACTGAATGCTGCCTCGGCACCTTCCCACTATTATGCAGACTGGAAATTCACCCTGCCCAGGCTGGATACCCTCATCCATTTCTTCTATCACTTTGTTACCCACTCCCCCACCCACATGCACTCGCCACTCTTCCCTCAACAAGACCCTACCACCGCTCTTGAATCTGTGTTTCTTGCAATCCGCCAGTTTCCTTTCAAAGGACGAGTTACTCACCACAATAACAGCTTTTCTTCTTAAGGATTAGAACAGCCAGTCAAATGTGTACATCATCACTAGGATGTGCATGGTGATCTAGAACTTGGGAATCTTTTTTCAAAGATTCTCTGACTGCTGATCACGAGCCTCCCAGCATTCTAAAGGTAGATCTTTAAGCTGAAGTGGCCAAGAAATTTAAGACCAAATTTGAAAAAAAAAAAAAAAAACATTCAAATTATATTATTATAAATTTCACACTAAAAATGGTTTTAATGACACAAAACAAGATTCTGAAGAACTAATAATGTATAATACTGCACTATGTTATACCATGCTACTATACTATGATTTCTGTATGACCAGGTCCATCTTGTAAATGAGCACTGCACAATGGTGCTCGCTTGGATAAATAAAGATTTTGATTGATCGATTCTTACTGACTGGCTGTTCTAATCATTTAGAAGAAAAGCTGTCGCAACAGAAAGTAACTTTTCCCTCAAACTACAAGAATTTGAATAGCCTAGTGAAACTTGGCAAGTAAGAGGCTGTATGCATCAACTTTCAAATCTCTGGTAAGCAGCCAAAGACTGCACTATTAGCAGCAATACCTAAAAATGGAATTTCACAGGTTTTTGTGAAAATTGTGGAATTTGGTGATCATTTTGGGAATGCAGCATCTGCTACTCTCCTGCCATACACTTGACCTGCCACAGAGGAGGAGGAAGACTAAGGCTGGGTGGAATGGCAAGAAAAAAAAAATTACTCACCGTAGTAATTCTGTTTCTTCCAAGGGGTCCTTTAGCATTAGTAACAATAGCAGTAAGCTGACCAGGCTGAACTGCCTCAGAGGTGGATCCATGAATACTGATTAAAATCGAGTGGCCAATCAGAATCAAGCAGGAAGTTGTGCTGAGTACAAAGCCCACAGAGCTTCAGAAAACGGTGCCAACAGGCTTTAAAACCATGCAATAGCACAAACCATAAAAAGACTATAATTAACCATTAACATGCTCTAAAAACAATCCAAAAAAACTGAACAAATTTTACAAAAAGATAGAGAAGCAGAGTCCTCTTAACGTAGGTGCCTGGGGAGACAGGGTGGGAGGTTACTGATTGCTAAAGGGCCCCTTGGAAGAAACAGAATTACTACAGTGAGTAATTGTTTCTTCTCACCCCAGGAGTCCTTCAGCATCAGTAACAATAGCAGACTACAAAGCAGTACAGTTGGGAGGCGGGTATAGAACCTACTTAGGAATAGACTCTGCAGGACCGCCCAGCTAAATCTGGCATCAGACCTTGACTGTATCCAGGCAGTAATGCTTTATGAATGTGTGTACAGTCTTCAGATCGCTGCTCTGTACCACTGGCAAGGGGATGTCCCTTGCAGCTGCCACAGAGGCAGCAGTGCCCCTAGTAGAGTGGGCCCTGAGGTGGCGGTTTGCCAGCCTTGACATAACAAAAGTGAATACAGGAAACTATCCAGCGAGAGATAGTTCTCTTGATGGCTGGTTTTCCCTTGCCCACCTCACCATAGGTAAAGAAAAGCAGAGCAGAGGAGCCTCTGACCTTTTGGTATGGTCCATGTAATAAGACAGAGCTCTCCGGACATCTAGGCTGTGAAGTCTTCTTTCCCCTGGAGTGGAACTGTCAGTGAAAAAGACAGGGAGAGTAATCGACTGGTTAAGGTGGAACTCAGAGACCACCTTGGGAAGGGATTTCCTTTTTGTTCTGAGCTCTACTTTGTCCTTATGGAGGACCATGTAGTTAGGCTCAGTGCAGAGTGACTGCAGTTCTGAAATCCTTCTTGCAGAAGTGATGGTTACTAGGAATACTGTTTTCCAGGTAACTTACTTAATGTGGGCTGTAGCCATGGGCTACAAGGGGGCTCCATGAACTTAGCAATGCAAAGGTTAAGGTCCCAAGGGGGAACAGGTTCCCTAATTGGGGACTGCAAACGAAGGAGGCCCTCGAAGAACTTTTTGAAAATCTGCCTAGAAATGACTTTTCTTTCCCAGTGGAAAGGTAGGCTGAAACTGCAGCTAAGTGAAGCCTCAAGGATAAGGCCTGATGATTGCAGATGAACTAAATAGTCCAAAATGGAAGGGACAGAGGCCTTCAGAGGGTCTATTGTTCTTTCTTTGCACCAGATTGAAAATATTTTCCATTTAGCTGCATAGGTTTTCCTTGTGATTGGCTTTTTAGCCATGCGAAGAATTTTCAGAACGTGTTCTGAATACTGTGTATCTGGGAATTCTAGCTCAAGAACCAGGCTTTGAGGCGAAGGGATTCCAGGTCTGGATTATTCACCCCTACTTGTGGTAGGGTGAGGAGATAGTGAGTCAGAGAAGTCGATTCGGTTTCGGCTGTCATGGAAGCCATGTGGCCCAGGAGCTGTAGAAAATGCCTCGCAAGTCTTGTCTTGCCTAGCAGAAAAGAATTTGCTGCAGTCGAAAAGTTTGGGATTCTGTCCTGAGGAATAAAGGTTTTCGCTTTCGGAGTACCCAAGTCTGCTCCTATGAAGTTGAGGAGCTGAGAGGGTTCCAGATGGGATTTCTTTCGTTGATTAGAAACCCAAGAGAGGACAGAGTTTGTCTTGTGTGGTTTATAGCCTCTCTGACTTGCTGAGGGGTCTTGCCCACTATGAGCCAGTTGTCCAGGTATGGAAAGACTGAGATGCCCTGCTTTCTTAAGTGGGCTGCCACTACAGACAAGCACTTCAGGAATACTCTGGGAGCAGAGGTGAGGCCAAAGGACATAGCTGCAAACTGGTAATGGCCTGAATGCAGCCTGAACCTCAGAAACTTTCTGTGGGACTGCCTTATTGGTATGTGAAAATAGGCATCCTTGAGATCCATGAAGGCTAGCCAGTGTCCCTGCTGCAGAAAGTGTATTACCATTTAAAGGGTAATCATCTTGAATTCTGGTTCGAGTAGGTGACTGTTTAGATATTGGAGGTCTAAAATAGGTCGCCATTCCCTGTTTTTCTTTAATGTCGGAAAGTATCTGGAGTAGATACCTTTTCCATGCTGTGAAAGGGAAACCCTCTCCACCACTCTGGCTGATAATAGAGTCTTTACTTCCAGCTCCAACAGGTAGCTTTCTGTTGGGGATAGGGGTTCTGACAGAACCGGACTCCTAAGGGCAGGAAAGTGCTTGAAATGTAGGGGTAGACCCTTTTACACTACCTCCAAGACCCACTTGTCTGTGGTGATGTGGGTCCAAGCTTGGAGGTAGTGGGACAGCATGCCCCCTACTGGAGGAGGGGAGGCGACCTGATTGTAGAAGTTAGGACTTAGATTGTGTGGCAGGGGCAGGAGTGGTGGCAGCTTCTCCGCTGACCTCTCCTGCCTCTTTCCCTGAAATAACCTCTCATTTGAGAGCAATCCAAAGGCATGGGCACAGGATAGAATGCCCTGGGGACGTAGCCCCTGCCTCCATTACCCCTAGGTTGAGACTTTTGGGATGTAGAGGCTTTCTGCTTGGCTGCATTACTTTCATAGGTGGAGTTGCACTCCTCCACCTTTTTCATGGATGCTTCAGTTTTGTCCCCGAAAAGGGAATTATTGTCACAAGGGAAGTCCATAGCTTTGTACTGGGTGTCCTGTGATAAATTACTTGTTCATAGCCAGGCAAAACGTCTAAGAGAGACAGCCTGAGCCATTACCCTTGCTGCTGTATCATTAGTGTCTGCAGCCAAGGGAGGCAGTATAGTGCAGTGGTTTAAGGCTCTGAGCTGCAAATCTGGTGATATCCAGCAGACCAGACCTGGGTTTGAATCCCACAGCTTCCACTTGCATACTGTGTGACGCTGAGTAAGTCACTTAACTTCCCTGTGCTCCCAGGTCACTCCTGTGAAAAAAGCTTTCAGCTTAGTGTGCCACTCCTGGTTAAACAACTAAATAAAAAAAAAAAAATGGTATTTGGTGGCTTCCAGACAAGATTTCATTGTTTCAGCAATGTCCTGGAACATCCTGTAAGATCTATGTGACAGAATGGCCTGGACAGAACTCCAAAGAGCCGCCTGGTACTTAGAGTATGCTAAGTAAGAGGCTGTGGTATAAGATTTTTTTTACCCATGGCATCTACTTTTCGTGACTCCTTTTCAGGAGGCATAGACGCGAGGGGGACCTTAGCCTTATCACAGGCTATGGCCTGAACCACCCCTTTGTGGTCAGGATAGAAATAAAGAAAATCAGCCTCATTTTTAGCCAAAGGATATTTTCTATCCACTTTCTTGTTCACTCCTGACAGGGAAGTAGGGGCCTGCAGGAGCTTATAGTGAATTTCTTGAAAGATTTGTATATAGGAAGCACACTCTTTTTGTAGGAGGAAGACCTATCATATTTTTATAGTCTTCATCCTCTTCATATGAACATACGAAACTTGCCAGCAGAAACAGGCCTCACGGTCCACCGAGTCTGCTCGTATGCACAGCTGAGCACCCTTTTACTGCAGCTGCCCCACCCCAACTCCCCTTTAACTCCTGGAGCTGCTCAGTGTCCTTTACACAGCCCCCCTTGCCCTGTCCCATGCCCTTTTGAAATTCCCCACCGTCCTGCATGCTGCCACCTTCTCTGGCAGAGCGTTCCATTTCAACACAATCATCTCTGTGAAATAATGCCTCATCTCCCTCCTGAACCTGCCTCCCTCCAATCTTAGCCTGTACCCCCTCATGTCCCTTCCCTTCCTCAGCTTAAACAGCCCCACTGTGCCAGATTTGTTGCTCCGTCCTCAAGTATTTGAACTTTTCAATCATGTCCCCCTGATCCCACCTCTCCTCCAGGGTGAACAAACTCAAGTGACTCAGCCTTTCTTTGTAGGTTCTGCCTTCCATCCCCTGTATCATTTTCTTTGCCCTACGCTGCACTGCCTCGAGCAGCTTGATATCCTTCCTAAGATAGGGATGCCAATACTGCATGCAGTACTCCAACTGCAGCCTGACCAAGGACTTGTACAGGGGTAGGATCACCTCCTTGTGCCTGGATGAGAATCCTTACGCAATGCACCACAGTATCATACTGGCCCTAGCCGCAGGACTCCTGCATTGAGCAAAGCTGTTTATGCTCCCCGTTACTATGACCCCCAGACCCTTCTCCTCCTCAGTGACCTCTAAATGCACCCCATTCAACTAATATTCCCTCAAGTTCCTTGCCCCAAAGTGCATATCTTTGCATTAAAACCCAACTGCCATCTCATTGACCACTCCTCAAGTCTGGTAAAGTCACCTGGTAGCCTCTGCCACCCCTCCAAGTCATCCACAACAGCTCCCATCTTGGTGTCATCCATGAAGAGACAGATCCTGCTCCCAACCCAGTATGCAATATCTGATATGAACAATCCAAACACCAGCCCCAGCACCGAGCAATGCGGCACACCGCTGGTCACTGGCTTGGGAGATGAGAGCACCCCCCCCAGTCCCATCTCCCAGCCTATTTCTGATCCAGCTAGCCTGCTTAGCCCCCACCCCTACACGTTCCAGCTTTGCCTCCAGTCATCCATGAGGGACCGTATCAAAGGCCTTGCTGAAATCCAAATATAGGACATCCACTGCATGGTCCTTGTCCAACTCCCTTGTCACCCAGTCATAGTACTCTATTAGGTTGGTCTGGCATGATCTCCCTGAGATGAACCCGTACTGCTACCCATCCTGGAGATCACTGACCTCCAGGAAGGTTACCAGTCTCTCCCTTCAAGATTGCTTCCATGAATTTACCCACTATGGAAGTGAGACTGACAGGTCTGTAGTTGCCCGGCTCATCCTTTGGGCCGGTCTTGTGGATGGGCACCACATGAGACAACCTCCAGTCCTGCGGCATGCACCCCGTGTCCAGGGAGGAGTTGAACAGGTCAGTAGTCCACCTCCTCCTCAGTGAACTCCTGAGCAGGGAGGTCCAGGGTGTCTACCATGTGCTGTAATAAGGTGAGGAGGCAGGAAAGGTCCTCCTGGCCATCTGGAGAGGTATCCAAGCATGAGTCAGGCACAATGTCCAGCACCAGAGGCTGGTTGTCGTCGTCATCATCATCCCCCTAAACAGACAGAGCTGCTAGGGTTAACAGGTGTAGAGGGAGCAGAGAAAAAGCCCCCTATACTCGGTAAAGATTGATACAGGTGCTATGCCCTTTGCCATTTCTTTTACAGGGGGTAAATCTTTATTAGGGTCAGAGACCTCAGTGGGTGACTGACCCCCTTTATTCCTTTTTTTTTTAGTTAATGCTTTTTTTGCCACTAGCGTCTCCCCTTGCCTTGACGCAGGAGGGGCAGTGCTGTGCTTGTCTTTATATAGTATTTTTTAGCTGGAACAGACTCAGTGGTCTGTTCACCATTTCTTTTTTTTGGGGGGATGTCACCATTTGCATTGTTTTATCAGACTCATTTTCTGAGGGGTCCTTATCTTTAGGCAGGGCAGTGGACCCCTCAATAGGAGAAGCATTATTAGAGGCCATCTCTTCTAGTCTTTTGGTTCTCTTTTTAATAGTTTTTGAGCAGAATTTAGAGCAAAAATGTTCTGGACCCAAGCACTGTAAAGACACCACACTTGATACAATTTTTAAAACCTGTGGGTCCAATCCTCTTTTTTTGGCTTTTCTGACATAATATGTCAGAAAGCTCAAAAACATCGGTTCCCAAAATGGAAAAACTGTAAATGCAGTCAGTTCCCTAGCAGTAAAGAATCACAATTTAAAATAACAAAACTCAGTAGAAATACAGAAACAATAGCGGTTACCGGTAAAATAAGGGAGCCTCTATTAAAAAGACCTTGAAAACAGTCTAAATACTCGAAACCCGGTATATTTTTACCTCAGAAAAGTTAAAAGGAACCGGGGGAAAAAAGGGGAAAGTGTGGTCTGAGTTCAGCACAAAAGTAAACTTTTAGGCACAAAAAGCTCGTTTCTCAAGAATGAGAAAGGGCACCTCAGAGGCAGTGTTTCTCAGTCAGTTGTAAAAAAAATTTTGAAGCACTGTGGGCTCTTTGCACTCAGCACAACTTCTTACTTGATTCTGATTGGTCACTATTTTAATGAATTATTCATGGCTCCTCCTCCGAGGCAGTTCAACCTGGTCAGCTTACTGCTATTGTTACTGATGCTAAAGGACTCCTGGGTTGAGAAAGAACAGTTACATAAGAACTTACTGTAACAGTAGATCTTCAAGAGAAATCTCCTCCATTAGGCCACACCTTTGGAAATGCAAGCCATCAGCGTCAGGACCACGTGTAAACATTTTGCTAGCCAGGGCCACCCACAAGAAAAAACTCACCTTAGTAACTGTATTTCTTCTAATGGAGTCTTGCTGTATTCTGACTATATGCAGTTAGCCCCAGCACTTGAACTGCTCCGGAGAGGAAAGAGTTAACTCAATGCCAAGGCATAGAACGTTGAGCTTGAGCTTGGTTTTCAAACCTCCGTCCCAGGTACTCTTCAGTGTAACCGTCAGATTCTTACAAACCCTATACTAACCAACTAACAACCCAGAAATTGTTTTTGAAACGTTTGTGCCAAAAGGCAAAAGACAAATTTAGGGTCCAAAGACTCAAGTCGAGACCCCCAAAAGAAATCCAAGTAGGTAATAAACTATAATAAAACATGGTAACAAGAAAAAAAACCTCAATTAAGAACAGGCACCCAGGTACACCCCTGGGGTACAACACTGCGCCTGCCCACCCACATCCCAAAACAACTAGGTTCCAGGAGGGGAGGCAGGGAGGGAGGTCAGAATACAGCAAGACTCCATTAGAACAAATACAATTACTAAGGTGATTAATTTTTTTCGTCAAACAACATGAAGTCTTGCTGTATTCTGACTATATGCAGACTACCAAGCAGTACCCACAAGGAGGAGGGAACTACAGAACCTATTTTGGAAACAGGCTCTGCAGTACTGCAGTACCAAACCTAGCATCACTTCTTGCCTGAATGTCAAGGGAGTAATGCTTGGTAAATGTGTGAACAGTCTTCCAGGTGGCTGCCTTCCAGATTTCCACTAAGGGTATGTCTCTAGCTGCTGCGACCGAAGCAGCTGTACCCCTGGTAGAATGAGCCCTCAGGCCTGAGGGTGGGTCTTTCCCAACTTTGAGTAGCAGAACTGAATGCAAGAGGCAATCCACCTAACAATAGTTCTCTTGGTGGCTGGCTTACCTTCACCCACCTCCCCATAAGTGAGAAACAGCTGGGAGCAGTCGTTTCTTTGGGGCTCAGTGGATTCTAAGTAGTAACTCAGAACCCTTTTTACATCAAGACTGTGTAGTCTCCTCTCTCCAGAAGAGGAGTGATCAGTAAAAAATACAGTCAGTGTCACAGACTGGTTTAGATGGAAGTCTGATACCACTTTAGGGAGGAATTTTCTATTTGTACGAAGGACCACCTTATCCCTACGGAATGAGATGAAATCAGGTTCCACTGATAGAGCCTGTAATTCACCGATTCTCCTGGCAGAAGTAATAGCAACCAGGAATACAGTTTTCCAAGTTAGGTATTTGAGCTCAGCTGAGCAAAGGGGTTCATGGGGAGGCTGCATCAGCTGTGCAACACAGATATTCGGGTCCCACAGAGGAGTAGGATCCCTGAAGGGAGGATTGATGTGGACCAAACCTTTAAAGAATTTCTTGAAAACTGGGTGGGAAGCTACAGAAGAGCCCTTCCCAGCCGAAAGAAAAGCAGAAATAGCTGCCAAATGCACCTTGAGAGTGGTAGGCCGAAGGCCTAAACTGTTAAGATATACCACATAATCTAAGGCAGTGGCAATATCAGCTGGATCTGGCTGGATGTGCCTCTGGGAACACCAGAACCAAAACCTCTTCTGTTTGGAATTATAGGTTTTCCTAGTGGAAGGCTTTCTACTGGCCTAAAGATATCCAGAGCTGATTGTGAGAGATGCAGGTCTGCATATTCTAGCTCCTCAAGAACCAGGCCTTGAGCCTGAGTGTGTGAAGATTGGGGTACAATATCCTCCCCTGAGATGAGGTGAGGAGGTTGAACTGTCTGGCAAGGCACGGGGAATTGTCACTAATAGTAGCAATAGTAGAGGATACCAAGGCTGTCTGGCCCAATCCAGGGCTATCAGAATCACAGTGCAGGGTTGGGACCTGATCTTGACCAGAACTCTGAATATCAGAGGAAAGGGAGGAAAAGCATAGAGAAACCTGTTGGTCCAATCCAACAGGAGGGCATCTAGAGGGAGAGACCCCCGCAGAGGGGGCCTGCAGCAGAACAGAGGGAACTGATGGCTGTCCAGGGCTGCAAAGAGATCCATCTCTGGAGTACCCCATCTCTTGAAAATGATCCGAAGAATGAGAGGATTCAGGGCCCATTCGTGGTGACCTTGAGAAATCCTGCTGAGGGCATCTGCAAGTACGTTGTCCTTCCCTAGGAGATGCACAGCAATCAGGGAAGCCTGCAGGGAAATAAGCTAGTGACCATATTTTCATGGCCTTGGTGCACAAGGCCAAGGACCGAGGGCCCCCTGCTTGCTGATGTACCACATGATTGTGGTGTTGTCTGTCCTGATCTGCACCACTTTCTCCTGAATTAAACTCAAAAATGTCTGAAGAGCCAGAAAGACAGCCCTGAGTTCGAGAAGATTTACATGTAGAAGAGACTCCTGATGGGACGAAGTCCCCTGAGCAGTATGCTGATCCAGGTGGGCTCCCCATCCCAGCAGAGAAGCGTCTGTGGAGAGAGTCACTGTGGGAGCATGACTGAGGAAAGGAACCCCTTGCCTCAAGTTGTCCTCTTCCAGCCACCACTGGAGGGCCTGAACCAAAGTTAGAGACACTGGAACCAACTTAGAGAGGGGATCTTTTTTCTGAGACCAAAAGGCTCTTAGGTGAAATTGAATATCACTCATCTGAAACCTTGCCCCTTGCACTACTGCAGTGCAGGCTGCCATGTGGCCTAGCAACTGCAAGAAGTATCTGGCTGGCCGAGACACAAGTGGACGAAAAGAAAAAATTACTCACCTTAGTAATGTTGTTTCTTCTAATGGAGTCTTGCTATATTATGACAATTGCAGTTTGTCCCACCATTAGAACTGCTCCGGAGGTGAAAGAGTTAACTCCCAATGTAAGAATGGAACTTGGAGCGCAAGCTCGGTTAGAGAAGCTCTGTCTGGGTTATTTCAAACCTAAACTGTCAGATCTTTACGAGCAAAACTCACTAAGGTCTGTGTGGAAGCTGTAACCTACACTAGCCAACTGGCTACCTGACTATTAACACATACTCCTGGTCCCAACACAAAGACTCAAGTCAGGGGACCAGAAGTAATAATTTAATATCAGCAATAATGTGACATAAAATAAAAACATCACACCCCAAAACCCTAAGAAGGGGTGGAAAACATATAATGGGCATAACTAGGGCACACACTAGGCTGCCCACCCCAAACCCAAGTAGAAGTTCTGAGAGGGGCAGGCTGGGGGGGAGGTCATAATATATCAAGACTCCATTAGAAGAAACAACATTACTAAGGTGAGTAATTTTTTCTTCAAACAACATGAAGTCTTGCTATATTATGACAATTGCAGACTAACAGCAGTACCTCCATGGAGGAGGACAGAACCTACTTAGGAATAGGCTCTGAAGCACAGCTGTGCCAAACCGAGCATCTCCTGGCCTGGACATCCAGGGGTAGTGCTTGGTGAAAGTGTACCGCTTTTCCAGGTAGCTGCTTGACATATCTCTAAGATAGGGATGTCCCTGGCAGCAGCAGAGACGCTGCTTACCTCTGTAGAATGAGCCCTCAGGCCAGAAGGGGAACTTTCCCCAGTTTCTGATAACAAAATTGGATACAAGAGACAATCCACCTGGCAATTGATCTCTTAGTGGCAGGTCTCCCTTTTCCGACCTCACCATAAGTGAGAAAAAGTTGGAGGGATTTGAACCTGTGACCCTTGGTACGTTCTATATAGTAACTTAGGGCCCTCTTAACATCTAAACTGTGCAATCTCCTCTCGCCAGAGGAGGAATGTTCAGTGAAAAACACTGGAAGGGAGATAGATTGATTAAGATGGAAATCTGAAACCACCTTAGGCAAAAACTTCCTGCTAGTCCTGAGGACTACCTTATCCCTGTGGAAAGAAATAAAGTCAGTTTCTACTGACAGGGCTTGCAACTCACTTATGCGCCTCACAGAAGTGATAGCCACTAGGAAAACAGTTTTCCAAGTTAAGTACTTAAGCTCTGCAGAAGAGAGAGGTTCAAAAGGAGGTTGCATTAACTGGGCAATGCAAACATTAAGGTCCCAGGCAGGGGCCGGATCCCTAAAAGGTGGATTAGAATGAAGTAATCCTTTAAAAAACTTGGAAAATACAGGGTGAGCGGAAAGAGAGGAGGGCTTTCCTGCTGAAACAAAAGCAGAGACAGCTGCCAAATGTACTTTCAGGGTAGCTGGTCTCAGTCCCAAGGAATTAAGGTGGACCATATAGTCCAAAACAATGGGCAAATCAGCAGATTCCGGGGAAATATGTTTCCCAGAACACCAAATGGAAAACCTTTTCCACTTAGAATTGTAAGTAGCCCTAGTGGAAGGCTTCCTAGAAGCCTTTAGGATTTCAAGAACACCCTGAGAAAGGTGTAGGTCAGCAAATTCTAACTCCTCAAGAGCCAGGCCTTGAGGTTGAGGGATTTGAGATTCGGATACCAAACTCTCCCCTGTGCACAGGTTAACAGGTTGTGATTCCTGGGGAGACACAGGGGAAGATGGACTGCTAGTGACAGAAGGAGTGGGTACCAGGGCTGCCTGGCCCAATCTGGGGCAATCAGAATCACCCTGCAAGGCTGGGATCTGATTTTGACTAGCACCTTGAATAGGAGGGGAAGGGGAAAGGCATAAAGAAACTTCCTTCCCAATCTAGGAGAAAGGCATCCAGGGGATTGAGCCCAACACTAGGGTCTGCAACAGAACAGTGGAAGTTGGTGATTGTCTGGGGCTGAAAAAAGATCTATCTGAGGGGTGCCCCATCTGGCAAACACTATCCCCAATACCTGAGGATCCAGAGACCATTCGTAATGGCCCTGGGAAATCCTGCTGAGAGCATCTGCTAGGACATTGTTCTTTCCTGGAAGGTGAACTGCTATGAGGGAAGTGTTCAGGAATAGGCCAGAGACCACAACTTATTGCCTCGTGCACAAGGCCAAGACCGAGTGCCCCCTGCTTGTTGATATACCACATTGTTGTGGTGTTGTCTGTTCTGACTTGCACCACTTTGTTCTGAACAGACGCAGAAAACACTTAAAGTGCTAAAAAGACAGCTCTGAGTTCCAGCAAATTGATGTGGAGCAGAGATTCCTGAGGGGACCACACTCCCTGAATGGAGAGGTCGCCCATGTGAGCTCCCCACCCCAGGAGGGAAGCATCCGTAGTGAGGGTCAAGGAGTGAGACAGAGGAATGAAGGGGACCCCCAGTCTTACATTGCTCTGACCCTGCCACCACTGGAGTGCCTGGATCAGGGTTTGGGTCACTGGGACCAACTTGGAAAGGGGGTCTCGTCTCTGAGACCAAAAGGCTCTCAAGTGAAACTGAATGTCCCTCATCTGAAATCTTGCTCCTTGCACTACGGCTGTGGACGCAGCCATGTGCCCCAGGAGCTGCAAAAAGTGTCTTGCTGGTCGAGAGACCTGCAGAGTGAAGGAGGAGCCAGAGCCACCAAGTTCCTTACCCTCTCTAAGGGTAGGAAGGCTCTGGCCTGCTTTGTGTCCAATTCTGCACCTATGAAGGTGAGCACCTGAACTGGTTCCATAACTGATTTTGGAAGATTGAGCAAGAAGCCCAGGGAGGAGAGCAGCTGCTGGGTAACTTGCAGGTGAGATCTTACCTGTTCTGGGGACTGGCCTACAATGAGCCAGTCGTCCAGATAGGGAAAGACAGCAATCTTTTGCCTTCTTAAATGAGCCACTGCTACTGCCAGATATTTTGTGAATACCTTTGGGGCAGAGGTGAGGGTCAAGGGCATTGCTCTGAACTGGTAGTGACTTGAGGGCAGTTCGAATCCGAGGTACTTTCGGTGGGAGCTTCTGATTAGGACGTGGAAATAGGCATCCTTGAGGTCCAGGGAGGCTAGCCAGTCCCCGGCCTTAGAGAGGGTAAAATCGTTGCCAGAGTTACCATTTTGAACTTTGGCTTCAAAAGGTGTTTGTTCAGATATCTCAGGTCTAAAATGGGCCGCCATTCTCCTGTCTTTTTTGGGGTAAGGAAATATCTGGAGTACAGACCCTTGCCCTGGTGTAGGGGAGAAACCCTTTCTACAGCTCTGAGAGCCAGGAGGGTTGAGACTTCTGTTTCTAAAGTAAAGGTCTCTAAGAGTTTGCAGGTGGGAAAGACCTGATTCTCATCTTTGGGAACTTTTAGAGCCAGAACCAGACCCTGGCTTACTACTTCCAGGACCCACTTGTCTGAAGTTAGAGACACCCAGTTCTGAACGAAGTAAGCCAACCTGCCCCCTACAGGTAAAGGAGAATCGGCCCTGGGCACCCCATCAGGGTGTCTGTTTAGCAGGCGCTTTAGGCTGAGGGGTAGGAGCAGGCCTGCCCGCACCCCGTCTGCCTCTCCCTCTGAAGAACCCCCTCTGAGCAAAAGCAGAGGAGGCCTGGGTTTGGTAAAAAGGCCTGTGAAAAGGCCTACCTCTACCCCTGGGGGCCTGCCTCTGAGGAGTGGCTTGCGCTCCTTAGCCTGAGCACTCTTATAAGTAGTCCTATATTCATCCATTTTCTTCATATAATTCTCTGTCTGCTCCCCAAACAGAGAATTTCCAACCACAGGAAAATCCATAGCCTTAGTCTGGGTATCCTGTGACAAGCTAGTACACCTTGAGCCAGGCCAACCTGCGAAAAAGCTACAGACGAGCCATGACTCTAGAGGATACATCATTAAAATCCACAGCAGCATGAAACTGCACCTTAGATGCCTCAATGCCATCAGCAGCCACCTGTTTCAGCTCACTAGCAAGCTGGCCAGAGGCCTGTTTAGCCAAGGCCATGACAGTGTCCCATCTAGATTTCTGATACCTTGCACATAAGCCATGTAATTTGCTTGCCTGAGTCCCAAGGACTGCCATGTATTGTTTTTTAGCCATGGCAACAATCTTCCTGGAATCCTTGTCAGGAGGATGTGAGCCAAAGGAATATTAGCTTTATCACAGGCTGCAGCCTGAACCACACCAACGTGACTGCATTGCTGTGAAAGGAATTCTGTATCAGGACCTGACAGAGTGTACCTCCTGTCCATCTTTTTGTCCACAGGAGGCACAGAATTAGGAGTTTTTAAAATCTTTATTGTCTGTCTCCTAAATGATTTATGCAAGGGAATAGACAATCTCCTAGACTCTGGAATATCCATCATTTCTACAAAATCAGGTTCCTCTTGTTCATCCACAGCTTCCTCCAATGGAAGCTGGAGGGTTTCAGCAACTCTTTGTAAAACATAAAGTGAGAGGGGACTCAGAAGCAAAGGGGAGATTCTAAAGGTCTGTCTGGGGAGATGTCCGTTCAATGGGCACACCAGACCCTCAAAGTCACATTCATACTGTTCATAATCATCCTCCTCCTCTGGTTCATAAAATTCTTCAACAACATATTCCTGAACCGGTGGAACCGACCGAACCGACTCTTTTACCAGACGGTGGCGGTTCGATGGAACCAAGAAAGTGACTGGACAATCTGAATAGCTCTTGTTATCTCTGCAGCAGTTGGAGAAGGAATTTGGGCTCCACACCCTGATTTTTCTTGTTTTTACTGGAACTGGCTCCTCCGCCAGCTTTACGCTTGCTCCGTGGAAGTCTCGCCTGGCTGAGGGGCACCGAACTGGCTGGCCATCCGGTCAGCGGACTTTTTGGCCTCTCGTTCCCTGAGCCTGCCAACTCTCTTATCCAGGTAGGCTGCAGGGAAATTTTTACAAATCTGGCAGTCTGAATTGAGGTGGTCAAACCCCAGACAGTATACACATGTGGTGTGTGGGTCAACCTTGGCAAAGACTTCCCCACAGGTATCACAGTGTTGAAACCCAGTGGGCCCGGTTTTTCTTTTGGGTTTTTCAGACATAATGCCAGCCTAACCAAAAACTTGCCCTTTTACACGGCAGTGGCAGGCAAGACACCCTTATCGGTTCCTAACCGTGTCACGGGTCTTGGAAAAAACCGTAATGAAATCCGTTTTTTTAGAACCGATAAGAACTGGAACCGTACTCTAAAACCTTTAATTCAAGTTTTAACAAGCTGATCAGTTCAAAACCGAACCGATAACATTTACAAGTTCCACACAGAAAATAAACTGAAATTACTTACTATACCACAGACAGAGCTTGAACCGAACGGTTTTATGTTGTAAATAATAATATTCTCGGTTGATTTGAACCGAGAAAACACTGTTTAAACCGAAAATTAACCGAGCAGTAGGAGAAATTCCGGAGCGACTGTTCAGTGAAGGAGTAAAGAATCTGACAGTTTGGGTTTGAAATAACCCAGACAGAGCTTCTCTAACCGAGCTCGCGCTCCAAGTTCCATTCTTAGAATGGGAGTTAACTCTTTCACCTCCGGAGCAGTTCTAATGGTGGGACAAACTGCAATTGTCATAATATAGCAAGACTTCATGTTGTTTGACGAGGAAGCCAGAGAGATGAGGGATTGGACCCTTGACAGAGGAAGGAAGGCCCTGGCCTGAACAGTGTCCAGCTCCACTCCTATATATGTAAAAAGTTGAACTGGCTCCAGAATAGGACTTTTCCAGGTTTAGGATGAATCCTAGGGAGTGTAGAAGATTCTGAGTGACCCCTAGAGCTGACCTGACTTGGTCTGGGGACTGACCTACTATGAGCCAGTCGTCCAAGTAAAGGAACAGTAAGATGCCTTGTCTTCTGAGGAAGGCCACCACTACTGCTAGGCATTTAGTGAACACTCTTGGGGCAGATGTTAAGCCGAAAGGCACTGCTCTGAACTGGTAATGGCCAAAGGGCAGTTCGAACCGGAGGAACTTTCTGTGGGACTGCCTGATAGGTATGTGGAAGTAGGCATCCTTGAGATCCAGGGAGGCTAGCCAGTCTCCTGGTCTCAGAGAGGGAAGAATAATTCCCAGAGTCACCATCTTGAACTTTGGCTTTAGTATGTGTTTGTTTAGGTACCGTAAATCCAGGATGGGTCGCCACTCCACTGTCTTTTTAAGGGTAAGGAAGTACCTGGAGTACAATCCTTTTCCCCTGTGAATGAGAGGTACCCTCTCCACTGCCTGCAGAAGCAGTAGAGAAGATAACACTATTTCTAAGGCCTGTGTTTCCTCTTCCGAGGAAGGACAGAAAGCCTTTGCGCTCAACTTTGGGAACCTGCTGAAGTCGAGAGCAAGACCCTGGCTCACCACTTCCAGGACCCACTTGTCATTAATGACAGACTTCAAGCCCTGGAAAAAGTGAGCCAGCCTGCCCCCTACAGGAATTGGGAAGGCGACCCTGGCTGACATCAGGGTGTCTGTTTGGCAGGGGGCTTAGACAGAAGAAGATGCAGCCCTTGTCATCCCCCTTCTGCCTCTTCCCCTAAAGAACCCCCTCTGCTGAAAAGAAGATGAGGCCTGGGCCTGGTAGAAAGGCCTGTGAAAAGGCCTGCCCCTGCCAGCCCTGGATTGCTGTCTCTGAGGAGTGACCTGCTTTTCTTTGGCTGCAGCACTCCTGTATGTGGTCTTGTACTCGTCCATCTTTTCCATGTACATCTCTATTTGTTCCCCAAACAGAGAGTTACAAGTGACAGGAAAATCCATGGCCTTGGTCTGGGTATCCTGAAATAAATTGGTACACCTGAGCCAGGCAAATCTCCTCATGGAAACAGATGTAGCTATGACCCTAGAATGAACATCATTCAAGTCCACAGCAGCATGAAACTGGACCTTTGAAGCTTCAATGCCATCCACAGCCACCTGCTTCAGCTCCTTGGCTAGCTGGGGAGGGGCATTCTTAGCCAGCTCCAGAACTGTATCCCACCTAGACTTCTGGTATCTGGCTGTATATGCCATATAATTGGATTGCCAGAGTCCCAAAGAGGATGCCAAGTACTGCTTCTTTGCCAAGGCATCCACTTTCCTGGAATCCTTATCTGGGGGGTGAGATGCCAGGGGAATATTAGCCTTGTCAAGGCTGCAGCTTCTGTACCACCCCAAAATGGCCGCAATGGTTAATAAGGAACCGCATCAGGCCTGAGAGCATACCTCCTGTCCATTTTCTTATCCACAGGAGGTATAGATGTTGGAAACTAATATTTTTGGGGTCTGTTTCCCCAGGGACTTGTGCAGAGGGATAGACACCCTTTTTGACTCTGGGACATCCATCATCTCAACATAGTCAGGCTCCTCCTGATCCTGTTCAGCTTCTTCAACTGGAAGCTGGAGAGTCTCAGCCACCTTCTTGTAAAACAAGAAGTGGGAGGAGGACTCAGAGAGCCTGGGAGGAGACACATTAGAAGGCCTGTCTGGGGAGATGTCAGGCTCAATAGGCTCTTCTAGGTCTTCATAATCCTCATCTTCATCTCCTTCTCACTCGCCCTCAAAATGCTTCGGGGTCATATTCAGAAGCAGACAAATCTGACAGTCTCTGTGTCGGTTCGGTCGGAACTGAGCGAAGCGACTGCACAATAGCGATCACTTTGTCTATCTCGTCAGCGGTCGAACCATGGGAACCGGGATCCGAACCGGCTGACTTCCGCTTTTGTGAGAACCGATTCCGTAGAATCAGCTCTCCTCTTGCCCGAGGGGGTATCGCCCAGGTCAGTGGGCACCCCCTCTGGTTCGGTCAGAGCCGAACCGGGTTGACCATCTGGGTCAGCGGATTTTTTGGCCTCCCTTTCCTTCAGCCTACTTAAACATTTATCCACAGTGGCCTTAGGAAAGTTCCTGCAGATTTGGCAGTCTTTTTTGAGGTGATCAAACCCCAGACAATAAACACAGATGAGGTGGGGATCAGCCTTGGCAAAAGCCTCCCCACACTCAGTGCAGTACTGAAACCCAGTGGGCCCGGTTTTTTGGGTTTCTCAGACATGCCTTTTAAATACAAAGTCACCCTTACCAGCGTTCAAGCCAGGCAACTATCAAACCTATCAGTTCCAACCATGTCACGGGTCGGATGAAAGAACCGGAGAAATCAACGTTTTTTTTTTCAGGAACCGATAGATACCGGAAAACCACACTAAAATACCTGTTAAAAACAAACAACAAATCGCTTCAGTTCCCAACTGGACCAAGCAGAAAGAAACCGAAAACAAAAACAATTTCTTTCTAAACCAGTCTATTACCTACTAATACACTTACTGTACCCGGACAGAGATGTAAAGACCGAAAATATAAAGAAGCGGTTTACTAAACCGACCGATTTTACCACAACCAAACCGAAGTGAAGGAGAGGATCTCCGGAGCGACTTCACCGTAAGGCGAAGCAAAGAATCTGACTGTTACACTGAAGAGTACCTGGGACAGAGGTTTGAAAACAGAGCTCAAGCTCAACGTTCTACGCCTTGGCATAGAGTTAACGATTTCCTCTCTGGAGCAGTTCAAGTGCTGGGGCTAACTGCATATAGTCAGAATATAGCAAGACTTCATGTTGTTTGAATGACATGCAGCGTCAACGCATATATAATGTGAATGGCCACAAAACTCCTCAGTTCCCCATTGCAGATTAGTCCTAGAGGGCCTCTAACCGGGGGAAACAAGAAGACCAAAATAGTACTAGGCAAACAAGAAAATGGAAATGGGCAAACAAGTAAATGGAAACAGGATGCATGGAATAAGGCCTTAGACATAACATCTGATATAACCCTTAGAAAACAAAGGGGGAAGAAGGGTGGGTATGGCATGGCCTATTAAAGGAGATTCTCTCGAAGATCTACTGTGGAAGTAAGTTCTTATGTAACTGTTCTATCTTC
This sequence comes from Neoceratodus forsteri, assembly GCA_016271365.2. Taxonomy (NCBI): domain Eukaryota; kingdom Metazoa; phylum Chordata; order Ceratodontiformes; family Ceratodontidae; genus Neoceratodus; species Neoceratodus forsteri. The sequence goes on along the minus strand of CM028131.1, from coordinate 268,433,170 downwards.
ATCGAGGATATCTCCTCGATTAGGCCACACATTTGGAATGATTCTCAAGCAATACAAAGAAACCCTGGAAGACTGCACAGTCCCATATATAATCAGGACAGAAGGCCTTGCAGTACAATAAGCCAAAGCCAGCATGTCTACGAGAGACTATGTCCAAACTGCAATGTTTACTGAAAATGTGAACAGTGCTGCATGTGGTGGGAGCACATATGTCAGCAGCACAGACATTTCTGAAACAAGCAACGGAAGTGGCCATACCCCTTGTGGAGTGACTACGAACAATGTCAGAAGTTCCTTGCCATACTACCTGTAACAAAACATAATATAATTAAGCCAGACATTTGGACAGGCATTGTTTAGACACAGGGGCGCCCCTCTTTCCCAGAGGCGAACAAAACAAAAATGACACAACAGCAATTACTATTTTGACATGATTTTCTTCAGCAGATTTGGCGAGGATGATTGATGGCAGGAGAAAGAACTGAGGAGGGTTGGGGTCTGCCCACGTTACATATGTATTGATACTACCTGTCACTGTGGGAGGCCCACGGCTAGTAAAACATTTCTGTGTGGTCCTGATGCTAGCAGCTTTCAGTTTCAAAGATGTGGCCAAATGGAGAAGATACTGTATCCTCCATGAAGATGTTGTATTTACTAGAGACTCTGTAGTTAGGGCAGTGGGTGAGGCTGAAGGCACTGGGGGACCTGATGGTAGTGCTTATGAGGTGATCTGTATGCCTGCATCATAGTTTGAATGGGTGTTACCCAGGGCCAAACAGTGCATCTGGAGGAACAGGAGTGGAATGAATGACAAACCATTCGGACACGCATCATGTTCCCTTCTGCTGCAACTAAAAATATGCGAGGCTAGACAATATCCTGGTATTACACATTAGCAGCTTGTCAGTTTAATTTACGATTTTCATTTTTCCTCTCAATTCCATTGGTATGCCCAGCATGCAGTAGATGGCATTTTGAGCAAGGTTTAACTATGCGTACGCTGAGCTCAAGTAGTGTTTAATGCAACTGCACAAGTGACTGAGTCTTCCTGTGCACCATCATCCCAAAGAAATTTTGCACCTGTGCACCACCATCCCTGAGGAAATTTGCAATGAAACATGATCTCTTATCCTTTTAGTTTATCTGTTCCTTTAACACTGTTGATCCTGAGAATTGTCAGAGCCAAGGTAAAATATAAGCCTAACTGTGTCTAATATTGGGCTGAATGTTACACATTCAGTACTGCAGTGCTGCTTTAAAGAGCAACTTTTGACCTGAACCCCCCACCAAGAAGCACAATGATCCCTTACCTGACCCAAATCAAATTTCTCTAATGGTTTCTTTACTGAGTGCCCCAATTTAGGAAGGGAAGGGATCGTATTTTTGCTCCATGGAGCCTCACCACACCGATCCCTTCCACTTCCTTGTACCTCTGCCAACTGTCCTTGTTAGTTAAGCAGCGGCCATGATTTATTCGAACTGGCCATCTAAACTACTAAAATGTTACTTTTTAAAACAGCCCCATTCATGTCAATGGACGCTTGCCCCCGAGCACTTCATACAGTGATGTCACAAAATGTGGTAGTGCGGGGGCAGATCACAGTTGGCAGAGGTACAAGGAAGTGGAAGGGATCGGTATGGCGAGGTTCCACGGAGCAAAAATACAATCTCTTCCCTTCCTAAATTGGGGCACTCAGTAAAGAAACCATTAGAGAAATTTGATTTGTGGGCAAGTAAGAAACAAATTACTTACCATAGTAATCTTGTTTCTTCAATGGGATCAGTTATTAGAATTAGACTTATGCAGTCAGCCTCCTGTGTTGAACTGCCCGGAGAGAGAGAATGGAATTTAGAACTATATGTAAATGATGGCTCGTGCCAATTTCAAACTGCTGCACTGTAGGTGCTTCAGATTCTTTGTGAAGTCTAATAGGGTGTAAGACCCTCTAGCTAATCTTATTAAAAGTAAATTTAGCCACCCCCAAAATCACATTTCCCTGAAGGCCAAAACCCAGAAGGTGAGTTCACCAAGGACACCAACTAGTTTAAATGTGTGAAATCTCAAAAGTAGCTTATGCTAAAGCAGAGATGGAGAACATACAGGATAGTGCATGGGTAACCATATACTAAAAGGCTATTCTTCCACCGAAATGCAGAATGAAAAGTCATTCTGCATTAGTATGTCACTACTGCAGCAGAACAACTTTTTGTGGTGTATGGATTTCTATACACAACTGCAATTGCACCATACACTATAAAAAAATCCCTCTACTTATTGTAAACACTTTTTTTTTTTTTGAAAGGTTCTGGTAGGGGAGGCAGGGTGCAAGTTCTAATCATAATAACTGATACCATTCAAGAAAGAAGATTACTATGGTAAGTAATTTTTTCTTCTAACTCCTGGAATCATTTATGATTAGACTTATGCAGACTACCAAGCAGTACCTTTGGAGGGTGGGCAGAGAGCTCATTTCGAAAACAGGTTCTGCAGAACTGCCCGTATCAAACCTGCCATCACTTCTGGATTGCAGATCCAGGCTGTATTGCTCTGTAAAGATGTGCACTGTTTCCCAGGTAGCTGCCTTGCAGATTTCCAACAGTGGGATATCCCCTGATGCTGCCACTGTTGCAGCTGTGCCCCTGGTGGAATGAGCCCTAAGGCCCAGGGGAGCTTGTTTACCCACTTTATTGTAACAAAACTGCATGCATGCCACTATCCAGGGAGCAATGGTACGTTTTGTGGCAGCTCTTCCTTTGCCCACTTCACCATAAGTGAGGAAGAGCGGAGCCTGTTCTGGTCTGTGTGCCTTGGTTCTGTCAATATAGCGGCTGAGGGCCCTTTTGACATCTAGGCAATGACGCTTCTTTTCAGGAGAACTTGTGTTCTCTATGAAGAAAACAGGTAGAGTCATAGTCTGATTCAGATGGAAGTCAGATACCACCTTAGGAAGAAATCTATTAGTCCTGAGGACCACCTTGTCCCTGTGGAATGAGATGTAATCCACATCCGTGCACAGGGCCTGTAATGTGCTGATCCTCCTGGCAGAGGTGAAGGCCACTAGGAATGCAGTTTTCCAAGTGACATACTTCAAATGTACAGTGGCCATGGGCCTGAATGGAGGCTCCATGAGCTTGGCAATGCAGATATTTAGATTCCAAGCCAGAGACTGGCTCCCTCAAAGGAGGGTGCAGGTGATTCAGTCCTTTAAAGTATTTTCTAAATACTGGCTGAGAGGCCATGGACCTCTCCTTGCCAGCCGACAGGTATGCTAAGACTGCAGCGAAGTGTACCTTAAGGGTGAATGGCCTCAGGGCCAGTGTACACAAATGTGTCAAGTAGTCCAGAAGGACAGAGAGGTCAGATTTGGAAAGGTCAGTACCCTTGAACACCACATGGAAAACCTCTTCCATTTAAAGGAATATGTTTTCTTAGTGGAAGGTTTCCTAGTGCCTCTAAGCACAGTCAGTACCTCTCCTGACAGCTTTAGGCTAGCAAATTCTAGGTCCTCAAGAGCCAGGCCTTGAGCCTCAGAGACTTGAGGTTCGGATACGGGATCCTGCCTTGGGAGGCTGTCAGCAGGTTGTGCCTTCTGGGCAGGTGAATTGATGGGGCTACAGACCGTTAACAGAAGGGAGTGCCAAGGCTGTCTGGCCCAGTCTGGTACCACCAGAATCATTGTAGCTGGTTGGGACCTTAGTTTCACTAGGGTCCTGAGCATCACTGGGAATGGAGGAAATGCATATAGAACTTCCCTGTCCACACCAAGGCCACTGCATCCAGAGGGAGTGTCCCCTTGTGTGGTGGCCTGCAAAAGAACAGGGACAACTGGTGGTTTTCTGCGGAGGCAAACACATCCACCTCTGGGGTACCCCATCTCCTGAAAACTGAACTGAGTACTTGTGATTCATTGACCATTCGTGATGGTCTTGACTGATCCTGCTTAGTGAGTCTGCCAAACACTGTCCTTCCCTGGAAGGTGTACGGCTGTTAGTGTTACTTGCACAGAGTATGCCAAGGACCACAGTCTCATTGCTTCTGAGCACAGAGGGGTGGACCTGGTTCCTCCTTGCTTGTTGATATAGTACATGGTTGTAGTACTGTCTGTCCTGACTTGCACTACCTTGTTTTACAGATGAGAAACAGACTAGCAGGGCTAAATACACTGCCCTTAGCTCCAGTAGACTGATGTGCAGCAGTGATTCTGAGGGGACCATGTGCCACTTGCTATGTGATACAACATGTGTGCCCCCCCAGCCCAGTAGTGAGGCATCTGCTGAAAGAACCAGGGAGGGTTACTCCTTTAGGAAGGGCACACCTACCCTGAGGTTGTCTAGATCCAGCCACCACTGCAGTGCCTGTATCAGGCTGTGAGTGACTGGAATCAGTTTGGACAGTGGGTCTGTCCTTTGTGACTAGTACTGTCCTAAGTGAAACTGAATGTGTCACCTTCTGAATTTGGATCCTGGGACTACTGTGGTAGCAGCTGCCATGTGTCCCAGTAGCCCGAGGAATTCTCTGGCAGGTCTGGGCCTGCCCAGAGTAAAAGAGTTTCCTACTTGCAAGATGCTGTCCACCCTGTCCTGAGGCAGGAAATCTCTGTCTAGACTAGTGTCTAGATCTGCTCCAATAAAGTTCAGTTCCTGAACTGGTTCCTGCTGTGACATCTGCTCATTTATGAGGAAGCCCAGGGACTCTAGAGTAGACCTTGTGAGGACCAGCGACTGCTTTGCATGCTGGCAAGGTCGACCTACGACTAGCCAGTTGTCTATAGGGAACACTGTAGTGGCCTGAGGCCAGTCAGAACCTCAGGTACTTTTTGTGGGTTGACCTGATAGGAATGTGGAAATAGGCATCCCTGCAGTCCAGGGATGCCAGCCAATCTCCTTTTTGTAGTGTGGGGATGATTACTGACACAGACACCATTTTGAATTTTGGCTTCAGAATGTGTTTAAGAGCTCGAGAGCCAGTCCCCATTTTTCTCTTTGGTAAGAAAATATCTTCAATAGAAGCCTTTGCCTCTTTGCACAAGGGATACTGTCTCCACTGCTTTGATTGCTAGGAAGTGTTTTACCTTTGCTTCCAGGAGGATCCTGTCTGCAGAGGTGAATGAGGCAAAGTTTTTTGCTCTCAGCTTGGGTGGTGATTTGAAACATAGATATCTGATGGCAGATAAGGACCTTTTGGCCCACCTAGTCTGCCCATTTCCCTACCTAATGGATAAGCTTCAGATCCTAGTTAACCAACAACTTACTTCCTCCTACCCCCCCGAACTGCCTTATGTCTGTCCCATGCATTTTTGAATACCTCCCCAGTTTTGAATCCACGACCTCCTCAGGAAGGCTGTTCCATGCATCCACAACCCTCTCCGTGAAAAAATACTTCACATTACTTCTGAGCCGTCCCCCACTCTACCTTCAAATTGTGTCCCCTTGTACTTGCACATCTCTTTTTCTGAAAGATTCTACCCTCTTGGACTTTGTTGATTCCCTTGAGGTACTTGAAAGTTTCTATCAAGTCCCACCTCTCCCTTTCCTCAAGGATATACATATTAAGCTCCTTTAGCCTCTCTTCATATGTCTTCTGGTGCAGACCCTGCACCATTTTGGTTGCCTCCGACAGTCTCCAACCTGTCTATGACTTTGCGGAGAGGAGGTCTCCAGAACTGCACGCAGTACTCCAGATGGGGTCTCACCAACTGTCTGTACAGAGGGATAACAACTTCCTGTTTTCTACTGGTGATGCCTCTCCCTATGTAGTCCAGTATCCCCCCCCAACCCTCTTTACTGACTTCTCACATTGCTTGCCCACCTTTAGATCATCTGATGTAACTACCTCCAGGTCCCTTTCCATTTTTGTTGTCAGTATTTCACCCCACTGTGTACTCTTCCCTTGGGTTTCTGTTTTCCAGGTGCATTACTCTGCACTTCTTTGCACTGAATCTAAGCTGCCATACATTTGACCATCCCTCCAACCTTGCCAAGTCCCTTCTCATCCTTTTCACCCCACCTTGTTTATCAACCCTGTTGCAGACCTTTGTATTGTCTGCAAATAGACATACTTTTCCTTCCAGTCCATCTGCAATGTCACTTATAAAGACATTAAAAAAAGGACTGAACCCAGCGGTACCCTACTAGTAACCCCACTTTCTTCGGAGTAAACGCCGTTTATTATTACCCTTTGCGTCCTGTTCTCCAGCCAATGGTTTACCCAGGCTACCACCCGAGGACCCACTCCCAGGCTGACTAATTTGTTTATTAATCTTTTGTGCAGAATTGTGTCAAATGCCTTGCTAAAGTCTAGGTAGATCACGTCCACAGCCCTTCCCTGGTCTACTACTTTGGTCACCCAGTCAAAGAAATCTGTTAGATTCATCTGACATGACCTTCCCACTGTGAATCAATGCTGCCTCGGGTCCTGTGCCCCACTGGCCTCTAGGTACTCAACAATTCTTTCCTTCAGAAATGATTCCATCATTTTTCCTACCACTGAGGTCAAACTGACAGGTCTGTAGTTTCCTGCCTCTGTCTTGCTCCAACTTTTGTGAAGGGGATTCATATCACCCTCCTCCAGTCCTCAGGTATCACACCATCCTCCCATGATTTGTTAAAAGGGTAGTCAGTGGTGTTACTAGTTCTTCCCTTAGTTCTTTTTAGAATTCTGGGTGAATCCCATCAGGCCCATTGCTTTGTCCACCTTCAGTATTTGGAGTTCTTTCAGAACCCTTTCTTCTCTGAAAGGACACGCTGCCGCCGCCCCATCCAGAGTGCTTTTATTGACTGGATTAGGTACTCCCCCACCTCCTCTTTTGTGAATACTGAGCAGAAGTATTTGTTCAGTATCCCTGTTTTTTTCACTGTCCCTCTCTGCCCACCCACCTTCCTCTTTATTCAGCCTCAGTATCCCTCCCTTTGTCTTTCTTCGCTCCCCAATGTACCTATAAAAGGTTTTATCCCCCTTCTTAACCGAGTTGGCTATCTTTTGCTCAATTTGGGCCTTTGCTATTCTGACTGCCTTCCCCGCTTCCTTCTGCTTTAACTGGTACAGTTCTCTGTCCTGCTCCTTCTGCGTTTTCTTATACTTCTTGAATGCTATCTTTTTTTCCCTAACCATCCCCGCCACCTCTTTTGAGAACCATGGTGTTTTCTTTCTTTCGTTTTGATTTATTTGCTTCACACAAAGACTTGATGCCTCTGGGATGGCAGTTTTAATGTTCCCCCATTGTTGTTCCACCCCTCTCCTCCTTGCCTGTTTGCTAGTACTTTTCTGAGGCACTCTCCCATTTTGACAAAATCAGCCCTCCTTAAGTCCAGTACCTTCACTTTTGTATGGCTTGACTCTACAGCTGAGTTTATCGTGAACCACACTGTTTGGTGGTCACTGGTTCCCAGATGACTACCCACTTCTAGATCTGATATCCTCTCTCCATCCCCATTTGAGAGTACCAAGTCTAAGATTGCTCCCTCCCTAGTGGGTTCCAACACTAGCTGTCTGAGGCATGCTCCCTGTAGGGCATTGAGAATGGCTCTGCTCTTGGATGTGGCTGCAGTAAAGTGCTCCAGTTAACATGTGGCATATTCAGGTCCTCCATCAGCAGTATCTCCCCTTTCTCTGACATCCTAAGGATGCTCGAGTGTCAGTCCCTCTCTCACTATCTCCAGGATACATTTGTCTGCGGTGATGGAGTTCCAAACTTGAAGGTAGTGAGCCAGTCTGCCTCCTACTGTGGTGGGTGGTGGTAGAAGACGGGAGGCGACCTGGACCAGCCCATCAGGGGTTCTGTGTGGGCTGGGGCTGAACTTGTGTGAAGGGAGATGGCCTTCTCATGGACCAGCTGCCCCTCCCTCTGAGATAACCTCTCTGTGGCTGGTAGGGTTGTGTAGCCTAAGCCTGAAAGAAACGCCTGGGTTATGAACCCCTACCCCTGCCTCCCCTGTACCGGGGACCTGTAGGAGGAAGAAAGCCTTTCCCTGGAATTACTGCCTTGCATTCTTCCACTTTTTTCATGTAGGCTCCAAATAATAAGTTTCTCTCACATGGGAAGTCCATAGCCTTAGCCTGGGTGTCTGGGGTCACGTTTGTAGCCATCAGCCAGGCAAATCTTCTTAGTCAAACAGAAAGTCCATAAGCCTTGCTGCTGTGTCGTTTGAGTCCACTGCCATGTGGAACTGGTACTTGGTGGCATCCAGTGCAGCTCATGGCAGTTTCCTGTAAATCTACTGCCACTTCACTTCACCCTGGATTCTCTCTGACATAGCCAAAACAGAATTCCAAAGTGCTTTCTGGTACTGTATGGACTAGGCCACGTAGTTTGCCTGCCTCACATGGATTGAGGCAGCCTTATAACCCCCCATCCCATCCAGTTACCTTGAGTCCCTATCGGGAGGTGTGTGGGGGGGGTGGGATGCCAGGGGTATTCTGGCCTTTCCACATGCTGCAGCCTGTGCCACGCCTTCATAGTCAGCATGGGTAAAAAGAAAATCAGCAGTGGTTTTATCCAGCTGATATTTCTTGTCTACCCCAGGCACAGTGGTTGGGGTCTTCAAGATTTGCAATACAGATCTTCTCAGGGTCTTATGCATAGGCAGTAGCAGATGCTTTGTTGGGGCTAGTCCCATCACTTCCATAAAATCTGCTTACTCCACATCCTCCTCTGTCTCTTGAAGTGGAAAGTTTAATGTGGCAACCATATTTTTGACGAAGGCATAATGTGAGGTGTAATCTTCACGAGCCCTGGGAGAAGAGTCAAACTCCTGCTCTGGGGAAACCTTTGGCTCTATGGGTTCCCCCTCCTCCTCTTCTTCAACCTCAGTGTCCTCATAAATAAACTTGAGGCACCTGGGGTGCTGGCACCTGGGCTGGAACCGGACCCACAGCCTGCAAGGCTTGTAAAATTTGTAGTGCCTTGGCGAAGTCCTCTGCTGAGGGCATAGTTTGCTGTCTGTCTGCTGTGAGCTCCTTAGCCTTCCACCATTTGGGCATGGCCAGCATGCTTAAACAATAATGCCCGACATGTTGTGTTGTGCTGGGATGTCATCATGCCTGTGTGATTGAAACAGGCCGCAGGCCGAGTGTGACTAATCACCCTAGAAGTGACGTTATCCCAGCACAACACACACCCTGGAGTGCATTATTGCTATTATAAAATGGCTTGTTCATTTTTAAAACAATAAAATAGACAAAAAATGATGTTTTTATGGTTTTTTTTGTATTGTTTCATGTGTGGAGGTATATGTTTTCACAAAAAAATCCACAGTTTGACCACTAGATGGTGTTGGCTGTATAATGCATGTTACAAAAATGGTAAAAGACTACAACTCCCATTAACAGCTGTCAGTAATATTGATCCCGATACGTTCAATTAAGATAATCAAAGAAACACATTTAAAATTAGAAACTAAAATGCAGTGGATATTTTATCTTCTTTTACACTCTTCAAATGCTACGAGTTAATTTTAAGAACATTGTAACTCTCCCCCTACAACCGCTTTGGTTCAGCGGTACACAAACTTGTGACAAGGGAGTCAGTGTGTCCCGCTCCAGGACTTGGGCTGCAGGTGGAACATGTTCAAGAAGCGGAACCACATTTTTAGACAGAGGAGAGCAGAGTCCAGTGACGAAGAGGACGAGCACAAGCCGTGCCTTTCAGAAGAAGAGGAGAAATGGGAGGCGGGTCCGGTGGGGCCTGTTCGGCAGAGTCCACTGCAACAGGGCAGAGGTATATCTTGCAGCTCCAAACTGAGTAAAGAGCACCCTGTTCTGGTCAGAGCTGGTAGTGGGGACTTGGAGAGCGAGGAGGAGGACCATGGATCAGGCAGTGGCATTTAGACCATGTTACCTGATGAGAAGAGGGGCAAGGAGACGTGTTTGCTGAGGTATTTATTTTTCTTACAGATAGCAACAAGAGCAGGATGCAGTGTTTAATTCTTGGCGGCGGTGGGAGCGAAGCAAGTAAGGTCGGGTGCTGAGTGGGAATCAGACACTCAAGTAATCGCGGCCGTGGAATGATTTGTTTCAGTTTAAATTTTTACATTTGATGCGGTCGTTTCTGTGCTGGGACTAGAGCCGTGATGTTATGCTGGGATAACATCACGGCTCCAGTCCCACACTGGCCAAAGTACAGGATTATTTCATGCCGTTTTATAATTTTCTTTATTTTTAAAGGGCCAGTCTCAGTCACTGTCTCCACAGCCCTTTTCTGTCTTATGATCAGGCTAATCAGGACCCTTGTCAGAGTCTTTAGACGTGTCCTTTCTGGACAGAGAGAGAGGGAACTTCCTCTTATACATTAGCAGAAGTAGAAACCATTTCTTAATTTTTTAGACCTCTTTATAAGTGTCTTGGCACAGAAAGTCTTACAATTTTACAGTTAGAAAAAATATGGCTAGTTCCCAGGCAAATAAACACAGGGAATGCTTGTCAGCTTTAACAACCCCCTGGCCACAAGACTCACAATATTTAAAACCTGTGGGTCCAGTGCGTTTTTTTAGATATAGCACTAGGGACCTCTGACATTAATAATAATAAACTTTATTTCTATGGCGCCTTTCAGAAACCAAGGCGCCTTACAAAATTTAAAAACGCATCAAACATTTCAAGTCTTAAAACATATAAAACAGCTGACACAGGCAGGCAGAATATCACACCAAACGCTTGATTCCATAACATATGTTTTCAGTGACATTGAATAGGCTACAGTAAATAATCGCTAAAATAAAATAATCAGTTCCCTGGAACCAGCAATTTTAAATAAACACAACCGTTATCAGCTCCAGGAACTGCATGTCAGTCAGTTCCCTGAAGAGAAACAGACCTGCAAAAACACTAAAGAGTGTTTAAAATATAATCAGAAGACAGAACCGTAAGCGAACCAGCAACTAAAGTAGTATTTTTAAACAAAAATTAATGTAATAACCTCTCAGAAATAGCAGATCCCTTGGTTCCGGGGAACCGTGAGGGAACCACTGATAAAATAAAAAATTAAAAAAACACTAAATAGCTAGTATAACTAAACGTATAAGGGCAGTAATTCAAAATATATATCATTTAAACAGTACTTATCGATCAAATCAAGGTTTCAGAAGTACGCTGAAGGACAGCTCTCCAGGACATCTTCACTAGCAGTTGGAGTAAAGAATCCGAAGCACCTAGAGTGCAGCAGTGTGAAATTGGCATGAGCCAATCAGAGTTCCAACATTTACATATAGTTCTAAATTCCATTGTCTCTGTACACAGTTCAACACAGGAGGCTGACTAAGTAAGCAATAAAACATGACAGGGTGTGTGTTAAACAGATATTACCGCACGCCCGGGGCGTAGTAAGGCACGAGGCCCTGCCGAGTGCCTTCAGCCCCTGGAAGTGCAGTAATATCTGTTCAACACACATAGCCTGGAGTGTTTTATTGCACTTATAAAATGGTTCTCTTTTTTTTTTCAATATTTGTAACCTTAAAAAATATTACTGAACTGAAGAAAAACTGAAATCATCGTGTTAATTTGAGATAAAATAGTCCTTCCGCCTACTAGGTGATGACATCACTGTCTTCTGACACATTGACATTTCTACTGTTGTTGCCTCCCCGCAAACCTCATGTCCCGATCGAGAGAACAAGTGTGGTTAAGAGAGGAAGTGACAGGTTGCGCCACTTTCGCAATAAAAAAAGGAATAAGGGATGCAGATTTGTTTTGTTGTTTTAGTTAAATGTACTGGAGGGAAGTGCAGTTTACTATGAGACAGCACCTGCTCTGGTCTATTTCAGTTTCATGTGGCAGCAAGCTTCAGTCTCGCCGAACTAGAAGAATGCTTTAGCAGGATAAAACGCTGGCACGCTGCTGCTTTCCGATTTTTACTTCTAGCGGAGATGAGGTTTGGAGCAGGACTGTCAGCATGACATTCACTCTCTCCCTTACCGAGACTAAAAACAATGGCAGCCTTTAAAAAATTAACGTTCCACTGACACATCTGAACATTCCATTTGGGTGCATTGATTTATTTGCCTGCTCTTTTTTTTTTTCTCCTATGTGTAATACCTATTTGACACTTCCTTTCTGGCCAATCATGATGCTTCTTTTTACATGCCCATTTTATAAGTAAGTCTAATCATAACAACCGATTCCTGGGGTTAGAAGGGATCATTATGCTTCTTGGGGGAAGAAATCTGATAAAGAGCACAATAGTTATTCTTTAAATCTGGTGGATTGTGGCATGTCAGCGCAGCGGTCAGATTTTCGCTTGTGACGCCGGCGACCCAGGTTCAGGAACGGACCAGGGTCGCTGGAGGAGTCGGGTAGGGGGGAGAAGGACAGAGGTCTCTGCTGACTGCTCTCCTTCTCCGGGGAGGGTGGGGAAGTGCTCGGCATGTGATAGTTCCCTCGACGGAGGCCAGGAGTTGCACAGCGACCAGCGCTAGTACGCACAGGAGGCGGGGTGGATGCTGGACGTCACTGCACAGCCCCACCTCCCCAGAAAACCAGAAAAAGGATAACCGTCAGTCGCCCTTGATGAAGCCCGCTACGGCTTCAATTAGCCCCTCAAGCCGGCCCTCTGACCTATCTCGAAGTCTGCGGCGTATAAGGAGTGCCGCAGCGCCACAGGGGAGGAAGCCACAGGGCTTCAGATGGTTCGCGGCCGATATGAGGGGTGGAAGTCCGTAGCCCGTTACTGGGCTGAAAGTACTTGGCGGCTGGTGGCTCGGGGGAAAAAGATGGAATAAAAAAAAAAATCTGGTGGATTGCTCTCCTGTCCAGAGCAAGTTGTGAAAACTGATTACGTACACAATACAGGCTGTGTTACCACTATCCATAGGAATGGGACGGGAAGAGAGTTATGAGCTGTACCTGGTGACGTGGTGAGGTGAGGCAGAAATTTGCAAAATGTTGCTTTTGTCTCACTTTTGGCTGTTTTTCAGGGTTAATGCCACTGAGATTTATTTTTGTGAAATACATATCCCACAATTCTAATTGCGTCCCCATACGCTCCCCAATCTTACAGCACTAACCACACTGCCCTACTTTGTCAGAGTTTTGAGAAAGATGTGCTCATAAGCTTCCCTATGGGTAGAGCATGAAAAAATGTAGCAACATGACAAAGATGTCAGGCACAATATCAGAGTGGAATATGAAGGCTATAAAAAGTGCAGTACTCACTGAAAAGAAACAGGATAACCAATACACGGTGCCCAGTGAAAAATAAACGGGTCACACCAATTGTGCACCTGAAAGTATGCAGGAGAATACAAGTCAGGAGCAAGCTGATGTATGGATGGCTGCAGCCACACCTGGGACTGTGGAAAGTGAAGTTACATAAACCTCCTAACATATACTGTGCAGTACTGTTTAGCATACAGTACCAAGCTGAACTGAGCGTACTGAGAAAGGAGAGTGTTTGAGGACTATCTCTGCCCCAAGCCACATTTGTTTTTCTCTCAGTAAATGCATACAGCAATAATGGACTACCTCTGCCCCAAGCCACATCTCTTTTTTTTTTGCTCAGTAAATGCATACAGCAATTATTAAGAGTGTACTTTTAGTAACACACATGCACTGGCACATTAAGACTGCATGAGCACAGCTATTGCAGGCTCTACAGATTTCATGCGAGACTAATAATGGAGCGCCTGTGAACCAAGAATGACAAGCGTCGGGTCATCAGCGCTCATCTCAGTACCTGGCACACAGCACCGGCATCAGCCAGGGTGTGCTGTTAGATGCGATTCAGCAAAAATGATCATGGCGGTGTTGGAACTATAGACAGCTTAAGTCCTGCGGTACTGGTGAGAACATTCACAAAACTAGGCATGTTCCTAAAGGAAAGACAGAATATCCAGGATGATCTTTTCTCAGATTCCCATGGTATTTGGGGCCTCTGAGGAATGACAGCAGAGCATTAAATAAACTCTTGCTACGGAGTCTGCTGCAAGACATAGTGGTCTTTTTCTTGCCAACTTGTAGGCATGGTGTCAGCATGGTTCAGGTGGCAGCACATTTGCCTCTGGGCTAGAAGGTTATGGTTCCAGTCTCATACTGGGATTGGGCTCACACCATATATGCTGGTACCCATCTTGTACCCATACAGTACTAGTGGGATGTTGTACTGTTCGATCTTGTCGATATCCTTAAATATGCAAATGACTGGGATCATGTCCCCTCAGCCTCCTTTTCAGAAGGGTGGACATGTTCAGGGCCTCCAGCCACTCACAGCTTTTGTCCCTCATACCGCTTGATTATTTTGGCGGTCCCGTGTTACAGCCACTCAACTGCCTCAATGTCCTTTTGTATTAAGAAGACCCAAACTACTCACAGTACTCATACAGTACATTCATTTGACACTGAGCTGAGGATCATTTTCAAAGGTTTTTTTGTTATTTTTTATTGACATTTATCTGTTTGCATAGTACAGGTATAATCTGCCTTCATATGAGATGCATTCACATAAACCCATAATAGAAAATGAATGGACAAGGGACCCAGCACTCAGTTCTTGTTCACGTCAAGACTACCATCACTATAATGTTATTTATGTAGTTAACTATCTATAAATTGGCTATAAAATGGAAACTATTTAATGAACCTAAGACTTGTAATGGTCTCATTGCTACCAGATTAAACATTTCATCACAGGCATTCTTGACTCCAGGTAGGGTCACAGCACCAGGAGCTCCACACAGTGTGTTGGTCCTTACCCATTTTTCCTCCCCAAGTGTAGAACCTTGCATTTGGGTACACGAATCTGAGGCTCCAGCAGTGAGACCAATCGCCCAGCTTCTTCAGCTCCCCCTGAAAGTTGTCCCTGTCCTCACAGGAGTCCACCACCCTGACTAACTTAAGTGTCATCTGCAAACTTAGGTAGCCTGCTGGAGACCCCACTTCCAGATCATTAATGAAGATACTGAAGAACAATGACCCCAACAGCAATCCCCGATGGACGCCACCATGCATTCCTCTCTACTCATAGTGTCCATCTACCACCACGTGCCCCCGGCACCCAAGCCAGTTAGAAAATCACTTTGTGTGCATCTCAGGTATATACCATACTGGTTTACTTTGCCCAGAAGCTTGCCATGCGCCATAGTATCAAAGGGCTTATTGAAGACCAGATAGATTATATCCACAGCCTGTCCCTTGAAGATGATCAGGTTGGTTTGGCATGATCTGCCCTTCCTAAAGCCATGCAAGAGGCTGCAAGAACCTTGGCCTCAACCAAATACACTATTACTCTGTCCTTGAAAATGGCCGACTGGACCTTGCCCAGGACCAAAGTCAGGCTGACCAGTCTCAAGTTGCCTGGGTCTGACCTTGCCTCCCCCCCTTTTCATCTTTTTTCTGCTCCTTGGCCACCAGTACACCCCCTCCTGATGACACCCCCAGCCCACTCATCATGGATCCATAGATGGACCACTGTGGTGGTGAATGGCCAGACACGTTGTCGTGTGAGGGCCTGTGGGTTGGGGGTGGGGGCTGTTATAAATTCTGGCAGACCAGGGCTTCTCCCAAAATGTTTCCGGTGCACAATGACACTAATATATGCCACAAATGTCTTGCTGGCATCGTGCGGTGATCCCTTCCCCTGCAATGTGCACCTGCAGCACTACCACCTGGCCTCAACCAGATGACAGTCAAGTAGTGGGATGTAATGTTCTCCAACTCAGAAGAGCTGTCCTTGGATGCTGAATCCTGAATCTCCTAGCCAGTCACTGACCAACTAGAGTCCATTCCCGAATCCAGGTAGCCAGTGTAGTGAGCAATAGCACTACCACTGTGCTAAAAGGATGGGTATCCTGCCCACTTTTTGAAGATGGTGATGACACTGGCCACTTTCTAGTCCTTTGGCAACACACCTATCCGAACAAACTCCTGAAAGATTATTGTGAGCGGCCCCAACAACTGCTACTTTAGCTCCATTATTAGTTAGTTTCTGTTGACTAAGAAAGGAGGGCTGGGAAATCCCTCTTATTTCAGCCTCGTTCTCAAGGGAAGGGGGATACAGACGCAAACTAACAGATACCGAACCAGATAAAACAAATATTTTGGAGGCATGGAGGAAATTTGGCTAGGGCACTGCGGAATTTCCCCTACTCTTTTCAAGAAGTGCCATGGGACTTTTAACATCCACCCGTAACAACTACCAGACAAGACCTCAGTCTAACGTGTCACCTGAAAGATGGCACCTCAAACAGCGCAGTATCCCCCAAACACCATGCTGGATCACTGCTACGGTTACTTTCAACAGGGGGTGAGTGCCCCATGCTGAACTTCCAACAACACTTCTTGCAGCAGCCAGTGTTCACTGGAGGTCCACAATCCTACTACTGACCTGGCCCGGCCCTGCTTAGCTTATGAGATCTGACAGGATCAGGATCTGAAGTGGTAAAGGCTGCAGGCATTATTGGTGTACCCTGTCCGTCCTGTGGAATCTATCTGGCTTGCTCTTTGCAAGGTAGTCAGCTACCAGGGTATGCATGATGTCCTGTGGCTGCATCGTGCCTACCCCTTATGGTATGGCCCCTCCCAATGAGCTCCCACACCCCACCAGAGGCCTTTTGATGAACACTGAGTGTGGCAAGTTATCTGTCAAGCATCTCAGCCATCACCTCTAACATGTTCTACCCCCACTATCATTTTCAAAGGTTCAATCTCATCCTCTATCTTCCTCCTTCTATAGATGTACTAAAAAGGAAAAAAAAAAAAAGGTTTAAGGTGGCCCACGGCTCCTATTGCAATCCTGCCTTCCAGCCCTTCCCATGCTGTCTTCTTTCTAGTTTTGCAGTCTCTCAGTACTGTTCTGTACTCCAGTCCTCTATGGCCAGTTAGCAACCCTTCTCTTTCCAGTGGTCACAGACCATGATGTTTATCAGTTCAGGAAACTTCCCTTGATAAGATTATGCTGCTGTTCCAAATTATCTTGGCCTACAGTACTGCAACGTGGGCAGTTTTTTATCCAGGTTTTGAGTTCAGATGGTTATAGCACAGTCCTTTCATTTCCGAGGTACTATAGTTTACTTCATTTGAAAACCTGTCTCTTCGGAGCACATTAGCTCTAGGAAGCCCCATCAGATATTAGGGCACCCCACTGGCTAAAACCGTAACTGTGATGCCCAGCTTTCTTATCAGCTGCTGTGGAGCGTCCTCCACTGGGACAGCGCATTAATGTGCTTTGCTCTGAAGCCAAACAGTGCAATGCAAAACAGAGGGTCAACAGCATGAGGCCCCCACCCCCAAAAAAAAAAGTCTGGCTAGTGACATAAAATGTTCTCTTGCACTAGAACGTAGAAGTATTCTCTACTGTCTATTTTCTGCCGTCAAACAGCGCTGATCACACTCTCATGTATTTTTATTCCAGCGTGTTCAGCTAAACTGTGAAGCTAGAGAGTTTGGATTGAACTACAATAAACTGTGAACCTAGAGAGCCTGGATCTAACTACATTAAAATATGAGAAAACAAACTCAAATGAAATACTTAAACAGGTGGCAGACATCTGGTCTATCACGGTCAGCTCTGGCTGGTTTCCCAGGTGCTGAGAAAACAAGTTCCAGATAAGACGACTATTTTCGGCAGTCAATTCAGTGCATACAATACACTTTAGGAACCATAATTCGATCTCCTTGCCAGGTGAGGGGCTCATGTACCCTGGCCAGCTTCAAAATGTTCTCCACTGGCAGCAGAGAACTTGGCAAGTAGGAAATGAGGCCTTTTTCCTTGCTTGCAGCCAGATAGCAGTATGCCCTCACTATCTCCAAGTCCATCGGCCAGTGATGATACAACAGCATAGGGACGGCCTGCTGCAGAAAAACATGTGGGAACTCAACCTGCCACTCCCTTAAGAAAACCCACTTGCCACAGGTAATTATGATGGCTGCAGTTTTTGAGATCCTCCATGTGCCTTCAAAGCAACTGGATGAGCCTGCCTTGCTCACAGACCATTCCTACCAGAGAAGCCCTTGCTTCCTCGAAGACCGTGATCTACGTCTCAGCCGTGTCCAACCATTGTTGAAGGTTGGCCGTATCTGTGTTAGTGCTGCCTAGGTCTTCCATGTCCTGCAGAAGTTTCCAGCAGAACTGTTCCAGAGGTGGCCATGATCATGACTTCTGCTGGAACCGTTAAGCCCTTCTGCCATACTGGAAACACATCTGTCAGTGGGTTTACCTCTGCGCAATGAGAGAGAACTCTGAACCAGGGGTCTCAAGGGTCTGGACTACCAAACTGCACTGAAACAGACTGCAGATGTTACTCTCTCTAAGAAGGTGTAGGCAGCCCCATTCCTTCCTCATTTCCCCGCTAGATACTATTCTCACCCAGCTATTCCTGGGAAACCGGGGGGGGGGGGGAGAGAATGCCTAGCCCTAGCAAGGCTGGAGCATAGACAAGCCAATCTGGAAACAGAAGGGGGTGGGACGGCATGACCTGATGAAAGACATTCCCTTGAAGATCTGTTATGCTAAGTTCTTACGTAACTGTTCTATCTTCTTTAGGGATACCTCTTTCATCAGTTCACACCTATGGAATGAATCCCAAGCAGTTCTCACAGCAAGAACAAGAGGGTGGCAGGTGACCCAAAAGTCTAAGATAAGAGGCCCTGAAGTATGGCCAGGCCAAAATCTGCCCGCTTACGAGAGACATTGTCCAAGCTGTAGTGTCTGATGAAAGTGTGGAAAGTACTCCCAAGTGGCAGCAGCACCGATGTCAGCAGCTGACGCATTCTGGAAACAGAAGTGGGCAAACCCTGGCTAAAAGGCCCTGAACAGCCCCAGGAAATTAATTACCATACTTTCTATTACAAAAAATAATACAGTTGGCCAACCATTTGGACAAGCACTCCTTACAAACTGGGGCGCCTTCTCTCCTCGGGGCAAAACAAACAATTGTTTGGACTTCCTGCAGTCCCTGGTACGATGTATATAGTAACGTAAGATTCTATGCACATTGAGCGCATGCAGCAATGCTTCCCCTGGATTGGCATGCTCTAGGTAATAAACTGGAAGGTGGATCGACTGATTTAAAGTGAACCCAGAGACCACCTTTAGAAGAAAGCTACAATTGGTACGTAGAGAGACTCTCTCTATAGAAAATTAAATAAAGCTGCTCACGCAACAGCCTGCAGCTCTGAAATCCTTCGAGCAGAAGTAATACAAACTAAAAACAACTCTTTCCATGAAGGACAGCACAGCTCACAAGACGCAGCAGTTTCAAAAGGAGGCGGGGTCAACTTCTCTAACACAAAATTCAGGTCCCATAGGGGGACAGAACTGTGAATAGGGGGCTTCAAGTAAAGGATACCCCGCAAAAAAGTACAAGCCACATCTAGCTGGGCTACCGTATGGCCTTCGACTGACACATGAAAGACTGAAATAGCGGACAGGTGCACCTTGATGGAGAAATAACTCAGACTCGAGTCTGAAAGGGACAGAAAGTGCTCAAAGACCTGGTTCACTGAGCAGGTGAAAGAGTCCAAATCACAGGCTGAGGCCCAAATGGCAAAACGCTTCCATTTCATCGAGTAGGTGGCCCTGGAAGATGGCTTCCTAGCGGACACCAAGACATCGGCCACTCTGAGACACCCCAAAATGGGCTACGGCTACGCCTCAGGAGCCAAGCATGCAGCCAAAGGGATATGCGGAGCTGGCAGTATAGCCCAGAGGTTAGAGTAATGAGCTGTGAATGAGCTTGGTACCTTCGGCAGACAGACCTGGGTTTGATTCCCACAACCTCCACTTGCATACTGTGCGACTCCGAGCAAGTCATTTAACCTCCCCAGTGCTCCCGGGTTGTCCCAGAAAACAGGCACCTGTACCTAGTGGGCCTCAACCGGTTAACAAAGAATAAAATAAAATAAATAAATATGAGGTCTGGATGGACCAAGGTCCTCTGAGCCTGTGTCAACAAGCACCTGCAAAGAGGCAAAAGAACTGGGGGTTCCGCAGCCAGCTGCTGTGATAATGGAAATCAAATCTACCGAGGCCAGAACAGCCGTCACCAGAATTAGAGAGGCCCTCTCCATTTGAAGTTTGAGGAGTACCCTCTGGATAAGAGGGAAGGGAGAGAATGTGTAAAGAAACCCCCCTGTCCAGGAGAAGAATATGTCTCACCAGAAAACTCCAAGCCATGGATCCAACGAGCAGAAACGTGGCAGTTTTGCATCGAGTGGGGATGCAAAAAAGGTCCAACTATGGACAGCCTCATCTTTCGAAGAGGTCTTCTGTGACAGAGGTCAGCAGTTTCCATTCGTGTTTCCTGGACTGCAATCTGCTGAAGCTGTCGGCCAATACATTTTGATTCCCTGGAACATGGACGACTGACAGTTCCAGATCACGATCCAGAGCCCAATACCAGACTCTCATCACTTCCCTGCACGGGGGGATAAGAGTGCGTTCCATCTTGATTGTTGATGTGATGTAATATACCACACTGAGGTCATCTGACTGTACCAGCAGAGGACCCAGAGACAGGTGGTTTTGAAAGGCCTGTAAGGTACACAACACTGCCCTCATTTCTAGCACATTTATGTGGAGGTGAGTCTCCACCAGAGACCAGGACCCCTGGCTCTGGAAGGGACTGAGGTGAGCTCCCCACCCCATGCCCGAGGCGTCTGTGGTAAGGATCTGCCTGGGAGAGGGCATGAAGAAAGGGACTCCTCGCAGCAGGTTGAGCGGGTTCTATCACCACTGCAGGACCCTGCAAACTGGGGTGGAAATTAGAATCAGCTGGTTCAAAGTCACACAAGCACTGGTCCCACTGGACTCAGGTTCCATTGGGGTATGCGCATATGAAGCCTGGCCACAGGAACAGTGGCTATGGCCACGGCCATGAACCTAGAAGTCTGCCACAGGACCGGACTGTTACACACCTCTCCTAAGCCACTAAGGAGGCGTGAGCCATCAGGCATTTTGCCCTGTCTTGGGGCAGAATGGCCTTGCCCAGAGTCGTGTCCAGAACCACACCAATGTACTGCAAGTTCTGGGACGGAAAAAGGACAGACTCCGGCAGACCAACTGTAATGCTCATGGAATGAAACAACTGCAGAGACCTATGCAATGTAGCCAGTAAGAGATCCCTGGATGGGGCCTTTAGCAGCCAGTCATCCAGACAGGGGAACACAAAGAAAGAAAATATAAGCTTTAGAAAGTTTTGGCAGTCAACTGAACGAAGAAGCTTCCTATGGAGTCCATGCGAGAATGATCGTTGGCAGGAAAAGAACTGAGGAGGGAGTGTAGCAGCCTACGCCTTTATAGAGGGAGTGACATCACTGTAGGCAGCCCCCTGATTCCCAAGACTGCTACTGAAAAAGCTTCCATGGGATCCTAGTGCCTAGCGGCCAAGTTCCACAGGTGTGACCTGATGAAAGAGATATCCCCGAAGAAGATCCTCCCTTTTCAAGAGAGGGACAATGCACCTCGCCGAAAAACTCCATGCCCTGGAGCAAGTGCGCAGAAAGGCGGCAGTTTTGTGTTGAGTGGGGACGCAGAAAGGTCCAACTTTGGATAACACCACCTGTCAAACAGGTCTTCTACGACAGGGGTTAGCAGTTCCCCTCATGCATCCTGGGCTGTGACCGACAGCCTGTCTGCCAGGATGTTTTGGACGCCTAGAACATGTACAGCCAATAGTTCTAGATCATGTTCTGGAGCCCACTACCAGGCTCTCATCGCTTCCCGGCAGAGGGGGTACGAGTGAGTGCCCCCCGTTTGTTGATATAGTGGACTATGCTGATGTTGTCCGTCTCAATCAGCAGAAGGCCCAGGCACAGCAGAATCTGAAAGGCCTGCGGGGCATAAAGGACTGCCCACATGGCCAAGACGTTGATGTGGAAAGTAGTCTCCATCCTGGACTATGTCCCTTGTGTTTGGTGAGACCCCAGATGAGCCCCCAGCCCAACCCCAAAGCATCTGTGGTGAGTATGTGCTGAGGATAAGGAAAATAACCCCCTTTCAATAGGTTGCCGGGTTCCATCCACCAAAGCAGAACCTTTCTGACTGGATAGGACTGTAGGACCTGCTGCTCCAAGTAATCAGTGCGCTGATCCTACTGGACCCTCTATGTCCACTTTAGTATCCTCATGTGCAGCCTGGCTAAAGGCACTGTGACAACTGCTGCAGCCATCAGGCCCAAGAGCCAGAGAAAGGTTCTGGCTGTAACATATCTGCTGTTGCAGAGCAGGCAGCTTGAGCCATTAGGCAGTTTGTCCTGTTAAGAAGGCCATACCTTGAGCCGGATACAAGACCGCCCCTATATACTAGAAAGCGCAGACAGTGGGACAAGACTGACTTGGGCAGGCTGATTGTGATTTCCAGGTCCTGGAACAGTTGTTTGATATGTTCCAGAGTCTGCAGAGGAAGGTCCCAGGACTGAGCTTTGAGAAGTCAGTCATCCAGATACGGAAAGACAGAGTCCCTCCCACCCGAGGGCTGCCACCACTCCTGCCAAGCACTTGGTGAACACCCGAGGGGCTGAAGATAAGCCGAAGAGTAGGGCTCGAAACTGGACATGTGCTTCCTAGAATTGGAACCGGAGGTGCTGCCCGTGGGGAAGCACATACCTTGGTATGCAGGTATGCATCCTGCATGTTGAAGGAACATATCCAATCCCCTTGGTAAAGGAGGAGCAGCAGTCCCTGAAGGGTCACCATCCAGAATTTCTTGTACTGAATAAAGAAGATTAGCTCTCGAAGGTCCAGGATGGGCCTGAGATCCCCAGTGCATTTGAGGACCAGAAAGAAGTGGGAGTAGAACCCTCTGCCCTGCGTGTCTGGGATGGTTCTATGTCCCTTTTTTGCAACAATGTGCAAATCTCCTCCCAAAGCACTGGAATGTGTCTGTGAGGATAAGAGGACTGAACCGGAAATTTTTTTGGAGGCCTCTCCAGGAGCTCTAGAATGTGACCATATTCTATGAGCTGTGAGACCCAAGAATCTCTGGTGATCTCCCTCCACCTGTTCAGGTGCAGGGAGAAATTACCCCATGACCACCTCCTGCCCTGCCTGTGTGTGTGTGTGTGTGTGTGTGTGTGTGTGTGTGTGTGTGTGAAGCAAGACATTATGCTAAAGTAGAAGGTGCGGCCAGGGCCACACCACCTCCCCATGAAGCTTTTCCAGTGGTGGGGGAAGGGGTAAGCAGGACTGTGGCTGCTCTAAGTTTATCCTGAGGCTTGGTGTTGGGCTAGGCCCTATGGGTAGCCCAATGAAAGGGCAACTGCTGACCAGGTCTAGCCTGGGTGTGGAACAAAGTGGACTGACCACAATGTGCAGCTAGAGGCCTGCAGGCGCAGAGGCAGGGCTTCAGTCTGTGACACCCATAACCTGAGTTCGGGAACAGACTCAGGACACCAGAGGGCTGGCAGGGAGAAGGATTGAGCATCTTAGGGACTGCTCTCCTTCTTGGGGGTATCCGGCACACTATGGACCCGGGTAGAGGCTGGGGAACATGATCACCAGCTCCATCAGTGTGTGTGTGTGTGTGTGTGTGTGTGTGTGGGGGTTGGATGCTGGCCATCATTGCACGTCCCCGTCCCGATACAGCTTACAAAATGCCAGCCCCGAAGTGTGAAGCTCTGCTCCACCGCCACCAGTACCTACCATGTCCGCCGGAGGGGACCCCGCTCCCAAGGCCTCACCCTGGGGGGTTAGCCAGTGCAAGTTACCACTGACCTTGGGGAGCCTGGCATAGGGGAGGCAGCATGGGTGGAGCTGAGCCCCTGTGGTGAAAGTTGGGGAATAAATATAAAAAAAAAAAAATAAGTATATCCTGCACATCTGCCACAAACAGTTTATAACCGTTAAATGGGGTATTCAGGATGGACTGTTGCACATCCTGGGCAAAGCCAGATACACGCAGCTGCTGCCCAGGGTGAGGCATCAATGGCATCATAGGCATAACGTAGAAAGTGCTTGCCAACGTTGGCCCATGATTGAATGTTCTGAAGCAAGGTACAGTTACGTAAGAACTTACTGTAACAGTAGATCTTACAGAGAGGTTCCTTCAGTAGGTCATTACATATAGGACTGGCGCCACCTGGCGTCGGGCCACACAGCAGACTTTTCTAGCAATCCCTAATGGGGGACTGCCCACCCAACATCACATGACCAACGTCAGTATTTGGGCGGTCCCCATGCCCGCCCTCCAGTTCTCCCGCCGGAGCCAAGAACAGGCCTGACAGCAGGAGTAAACAGGATTTGGAGTCCCTGTGTAAGAAACAAAATGAGGGGAAGGAGGGAGGGAAAAATATGACTTACTGAAGGAACCTCTCACGAAGATATACTGTTACAGTAAGTTCCTACGTAACTGTACTATCTTACTTCGAGAGGGTTCCTTCAGTAGGTCATTACATATAGGACAGAGTGGCAAGCAGCCCCTCCAAAGAGAGACCAAGAGAAACAAGGGAGGAGAAGAAAATAACTCCAACAGAACTGAGAACAAGAATGGACCCAACCTAGGACAGAAGGCCCAGCAAGACAGCTAGGCCAAAGCCTGCCCTCTGCCTAGAAGCAATGTCCAGACTGTAGTGTTTAGTAAAGGTGTGGACAGAACTCCAAGCGGCTGTGGTGCAGATATCAGCTGCAGAGGCGTTCCGCAACAAAGCAGCGGAAGTGGCCATGCACCTAGTAGAATGACCTCTGATGGGACGCGGCAAAGGTTTTTTGTACTTTTGTTAACAATACCGAATACAGTTTTCTAACCAGTTGGAAAGGCACTGCTTTGAAACCGCTTTGCCCTTCGACCTGGGGGCAAAGGAAACAAAAAGATGATTGCAGCTACAGATATCCTTTGTTCGGTGTGTGTTAGCACCGAAGGATCAGATGGATGTCCATGGTGTACAGGAGTGCCTCACCTCTATTCATAGGGGAAGGAAAGTAAACTGGAAGCTCTACTGATTGGTTCAGTGTGGCTTCTGACACCACCTTGGGTAAAAATGTAGGGTTTGTCCAGAGGACCGCCCGGTCCTTGTGAAAAATAAGATAAGGCTCTTTACCAACCAGAGCGTGAAGCTCCAAAATCCTTCGAGCTGACATAATGGCAACTAAAAATAATGTCTTCCAGGAAAGGAAGCATAAATTGCACCTCATCGCTGGTTCGAATGGGGGGGAAGTGAGTTTCTCCACTACAAAGTTCAAATCCCAAGGTGGGGTTGGGCTGTGGATGGGGGGTTTCAGATGGAGGATCCCTTTCTGAGACCTCCAACTGAGCCACGGGTTTACCATCCACCAGCTCGTGGTATGCCGAAATTGCTGAAAGGTGGACCTTCAAAGAAGAATATGACAGACCCGAGTCTGACAGATGAAGAAGGTATTCCATGACTCGTGGGGCAGAACAAGAAAAGGGGTTCCAATTCTTGGAAGTCACCCAGATGAAAAACTGTTTCCACTTCATGGCGTAAGTGGAATGAGTAGAGGGTTTTCTAGCCTCTAAAAGAACCTGAGCTGCTTGAGAGGAGACCCAAAGCGAGAAATCGCTATGTCTGCAGGAGCCACGCATGAAAATGCAGAGTCCTGAGCCCCGGATGGACAAGGCGACCTTGATCCTGAGTCAAGAGGTCATGGGTCACTGGAAGTGATAGCTGTTGTAGCAGCAGGAACCAAATTCGTCTCAGCCAGAGAGAGGTGATGAGGATCATCCTCGCCTTCTCTGCCTGAAGCTTGAGAAGGACCCTCTGGAGAATGGGAAACTGAGGGAAGGCATACAAAAATTTCCCTGTCCAGGAGAGAGAGAGCGCGTTGTGCCAGAAAGCACCATGCCCTGGAACAAGCGAGCAAAAACTGGGATGTTTTGCGTTGTACCGGGAAGCGAAAATGTCGATTTCCGGACGACCCCATCTTAGGAAGAAAGATTCCGAAACTTCCTGATCTAATTCTTATTCGTGAGTTAGGGTCCAAGACCTGCTGAGACTGTCTGCCAGGACATTTTGAATGCCTGGAATATGCACAGCCACTAGGGCCAGATCGTGCTGGACCACCCAGTTCCACACACGCATCGCCTCCCTGCACAGGGAGTACGAGCGAGTTCCTCCTTGTTTGTTAAGGTACCAAACTACCGACATATTGTAAGTTTGGAAGAGCAGTGATCCCTTGGGAAGGAGGGTCTGGAAGGCGTACAAGACCGCCCTCATCTCCAGAATGTTGATGTGTAATGATGCTTCCAAGCTGGACCACAGTCCTTGAGCTTGATGCTCCCCTAGATGTGCTCCCGATCCCATGTTAGATGCATCTGTAGTTAGGGATGCTGAGGGAGCCTGGCTCCTGAAAGGAAGACCCAAGGAAAGGTTGCAGGGGTCCCTCCACTGCAGCAATTGTTTCTGAGCTGCTGAGGAGACTAGGACCGGATGGTCTAGGTCGTCCAGGAGTTGGTCCCACTGCACCCACAAGGACCACTGAATGACTCATGTGGAGCCTCGCCAGGGGAACGGTAGTGATGGAAGCTGCCATCAGGCCAAGAAGGCGGAGGACCTCCTGGGCCTGATGAACTAGGGTCTCCACCCCATCTGGAGGAAGGAAGGCTCTGCATTGGACTGTATCCAAAACCATCCTGATGAATTGTAGTCTCTGGGACGGGGTCATGGATGACTTGGGAATACTGACAGTAATTCCCAGTTTGCCAAAGAGGTTCAGAGTAAAGGACAGAGCCTCCAGTAAGGAATCCCTGGAAGGGACCGAGATCAGCCAATTGTCCAGGTTAGGGAAAACCGCAATACCCTGGCGGTGCAAAAAGGCCGCCACCACCACCAGGCACTTGGTAAACACCCGAGGTGCCGAGGATAGACCAAAGGGGAGGGCCCAAAATTGGAAGTGCTCCCCTTCGAAAAGGAACCGCGGGAATCGGTGGTGGCTGGGGAAGATTGAGATGTGCAGGCAAGCATCCTGCATGTCCAGAACGCACAACCAATGATTCTTCAAAAGGAGTGGAAGGCGTCTCTGGAGCGTTAGCATCCGGAACTTTTGTACTCGACGAACAGATTGGGACTGCTTAAGTCGAGAATGGATCTCAAGTCTCCTGTCTTTTTTGGAACCAGGAAAAAATGGGAGTAAAACCCCCTGCCCCTTTGCAATAGGGGAACGCGCTCTATTGCTTCCTTGAGCAAAAGGCTTTCAATTTCTTCCCGAATGAGAAGAGCCTGATCCCTGGAGTAGGAAGACCTTTTTGGCGGAGATTCTGGGGGGAATTTCCAGAAACTCTATACTGTGTCCGACGGACACCAGCTGCAGGACCCATGTGTCTGAGGTTATTGCCTGCCATTCCTGTGCATGGTGGACAAACCTCCCCCAACAACTCCTCGTCATGAGATGGAGGAGGTAGTGGGGAGAGGGAGTCAGGAAGTGGCAGGACGTTCAGGGGGAGGGCCTCCTGAACGTCTCTGGATTTTGGAGGTAGAAGGAGTGGCGGAACCCATGGTCTTGTGTTTGCCTGGCATCGAGCCAGGGCCTCCTTCCAGGTCCTTTTCCGAAAGGGCTGCTGCTGCTGTTGAGTGCCCACATCGGTACATGGACCTCACTGATCTGAGGGCGAAGCCTCTGTCATGGAGATCACTAATATCATCTTTGGTGTCCCAACCAAAAAGCACAGAGTCCCGGAAGGGGGCATCCTGAATCGCAGACTTTACCTCGTTGGCAAGGCCAGAGATGTGAAGCCAGGAACGCCATCTTAAGGCGACAGCAGTCACTGAGGCACAAGCTACAGAATCGACAGAGTCGTATGTAGCCCACAAAACATGCCTACAGGAGAAGTGAGAGGCGCAAAGATCCTTGGCAAGTTCCTCCTGCTTGAGGGGTCCATCACTTGGACTCTGGCCTCTAACCTGGCCAAGGTAGCTTTTTGGTGTGACACCATGTGGGCCACATAGTTAAGGGACCGGAGCGCACATGAGGCCAAAGCATAAACCTTT
The DNA here is from genome assembly GCA_016271365.2 of Neoceratodus forsteri. Lineage (NCBI taxonomy): Eukaryota > Metazoa > Chordata > Ceratodontiformes > Ceratodontidae > Neoceratodus > Neoceratodus forsteri. Next base: position 268,405,309 of record CM028131.1, on the reverse strand, counting down.
CTACCAAACTGGTCCATCTGCCTCGACTCTTCGTCTGGAGGAGAGGTGCTCATGTGCTTGGGTGCAGACAAGCGATCATTTGCAGCTGAAATAATGACAGAGTCCGCCTTGGGATGCATCTTGAGAAAGGGAGCTTCCTTCAGTGCTCGGTACACTCTGTCTGCCCTCTTAGGGACAGCCGGGAGAGAATGAGGCATCTGCCAGACCACAGAAGTGAGGTCCTGGTGAGGTCCGATCCAAGGAGGAATCAGAACCGGGGACAGAGACTCTAAAGTCCAGGTGTTTGACTAGTCTCTGTCTCATGGGGTCCTGATCCTCTGACTCCCAGTCAAAAAATCTTTCGTGGACCTCAACAGGTCTGAAAAGGCAGGGTCCTCTGGGGTGTGGGGGGGGGACTTGGAAACCTTGCCCTTCAGACCCTTGGTTCCTCCAAAACAGCCTCCGCCGACTCACTGGCGTCCTCGTCACCACCACCACCACCACCACCACCACCTCTCCCTCTCGTCCGAAAGACCACGAATGTCTGGAAGAACGATGGTTTGACGTGTCATCCCAGAGACATGAACTGTGGAAAGAGAGGAGCTCCTTGGGGATGGAGATCTGTGAGAGCGTAGGGATGGGAGCCTACTCTCCAGATCTGAGACCAACACCGAGAGCGCCCCCTGCCATCAAGACTGGATTAATGCCTTGAAGTCCGGCATAGCCGGAGGTGGTGGAGGAGGCTGAGGCTGGGGGAGGAGGTGGAAGTACCGGTGGTGGTGGGGGGGGTAATGATACCCCTGATAACCCTGGAAGTGGTAACCCTGGTAGGGATTGTACCCAGGGTAATACTGTCCCAAGGAACTCCAATCAGGAGGAGGACCAGCCAGGTAGTGGTCCCCAGGATACCCCAGTAGGTAATGAGGAACAGTTCGGGGTCTAGAAAAAATCCCCATCGTCAGGGGGTCTGACGGAGGGGGGGACCCGCCGTTGTATAAATCGGTGGCGGATCCGGCGTCTGGGTAGCCAATGTCAGGGGTACCGACATCAGGACCAGCACCACCTGATCCGGCGTCGGAGGGCCCGGTGTTGGGGCTGGATGAAGGGGACCCGATGGAGGGACCATGTCTGGTGCTGGAGCCAAAGGCTGAGGCAGACCACTGGGTCCAGGCTGAGGAACAGTCGGAGGTTCCAGCTTCGGGTTGGGAGTCGCTGGATCCGACGGTGGGATTGGGACCAGGATAGTCGCCGGATGTGAAGGGATCCCACCCGATGGGGAGGAGGGGCCTCCATCGTAAGGCCAGATGGTTGAGGAGGAGCCACCTTCCCCGTGACCCCGTCGGGGGGGGGGGTGGGACAGACCCCAAGGAATGGTCTTCGACGTCGAGGGGTCCCGCACTATCCTCATCTGAGTTACCCACCTGAGAAGGGGGAGGGGGCAGTCTCCCCCTGGTTCTGCTGGGCGTCGGCGGTGGCACCGTTAGGCCCCGACAGAAGAACCACGCCTGAGTGGCCGTCAGAGATAGGCATCTTATCAAAGGGAGCCGGGCGGGGGAGGAGCCCCCGGTCGACTCATTGGCTGTAGCCGGGCGGGTCACCGAGGCCTGGAGAGCCAACTTACCGGCAGCCGGGCAGTCCCCAGAGGAGTGGGGTGCCGACTTAGTGGCTGTGGCGGTGTGGCCTTCGGAGGAGCCGACGGACGACTGACCCGCGGAAGTTTTATCAGACTTACCGTCTGACTTTGGAACTTAATATTCGAAAGGATAGGACAAATACACAATGGTGATTTAATCCGTCCCTACTTAGAGATGGAGAATTTCGAGACCTGCTGGAGAAGCGCATTCCGGAAATTATCCGAGATAATGTATCCCCCCAGACCTCCCCTCAAACTCTCTGGGATACGTTCAAAGTGGTGCTCAGAGGCTATATTATAGCGTATGCTTCGCATAAGAAAAAACAGGCGGAGTCTAGTCCGTTAGCCCTGCAAGAAAAACGTAGGTTCCTCCAGGAGGTTCATATGCAAGGTGACACTGATCTCCTCCCTTTGATATCTCAAACACAAGCCAAGATTCAACACTTGCTGACAGCCAAAACTGAACAAGCTCTGGCCTGGCTGAGACGTTATTACAAGGGAGGGGCTTGGGCTTCTAAACTCCTAGTTTATCCTTTTAGAAATCAAATACAACAATGCACCATTTCCAAAATCAAGGGACCCCATATCCGGACAGACTCAATATTCTACGTCACATATTCTTGATGCCTTTAGGAAATACTATCAGTCCCTTTACTCCCTCCTGACAGAGCTTGACCCACAACAAATAACGGCCTTTCTCTCCCAGCTTCATCTTCCTACCCTTTCAGCCTCGCAGCAGGCACAGATAGTAGCTCCCATCACTGAACTGGAGCTGCAGACTACAATTCAGGGACTTAAAAACGGGAAATCACCAGGCCCTGATGGCTTTGGGGCAGAATTCTATAAAGGCACATGGAACCTAGTGCAAACTCCCTTCCTACAAGGCTTACAAACCGCACATACTACTACTTCTTTCCCTGTTTCATAGAGACAAGTAACAATCTCTGATCTTGAAACCCCAAAAAAACCCCACATCTGTGTGACTCATACTGCCCTATTTCGGTACTCAACCAAGATAAGATTTACACAAGTATCCTAGCCCACAGACTTGATCACATTCTCCCCTTCATTAATACATCCGGATCTGTCAGGATTTATCAAAGGTAAGCAGACAAGACAACATTAAACGAACACTATATCTCATAGACCGTGCCCAGTCCACAAAATCCCCTCTCTTGATATTGAGTCTTGATGCCCAAAAGGCCTTTGATATGATCTCTTTGGGTTTCTTCAAGCAGCCTCACAAAAATTTAAATTTCCTGCCCCTTTTATGGATGCTGTTTAGAGGAATATACACTGACCTGGAGGCGGTCGTGAAACTAAATGGTTCACACTCTGACCGCTTCTCTCTATACAGGAGCACCCGTCAGGGCTATCCCCTTGCCCCGAACCCGTTTGCCCTTTTAGTCGAGCCTATAGCCCAGCTATTCCAACAAACCCCCAATCTTTATGGATACAGAGTCTCTGAGTCATCATATTATAAACTAGCCTACTACGCTGATGATTATCTTCTCTACATCACCCGTCCCGAAGAATCATTACAAACTCTAACTTCTGTTCTGAAAGAAATAGAGATCCTCACAGGCTACACCATAAATCAAAACAAATCGGAGGCCTTACTTATACAACCCCCTCTTCCCCAAGATCTTGTTCGGATATATCCATATAAATAGGACAAACCATATATGACCTACCTTGGAATCAAAATCCCACAAAACTTTTCAGATTTCTATATCTTGAACTACTCCACAACCCTCTCTAAAATAGATTCGGACCTGCTGAGGTAGACACCCCTTCCCCTTTCGCTGATCGCTAGAGTCCAATCCATTCAGATGAACTCTCTTCCAAAGATCTTATACTTAATGCAAAATATCCCCCTGCCTCTTTCAATGCTAGATGTTCAGAGATGGGACAGCTCCATTAGTCAGTTTTTATGGGTGAATCAATGACCTAGACCAGCACTAAGCTTCAATGTCCTAAAGACAGAGGAGGACTCTCCCTTCCTAACATCTATCATTATTGGATAGCCATCCTGCTTGCACATATAAACTACCTGGCTTCTGCCTCAAAATCGCGCCCCACCATGGCTGATGGTGGAGCGGACCATGGCGGATAGCCTCTTAAATTACTCCCGAGTGTTCCAGCCTAACAATATAGTCCAACTACAGAGGGGCTCCAGATTCACTAAGGGGATGCTCCAATCCTGGATGAAATTTTTAGCTCGTCCGTCTAACAAGTTTCTGTTCACTTGGTTGACTGTCCCGGCTGAAGACCCATTGTGGGCACTGGCACGACTTGATGCCACCTTCCAATCTTGGGCTCAGAGGGGCCTACAGTACACATATCAATTCTTTGATAAAGCTGTGTTTAAATCATTTGGTCAACTTAAACAGGAGTTCTCTTTAGATTCTTGCAAATCCGTCACTTCTTAGATTCAAAAATCTGTTTAGACGTTACCACCCAGATTATTCCCCGCGTATGCCCCTTACTCATCCAATTAGCAGGAGGTGGAGACCGTAGCCACTTGGTCCCCTGCCTCTATAAGGCCCTACAAGGGGCACCAACACATACTATGGACCTGGTGCAATTCCACTGGGAGGCCGAGCTCCAGGTTGAATTATGTCAGGACAACTGGCTCCGGATATGGTGGAAGCAACAAAAAACCTCCAGCTCATACACCTGGAGGGAATACTCCTGGAAGGTGGTGACCAGATTCTTTCGCACCCCTCAGATTACCGCTAAATACCTGGTTGGAGGGGACTCCTCCTGCTGGAGAGGATGTGGTTGTCAGGTGGCAACGCATACCCATATTCTATGGTCATGTCCGGTACTGGCAATGTACTGGTCACTAATAAAAAACAGAATCACACATCTTTTCCCAGCGTTGGGGATTCTTCTCCACTATCCCTGTCACTTCAAAGATCCTCACCAAGTATACCTTCTTAATATCTTGCTGGGAGCAGCCAGGAAATGCATCACTAGACTATGGCTTCATCCGGAGTCCTCCTCCATTTCAGCCTGGGAAGACACTGTATACAGCATTTATAAATTAGAAAATATGACAGCCAGAATCCAAAATACAGTCCCTGAGTTACTGAACCGTTGGAATGTTTGGTTTCTTAACATTTCTCCATTCAGAACAGACCAACCCCCTTAGAGGCCTGACGCGGGAGTACGTGAGCACTAATGTCCATATGGTGGGGTTCGGCCAGTCCTGTGTTCGTAGCCCCCTTTGTGGAGAACTCCCTTTGATTGGATGAGTAGGGACCCTATCAGATTCCCTTCCTGATGGACAGACCAGCTCCCGGGCTTCCCCGTTCCCCCCTATATTCTCAGATAGGAAGTGCGAAATGGGCTTGTATACTGATTTCTAATAAACATTAGCTTGTAGAATATAATTATAAGCTTCAATGCTAGTCAGAGAATATTTATTATTTTATGTATACCCTTTTATGGATATTTATCCTCTTTCTTATCTAGTTTAATAACAGACTATTGTTTTCCTTTTTTTCTTTCTTTTGCCGATTAAGATTGCTATAGCCTCTGTTGTTAACCATTTACTGCATATTGAATTCCTGTAAACATGATCTGTGATGCCATATAAGTTAAAAACTTGAAATAAAAAACAGTTTAAAAAAAAAAAAAAGACTTACTGTCTGAAGTCTTCTTAGGCGGCTGTAAGGTGGCCTTGCTCGTTCAAGGGCCTCGAGGCCTCAGGCTGGGCCTCCGCAGAATGCTCCCGCTCCCAAGGTTTCTCCTTGTGTTTCTTGGAGGGAGAAGATTTTTTTGAAGAGGACTCGTGGATCCAGTCCATTTGCTTTTCAAGAGAAGCAAGACGGACTTTTAAAAGGTGTGCCTCCAAAGCCTGCTGTCTCCGCTTTTTGGTGGCCTGAATGAAAGTTTGGCACTCCGAGCAGGATGAGGCACGGTGGTCTGGGCCCAGACAGATCACACACTTCAGATGACCATCCTTATGAGGTACGTGTGTGCCGCAGGATGAGCACTTCTTGGGTGCTTGGGTCTATCCTACTCTCTATTTTTCTAAACAACCTGCCCCAAAGTTGTTCTGCCTCCTCAATCCACATGTATACCGACGATACTGTCCTATTTTCTTCTGGCTCCTCCCCAGCCTCAGTTGCCTCTACCCTCCAGGCAGATTTTAACAAAGTCCAGCTCTGGTTCAACTCTCACCAGTTCTCTCTAAATGCAAAAAAAAAAAAAAAAACTGTAACTATGACTTTCAGTACATCCCAACCACTAGCCAGGCTCCCCCTCTCTCCCACTTTTCCACACCCTTGGTGGGTCAGAGCTGGAGGATGTCACCTCCATCCGGTATCTTGCAGTTTGGCTTGACCGCCACCTCACCTTCGCAGTTCATGCCGACTCTATACTAACAAAACTCCGCCCCAGGCTTGGAGCTTTATATCGGAACCGTTCTAGCCTCCCCATTCGGTCTGTCGTGAGCTTATCCAGAAGATGATACTTCCCTCCTTCGATTATGATATTGTTTACAGTGCCGCCCACAAGTCAGTTTTATCCAAACTGGATACCCTTTTTAATGTTTTCTGCTGGTTTGCTCTTGACGCTCCTCCTCGCACCCACTGCTGCCAGCTATACTGCTCCCTTGCTCTCCCCTCCCTTGAGAACCGCGGCCAAATACACTGTGCCAAGTTCATCTTGAAGAACTGGTTTGGTACCCTCCCAGTGTACCTGACCTCTGTACCATCGCCCCCTCTGGCACCCACCTATGCTCTGAGGTCCCTAGACTCCCGGCTCATGTTAGTCCCAAGCCTGCCAGGCCGCCTTCTCTCACCACTTCCCTCAACTCTGGAACCGTTTCCCCTCTGAAATCCGCCACTCTTCCTCTGTCCGCTCACTATCCTATGCCCTTGCCAACCACTGCTCAGTAAACTGCTTCTGCAGCTAACTCTCCAATCTATTCTACCTCAGACACTCCTATATTTCTTCTCTCAGTAGGCCCAATGGTGCTACTTCACTAACCACACTCAAGCACTGCACTTGATCCCAACTTTTGAGCTAGCTAGCTTGCACTTACCCCTATCTCATTATATACCACAACCCACTACCTTAGCAGGATTTCCTCATTTTAACTGTTACTCGACTATTAGGGTATATGTATTAATCCACACTCACCTATTCCTGTCAATCATATGCAGCTGTATTATCTAATTGTATGTTTTCAAGGTATAAAGCATGACTTCCCCATGTAATTGCTACTATACTATAAGTAAGGGTAAATTGTCATCTACCCCCAACTACTTCTGTCAAATGTTTTCAACTGTATTGTAATTGTATGTATATATGTCAGAACCTGGACTACCCTTGTCCTCTTCCCCACAGTACCTCTTCCCCCAGGTCTCACCGGGAGACGAGCAGTTCTTGCTCAGTGTGCTCTTCCTGGTGAAACAATTTAAATTAATAAATAAAACATTTTGAAAGGAATAGCGAAGGAAAAAATCCGACGCAAGAACTAACACACGATCGCTACTGGAAGTCTGCTATGCGACTGACACGAGGCAACAGTGGGAAAGAACTGGAGGGGGTATGGGGACCGCTTCATTACATACGGCCACGCTGACATCGGTCATGTGATGTCGGGTGGGCGGTCCCCCGTCAGGGATTGCTGTTTCACAGGGTCCTCTGGGAGGGATCTGGCTGCTTCTTTGGCCTGAGCTCAGAGTTGGTTTTGATACTGGACCATATGGGCAATATAATTAAGGACCCTTATGGTCAAGGTGGCAGAGGCAAAGGTCTTCCTGCCAATGAGGTCCAGCCTCTGGGATTCTTTGTCCAGGGGAAGGAAACAGATGTTTGGGCCTCTTGGTATGGTCGTGGGCAGCATTAATGACCAGAAAATCTACCTGGGGTTGTTCTGTGAAGAAAGGCTTCTCAGCTGGAGCCTGGTTGAATCTGTCTGCCTTCCTGGGCATGGCAGGACCAAGTTGGGCCGATACCAGATGGCCGTGGTGGCAGCCTCAAAAGGCTCTATCAAAGGAGGGATGACAAGAAGAGGGGCCGTCTGGCAGGCCAAAGTAAGTGGACAGATGGCGCTGGATAGGGTCCTGCTCCTCTGTGTCAAACCCGCTTGCCACCCAGCCCTCAGAGCCCAAAGAACAGGTACACCATTGCCTCTCTGCTTGCCCAGGGATCTGCTCAAATCCAGGGGCCCTCTCCTCCGATTCGCAGACCACATAGGCCAACCGCAGTGGATTGGATAGTTTATGTGTGGTATTCTGCCATCTGATTGGGTGCCTGCGCATCGATTCTTCTGTACAAGCTTGGCAGCCTCTGGACGCTCGCGTTTTGGGGTTAACTGTGTGTGTTCTCCCAGGGCAGCTCCAGTGGGCGAGACAGCCAGCCAGCAGCAGTTGGTTGAATGTCTCCCACCCACCTCCCCACGCCCAGCACTCTTTAAATGCTCTTGATTCTCTGTATGGCCCGCCTCTTTAGTTTCTTAAACCGGCCACCCTCATAGCTGCCAGACTAGCCCCTCCTGCCTATTAGCTGCCCTGTCACAGTGCTTTCTGCTCAAACCTAGCCCAATCCTCCTCTCTGCCATTATAACAACTCAACAATCTACCCCCACCTCCTGCAGGACATGCCTCACAAGCAGCACCTCAAGATGTATACCATTCTGGTCCTCCTAGTGCTCCTGCCCACCTTCCTACTGATGACTGACATTTGTGCCACAATTCTTGCTGTCCATCAGCAGAACCTACGCACCTTCTCCTCCACTCGATGGCACCCTGACCCTGCTGACATATCAGAACTGCACCTCCACCATTACTGTCATCTGTCCTGGCACTGCTGTCACATTATGAGCGATGCCTAATTGGTCATTTTGTCCACTCACTAACCTTTCAGCCCCACCACTGGCTCCCTTCCACTGGCCCACTACTATCTCTTCTTCTCCTCGCTGGGGATACTGACAGCAACCCATGCCCCACTGATTCCAACATCGACAAATCACACATCGCCTGGGAAAACTACCAGGTCTCACAGCTGCTCACATGAACATCTGCAGCCTCCCTACTAAGTTCCACGAGCTCGAGGCCTGGGTATCCATGTATAATACACAAGTACTTGGTCTCCCGGAGACCTGACTGAAGCCCTACCACCCTGACTCCTCACTACAACTACTCCCTCCTGCGTCTGGACAGACCAGGTAGGAAAAGAGGTGGGGGTGTCGCACTGTACATCCAGGACCACATCACCGCCACCACTGTCAGTTGCTCAACCTCCACCTCTCCGAGCGAGTGGATACTCGCTGAGTTAACCCTGGGTGCATCTAAGAAGTTCTATCTGGGTTGCTGTTATAACCCACCAGCTGGTGGCATCCCAGGGCTATCAGATTTCCTCAAGGGGAATCGGAAGTGCAACACCAACTCATGACACTATCATGCTTGGCGACTTCAACCGCAATTGGCTGGACTCACATGCAACAGACTATGCAAACCTACTAAAGGAACTCAACCTGGACCAAGTTATCTCCTCCCCCACTAGATATAATACCCATACAATGAATCACTCACTCATCGACTGGGTCGCTGCCAATAGGGTTGACCTGATCTTACAGACTGGCACTATGGCGGACTCCATCAGTGATCACACACCAACCTATACTTTTCTGTCCACCAAAGCTAGCCGCCTCCACACAAACTCGTAGCATTCAGAAAGTTTGATGGCCGTGATCATGAACCAGTCCTGAGGGAAGCTAGGGAAATAAATTGGCCAGCCCTTTACCAGATTAAGGATATCTCCTCCACAGTTACTTTCCTTACCACTGCCCTCCTCCGGCTCCAGGATACATATTAGCCCCACAAAACCAGAAGGGTAAGAGAGGGCTGCACCTGCTGGCTATCAAAGGCGCTACTGTCTCTCATGAAAGCCAGGGACAGGAAGTGGAAAGAGTACAAGGCATCCCCCTCCTCCCACCTCTGGAACGCCTATAGGCAACTGTGTAATAACTCCAAGAAAACTGCAAAATCACTTAAGCTCAACGACTATCACAAACAACAAAGCGTTAACCTCGGAAATCCACAAAACCTCTGGGCATCCATTGGGTCACTACGAACTCCAAGACCAATAAACAAATTGCACAACTCTCTACCCCCATGCTGGGCCCATCTCGGACCCCTCGGAGATTGTGACCACTTTTAATATCAAATTCACGGATTTATCTGCTTACCTCAGCAAACTCCCCCCAACTGCAACAGACACCCTAACTGCACAACCATCTCCCCAGACAACATGCTACCACCTTCTTTCCATTTCAGGGTCATTGGGCCCAAAGCCACAGCCAAACTACTAAATTCCCTCCCAGCTAATGGAGGCCCTGGCAGTGACGGGTCTATACCATGCTTTCTTGAAAATTATCTCCCATCATAATTAAACCCCAACGTACTTTTTCAACCTTGCGCTTACCACATCCACAGTGCCAGACTCGTGGAAACTTACGCACGTGGTACCCATCTTCAAAGCTGGCGATCCCCTCTCCCCTGATAATTACAGGCCTATCTCCCTCCTCCCCCATCTCAGTAAACTGTTGGGAGAAAGTTGTGCACTTACAGCTGTCAAAACATCTGGATAAATATAGTCTACTATGTCCCCTCCGACATGGCTTCCAGAAACACCACAGCACCACTTCTGTCTTAGCCCTGTTCACCAATCATGTCCTTAGACAGATGGACATGGGAAATGCAACAGGAGCCATCTTTGTGGATCTGTCAAAGGCATCTGACCTTGTTGACCACTAGCTCTTTTTTTCCATCTTACCTCAATTTGGCTGCTCTGACGCAACCGCAGCCTGGTTCTGCAGCTACTTATCGAACAGATCCCAGTCCACCATCATTGGAAAAACTAGCTCCACCGCTCTCCCCGTACTCACAGGCGTCCCCCAAGGCTCCATTCTTGGATCTATACTATTCTCCATGTTTATCAATACACTCCCCAAGGATTGCCTCAACTACTAAGCACTCCTCTGTGCGGATAATTTAGTCCTTCACCACAGTGGCAAATCACTGCAATCCATCTCCTCCTCCCTTACCTGGAACTACGGCTCAGCCTACAACTGGTTTCTTTCCAACAAACTACTAGTCAACGAAAAAAAGACCAAGTCAATGCTGTTTGGCTCTAAACCCTTCCTCACAAAAGCCACCTACAATAACTCCTCCCTGCAAGTGCTCACTCCTGCTGAACCACCCCTGGAGGATGTCCCTGTTTTTAAATATCTAGGTGTCACTCTTGATCCCTACCTCACATTCTCCAAACATGTTAATATAACAGTGTGGAGAATAAATCAGAAGCTAGGTGCAGCCTACAGACTTCGACACCTGCTATCAACCATAGCACGACTGGCAATCGCCCAAAGCAATCTGATGCCTCTCCTCGACTACTGCTCCCCATCCACTCTGCTCTCTCCTCCACCCTTCTCTCACAGTTTAATGCCACCTACAACTCCATCTGTCACTTTGTCCTGCAAGCTCCCTTCTCAACCCACCATTGCACTCTCTACCAGGCACTAGGTTGGCTCCCTCTGCAAGGTCACTTCGACTATGCCTTAGGCGGATTGGTGGACAACTCATTTAGAAACTACCGACAGTCCCGTTACTCAGCCCTCCTAACAAACAGGGTTGCCCAACGAATTCTCAGGGCATCCTCTGTGCCCCCGCTTTTAGTCCCTCGAGCGTCCACCAAGATGGGATGCAAAGCTTTCTCTATCTCCACGCCCTTCCTATGGAACAAAATACCCCAGCCACCTCCCACCATTCCTTCATTCAAACACCAGCTAAAAGACTGGATTCTGTCACCTGCCACTGCTCGCCACAGAACCCCCTGTAACCTACTCATTCTGCCCATCCCCACACCAAGGCAACTATGGTCAGGTCCCTGCCTCCTTGTTCTCTGAATATCTACAGTGTATACCTGGTTTTCCTCCACAAAACCGGTCACATATTCAGTATCAGAGGAAAGTGCTCCACTGCCTGGTTGTTCATTTCCTAGTGTGATCTCTACACCTCTATGTCATACTACAACGTGTTTGTCATTCTGCTGAACGTTGGGCTACATCACGTGCACTGTACTGTCCAAAGCTGTAACCCTGTTGCTACTCCTACATCACTTTGTTGTATCTTAACTGCTGCTTACTGCATACCACAAGTTTATGTCTACACCTTGTTTCTGAGCATGGACCTTTTGATTTCTGTGTATTGCTCTTGCATTGTAACAGCGTATTGACTTACACTGTAACTGTATTGACTTGCTGTCACATGTGTGGCCCGGGTCGTGCCTGATAACGGTCCCCTGGATCAGTGCACTTACCTGGTAAACAAAAACATAAATAAATAAACCATATGGCTGCCTACAGACGGTGCCGGATAGGGTCCTGCTCCTTGGTTTCAAACCACATGGCCGCCTGCAACTGCCTCAGAGCAGACACAAAAGAAGGGTCATCCGGGGTGTGGAGGGGGCCCTAGAGGACCGCGGGATATACTTCAGGGTCTCCTTGCCACTGGACAACACCATGGAGGTGGAGTGGGTAACGCCTCCGTTTCCAGCATCCCCTTCATCATCTGTGAGGAGGAGGTCCGGGTGGTACTCATTCTCGTCCCCTGGGTCCTAGGGGGGGGGGGGTTTACAGGGCACCTGATCCTGAGGTGCATGCTGTAGCTACGTAAGGAGAGGAGTCACGGGGCAGGCACAGTAGGTCCCTGCAGCTTCAGCCCTTGAGGGGTAGACAGCTAGCTTGCATGAAATCCCACAGTAAATGAAGCATGACCTGGAAATCCACCGTGATCGGTGTTGAGAGAATTGGGTCTGGCGTCAGCAGTGGAGCCAGGGAGGGCAGCCAGGCAGGCCAAGGCTTTTGGGGCATCTCCCCAGCCTGGGTCATCATAGGGGATGGTGAGAACGCCCGAGGAATGGCTTGGGGCGACGTTGAAGAATGCAGGGGCCCAGAGGTCAAGATACTGGCCGAAGAAATGGCAGAGGACAGCGATGGGGGAGAAGCGCGAACCCCTGAGAATGCTGAACCTGCGCCGGTCGAAGTCGAGCCAGCAGAGCTTCCTGACTGATGGCCCGCGGAGAACAGGGGCTGAAACAGCAGGGGCTGAGACATCAGTGGGGTACTCAAGCCTGAGGAACCGACACCTGGGGAGGTTGGTGAGGGGAGCTTCCAATGGTAGCCCTGTGGGAGGGAGGGTGTGCAAGGAGGGAGAGGGCTGCCACTCCTGAAAAGGAAGACAGCCCTGTCACGGCCACAGCTCAAAGAGGTGACCGCAAGCGAGACGGGGAGGACAGGTCTTTGTCGTAGTCCCTGTCCCAGTGTTTGTTTAAATTATTTTTATTTCACAGGCCTAGGCAGTAGATGCAAGCTTTGTGGTCATCCTTGTCGGGGATGATCTTCCCACAGGTAGAAGTCCTGAAGAGTTTATCAGAGACGGAGCTTGGCATACAAAACGAAAGGAATCACTGTAATGTGACGCTACACTAGGGAGAGAAAATAAAAACAGAGAAAAAGGCGGTCGACTGTAGGTGGCCGGATCTCTGTGAAGTCCGACAGCAAGAAAAGAACTGAGGAGGGCATGGGGGTCGCCCACTCTTATAGGATAGGGTGATGTCAGCGTGTGACACTGGAGTGGGCGGCCCTCCGGTAGACTGCTAACTGAAAGTTTTCGTGTGGTCCTGGTGCCTGGCGGCTATAGTTCCATAGGTGTGGCCTGCTGCAAGAGATATCCTCGAAGTAAGATCTTCCAAGGGGTGTCAAAGGCAAAATCTGCTGTTCTAAACTAGAAGTGCCTCCTGACACAAACTGCAGCTGTGGCTGCACAGGCTGCTGCATCACAGGCATCCAGAGCAACCAAACTAGGGTGTCTACTGTATTCAAAACCTTGAGTAAAACTGCCAAAGAATTCTGCTTCAAATATTTTGCAGTCAAGCCTGTCCTCCAGAGAAGGCCAGTTGGCTGATTTGTAGAGGTCACAATGGTGGGCAAGTCTAGGGAGGCCTGTGGCGAACTGAATGACATTGTGATAGGTGCTACAAAGCCTACTGAAATTTCTTTAGGAGAGAGAGAGAGGGGTAGTAGATCAGAGCTCCATAGTCAAAGATGGGAAGCAGGAAACTGGTGGCAATAAACACAGTTATACAAGGTAAATAAACCATGAGCTAGACTTGAATGAACACTGCTTGTGCACAAACTGAAGTTCTAGTTCTGATGAGGTAAGAGCTGTCCTGCAACGGTGGGCAAACACAGAACTGAGGCAGCTGATGCCATTACATACCTTGCACGTGAGCGGATGACACCGTACATCGGTGCTAGGTACCAGCCCCAAAAATTCATGTTCCATCCGGTACTGTCGCCTCCAGCTCCAAGACCAAAGTGGATTTATGGAGAATATTAATTCTTGGTAAGTCTGTCATTTTTATATTTCCAGCTTAAACCCAACTGAATGCAATGGATGATGTGAAGTTGAGTGGTTCTGGCTGCACAAACTTGAACGAGATATACAGGTTACTCACCTGTAACAGGAGTTCTAGGAATGGTATATGTTGTTCATCCACACCGTCTGGCAGGTATCCTTGCCGCTTTAAATCTTGCCGGAAGGTCTTAGCTGGCTCCTCCACACCGGGTGGTAAACTCGGCTCCATGGCGCCAGATCTGGCCCGATGGAGACGCTAGGTTGTGGGCCAAAGCCAGGGAGGTCGGGTGGGTCATGTGATGAACAACATATACCATTCCTAGAACTCCTGTTACAGGTGAGTAACCTGTATTTCTAGGGACATGGATATGTTGTTCATCCACACTGTCTGGCAGACTCTAGCAGTTCTCCGGAAGGAGGGAGGCAAGCACACACCCCTACTTAGGGAATAGAGACTGAGAACAGAGGCCCCAAAACCAGCATCCCGCATGACTCAAGGCCGATGTGGTAATGGGTGATGAAGGTGTGTGCTGACTTCCAGGTAGCAGCCCTGCAGATTTCCTGGATAGGGGCGTCCCTGGAAGCAGCCACTGATGCAGCAGTATGGCGGGTAGAATGAGCTCTTATCCCCTGGGAGGCTCCATGCCCGCCAACTTATAGCAGAGATCTATGCAGGAGGTGACCCACCTGCCTATCGTCCGCTTGGCTGCAGGTCTGCCAGGTGCGGCTTCAGCGTAGGTGACAAACAGCTGGCGAACCGCTCCCCGAATTTCAGCCGTGCATTCCTTACAGTAAGCGAGCGCCCTTCTCGGGTCCAGAGTATGGAGCCTATATTCGGCCTCCGAGGTGTGATTGGGGTAGAACACCGGCAGAGTCAACACCTGGTTAAGGTGAAACTCCGACACCACCTTCGGAAGGAATTTCGGGTGGGGGCGGGGTCGCAGGACAACCTTGTCCCTGTGGAAGACCAGGTAAGGAGACTCAAAGCAGAGCACCTGGAGCTCTCCCATCCTTCTGGCTGACGTGATAGACACCAAGAAGGCGGTCTTCCACGACAGGTGAGGGAGTTCATACCTGTGCATTGGTTCGAATGGCTTGCCCATAAGCTTTGCCAGTACCAACAGTAGATCCCACGGAGGTGGAGGTTCTTGCACCAGAGGGGAAATGTGATCAAGGCCTTTGAAAAAGCGCCAGACCACCTTCTCCTGAGCCACTGACTGCTTCCCGGCCCGCGCCAGGTAAGCAGAGATGGCTGCCAGGTGCACCTTAAGGGTCGTCGACCTAAGCCCTTGCTGAGAAAGGGACCAAAGGTAGTCCAATATGCTCGCCAAGGAACAGGAGGAAGGGTCAAGGCCCTTGCCCTGACACCAAATGGAAAATCTCTTTCATTTGAAGGCGTAGCATTTTCTGGTCGACTCCTTACGGGACAGGAAAGACCCAAGGCCTGGAACTCTAGCCGCTCAGGAACCAGGCCGTCAGGTGCAGGGATTGAAGGTCCGGATGGAACACCTTCCCCTGATTGACTGAGAGCAGGTCCGGGCGAGCTGGAAGCTGCCTCGGGAGCCTGGAGCTGAAGGCTGAGGAGATCTGGGTACCAGTACTGGCGGGGCCAGTCTGGGGCTATCAGAATCACCTGCATCTTGTCCCTCCTTGCTTTGAGAAGCACCTTGTGCATCAAGGGGAACGGGGGAAAGGCGTAGAAGAGGCCCGGGGTCCACAGCCTCGAGAAGGCATCTCCCTGCAGCGAGCCCTGCTGAGGGGGGCGGGCATGGAACAGCCTCAGCTTCGCATTCTCCCTGGAGGCAAACAGGTCCACCTGAGGTGTGCCCCAATGGGAGAATAGATCTTGTACTACCTCCGGCAGGAGAGACCACTCGTGGGACGCAGCCCTTATCCGGCTTAGGGCATCGGCCAGGGTGTTGGAGGCTCCTGCCACATGAATGGCTAGGAGATCCGCCTCCAGGCTGCGCACGAGTGACCAGATGCGGAGAGCTTCCTTGCACAGAAGCATAGAGTGCGTCCCGCCCTGGCAGTTTAGACAGTACATGGTCGTGGTATTGTCCGTCTGGACCCGGACCACTTGACCCCGAAGAAACGGAGCAAAGGCGGTGAGAGCTAGGCGGACCGCTCAGAGCTCCAGCAGGTTGATGTGGCATCGGGACTCCCTCGGGGACCAGAGGCCGTGCGCTCGGTGTTCCCCCAGATGGGCACCCCAACCCATCAGAGAGGCATCGGTCGATAGAGAGACCATCGGCTCGGGGCAGACAAACGGGATGCCCTCATGCAGATGAACTGGAACGGTCCACCACTGGAGAGCGTTCCACATCCCCTGGGTCACCATCACTAGCTGGTCCCATGGATCGCAGCGTTGGGACCACTGGCTGGCCAGCCCCCATTGAAGGGGGCGCATGTTCCAGCGGGCCCAACGGACCACGCTGGTACAGGCCGCCATGAGACCCAGGAGGTGCAGGAAGTCCCAGGCAGGGCGCAATTGCCCAACCAGAAATGATTGGGCAAAGGAGGAAAGAACCTCGGCCCTGTCCGCCGGGAGCCGTGCTCTGGCTCGAAGAGAGTCGAGCTCTGCCCCGATGAAAAGAATCACCTGCTTTGGCTCGAGTTCCGACTTGGCCTTCGTTGATGAGGAGGCCGACCTGAGAGCAAACCTGAGGCCAGATCTCTGACCGCCCACCTCCTGCCTGGAGGGCTGCTATCAGACCACCCAGGTAAGTGGTAAACCGGACCTCGGCACCACAGGAATGCTGTCACCACTGCCATGCATTTGGTGAAGACCCTGGGAGCTGGAGATAACGTCAAGGGCATGGCTTGAACTCGAAAAGGGATCCCTCCGCTCGAAAGCGAAGGAACCTCTGATGTGACGGACGGATAGGGACGTGAAAGAACGCGTCCTGCAGGTCCAGAGAGCTGAACCACACACCGTGTTCCAAGGATGGTATTATCTGAGCCAGAGTGACCATCCTGAAGGTTCCAGACCTTAGGAACTTGTTTAGGTCGTGTAGGTCGAGAATAGGGCGCCAGCCCCCCGTCCGTTTCGGAACCAGGAAGTACCTGGACATGAACCCCGGGTCTGAGGGAGGGTCTGCCACCTCTCTGATCACCTCCTTCTCGAGGAGGAGGAGAGCGATGTCAGCTCGGCGAGCCGACAGCGAGGCTTCGGACCCCGAGGCGCGATGGCTCTGAAGGGTGGGGCCTGCTCGAACTCCAGAGGCAGGCCCTTTCCCACCACCTCCAACACCCACCGGTCTGTGGTGATAACGGACCAGGCGGAAAGAAAGTGGCGAAGCCGCCCCCCCACGGGGGGCACCTGGGGTGAGGCGACGGGGTTGGGGGCGACACCCCTCAACCCGTCACTGGGCAGGCTTGGAGGAAAGTCCGGCCGAGGGACCTCCAGGGCCTTTACCTCCCTGCTTCCTGGAGGAGGAAGCTGAGGGCTTGGGTTTGGGATACCAAGCTCGTGCCTGCTGGCCCGGACATTGCTGGGCCGGACGTGCCGCAGGCGCAGAGGGACGAAAAGGCTTAGGCTGTGGTCTGCAGCCTTTGTCCTTCTGTGCGGATGAGACAGAGTCCAAGGTAGCATTGGACTTCTCGATCCTCTGCAAGTGACCTTCCACCCCAGGGCCGAAGAGGTCAGTCCCCAGGAAGGGGACATCCGCCAACTTGTGCTGGGTATCCGAAGTGAAGGTGGATATCCTCAGCCATGCCCGACGGCGCATAGCCACTGCGGCCGCTACTGACCTGGCACGAGTCCCCAATGTCCAGAGCAGTCTGAAGCTGCTGTTTGGCCACTGCCCTGCCCTGGTCCCGCACCTGCCTAACCGTGGTCTGCAGGTCCACCGGAAGATGAGGAACTACCTCGTCTAGGGAGCCCAACAGGAATGAGAGAAATGTGCCATAAGTACGGCCGAACTGGCCTGACGGCGTCGAGGGAGGACGAAGCGTAGGACTTTGCGCCTGCATAGTCCAATTCTGACCTTGTCGGAGGTTTGTCCATGTCCCTAGCGTTCCCGGCGCGCCGGAAAACGCTGTCGGTAACTAGCCCCTTGGCTGAGGGGTGTTCCGAAAAAACAGACAAGGAACCGGTAGGGACCACATACTTCCTGGCCATCCCGGCCGAGGGTGCAGGATAGGAAGCAGGGCGCTGCCAGAGCTCCAAGGCCGGGCCCCACTATGGCCTCGGCCACCGGAAAGGCCTCCGTAGGGGAATCCCCTCGGTACAGTATCTCCGTGAGGGGATACCTGGCCCGCTTAGACACAGGTTTGAGCTTCATCCCGGTGGACTCCGAGATGAGCCGAAGCAATCCCAGATAGGACGAAGGGCTATCGTCCATCGATTGACCTCCAGAGGACCTCAAGTCTACTCGCCTGGAGAAAAGGGAGGAATCGCCGCGACTCTGAAGAGTCCGCAAAGAGCTGCCTCGGGCCTGAGCCACCCTCCACCTGCCGAGGTCGATTGGGAGTGAGGGTAACAGACAGCCTATGGGACAGTCCCTGAGCCGACCGAGAATTCTTGGTCGGAGCCCCAAATAACGGTTGTGGAGGTGGAGGTTCCACCGGAATCGGTGGAGCAGCTGGTTCTGGCCGAACAACCGCCTGGGAACAGGCTCCTCGGGTAAATTGAGGGGTTGTTTCGGCCGCCCGTGACAGTCACTAATGGCCGGGAAGGCGACGCGCCAGCTTGTTCCCGGTCGGAAGGAGCTGTGCTACATGAGGTCCTCGTATCGCCACCGGAATCTCACGCCGAGCCTCCCTCGCTCAAGAGGAGGACGAGGGACGAAGGGCGGCGCCGCTACCCGTGCCGAGACCGCCTATGACGGCCAGGAATCAGCTGGGACTGCCAAGAAGTCCGAGATCGAGACCAAGAACCTCGCTTTCCGAGGGCAGTGCGGAGGGACGGGGAACCGGCCTCCCTCGCTCGGAGGGTTCACCCATGGGCTCAGGAACTGAAGGCACTGGCAGCCCACGGGATCCTCAACTCCCACTGGGGAACCGGGAGAGGATTCTGTTTCAAGATGCAACAACCCGTCCAACGGGTCGAGAAAGATCTCGACTGCGTCGACGGGAGTCTCGGTCAACTGACCTGACGGGGACACCGTGAGACCAGTGGCTGAAGCCGAACGATCAACCGAAGTCGATGGCCGACAACTCGGGGAGAGGGACCTTTCCCGCTCCCAAGAGCATCAACGGAGGGACTTACCCTTTTCTTTCTTTTTGGACCGAGAAGAAGGTCCAGCAGACGATGGTCCCTCTCCTCTAGTGGAGAGGGACAGAAAAAGCTCCTTAAAGGAAGCTGTATAAGAGGAACCCAGGGAGAGCTGATAAACGCCATGCCGAGGAAGATGCGATTCGCTACCGCTTCCTCTTCGAGGGCCATCATCTGCTCTTAGCTGATCCGCCGAGCCTACCGCCGCAGAAACCGCCGACCGGGCCTCTTTTGACTTCACCGGAGGAAAACGTTTCTCGGAGCGCCCCAGTTGTAAACGGGCAGCACGGTCTTCGAGGACGTAGGCTGAGAAGGAAGAGCACAGGTCGCAAGCCTGTGGGTCGTGCTCAAGGCCTAAACAGTAGACACAAGAGTGTGGATCCGTCCGAGACATCTTATGCCCGCAAAGGCATCTCCGAAAACCGGGAGTCGATTTGTCCATCGCAGCTGTGAGGGATAGAAGACCGAAGTCTAGAAGTGCAAAACCTTTTAAATTCGCAAAACCGAAGAATTAGGAACCAGTCTTATACGCAGAGCATTAGGAGGGAACCTGAGCTTCCAAGCGGTAAGGAAGATCTGCCATGGGCGGAGTTTGAGTTTTACCACCGGTGGTGGAGGAGCAGCTTGAAGACCTTCCGGCAAGATTTAAAGCGGCAAGGATACCTGCCAGACAGTGTGGATGAACAACATATCCATGTCCCTAGAAAATGCTCTTTCACCATACAAGACACATCCAGTACACCTAATATAAACTACACATGCATAGCAGAAAGAAAGTACAGATACGTAGGAAGTTACCGTAACAGTAGATCTTCGACAGAGGTTCCTTCAAGTAGGTCATTACATATAGGACTAGCGCCACCTGGCATCGGGCCGCACAGCAGACTTTTCTAGCAATCCCTGACGGGGGACTGCCCACCCGACTTCACGTGACCGTCAGCGTGGCCATATATAATGGGCAGTCCCCATGCCCACCCTCCAGTTCTCTCGCTGGAGCCAGGAAGAGGCCTGACAACAGGAGGAAACAGGATTTGGAATCCCTGTGTAAGAAATAAAATAAGGGGAAGGAGGGAGGGAAAAATATGACCTACTGAAGGAACCTCTCTCTAAGATCTACTGTTACAGTAAGTTCCTACATAACTGTACTATCTTACTTCGAGAGGGTTCCTTCAGTAGGTCATTACATATAGGACAGAGTACCAAGCAGTCCCTCCAAAGAGAGACCGAGAGAAAAAAGGGAGGAGGAGAAAATAGCTCCAGTGGAAACTGGGAATCCAAAAGGACCCAGCCTAGGAGAGAAGGCCCTGCAAGACAGCTAGGCCAAAGCCATCCCTCCACCTAGAAGCAATGCCCAGACTGTAGTGTTTAGTAAAAGTGCACACAGAACTCCAAGTAGCTGCAGCGCAGATATCAGCCCCAGAGACGTTCTGCAAAAAAGCAGCGGAAGCGGCCATGCCCCTAGTAGAATGACCTCTGATGGAACCCGGCAGAGGTTTTTCGTACTTCTGGTAACTTAAAATTCTATGTTTCTATGGAAGGAAAAGTATGTCTCTTTGCAGACGACACAAAGGTCTGCAATAGGGTTGATACACAAGATAGAGTGGAAAGGATGAGAAGGGACTTGGCAAGGTTGGAGGAATGGTCAAATGTATGGCAGCTCAGATTCAATGCAAAGAAGTGCAAGGTAATGCACCTGGGAAACAAAAACCCAGGGGAAGAGTACACAATGGGGGGTGAGATACTGACAACAGTAAAAATGGAAAGGGACCTGGGGTTAATTATATCAGAAGACCTAAAGGTGGGCAAGCAACGTGAGAAGGCAGTAAGGAAGGCTGGGGGGGAATACTGAGATGCATAGGGAGAGGCATCAATAGTAGAAAACAGGAAGTTATCATCTCTCTGTACAGACAGTTGGTGAGACCCCATCTGGAGTACTGTGTGCAATTCTGGAGACCCCATCTCCACAAAGACATAGAGTGGAGGCTGTCCAGAGGGCAACCACAATGGTGCAGGGTCTGCACCAGAAGACATAAGAAGAAAGACTAAAGGAGCTTAATATGTATACCCTTGAGGAAAGAAAGGAGAGAGGGGACATGATAGAAACTTTCAAGTACCTCAAGGGAATCAACAAAGTCCAAGAGGGTAGGATCTTTCAGAAAAAGAGATGTGCAAGAACAAGGGAGCACAATTTTGAAGATAGAGGGGGGACGGCTCAGAGGTAATGCGAGGAAGTATTTTTTCATGGAGAGAGTTGTGGATGCATAGAACAGCCTCCCTGAGGAGGTCGTGGAGTCAAGAACAGAGGGGGAATTCAAGAATGCATGGGACAGACATAAGGCAGTCCTAGTGGGGGGTAGGAAGAAGTAAGCTGTTGGTTAACTAGGATCTGCAGCTTATCTGTTAGGTAGGAAAACAGGCAGACTAGGTCAGCCAAGCTGTCCTTATCTGCTGTCAAATTCTATGTTTCTATGTTTAACAATACCAAATACAGTTGCCTAACCATTTGGAAAGGCACTGCTTTGAAACCGCTTTGCCCTTTGACCTGGGGGCAAAAGAAACAAAAAGCTGATAGCAGCTATGGAAATCCTTGGTTCTGTGTGTATAGCACCGAAGGATCCGACGCATGTCCATGGTGTGCAGGAGTGCCTCACCTCTGTTCGAAGGGGACGGAAAATAAACCGGAAGCTCTACTGATTGGTTCAGTGTGACTTCTTACACCACCTTGGTTAAAAAAATACAGGTTACTCACCTGTAACAGGAGTTCTAGGAATGGTATATGTTGTTCATCCACACTGTCTGGCAGGTTTCTTGCCGCTTTAAATCTTGCCGGAAGGTCTTCAAGCTGGCTCCTCCCACCCACCCGGGTGGTAAAACTCTCGGCTCCGCCCCATGACGCCAGATCTAGCCCGCTGGAAGCCAGGTTGTGCGTCGAAGCCGGGGAGGCCGGGTGGGTCGTGTGGATGAACATATACCATTCCTAGAACTCCTGTTACAGGTGAGTAACCTGTATTTCTAGGGACATGGATATGTTGTTCATCCACACTGTCTGGCAGACTCCTAGCAGTTCTCCGGGAAGAGGGAGGCAAGGCGCACACCCCCTACTTAGGGAATAAAGACTGGAGAACCGAGGCCCCAAAACCAGCATCCCCATGTGACTCAAGGTCGATGTGGTAGTGGGTAATGAAGGTGTGTGCTGACTTCCAGGTAGCAGCCCTGCAGATTTCCTGGATAGGGACGTCCCTGGAAGCAGCCACAGATGCAGCGGTATGGTGGGTAGAATGAGCTCTTATCTCTCTGGGAGGCTCCATGCCCGCCAACCTATAGCAGAGATCAATGCAGGAGGTGACCCACCTGCCTATCGTCCGCTTGGCTGCAGGTCTGCCAGGTGGGGCTTCAGCATAGGTGACAAACAGCTGGCGAACCTCTCCCCGAACTTCAGCCGTCCGCTCCTTATAATAAGCAAATGCTCTTCTAGGATTCAAAGTATGGAGCCTACATTCGGCCTCCAAGGTGCGACTGGGGTAGAACACCGGCAGAGTCAACACCTGGTTAAGGTTAAACTCCGACACCACCTTTGTAAGGAATTTCGGGTGGGGGCGCAGGACAACCTTGTCCCTGTGGAAGACCAGATAAGGAGACTCGATGGAAAGTGCCTGGAGCTCTCCCATCCTTCTGGCTGACGTGATAGCCACCAAGAAGACGGTCTTCCACGACAGGTGAGAGATGTCACACCTGTGCATCGGTTCGAATGGCTTGCCCATGAGCTTAGCCAATACCAGCAGTAGATCCCACAGGTGGAGGTTCTCACACCGGAGGGGATATGTGATCAAGGCCTTTGAAAAAGCGCCCACCACCTTCTCCTGCGCTTGACTGCTTCCCTGCCCGCACTCGTAAGCAGAGATGGCTGCCAGGTGCACCTTATGGGTCGTCGACCGAAGCCCTTGCTGAGAAAGGGACCACAGTTAGTCCAGAATGCTTGCCAAGGAAGAAAAAGTTACTCACCTTAGTAATGTTGTTTCTTCTAATGGAGTCTTGCTATATTATGACATATGCAGTATAACCCCAGGTTAGAACTGCTCCGGAGGTGAAAGAGTTAACTTTCCATGCAAGGCATGGAACCTTGAGCGCGAGCTCGGTTGAACACTCTGTCTGCTGATGCCCAAACTCAAACTGTCAGATCTTTACGAGCAAAAACTCACTAAGGTTCTGTGTGGAAGCCGTAAACCTACACTAGCCCATAGGCTACTTAACTACAAAAACACATTTTTGTTCTTGATCCCAAAACAAAGACTCAAGTCAGGGGATTCAAGAAAGAAAAAAATACATAAAGACACCTAAGCACCCTAAGAAGGGTGAAAATAAAGTGGGCATCTATAAAATGCCAAGATTGCCCTGCCCACCCACATCCCAAAAGTAAAGTTCTGAGAGGGGCAGGCTGGGGGGAGGTCATAATATAGCAAGACTCCATTAGAAGAAACAACGTTACTAAGGTGAGTAATTTTTTCTTCAAACAACATGAAGTCTTGCTATATTATGACATATGCAGATTACACAGCAGTACCTCCAAGGAGGAGGGAGAGGAACCTACTTAGGAAATAGGCTCTGAGCACAGCTGTGTTAAATCGAGCATCACTCCTAGCCTGGATGTCCAGGAGTAATGCTTAGTAAAAGTGTGAACTGTTTTCCAGGTAGCTGCTTGACATATCTCTAGGATAGGGATGTCTCTGGCAGCAGCCAGAGAGCAGCTGTACCTCTGGTAGAGTGAGCCCTCAGGCCTGAGGGGGGAACCTTACCCAGTTTTTCATAACAAAATTGGATACAAGAGACAATCCACCTGGCAATGGATCTTTTAGTGGCAGGTTTTCCTTTTCCAACCTCACCATAAGTGAGGAACAATTGAAGGGAGTCAAACCTGTGACCCTTGGTACACTCTATATAGTAACTAAGGGCTCTTTTGACATCTAAACTGTGCAATCTCCTCTCGCCAGAGGAGGAATGGTCAGTGAAGTACACAGGAAGAGACATGGATTGATTAAGGTGGAAGTCTGAAACCACCTTAGGCAAAAACTTTCTGTTAGTCCTGAGGACCACCTTATCTCTGTGAAAGGAGATAAAATCAGGCTCCACTGACAATGCCTGCAATTCACTTATGCGCCTGGCAGAAGTGATGGCTACCAAAAACACAGTTTTCCAAGTCAAGTACTTAAGCTCTGCTGAAGACAATGGCTCAAAAGGGGTTGGATAAGCTGGGCAATGCAAATATTAAGATCCCAAGCAGGGGCAGGGTCCCTGAATGGGGGATTGGTGTGCAGCAACCCCTTGAAAAACTTGGTGAATACAGGATGAGCTGAAAAGGAAGAGGGTTTACCTGCTGATAGGAAAGCAGACACGGCTGCCAGGTGCACTTTTAGGGTAGCTGGTCTAAGCCCCAACGAATTCAAATGCACCAAATAATCTAAGATTGTGGGCAAGTCAGCAGATTCTGGGGAAATGTGCTTGCCAGAGCACCATATGGAAAACCTCTTTCATTTGGAATTATAAGTGGCCCTGGTGGAAGGCTTTCTAGAGGCCTTCAAAATATCCAATACACCTTGGGAAAGGTGTAGGTCAGCAAATAACTCCTCAAGAGCCAAGCCTGAGATTGAGAGATTTGAGGTCTGGATACCAAACCCTCCCCTGGGCACAGGATAACAGGTTGTGATTCCTGGGAAGGCACAGGGGAAGGTGGACTGCTAAGGACAAAAGGAGAGAGTACCAGGACTGCCTGGCTCAATCTGGGGCAATCAGGATCACCTTGCAGGGTTGAGATCTGATTTTGACTAGCACCTTGAACAGGAGAGGGAAGGGGGGGAAGCATAGAGAAACTTCCCTTCCCAACTGAGAAGGAAGGCATCCAGAGGGACTGAGTCCAACACTGGGGCCTGCAACAAAAAGGGAATTGGTGACTGTCTGGGGCTGCAAAAAGATCTATCTGCAGGGTGCCCCATCTGGCAAATACTACCTCCAATACTAGGGGATCCAAGGCCCATTCGTGATGGCCCTGGGAAATCCTGCTGAGAGCATCCGCCAGGACATTGTCCTTGCCTGGTAGGTGAACTGCCGTAAGGGAGGTGTTCAGGGAATAAGCCAGAGACCACAACTTCATCACTTCGGTGCACAAGGCCGTAGACCGAGTGCCCCCTTGCTTGTTGATGTACCACATCGTAGTGGTGTTGTCTGTTCTGACCTGAACCACTTTGTTCTGAACAGATGTGGAAAAAAACTTGAAGTACTAGAAAAACTGCTCTGAGTTCCAACAGATTGATGTGGAGCAGAGATTCCTGAGGGGACCACAATCCCTGGGTAGTGAGGTCGCCCATGTGAGCTCCCCCACCCCAAGAGAGGGATGCATCTGTCCTAAGGACTAAGGAGTGAGACTGGGGTGAAAGGGACCCCTGTCTCAGATTACTCTGGTCCTGCCACCACTGAAGGGCCTGGATCAGAGTCCAGTCACTGGGATCAATTTGGTTAAAGGGCCTTCTTTGAGACCAAAAGGCTCTCAAATGGAACTGGACGTCCCTCATCTGAAACCTTGCTCCTGCACTACTGCTGCAGAGGCAGCCATGTGCCCTAGGAGCTGAAGAAAGTGCCTTGCTGGTCGAGAGACCTGAAGGGTGAAAGAAGAGGCCAGAGAGACCAGGGTCCTTGCTCTTTCCAGAGGAAGGAGGGCTCTGGCCTCTTTGTGTTCAGTTCTGCACCTATGAAGGTGAGGACGCTGGACAGGCTCTAGGACTGACTTTGGGAGATTGAGAAGGAAACCTAGAGATGTGAGCAGTTGCTGAGTTACCTGAAGGTGTAGTCTGACCTGATCTGGAGACTGGCCTACTATGAGCCAGTCGTCCAGATAAGGAAAGATGGCAATCCTTTGCCTTCTTAAGTGGGCAACTGCTACTGCCAGGCATTTTGTGAATACCCTCGGGGCCGAGGTGAGGCCGAAGGGCATTGCTCTGAACTGATAATGGCCTGAGGGCAGTTCGAATCTGAGGTACTTTCGATGGGAGCTTCTGATAAGAACATGGAAGTAGGCATCCTTGAGGTCCAGGGAGGCTAGCCAGTCCCCTGGCCTTAGAGAGGGTAAAATAATTCCCAGAGTCACCATTTTGAACTTTGGTTTTAAAAGGTGCTTGTTTAAGTATCTGAGATCTAGGATAGGCCGCCATTCTCCTGTCTTTTTTGGGGTAAGGAAGTACCTGGAGTACAACCCTTTGCCCTGGTGTAGGGGTGGAACCCTCTCCACAGCTCTGAGAGCCAGGAGGGTAGAAACTTCTGTTTCTAGGGCAAGAGCCTCTGATGGCTTTGCAGGTGAAAAGGATCTGATTCTCGTCTTTGGAAACTTTTTGAAGCTGAGAACCAGTCCCTGGCTTACTACTTCCAGGACCCACTTGTCTGCTGTTTAAGACCTCCAGTCCTGGACAAAGTAAGCCAGCCTGCCCCCTACCGGTAGAGGAGACTCGGTCCTGGCCACCCCATCAGGGAGCCTGCTTGGCAGGGGCTTTGGGCTGAGGGGTAGAAATGGGCTTACTTGTACCCCATCTGCCTCTCCCTCTGAAGAACCTCCTCTGGGCATAAGCAGAAGAGGAGGCCTGGGCTTGGCAAAAAGGCCTATGAAAGGGCCTGCCCCTGAGATGCTGCCTTTGAGGAGTGGCTTGCCTTTCTTTGGCCTGTGCACTCCTATAGGTGGTCCTATATTCATCCATTTTCTTCATTTAATTCTCTGTCTGCTCCCCAAACAGAGAATTACCCACAACAGGAAAATCCATAGCCTTAGACTGGGTATCCTGTGACAGGTAGTACATCTGAGCCAAGCCATTCTGCGAAGTGCCACAGATGTAGCCATGACCCTTGATGACACATCATTAGAGTCTACTGCAGCATGAAATTGCACCTTGGATGCCAATACCATCGCAGCCACCTGCTCCAGCTCCTGGCAAGCTGGTCAGGACTTGTTTCGCTAGCAGCACAGTATCCCATCTGGACTTCTGGTACCCAGCAGCATAAGCTATATAATTTGCCTGTCTGAGTCCTAAAGATGCTGCCATGTATTGTTTCTTTGCCATGGCATCCATCTTCCTAGAGTCCTTTTCAGGAGGTGGAGGCTAGGGAATATTTGCTTTGTCACAAGCTGCAGCCTGCACTACCCCCACATGGCTGCACTGCTGAGAGAGAACTCAGTAACAGAGCCTGATAAAGTATAACTCTTGTCCATCCTTTTATCAACAGAGAGGATGGAGTGAGGAGTTTTTAGAATTTTTACTGTCTGTTTCCTAAAAGATTTATGTAAGGGAACAGACAGTCTCCTAGACTCTGGAATATCCATCATTTCTACATAATCAGGCTCCTCTTGGTCATCAACAGCTTCCTCAACAGGGAGTTGGAGAGTTTCAGCAACTTTCTTATAGAACATAAAATGAGAAGGGGACTCAGATAGCCTGGGGGAGACCCAGGACGGCCTGTCTGGAGAGATGTCCAGTTCAATGGACACATCCAGACCTTCAAAATCACATTCACTCTCCCATATTTCTCCTCCTTCCTCCGGTTCATAAAATCCTCAAAATCAAAATCTTGAACCGGTGGAACCGACCGAACCGACCGCTTTCCTGATGGTGCCGGTTCGGACGGAACCAGGGAAAGTGCCTGGACAATTTGAATTGCTTTAGCCATTTCTTCAGCGGTTGGAGAAAGAACTTTTGGCTCCAAACTAGCTGACTTTCTAGCCCTTTTAGTTGGAACCGGCTCCTCAGAGCTGGCTCTTCGTTGCCGAGCAAGCGCCCGGTCAGAAGGCACTCCCTCGGTTCGGTTGAACCCGAACCGGGCTGGCCATCCGGGTCAGCGGACTTTTAGCCTCCCTTTCCAGGCCTACAACTCTCTTTTCCACGGTGGCAGCAGGAAAATTCTTACAAATCTGGCAGTCTGCATTGAGGTGGTCAAACCCCAGACAATATACACAAGTGGTGTGTGGGTCAGCCTTAGCAAAGGCTTCCCCACAGAGACCACAGTGTTGAAACCCAGTGGGCCGGTTTTCTTTGGGTTTCTCAGACATAGTGCCAGCCTAACCAAACTTGCCCGTTAATGGCAATCCGTCAAGCAAGACTCACTTATCGGTTCCCAGCCGTGTCACGGGCCGTGGAAAAAACCGTAATGAAATCCGTTTTTTAGAACCGATAAGAACCGGGAACCGCACTGTAAAGGACTAGAAAGTCTATAAAAAACAACCTGATCAGTTCAAACTGAACCGAAAACACGTTTACAAGTTCCACACAGAAGAAAATAAATGTAAGCCTATCTATTACTTACGATACCACAGGCAGAGCTTGAACCGACCGGTTGCGGTTTAATTTCGGTTAATAAACCGAAAAAATAAAACTTTTAACCGACAAACGAACTGAGCAGAAGGAGAAATCTCCGGAGCGACTGTTCAGTGAGGCGGAGTAAAGAATCTGACAGTTTGAGTTTGAGCATCAACAGACAGAGTGTTCAACCGAGCTTGCGCTCAAGGTTCCATGCCTTGCATGGAAAGTTAACTCTTTCACCTCCGGAGCAGTTCTAACCTGGGGTTATACTGCATATGTCATAATATAGCAAGACTTCATGTTGTTTGAACAGGGCGGAAGGGTCCAGGCCCTTGCCCTGACACCAAATGGAGAATCTCTTCCATTTGAAGGCATAGCATTTCCTGGTCGACATACGGGATGCCTCAACAACACTGAGACCTTGTCGGAAAGACCCAAGGCCTGGAACTCTAGCTGCTCAGGAACCAGGCCGTCAGGTGCAGGGATTGAAGGTCCAGATGGAATACCTTCCCCTGATTGACTAAGATCAGGTCCGGGCAGGCTGGAAGCCGCCTCGGGAGCCTGGAGCTGAGACTGAGGAGATCTGGATACCAAAACTGGCGGGGCCAGTCTGGGGCTACCGGAATCACCTGTGCCTTGTCCCTCCTCGCCTTGAGAAGCACCTTGTGGATTAAGGGAAATGGGGGAAGGCGTAGAAGAGGCCCAGGGTCCATGGCCTCGAGAAGGCATCCCCCTGCAGAGAGCCCTGCTGAAGGGGGTGGGCATGAAACAGTCTCCGCTTCGCATTCTCCTTGGAGGCAAACAGGTCTATCTGAGGCATGCCCCAGTGGGAGAACAGATCTTGTACTACCTCCAGCAGGAGAGACCACTCGTGGGACGCAGCCCTTATCTGGCTTAGGGCATCGGCCAGAATGTTGGAGGCTCCTGCCACATGGATGGCAAGGAGATCCGCCTCCACGCTGCGCACGAGTGACCAACTGCGGAGAGCTTCCCTGCACAGAGGCATGGAGCGCGTCCCATCCTGGCGGTTTAGGCAGTACATGGTCGTGGTATTGTCCATCTGGACCTGGACCACTTGACCCCGCAGAAACGGAGCGAAGGCGGTGAGGGCTAGATGAACCGCTCGAAGCTCCAGCAGGTTGATGTGACATCGGGACTCCCGACGGGACCAGAGGCCGTGCGCTCTGTGTTCCCCCAGATGGGCACCACAACCCATCAGAGAAGCATCGGTTGATAGAGGCCGTCGGCCCGGGGTGGACGAACGGGATGCCATCCTGCAGATGTGCTGGTACGGTCCACCACTGGAGGGCGTTCCACATCCCCTGGATCACTGTCACTAGCTGATCCAAGGGATCGGAGTGCTGTGACCACTGACTGGCCAGCCCCCACTGAAGGGGACGCATGTACCAACGAGGCCAACGGACCACACTGGTGCAGGCCGCCATGAGGCCCAGGAGGCGCAGGAAGTCCCGGGCAGGGCGCAATTGCCCAACCTGAAATGATTGGGCAAAGGAGGAAAGAACCTCGGCCCTGTCCGCCGGGAGCTGTGCTCTGGCTCGTAGAGGGTCAAGCTCTGCCCAGATGAATTGTATCACCTGCTTTGGCACGAGTTCCGACTTGGCCTCGTTGATGAGGAGGCCAACCTGAGAGCAAACCTGGAGGGCCAGATCTCTGAACCGCTCCACCTCCATTCTGGAGGAGAGAGCTGCAATCAGCCAGTCGTCCAGGTAGGGGTACACCTGGACCCTTTGGTGCCGCAGGAATGCTGTCACCACTGCCATGCATTTGGTGAAGACCCTGGGGGCTAGGGAAAGGCCAAAGGGCATGGCCCGGAACTCGTAGAGGGATCCCTCTGCCCTGAAGTGGAGGAATCTCTGGTGGGACGGACGGATTGGGATGTGAAAGAACGCGTCCTGGAGGTCCAGAGAACAGAACCATACACCTCGTACCAAGGATGGAATTATCTGAGCCAGAGTGACCATCCTGAAGGTTCGAGACCTTAGGAAGTAACTGGACACAAACCCCGGGTCTAGTGGAGGATCCACCATCTTACTGATCACCTCTTTTTTGAGGAGCAGGATGATGTCAGCTCTGCGTGCCGACAGAGAGGCTGCAGACCCCGTAGCCCCCCCGAGGGGCGATGGCTCGGAAGGGCAGGGCCTGCTCGAACTCCAGGGGCAGGCCCTTTCCTACCACCTCCAACACCCAGCGGTCCGTGGTGATAGCGGACCAGGCAGAAAGGAAGTGGCGGAGCCGTCCCCCCACGGGGGGAACCCAGGGGGGAGTGACGAGGCTGGGGGTGACACCTCAACCCATCACTGGGCAGGTTTGGAGGAGGGACCGGCCGAGGGACCTCCTGGGCCTTTTCCTCCCTGCTTCCTATTAGAGGAAGCCGCAGGCTTGGCTTTGGGATGCCGAGCGCGAGCCTGCTGGCCCTGATGCTGGTTGCTGTTGGGCCGGACGTGCCGCAGGCGCAGAAGGGCGAAAGGACTTATGTTGTTGACAACGGCCCTTGTCCTTCTGGGCGGAGGTGACAGAGTCCAGGGTAGCACTGGACTTTTCGATCCGCTGGAGGTGGCCTTCCACTCCAGGGCCGAAGAGGTCAGTCCCCAGGAAGGGGACATCCGCCAGTTTATGCTGGGTATCCGCCGTGAAGGTGGATATCCTCAGCCATGCCCTGTGGCGCATGGCCACTGCGGCCGCAACTGATCTGGCACAGGAGTCTCCAATGTGCAGAGCCATTTGTAGCTGCTGCTTTGCCACCGCCCTTCCCTGATCCCGCACCTGCTTGACCGTGGTCCGCAGGTCGGCCGAGAGATGAGGGATCACCTCATCCAGGGAGCCCATGAGGGCATGGGAGAAGTGTGCCATCAGCACGGCCGAGCTGGCCTGGAGGAGGCCAAGGGAGGATACTGCGTACACCTTGCACCCGGCATAGTCCAGCTTTTTGGACTACTTGTCGGGGGGATTATCCACATCCCTAGCGTTCCTGGAACGCCGGAAAATGCTATCGGTGACCAACCTCTCGGCAGAGGAGTGCTTCGAAAAACCGAACAAGGAGCCGGTAGGGAACACATACTTCCTGGCCGAAGACGCAGGACAGGAAGCCGGTCGCTGCCAAAGCTCCAAGGCTGGGCCAACAATGGCTTTAGCCACCAGAAAGGCCTCCGTGGGCGAATCCCCTCGGTCCAGTATCTCCGTCAGGGGATACTTGGCCCGTTTGGATACGGGCTCGAGTTGCATCCCGGTGGACTCAGAGATGAGCCGAAGCAAACCCATAAAAGACGATGGGCTCTTGTCCATCGACTGTCCCCCCGAGGACTCCAGGTCAAGGGGCCTGGAAAACAGGGAGGAGTCGGAGGGGGAGGACTCCGAGGAGTCAGCGAAGAGCTGCCTGGGGCCTGAGCCACCCTCCACCTGCCGAGGACGGTTGGGAGTGAGGGTGACCGACAACCTATGGGGCAGACCCTGACCCGACTAAGAGTCCTTGGTCGGCGCCCCAGATTTCGGTTGTGGAGACGGAGGTTCCACCACAATCGGTGGGGCATCTGGCTTCGGCCGAACAACTGGCCCAGGCTTGGGCACCTTGACTACCACAAGGGGTTGTTTCGGCCGTTCGGGTGACAGCCACTTGATGGCCGGGGAAGGCAACGGCGTCGGCTTGTTCCCAGACAGAAGTAACTGCTGCCACATTAGGTCTTCGTAGCATCAACACAATTTGCGAAGCCTCTCCTCTTCGAGGAGGAAGACTAGGATAATGGCGCCGCCGCTTACTTCGGTGCCGAGACCGAGACCACCAATGTCAGCGGGATCGGCTGGACCAAGACGAGGTCCGAGACCGAGACCCTCGGTGTTTCCGAGGGCAGGTCTGGGAAAGGGCGGGGGATACCCGCTCTTCCCTCGGCTCGGGAGCCTTGACCGGGAACTCCGGCACGGGAGGCGCAGGCAAGTCCTCGGTCTCCACCAGAGGAACCGGTGAAGAAGGGTTGGGAGCTTCACCAGTCGACAGCCCATCCAACGAGTCAAGAAAAATCTCGACCGCGTCGACTGGCGTCTCGGCCGGCTGACCTGACTGGGACACTGTGAAGCCAGCGGCCTTAGCCGCAACCTCGACCGAAGTCAAGTGTCGACTGTCTGGGGAAGGGGACCTCTCCGCTCCAACGAACGCCCGACGTGGGCCTTACTTTGAGTCCTTGACCGAGAAGAGGGTCCCGATGGCCCTCTACTGTGAAAGGGATTGGCAAAGCTCCTTAAAAGAAGCTGTGTAGGAGGATCCCAGAGAGAATGGGATAAATGCCGCGACCGAGGAAGATGAAGATGCGGCCTGGACCACCTCTTCCTCGAGGGCGATGATCTGCTCAAGTTGCTCAGCCGAGCCAACCCCTGGACACCGCCCAACAGGCCTCCTTGGACTTCACCGCCGGGTAGCGCTTCTCGGGGCACCCAAGCTGTAACCGGGCAGCGCAGTCTTCCAGGACGTTGGCCAAAAACGAACGGCATAGCTCGTAGGCCTGCGGGTCATGATCTAGGCCAAGGCAGTCGCGCGAGAGTAACTATACCGAAGTCTTGAAAACTTAAGAATCAGTTTCGGGCGAACCGAAGAATTAGGATCCAGTCTATACGCAGAGCGTTAAGGAGGGAACCTGAGCTTACAAGCGGTAAGGAAGATCTGGCGTCATGGGGCGGAGCCGAGAGTTTTACCACCCGGTTGGGTGGGAGGAGCCAGCTTGAAGACCTTCCAGCAATATTTAAAGCTTCAAGGAACCTGCCAGACAGTGTGGATGAACAACATATCCACGTCCCTAGAACTTAGGATTTGTCCTGAGGACCGCCCAGTCCTTGTGGAAAATAAGAGAAGGCTCTTTACAAACCAGAGCATGAAGCTCCTAAATCCTTCAGATGGAGGTTCCCTTTTAGAAAAGGTTTCTGAGACCTTCAACTGAGCCATGGGTTTACCATCCACCAGCTCATGGTATGCCAAAATTGCTGAAAGGTGGACCTTCAAGGAAGATTATGACAGACCTGAGTCTGACAGATGAAGGAGGTATTCCATGACTCGTGGGGCAGAACAAGAAAAGGGTTCCACTTCTTGGAGGTCGCCCAGATGTTTCCAGATGGCATAAGTGGAATGAGTGGAGGGTTTTCTAGCCTCTAAAAGAACCTGAGCTACTCGAGAGGAGACCCCAAAGTGAGAAATCGCCATGTCTGCAGGAGCCACGAGTGAAGATGCAGGGTCCCGAGCCCCGGATGAACAAGGCGACCTTGATCCTGAGTCAAGAGGTCATGGGTCACTGGAAGTGATAGCTGTTGTAGCAGCAGGAACCAAATTTGTCTCAGCCAGAGAGGGGCGATGAGAATCATCCTCGCCTTCTCTGCCTGAAGCTTCAGAAGGACCCTCAGGAGAATGGGAAACAGCGGGAACGCATACAAAAATTTCCCTGTCCAGGAGAGAGACAGCGCATCGTGCCAGAAAGCACCATGCTCTGGAACGAGCAAACACTGGGATGTTTTGCGTTGTATTGGGAGGCAAAAAGGTCGATTTCCGGATGCCCCCATCTTAGGAAGAGAGATTGTGCCACTTCCTGATTTAATTCCCATTTGTGAGTTAGGGTCCGAGACCTGCTGAGACTGTCAGGACATTCTGAATGCCTGGAACATGCACGGCCAACTAGGGCCAGATCGTGCTGGACCACCCAGTTCCACACTGGCATCGCCTCCTTACACAGGGGATTCGAGCGAGTTTTTCCTCGTTTCTTGAGGTACCAAACTTCCGACATATTGTAAGTTTGGACCAGCAGTGATCCCTTGGGAAGGAGGGTCTGGAAGGCCTATAAGGCTTACAATACCACCCTCATCTCCAGAAAGTTGATGTGTAATGATGCCTCCAAGCTGGACCACAGTCCTTGAGCTTGGTGCTCCCCTAGATGTGCTCCCCATCCCATGTTCGATGCATCTGTAGTTAGGGATGCCAGAGGAGCTGGGCTCCTGAAAGGAAGACCCAAGAAAAGGTTGCAGTGGCCCCTCCACCACAGCAATACTTTCTGAACTGCTGACGACACCAGGACCAGATGGTCCAGGTCGTCTAGGAGTTGATCCCACTGCACCCGCAAAGACCACTGAGTAACTCTCATGTGGAGCCTCGCCAGGGGAACAGTAGTGATGGAGGCTGCCATCAGGCCAAGAAGGCGGAGGATCTCCCAGGCCGGGATGGTCCTGGACGAAGCCACCCACAAAGCCTGATGGATCAGGGTCTCCACCCTATCTGGAGAAAGGAAGGCTCTGCATTGGACCGTATCCAAAACCGCCTCAATGAATTGTAGTCTTTGCGATGGGGTCATGAATAACTTGGGAATACTGACAGTAATCCCCAGTCTGCCAAAGAGGTCCAGGGTAAAGGAGAGAGCCTCCAGTAAAGAATCCCTGGACAGGGCTGAAATCAGCCAATCGTCCAAGTAAGGGAAAACCGCAATACCCTGGCGGCGTAGAGAGGCCGCCACCACCGCTAGGCACTTGGTAAACACCCAAGGTGCCAAGGACAGACCAAAAGGGAGTGGCCGAAACTCTAAGTGCTCCCATTGGAATTGGAACTGCAGGAAACGGCGGCTGCTGGGGAAGATCGGGATGTGCAGGTAAGCATCCTGCATGTCCGGAACGCACAAAATACAATTATGTAAGAACTTACCATAACAGTAGATCTTCGAGAGAGGTTCTTGCAGTAGGTAAATGCGGGAGTTGGGCGCCGCACGAGCCACACTTGTTTTTGTGCTCAGACGTGGTAGGGGACGACATACACAGCAGGTAAGAGAATCCTGACGAATATATTAGAAAAAAAAAAAAAAAAAAAAAAAAAAAAAAAATCGAAAAAACCGATGGTATAACTACCGGCGACGATTCACTGACGAGCAGTGGAACTTAACCGCGAGGCGTTGTCTAAAGCAAACAGCGGGAAAGAACTGGAAGGCAGGCGTGAGAGACCGCCCCTTTATACCGACGTCGCCTGACGCCGGTCACCTGACGTAGGGGCGGTCCCTCGCCAGAGACTGCTAGCTAGAAATTTTTCCGTGGGGTCCTGACGCCTGCCGGCTTCAGTCCTATATGTAATTACCTACTGCAAGAGCCCTCTCGAAGTACGATCCAATGATTCTCCAGAAGGAGTGGAAGGCGACTCTGGAGCGTCAGCATCCTGAACTTTTTGTACTCGACAAAGCGATTGAGGCTGCTCAAGTCGAGAATAGGTTTGAAGTCTCCCGTCTTTTTTGGAACCAGGAAAAAATGGCAGTAGAACCCCCTGCCCCTTTGCCGGAGGAGAACACGCTCGATTGCTTCCTTGAGCAAGAGGCTCTGAACTTCTCGAACGAGAACAGCTTGATCCCTGGAGCAAGAAGACCTTTTTGGCGGAGATTCTGGAGGAATTTCCAGAAACTGTATAGTGCGTCCGTCAGACACCAACTGCAGGACCCATGTGTCGGAGGTTATCGCCTTCTGTTCCTGCGCATGGCGGGCGAACCTCCCCCCCCCACCTGCTCGTCGTAAGACTGAGAGTTAGTGGGGACAGGGAGTCAGGAAGTGGCAGGACGTTTAGGGGGAGGACCTCCTGAATGTCTCTGGTTCTTGGAGGCAGGAGGAGTGGCAGAACTCGTGGCCTTGTGTTTGCCCTGGTGCCGAGCCGGGGCCCGCTTCCTCTGCCTCCAGGTCCTTTTCCAAAAGAACTGTTGCTGCTGTTGAGTGCCCAATCAGTACATGAACCTTACTGACCTTAGGGAGAGACCTCTGTCCTGGAGATCCGTAATAATGTCTTTGGTGTCGCCGCCAAAAAGCCCCACGCCCCGGAAGGGGGCGTCCTGAATCATAGACTGTACCTCGTTGGCGAGGCCAGAGATGCGGAGCCAGGAATGCCGCCTTAAGGCGACGGCAGTTGCCGCAGCACGAGCTACAGAATCAACGGAGTAGTATGTGGCTCACAAAGCATGCCTACAGGAGAAATGAGAGGCGCAAAGATCCTTGGCAAGCTCCTCCTTGAGGCTCGAGGGCTCCACCGACTGGACTTGGGCCTCTAACCTGGCTAAGGTAGCTTTTTGGTGTGACAACATGTGGGCCACATAGCTGAGGGATATGAGCGCACATGTGGCTGAAGCATAAACTTTTCTGCCGAACTGGTCCATCTACCTTGACTCTTTGTCTGGAGGAGAGGTGCTCATGTGCTTGGGTGCAGTGGAGCGATCGTGAGCAGCTGAAATGATGACGGAGTCCGCCTTAGGATGCGCCTTAAGAAAAGGAGCTTCCTTCGGCGCCCAGTAAGTCCTATCCGCCCTCTTGGGGACAGCCAGGAGAGAATGAGGCATCTGCCAAACTGTAGAGGTGAGGTCCTGGGGAGATCCAATCCAGGGAGGAATGGGGACTGGAGACCGAGACTCTTAGTCCAGATGTTCAGCTAGTCTCAGTCTCATGGGGTCTTGATCCTCAGACTCCCAGTTGAAGAAATCTTTCATGGACCTTAGAAGATCCGAGAAGGCAGGGTCCTCGGGGACTTGGGGAAACCTTGCCTTTCGGACCTTCGGCTTCCTCCAAGGCATCCTCCACCAGGCTCATCGGCATCCTCATCATTGTCTGCCCCCTTGTCAGGAAGATCACGAATGTCCGGAAGGGCAATGACCTGATGTGCCGTCCTAGAGAGGTGTACCGTGGACGGAGAAGAGCTCCTCAGGTATGCAGAACTTGGAAAGCATGGAAGTGGGAGTCTTGTCTCCAGGTCTGACACCAATTCTGAGCGTGCCCCTTGCCACCAAGACTGGATTAAGGTCTTGAAGTCCAGCATAGCCAGAAGAGGTGGAGGGAGGAACCATATCGGACCCATTGTAATGTAAATCGCCAGGAGATCCAGCGTTGGAGGGGCTGGCGTCTGGGCCAGACGAAGGGGGCCCGACGGCGGGACTGGGTCTGGCGCCGGAGCCAGGTGCTGGGGCAGACTACTGGGCCCTGGTTGTGGAATAGTCTGAGTATCCAGCGTCGGAATTGGAATCGCCGGATCAGACAGTGGGATCGGGGGCCTGGGATATTAGTCTGTTCCGAAGGGATCCCACCTGGAGCAGGGGCCTCCACTGTCAGGCCAGATGGCTGAGGAGGAGCCTCCTTCCCCGTGACCCCATCAGGGAAGCGCGGGACTGACCCCAAGGAATGGTCAAGGGGTTCCGCACCGTCTTCACCTGAGGTACCCGCCTGAGAAGGAGAGGGCATAGGCGAAGGAAGGGGCATTCTCCCCCTGGTTCTGCCGGACGTCGGGTGAGGTGCCGTAAGGCCCCGATGGGAGAACCACACCTGAGCGAACACTGGAGTCGGACATCTTACCAGACAGAGCCGGGCGGGCGAGGAGCCACCCGGCTGACTTATTGGCTGGTGCCGGGTGGGTTCCCGAAGGCTGGGGAACCGTCTTACCGACGGCCTGGCAGTCCCCGGAGGCCGATGTAGCGGCCATAACTGTGCAGCAGTTGGAGGAGCAGATGGTCGACTGACCCGTAGAAGATTTTTCAGACTTACCATCCGAAGTCTTCTTAGGCAGCGGTTCAGAGGTGGCGTTGCTCGTTGAGGGCTGCGAGGCCTCAGGTTGGTCCATGAAGCGCTCCCGCAATTTCTCCTTGCGGTGTTTCTTGGAGGGAGAGGATTTCTTTTATAAGAGGCCTCTCTGATGCAGTCCATTTGCTTCTCTAATGAAACTAGGCGGACTTTTAGAAGGTGGGCCTCCAAAGCTTGCTGTCTCCGCTTTTTGGTGGCCTGATTAAATGTTTGGCACTCCAAGCAGGGTGAGACAGGATGGTCTGGGCCCAGACAACAGATGACCATGCTTATGAGGGATCTGCATGCCGCAGGACGAGCACTTCTTGGGTGAAGACATTAAGCAAATGTAGAATTCGTAAGAAAAAATTTAGCGAAGGAAAAAACAATCCGATGCACGCACTAACACGACGATCGCTGTATGGAAGCCTGCAATGCGAATGATACGAGGCGACGGTGGGAAACAACTGGAGGGCAGGCGTGGGGACCGCCATTATATATACGGCCATGCTGACGTCGGTCACGTGACATCGGGTGGGCAGTCCTCCATCAGGGATTGCTAGAAAAGTCTGCCAGGTGGCGCCAGTCCTATATGTTATGACCTACTGAAGGAACTCTCTTGAAGTAAGATGTCACATTTTAGCTTACAACCGATTCTAAACAAAAATATAAGTGTCATGTTAATACTGGTATGATCCTCTACCTGTAGAAAATTCTATAATGCGGTCCACGACAGTTTCCGTAGGAAGCCTCCCTGCACTCAAGACAAATAACAGCGAACACCCACCCCTCCCTCAGGATCCGCCTGAGGCCCCCCACACTGAATCAGGTATCCAGTTCCTGCTGACACAGGACAAGAGGGCCAGGTAGCAAACACCCACCCCTCCCTCAGGATCCGCCCGAGGCACCCCATGCTGAATCAGGTACAGACCACGGCCATTTTGGTGAGCCTGCTACAGACTGTTTTTCACTTGCACAGGTGCTCTTGGCAGAAAGACTGTAGGAGAGCCGGGCAAGGTGCTGATTCGGACCAAAGAGCTGGACCCCACTGAAAATGAGTCTAACCACTCAAAGGGTTATCCTTTTCCTGAATTTACAAGAAATAAACTACAACAAAAACAGCAACGAGAACAGTCTAAATGCAGAGATGAGAAGGGGGCTGAATGCCCGTGTATAGAACAATTGTCTAACATACAATGTGTAGCATAGTGTGTTGTAAGCAGGAGTAAGGAGCCAGAATGAAAAGGAAAAGAAAAAAGAGGAACAGGGAACAAGTGAGCTGGCAGTGAGCAGCAAACAAGGTCTGTGCCTATTTAGAGTACTTTACTTCGATAACAGCAGGGACTGTAGCAGTATGACTGTTTCGTCATGCACTGTGCCAGAATGGATTAATTGATAAAATGGGAGCAGATAACCTACCAGAATCTAGTAGTGAAGACAGTTAAGCTAGGTGTCTGTGCCTGAATTGTAATTAGTGACTGTTTGCCTAAATTGCCTAAGTGGGGAAGGGAAAGTGAAGAATTACAATTGTATGTCGGAGGACTCATGACGGCACTAGATAAATATTCGCAGCTTGGGTAAAAAGCTGAAAAGCAGTAGAATATAGTCAGCTGGGGAAAATGGTTAAAAAAGAAGTCGCATATAACTTGAACAGCACATGTAGACTTGCATAGAGACTGCAATCCTGGTGAACCAAAAGACAGAAGACAAGGGGAAAAGAGAATACAGGGGGGCCGTCCCGGTGGCGCCAAGGGTTGAGGCGCTGGACGCCACACCTCGCTCCACGCTGGAGACCCGGGTTCGGGAACGGACTTCGGTCGCCGGGAGTTGGCAGGGGCAGAGAGGGATTAAGCGTCCGAAAGACTGCTCTTCCTCTCCGGGGTGTTTCAGTGGTCGGCGTGTTGGTGCCCTAGCGAAGGCCGTGGGGCAATGCACCGACGCTGCACTTTGGGGAGTGAGTTGGAGCACAGCGCCAGGTAATTGCACCCCCACTTACGCAAGCCACCAGTAAAGAGGAAAAAATGGCGAATTATTGCAGCGGCTTGATGGCCCTCTACGGGACGCCCGACCTTGGAAGCACCACTGCGGATGCTGGATCCGGTCTCAGCAGGGAGTGAGGGGGACTCTCTGCCACCCCGCTGCGGGGTAATTGGCAGTGGGGGATCTACATGGGGCTGCAGCAAACCGGACGGTGGCCAGATGAATGGGATGCCAGGACGTGTTGGGCAGATCGGGAGCCACAGGTAAAAAGTACTAGCTAAAAAAAAAAAAGGAGAATACAAGGGTGCATGTTACTTACAGCTTGTGACTTCAAATTGCAGGGACGCCATGCAGATGGGAGAAAGTGGTCTGGGTCACTAGAACACCATTTTGGCTACATGAAGGACTAAGCTCCTCTCCCCCCACCCAATCTCTCTCACTAGTCGACTATCTAGGTGAGCCTGCTACAGATTGTTTTTTTTTGCTCACACAGGCGCTCACGGAGTGGCACCATGCGAACCACCCACCTGCCCTGGGTGGTCCCACTTTTAACTGATTCGACCTCCTGCTCTGAGCCAATTGTGAACGCCCTTCCCCACCCTCCAATAATCACTCGGACTGCCCATTCTTTTCTTCCCAGAGAGCAGCAAACCTCCCCACTGTGGGCAGCAAATCCTCCCAGAGGCCAGCAGTAACTAGACAGAATAAAAGCGCAGGAAATCGCTGGTCTGGACTAGGCTAGTCACTGAATCACTGCTCGTTTCTGTACCACACTATATCAGATAGCCAGATTATCACAGAGGAAAGCAATTAAGCGATACAACACTTTAACGGAACTGGGGAACCAAATAGCTGAGTAAACCTGATCAACATACAAATACACCATGGACCGTTCCCCCTCAACACATAATCCAAAATGATTATTCTACTTGGACTCCTGTTACTACCCCTCCCCATCAGTAATGTACTTAATCACCCAGTGGAAACTGGCTGGCAAACAGGTACCCCTTTAAATGTTACTGTAGTGAATTCTGTCACCCTCAGTGATCGCCATCAAACCGTAACCAATTCACCACCCCTCCCCCCTTATGCCCTCTGACAGCCACTATAAGCAATACCATGCATGAACAATACACTAGCCACCAATACTACACCTTTACCTCTAGCTTCCTCGCTGTAATTCAACCTAGACATAGGTCGAGCCGGCAGCACGCAGCTAGGACACGCAACCGCAGGAGGCTGATACTCCTGGCTCCTTATCTCAGGAAATGTCCACCCAAACCCTGGTCCCACATGTGACTCAGGGACTGCATCCAGACAGGAGGGTAACCTCAAGATAGCATCGTTCAATATTGGAAGTCTGCTCCCTAAGTTACCTCTCCTAGGGGCATGGGTTGAACATGTCCAATCTGACCTACCTGCCATCACAGAAACGAGGTTGACCAATAAAATAACTGACCCAGAGATTGCTTAGCCTGGTTACAACGTCTTCAGGCAGGACAGAGTGGGTAAAAGAGGAGGTGGGTGCCTCATTTACCTATTCACTAGGCTCCAAGCACAGAAACTGCTGAGGAATCCAATTATCAACCAGTGTGAGTTCCTGACCATCCAAATCCAACAGGGCAGGGGGCTGCACTCACTCAATGTAATGACAGTCTACATTCCCCCTGGTAAGCACACACTAGGTATGGAAGCCTTTCCAAGCTAATATTCCCAGACATGCCCAACTGGTGACTATTATACTAGGGGATTTCAATATAAACTGGACATCCAAGTCTAGCATAGTGTATAAGGATCTTATCTCTAGCCTATTCCTGACACAAGTAGTTGGAGAACGCACAAACGAACACACACACACACACACACACACACACGTTAACTACAGGACAGAACCAAAACCTCGTTGACTAGGTTCTGACCACTCACCCAGAGTGGTTTATCAATGTCCAGGTACTGCCAGATGATATCAGTGACCATTCACCCATACTGTGTGAGTAGTCTGCACAACCCCAAAAGATACTCCCTAAAACAATAACCCACAGGCTCCTCCATGCTAATCAGATTGCATCATTTAAAACCATGGTTCCTCGTTAGAGCCACAGGGACCACTAGAGACCCACAAAGGTACCGTGAAGCCCGTAACAAATCCACTAATCAGGAAGGCAAAAGATGACTTCCACAATACCCGGCAAAGGCACAGTTGAGGGGCATGGGAAGAAATTCTGGCAGTGCATAAACGACAAACGGCTGAAGTGACCGGTCTCCCCCCAGCTGCACTCATCAACAACTCCCAGGTACGATCAATCCCATCAGACATAGCAAATACTTTCAACAATGCATTCACCAACCTATCCGCGGTACTGCCTACTGGTTTGGGAACCCTAGATGATGGTGCTGAAGGGACTGGGCAGCAGGGCAGTAATACCCCAAAATTCTACTTTAAGCAGGTCTCCACCAAAGTAACAATCAAACACCTAAAAAAGGATTCTTGGTAAAATAAGAGTGGGCAGCGATAACATTCACATGGTACTACTAGGGTATGTCCTTGAAGAGGTGGCCTTGCCCCTGACAAAGATTTTCAGCATCTCTCTGCGGTTCTACCAATTTTCCCAGATCTGGAAAGCAGCCATAGTTACACCAGTGCATAAGGGTGGGAATAGGTCAAGCATGGCAAACTACAGGACCATTTCTATACTCTCCTCTCTGTCAAAAACACTGGAAAGAATAGTATCGATCAGCTGGTCTCCTACCTTGGGAAGTACAACCTGCTGTGTTGCAGGTTATCAGCATCCTGAAGGGGCTCTTCGGGATCGGCTCCCCACCTCTTCTTACCCCTTTCTGCCTGTAGTAACCAGTTCGGCATACAGGGCCCCAACCTGGTACAATGCTCTAAGCCTACCTACTCTATCCTCCACATCTCTTGGGCTTTCAAATCCATGCTCTATGCCCACCTCTCTGCCACCAGCACCTGTGACTGCTTTGATTAAAGACTTATTCCTCCGCTGACCATCCCTAAATCATGGCCTATCATCTTTGGCCATAGAACCCGTTAATACCACTAACTACTCCTGTCTGCCTCCGCAATCTCTCTTCTACTTTCCCTCTTTCCTCCCTTCTCTCCCTCTAGTTTCCCTACTCTACTCTTCCCTGAATGCCTCCAATTATCTCTCTCTCCTTGAAAAGTAGTTTGTTTTGAATTATTACTGCCTTGGAAACTGGTAAACAAATTTCTTATGTAACTTTTTCCTTTCTGTTAATACATGTAATGTTTTTGTTTGTTTGATGTTCTATGTGACATGGAACCTTTGTAAAAGAGCCCTGGCTCAAAGGTATTAATTCCTAGGCCAATAAACTAAACTAAACTAACCCTTCTGCAAATTTCCTCCATCCCCTTGGCTCTCCTCTAAATCCTCCCTATTCCTTTCTGCAAATTTCTACCATCCCCTTGGCTCTCCCCTAAATCCTTCCTATTCCCTTCCAGCCTTTCCCCGCCCCCTCGCAGGGTTCTCACCATCCTGGAGGGATCCAACTTCGCCCTTATTTACGTACCCTCCCAAACTTCCGGTTCTCATTGAGAATCCCCACCGCCACTAGCAGTCTTAGACCCCTTGCAGGGCTCTCAGCATCCTGGAGGGGCCCATGGGTTCGGCTTTCTCCACCCCCTCCGCCCTCCACCTCCCATTATGGCACTCATCACCTACCTGTCACAGTCCCCCTCTCCCTCTGGCACTTTATGAATCGTCTCAAATGAATGCACTTACTTTTCCCTAATCTTCTTTACTCTGTATATATCTAATTGTTCCCTTACTACTAGTTATCTTCTGTATAGATACTCACCTGTGTTACTCGTTTTCCCCTCCCACTTATGCTATATTGCCATCTGCTAATTGCCTACTGTTTTATTCACTGTATGTAACTGTTGTCTCGTGTACCTTGAATGTGTAACGGTTTATCCACTTTGCACCCCTTCTCCCCAGGTCGCACCGGGAGACAAGTAACTTGTTTAGTGTGCTTTCCTGGTGAAACATTTCAATAAATAAAAATTTTGAAAATTGCACAATACCACAACTATTCTCACTGAATTCACATCCCACCTGCATGAAGCCCTTGACTAAGGACATCTAGTTGGTGCTGCACATGTTGATCTCACCAAGGCATTTGACCTTGTAGATCATCCTCTGCTGTTAAAACTCCAATGCCTTGGCCTCTCTGCTGAGACAGTGTCTTGGTTTTGATGCTACCTCTCTGGACACACGCAGAGGATCAAAATAGATGGGGTGCTCTCTGAAGCAAAGCAGGGCACAGCTGGAGATCCCTAGGGGCCAATACTGGGACCTCTTCCCTTTAGCCTCTTTATTAATGGCCTTCCTGGTGTATGCCCACGTACACAGATGCTGCTCTATGCGGATGATGCAGTAATCTTCAAGAGCAGCCCACAACACCTGGTTGTTACCAAGGAGCTCCAAAGTAGTTT
Source organism: Neoceratodus forsteri (assembly GCA_016271365.2). Classification (NCBI taxonomy): domain Eukaryota; kingdom Metazoa; phylum Chordata; order Ceratodontiformes; family Ceratodontidae; genus Neoceratodus; species Neoceratodus forsteri. The sequence continues at coordinate 268,360,707 of CM028131.1, read as the reverse complement.
CGGTTCCCTTAAGCGATGGTCAGGCAAAATAAGCTTGTACTTACAAAAAAAAAAAAAATCTAAAACCATACCATTTGCTAGAACCCATATCAAAAACAAAGTTTTCCCCTCTGAGCACCCTGAATGCTCAGGGTCTCCCGCTTGAACAGGTGCCCACTTTCAGATACCTGGAGGTCACATCAGACGAGTCTCTCGCCTTCACAGAGCATGTGGACAGTATGGATGGTAAGGCCAACAGAAATCTGGGAGCCCTATTCAGGAAGCGCAAGCTCTCCAATGCAGGGCTCTCTATCCCAGCTACAGAATGGTTCCACTCCTATATGGCAGACCGGTCACAATCAGTCAGAACTGGTAGCTCCACCTCTGCCCCCCCTCCCCGTCACGTCAGGTGTGCTGCAGGGCTCAGTCCTGGGGCCATTCCTGTTCTCAGTATTCCTCAATGACTTGCCCTCTGCCTGTCCACATACATCCATCCACATGTATGCTGACGACATGGTTCTGTATACATCCAGCCCCTCGTCCACTGATGTGGCGACCAGACTCCAGCTGGACTTCAACAATGTCCAGCTCTGGTTTCGCTCAAACCAGCTTTACCTCAATGCCAAAAAAAAAAGTCTCCATGACCTTCGGCACAAGGCAGAGACTTTCACTGCTCCCCAACACCCCGACCTTCCACACCCTCGATGGGACTGCTCTGGAGGTCAGCTCCTCCTTTTGGTATCTCTGGGTCTGGCTTGACCAGCACCTGGACTTTTCTGTTCATATCGATGCCATCCACAAAAAAATACCCCACAGACTGGGTGCCCTCTACCATCAACATGGATGCATCCCACTGCCGGCTCGCCGTGCTATGGTATAGAAAATGACCCTGCCAGTTATCTACTATGGGGATGTAGTCTACAGTGCCGCCCCAAGTCCACCCTGGCCAGACTGGACTCACTCTTCCACACCTTTTGTCGTTTCATCCTCAACTGTCCCTACTTCACCCATCATTGTGCCCTACATTAGTCACTGGGCTTCTCTTCGCGGCAGAATAGTCACCTTACACATTGTGTTCGTTTCACAGCTAAGTTCTGGTCCCAGTCCCTGCCCCCCTATCTCTCCTTGGCACTTTCCACCACTCCTCTTCCAGCTTACTCACTCAGGCACTATGATATCAGACTCTTGTTTATCCCACACATGTCCTCCGCTACAGGTCAGTCAGCCTTCTATTATCGTATGCCTAAGCTGTGGAACTCCCTCCCTGCAGATATTCGGCACGCCCCCTCCACTCGGTATCTCGATGCTCGCTTCACTGATCACTTCTCCACTTACACATGCATATAACTAAAAGCTGCTCCTAGTCCTCCTCCTCTACTGTAGTTATTGCTCAATACTGTAATTGCTCTATTGTACTGTACACCTGCACTGTTCTTATGCACCTTGCTGTATGTACCACACCTAAACTGCTATTCCTTTCTTTTTTCTAGATCTGCCTAGGCTGTGCCTGCTCATTTGTTTATTACTGTCCGCCTACTACTGTTTAACTGAATTGTATTTTAGTGTATTGTATTTAGTGTACTGTATTGTACTCCCACCGCCCCTTCCCCCCAGGACGCACCTGGGATCGAGCAGTACTCTGCTCAGTGTGCCTTCCTGGTTCAACTCTTAAATAAATAAACCTAACACATGAGGCCAGGACTTTAGCCATAACAAGCTCTGTCCTCCTTTTCATTGATTACGGGTTAGCAGTATATGGAGCCGCATCTGATACTGTCAAACAGGGTGAGGGTAGTGCTCAATAAAGCTTGTTGTTTCGTCACGGGCTCAAGACGCTCACTCACACACACACACACACACACACACACACACACTACTGTACCTTTTTTCCTCTTGGGTCGGTTCTTATGTAAACATATATAAAGTACCAGAGTATCCTATTGGCTAAAAAAAAGCACTAGGTGGCCTTGCTCCCCCTGCCTTGGCATCACTCTTCCAACCTGTTCACAATCCGTATATCACTAGGAGTACGGCAAGGCATGCACTGATAGTCCCCAAATGTAGAACCAACCAGGGCCAACGAGCTTCTGCCACCAGAGCTGCGCATTGGCTAAACAGCCTCCCCACCTCCATCTCTGTGCTACCAAAAATGTCTCTGTTTAAGAGAGCCCCTAAAGAAAGAACTCACCCAAGAATCAAAATGTAGATGCCTATCCTAACCCTACCCAATGCCTTACCCCATCAACAGCCTTGCCCATCAGTGTTCCCTCCTTCCTAGCTCCATTCCACCTCATTTCCCTTCCTGCCGTCTCCTTCTACCTTCCTTACACCTCCATCCTAACCTTACAATATATTTATAAATTCTTTGGTAATCTACAGAGTTGCCATACCCATAATTGTAACAGTTGTTTGTTATGCCTGTAATCTGTGTAATGTATGTATGAACAAATGTTCGTTTATCGCCTGTATTTAATCCGTTTTGTTATAACACTTGATGTGGAACCTTTGCAAATCAGCACTTAGCTCAAAGATCTTTCTGATGTACAAATACATAAATCCATATTGGTTTACTCCAGAGGCCCTAAATCTCGCATCCAGCGTTCAGTGGTGTCTCTTGTTGATCACGGTATCGTAGTCTACGGCTCAGCTATGGACACAGCCCTTCACTGTATAAAGGTTGCCCTAAATAAAGCCTTTCGACTCTTAACTGGTTCCCCATGGCTTACACATACACGTGACCTATATGACCAGGCTAACTGGCTCCAGTTCATAGATAAGCTCAGGTTCCAGTTGTGCCTTCTGGCCAAAAAAGTGAGTCTGAGCCTCATGCCAAAGGGCGTACAGAAGCTCCTTACTCCCTATGATAACAGCTGTTCCACCAGAAGCTCAGATAGCATGGTCTTTAAAATTCCTAGGTGTCGCACCTCTCTTGGTCAAAGAGCTTTTGCCTACCATGCTCCCACTTTGATTACTAATCGTCCTCCTGCCATCTCCTTGATAACAGCATTAGGCCCCTACAAACGTGAGCTCTGAAAACATCTCAATGCTAACGCTATCTGTGACTGCTTGCCTTAGCCCCTCAGTGCTGTTTTTCCATGTCCCTAAGCAGCTCTCCCTCATGATCACATGGCCCTTAAATCCTGCACTTATTACTTCCCTTCGTCATGTGCCTTAATGTAATCTATCCCTCCCCTCCGTCAAACTCCCCTCTTATGCACCACCCCTTTTCTCCTACTATCCTCTCCCATCTGACTTCAGCCCCAAACCCTCCCCCCCCAAAAAAATTGCTTCGACAAGCCTTCCTGGGCTGATGCTTCCCCACTTCTTGAGTGGGTGTTGGTTGCCCTGGGCTGCTGTAACCCCCGAACATAGCCCTCCAACCTGACAACTCAGTCTGCTGTAGTACCTCCCCTGCTTTACAGGACGACCCCCCCAAGTCTGATTGTTCTCTCTTAAACTGCCATAACCCTCTCACAAACTTGTTGTACGTATAATATAACCTGCTGACTTAGTCTGTTTATGTTTATATTAATACTTAGAGACAAGTACTTGGTATTAGCCTGCACTTACAGCTCTATTGTATACCTATATATTTGTTTTTTTTCCTTTTTTAATCACTGTTACTGTACTTCTGACGTGGAAGAAAAAAACTACTCACCTTAGTAATCTTGTTTCTTCTAATGGAGTCTTGCTATATTATGACATATGCAGTATAACCCCAGGTTAGAACTGCTCCGGAGGTGAAAGAGTTAACTTTCCATGCACGGCATGGAATCTTGAGCGCGAGCTCGGTTGAACACTCTGTCTGTTGTAGCTCAAACAAACTGTCAGATCTTTACGAGCAAAAACTCACTAAGGTTCTGTGTGGAAGCCGTAAACCTACACTAGCCCACTGGCTACTAACTACAAAAGGAAAAAATTACTCACCTTAGTAATGTTGTTTCTTCTAATGGAGTCTTGCTATATTATGACAATTGCAGTTTGTCCCACCATTAGAACTGCTCCGGGTGAAAGGTTAACTTCCATGCCAGGCATGGAACTTGAAAGCGTGAGCTTCGTTAGAAAACTCTGTCTGGAATATTTCAAACTGAAACTGTCAGATCTTTCGAGCAAAACTCACTAAGGTTCTGTGTGGAAGCTGTAACCTACACTAGCCAACTGGCTACTTAAATATTACACATTTTCCTGGTCCCAACACCAAGACTCAAGTCAGGGGACCAGAAAATAAGAAAGATAAGATAAGATAAGATAAGATAAGATAAAATAAAACACAACACCCAAACACCCCAAAAAGGAAGGGGTGGAAAACAAAATGGGCATCAATAAGTGCCAACACTGGACTGCCCACCCCATACCCAAAGTAGAAGTTCTGAGAGGGGCAGGCTGGGGGGGAGGTCATAATATAGCAAGACTCCATTAGAAAAAACAACATTACTAAGGTGAGTAATTTTTTCTTCAAACAACATGAAGTCTTGCTATATTATGACAATTACAGACTACACAGCAGTACCTCCATGGAGGAGGGACAGAACCTACTTAGGGAATAGGCTCTGAAGCACGGCTGTGCCAAACCGAGCATCCCTCTTGGCCTGGATATCCAGGGAGTAATGCTTGGTGAAAGTGTGTACTGTTTTCCAAGTAGCTGCTTGACATATCTCTAAGATAGGGATGTCTCTGGCAGCAGCTAGAGATGCAGCTGTACCTCTGGTAGAGTGAGCCCTCAGGCCTGAAGGGGGAACCTTACCCAGTTTTTGATAGCAAAATTGGATACAAGAGACAATCCACCTGGCAATGGATCTCTTGGTGGCAGGTCTCCCTTTCCCAACCTCACCATAAGTAAGAAATAGTTGGAGGGAGTCAAACCTGTGACCCTTGGTATGCTCTATGTAGTAACTTAGGGCCCTCTTAACATCTAAGCTGTGCAACCTCCTCTCACCAGAGGAGGAATGGTCAGTGAAGAACACTGGAAGAGAAATAGATTGATTAAGGTGGAAATCTGAAACCACCTTAGACAAAACTTCCTGTTAGTCCTGAGGACTACCTTATCCCTGTGAAAGGAAATAAAGTCAGTCTCCACTGACAAAGCTTGTAACTCACTTATGCGCCTGGCAGAAGTGATGGCTACTAGAAACAGTTTTCCAAGTCAGTACATAAGCTCTGTCAAGACAGAGGTTCAAAGGGGGTTGCATCAGCTGAGCAATGCAAACATTAAGATCCCAGGCAGGGGCAGGGTCCCTGAATGGTGGATTGGTATGAAGCAATCCCTGAAAACTTGAAATACAGGGTGAGCAGAAAGAGAAGAGGGCTTCCTGCTGAAATAAAAGCAGAGACAGCTGCCAAATGCACTTTCAGGGTAGCTGGTCTCAGTCCCAAAGAATTAAGATGGACCATATAGTCCAAAACAGTGGGCAAATCAGCAGATTCCGGGGAAATATGCTTCCCAGAACACCATATAGAAAACCTTTTCCATTTGGAGTTATAAGTAGCCCTAGTGGAAGGCTTCCTAGAAGCTTTCAAGATTTCGAGAACACCTTGAGAAAGGTGTAGGTCAGCAAACTCTAACTCCTCAAGAGCCAGGCCTTGAGGTCGAGGGATTTGAGATTCGGATACCAGACTCTCCCCTGGGCACAGGTTAACAGATTGTGGTTCCTGGGGAGACACAGGGGAAGATGGACTGCTAAGGACAGAAGGAGTGGGTACCAGGGCTGCCTGGCCCAGTCTGGAGCAATCAGGATCATCTTGCAGGGCTGAGATCTGATTTTGACTAGCACCTTGAACAGGAGAGGGAAGGGGGGGAAGGCATAGAGACACTTCCCTTCCCAATCAATGAGAAAGGCATCCAGGGGGACTGAGCCCAGCACTGGGGCCTGCAACAAAAAAGTGGAAGTTGATGATTGTCTGGGGCTGCAAAAAGTTCTATCTGAGGGGTGCCCCATCTGGCAAAAACTATCCCCAGTACTCTGGGATCCAGTGACCATTCGTGATGGCCCTGGGAAATCCTGCTGAGAGCATCTGCCAGGACATTGTCCTTGCCTGGGAGGTGAACTGCTACGAGGGAAGTGTTCAGGGAATAAGCCAGAGACCACAACTTCATTGCCTCGGTGCACAAGGCCGAAGACCGAGTGCCCCCTTGTTTGTTGATGTACCACATTGTAGTGGTGTTATCTGTTCTGACCTGTACCACTTTGTTATGAACAGATGCAGAAAAAACCTGAAGTGCTAGAAAAACAGCTCTGAGTTCCAACAGATTGATGTGGAGCAGAGATTCCTGAGGGGACCACAATCCCTGGGTGGAGAGGTCACCCATGTGAGCTCCCCATCCCAAAAGGGAGCGATCTGTAGTAAGGGTCAAGGAGTGAGATAGAGGGATGAAGGGCACCCCCTGTCTCAGATTGCTCTGATCCTGCCACCAATGAAGGGCCTGGATCAGGGTTCGAGTCACTGGGATCAACTTGGATAGGGAATCTCTTCTTTGAGACCAAGAGGCTCTCAAATGGAACTGAATGTCCCTCATCTGAAATCTTGCTCCTTGCACTACAGCTGTGGAAGCAGCCATGTGTCCTAGGAGCTGTAGGAAATGCCTTGCTGGTCGAGAGACCTGCAGAGTGAAGGAGGAGGCCAGGGCCACCAGGGTCCTTACCCTTTCTAGGGAAGGAAGGCTCTGGCCTGCTTTGTGTCCAGTTCTGCACCTATAAAGGTGAGTACCTGGACAGGTTCCAGAACTGACTTTGGAAGATTGAGAAGAAAGCCCAGAGAGGTAAGCAACGCTGGGTAACTTGCAGGTGTGATTTGACCTGGTCTGAGACTGACCCACAATGAGCCAGTCGTCTAGGTAGGGAAAGATGGCAATCTTTGCCATCTTAAATGAGCAACTGCTACTGCCAGGCATTTTGTGAATACCCTTGGGGCAGAGGTAGAGGCCGAAGGGCATTGCTCTGAACTAATAATGGCCTGAGGGCAGTTCGAATCTGAGGTACTGTGGGAGCTTCTGATAAGAACATGGAAGTAGGCATCCTTGAGGTCCAGGGAAGCTAGCCAGTCCCTGGCCTTAGGGAGGTAAAATCATTCCAGAGTCACCATTTTGAATTTTGGTTTTAAAAGGTGCTTGCTCAGATATCTTAGGTCCAGGATGGGCCGCCACTCTCCTGTCTTTTTTGGGGTAAGGAAGTACCTGGAGTACAGACCCTTGCCCTGGTGTAGGGAGGAACCCTTTCTACAGCTCTGAGAGCCAGGAGGGTTGAGACTTCTGTTTCAAAGCAAGAGTCTCTAGAGGGTTTGCAGGTGGAAAAGATCTGATTCTCATCTTTGGAAATTTTTTGAAGCTGAGAACCAGACCCTGGCTTACTACTTTCAGGACCCACTTGTCTGATGTTAAAGACTTCCAGTCCTGGACAAAGTAAGCCAGCCTGCCCCCTACAGGTAGTGGAGAATCGCCCTGGCCACCCCATCAGGGTGCCTGTTTGGCAGGGGCTTTAGGCTGAGGGGTGGAAGCAGGTCTGCTTGTACCCCGTCTGCCTCTCCCTCTAAAGAACCCCCTCTGGGCATAAGCTGAAGAGGAGGCCTGGGCTTGGTAAAAAGGCCTATGAAAAGGTCTGCCCCTGCCCCTGGAAGGCTGCCTCTGAGGAGTAGCTTGCCGTTCCTTGGCTTGTGCACTCCTATAAGTGGTTCTATATTCATCCATTTTCTTCATATAATTCTCTGTCTGCTCCCCAAACAGAGAATTTCCCACCACAGGAAAATCCATAGCCTTAGCCTGGGTATCCTATGACAAACTAGTACACCTGAGCCAAGCCAATCTCACGAAAAGCCACAGATGTAGCCATGACTCTAGAGGATACATCATTAGAATCCACGCAGCATGGAACTGCACCTTAGATGCCTCAATACCATCAGCAGCCACCTGCTCCAGCTCCTTGGCAAGCTGGGGGGCCTGTTTGGCTAAAGCCATGACAGTATCCCATCTAGATTTCTGGTATCTTGCAACATAAGCCATATAATTTGCTTGTCAGAGTCCCAAGGACGCTGCCATGTATTGTTTTTTAGCCATGGCATCAATCTTCCTGGAGTCCTTGTCAGGAGGATGTGAAGCCAGGGGAATATTAGCCTTATCACAGGCTGCAGCCTGAACTACCCCAACATGGCTGCATTGCTGTGAAAGAAATTCTGTATCAGGACCTGACAAAGTGTACCTCCTGTCCATCTTTTTATCCACAGGAGGCACAGAATTAGGAGCTTTTAAAATTTTTGTTTCCTAAAGGATTTATGTAAAGGAATAGACAATCTCCTGGACTCTGGGATATCCATCATCTCTACAAAGCCAGGCTCCTCTTGCTCATCCACAGCTTCCTCCAAAGGAAGCTGGAGGGTTTCAGCAACTTTTTTATAAAACAGAAAATGAGAAGGGGACTCAGAAAGCCTGGGGGAGATTCTCCTAAAGGTCTGTCTGGGGAGATGTCCGGTTCAATGGGCACATCCAGACTTTCAAAGTCACATTCACACTGTTCATAATCATCCTCCCCCTCCTCTGGTTCATAAAACTCCTCTATATCATATTCTTGAACAGGTGGAACCGGCCGAACTGACCTTTTGCCAGATAGTGGCGGTTCGGACGGAACCGGGGAAAGTGACTGGACAATTTGGATTGCTCTGGCTATCTCTGCAGCAGTTGGAGAAGGAATTTTTGACTCCACACCTGCTGATTTTCTAGTTCTCTTTGCTGGAACTGGCTCCTCTGAGTCAGCTTTACGTTTGCCCGAGGAAGTCTGGCCCTGGTCAGAGGGCACCAACTCGGGCTGGCCATCCGGTCAGCGGACTTTTGGTTCCTCTCGCTCCTGGAGCCTACCAACTCTTATCTAGGTAGCTGCAGGAAATTCTTGCAAATCTGGCAGTCTGCAATGAGGTGGTCAAACCCCAGACAATAAACACATGTGGTGTGGGTCAGCCTTGGCAAAGGCTTCCCCACAGACACTACACTGTTGAAACCCAGTGGGCCCGGGTTTTCTTTTGGGTTTCTCAGACATAATGCCAGCCTAACCAAAATCCTTGCCTTTTTCCGGCAGTGCTGTAAGAAGACACCTTAATCGGTTCCCAACCTGTCACGGGTCGTGGAAAAACGAATGAAATCCTTTTTTTAGAACCGATAAGAACGGAACCGTGACTCTAAAAAGCTTTTAAATGCTTCAGAATAAAGTTTAAACAACCAGATCGGTTCAAACCGAACTGATAAACATTTACAAGTTCCACACAGAAATAAACCTGTCTATTACTTACAATACCACAGACAGAGCTTGAACCGATTGGTTTGCGGTTAAAATAATAATAATCGCGGTTGAATTTAACCGAGAAAAAACTCTTTAAACCAAGAAATGAACCAAGCAGCGGGAGGAATCTCCGAGCCACTGTTCAGTGAGGCGGAGTAAAGAATCTGACAGTTTCAGTTTGAAATATTCCAGACAGAGCTTTTCTAACCGAGAGTCAAGATTCAAGTTCCATGCCTGGCATGGAAGTTAACTCTTTCACCTCCGGAGTAGTTCTAATGGTGGGACAAACTGCAATTGTCATAATATAGCAAGACTTCATGTTGTTTGAACACATTTTTACTCTTGATCCCAAAACAAAGACTCAAGTCAGGGGATTCAAGAGAGAAAAAAAAAGCATAACACCTAAGCACTCTAAGAAAGGGTGAAAATAAAGTGGGCATCTATGAAGTGCTAACATTGCACTGCCCACCCAAATCCCAAAAATAGAGGTTCTGAGAGGGCAGTTGGGGAGGTCATATATATAGCAAGACTCCATTAGAAGAAACAACATTACTAAGGTGAGTAATTTTTTCTTCAAACAACATGAAGTCTTGCTATATTATGACATATGCAGACTATACAGCAGTACCTCCATGGAGGAGGGACAGAACCTACTTGAGAAATAGGCTCTGAAGCACAGCAGTGAAAGAATCGAGCATCACTCCCTAGCCTGGATATCCAGGGAGTAATGCTTAGTAAAAGTGTGAACTGTTTCCAGGTAGCTGCTTGACATATCTCTAGGATAGGAATGTCCCTGGCAGCAGCCAGAGACGCAGCTGTACCTCTGGTAGAGTGAGCCCTCAGGCCTGAGTGAGGAACCTACCCAGTTTTCATAGCAGAATTGGATACAAGAGACAATCCACCTGGCAATGGATCTTTTAGTGGCAGGTTTCTTTACCAACCTCACCATAAGTGAGGAACAATTGGAGGGATTCAAACCTGTGACCCTTGGTACACTCTATATAGTAACTAAGGGCTCTTTTGACATCTAAACTGTGCAATCTCCTCTCACCAGAGGAGGAATGGTCAGTGAAGTACACAGGAAGAGACATGGATTGATTAAGGTGGAAGTCTGAAACCACCTTAGACAAAAACTTCCTGTTAGTCCCGAGGACCACCTTATCTCTATGAAAGCAGATAAAATCAGGCTCCACTGACAATGCTTGTAGCTCACTTATGCGCCTGGCAGAGGTGATGGCTACCAGAAACACAGTTTTCCAAGTCAAGTACTTAAGCTCTGCTGAAGACAATGGCTCAAAAGGGGGTTGCATAAGCTGAGCAATACAAATATTAAGATCCCAAGCAGGGGCAGGGTCCCTGAACGGAGGGTTGGTGTGGAGCAACCCTTTAAAAAACTTGGAGAACACAGGGTGAGCTGAAAAAGAAGAGGGCTTACCTGCTGATAAGAAGACAGACACAGCTGCCAAGTGCACTTTTAGGGTAGCTGGTCTCAGCCCCAAGGAATTCAAATGCACCAAATAATCCAGGATTGTGGGCACGCCAGTAGATTCTAGGGAAATACGTTTACCAGCACACCAAACGGAAAATCTCTTCCATTTTGAATTATAAGTAGCCCTGGTGGAAGGCTTCCTAGAGGCCTTCAATATATCCAATACACCTTGGGAAAGGTGTAGGTCAGCAAACTAACTCTTCAAGTGCCATGCCTTGAGTTTGAGAGATTTGAGGTTCGGATACCAAACTCTCCCCTGGGCACAGGTTAACAGGTTGTGATTCCTGAGAAGACACAGGGGAAGGTGGACTGCCAAGGACATGAGGAGTGGGTACCAGGGCTGCCTGGCCCAATCTGGAGCAATCAGAATCATCTTGCAGGATTGAGATCTGATTCTGACTAGCACCTTGAAAAGAACGGGGAAGGGGGGGAAAAGCATAGAGGAACTTCCCTTCCCAACTGAGGAGGAAGGCATCCAGAGGGACTGAGCCCAACACTGGGGGCCTGCAGCAAAAAAGGGGAAGTTGGTGATTGTCTGGGGCTGCAAAGAGATCTATTTGCGGGGTGCCCCATCTGGTAAATACTACCTCCAGTACTAGGGGGTCCAGTGCCCATTCGTGATGGCCCTGGGAAATCCTGCTGAGAGCATCCGCTAGCACATTGTCCTTTCCTGGGAGGTGAACTGCCGTAAGGGAGGCGTTCAGAGAATAAGCCAGAGACCACAACTTCATTGCTTCGGTGCACAAGGCCGTAGACAGAGTGCCCCCTTGCTTGCTTGTTGATGTACCACATTGTAGTGGTATTGTCTGTTCTGATCTGAACAACCTTGTTCTGAACATATGTGGAAAAAACCTGGAGTGCTAGAAAAACTGCTCTGAGCTCCAGCAAATTGATGTGGAGCAGAGATTCCTGAGGAGACCACCGCCCTTGGGTGGAAAGGTCGCCCATGTGAGCTCCCCACCCCAAGAGGGTTGCATCTGTAGTAAGGGTCAAGGAATGAGACTGGGGAGTGAAGGGAACCCCCTGTCTCAGATTGTTCTGATCATGCCACCACTGGAGGGCCTGGATCAGGGATCGTCTCACTGGAATCAATTTGGTTAGAGGATCTGTCCTTTGAGACCAAAAGGCTCTCAAATGGAACTGGATGTCCCTCATCTGAAATCTTGCTCCCTGCACTACTGCTGCAGAAGCAGCCATGTGCCCCAGGAGCTGTAGAAAATGCCTTGCTGGTCGAGAGACCTGCCGGGTGAAAGAAGAGGCCAGAGAGACCAAGGTCCTTGCTCTTTCCAGAGGGAGGAAGGCTCTGGCTTCTTTTGTGTTCAGTTCTGCGCCTATGAAGGTGAGAAGCTGGACAGGCTCCAGAACTGACTTTGGAAGATTGAGAAGGAAACCTAGAGATGTAAGCAGTTGCTGGGTTACTTGTAAGTGTAGTTTGACCTGTTCTGGAGACTGGCCTACAATGAGCCAGTTGTCCAGATAAGGAAAGATGTCAATCTTTTGCCTTCTTAAATGAGCAACTGCTACTGCAAGGCATTTTGTGAACACCCTCGGGGCCGAGGTGAGACCGAAGGGCATTGCTCTGAACTGGTAATGGCCTGAGGGCAGTTCGAATCTGAGGTACTTTCGATGGAAGCTTCTGATGAGAACGTGGAAGTAGGCATCCTTGAGGTCCAGGGGGGCTAGCCAGTCCCCTGGCCTTAGAGAAGGTAAAATAATCCCCAGAGTCACCATTTTAAACTTTGGTTTTAAAAGGTGCTTGTTTAGATACCTGAGATCCAGGATGGGCCGCCATTCTCCTGTCTTTTTTGGGGGTAAGGAAGTACCTAGAGTACAACCCTTTGCCCTGGTGTATGGTTGGAACCCTTTCCATGGCTCTGAGAGCCAGGAGGGAAGAAACTTCTGTTTCCAGGGCAAGTGCCTCTGATGGGTTTGCAGGTGGAAAAGACCTGGCTCTCATCTTCGGAAATTTTTTGAAGCCGAGAACCAGTCCCTGGCTTACTACTTCCAGGACCCACTTGTCTGATGTTAAAGACTTCCAGTCCTGGACAAAATAAGCCAGCCTGCCCCCTACCGGTAGTGGAGAATCGGCCCTGGCTACCCCATCAGGGAGCATGTTTTGCAGGGTCTTTGGGTTGAGGGGTAGAAGCAGGCTTACTAGAACCCCTTCTGCCCCTTCCTCTAAAGAACCCCCTCTGGGCATAAGCAGAAGAGGAGGCCTGGGCTTGGTAAAAAGGCCTATGAAAAGGTCTGCCCCTGCCCCTGACATGCTGCCTTTGAGGAGTGGCTTGCCTTTCTTTGGCCTGTGCACTCCTAGAGGTGGTCCTATACTCATCCATTTTCTTCATATAATTCTCTGTCTGCTCCCCAAACAGAGAATTGCCCATAACAGGAAAATCTATAGCCTTAGACTGAGTATCCTGTGACAGGGCAGTACATCTGAGCCAGGCCATTCTGCGAAGAGACACAGATGTAGCCATGACTCTTGATGAAACATCATTAGAGTCTACTGCAGCATGAAATTGCACCTTGGATGCCTCAATACCATCCGAAGCCACCTGCTCCAGCTCCCTGGCAAGCTGGTCAGGGGCCTGTTTTGCTAGGGCCAGGAGAGTATCCCATCTGGATTTCTGGTACCTAGCTGCATAAGCCATATAATTTGCCTGTCTGAGTCCCAAAGATGCTGCCATGTACTGTTTCTTTGCCATGGCATCCATCCTCCTGGAATCCTTTTCAGGAGGGTGAGAGGCTAGAGGAATATTAGCCTTGTCACAGGCTGCAGCCTGCACTACCCCCACATGGCTGCATTGCTGGGAGAGGAACTCCGTATCACAGCCTGATAAATCATACCTCTTGTCCATCCTTTTATCCACAGGGAGGATAGAATGAGGAGTTTTTAGAATTTTTACTGTCTGTTTCCTAAAAGATTTGTGCAAGGGAATAGACAGTCTTCTAGACTCTGGAATATCCATCATTTCCACAAAATCAGGCTCTTCTTGATCATCAACAGCTTCCTCAGCAGGGAGTTGCAGAGTCTCAGCAACTTTCTTGTAAAACAAAAAATGAGAAGGGGACTCAGATAGCCTGGGAGGGGAAACTCCTGAGGGTCTGTCTGGAGAGATGTCCGGTTCAATGGGCACATCCAGACTTTCAAAATCACACTCACTCTCCTCATACCCTCCTCCCTTCCTCCGGTTCATAAAAATCCTCAAAATTATAATCTTGAACCGGGGAACCGTCGAACGGCGCTTCCTAATGGTGTCGGTTCGCAGAATCGAGGAAAGAGACTAGACAATTTGAATAGCTTTGGCTATTTCCTCGCATGTTGGAGAAAGAACTTTCGCCCCAAACTAGCTGACTTTCTAGTCCTTTTAGTTGGAACCGCCCTCAGAGCTGGTTTCTTCGCTTGCCCGAGGAAGTATCGCTTCTGGTCAGAGGGCACTTCTCAGGTTCGTTGAACTGAACTGGCTGGCCATCCGGTCAGCGGACTTTAAGGCCTCCCTTTCCTGAGCCTACCAACTCTCTTTCCACGGTGGCAGCAGGAAAATTCTTACAAATCTGGCAGTCTGCATTGAGGTGGTCAGACCCCAGACAATATACACCAAGTGGTGTGTGGGTCAGCCTTAGCAAGAGGCTTCCCACAGAAGGCCCTGATGCTGAACTGATGGGTCCGGTTTTTCTTTTGGGTTTCTCAGACATATTGCCAGTCTAACCAAAACTTGCCCGTTAATGGCAATCCGCCAAGCAAGACTCTCTTATCAGTTCCCAACCGTGTCACGGGTCATGGAAAAAAACGTAATAAAATCGTTTTTCTTAGAACCGATAAGAACCAGGAACCGCACTCTAAAGGACTAGAAAGTAATTTTAAACCCAATCTGATCGGTTCAAACCGAACCGAAAAGACGTTTTACAAGTTCCACACAGAAGAAAATAAACAAAAGCCCATCTATTACTTACAATACCACAGACAGAGCTTGAACCGACGATTGCGGTTAAATTTCGGTAAAATAAACCGAGAATTACACTTTAAAACCGACAAACGAACCGAGCAGCAGGAGGAATCTCCGGAGCGACTGTTCAGTGAGGCGGAGTAAAGAATCTGACAGTTTAAGTTTGAGCTACAACAGACAGAGTGTTCAACCGAACTCGTGCTCAAGATTCCATGCCCTGCATGGAAAGTTAACTCTTTCGCCTCCGGAGCAGTTCTAACCTGGGGTTATACTGCATATGTCATAATATAGCAAGACTTCATGTTGTTTGAACCTATGAAATGAGTTTGTTCTCAAAAGTGTTAATCCGAGATCACAATAAACAAATAAATAAAAACTTCACCGGCAGTCCCTGTAAGACAGGTACTTGTCTGTTTCAGTGGCTGTTACCCGGCTAAGACAAACATATAAACATAGTTTCGTAAGGCTGCCACTATGATGAGGCTATCTATTTTTGAGGGAGGCTTCATTTAACAGAGGAATAAATACCAGATTATCCGACATATTTAGAAGAGCAATGACAGGAGAATGTAAACAAATTATAAAACAGTTAAATATAAATGTACGTTTCATGAGTTGTAAGCCTTGTATTTTAGTATCCAATTGCTCTTTAGCTGCCCATCTAGCCTTTGGTTCTTATTTTGTTAGGAATAATTTTAGCAGCAGCCAAACAGAGATGTAGCATGTTTACACTAGGTCCTGTTCGCCTACCACCCTGTGCCATGGATCGGTAAATACCAACATACCAAGATGCCAGCAGAGTAGGCCTAAAGGTCTATCGAGTCTGCTAGAAAATCAGCACCCGGGTCAAGACACCGTTGCTGCCCCCCGCCTCCCCCCGAAACTTCCCGACCCCATCAGAGTTACACCTCCAGATGTGGCATTCCTCAGCTTTACCTTACCCACATACCTGTCCCAGCCCCTCTTGGATCCCTCCATTGCATCAACAGCCACCAGTTCCACAGGCAGTGCATTCCATGGGTCCACCACCCTCTCAGTAAAGTAGCGTCTCCTAGTCCCCCCGAGCCTCCCACCAACCAGCCTCACGGAATGCCCCCAGGTGGCACCTTCCTCCCTCAGCTGGAACACCCTATTTAGACTGACCCTGTTCACTCCCTTTAGATATTTAAAGACCTTGATCATATCCCCCCGTCCCTTCTCTCCTCCAGAGAGTACATGTTCAGCTCATCAAGTCTCTACTCATAGGATCTTTCCACCAGACCCTGTATCATCCTGGTCACCCTCCTCTGGACCCTTTCCAGAAGTGCAATGTCCTTCCTCAAGTATGGGTGTCAAACCTGCACGCAGTACTCGAGCTGCAATCTAACCAGGCAGTTATACAGAAGAAGTACCTCCCGTCTCCTTGAGGTTATCCCCCTGGCAATGCACCCGAACATTTTTATTTGCTTTAGCCTCAGCCCTCCTACACTGCTCAGAGTTATTCATTTTGGCATCCACGACCACCACAAGATCCCCCCCCCCAAAAAAAACCTGCACTTTCTCCCCATCCAAAAAGTACTCATGATCAAGGTTCCAAAGCCCTAAGTAGAGAACACTGCATTTCTTGGCATTAAACCTCAGTTTCCACGTGCGTGACCACTTCTCCAGTCTCCAGGTCCCTCTGTAAGGCTCTTCTACCCTCCTCCCCAGCCATCATCACTCCAGCTTTCAGTCATCAAAAAAGAGGCTCGTCTCACTCCTGATACTGTCCCTGATGTCAGAGATGTACGCATTAAACAGGAGTGGGCCCAACACCGACCCTTGTGGGATCCCACTAATGACCCTCTTAGGAGCCGATACCCCCCCCAATCACCACCGTCTGAAACTGCCCAGTTAGCCACTTCCCTATCCACCTCACCATCCTTTCCCCAACCCCCCCAGCTTGTCCAGCAACCCTTAGTGTGGCACCGAGTCACACACCTTGCTGAAGTCCAGAAAGAGGACATTCACTGGCCTTCCCTGGTCCAGTGCTTTTGTCACCCAATCGTAGAACTCCACAAGATTAGTCTGACAGGATCTGCCCTGAACAAAGCCATGCTGGTGGTCATCCAGATGGCCCCATGTCTCCAGAAACACCTCCAGTCTCTCTTTAAAGAGGGTCTCTATCATCTTGCCCACCACCGACATCAGGGTAATAGGTCTGTAGCAACCTGGTTCCTCCCGTGAGCCGCTTTTGTGGATAGGCACATGAGCCATCCTCCAATCCTGAGGCACCCAACCCGTCTGAAGGGAGGAGTTATAAAGGTCCGCCAAAGGTGCAGCAAGGACATCTGCCATCTCCTTCAGCACCCTGGGACAAATACCATCCGGACCCGGCGTCGTATCCATTCTCAGGGACTCAGGGAAATCACAAATAAGGACATCAGGTGACTTCTCCAAAGGCCGCAGAGTAAAACAATAGCTGTGATGGGATGAGGAATAGGATTTCTCTGCTCTTAATACTGTTCCTACCATTTTATCACATTTACATGATACCACAGAAATTAAAATGAGACACTTTAAAATTATCCAAATGAAGAACTGTAACAATGCACTCTCTGGACACCCTAGTGTTAACTTTCAGTAAGTGCACTTTCTTATGAGTAACTGGTTTCTGTCTAATTCTCTACTCCTGTTTTCCAGTCTCCTGGTTGATATAGACCCAAAGTGAAAGATTAAATGTTTTCCAGTTAACAGACTTTAAAATGTTACTGCAGGGATCTGCATGTTTTCTTGGCAATCCTATGCCCTTTTCTGTCTACAACTAATGAATTTAGAATGCAATCACGGGGGCCTGAATGTTGTCTGTAACACTAAAACCAAGAACCCTTTGACATAGTGACACTTCCAAGTTCTCAAATCTCGGGTTCACCAGTGTTAAAACAGATACTATCACCCTTCCCCCATGGGCTGACTGTGGACCTTCTGTACTAAGCTAGAGAGTATGCATCTGTGCTTAGTTCATTAAAGTTTAAAAAAAATAAAAACAGAACTGCAGTACCAGCTTCCTTTATATACCATTCCATACTATTTACATTTATATAGCGCCTGTCATGTTGGCATCATAAAATGTTTTAAAATCAAAACACAACTTTAAGCTGAGCAATCACTGAACTGCAGCTACCTCTGGGGAGGAATTTATCAGGAATTCAACAGCAGCACACTACAAATAGAATATAGAGAATAATGTATGGCAACCATACACAACAAGGATGTGTTTCCACAGAGGGGCTGAGATGACAGAATATGAACCTCGAGAGGTCCATGCTGTCATTTCAACACAGAGATGGAAACACATGCTGACCTGTGTGTGGTTACTCATATTTTATGTTTTTTTTTTCCTTGTAACACAGGAGTCACACATACCCCCAATAAGTGTGTGTTTTTTTTTGTGGGGACTTGCCATTTCTTTGTTCTGTTCTATGAACAGAGTCAAATTACAGATCCTTGCAAGTTAAAAGGTACAATTTTGAACACTGGGTGGTAAGCAAGTAGATGGGTGTGGGATGAATGAGGAATTTGAAATGACCTTTGAAATGTGCAGAGCAACTGTCTGGAATGTGCACACCACCACTTTCCAGTCAATCTGTTTCTCTCTCCCCAAGGCCAGCGCAGGCTCTCTTCTCCACCGCCCCACCGCCCCAGCCTCGTCACCCGGCATTCCAGGGACACACCTCCATCCTGGCAGTTCCCTCACAGCTTACCCACAATGGCGGGGGTCGGTGGCCTACCCCATCACCACTGACAGAATGCATCAGATGTCCGGGAGAGGGACCTGTAGCCCACCTGTTGAAAAGGTCTTCTGCTCCAAAGGTCAGCAGCTCCCATTTGTGCATCTGGACTGCAACCTGCGTAGCCTGTCTACCAAGACGTTCTGGACGCCCACAACATGAACTGCCAATGGTTCTAGACAGTCTTCCAGAGCTCAGTACCAAACCCTCATCGCTTCCCTGCATCGGGGGTAGGGGTAAGTCCCCCCCTTGGTTGTTAATATAGTGCATCACGCCGATGCTGTCTGTTTGCACCATCAGAAGTCCCGGAGATAGACGGGTCTGGAAGACTTGTAAACTGTACAGAATGGCCCACATTTCTAGGACGTTTATGTGGAGGGTGCTCTCCACTCTGGTCCCTGTTCCCTGTGTCTGATGGGGCCCCAAATGAGCCCCCCAGCCCATCCCTGAGGTTCTGTAGTGAAGATCTGACAAGGGGAGGGGATCAGAAAAGGAACCCCCTTCAACAAATGGCTGGGTTCCATCCACCATGGAAGAGCCTTCCAGACAGGAGAGGTTACTAGAACCTTCTGTTCTAGGTCGTGTGTGTGTTGGTCCCATTGAACTCAGTGTCCATTGTGGAATTCTCATTTGCAGCCTGGCCAGTGGTACCGTGGCAAGAGGTCTAGAGCGACTTTGGCACATTGATCATAATCCCAAGAGTATCAAACAGCTGCCTGGTGTGTGCTAGAGTCTGACAAAGCTGCTCTTTTGAGTGAGCTCTGAGCAGCCAATCATCCAAGTAGGAGAAGACATACAGACATGATCTCTTGAGGGCTGCTGCCACTACTACTAAACATTTGGTAAACACACATGGCGCCAAATGATAAGCCAAAGGGCAATACCCTGAACTGGTAGTGTACCCCCTGAAAAAGGAACCCAAGATATTTCCTGTGAGGGGAGCAAATCATGATATGCAAGTAAGCATCCTGCATATCCAGGGAATAAATCCAGTCCCCTACCTGCAGTAGTGGGAGTAGGCCTTGTACAGCTACCATTCTTAATTTCTTGTATTGGATTAAAAAAAGTTCGGATCTCTGAGGACTAGAATGGGCCTCAGATCTCCTGTGCACTCTGGGATCAGGAAGTACAAAGAACAGAATGCCCAGTTCCTTTGTTCCCATGGAACAGGTTCTATGGCCCTTTTCTGGATTAAGGTATGGACTTCCTCTAGTAGCACAGGTATGTGCTCTGGAGGGTAGAAGGAAGGCACCGCTGGATGGTCTGGAGGCAATTCCCAAAGCTCTAGAGCATGATCTTGTTCTATTATGTTCAGGACCCAAGCATCTGATGAGACCTTCCTCAACTGGTCCGGGTGGAGGGAAAGGCAACCCCTACAACCACCCCTGAAGACACTGGTGGGTGAGGGTCAAAGAAGGAGTCGGGCAGATCCAGATCCTGCAGCTGCACTCCCACCTCTAGGGCTTTTGAGTAAACACCTGGGGTGGGTCCTGAGGCAGGAAAAGTTGATGTTCCTCTACTTTATCCTGCTGTCTGGCCGCTGAATGGTGCCTGTTGCTGACCGGATGAAAGGGCACCCTCTGCCTGGCTCCTTGTTTGAGTGTGGTAGAGGCACCAGTTTTAGGGTTCTGCCCGAGGCCTGCAGGTTTGAGAGGATGTCTTGCACATCTGCACCGAGCAACTTATATCCTCTAAAGGTGACGTTAAGGATGGATTGTTGATCATCACTGGCAAACCCCACCACCCTCAACCAGGAATGTCTCCAGAGACAAATCCGAGAAGCTGCTGCCCTGGCAGAAGCATCAGAAATGTCACAATTAAATGTAGGAGATGCCTGCCTACGTCTGCCCCTGCTTGAAGAGCCTTTACAAGCTCCTGCTTAGGACTATCCTCTGGTAATGCTTGGGCCGCTACCTTGACCTTCCTCCAGAGGATATTTCAGTATTTTGCCATGTGGGCCTGCTAATTTGCAGATCTCAGGCCCAAACTGGCAGAAGCAAAGGTCCTCTTCCCCAAAACATCTAGCCTCCTGGACTCCTTGTCAGAAGGGAAGGAACTAAGGTGTTTAGGCACCTTAGCTCCGTCATGGGCAGCATTTACTACTGAATCAGCCTCAGGTTGGCCTGTAAAAAGGGATTACCTGAGAGGGCCTGATACCTGCCATACCTAGGAAGGCAGATAAAATGCATCATATTTGGTCTGTGCCAGGCAGCCAGGGTGGCATCCTACAAGGCAGGCAGTACAGGAGGAATAATAATGGATGGGGAGTAAGGCAGTTCTAGGAACTCCACCCAATTTCTCTTGGTGATGTCCAGCTCTTCAGATTCAAAGCCCATGGCAGTCTGGAGTTGCGGCATCATGGAGATGAATGATGGGTCTTCAGGAAGTGATCTAGGTATATACGCTATAGAGTCCTCACTCCCTGTAGAGATGGTGGAGCTGGACCTCTCATGTGAGCTCTCCACATGCTTTTCCTCCTCCTCTTGCATGAGGTCAGGGTTATACTCCTGATCCTCGCCGTGATCAGTAGGCCTCAAACAGGGAGCAGGAGAAGCTGTCGACACCCAAGAAGGCAACTGACGCATTGACCTGACAGGCATCGGTACTGGGGCTTGCCAAAGCTGCCCCATCGATGTAGCTCCTGTTACAGAAGGAGGTAGTACATGATGCAACATGTCCGCGAAGGCGAAAATGCCACCTGAACGGCGGAGCACGCACGAATGGCAGGAACGCCAGGTAATGTCGACAGGGGAGGCACTCTCCCAGACATCGACGGCAACACACCGGCCGTGTGGCTGGCAGTATAGCCTAGAGGTTAGGGTAATGAGCTGTGAATGAGCTTGGTGCATCCAGCAGACCTGGGGGGTTTGATTCCCATAGCATCTACTTGCATACTGTAACTCTGAGCAAGTCCCTTAACCTCCCCAGTGCTCCCAAGTCACCCCTGAAAACAGGCACTTGTGCTTAGTGGGCCTCACCTGATTACCAAAGACAAATAAAGTATTAGGCTTGGTGATGCTCACAGCCTGTCCCTACCTGGAAGAGTCAACAGTCTGAGCAGCTGGTGGCACCGCCACTGGGGCAGTCCACGGCACAGAAGCAGTCATGCTGGGGTGAAGGCGCGACCGTGAGCATACCAGGAATGTTTTCTCCTTAATCTGTTCCCTCTCCTGATGCTTATATGCTTGTGCTGTCCCGAAGCTTTCTCCCGGGAGTTCGAGGAGTGACAGCCCAAGGAGTGGGCCTGCAATGTGATAGAGCTTTTTTTTCTGGAGCTCTTTCTCCATTCTGACTACCTGCTGCTTAAGTAAATAGGTCTCCAAGGTGTTCTTTTTGCGTTGCTGGGTAGCGGTATTAAACTTAAGGCAAATCTGACAGGCCTTCACGCAATGGGCCGAACCAAAGCAGCACACACAGACGTCGTGCAAGCTGCCCGAATGTATCTCTTGATTACATTCGCAGTATATCAAGAGCTTCGACGGCTCTTTGGATGACATGCATGACATTGGGTATCACTTATGAAAAGTGATAATGAACAAGTGAGAGAAATGACTGTAGTAGTGGTCAACAACAGCGTCGTCTCCATACAGGGTCTGGCAAGTAAAGTCAACAAAGGGAAAAGAACTGAGGATGTAAGGTGCCGCCCACATTTATATGGGGCTGCCAACGTAGGATGTCATTGTAAGCGGCCCCTAGCAGACTGCTTGCAGAAAGTTTCCATATGGTCCTAGTGCCTGGTGGCTATAGCTGCACAGGTGTGGCCTAATGAAAGAGATATCCTCGAAGAAGATCTAAAGTGTGAACTCTACCTCGGTCTTTATGAGTAGACAGCATCAATATGACACATGAACCGTTTAAAATTGATGAAAATAACAATCTGTACTATAACACAGATCAGAGAGAACAAGCAGATATACAGTATAAATGTAAACTTTTAAACTTTCAAAGCAATACATCTTTATGACTTCAGAGTTAGTAAGGAGTACTGCCCAGGGCAACCACCATCTTCAGCAGAAACTGAAGGTCTGATAGAAATGCTGGGAGGCTCAAGGACAGCAAAGAGGAGAAGGCATCTTTGAAAAACGTTCTAAGTTTCGGGGCACCATTCCTCATGCAGAGATGATGCATAAAATTGGACTGGCTGCCTTTAGCCATGTAGTCAGTATTCTGGAAACACAAAGAGTGGTGCGTTCATGCTCATCCAGCAAAGCAAACTGTAAGGTAATTTCAGCAGTCTGCATATTTTTTTTTTTTTTTAAGTTTCCCTCTTTATTTTGAAGTACCCACTTAGAGAAAATACTAAAGGAAAAAAAATCAAATGAT
Source organism: Neoceratodus forsteri (assembly GCA_016271365.2). Classification (NCBI taxonomy): domain Eukaryota; kingdom Metazoa; phylum Chordata; order Ceratodontiformes; family Ceratodontidae; genus Neoceratodus; species Neoceratodus forsteri. The sequence continues at coordinate 268,337,960 of CM028131.1, read as the reverse complement.
CACTGTTTCTTACAAGAAAGAGAATACTTTCACCAACTATTTCATGTAGAATGACGCTCACTTGGAAGGACATTAGACAACTGAATTTGGTGATGTAACGCCAACTGTAAGAACACGGACTGCTCTTTACTAATATAACTGCACTGCTGAGACCAAATGGTTTTGCAGGAAAGTACAGTTACGTAAGCACTTACCGTAACAGTAGATCTTCGAGAGAGGCTCTTGCAATAGGTATTCACATATAGGACTGACCTGCCAGGCATCATGACCCACGGAAATATTTCTAGCTAGCAGTCTCTGGCGGGGGGACCGCCCCCACGTCAAGTGACCAGAGTCATATGACATCAGTATAAAGTGGTGGTCACCCACGCCCACCTTCCAGTTCTTTCCCGCCAAGGGCCAAAAGAGGTATGATGAGAGAGAAGAGGATATTACCCCCATGGAAATGGAGCCAAAAAAGCTTAGGGGGATGGAGGGCGGGAAGGCAATACCTACCGCAAGAACCTCTCTTTAAGATCTACTGTTAGGGTAAACTCTTACATAACTGTACTATCTTACTTCAAAAGGGCTCTTACAGTAGGTATTCACATACAGGACCGAGTCCCAAGCAGTCTGGAACAAGGAAAAGCACTCGGGGAGGAGGATAGTCATCCATAGCATGGAACCTCAGGCTGAACGGGTCTTATGAAAACAGACCTTGAAGAACAGCCAACGCAAAGCCTGCTCTATGGCGAGAGGCAATGTTCAAACTGTAGTGTTTTGTAAAGGTATGGACAGAAGTCCAAGTTGCGGCTGCACAGATGTCTGCCACTGACACATTCTTGAAACAAGCCGCAGAGGCAGCTACTCTTCTGGTGGAGTGACCTCTGACTTGACCCGGCAGGGTCTCGTTGTACTTGTGGTAACATAAAGTGATACAATGAGCCAACCATTTTGATAGGCATTGCCCAGAAATAGCACTGACTTCTCTTTTGTGCGCAAAAGAGACAAAAAGCTGATCAGTTTTCCTGAGATCCTTAGTGGTGTAGCATCTCAGTATCCTGTGAACATCCAAAGTATGAAAGAGGTACTCTCCTTGATTGGAGTGTTACGTAAAGAAAGCGGATAGCTCAATGGATTGATTCAGCACAGATTCAGCCACCACCTTAGGGAGAAACTTTGGCTTGGTGCTCAGACCCACACATTCCTTGTGGAAAATCAAGTAAGGGATTTTGCACATCAAGGCCTGAAGCTCGGAAATGCGCCGAGCAGAAGACATGGCCACTAGGAAGAGTGTCTTCCAAGAAAGGAACTTTACATCTGCTGTAGCTGCCGGCTCAAAGGGAGGCAGGGTAAGCTTCTCCAGAACGAAATTCAAGTCCCAAGGAGGGGCAGGAATGCGGATGGGGGGTCTCAAATGGCGAACCCCTCTGAGGAAGGTCTTTGAGACTTCCAACTGAGCAAAAGTCCTGTCCCCGAAGGGAATATGGCAGGCTGAAATTGCGGCCATGCGGACCTTTAATGAGGAATGGCTGAGACCCAGATCGAAGAGGAGACACATGTAGTCCAGGACTTTATTGGCTGGGCATGAGACAGGTTCGAAGTCTATCGAGGTAGCACAAATAGAAAACCGTTTCCACTTCATGGCATATGTGGACCTGGTGGAAGGCTTTCTGGCCTCTACCAAGATGTCCACTACGAGCGGAGAAACTCTGAAGCGGGCTTCTGCCACGTCTGCAGGAGCCACGCACGTAAAGGAAGGGACTTGAGATCTGGATGAACAAGGGTCCCCTGATCCTGGGTCAACAATTGTTGCGACAGAGGAAGAGGAAGTGGAGGGTCCTCTGAAAACTGTTGCAGAAGAGAACCAAACTTGCCTGGGCCAGAAGGGAGCAATGAGAATCATTAGAGCTCCCTCCGATCCGAGTTTGTTCAGGACCCTCCGAATTAAGGGAATAGGAGGGAAGGCATAAACAAATCTGTCCCTCCAAGCAAGAGACAGAGCATCCCACCAAAAAATGTCTCACCCTGGAGCGAGCAAGCAGAAGGTGGGAAGTTTTGCATTTTGGGGAGAAGCAAAGAGGTCTATCTGAGGTGTTCCCCATCGCTGAAAGATGTCGTTTACGACTTCTTGATTCAATTCCCATTCGTTGGACCTGGCTGAGGACGACTGAGTTGGTCTGCCAGCATGTTTTCCACTCCTGGAATGTGAACTGCAGTCAGGTGAAGGTGGTGCTGGGTTGCCCAAAGCCAGACTCTCATCGCTTCCTGGCACAGAGGGTAGGAACGTGTTCCTCCCTGCTTGTTAAGGTACCAGACTACGCACATGTTGTCTGATTGTATGAGGAGATGACCGGTAAGGATAAGGGAGTGTAGAGCCTGAAGGGCATAAAGGACTGCTCTCAGTTCAAGCACATTTATGTGCAGGTTTTGTTCGAACTTGGACCAGCTGCCCTAAGTCCTGTGAAACCTGAGATGGGCTCCCCAGCCTTCTCCTGACGCATCTGTTGTCAGCGTCTGGGAGGGGGGGTTCGATACTGAAGTGAACTCCCAGGCATAGATTCTCCCATACCATCCATCATTGTAAGACCCTGATCATGGGATCGGAAACTAGTACCGCTTGGTTTAGGTTGTTCAGGGTCTGGTCCCATTGCAACCGAAGCGTCCCACTGAGAGATTCTCATGAAGCGCTTGGTGGGAATTGTCTGAATGGCAGCCGCCATTAGCCCGCGGAGGCGAAGGACTGACATGGCTCTGACCCTCCTGCGACTGGACAGAAGACGGGCCTGAGTCTGAAGGGTGTCTACCCAGTCCGGAGGCAAAAAGGCTTTGCCGATGGTCGTGTCCAGAATCGCCCCTATAAATTGGAGGCGTTGGCAAGGGACCAAATGGGACTTTGCCTGGTTGATGGTGATACCCAGGCTGGTGAAAAACTGCAAGGTAAGGGAAAGTGAGTGCATGAGTTCCTCCCTGGACGGGGCCACCAGGAGCCAATCGTCCAGGTACGGGAATACCTGAACTCCCTGGGTATGCAGGTGGGCCGCTACCACAGACAGGCATTTGGTAAATACTCGGGGGGCCGAGGAAAGACCAAATGGGAGGGCCTTGAATTGGTAGTGGTCTCCCTGAAAACAAAAATGAAGGAATCTGCGGTGGGAAGGGCACATGGGGAGATGCATGTAGGCATCCTGCATGTCCAGAGCGCATAGCCACTGTGCCTGCCGAAGAAGTGGTGGAAGGTTCTGCAAAGAGAGCATTCTGAAGCATTTGTACTCCACGAACATGTTCAGGGAGCTGAGGTCTAGGATAGGCCTCAGATCTCCCATCTTCTTTGGAACCAGAAAGAAATGGGAATAGTAACCTGTCCCCCAAAGATGGTTGGGGACTGGTTCTATCGCCGCCTTCGAGAGAAGGAAGATGATCTCCTCTAGGACCAGAGGAAGATGCTGCGGGGGGGGGGGGTGGCCTTCGGGGTGGTTTCTGTAGAAACTCTATTGAGTGTCCTGCTGATATCAACTGGAGCATCCAAGCATTTGACGTCATTCTCTCCCAACCCAGCAGATGGAAGGAGAATCTCCCTACCGGTTCCTCTGGAACCTCCAGAGGCAGTGGGAGAGGTAGGGGTCAGGAGGCATGGGGCAGCGCAGCAGCCGAGGCTCCCGCGGCTTTTTTGCTGGGGGAGTCTTGGTTGCTAGAGGGGCCCCGACATTTGTCGGCCCATTTGCCATGTGGTTTTTGTCAGTCGGTTTTGTCTACGAAAAGGATGCTGCTGCCCTTCAGGGGACCTGTACATAGAGTTGACAGACTTGAATGCAGTGATCTTCTCCTGCAGTTTGGTAATGATGTCCTTGACATCACCCCCGAACAGCACCGAACCCCTGAAGGGAGCATCCTGGATAGCGGATTGCACTTCAGGGACCAAACCTGACACATGGAGCCAGGCATGATGCTGTAGGCATACAGCGAAAGCCGAGCTCCTTCCAGCTGTGTCCACTGCGTCGTAAGTGGCACGAAGCATGTGCCGAATGGCCGAAAAAGCAGAACAGACAAGATCCGCCACTTCCTGCTTAGTCTGAGACTCAGAAAGGGAGTCCAATTAAGATTCCACCTGACTAAGGATGGTCTTCTGAAAATCCCCCATATGTGCCACATAGTTCAGGGCCCCAATACCCAGGGTAGAAGAGGAATAGATCGTCTTCCCGTAGTGGTCCAGAAGCCGGGATTCCTTATCAGGCGGAGACGAGCTGAGGTGTTTGGGAGTTGCGGAGTGGCCGTGAGCAGCACTGATGATGACAGAGTCCACCTTGGGGTGGAGGTTAAGGAAATCTACACCCTCAGGAGCCTGATATAGCCTGTCCGCCTTCCTCAAAAAGGGGTGCCAACGTAGAAGGTTGTTTCCAAATGGTGGACACAAGATCCGCGTGAGGCTCTATGCAGAGTGGAATCAGCGTAGGAGCGGTTTTGGGCAGATGTAGATGAGCAGCATGTTTCTTACGCTGTGGGTCTGGCTCCAGTGATTGCCACTGATGGACTTCCTGGATTTTCCTCAATAACTCCAGAAAGGAGGAATCCTCCAGAGGGGACTTCGGAGGAGTCCTCGGCCTGGGGTGATCTAGAGTATGTGGTTCATCTTCAGGATCAGAGCGTCCCGTCTCTGAATCAGAGTCAGACGTATCTGATGAAGATGAGGAAGACTCCTCCCTACGAGGTGGAGGAACGGCCCCTTTGGGGAGTTCCCTGGGGAGCGTATCCTCCCCCTCTCGGGTGCCAGATGGCTCTCCTCTGGTGCCAGGAAGGGGGGGAAGGGAGTCTCCCGTCTCCGATATAGGGGATCCTGTACAGGGTCCGGCATCGGCAGATGACTCTCAACCTCACAAGTAAGCTGAGCCTTGGCCTCAGCCCACCAGGAGGCCAATGTCTCCTTCAGATCCGCCGGCGGCTGGGGAGTGGGTGGCGGAAGTGAAGGAGGGGGATACGGATACTGAGGATATCCATAGAAGGAGTATCCATAACCGGATGGTGGGTAGCCCGGTATTGGGTACTGGGGCACCAGATACTGTAGTGTCGGGTACCGAGGCACCAGATACTGCGGAATCTGGTATTGCGGCACCGGATATTGCGGTGTCAGATACCTGGGTGCCAGGGGCTCTGATGGAGCAGAGGGACCTGACAGAGGCCCTGCTGGCAGACTAGGCGGTGGTAATGCTGGCCCCGCAGGCACCTGGCCCGGCGTGGGTATGCCTTCTACAGGGTCCGAAGGACCAGAAGGTAAGGGGATGCCAGATGGCTTCCGGTACCCCGGTGTCAGGACTGGTGTCTGAGTGTCTGGCGTCAAGAGTATCAGAAGCAGAAAGAGAGTTCCCTGATGGCAGCGTCTCAGTATCCCCCATGACAGAGGAAGGAGGATTATAAGCCCCGAGGGTCAACTGAGGAGATGTGGGGACCTCAGAAGGCAACTTAGCACTTTCCTGAGAGCCTGGGACGTCTGACTGTTCCACAGGGTCCAACGCAGGCTTCTTGGTCGGGCGGGAATTGGTGGAACCAGCATCAGACTTATCGGCCGAATCAGGGCGGGCGTCGAAGGAGCCGACGTCTGACTTATCGGACTCCCTGCCCGAGGAAGGCCATGCAGGAGATGCAGCCTTGCTGGGCGTAGTCTTGGCTGGGCATTCCCCCGAAGGGGCTAGCAGCTTAGCAGCCTTGTCTGCGCAAGCATCGGTGGAACCGACGTCCGACTTACTGGACCAGCTCTGACCTGAAGGCCACGTGGTAGTAGTGCCTTCCCGGGAGCAGAGGCCTTCTTTGCCCCGGAGGCTCCAAAAGGGCCCAAGCGTGAGCCAGACGGGAGGGGCGACACCTTCCTGGTAATCACCAAGACGGCCATCGTGGAGCGATCCCCCGGAGGGGACGTCACCTTAAGTGCCGCGAAAGCCAGTTCCGCTCCTGGTGCTTCTCTGTGTCGCGATTTTTCTTGTGTCCTTCGGGGGAAGTGGACGCCTGCCTGAGTTTCTTTAGCTCCTTTTCCATGGAGGCGATTTTCTTCTTCAAGGTATGTGCTTCCAGGGACTGCTGCCTTCTTTTGCAGGTAGCGGAGTTAAATTTCTGGCAGTGCTGGTACTTCTCCACGGGGTGGTCTGGGCCCAGACAGAAGAGGCACAAGGAGTGACTGTCCTTGTGTGGAAGTTGGGGACCACATGAGTCGCACTTATTCTTTTACGATTCGGAGGGCGTCTGGGACAACATACACGGTGAATCGAAGATAAAGACTTAAAGACAGAGAAAAAAAGGTCTAAACGTTCGAAGACTTTAGGACCAACGAGTGACTGACGAAGCATTGTTCAACCGTGAGGAACTTTCACAAGCCAACGGCAGGAAAGAACTGAAAGGCGGGCGTAGGGGACCGCCCCTTTATACTGACATCGTATGACGCCGGTCACTTGACATGGGGGAGGTACCCCACCAGAGACTGCTAGCTAGAAATCTTTCAGTGGGGTCCTGACGCCTGGCGGGTCAGTCCTATATGTAAATACCTACTGCAAGAGCCCTGTCGAAGTAAGATCTTGCAATTACTTCTGAGATTACATCTACAGTTATCATAGGACTAGTTCTATAATCTGTCGTCAGTTTCTGGATCACCATTCACAAATATTCTGAATGGAGTTTTACACTGCTTGGAACAGTAAACCAACTGAATAAGGCAAACGTTACTGTTTGCACATCTTGGGATTGGCCCTAATCCTTGGCTAAATCTGGCATAGTGCTGCATGACAACTAATGACTTGGGTTGCCTCCTCTGATGTAATAAATGTAGAAGAATATTAACATAGTCCTATTTTAAAATGTTGTTTATTCAAGTGTATCATCCCCGTGGGACATGCGTAGTGTTGTTCCCATTCAAATGCAATAAAATGTAAGTTAGAAAAAAATATTTAAAATAATTAACCTCAAACTATTACGAACAGGGTTATTAGGACACCGAGGGGCTCTGGTGACGCACAGAGTCACAAGAGCGAACCTCAAGTTGAACTAGGATGCCACTAGAACCCCAATGTATCCCAGCAACCATGTTCCATAGTTTGCGGGGTTTTCATTTATATAATGAGCCTGTTTCACAAAATAATAAAAACAAATTATACTGAGGAAAGTAACACTGCAGGATATGGTGTCCCTTGTGCCCCACTGGGGATCCCCATACTCAGCAATCCTCCCATCACTGCAAGAGGAAGGGGGGGGGGTGATGCGCCAAGAGCTACCTACTGCCAACAATGACCTGACTCTCAGCCACTTTCAGGTGGAAAGACGGAGCCCTCTTACTGTGCCAATGCAAACTCACATGTTATGTGACAGTCGAGTTGCAAGAGGTGGAAAGCTGCATGTTCTGTGAATGGCACTGTAAGTCTTGTCCTACAGGACTCTACGGACATTGCAAATTGCAATTACACTAGCTGTGTTTCATATTACAGTAGCTATCAAATAAAAATCCCTGGTTTCAGAAAATTATTTTTTCCTCCAGCTTTCTGCCCATCCGCTGCCACCTGCTCCTGCCTTCAGGCCCTGGCTCGGGACCCCCAGTGTCATCTGCCTCTCCCCTGACCATCAGACCAGGAGAGAACAGGATGAGGGACTTGAGGACCATCACATACAGCAATGGGGAGGCATGGATTTTTCCCCATTTTTCTCCCCTCAACTCCCCAGGGCCTTGGCAACAAGGTCGCACATGCATGCCAGAACCAGCAGCCCCGCTCCACCCACCAAGCCTAGTACATGGCCCCATCTGTAGAACACTACCACAGAGCCTCCACTCAGTGGCAGCCAAGCGATGGGAAGACCAACCTCCTCAATCCAGGTGAGAAGAGTTGCCTGGCATCAGCTCGATCCTACTCACAGACCTCCCCTGGCAGCCCACACTTGTTCCTGAACCAGAGTCGTCGGCGTGGGAGAGGTAAGAGGCCAAGTGCCTCAACCCTCTGCACCACAGGGCCAGGTTCAAAAGATTTTTTTTAACCGTGGACACATTAACAGAGGGAAGCTCTCAGGGTGTCATGAAGCCAACCTCTTCAGTCCCCCCCCCTCCCTTTCTGATCTGAATTTTAAAAAGGGGGGGGGGGAAACGGTGAGCAAAGTGCAGCAGTCAATAGGTGCTTCCTAAGTCTCCATAGTTACCTGTTCTTCATATTCTGAAAAACTCATTCTGTACAGATCAATGAGCTGAATGAAACTCAGAAATTATAGGAAAAATGGGCGTATCTATTCAGAAACTTACATAGAGAAATATTACAATATGATGGAAGCGTTCAAATTATAAACTCCAGAATGCAATCTGACGTACCTATGGATGGAGATTTGAAAGGGTATTTGTCCGGTAGGTCCACTCTAACCTTCCACACACCCCCTTCATATGGCGCTGAAAGAGAATACAAAACACATTGCATTAAAGGAGTTTCCTTTCTGTAACTCAATAGAGCTTTCGTTTTCTGCCTACATGTTGGTTCCCATGACTAAGAACATTATTTTGCCCATACAGCTGCTGTGAGAGTGATGACAGAACAGCAAACTGCTACCAGCCTTAGTGGAGGCAGGGGGAAGACTGTCAAATGGGAATGGGGAGTAAGTGTGTAGCCCTGTGCTGCTCTTTCAAAACTAAGTTTCCTACTTTTACCAGTGGCCTACAAAGCAATATCCTAGTGGTAACCTTAGACTGGTCGGTGCTAACTGGGATTAAGAAAATATACAGTTATTTAAATACCTTTAGAAAATGGGTTACGAAAACCCTGTAACCCAACTGGCTGACAGCAGGCACGAGGGGTGTGGGCATCAGTCAACACTGCCTGAGGTGGCAGGAAGAGCCAGCATGTAGCTCACATTTCTACAGTGCAGCTTATGTGGACACTGAAAGTCTCCCTTTCGGCTCACCGCTGCCACTGTTCCACGTGGCTTGCAGTACTTTAAAACTAAAACCCACCCATCCTGTCGCGGTTACAGAATGGGTGTGTCAGGTCAAGACAGACCATTTTCTTAGCATGATAACCTTCAGAGTGTGTGGTGTACTTCCAGGCCATGTGGGTAACCCTCAACACTGGGCACCATGTCTGGGCTTATCGCTTACTTCTATCAGTGCATCTGCTCGATTTTTGTCCCAATAGAAGCCCCTAAGAATAGCTTGTGCCTGAAGTACTTTGTAGTACATTACTAGTGCGGACTTTGAAAAAAAAAACACACACACACACACACACACACACGACTGTCACACTTGTTATCCAAGGACAGCATCACTTTGCTACATCTGTATAAATAACCATTTACTGCCTTTCTAATGATTGCCTAAAGCAACAGACAAATGAAAATAAAACTTCAGTAAGAGCTGGGAAGGAATTTGACTTTATATAGAAGTTTTCATACACAGAGAATCCCAATAATAATCCATGAAGTTGCTGCAGCCATTAGGCACACAAAGGAAGGTCGAGTGAAATAAGAGGTGTAAAGGAAAGCTCCAAGAGGTCAAATACAGAGAAATTTAAGAATAAGCAAGAGGAGGTTAAAAGACCTATCCAGTCGCACAGTAAGGGGCAATGGTGGGATTCAAACCTGGGTCTCCAGGTACACAGCTCTACGCTCTAATGACTAGGTTACAGTATCTCTGAGCAGGGGTTGACCTTAAGTTTTTTTTTTTTGCACTAGCCAGCAGGACAAGTCAGTCTAAAATTGCACTAGCCCACAGTGACTTGCACTAGTTCTCAATTAAAGTCACCATGTGCTTTTGACCCACAGCAGCAGGGCTCTAGATAAGATTTTTGGGATGAGTACCTGTACTCCTCATTCTGAAAGTGAGGTGAGTAAAGCAAAATTCAGATGTGTACAAATGTCTTGCTAGAGTGGAATGAGAAGTACATTTATTTAAAAAAATGTAGTTTTTTTTCTAGATAAGAATTTCAGGTGCCAACAATGCTCCAAATAATGTTGGCAGGTAGGAATTTACTCACCAGTTTTAACACATAGTGAGTAAAACAGAAGTTGGATGCATACAAGTGCTGTAAATCCGGCAAAAAACTGTTCCTTTTGACTCACCAGTTATGTTATGAAGCACTATTCTTTGGCGTGTGGAGTATTTACAAATGTTGGGTGAGTACTGGTACTCATTAAAAAAATTTTTATGAAGAGTATTTCCTAAAATGAGGTGAGTAAAATAGGCCAGTACACACCTTATCTGGAGCCCTGCACAGCACAATGAATAAATGATGAAAACAGTGCAGTTTAAAACTTTATTTACATTTATATAATGATGAAAACACACAAAATTACCAGTTTAAAAAGATAAGCATTCATTGGTTCAAATAAATATAGAAAAACCTGTTCCCCACAAAAAACTCATCCCCCCACCAACAATGTCCCTTTCGAGGATTGCTGCATGAGGATGATGCAGTATGTCATTTCGGTATGTTGAGCCGAGGTCTAAACCTTTCACTTTGTCTAAATTGCACAACCATGCAAAGCCTCGGAGGGACACTTACACTCTTGACTTAAGAGTTTTTACAGTGTGTACCCAGTCCCCCAAAAAAAAAACCTTTTGCAGTTACTGGGTCTTTATGTACTTGCAAGTCCAATTCAGCAGCAAACTGGTTAACTGAGGAAACCCAGCTTTGATAAAGCACACAGTAAGGAGTAAGCATAGGGTAAGCCACTGAAAAGTTTTCAGACCATAGCCAGCAAAACACAGAAGAAGGCACAGACACTCCCCCCCCACCCCTTTTTTCAGGCAGTAAGGCAGATCAGCAAATAAATAGGCAATGTATGAACAACAGAACAGATAACACAGAAAACTCCGGAGAATGTTACACTCTGTACCCCCTTTTTTTTTGCAGTTACTGGATCATATTTACTTCAATGCAAGTAAGTTGCAATATTTAACAGCAAACAGAGGAAACCCAAGTTTGATTAAATAACTGTAATGTTTTCTGAATACAGCGAGCAGACTCAGAAGAAGGCAGACATTCCCCCCTGCCCCCACACAACCTCGGAATCGTCCTACCTGAGGGTAGCACTGTGACCACCAGAGTTCCTTCTGAAGTCCCGCAAGTCCGACTCTGTCCACTGCCTTGAACCAGCACTCGCTGCCAAACTCCGAACAATTCTGACCGCCATAACCCCCAAAAACAGCGAATCTTCAATGATGAGCTGTACGCTCCTCTCAGATACCGAACACCACACCACCAAACACCATGCCACCAAACACTATGCTGGCGAACACCACTTTGCCAAACACCATGCTGTAGCACTTCTCTTCAACACTTCTGGCCAGGTTTCAAATCTTCTGGACTTTTCCTCTTCAAAGTGGGCTGTTTATATCCCCCATTGCTGAGCAATGAAGCCCCACCTCACCATCGCGTGCTGCCAATGACCACCACAAGCTTGCAAAAAGGAATCATGTCCTCAGCATTGGGCTGTGCCCACCCATACACTGAGTCATCACTGTGCTCTTCTGAATTCCTGCCTCTACTCCTGCCTGCTGCTATAGATGAAAGCATTCATTGGTGGCCTCCATGTGACGTCAGCCTCTTTCAGCTCCAGGAGCAGTTCCCACAGCCACCGCTTCCTCCTCCCTGCCAGCTTCCAAAACACAGGGCTGGCCAATAGAATGCCACCATACACTGAATGAAAACTTTGCTGGCCAATAGACTGCCCTCTTAGAGCCCTCCCCCCCCAGGAAACTCTGGAACTATGGGTCGTTTAAGTCTCCCACCAGTAGTTTAGCTGACTTGTGACCGATCAGGGCCCCAGGCACTTTTGCAGCCTTATACCGCTAGCGCTCTGAAAAGGAGAACTGAACAGGATCGTCAGATGAAAACTGCACTAGCTCACACGGACAGGTAGGGAGGCATCTGCACTAGTCCGAGGCAATCTGCACTATGCCCCAGGATAGTAAACATATGTTAAGGTCAAACCTTGCCTCCGAGTATGATACCTAATTGTGGGGAACAAACCAAGACAAGTGAGCAACAGCACAGTGCAAGTAAACGTCTGGGGGACAAAAGGGGAATGTCCATGTAGCTACACCACACATGCTATGTGAGGAAGACCTCAATTTGCATTTTTAATGCATCGAAAAATGTTTTCCCTTGTTTGGGTTTAAATCTTTTTTATCCAGTTGATACTGCGGACTCCCCCACCCGATACCTTCAGTACATTGCCACTGGCAGCATCCCAGAATCTCCTGCATCTGATGTTATGAACGGGGATCAGTTGAGGGAGATTCAATCCAGGAGCATACTTCTTGAGCTTTAAAAAGCTCCAGTTCACATATTGGTGGTCCTGCAGTAACGAGTTTAAGAACAGGCAAAAGTGTATTAACAAATGTTGAAAATTGTCAAGTGTAAGAAAGTGTTGTACCTTGGTATGTTGATCTGTGTACTACTATATCTGTAACCTCCGCAAATGTCTTACTCTGTTATTGTTATATTATCTGTAATTAATTCCGGGTCGCCCCAGGACCAGTTGTTGGACTAAGTGGGCCTACCCGGTTACCAGAATTAAAATAAAATAAATTTAGACCTATACTTAACCGCTGTACTACCACAGGACCATAGACATGCAAATCAGACCTTTTTAAAGAGCAACTTTCCTGGTGGTCCAAAAATTTCAACTTGTAGTCATTATATGCAGTATTAGACCTGCGATAGTGTGTGCATTTGTTGTTTTGGGCCAAGATTTACTCTGCCTTTCATAACTTGGATTTGTTTTGGAGCCCTGCAATACTTGCCTTTGCTGATCAGTTGCTGGGCCTCTATCTCCTGATGACATCACTATAGGGCAGAGGAGTGACTCTCACTGTGCAGTATTGTGCAGTCGCAACAGTGTTGCAAGGGAAAACTACCATTACTCTGTGTACATACTGTGTTCCTCCTTACCCAAATTATGCCAAAATCTAAACCCCCTTTTTTTTTTTAAAAAAAAACTGACTCTGCCCCATAGTGATGTCAGCAGTACAACCCTGGATCCAGAGCAACACCAGGCTTGCTACAGAAGCCCTGGTACACCCTGCAGTTTTTAGCAGCTCAGAATGCAAAAACTAACTGCAGCAAACAGTAATGAAATACAATTCCAGAATCAATGCAAGAAGGGGTAATTTATGCATGAAAGTCAAAAGGACCATGAAAGTTGCTCTTTAAAGCTCAAGAAGCAATTTCCCCACATTAAATCTCATGCAAATGATCCCCATTCGAGATGTCAGGTGCAGGGGATTCTGGGAGCAAGCGCAAGTGGCAGCTTAATTAAGATGTCAATCTGGGGACCAACCAAATAAAAAGAACAAACTTATACAGTGCAACATTCATACCTTTATTACAGGCAACAAAGTTGAAGGGGGGGGGCGCTAATGAGCAACTAAGCAGCTAGACGCACTTCCTCTGAGCTCCGTTTCCAGTACTTTTCATTTTCTATAAATTCTTGAAGCAATCAAACCCCTTAAGAACGGTATTGGCCGGTACTTTAAGCGGTATGGTGGAATATTTCATTAATTCCTCAGCAAAGCAGTCTTGAGTGATGAAGGCACAGCAGAAGAAAGCCGTGGCACCATCCTGCTGTCAGCCACAGAGATGGCAGCCTTGGGCAGCGCTCAGCCTGAAGCTGAACGGGCTAGCCAGGAGTTTGCAAGAACTAAAGCAGCAGGCAGCGGGGCAAGCTCTTGGCATCACAAAAGCAGAGGGACACATTTAGGTGGAGGGGGCAAGTTGCAACCCCTCCAGACGAAGTGGCAACACTGGAAAAGAAGCTGGAAGAACTGAAGAACCAACGCGACTATTAAGAAAATTATAAACGATGCAGCAATCTATATTTCTCTGGGCTACCAGAAGGCAAGGAAGGAAGGAATGAGAGTGAAGCACTTTATTTATTTACGAGTTTAACCAGGAAGGCATACGGAGCAGTGTTGCTCGATTCCAGATGCAACCTGGACTTTTGTGGAGTTGTGCTCACACAGCTGCTAGAATGACTGTGAACAGGGGGGGAAATGTAACAATAAATGGGCACATGGGGCCTTTGGACCTTAGCCACCGGCCGATTCCCACCAAGACAGATCATATTCCAGCCGCATCATTTCAGACAACAGCAGGAAATACTGACAGCCTTTAGGAAGAAATGGGAGGTGGTGTATGATGGAGCAAACCTATTCTTGCACCTGTATTTTTCTGTACATCTCCAGAAGAGGAGGAAGGCTTTCTCTGACAATTTGGATGAATTGGAGGCTCAAAAGACTGACTTTGCCTTTGTGTACCCAGCAACCATTCGAATCATGCATAAAGGGGTTTTATTCTGGGAGGAGGATAAGGGCTTTCCTGGAGAGCTGAAATGGAAGAATAATGCTGAGACTGAAACAGAGAGTGTGGAGTCAAATACTTCATCTTTGAGTTTCTGTTTGACTTTTTTTTTTCAGTTTCTGTTTAGTCCATTGCCACACTACACAGATCTCCATCCGTACTCCCTTACCTGTCTGAGCAAGGTGCCAAACCCTGTAGAGCCACAGCTTACCCGCAGGTGGAGATGAGGTGGAAGGACTCATCCTTGAACAATTCTGGTCACGTCAGGAGACAGGCTTGGTGGGCCAGGCAGGGAGAGCTCATGGTACCGTGACCCCTTCATTACCATGTGCAGAGTGCTCCCCTTTTTCTTGGTTTTCTCCCATATCTCCCTATGAGCCACGTGCAATGACTGCAAAGGTGCACACACACAAGTGTGACATCACCCACAGTCAGTGCAGCTCCTCCCACCCCTAGTCCTGCTGGGTCTATGGCCTCCTGCATCCAGAGGGCAGTACAGTGACGGTAGACAGGACCCTCCCTCAGGAAGGAAAGCATCCCACTGGATACTCCATCCCCCACGACCAGACACTTCCACAGAATCCAGGCGCGGTGTTGGGAGGCATAGCACTACCGCTGTGCTAAAGGGCTGGCCTGCTTATGAACTTATGATTCTGCCATATGACTGAACATGCCGTTAAATCTTCTGTTTGCCGCCCCTGAATCCACATGGTGTTCCCCAGTGTGACTAATCCCTGGGCCCTGCAAGAGCGGTTACGTTCTGAACTCATTCGATCAGGGGCCTGAGGGTACTGTCCAACAAGGGGCATTTCTGAGGATCCCCAGGACAGATTGACAAAGGTGCTTCCCCCCATGTTGTGCAGTACAGGGAGGCATGGAGGGGAGACTGGAAGGAGAAAATGGCGATTGACTGTTAATAGGGTTGGAATGTGGAATGCTCACACATCGCTGCACAGTATTCACAATAGGGGCTCCCAGAACACTTAACTGCCAGGCATTAAAGAGGAGAGAAGGAACAGTGACTGTGTTAAAAGTAGGTCAGCTCCCAAGATTTGGGGGGAGGGAGCAGGGTTTTTATGGGTCCGGCCTCCACTCCAATGGTCCCATTAGAAATTCAACCTGAAGACATGGGATCGATACTGTCAGTTTCTTGATATACTGCATCAAAATCTGTGGGACTGTGAGCTGGGGAGACATTTTTTGTGGGGAGGGGGATGTTGGGTCTGTGGCTGCAAGAGAAGACAGCTGGTGCCCAGGGATCTTTGGACTCCCTCTGTTTAAGCTGATTTGGATGGGGCCACAGGGCACACTGGTGTACTGTACAAGGTGGGCATTTGCTGCTAAGCAGGCTCTGTGCATGCACAGCAGTAAGGGGCACATTAGTTTTGCACAGCTGGGTTGGTGGCTCCCTGCTGGAATCAGTCAATATGATGGAACACGGGCATCCCTGAAGGTGTTGATGTACCTATTCCTTAACTTTAAAACTCTTATGATCAAGTTTGTAGAGGAGGGTGAAGGAGGGGAGACGGGCAGACAGCAGGGACCCTGAAAACTGTGTGTATATGTTCTACATTTGTTATTTTATGCCATCCTTGGTTTTGCTCCCGATTCCTCCTCGTGTCTATTTAAAAGATGAACCATGAATCAGCAAATGGAGGACCTCCAGGGGCATACTCCTAGTACCCTTCAAGCGTACATCAATAGCTCAAAGGTCCCTGTCCTACAGGGGTCCCAACTGGATAAACGACTAACCCCCTGACCTCCTCGAATGTAATAAGATCGGAACATTCAAAGCTGGTCTCTGTGTACACTTAACCTCATCAAGTACTTGTGAGTGCCCCTGCACACCCTGAACCATTCTCAGCACTCTTCAGTTCATGAATCCTCAGAACTTGCATCTCCATCACTTCACTCACCTGCCGCACCCCTAATCGACTAGCCCTGGCCCTTCCTCGCCCTGTACTCACCCCCCTGTATTTTTTTTGTTAATATCATCTTTATTCAGATTTTAACAATTAACGGGGGGTACAGGCATATTAGTCACAGTTCATTTAAAGAGAATCATACAGAAAAGTATAGGTGAGATATGAGTTATATTTCTTATTCTCTATAGTAGCAGATACCTATAATCAAGTAGCATGGCAGTCCATCATTAAAAGTTCCAGGTTCAGTTTATAATGAGCATACATATTATCTCAAAAGAAAAATTCCCTATTGTCTGAGTCAAGATATTTATCTCTAATGTACACATAAAGGTTTTTACGATCCGTTATCTTCCCTGTTCCCCGAGTTCCCGAGCCATCGTTCCCTCAAGTTATTCGCTGGTCAGCCCCTAATGACAGTTCATCTCTTTC
Organism: Neoceratodus forsteri; assembly: GCA_016271365.2. Lineage (NCBI taxonomy): Eukaryota > Metazoa > Chordata > Ceratodontiformes > Ceratodontidae > Neoceratodus > Neoceratodus forsteri. Next base: position 268,321,318 of record CM028131.1, on the reverse strand, counting down.
AAAATTATAGAGCATAGTTTCCCTATTTACTTAGAATGCTGTTCATGGAATAAATGATGGATCTTTCAAACTTATATAGAAAATCCATCTGGACCATTTCATAGTGCACAGGTCTGGCTTATTTAAATGATATGAAATTTCTTTTGATCTGTATATGTTAGTCACTATCTCCCTCCATTCTGCCATGGTAGGGATCCTAGGGGTCAGCCAGCATCGTGTTAGGGCTTTCTTAGCTGCCAATAGGGTAATTCCCAGCAGGTATCTCACATTTGAATCTATCATACCCTGCGGGAAATTATGTAAGATAAATAAATCTACGGTTAAATTAATTGGCATATTACAAAGCTCTGTCAATTCACTTTGTAATAAATTCTTAAAAGGTTGTAATTCAGGACACTGCCAGAATATATGGGCATGATGAGCCGCAGATTCCCCACATTGCCGCCAGCATTCCCGAAGACCTACAGATGTAAAGTGTGCTGTTATGGTTGGTGTTCGAAAATATCTAGTCGAAACCTGCCATGCAAACAGCCTCCAACTGTGTGAGTAAGTGAGCCTTGATATTGATATGCAAAATTTGTCCCATTGTTGTGAGGAAAGGACTAATCCACATTCCTAACCCCACTTTGTATTTATCTCAGCAGTCTCCACATATTGTCGAGACCGCATGTGGTATCCCTCCAGCAACGATACCTTGCTGAGGGAGTACCACCAAAGGGGGGTAGTTACATTGCAGCATATCTCTACTGGAATTGAGTAATAAAAGTGTCGCACCTGCAAAAACCGAAAGAAATCCTACCTTCTCAGTCCATATGACCGGCACATATCTTGGAAAGATCTACATTCTCCAGCCATGAGGAAATGTGCGATGTTAAAAAGTCCTGTAATTTCCCAGGCAGCAAATGTATGATCTAACCTGGCTGGAAGAAAACCCTCGAGCATAGCTATCGGGGTCAGCCTCCACAGGTGTGGGGCGAGGGTAAAATGCCTTTTAATTACCTTCCAGGTTTTCAATTGGTGGGAAATCCATGGGTTTTTAGACTCTTGCTCCAAGTGGGGGGGGGGGGGACAGTACATAGTGGTACCGATTAGGCTCAGAGTGGAGATGAGGCCCTCTTCAATTGCACTCCAATGTGTGAGGTTACCCCTCATCAGTCGCCTCAGCATAAAAGTTATATGTATTGCCCATTGGTAGTATTTAAGGTCTGGGAGGGCCAGCCCTCCTAATCTCCTGGGGAGGGTCAAAGTGAGGAATTTTATTCTGGGGCATTTTCCTGCCCAAATAAATCTACTAATTAATTTATTCCAACTACGGAACGTCTAGGCTGGGATGTACGTGGGGATATTCTGAAATACATATAAGGCTCTGGGGAGAATTACCATCCTGATGACCTCAATTCTCTGGAGAAGATTTAGCGGAAATATTTTCCATCTCTCCAGGTCTGACTGGAGTTGGGTATAAAACTGGGTGTAATTAACCCACTTTATATCCCTCGCCTTATGTGTAAGGTAAACACCTAAATATTTTAGTTTGGTCAGGTCCCAACGGAAGGGGTAGGCCTGTATAAAAGATGATGGAGGGGAAAAATTAAAGGTTAATGCCTCGGTTTTATTGGTATTCAGTTTATATCCCGAGCAAGCTCCAAATTGCTCCAATATATCAAAAACGGTTGAGGTTGCTTGTTCCGGGTTAGAAAGAAAAAGCAGCACATCGTCTGCATACAGAGCTACTTGATGCTCTAACCCTCCCGCCTGTATCCCCTCTATCCGGGGGGAGCTCCTAATGGCTTACGCCAGTGGCTCAATAAAGAGGACAAATAGGCCGAGTGACATAGGGCAACCCTGCCTTGTGCCCCTAAATAGGGGAAAATACGAGGAATGGTGCTCCGAGACTTTTACACAGGCATAAGGGTGGGAGTACATACTTTTAATTAGGGAGACAAATGCTAAATGGAAACCCATCCCTGCCACGGTGGAATATAGGAAGGGCCACGAAACCCTGTCAAAAGCCTTCTCCGCATCAAGGATGAGAAGGACCGAGGAGGTAATTTGTGATTGCATTTTGTGTACCAGGTGCAGTGCTCTTCTTATATTATCCGTAGTGGATCGGGCACTTACAAATCCAGTTTGGTCTATATTAATTATGGCAGGTAGCACTGTATCCAGTCGTCTGGCCATAATGGACATAAAAAGTTTATAGTCCATGTTTAAAACTGAAATTCGGCGATAAGAAGAGCACTGTTGAGGGTCTTTGCCGGGTTTAGGAATCAGGGACATTACCACATATGACCAACTGGGTGGGGGGTCTATCTGTCCCTGGAGTATTCCACTGTAGGCCTGGAAGAGAAGTGGGGGCAATCTGTGGGCTAAATTTTTTGTAGAATTCGGCCCCCTACCCATCTGGGCCTGGAGCCTTCATGGTTTTAGATCGGGAAATGGATAACATTATTTCAGCGTTGGAGATCGGGGAGACCAGAGCTTCCTACTGGTCATTGGATAACTGCGGGAGGTTCAGGGGTGCAAGGAATGCATTAATATCCCTAGAATCTGAAGGATGATCCGGAAAGTATAATTTTTTATAATAATCACAAAAAGCCTGAGTAATTTGGTTAATTTTCAAATATTGGGATCCAGTATTTGGGTCCCTGATTATGGCTATAGTGGTAAGGCGTTTTTGCTTTCACAGTCTATAGCTAGCAGGCGTGTAGCTCTAGGGCCTGTTTCTCCATATCTTTGCCTAAGAAAGGCTAGTGTGAGCTCAGTGTTTTGAGTCACCAAAGTATCTAACTCCTGTCTAGCCCTTTTAAGCTGAGGCAGTACTGAGTCATCCCCCTGCTGATGTACCAGTTGAAAAAAGTTGAGTGCCTGCTCTAAGTGAGGTTTTTTTTTCACTACGTTGTTTTTTTCAACATTGCCGTGTACTTGATTAGGTGGCCACAGAGTACCACTTTCACAGTATCCCATAAAATTGAGGGGGAACCTCGGGGTCAGAGTTATCCTGAAGGATCTCTTGAATCTTTTCCTCAATAAACTCCTCAAAGAGGGTTTTTTTTTAAGGTAAAATGGATTAAACCTCCAAATCGTATTCAGTTTCTCCATGCCCAATTCCCATTTTGTAATCACCGGGGCATGATCTGAGCCCACTATATCTCCCATAGTAGCATCAACTATGATCTCTAGGTTTTCTTTTTGGGTATAACAATGATCCAGTCTGGAATAGGATCCATGTACTGCAGAATAAAATGAATATCCTCTGAGCCTGGGGTGGAGGTTACGCCATGTGTCAATCCAACCCATCTCTTGCACAAATCGTCTGAAAAATTTATGTGGAGCTGGTTGTTTGCCTTTTGCTCCTTTGGTGGTGTCTTAAGTGTGGGTTTGGAGGGATATTAAAGTCACCGGCCAAAATAAGAGCGCCCATAGTCAGTTGTTTAATAAGAGCCTAATTGTTTGTAAAGTGGATCCCGATGGAAAATATGCATTGGCCAAAGTAATTACTTCATCTTGTAGGAGACCTTGTACTACTACCAGACGTCCTTCTGAGTCTGCCCATTCATAGGTAGGTTGGAAGGGAGTATAAGCAGAAATTAGTATGGCGACCCCTCTTTTCCGCCGTTTTGTATATGCAGAGGAAAACACCTCGTGACCCCCCAGCTAGTTTCTTACGCTCATGAGCATTCATATGTGTCTCTTGCATATATACTATTCCAGCTGGTGCCTTCTTAAACCTAGAAATCATTCCAGCCCTCTTTACTGGACTGCCTAGTCCGCTGACATTCAAAGAAAAAATCTAGAGAAGTATTTTGGTCATCAGACAAAACAATTCATTAACATGAATGAAACAGGCCATTCCTGGCATTCCTTTCTTTTGAAATACTGTCTGAGCTCCTTCTCCCATTGTGAAGAGTGTGACTGCCTGTATATGGGATAGTGAGGAACAATTCCCTCTAACTGGGAATAATAAACTTTTAACATTAATCGAAACACTTTCCTATTGCAGTTCCATGCCAACTGGGCAAGGACTGCCGAACTTCTAAGGGCTTCCATGGAACTGGTGGCAACTAAGCCCTCAGTTCCCGAAGGTGCCACTATGTGGCCGTGTCTATCTACTGATAGACTACGTATCAAACGTCTTAGTTTGGGTAGGGGAAGTAAGGGGTAGGTGGTCAAGACCCTTACTCCACCAAGGCCGAGTGCAGAAGTAGTCAGACCTCTTCACTACCTTCAGCAATATGAGGCAGTTAAAATGGGGGTGAATAACCAAGAGAGTTTCCCTGGTACCTGAATTATTTTCATCAGTCCCACTTTCACCACCCCAAAAAGCACACACCCCCGGGCACTTGTCCCGCTGAGTAAGCCAGTGGCGTGGTCCTACCCAGGGTGTGGTGTCAAGTTCAACTCATTTCTACATCACTAATGATAACAATACCAAAGGGGTCCCCAAGCAACAACTTGGTAGTATCTTCAGTTCTATCATGCAACCAAATGAGCACAGTGAGTCCATGGTACCATGCAACCCTACTTGGTTATATATGTGGGGGAGAAGAGATCAGTAAAAGCACATAAACGGGTCTGGCAGAGCAAACTGAAGGGGCCAAAGGTCAACCAGAGGAAATCTCCCCAACAATTTCGGCATCCCAGCGACACAAGGGGATATCAAAAAGCCATGAATGAAAAAACATATCCTGACAGTCATTTAGTCACCGATTCCTTAGAATGGGTATCCTCAGTTAAGAGATCTGGCCTACGTTTCATGCCCACGATGGTCTGTTGAATCGCAAAGGCCCCCTCCCTGTGTCATTGTTCCCTCTGAGGGATTCTGTTCCAAGCTCTCTGCACCAGCTTTGTTGCTAAGGAAGCAGCAGGTTGCTTCTGTACTAGAGTTACTTCAAAGCCGTTTTTGGAGATATCTGAAGCTGCCTCTTCTGCCGTTTCATATGTTTTGGAGCGTTCCTCAAAAAGAACCATCAATCTCGAGGAACAGGGTGTCCTGAATTTGATTTTCGCTTCCTTCAACTTCTTAAGGATCGGTGCGTAGGCTCTGCGTCTTGCTGCAACTGCAATGGGGTAATCATTGTTGACGTAGATCCTGTGGCCTGAAAGTCAGATCTCCTCGTTGCCATGACTTGTGCAGCACTAATTCCTTCTCTTGGTAACGCAGGAACCTCACCAAGATTGCCCGTGGCCTGCTGTTAGACTGTGGACCTAATGTACGGTGCACTCTATCCATCTCAAGCGTGCAGGATTCTGGTAGGTCTAACTTTGATTTGAAAAATTGTTGCATAAAGACAATCGGGTCTTTACCCTCAATGCCCTCGGGAAATCCATTTATCCGCAGCGTTTTATTTAACTCTAAAAATTGATTAGCGTTTTACTCATAAAAGTACTAAAACTTTGTGAAAATGCATAGCACTTGCCTCACTGTGTTTAACAAACATAACACTTCTAGAAAACCTATATAAATACTTTCTGTACAGTTAGTATTGTCCCAAGAAAAAAAAAAACTGGTAATCAATTATTTAAAACCCTGATCCATAAATTATTTCGCCTGCTTCTAGTCTTGGCATCTTCAGCCCGCTCTTGTAGGTCGCTCATAGTTTGGTGCATCTGAAAGATGGCTCGTTCGGCTGAATTGACTCGAGAGTCAGTGACCGTGGCCTGCTCCTCCACGCTCTCGAGTCGCTTTTCCATTTTCCCCAAGTCAGTCAGGAGGGCTGTTAGGAGTTGAGAGATTTTGAGCTTGTTTCTTTTCTAAAATCTCTCAACTCCTGTAACACGATGTCCATTTGTCTGGAGGACTGGTGTATTTTTAAGCCGTCTCCTTTTAGATGCTCGCTTCTTTCCGAGAATTGTGAACTGTCGCTGTCGGAACCGCCTCCGTTCATCTCTGCACCCTGTACTTGCGATTTCTGAGGGTCGGGTTTTTTTTCCTTAGGCATTCCAAAGCTATTCCACTTCAAACTGAGTATAAGTGAGGTCTATAATTGCTTATCAGAGTGTTTTAGGCCTTGGTGGAGATGGAGCTAGAGATCCAAGCTGCTTCTTAGGGCATGACATCACCGGAAGTCTCCCCCCTGTATTTTCACTGCCTTTCTTCCCTCCCTCTTCTCTTTCTCCCCCACGTTCCCCCCAATTCCCCACATACTACCCTACTCCCTCCCTTAACACTCCCTCTACCCCACACCAACCCTCCATCCCCGTTTCCTACCTCCCTTAGTTTCTTTCTTTTCCTTCCCAATTAATCCCCTCCCCCTTCTCTATCCCCTTGCCTCCCTCAACAATGCCTACCCTGGCTGCTACTCTCACTCCAATCCTAACCCGCTCTTCACGCTCTATTGCTCAGACACTTAACCCCCCTCTGCCCGCTTGCTCAACACTGTTGCTGCCTATTCCAGCCTGCGGGCATATACTACTTCCATTCTAGATGGCACGACACCGAAATCTCCTTGCAAATTTCTAAGCTGTCTGGGAAGAAAAAATTACTTACCATAGTAATTGTGTTTCTTCCCAGTGATGTTCAGATATTCATAACTTTATACTTTATGCAGTAGCCTTCTAGGTAGAACTGCCCAGAGAGATGGAACATATGCAAATGACGAAATCTTTTGCATGAGCCACTTTTCAAATGCTGCATTCTACTAACTGCCTTTGCTCTAAACCCTCAGATTGCCTAGAAGCCTGGAAAGACAGGCCCACGAAGACTAAATGTGACAATGATGACAATATTGAACATAATTATACTAGGAACTCCTTTAACACCCAGAAAGAGAGCCTCCAACAGGAGGGCATAGCATGTGAAAGAACACCCCTGAATGGCAGAATCACCTGGCAGGGGGGAATAACAATAGTGAATGCAATCACAACATGTGTGCCACACATGGCATTTATACCCCTGACAGCACAGTATACAGGAGTGCAGAGGCTAAAGTTCTGGAAGGGGAGGTAGGGAGGGAAGTTATGAATATCTGAACATCACTGGGAAGAAACACAATTACTATGGTAATAATTTTCTTCTAACCCCAGTAATGCTCAGTATATTCATAACTTTATGCAGACTACCAAGCAGTACCCCTGGAGGTGGGTACATAACTCTAATTTGGAAACAGACTTTGCAGGACTGCTGTGCCAAACCTAGCATCATCCCTAGATAAAATATCCAGATTGTAATACTTTGTAAAGGTGTGTACTGTTTTCCAGGTAGCTGCTTTACAAATGTCCAGTAATGGAACATCCCTGGCAGCTGCTAAAGTAGCAGCTGTCCCTCTTGTGGAATGAGCCCTCAAACCTGATGGGGGCTCCTTACCAGCCTTTGTGTAGCAGAACTGGATACACTGGACCATCCATCAGGAAATTAACCTTTTGATGCTGGATTACCCTTTCCCATATTTCATAGGTCAGGAGCAGGTGTTTCCTATCCTGTCTATGGACTGTAGTGGTTGTCAAGCAGTAGCTAAAAGCTCATTGACATCCAACAATGAAGACCCCTTTCACTTGAACCAAAGTGATCAGTGAAAAGACAAGTAAAGTAATGGTTTGGTTCAAATGGAAATTAAAACCCATTTTAGGAAGAAACTTCCCCGTTAATTTTCAGGACCACTTTGTCTCTGCGGAATGAAATGTAGCCATGTTCAATGCAGTGAGACTGGGGTTCACTGATTTCTCTGACAGAAATTACCATAAGGAAAAAACAATTTTCATGTGGCATATCTCCAATAAACTGAAATCATAGGCTCAAAAGGGAACCCATGAGCATGACCATACACACATTTAGGTACCATGCTGGCACCAGTTCCTTGTGAGGGTGTGTGCAAATAGGATAGGCCTTTAAAGAACCTTTTGAAAACAGTGTCTGGGGCACAGAGAAACAGAGGAACATTCTGTCCACTGAAATAGAAGTATCTGCTTTTAAGGTACTGAACTTGTAAGTCCAGTAAATCAATAGGTAAAATAATCCAGCACAGCTGGGACACCAGCCTGTACTGTTATGTGTGAAGCCCTTAGAGAGCCCTCTTGGAGATAGGATCTGGAGCGACTTGAAACATTTTATCTAGCTGATATGCAGGCTGATGCTACAGCTAGGTGGACCTTAAGGGCAGGGCCATAGTAATGGGGGGAAAAGTGGGGATGCTGTCTGGGGCCCCGAGCTCAGGAGGGGCCCAACTGAGGAGCTGGCATTACCCCTGGCATTAGCTGGTTTGGGAAACAGGGGCCCATTTCAAGTGACTTGTCCAGGGCCCCAAAATTCATAGCTGCAGCCCTGCTTAAGGGTGCTAAACTGCAAGTCCAATGAATGTAAATAAGAAAATGATCAGACACGGCTGGGACCCCAGCATGTGCTGGTACCAGTTCCCAGTTGAATACCAATAGAAAAAACCTTTTCCATTTGAAGCATAGATTTTCTTAATAGAGGGATTCCTGTAACCACTTAAAATGTCCAAAGCATTTTCAGAAAAATACAATTCCACATATTGTAGGCCCTCAAGAGCCATGCCTCGAGCCCAAGTTTTAGGTACAGGAGCCTCCCTTGGTTGGAGGTTAGCAGATTGTGCCTCCCGAGGAAGGTCTATTGGTTCAAACCCAGACATGGAGAGTAGCAGAAAGTACCATGGCTGCCTGGCCCACACTGATGCTATCAAGAGCACTGATGCTGACTGGCACCTGAGCTTAAGAAATACTCTGTACACCAGAGGGGAAAAGAGGAAAAGCATGTAGATGCTTCTCTTACTAATCCAGAGCATCCAGAGGGATTGTTCCCGTATCTGGTGGTCTGCCATAGTACAATGGCAGGTGATGGTTCTGATGGGACACAAACAAGTCTACCTCTGGTGTGCCCCACCTCCTAAAGTTTCTTTCACTACCTGACTGTCCAAATCCCAGCTATGATTGGACTAGCTGATCTGAGTCGGGGTATCTGCCCAGGTATTGTCCTTGCCTGGCAGATGAATAGCCCCCATGGAGCATCCTATACTGACTCCCTATTATCATGAGTCTTCTGCAGGCAGGGCTTGACTTTATCCATCCCTGCTTGTTTGTGTAATACATTGCGGTGGTACTCTCTCTTCTGACCCATACCACCTTCCCTGTACTAGTTGTGTGGAAACCCTTAGTGCCAGTAACACTAATCTTGGCTCCAGCAGGTTTGTGTGCAGAAGTGACTCTGTGCTGGGATGGTGTGAACCCCCAGATGGGAGTCCCACACTAGCAGAGATGCATCTGTTGACTGAACAATTGATGGGGACTCTTGTTAAAAAAAGGGGACCCCTTTCCTCAGGTTGGTTTCTTCTTTCCACCCTTGGGTGACCTGTAACAATGTTTGTTATCAGAATTAGTTTTAAAGGAGGGACCTTTCTCCCAGTGAACCCAGAGGTGAAACTGAATGTCCCTCATCCATAACCTGGATTCCAGGACTATGCCAGTGGCAGGTATCATGGGGCCAAGTAGCTGAAGAAACTGTCTTTTGGCTTTTAGTTTGTTCAGGCTGAATGAGCCCACTATCAGTGGGATACATCTTGCACTGCTGAGAGGCAGGTAGGCCCTGCCTTGCAAGGTATCTAGCTCTGCTCCTATGAACCGTAGTGCCCAAGCAGGCTGAAGGACAGAACTTCTTTAGATGATCAGGGACCCGAGCGAGTCCAGGAGCCCCTAGGCCATTTGCTGGGTTGATTTTACAACCCCAAGCCAGTAATCTAGGTATGGGAAAACTGTGACACCTTGTCTTCGAAGGTGTATCAGAAACCCTGCCAAGCACTTCATGCAGACTCTTGGAGAGTGACCTGATGGGAGTATCCACCTGAGGTACTTTCTGTGAAATTCCCTTATGAAGGTGAAGAAATAAGCACCCTTTAAGACCAGTGATGCCAACCCTTCATTTATCTGGAGTGTTAGCAGAATCAGTGACAAAGTTATCATTCTGAACTTTGGCCTTGTTAAAAAATGCCTATTTAGTACCGTGAAGTCGAAGACAGGCCAGCACACCCCATTCTCTTTGTGGTACCTTTTGCTGTACTAGGACAGGCTCCACTTTGTGATAGTAACATGTTTTGAATATTTTTTTTTTTTTTTTTTTTTTTTAAACTGTTGGCAGGGATTTGAACTCTGAGCCAATCCCTAACTCACTGTGGTGCCTGAAGTACCCCTGCTGTGAGTACTGCTGATATTGAGGCACAACTCTAGCCTGATAAAAGAAAGGCTTAATGTGAAATTATCTGTCTCTGCCTCCCCTTCCATATGTTTTAGTGGAGGGGAAGCTTTCTTTAGCAGAACTACAACTATAGGCGGTTTTTGTATACATCCACCTTTGTCATGTAAGCCTTTATCTTTCTTCCAAGAGGGGATGACCCTCAACTGGAAAATACATAGCTTTGGTTTGGGTATCCTGAATGGGGTTTGTGACTCTCAGCCAGGCAAACCCCCTTTGAGCTACTTAATCTGCCATTTATCTGGCAGTAGTGCCCGAAAAAGCAGCAGTCATATGACTGGTATTTGGCTGCTCCCAAACCCAACTTAACTGTTTCAGCTAGATCATCTGACAGGGAAGTCTGAGCCTTGACTGTCATAGCAAGGATAGACTGCCATAGGGACTTTTGGTATTGAGCATCAAAGGCTTGAAAGCCGTGCTGTCAGTTTTCCTGAAATCCTTGTTTGCCTTGTTACAGGCTGTCATTTGTACTACTCCTTGGTGAACAGGGTGGGAGAATAAAAATTCAGCTCCCTCCCTGTCCAGCTGATATTTCTTATCCAGCCTCTTTTCAAGAGGGGAAGACAGAGCTTTGAATTTGTAGAAATCTTTAAAGTATCTTTCCTGAAGAATGTATTCACAGGAAGGAGAAGCCTTTTAGTGGGTGTCAACCCAATCATTTCTCACAATATGAAAAGTGAGGAATAATCCTCAAATGCTCTGTGGGAATAGCCCAACTCCTGTTCAGGGAAAACCTCAGTTTAATAGGTTCCCCTTTCTTCTATTTAATCATAAACATATATTCTTCTTCTTAACAGGAAGACTGAACAGAGGAGAAAGACTGCTTTGCAGTGGTCTGGTGTTGAGAAACAGACATCCTTTGCAAGCCTAAAAGTTGATTTTTTTTTTTTAAACCATTCAAGGCGTTTTTCCACACTTTCTCCTAGAAAGCTTCACAATTTCTGCAGGAGCTGTTAGGCTTTATAGCAGACACAGAAGTCCCCAAATGCTGTCTAGCAGGAGGTTCTGTGTTTGATTTATTTGAGAGAACCAGGGAGTCAGCCGGTTCAATAAGTCTAGCAGGCACAGAAGTCCCCATATGCTGTCTAGCAGGGGTTCAGTGTGCTTAGTTTTATTTTATTTCTTAGAGGGAACCAGGTAGTCAGCCCGTTCAGCAAGCTTCTCAAGAACTGCTTGTATACCCGTCTCAGGGGTAGCAGTTACAATAATTGTTGTGGTTTCAGCCACAGTAAATTAGGGTGTCTGCTGGTCAGAGCTAGAGGGACCCTTAGGTGGTGATAACTTTTTTTTTTTTTTTTTAAACCTTATCCAGGCATGTTTAAATAGTTTTCTCAGGACATGTAATGCAGATTTCACTCTGCTTGGAAATGTACATGCCCAGAGAGGCAAAGACTATTTGCCTTAACAAATATCACCACTCTCAACACGATTAAAAACCGGGATCACCAGTTTTCCTTCTCTGTGTTTCTGACATTTTCCAATAAAACCGATAAAAGCTGTAACCGCTAAAAGAAATGTATTTATTTAAACTTTATTTAACATTCGCGGTTGTTTCCCGAACCGATGAGGAACCGATCGGGACCAGAAACCCAAGTAAAATGAACCGAGGCTATCGGTTCAAAACCCAGTATTAGCAGTTCTTAAAACAAGCTAAATTAAATAAAATTAACTTAACTAACAGAGTTTTTTAGTCAGAAAACTCTGATAAATGTAAAATACACTTCAGTCCCCCCCCCAGTTATACCGAACCAGAAGAAACCGATAAACTTACAATTTAAACATCAAAACTACTGGTTTACTTAAAATTATAAAAGTAAGAAGGCAGCAAATGAAATGTAAAGAATATTTATATAAATTTTATAAGTTTTCTCACATCAGAACAAGATGATGAGGAGAGGATCTCCGAGCGTCTAGTCTTGACAGGCGGAGAGAAAAATCTGAGGGTTTAGAGCAAAGGCAGTTAGTAGAATGCAGCATTTGAAAAGAGGCTCATGCAAAAGATTCCATCATTTGCATATGTTCCATCTCTCTGGGCAGTTCTACCTAGAAGGCTACTGCATGAAGTATAAAGTTATGAATATACTGAGCATTACTGGGGTTAGAACCTAAAATTGTCTTCCTCATAGTGAATTTTACCTATTAAGTAACCAGTGCTACTCTACCACTTATGAAATATTTTTTTTTTTTTTTCTTGATTCTGTATTACCAATGTATTATTCCTGTTGTCTGTCTTAGCTGTATTATACGATGTCTGACCTGGAACCTTTATAAACGAGCCTATGGCTCAAAGGTATTTAATCCCAAAATGAAATAAATAAATAGGATCTATGATTTCATTCCATAGCAAGAATCAAATGTGTTTGTGCTGCGCGAATTGTCTGGGGTGCGGTTGGGGGATGAGGTATGGGAGAAAAGTAGTTACATAAGAACTTACCATAACAGCATATCTTCAAGAGAATCTCATCAAGCCACACCTACAGAACTATAGTCTCCAGGCACCAAGATCATACAACAACGTTTTGCTAGCAGTCTACAAGGGGCCACCCATGAAAACGTCCTACGTCGACGTCCTCTCTATAAACCAGGACAGCACCTCTCCTTCCTCAGTTCCCTGATCATTCTCAAAGGACCTCACTCTAGGGAACTAGGAGAGAGCTGAAATTCCAGCAACCAGGCAAGATTGGAAAAGTAGTTACGTAAAAAATTACTGTTAACAGTAGATCTTCGAGAAGAATTCTTGCAGCAGGCTACATCATAAGGACTATGCTGCCAGGCACTAGGACCCCACGGAAAACTTCTAGCTAGCAGTATACAGCGGGGACTGCCCACGATGTCGGCCAATGGTATAAAGGGGGCGGTCCCCAGCCCCACCTCAGTTCTCCCGCCGGAGACCCGGCCTGTAGAAACGGAGAACTGAGGAGGTTCTAATATTCCCTTGTATAGGAAGCAAAAAGACTTGGGGAGAGGAGGGAGGAAAGCAGCGCTTGTTGCAAGAGCTCTTCTCGAAGATCTGCTGTTAGGGTAAGTTCTTACATAACTGTATACATAACTGTACCATCTTACTTAGAGTATGAGCTCTTGCAGCAGGCTACACCATAATGTTAAAGGGCTGAATAAGGCCCTGTCCCATTTGTTATTTAGAAAGAGTTTAAATGCAAGGATCTGGTCTATCCTTTTCTTTTCTGTCTCCTGTCTGTCTGGTTGCGCAACCAAATTTTCTTGCGAGACCTAGGAACTGATCACTCAGACGGTTTCACAATTCTCCGCCTCTCGCTATCTCTCTGCCTTCCCTTGCTATTTCTGTCTTTTCTTCCCCATTGCATATCTGCGGGGATATGTGAATCTTTATGTGAAACTGGGATTCTTTTGTTTAAAACTGTATATAGTTTTACTGTTGAAGTGGTTGCAAAAATCTGTTTGGAACTCAAGGGGTTAACCTGAGATGCAGTTTTTAAGCCTTTTGCAGAACTGCAAACAAGAGCTCAGTTCTGGGTCACTATGTTCTTTTTGTTGCACCTGCAAGGAATGAACTTAGAACATTCTGTGAGAACCAGAACATCTCTTAACGAGGTTCCCAGGCAAACACTTGCAAAAAGAGAAGCACTGTTTTTGCTAGAGAGACAAGGAGAATGAGAGACTGAAACTATAACTTGGAATTGGAATTAAGAGATACACTCAGACAAACTTTGTTTTCCTTGTTTGCACTGCCTTTGTAAATAGTTATACTGAATAATTTTTATTTTGCTATTATTGAGAAAAATAAAACACTATTTGTGAATTTTGAAACTGCTCCTGGTTTTCCCATGCTTCCTGACCTGTGCCTCGATGACACATAAGGACTGAGTACCAAGCAGTACAAGGATAACCCCAGTTCGGATGGGAGGAGGAAAACTAGTAGCCAGCAGAGACCTTTGGGAAAGGAGTCCTTGAAGGACAGCTAGGCCGAAGCCCTCTCTCCGCCTAGAGGCAATGTCCTAACTATAGTGCTTGACAAAGGTGTGCATTGAACTCCAGGTAGTAGCTGCACAGATGTCTGCTGTAGAGACATTTCACAGAGAAGCAAAAGAAGCGGCGACACCCCAGTGAATTAGAATATTCTGGATAATACACAGATAAGTGGAAGTCCTGACTGAGTGTGAACTCAGACACCACTTACGGAAGAAACTTAGGATTCGTTCTCAAAGACACCCTGTCTCTGTGAAAAAACAAACAGGGCTCTTTGCACATCAGAGCCTGAAGCTCGGAAATTCTCTGAGCAGGCAACTAAAAATAATGCTTTCCACAACAGACAGCGAAGCTCGCAATCCGCAGCTGGCTCAAAAGGAGGTAGAGTAAGTTTCTCTAACAAAAACAAGAGGTCCCATGGAGGGATAGGGTCCCTGATGGGCAGTTTCAGATGCAACATGCCCCTCAAAAAGGTGCGGGACGGGTCCAATTGAGCAATCATTTTGCCCTCCCACAGGTGTGTGATAGGCAGAAACTGCCAAAAGATGCACCTTTTTTTTTTTTTTGGTTATTGCATTTATTCCCTCCTCGGCTGGAGGGGTGTTACCTATGGCCCCTCCCCATCCATCTGGACCAGTGGCCCCTGTGCCACTCCCAGTGCCTGTGCTCGACCCCCCCCTCCTTTCTTCTCACTGGCTGCTTCACAGCAGGTACCTACTCCACCACCACGGAAGCCAGGGCTCAGGATCCGGGAGGAACAACTCGAGTCACAGTGGCGAGGTGCTGACGGACCGGACTTCATTAGTGCGCCAGAGGATTTTCAGTGTACTGGTTCCCCATCCCATGGCGGGGGCGTGCAATGGCGTCAATGACACTGCCGTGCGCCCTTCCACGCACCGCACGTCCGACACAGTCTGTGCCGTCCCCACGGCGAACCGCCGCTTGCACTGACCCCCAGCCACCGCAAGGAGCCAGCACAGCAGCAGTTGTCCCACCCCACCCTCCCAGAGGAGAGCAGTCCCTGGGATGCTCGACACCCTCCCGACTGACCCTCCAACACCTGAGGCTGCTCCTGACCCTGGGTCATCGGAGTGGCGTGAGGTGAGGTGTGATGTCCAGCACCTCAGCCTTCAGCGCCACCGGGCCGGCGGAAAGATGCACCTTAATGGAGGAGTAGTGGAGTCCGGAATCTGAAAAAGAGAGGAGGTACTCCAGGACAGAGTTCACAGGACAGTTAAAAGGGTCAAGATCTCTGGCGGAAGCCCATAAGCAGAAACGCTTCCACACCATGGCATAAGTAGCTTTGGGGGAAGGTTTCCTTGCCACAACCTGAACCTCGATGACCCTAGGGGAAACTCTAAAGCGGGCTATGGCTAGGTCTATAGGAGCCAAGCATACAGATGCAGAGACCTGAGGTCTGGATGGACTAGATAGGGTGACTTGCTCCTAACACAGCAAGTGTGAGGTCAGGGGCAGGGAAAATGGAGGTTCCACTGCCATGTTGTAGCAGGGGGAACCAGATCTGCCGGGGCCATAGAGGAGCGATCAGGATCATGACCGCTCCTTCCGATTGGAGTTTGAGCAGGACTCTTTGGAGGAGAGGAAAGGGAGGGAAGGCATAAAGAAATCTCCCTGTCCAGCAGAGGGACAATGCGTTTCACCAGAAAACACCAGGCCCTAGAAATAGCAAGCAGAAACTGGGCAGTTTGGCGTTGGACAGGGATGCGAAGAGGTCCAGTTCTGGATGTCCTCACCTTTTGAAGAGGTCCTCCGCTACGGACTGGAGGAGCTCCCACTCGTGGACCCTGGACTGAGATCTGCTTAGCCAGTCGGCCAAGATGTTTTGGACTCCTGGAACATAAACAGTGGTGAGAGTTAGACCGTGCTCTATAGCCCAAAACCACACACACATGGCCTCCCTGCAGAGAGGATACGACGAAGTACCCCCATGCTTGTTTGTTTTTTTCCTTGATCTGTTTACTCCCCTACATGCTCCAGGACCCGCCACTCCTTCAAGCCGCCATGGTCCCGACTTACCTCCTACTACCCTCGCTCAAGCCTCCGTCCTCACACTGCAGCCATCCCTGAGGTAACCCGGCGTAACTCTTCGCCAGATGGGTCCCTCTCCGAGGGGGAAGGCACCGGTGAGAGTGGCCAGCACACTCTTTATTTGGCCCCAGGATGCTGCTGAGGCGGACGTGGCTCCCTCGGGGGCTTCGGTGGCATCGGCGGACCGGCAGCCATCATCCAGCAGATCCTGGAGTCGTTTTTCCGCTTTCCTGTGGTTCCCCATTGCGCCGCTCATGCAGTGCTCCCAGTCTCCACCGGGGGGGGGCCCACTGCTGAGCAAGGCTTCCCTGCAACCCACCCCAGGAAAGGAGAGCAGTCCCGCGGATGCTCAATCCTCTCCTGCCCCTGCCAGCCTCCGGCGTCACAAGCCTGTTCCCAAATCCAGGTCGCCAGCATGGTTCGAGGTAAGGCGCTAGCGCCTCAGCCCTCTGCGCCATCAGGCTGGCACCCCCTTTGCTTGCTGATGTAAAAGACCACGGACATATTGTCTGTCTGAACCAACAGGGGGTCCAGGAGGAGGAGGTTCGGTTGGAATGCCTGTAGAACATAGAGAAAAGCCCTCATCTCTAAGACATTGATATGCAGAGCCTGTTTCAATGGAGACCACATGCCCAGAGTTTGGCGATTCCGTAACTGGGCTCCCCATCCTAAACCCGATGCATCTGTTAGGATCTGCTATGGGGAATCTCTCCGAAAGGAAACTCCTAGCTCCAGTTTGGGAGGAATAAGCCACCATGTCAGGGTTTGAGACACCGCTTTGGAAGTCAGGACCGGATGGTCAAGACTGTCTGAGCATTGATCCCACTGTACCCAGAGAGTCCACTGGGGCTCATATAGAGACACGGAAAGGAACCGTCACTATGGCTGCCGCCATGCGGCAGAGGAGCTGAAGGAATGATCGGGACAGAACCTGGCGGGAAGAGGAGATCCTCTGAGCCACTGCCCGAAGACTGTCTCCTCTGTTGGATGGGAGAAAGGCATTTCCTAGGGTGGTGTCCAGAACCACCCTGATATATACTGCAGCTTTTGGCTGGGTCAAGAGGATGATAGGAGGATGTTCAGAGTGATCCCCAGCTCCCTGAACAGCGTGAAGGTGTTCGACAGGGTGGACAGTTGCCAACCTCTTGTGGGGGCTGTAAGAAGCCAGTTGTCTAGGCAGGGATAGACATAATGGCCCTGTCTCCTGAGAGGCACAGCCACTACTGCTAGGCACTTTGTGAAGACATGCAGTGCCGAAAAAAGGTCGAAGGGCAAAGCCCTGAACTGGTAGTGTTCCCCCTGGAAAGTGAACCTCAAAAACCTCCTGTGGGCAGACAACATCAAGATGTGGAGGTAGGCATCCTAAACGTTGAGAGAGCAGAGCCAATCCCCCTGGTGGAGCATGGGAAGAAGGTCTGGCAAAGTCACCATCCGGAATGTCTTGTATTCGATGTAGGTGTTCAGGAGGCTGAGGTCCAGGACAGGACGAAGGTCCCCCGTTTTCTTGGGAACCAAGAAGAAGTGGGAGTAGAATCCTTTCCCCTGTTGACATGGAGGAACAGGTTCTATAGCCTGTTTCGACAGGAGTGCCTGGATTTCCATGTAGATAAGGGCGGCATGGCTTGGGATGGGGAGTAACTGGAAGGTACTGGAGGATTGTCCAGAGGTATCTGAAGAAACTCTAGGCTATGCCCTTTTTGGATGAGCTGAAGTACCCAAGCATCTGATGTGATTTTGGCCCATCACTCTAGACAGAGGGAGAACCAACCCCCTACCACTTCCCCCAAGAACTCCGCTGGAGGTGGGTGGGGTCGGGCAAGGAGTCAGGCTGAGGCTCCGGGAGTAGCAAGGAGATCTAGGAAATGTTGGCATTCCTAGGTCCTGAGGCTCCTGAACACTGAGAGGAAGCCTTACGTTTGAAAGCTCCTCTTGCTTGCTGCCCTTTGGGTAGTTGGCCCATGGGGCAATGAAAAGGCTTCCATCTGGCAGGGGCCGGCTCCACCTTACACATTTTGTGAACAGACTGGACTGCTTTGCCACAGTCCTGGAGACTGTAATGATCTTCTCGGTATCCTCTCCGAAAAGAACAGACCCCTGAAAAGGGGCATCCAGGATACCTTCCTGGAGGTCCGGATGGAAACTGGAAACCCTGAACCAGGAGTACCTCCTCAGACAGACGCCAGTAGCGGCAGCCCTGGCAGCGGTGACTGCAGAGTCGTAGGATGCATGCAAAACATGTTTTGGAGAATGTTCAGCAAATACAGGTTACTCACCTGTAAGAAAAAATTACTCACCTTAGTAATGTTGTTTCTTCTAATGGAGTCTTGCTATATTATAGACATTAGCAGTTTGATCCAGCTCTAGAACTGCCCCGGAGTGAAATGGTTAAAACCATTCCAAAATAGAATTTTGGCACGAGAGCAGCTCTATCTGTGTCATTTCAAACTTGAACTGTCAGATCTTTACGAGCCAAACTCACTAAGGTCTGTGTGAAGCTGTAACCTACACTAGCCAAATGGCTACATAAATAATAACAACCATTGATGGTCCCAACACCCAAGACTCAAGTCAGGGGACCAGAAATACTAACACCATTCTAATAATATGAAAATGGAACATAAGTATAATAAACACACACACGCGTACACATGCACCCCCAAAGTCCCAAAGGGGACAAAATGCTAACAGGACATAAGTAGTGCCCACACTAAGTTGCCCGCACCCCACCAAGTAGAGGGTCTGAGAGGGCAGGTCTGGGGTCTATAATATAGAAGACTCCATTAGAAGAAACAACATTACTAAGGTGAGTAATTTTTCTTCCAACAACATGAAGTCTTGCTATATTATAGACATTAGCAGAATACACAGCAGTACCTCCATAGAGGAGGGCAGAACCTACTTAGGAATAGGCTCTGAAGAACAGCTGTGCCAAACCGAGCATCTCTCCTGGCCTGGACATCCAGGGAGTAATGCTTGCAAAAGTGTGTACCGCTTTCCAAGTAGCAGCCTGACAAATCTCTAATAAAGGATATCTCTGGCAGCAGCTAGAGACGCAGCTGTACCCCTGGTAGAATGAGCCCTCAAACCGGGAGGGGCTCTGCCCACTTCTGATAAAATTGATACAAGAGACAATCCACCTGGCTATTGATCTCTTAGTGGCAGGTTTGCCTTTCCCAACTTCACCATAGGTAAGGAAAAGTTGGAGGATTCGAACCTGTGACCTTCTGCACGCTCTATATAATAACTAAGAGCTCTCCTTAACATCCAGGCTGTGCAACCTCCTCTCACCAAGAGGAGGATCAGTGAAAATACTGGAAGGGAGATAGATTGATTAAGATGGAAATCTGAAACCACCTTAGGCAAAAACTTCCCATTAGTCCTAAGGACTACCTTATCCCTGTGGAAAGAAATAAAGTCAGTCTCCACTGACAAGGCTTGCAATTCACTTATGGGTCTGGCAGAAGTGATAGCCACTAGAAAAACAGTTTTCCAAGTTAGGTACTTAAGCTCTGCAGAAGACAGAGGTTCAAAAAGGGGTTGCATTAACTGGGCAATGCAAACATTAAGGTCCCAAGCAGGGGCCGGTTCCCGAAAGGGAGGATTAGTATGGAGTAAGCCTTTAAAAAACTTGGAAAACACAGGATGAGAGGAAAGAGGGGATGACTTTCCTGCTGACACAAAAGCAGACACAGCTGCCAAATGAACTCTCAGGTAGCTGTCTGAGACCAAGAATTAAGATGTACCATGTAATCTAACAAAATGGGCAATCAGCAGATTCTGGGGAAATATTTTCCAGCACACCAAATGGAAAACCTTTTCCATTTAGAACTATAAGTAGCTCTAGTGGAAGGCTTTCTGGAAGCCTTTAGGATCTCAAGAACACCCTGAGAGAGGTGTAAATCAGCAACTCTAACTCCTCAAGAGCCAGGCCTTGAGGTTGAGGGATTTGAGTCCGGATACCAAACCCTTCCCTGGGCACAAGTCAACAGATTGTGATTCCTGGGAGGCACAGGGAAGATGGACTGTCAGAGACAGAAGGAGTGGGTACCAGGGCTGCCTGGCCCAATCGGGGCAATCAGAATCACCCTGCAAGGCCGAGACCTGATTTTGACTAGTACTTTGAATAGGAGAGGAAAGGGGGGGGAAGCATAGAGGAACTTCCCCTCCCAATCCAAAAGAAGGGCATCCAGGGGAACTGAGCCCAGCACTGGAGGCCTGCAACAGAACAGAAGTTTGTGATTGTCTGGGGCTGCAAAAAGATCTATCTGAGGGATGCCCCACCTGGCAAAAACTATCCCCAGCACTTGAGGATCCAGGGACCATTCGTGATGGCCCTGGGAAATCCTGCTGAGGGCATCCGCTAGGACATTGTCCTTCCCTGGAAGATGAACTGCTATGAGGGAAGTGTTCAGGGAATAGTCCAGAGACCACAACTTCATTGCCTCGTGCACAAGGTCAAGACCGAGTGCCCTCTGTTTGTTGATGTACCACACTGTTGTGGTGTTGTCTGTTCTGACTTGTATCACCTTGTCGTGGACAAATGCAGAAAAAGCTTGAAGAGCTAAAAGACAGCTCTGAGTTCCAGCAAATTGATGTGGAGCAGAGATTCCTGGGGGGACCAAACTCCCTGAGTGGAAAGGTCGCCCATGTGGGCTCCCCAACCCAGAAGGGAAGCATCTGTAGTGAGAGTCAAGTTGTGAGAAGGGAAATGAAGGGGACCCCGCTTTTAAATTGCTCTGATCCTGCCACCACTGGAGAGCTAGGATCAAGGTTGAGTCACTGGGACCAACTTGGAAAGGGGTCTCTTCTCTGAGACAAAAGGTTCTCAAGTGAAACTGAATGTCTCATCTGAAATCTGGCTCCCTGCACAACAGCTGTGGATGCAGCCATGTGCCCCAGGAGCTGCAGAAAGTGTCTTGCTGGTGAGAGACCTGCAGAGTGAAGGAAGAGGCCAGAGCCACTAAATTCTTACCCTTTCTGGGGAAGAAAGGCTCTGGCTAGCTTTGTGTCCAATTCTGCCCCTATAAAGGTGAGTACCTGGACTGGTTCCAGAACCGACTTTGGTAGGTTTAGCAGAAAACCCAGGGAGGTGAGAAGCTGCTGGGTGACCTGCAGGTGAGATTTTACCTGTTCTGGGACTGACCTACAATGAGCCAGTCGTCTAGATAGGGAAAACAGCAATCCTCTGCCTCCTTAAGTGGGCCACTGCCACTGCTAGACACTTTGTGAATACCCTTGAGCAGAGGTAAGGCCAAGGGCATTGCTCTGAACTGGTAATGACCTGAGGGCAGTCTGAATCTGAGGTACTTTCGATGGGATCTTCTGATTAGGACATGAAATAGCATCCTTGAGGTCCAGGGAGGCTAGCCAGTCCCCTGGCCTTAGGGAAGGTAAAATCATTGCCAGAGTTACCATTTTGAACTCTGGTTTCAAAAGATGCTTGTTCAGATATCTGAGATCTAAAATGGGCCGCCATTCTCCTGTCTTTTTTGGGGTAAGGAAGTATCTGGAATACAGACCCCTGCCCTGATGCAGGGGAGGAACCCTTTCTACTGCTCTGAGAGCTAACAGGGATGAGACCTCTGTTTCCAGAGCGAGGGTCTCTGGAAGCACTTGCAGGTAGAAAAGTCTGCTTCTCAACTTGGGAAACTTTTTGAGCTGAGAACCAGACCCTGGCTTACTACTTCCAGAACCCACTTGTCTGAGGTTAAAGAAGCCCAATTCTGACTGAAGTAAGCCAGCCTGCCCCCACTGGTACAGGAGAATCGGGTCCTGGGCACCCCATCAGGGTGCCTGTTTACAGGAGCTTTTAGGCTGGGGGTGGGAGCAGGTCTGCCCACCCTCGTCACCCTGCCTCTGAAGAAGCCCCTCTGAGCATAGGCAGAGGAGGCCTGAGTCTGGTAGAAAGGCCTGTGAAAAGGCCTACCCCTCCCCTGGGCATGCCTTTGAGGAGTGGCTTGCCGCTCCTTAGCCTGGGACTCTTGTAAGTAGTCCTATATTCATCCATCTTCTTCATGTAATTCTCTGTCTGCTCTCCAAACAGAGAATTTCCCTCCACAGGAAAATCCATAGCCTTAGTCTGGGTATCCTGTGACAAACTAGCACACCTGAGCCAGGCCAACCTACGGAAAGCTACAGATGTGGCCCATGACCCTAGAGGAAACATCATTAACATCCACAGCAGCATGAAACTGAACCTTAGAGGCTTCAATGCCATCAGCAGCCACCTGTTCTAGTTCACTAGCCAGCTGGCCATGGGCCTGCTTGGCCAATTGCATAACAGTATCCCATCTAGATTTCTGCTACCTAGCTACATAAGCCATATAATTTGCTTGCCTGAGTCCCAGAGAGGCTGCCATATACTGTTTTTTTGCCATGGCATCAATCTTCCTGGAATCCTTGTTCAGGAGGATGTGAAGCCAAGGGAATATTAGCTTCATCACAGGCAGCAGCCTGAACTACTCCAACATGATTGCATTGCTGAGAAAGGAATTCTGTATCAGGGCCTGACAATGTATACCTTCTGTCCATCGTTTTACCTACAGCAGGCACAGAATTAGGAGCTTTTAAAATTTAATTGTGTGTTTCCTAAAAGACTTATGTAAAGGAATAGACAATCTCCAAGACTCTGGAATATCCATCATTTCTACAAAATCAGGCTCCTCTTGCTCATCCACATCCTCTTCTAAAGGAAGCTGAAGGGTTTCAGCAACTTTTTTATAAAACTTAAAATGAGATGGGGACTCAGACAGCAAAGGGGGAGATACTAAAGGTCTGTCTGGGGAGATGTCCGGTTCAATGGGCACACCCAGACCTTCCCAGCCACATTCATACTGTTCATACAATCCTCCTCCCCTCCTCTGGTTCTATAAAATTCCTCAATATCATAATCCTGAACCACTGGGATCGGACGAACCGACCTTTACCAGATATTGGTGGTTGGACCCGGACCCTAAAGACAGTGACTGGTGAATTTGTATGGCTTTGCTATCTCTGCAGCAGTTGGAGAAAGGAATTTGGACTCAGACCTGCTGATTTTCTTGTTTTCTTTACTGGAATTGGTTCCTCAGAACCAGCTTTTCTTTTGCCCGAGGAAGTCTGGCCCTGGTCAGAGGGCACTCCCTCTGGTTCGGTTGGCACCGAACCGGGCTGGCCATCCAGGTCAGCGGACTTTTTGGCCTCTCATTCCCTGAGCCTGCCCAATCTTTTTTCCAGGGTGGCTGCAGGGAAATTCTTACATACCTGGCAGTCTGACTGGAGGTGGTCAAACCCCAGACAATAAACACATGTGGCGTGTGGGTCAGTCTTGGCAAAGACTTCCCCACAAACACACAGTGTTGAAACCCAGTGGGCCCGGTTTTTCTTTTGGGTTTCTCAGACATAATGCCAGCCTAGGCAAAAACTTTTGCCCTTTATGACAGTATGAGCAAGACACCTTATCGGCTCCCTAACTGTGTCATGGGTATTGGAAAAAGCTAATAAATCCGTTTTTTGAACTAATAAGAACCGAACCGCACTCTAAAATAGTAACTTTTAGTTTTAAATGAGTTTTAAACCCACTGATCGGTTCAAAACCGAACCGATAACTTACAAGTTCCACACAGACAAAACCTTCATTTACTTAATGTTACCACAGATAGAGCTTGAACCGAACGGTTTTATGTTAAATAAAACCATTCTAGTTAAATCCAACTGAGAAAACACTTTTTAAACCGAGAAATGAACCGAGCAGAAGGAGAAATCTCCGGAGCGACTGTTCACTGAGGCGGAGTAAAGAATCTGACAGTTCAAGTTTGAAATGACACAGATAGAGCTGCTCTCGTGCCAAAACCATTTCACTCCGGGGCAGTTCTAGAGCTGGATCAAACTGCTAATGTCTATAATATAGCAAGACTTCATGTTGTTTGAACAGGAGTTCTAGGAATGGTATATGTTGTTCATCCACACTTATTGGCAGGTTCCTTGCCACTTTAAATCTTGCCGGAAGGTCTTCAAGCTGGCTCCTCCCACCCACCCGGTGGTAAACTCTCTGCTTCGCCCATGGCGCCAGATCTGGCCGCTGGAAGCTTCAGATTGTGCGTCGAGCCGGGAGGTCGGAGGGAGTCGTGGATGAACAACATATACCATTCCTAGAACTCCTGTTACAGGTGAGTAACCTGTATTTCTGGGACATGGATATGTTGTTCATCCACACTGTCTGGCAGACTCTAGCAGTTCTCCGGAGGAGGAGGCGATTACCCCTGATACTTACTTGGGAAATAAAGACTGGAGAACCGAGGCCCCAAACCAGCATCCCGGCGTGACTCAAGGTCGATGTTGTAATGGGTAATGAAGGTGTGTGCTGACTTCCAGGTAGCAGCCCTGCAGATTTCCTGGATAGGGACGTCCCTGGAAGCAGCCACCGATGCAGCAGTATGACGGTAGAATGAGCTCTTATCCTCTGGGAGGCTCCATGCCCGCCAACTTGTAGCAGAGATCTATGCAGGAGTGGACCACCTGCTTATCGTCTGGCTTGGCTGCAGGTCTGCCAGGTGCGGCTTCACAGGACAAACAGTTGGCGATACCCTCCCGATTTCAGCCGCGGCGCCCTTATAATAAGCGAGCGCCTTCTAGGTCCAAAGTATGGAGCCTGTATTTGGCCTCCGAGGTGTGATTGGGGTAGAACACCTAGCAGAGTCAACACCTGGTTAAGGTGAAACTCCGACACCACCTTCGGAAGGAATTTCGGTAGGCGAGGGACAACCTTGTCCCTGTGGAAGACCAGGTAAGGGAGACTCAATGCGAGCGCCCTGGAGTTCTCCTCTCCTTCTGGCTGGACGGACAGCCACCAAGAAGGCGGTCTTCCACGACAGGTGAGAGAGTTCGCACCTGTGCATTGGTCCCAATGGTTGCCCATGAGCTTTGCCAGTACCAGCAGTAAATCCCACGGAGGAAGGTTCTCGCGATCGAGGGGAAATGATCAAGGCCTTTGAAAAAGCGCCAGACCACCTTCTCCTGGCGCTATCGACTGCCCCTCGCCCGCGCCTGTAAGCAGAGATGGCTGCCAGTGCACCTTAGGTCGCCAACCTAAGCTCCTTGACTAGAAAGGACCAAAATAGTCCAAGATGCTTGCCAAAGGACAGGAAGATGGGTCCAAGCCCTTGCCCTGACACCAAATGGAAAATTTCTTCCATTTGAAGGCATAGCATTTCTGGTCGACTCACGGGACGCCTCAACAACATTGAGGACCCTCCGGAAAGACCCAAGGCCTGGAACTCTAGTCAGCCAGGAACCAGGCCGTAGGTGCAGGGATTGAAGGTCCGGATGGAACACCTTCCCTGACTGACAGAGCAGGTCCGGGCGAGCTGGAAGCTGCCTCGGGAGCCTGGAGCTGAGGCTGAGGGAGATCTGGTACCAGAACTGGCGGGCCAGTCTGGGCTATCAGAATCACCTGTGCCTTGTCCTCCTTGCTTTGAGAAGCACCTTGTGAATCAAGGAAATGGGGGAAGGCGTAGAAGAGGCCCGGGGTCTACAGCCTCGAGAAGGCATCCCCCTGCAGCGAGCCCTGCTGAGGGAGGCGGGCATGAAACAGCCTCAGCTTTGCGTTCTCCCTGGAGGCAAACAGGTCCACCTGAGATGTACCCCAATGGGAGAACAGATCTTGTACTACCTCCAGCAGGAGAGACCACTCGTGAGATGCAGCCCCTATCCGGCTCAGGGCATCGGCCAGGGTGTTGGAGGCTCCTGCCACATGAATGGCTAGGAGATCCGCCTCCAGGGACTGCGCAGACAGTGACCAAATGCGGAGAGCTTCCTTGCATAGAAGCATGGAGCGCGGCCCCGCCCTGGCGGTTTAGGTAGTACATGGTCGTGGTATTGTCCGTCTGGACTCGGACCACTTGAGCCCGGAGAAACGGAGCAAAGGCGGTGAGAGCTGGCGGACCGCTCGGAGCTCCAGCAGGTTGATGTGGCATCGACTCCCTTGGGACCAGAAGCCACGTCGTGCGCTGGTGTTCCCCAGATGGGTACCCCAACCCATCAGAGAGGCATCGGTCGATAGAGAGACCGGCTGCCCGGGACGGACAAACGGGATGCCTCCTGCAGATCAGATGGAACGGTCCACCACCGGGAGCTGCCCACATCTCCTGGGTCACCATCACTAGCTGGTCCAATGGATTGCAGCTGCCAGGACCACTGGCTGGCCAGTCCCCACTGAAGGGCAAGATGCCAGCGTGCCCAACAGACCACGCTTGGTACAGGCCGCCATGAGACCCAGGAGGCGAGGGAATCCCGGCAGGATGCGCGATTGCCCAACCAGAAATGATTGGGCAAAGGAGGTAAGAACCGGCCCTGTCCACCGGAGCCGTGCTCTGGCTCAAGAGAGCTCTAGCCTGCCACGATAAACAGAATCACCTGCTTCGCTCGAGTTCGACTCTGGCTCGTTGATGAGAAGGCCGACTTGAGAGCAAAACCTGGAGGGCAGATCTCTGAACCGCCTCCACCTCCTGTCTGAGGGGTGCTATCAGCCAATCGCCCAGGTAAGAGTACACCCGACCCTCGGCCGAGAGGGAAAGCTCTCACCACTGCAATGCATTTGTGAAGACCCTGGGAGCTGGAGACAGGCTGGAAGGGCATGGCCTCGAACTGGAAGAGGGATCCTCCGCTGAAAGCCGGAAGGAATTCGATGATGGACAGATAGGGACATGAAAGAACGCTGGCCCCGCAGGTCCAGAGAGCAGAACCACACGCGGTTCCAGGGATGGTATTATCTGAGCCAGAGTGACCATCCTGAAGGTTCGAGACCTTAGGAACTTGTTCAGGTCGTGTAGGTCGACAATGGGGCACCAGCCCCCCGTCCGCTTCGGAACCAGGAAGTACCTGGACACAAACCCGGGTCTGAGGGAGAGTCCGCCACCTCCCTGATCACCTCCTTTTGGAGGAGGAGAGCGATGGACCGGGACGAGCCGACAGTGAGGCTGCGGACCCCGAGGCCCCCGAGGTGCGACGGCTTTGAAGGGGCGGGCCTGCTCGAATTCTAGAGGCAGGCCTTTTCCCACCACCTCCAGTACCCACCTGTCCGTGGTAATAACGGACCAGGCAGAAAGGAAGTGCCGGAGCCGCCTCCTCGGGGAACCGGGAAGGTGAGACGGGGTTGGGGGCGACACCCCTCAGCCTGGGCCACTGGGCAGGCTTGGAGGAGGATCGCAGAGGAACCTCCTGGCCTTTACCTCCCTGCTTCCTGTTGGAGGAAGCCGGGCTTGGGTTTGGGATGTCAAGCCTGAGCCTGCCTGGCCTGACGCTGCTGGGCCTGGACAATATGGCGCAGAAGGACAAAAGGGCTTAGGCTGTGGTTTGGCGGCCTTTGTCCTTCTGAGCGGAAGAGACAGAGTCCAAGGTAGCATTGGACTTCTCGATCCTCTGCAGGTGACCTCCACCCAGGGGTCAAGAGGTCAGTCCCCAAAAGGAACATCCACCAACTTGTGCTGGTATCCTCAGCCAAGCCCGACGACGATAGCCACTGTGGCCGCCCACAGACCCGGCACATGTGTCCCCAATGTCTCAAAGCAGTCTGAGCTGCTGTTTGGCCACTGCTCTGCCCCTGGTCCCGCACCTGTCTGGACCGTAGTCTGCAGATCCGCTGGAAGATGAGGGACAACCTCATCCAGGAGCCCAACAGGCATGAGAAAAATGTGCCATGAGGACGTCAACTGGCCTGGCGGGCGGCCGAGGAGGACGCATAGACTTTTTCGCTCGCATAGTCCAATTTCTTGGACTCCTTGTCGGGAGGTTTGTCCACATCCTCAGCATTCCCGCATGCCGAAAACGCTGTCGGCAACATGCCCTCAGCCGAGGGGCAGTGTTCCAAAACCGACAGGAACCGTAGGTAATCGCATACTTCCTAGCCAAGTAGTGACAGGAAGCAGGTGCTGCCAGAGCTCCCAAAGCCGACTCCACTATGGCCTCGGCCACCGGAAAGGCCTCCAGAGGGGGAATCCTCTCGTCCAGAATCTCCGTGAGGGATACCTGGGCCCGCTTAGAAACGGGTTCGAGCTCCATCCCGTGGACCGAGATGAGCCGAGGCAATCCCAGGAAGGATGAAGGGCCATCGTCACCGACTGACTCCAGAGGACTCCAAGTCCATTCGCTTGAGAAAGGGAGAATCATCCTCGGACTCGGAAGAGTCCTCAAAGAGCTGCCTCGGGCCTGAGCCACCTCCACCTGCCGAGGCCGGTCGGGAGGAGGACAGACAGCCCATGGGCAGCTCCTGAGCCGACCGAGAATTTTTGGTCGGAGCCCCAACCAACGGCTGTGGAGGCGGAGGTTCCACCGAATCGGTGGGGCAGCTGGATTTGCCGAACAACCGCCTGGGAACAGGCTCTCAAGCAAAACGAGGGGTTGTTTCTGCCGCCCGTGACAGCCACTTAATGGCCGGGAAGATGACAGCGCCGGCTTATTCCCGTCAGAAGGAGCTGTTGCCACATGAGTTCCTTATACTCCGACAATCCAGGGCCGAAGCCTCCTCGTCCGAGGAGGAGGAAGAGGACGAAGCGGGCGCCGCTTGCCGCGGGTGCCGAGGCCGCATGACGACGGGATCGCTGCACCGCCGAAGACGCCTGGAGATCGAGAACTTCGGCTAGGCCGAGGACGGTGCGGGAGGTACGCGGGAATCTGCACTCCCTCGGTTCGGACGATTCAACCAAGGCTCGAACCGGAGGCACAGACGAGCTGACGGGATCCTCAACTCCCACCAGGGGAATCGAAGAGGGATTCTCGGCTTCTCCTGCCAACAACTCGTCTCAACGGGTCGAGAAAATTCCCACCGCTGACGTGGAGTCTCAGTCAACTGGCCTGACGGGAACACCGTGAAACCAGTGGCCGAGCCAAGAGGCCTGACCGTCGACGGGTCGACAACTAGGGAGAGGGATCCTTCCATCCCAAAGAACGCCGACGTGGACTCTACCCTTGTCTCTCTTTTTGGACCGAGAAAACGGTCCAGAAGAAGTTGGACCCTCACCTTTTGTCGAGAGGGTCAGACAAAGCTCCTTAAAAGAAGCCGAATAAGAGGCACCGAGAGATAGCAGGACAAATGCCGCAGCCGAGGTAGAAGCGCCCCGCGCCGCCTCCTCTTCGAGGGCGATCATCTGCTCGAGCTGATCCGCCAAGCCCGCCGCCGCGGACACCGCCAACCGGGCCTCTTTTGACTTTACCGGAGGAAATCTCTTCTCGACGCCCCAGTTGTAAACGGGCAGCACGGTCTTCGAGGATGTAGGTCAAAAGGAAGAGCACAGATCGAGGCTCATGGTCGTGCTCAAGGCCCAAGCAGTAGACGACGTGAGTGCGGATCCGCCGAGACATCATCTGCCCGCATGGGCATCTCCGGAAACCGAGTCGATTGTCCATCGCAGCCGCGAGGGAGAGAAGACCAAGTCTTTTAGCAAAAACTTTTAATTTCGAAAATCAAGAATTAGGAACCAGTCTTATACGCAGAGCGTTAAGGAGGAACCTGAGCTCTGCGGTAAGGAAGATCTGGCGTCATGGGGCGGAGCCGAGAGTTTTACCACCCGGTTGGGTGGGAGGAGCCAGCTTGAAGACCTTCTGGCAAGATTTAAAGCGGCAAGGAACCTGCCAATAAGTGTGGATGAACAACCTATCCATGTCCCTAGAACTCTGTCTTTTGAGAGGAGTCAGGCTGGGCCGGAGCCAACTCTAGAGCCTTCTTCATAGACACTTCTGGTACTGTACCATATGTGCTAGGAAGTTTAGCGATCCAATGGTACAAGTGGCCGAGGAGAAAACCTTACATACAAACTGATCAAGTCTCTTGGATTCCTTGTCCCGGGGCTGGGAACTCATATGGCGAGGTTGTTTGGACCTGCCATGGGCCGTCGTTAAGACCACAGAATCGGCCCGTAGTTGTTCTCCCAAGAAAGCCTCATTCTTCGGGGTCCTGTAAAGTCATCTGCTTTTTTGGGGACAGATGAAGCTGAAGAAGGGTGCCTCCAGGCAAGCGTGGTGACATCCTGGAATGGGGCCACCAACAGAGGCACGACCAATGGTGTAGGGTAGCTCAGATCCAGAAACTAAGCTAGCCGACGCCTTTCCGGGCCCATATCCTCACTGTCCCACTAATTAAGAAACTGGATATGACACATCACGTCTATGAAAGTGGGGTCATCTGGAGGCGACCGTAAGGAATCTTTATGAATATCAGGCTGAGGAGGAGAAGTAAACCCCTCCGAGGACCTGGAAGAGGTAGTCTAGCTCCTCCCAGAAGACCCCGAGGAAGTGGAGCAGGTGTAAGAGCATTGGGACCGATGGCTGCGAGAGAGACATCGGTGCCTGGAGGACCGCCAGGACGAAGAACGCTGTCTCCATCCTGAATGTCGAGGGCACCCCTCATCCCAAATGGTCTGGAGCAGGGGTAACCCATTTTGGTGGAGGCAGTACTTCCTGGGTGGTGGAGGAGTGGGTTGTTTATGAGTGGCCTGAGGGACTCCCGAAGGAGTCCGATCCAGTCAAGGGGTCGGATTCACCTTAGGAAAAAGGTCCAGTTTAATGATGTCCCACCATGAATAAAACAGGGCCCCCCCACGTCTAACACCGCGACGAGGGGAGCTCCTGGGGGGGGTCCAGCACCGGGGCCAAGGCGTTAGGTGTACCCGGTGTCGGCCCTGTTGGCGCAGATGGCCCAGTTGTCAGGTCTGGGGATGTGCGCGTAGGCGGTAGAGTGTCTGGCGTCAAATTATCGGTTATCACATTGTCCAGCACCAAAGTAGGAGGCGCTGGGTTACCTGGCGTCGGCTTAGGAGAGGTCTGCAGGGTTGGCACCAGCCAAAGTTTGGGTGACGCCAGAGGGGGTGTTGCCCAGTTTGACCCCAGGAAGTGGATGTCGAAGACGTCAGGGTCGGATGACGGCTGTCAGAGGTACTGGCTGGCATCTTGTGCTTGCGGGAGTGAACTCCAGCATAGAGTTCCTGCTCCTGGCACCTCTTCTTGTCGCCGGACCCCGACATCCAGTCCAAGGTAGAGGACACCCCAGCCGGGCAGACGGGCACCTGCCCAGCATCCAAAGAGGAGCCGGCTGGTCCACCTAGCTTAGACCCGGAAGGATGCTGGAAGCACCTAAGGCTCAGGGGAGGAATGGCGGACGGAGGCCCTTGTCCCGAAGACCCCCCACCGGACGTCAGGACTAGGGTGTAGGGGCTTCACCAACAGGAGTTAGGGCAGCCGGAGAGGCAAAATCCGATCTCCTACGGGAGGAGGGACTCTAAGAAGCTGCCTTCTTATGTGGTGATCTGGAGCAGGAGTCTGATCTTTGTTTCTCCTTGTCCTTGTGGTGATGTTTTCCGCTGGTGGTCTTGTCTTTATAGGAAGAAGATGGGGAAATCCCAGGGACCAAAAGAAGAGGAGCCATGGCTGGATGGGGTCCTCTGCATGGTGGCTAGTTGCTGCTCCGACACATGGCTCTTCAAGGCCTTCAGGCAGTGGATCCTCGTCGTGCGGTTAAAACTGCGGTAGAGCAGGCAGGCCTCCAAGCCGTGGTTGGGGCCTAAGCAGATTAAGCAGGCCGAATGGCAGTCTTTCGACGGTATCAGTTTACCGTAGGTGCACTTAGATTTCCGCCACTCCAAGGAAGATGACAGAGAAGGCATGCAGTGGAGAATCACTGGTTTGGGGCATAAAAATAAAGCACGAAAATGGCGGTCAACTGGTAGCAG
The DNA here is from genome assembly GCA_016271365.2 of Neoceratodus forsteri. Lineage (NCBI taxonomy): Eukaryota > Metazoa > Chordata > Ceratodontiformes > Ceratodontidae > Neoceratodus > Neoceratodus forsteri. The sequence goes on along the minus strand of CM028131.1, from coordinate 268,289,428 downwards.
GAGGCGTCCATGGAGCCGATGTGCATGAATCAACGGTGGGAAAGAACTGAGGTGGGGCTGGGGACCGACCCCCTTTATACCACTGGCCGACGTTGGTGGGGTAGGCCGAAATCGAGGGGCGGTCCCCGCTGTATACTGCTAGCTAGATGTTTTCCGTGGGGTCCTACTGCCTGGCAGCATAGTCCTTATGGTGTAGCCTGCTGCAAAAACTCATACTCAAAAGTAAGATCAGGAGGTAGTCCATCTGAGAGAAAGAGTGAGACAGGAGCGAAGAAGCTCCGAGTCTAACGGGGATGGAGGGTGGGCAGCATGGCCTGATGAGAGATTCTCTTTAAGATCTACTGTTACGGTAAGTTCTTTATGTAACTGTATGATCTGCAAGGATATCACTTTCATCAGGCCACACCTATGGAATGAGTCCCATGCAGTACTGCCAGAGACAGTCTGGGTGGCTGGAGGCTACAAGGCCTATGAAAGGAGACCTTGAAGCACTGCCAGGCTGAAGCCTGCCCTTCTTCTGGAGGCAATGTCCAGACTTTAATATTTAGTAAAAGTGTGGACAGTACTCCAAGTTGCAGCAGCACAGATTTCTGAAGCTGAAACATTCCTGAAACAGGCAACAGAAGTGGCCCTGCCTCTGGTTGAATGGTCACACAACTCCAGGAAGTTCCTTGTTGTACTTCCTATAACAGAAAGTGATACAGTCGGCAAACCATCTGGAGAGGCACTGTTTAGAAACCGGTACGCCCTCTTTACCAGGGCGAAGGAAACAAAAAGCTACGAGGACTTCTGCAGTCCTTCGTATGATAAACATAATATCTGAATATTCTATGTACATCTAAGATACAGAGCAATGCTTCCCCTGGACTGGCATGCTCAGGAAAATAAACCGATAGGTGGATAGTTTGATTTAAAGTAAACTCCTCCACCACCTGAGGAAGAAACTTAGGCTTGGTCCATAAAGACACACTGTCTATATGGAAAATCAAATAAGGAGGCTCACATGTAGGCGCCTGAAGCTCGGAAATTCTTAGAGCAGAAGTAATAGCAACTAAAAACAACACTTTACAAGAAAGGAAGCGTAAGCCACAAGTCACGCTTGGCTCAAAAGGAGCCAAAGTGAGTTTCTCCAGCACAAAATTCTGGTCCAAAGCCAGGATTGGATTGCAGATGGAAGGCTTCAAGTGTAGGATGCCTCTCAAGAGTGTATGGACTGCTGGCCCAGTGGCGCCGAGGGTCGAGGCGCTAGGCACCACACCTCGCACTACACCGGCGACCTGGGGTCGGGAACGGACTTGGGTCGGTGGGGGTCAGCTGGGAGAGGGCGGATTGAGCATCTCAACGGATGCTCTCCTCCCTCTGGGGTGGGATACCAGGGGTGCAATATGCACCCAACGTCCTGAGAGAGCCGGTGGGAACACGGGCTCTCGAGGGGTTGGCGGCCCTTCACGGAGTCAGGGAGGGAGACGCTGTTAGGTGCTTGAGAGAGACATGCCAGCACGCCGCCTCTGGACGGACGCCCTGCGCCCGCGCCTCAGGTGGCGGGAAAGGGACCAGAAAACGGAAACCTCGGCGTCCTAGATGACGACTGTTCCAAAGTCACCCAGACCACCAATTTCGGGACAGACCCTGCTGTGCAGGAGAGAAAGGAGGAAGAGGCACTCTAGGGGCAGATCCTGGGTTCGGGGGCTGGAGTGCATGAGCAGCCCAAAGGAGTGGACACAGAGGGTAGGAAGGAGGGATAAATAGAAAGTAAAAAAAAAAAAAAAATGTATGGACCACCTCTAGCTGAGCCACCATACGGCCATCAACAGGCACATGGAAAGCTGAAATAGTGACCAAGTGCACTTCGATAGAAGAATACTGTAGTCCTACATCTGACGAGGACAATAAATACTCCAGAATCTGATTCACTGGATAAGTGAAGGGATCCAAGTGATGAGAGGCGGCCCACAAAGTACACCACTTTCACATCATTTAACAAGTGACTGTTGGTAGGCTTTCCAACAGCCATCAAGACGTCAGCCACCTTTGGGACACTCCAAATCTCGCGATGACTATGTCTTCAGGCGCCAAGCATGGAGATAGAGTGGTTTGAGGTCCTGGATGGACCAGGGTTCCCCGTTCCTGTGACAGCAAGCCCTTGCACAGGGCAGGGATACTGGGGGCTCCACTGCCTGCTGTTGCAGTAAGGGAAACCAGATCTGGTGAGACCAAAAGAGAGCCATTACAATTAGAGTAGCTCCCTCCATTTGGAGCCTGATTAGCACCCTGAATCACAGGAAAGGGGGAAGGTGTAAAGGAACCTCCCTTTCCAAGAGAGGAACAACGCGTCTTGCCAGAAAACTCCAGGCCCTGGAATGAGTGAACAGAAAAGGGGCAGTTTTGCACCGAGTTGGGACAAACAAAAAGGTCCAACTCTGGATGACCCCACCTGTCAGAAAGGTCTTCAACCAGCAGATTAGCCCCTTGGAAGCCTCGTAGAGCAAAGCGCTGGGCCCTGTTAGTGCACGAGTAAATTAAATTGTGTTATGTCCTAAATAAAAGGACATGCAAGACAACACTACGCCTGCTGCCTTTGTTATTTTATTGAGTACAGTGAATTTGGAGTGTTTCAACCAGTAGAGGTCAGCAGTTCCAACTTATGCATCTCTGGACTACGACCTGTTTAACTTATCTGCCAAGATGTTTTGGACACCTGGAACATGGATGGCCGACAGCTCTAGACCGTGTTCTAGAGCCCAATACGAAACCCTCATTGCTTCCCTGCACAGGGGATAAGAGTGAGTACCCCCCTGCTTGTTTATAACCTGCTGTTCTAGCTTGCCGGTGCACTGATACCACTAGACTCAATGTCCACTGTGGGATCCTCGTGTGCAGTCTGGCCAGGGCTACCGTGACAATGACTGCTGCCATCAGGCCCAAAAGTCTCAGAAATGTCATGGCTGTGACATACCAGCTGTTGTAAAGCAGCTGGGCCTGTGCCATGAGCTGCTCTGTCCTGTCCTAGGGCAGGAAGGTGAAGCCCTAAGCAATGTCCAGTGCTGCCTATGTACTTCAAAACGCTGACAAGGGGACAAGACTGACTTGGGCAGATTGACAGTGATCCCTAGGGCATTGAACAGCTGTCTGGAGCACGCTAGGGTGCGAGACAGTTGCCTAGATAGGAGAAGACATGCAGTCCCTCTCTCCTGAGGGCTGCTGCCACAACTGCCAAGCATTTGATGAAATACCTATGGTGCAGATGACAAGCCAAAGGGCAATACCCTGAGCTGGTAGTTTTCCCCTGAAATAGGAACTTGAGCTACTTCCTAAGGGGTGGACAAACTCTGATACGCAGGTAAGCATCCTGCATGTCCAGGGAGCATATCCAGTCCCCTTCTTGCAAGAGGCTTTAATAGCATACCCAGGAATGTAAGAAGGCCCCCCCCAATAAAAAAGTACCAACATTAAACCATAGGTTTGCTCATGTAGCCTTATTACAGGAGACCCACCTCACCAAGGAGGAGCACACTAAGTTGGCTGGCAGTATAGCCTAGAGGTTAGAGAAACGAGGTGCGAATGAGCTTGATACATCCAGCAGACCAGACCTGAGTTTGATTCTCACAACCTCCACTTGCATATTGTGTGACTGAGCAAGTCACTTAACCGCTCAGTGCTCCCAGGTCACCCCTGAAAACAGGCACTTGTGTCTAGTGAGCCTTACCCTGTTACCAAAGACTAAAACAAAATAAAGGTTGGTGGAAGGCTGGGTGAGTGAATGCTACTCGGCATGTTAAGAGTGCTCACAAACAAGGGGTGGCTATTCTGGTCAACAAGAGCCTGGCCCTGAAGGTGGATACTGATATCAAGGAGGGGAGGTGCATCTTCATCAGGGTGTGCTGAAAGAAAAGTAGTATCATATAGGAGTAGGAAAAACAAAACTCCAGCACACAAAATCAACTGATGCTACAGCAGCAGAAAACTACTGCCAAGGCATATGGATTTTGGCATAATGCATTGCTAACAGGGTGTCTTGGGGAAGGAGGAACACAGTATGTACACCTAATACTGGTAGTTTTCCCTTGCAATAACTGCTGCAACTGCACTGTACTGCACAGTGTGAGTCACTCCTCTGCCATACAGTGATGTCAGTGGGAGCCAGTAGTTGAACAGCAAAGGCAAGTGCAGCAGGGCTAAAGCAGGGCTCAAAAACAAATGCAAAATATGGAAGGCAGAGTAAACCTTGGCTAACAAAAACAAATGCACGCCCCCTTTCAGGTCTAGTACTACGTATAATGACCATAGGCTGTAACTTTCTGGACCATCATGAAAGGTGCTCTTTAAAATGAACATGTTGCTCAGGTTGCTGTACCTACTGCAGATGCTACCCCCATGGAATCCACCAAAAATATTAAGAAATTAGGGGATTCTCCAGGTTCATATGGCAAGGGAAACGACCCTGCATGAGTCTCCACAGACTTGAAGTTTGGGGGGGGGGGGGGCCTAACCTTTCCTGATATACAGGGCTTCCAAACAGCAATTCAACATATATACATTCAGGACTGGGTAGATATGGGCCAGCCCGGGTAGCGCTGGAGGTTGAGGTGCTGGTCGGAACACCAGCGACCCAAGTTCAGGAATAAGCCTGGGCCACCGGGGGTCGGCAGGGGTGAGAGAGAGTCAAGCATCCGGAGGACTGATCTCTCTCGGGGGAGGGAGGTTTGCCATCCCACTTGTTGACTGCCCTCTGGCGGTGGCCGGAGGGAAGTATGGGTCGGGAGAGCAGGCGCCAGCATCCTTACGTCGGTGGGGAGGGGGGACAGGAAAAAAAAGGAAAAAAGGAGCTGGCACGTTCCATGATGGCTGCACCAACGCCTCAGTCGCACCCCACCCCACCCCGACATCTGGATCTCACCCTGGGGGTAGAGCCGATGCCCCAAACCTGCCGCGGGAGGGAACCAGAGGGGGAATTAGGGGGTGTCGGGTCAGAGAACTGTGTAGCCAGAGATGGAGTCCCTCCGAGGGAGGGACCGGAGCCGCCTGCCGGGCTTGGGGGTTGTAAAAACTTATATGGAAAAAAAAAAATGACTTGGGAAACAGAAGGAAGGCAGCAAGCTGGCTGGATTTAGAGGAACTAGACAGCCCGGGCAGACAATGTATCTGTTGCTGGGGGGGGGGGGGTAGGTGGCTGTATGGTGTGAGAGAAGCCCCATATCCATTGGTTCTGCATGCTCTGACAGATTAGGAGATGATCAGGAGGTGTAGGGGAGTAAGGGAGGATAAAACTTTGCTGATCTCCACTGTGGGGAACCCCAGATTTTTAAGAGGATGGAGGGTTCTGGGAGTTTGAAGAAAGGGGCATACTGTGCCCGGGTTGGGGGACTCTACACAGGAGAGGGTATGCAGTCATTTGGGGAATTGCAGGAGAAGCTTAATGTACCACCCTCCCATCATTACAGATACCTACAGGTCAGGGTGTTTGGGAGGTGTGAGGGAAGACATCAATGACAGGCCTTGCTGCTGGCTCCTGTAGAATAGGCTACATACATGTCTAGGGTCTCTGAGAAAGGTCTGCTAGCAAAGCCTGCCCAGTAGGACAGATCTTACCTCCTGGACCTCCCCCACAAACTATGAAGTCAATGGGAAAGGGATCTTGGAATGCCTGTCTCGGAGAGGAAAAAATTAGTCACCGTAGTAATGTTGTTTCTTCCAAGGGATCCATCACTATGCTTAACAACTGCATCATTCCCTGAAATGAGCTACCCTAACCTTAGACTTTTATGCTAATTATGGAATTTGGAATGAAATTCAAACTCTGCTGTGTGATCATGCTCACTCACACATTCTAACAGCAGATTTATTTTGAAAACTGGGTCGAGCAGTGACCACTAAACTAGATAAATAGGTACCAAAAACACTTTTTTTTTTTATATTTTCATGCTCACGCCCCCTTTTCATCTCCACCGCTTGCCATCAGGGACCCGGCGGGGAAGGTGCAGTCCTTGGTCCCCATCCTGCCTTGGATTAAACCCCCCCCCCGGGCAGATAAGCAGGACTACTCCAATTGTGCCACGTGTCGGGCCTCCGACCGATTAGTCCACACCTCCCCCCGCTAGACCTGCAATCAGGTGAGCCCGGGCCATTTTCCTTTTCTTTCCAGTCCCGAGGATGTAGGTGATCGAGGGGGTCCGCAGAGAAGGTGCACGCTGAGATGCAACACCCCTCTGGACCTCGGCCAACGTCCTCCCCTCCCACGTGGCACCCCACTGCACCTCCACCCGTGTGCACCCAGGTGGCAGCATTGCAGCAGGAGCAGCATCCTCCCTCCCCGGGGGAGGCGAGCACCCCTAGGGTGCTCAATCCTCCTCCCCCGGCTGACCCTCCAGCTTCCCGGGCTCGTTCCCGAACCTGGGTCGCCAGTGTCACAAGCGGTAGTGCTACCCGTGCGCGGACGGGCCGACGTAACGAAAATACTTGTTCTGGAAGGGGTGGTAGGGATTGGGATTGCTAAGCATAGTGATGGATCCCTTGGAAGAAACAACATTACTACAGAAATTTTGTTCTTCAAATCCCACAAATCCCTTACTTATGCTTAACAACTACAGACTCCACAGCAGTACCTCGGGAGGTTGGGTACAGCACCTATCTAGGGAAACGGTTCTGCAAGACAGCATAGCCAAAACTGGCACCCCTTCTGGACTGTGTTTTGTTAAAGTGCATACTGTTTTCCAGGTATCTGATTACAGATTTACTACAGGGAAACGCCTCTTGATGCTGCCACAGAGGCAGAGCAGCCCTAAGGCCTTCAGGTGGCAACCTGCCAGCTTTACCATAAAAGAACTGTATGTAGGAAACTATCCAACAAGAAATGGTCCTCTTAGATGCTGGCTTACTTGTCCCCACTTCACAACAGGTGACGAATAACTGAGTATTAGTAGGCCTTACATCCTTGGTATGGTCCAAGTACTACTTCAGAGATCCCTTAACATCCAGACTGTGGAGCTGCTGTTCTATAAAGCTGGATTTTACTGTACTAGAAGTGTTAACAGACAGATTCAGATATCACTTTTGGGAGGAATTTCCTGTTAGCTCTTAGGACTGCCTTGTCCTGGTTATCTGTGCAGAGGGCTTGCAGCTTGCTCATCCTTCTGCCAGATGTCAGTGCCACCAGGAAAATGCTTTTCATGTGACATACTTCAAAGCAACAGTTGCCACAGGCTCGAAAAGAGCCTCCATAAGCTAGGCAATATACAGATTCAGGTCCCATGGGGCCACGGGGGATGGGGGGAGACAGGATCCCTACTGAAGGGTACTGATGATTAAGGCCTTTAAAGAGCCATTTGAAAATGGGTTTGTAGGCCACTGACCTGTCTTTGCCAGCTGATGTATAAGCTGCCACTGCTGCCAAATCCACCTTCAGAGTCGAAGGCCTTAGTCCCAAGGACTGGAGGTTGACGATGTAGTCCAGGATTGTGGACAGAGCTGCCTGGAGGGTGTTGATCTGTTTGGAGAGCACCATAACGAAAAATATTTCCCCATTTTGGAGCATAAGTTTTCCTTGTTGCTGGTTTCCTGGAAATCTTAATTACTTCCATACTTCCTCAGAAATATTCAGCACAGCGGTTAGATTTCCACTTGCGATGCAGATGACCCAGGTTCGGGAATGGACCCGGAAGGTCAGAGAGCCAGCCGGGGCAGAAGACTTGAGCATTCTGGGGACTGCTCTCCTTGTCGGGGGCGGGGGCGTCTGACACTTGATGGATGCCGCAACAACCGGCGCTGGTATGTTGGGGGCCGGGGCAAATGCTGGACATCACTGCACATCCCAGCCCCCAGGGAAGCAAGCATGAGGAAAAAAAAAATGCCGGCTCCCAGCATGACAGCCCCTGCTCCACCGCCCACTGCCTCTGAAGCCTGCAAGGGGGGAGTCCCACCCTCGTGGCCCCGACCCTGGGGTAATCCGGGCATGTCCACGATGTCCTAAGGAACTGGGAAGCCCCTCGGTGACCCCGCCCGGGGGTAAGCCTGGGCATGGGGACAGCGAGCGAACGGGGCCCTGAGGAAAATGGAGCTCGGTCAAAAAAAAAAAAAAAAAATATTCAGCCCAGAGAACTCTAACCGCTCAAGAACCATGTCCTGAGGTGTAAAGGTCTCAGATCTGGGAATGTTATCCTGCCTTGGGACATTGTTAACAGGTTGTGCCTCAGGGGCAGGTTGATCAGACTTGTCTGCTGGAGAAGGACAGGGTCATGGAGAACCATGTTTGTCTGGCCCAAGACTGGAACAATTAAAGTCACTGATGCTGACTCCCTTCTCAGTTTTACCAGCACTCTCAGTAAAAATGGGAAGGGAGGAGGAGGAGGAGTAAAGAAATTTCCCTAACCAGCTGAGGACTAGAGTGTATTCTGGGACTGAACCCACCACTGGAGGTCTGTAACAAAAAAAGTGGGAGCTGATTGTGCTCCCAGGGGGCAAACAGATCTATTTCTGGTGTATCCCACTTTCTGAACACTGATGCCAGCACTTGCTGGTTTAGGGCCCATTTTTGATTTCCCTGGCTGATCATTCTCAAGGAGTCTGCTGGTCCACTGCCCTTCCCTGGCAGGTGTACTGTGGATAGCTGTACCTCCAGGGAATATTTCAGGTTACAGATCTTCCTGGCTTCTGTGCATAACCTGAAGATCTTGTTCCTCCCCATTTGTCTGTGCAGTACATGTTTGTGGTGTCTGCTGTGATCTGGACAGACTGACCACGGACCTAGGAGGAAAAGTTTGCATTGTCAGGAGCAATGCCCCAAGTTCCATGAGATTTATGCGCTCCTGCATCTCTTATGGAAGGAATCCCCTCTCTAAGGTTGCATTCCTCCATCACTCCAGTCCCTTAACAAGGTTCTTGTGACAGGCACCAGTTTAGACAGGGTGTCCCACCTCACAGACCAAAGGTCCCCTAGTGGGTACTGAACATCTCTCATCTGGAATCCGGCCCCTCATACCACTGCTGTGGAGGAGGCCATGTGACCCAGTAGCCTTAGAAAACCTCCAGTAGGCCCTGGCTGGCTTGCTTTGAAGGATTTTACAGTTGAAATCAGATCTGCTACCCCTGCTTGAAGAAGGAATGCCTTCCCTTGCAGGGTAGCCAGCTCTGCACTGATAAAGTCTAGAACCTGAACTGGTTCTGTTTGGGACTTTTGAAAGTTGATGAGGAAGCCCAATCCCTCCAAAATGTTTAGTGTAGCAATATGGAGGAGTTTGCTTCCTGTGTCCCCCCCCCCCCCAAATGAGATCAGCCGATCATCTAGGTAAGGAAAAAATGCCACCCATCTTCTCAGATGTGCTGCCACTACAGCTAGGCACTTTGTCAACACCCTTGAAGCCAAGATGAGGCCAAAGAGAAGGGCTGTGAACTGGTAGAGGCAGTCCCTTAACCTGAACCTGATGTATTTTCCTCAGGCATCTGATGCATTTATTTAGGGTTTGGAAGTATCTGGAGTAATGCCCCTTGCCCTGTTGTGTGGATGGTACTTTTTTTTTTCCCTCACACTGCATGTGTTTACAGCGATTCCTTCACCCCCAACTCCAGCAGGATTTTTCTGTTGGCATGTGAAACTAAAAGACTTCCATGTCCTGTAGTTTTGGAAATCTTCCAAATTGCAGAGACAAAGCCTGGCTCATTACCTCTGGGATGGGAGAAGTGCACCAGTCTTCCTTCCACTGGCAATGGTTGGGCAATCGGATAGACCTGTCAGGGGTTCCGCTCACCTACTTCCCCCCTTCTACCTCTGCCCCTCATATCCATGAATTCAACCTCCTCATCATCCTCAGTTTCCTGAGGAAATGCTGAGGGAACTGACTGCATGTCTCATAAAGGTATAGTGAGAGACAAGTGTTCTGAAGGTCTTTGGAGGGGAGATTCTTGCTCAGGAGAACTATCTGGTTTCATGAGTTCTCCCTCCCCTTCTTCATTAAACATTCTACCTCCTCCTCCGCAGGCACTGGAGATTGAATTGGAACCTGCAGAGGGGGCAGGCATATGCATGAAATTCCCCATAGCCTGGAATGCCTAGAAGAACTGCCATCCCTTAGTCATGTCCTCCACTGAGGGCATTTTATTTTTATTCACTGGTGACTCCTTTCCTTCTTCAGGAAAAGGGACAGCTGCCTTTTGGGGCGATGCGCCATCCCTTGCGCCTGCTCAGACTTTTTTTTTTTTTTTTTACTGGTTTCAGGGTTCCCCTGTTCAGACACCCTGATTTCTGATCCATCTTTGCAGCTTTATCTTTTCTTGTTTTTGTCAACTGGTGTCTCCTTTGCTTCTTCAGCAGAAGGGCAGTGACATGTTTTTCTTTTCATTTTTTCTTAGCAGGCAGTGGGTCTGTTGTCTGCTCAGGGGCACTTCCACTCTGGTTTCCGGGTTCTCCCTTTCAGACACCCAGACATCCGTACCATCTCTAGCAGACTTGTCCTTCTGTTTACTCTGAGGGGCTGGATCCTCACCTAAGCCTTGTTATTTATTTAAAAGTTTCACCAGAAAGACATACGGAGCAAAAAATTGCTCGTTTCCAGATGTGTCCAGGGGAAAGGGGAACATAGGATTGGAGGGACAAACATTGCAAAAAGAATCACAGTAAGTACAGATATGGTAAGTGCTAGTCATAACAATTGTGTATGAATAATAATATACAGTAACAGTGGGTACATAGGCAGTATACAATAAACATACACCAGTGATACAGCGATAATGACTTGTAGACGTAATTTTAACAGTTAGTAGCTAGTGATAAGTGCCAGTCGTGACAGTAATTTTTTTTTTAATAGCAGAATGGTGTGATAACACATTAAATTGATAGTAGTTCATAGAGAGGGGGGAACCACATTGGGTCACTTGGTCATCTTAGAGGAGCAGGCAAGGTTAAGGACAGTTGCACGAGGAGGCAGTGAAAGAGCGCATGAGTGAGGCAAGTGTGTGGGATGAGGAGTCATTCCGAATACGTGTGAGAAGCGAATTCCAGAGTTTGAGGAATCAGTAGGAGAAGGATGCCTGACCAGCGGATGAAGATCTGTGTGGGATGGCAAGAGTGCAAATGTCATGACTTCTGAGTGAGCGGGTGGGGGAGAAGGCAGATAGGTAGGAGGTAGCACATGATCCAGTACTTGCCAGTGAAGGTGGTACAGTGAAGCGTGCGATGGTCTGTGAGGGAGGAAGAGCAAGTGATTGGTATAGTGAAGGTCTGTGAGGGAGGGAAGAGCAAGAGATTGGTATAGTGACCAGTGTTGAGTGCAGAGTGTGCAAGAGTGTGTCCAGTATGGCTAGGGTCTTTCTTGGGGCAGCACTACAGACTATGTCACCATAGTCGAAAGTTGGAAGGATAATTTTTTGTTGAATTTCTCAATGGCCCAGCAATGCGATGCATTCACAATTCCAATAGAGAGCACCTAGTTTAGGTAGTAGGTTTTTTATGAATAACATCAATGTGGCCAGAGAAGTCAAAGTGTGGGTCAAGCCAGACCCCTAGGTACCTAAAGGAGGTAGTATCTTCCAATGTAGACCCGTCAAGTGCGTGGATTGAGGGAGGGGAGGACAGCGTCGAGAGTCTCTGCCTTGTGCCAAAGGTCATGGAGGCTGTCTTTCTGGCGTTCAAAAACAGTTACATAGAATATGACGGCAGAAGAAGTTGGTTGGATCGTAACCACTGCTGGACATTGTCAAAGTCCTGCTGTAAGGTGGACTCCACCACGAGGGAGGATGGACAGGATACGTACAGGACAGTGTCATCCGTATACATGTGAATGGATGCGGATGTACAGATCGAGGGGAGGTAATTAAGAAAAATAGAGAAGAGAATCAGACCAAGGACTGAGCCTTGTGGGACTCCAGTGTGGATGGGAAGGGGGGGAAGAAAGAGAGTCCCCGATTCTAACTGATTAAGACCTGCCCATTAGGTAAGATTTAAACCAGTTGGTGGCAGCTGAGGACATCCCAGTAAATGAAAGTTTGTCCAGTAAGAGGGAGTGAGAGACAGTGTCTAAGGCCTTGGCAAGGTCGACAAAGATAGTGGAGGTGACAAGCCCATTGTCCATACCTGTGAGGATGGAGTTGCCAGAGGCGGAGAAGGGAGGTGGAAGTGGAGTGGTGCTTATGGAAGCCAGATTGGAAAAGGGTGAAGAAGGAGGAAGAGTCAAGATAAGGAGTGAGTTGGGCAAGTACTATATGCTCTTGAAGTTTAAAAAGGAGGGAGATAGGGTAACAGTTGCCGGTAGAGGACAGGTCTCCGCCTTTATGGATAGGGATCACAGTGGCATGTTTCCATGCAGCCAGGACTGAGGCTAGCTTAAAAGAGAGGTTTAGTAGTTCAGCGATAGGGTAAGATGGCAGGGGCAGACAGGTACAGTAATTTAGCATCAAGGCCATCTGGCCTTTTGCCTTTGGATGGGTTCAGAGCAAGAAGTGCCTTGAGTGTAGTAGAGGGTGATATCTGGGAGAAGCAGAAGGGTGGGTCAGGTGGTGCAGACAGGGGGGCAATGTAACAAGAAGAGTGGCGAGAAGGGTCAAAACATAGGAGATAAAGAAGTTGTTAAACTCTATGGCTACTGAGGGGTGGTCTGACAAGGTGGAGTCACCAACCCTAAGGACCAAGGTAGGGGGACTATTTGGTGGGGAGAATAACGTGTTGACTACCTTCCAGAATTTAGATGGGTGGTTTATGTTAGTATGAAAGGTGCTCGAAAAGTACTCCACTTTGATTTTCTGATTAGCCTGGTGCAGAGGTTACGGAGGTGGCAGTATTTTTGATAGGTTGCAGTGGAGGGTAATCTTTTGTGGTCTTTCCACACTTGGTCCCTGGTTCTCAGAAAGTCCAGGAGGTCCAATGTGATCCACGGTAGGTGGTACCCATGGACCCTGTGAGCCTTACTGGGGCATGGTGATTCCAAATGTTAAGGAAGGTTGTTTTGAAATAATCGAGGGCAGAGTCAATAGAGGTGGCCATAATTATGGGGGCCCAATCTGAGTTAGATAGATTTTCGAGAAGGGGAGATAGGTTTAGCGATTTAAATAAACTGATTTGAAGGAGCTTAAGTGGTGCTTGAAGGTGCCAAATTTAACGTATGCAGTAAGTAATAAGATGGTCACTTAGGGCATCAGGCAGAACTCCTGAATTAATGATCCGATGTGGGTGAGATGCCAGTACCCAGCTGATGGGAGGATGGTTGTGGGTTGTATGGTTTAGTTCACCTGTGGAGGCGTGGGATGCGAGAGATGCCATTAAGTCCGTGATGGAGGAGGGAGGTAGCCCATAAAGAGCAGGGAAGGGGGTCTCACTAAGAACTGTTCATACGTGGAAGGAGTTAAGGAAGCCAGAATAGTGGAAAACTGAATGGAGGCCTTCAGGTACATGGCTAGCCTGCCTCCCCTCCTGGCATGGTCCTGATGAATAAGGGTGAAAACAGGGATCGAAACACTTTCGTTGGCAATTTTAGGGCTTAGCCAAGATTCAGACAGAATGAGAATGTCTGGGTGTAAGAGAAAGGACATGGGGTTGGATTAGGTCAATTTTAGGTAATAAGCTCCTAATGATTATGTGAACAATTTTCAGACCATGGGGGTTTTTTTTTTGTTGTTTTTTTTTTTTTTTGGGGAGACCCGGTTTGGTTCAGTGTCGCCTGCAAGTAGTAGTAGGGCAACCCAGGTAGCAGGTGTATATGAGGAGACATTTCTTGGCTTGCCATAGGGGTTGACAAGGGAGTCTCGGCAGAGGTGCGGGCGTAAGCAGGTAGAGTCTGGTTAGAACTATTAAGGGGCAGGAAAGGGTGAAAATAGAGGTGGTGGCCAGGGGTATAGGGGAGCAGAGGGGTAGCAGGGCAGAGTGTTGGTGGTAGTGGTAGGGGCTTGCCATGTTGCTTATTTCCATGTGTGATGGCAAGTTGGGGAGGCGAGGTGGGTAAGATGAGATGGTAAGGAGGGGTAGGAGGTAGATGCAGTATAGTGCCACGGCGAGAGGGGAAATGCTGGACGACGTGCATCAAGGAGGGCAAGAATTTACCTCAGGGACAAATTGGATAGTTTGGGGAGGAGGGGATAAGAAAGGCTTATTCTTATCTGGGAGATAGAGAGGAGTTTAGATTGAGGGCTCAGATCCGCAGAGAGGTATTTGGTGACATCTGTGGTGAGAGGTGATAAGAAAACATTACTTACCATAGTAATCTTGTTTCTTCAAAGGGAATCTTACTGTATTCTGACAAATGCAATATGGTCTCACCACAGGACTGCCCTGGAGCCAAAATGGTTAATAGAACCTATGTTAATGATGGAATGTTAGGCTCCAGCTCGGTTTTCAAATCACTGTCCCTGGTTGCACTTCCTGCAACTGTCAGATTTTTAAGAAGCATGCAGAAGCTACAAATACTAAGCTAACTTAACTAATCTCAATACCCTGACAAGGGTTGGAAAACACCTTCAAATAATAAAGGGCATTACTAAGACTCAAGTCAACAGATGCCCAAGAAACTAACAGGTATCCACAGGTTTCCAACATGAGTAACAGGCAGTGTGCAGTGTCCTGTAGGTCCTAGCAGGGGAGGAAGGGTGGGAGCTCAGAATACAGTAAGATTCCCTTAGAAGAAACAAGATTACTACGGTAAGCAATGTTTTCTTTAAACCCCAGGAAATCTTACTGTATTCTGACAATTGCAGACTACCCAAGCAGTGTTTTTAGAGGTGGGCAGAGGACCTATTTAGGGAACAGGCTCTGCAAAACTGCTGTGCCAAACCTGGCATCACTCCAGGCCTGGGTATCCAAACAATGATGCTTAGTGAATGTGTGGACTGTTTTCCATGTAGCTGCTTTACAGATTTCCAATAAAGGAACATCTCTTAGAGCTGCTATAGACGCAGCTGTCCCCCTTGTAGAATGGGCCCTGAACCCAAGGGGGCTGTTTGCCCATTTTGCCATAACAGAACTAGATACATGCCACAATCCATCTTGCTATGGATCTCTTAGTGGCAGGTTTACCTTTTCCCACTTCCCCATACGTCAGAGAGTTGGGTTTATCTCCTCTATGACTTTTTGTATGTTCCAGCTAGTAGCTGATAGCTCTTTTAACATCCAAGCTATGCAGTCTAAGTTCACCTGAAGTAGAATGGCCAGTAAAGAAGACTGGGAGTGTGATGGATTGATTAATGTGAAAATCTGAAACCACCTTTGGAAGGAACTTATTATTTGTCCTAAGGACCACTTTGTCCCGATGGAATGCCACATAATCAGGCTCCATGGACATAGCCTGGAGTTCACTTATCCTCCTGGCAGAGGTAATGGCAACTAGGAACATGGTCTTCCAAGTCACATACTTGAGATCAGCTGTTGCCAAGGGTTCAAAGGGTGGTTGCATAAGCTGTGCTATGCAAATATTAAGATCCCATACTGGAGTGGGAATTCTGTGAGGTGGGTGCAAGTGCATCAGTCCCTTAAAGAAGCTCCTGAACACAGGGTTAGATGCCAGGGAAGATGTCTTGTCTGCTGACAAGTAAGCAGAAACTGCAGCCAAATGCTCCTTAAATGTGGACAGCATTAAGCCCAGAGAGTGAAGGTGGGTAAGATAATCCAAAACCACAGGCAATCCTGCCAGATTATAGTTCAGGTTATTATTCTGACACCAAACAGAAAATCTTTTCCACTTGGAAGAATAAATCTTTCTGGTAGAAAGTTTTCTAGAGACCCTGAGGACTGCCATGACACTTTCTGAAAGATGCAAACTGGCACTCTCTAGGTCCTCAAGACCCAGGCCTTGAGCCTGAGGGACCGCAGGTTTGGATAATAGGATCCTGCCCTGGGATGAAGTCAATAGGCTGTGCCTCCAGGGGAGGCTGACCAGCTTGGCTATTTATAGATCCAGTGCCATGGAGTACCAAGGTTGCCTGGCCCAATCTGGCTCAATTAGAATCACTGTGGCAGAGTGGGATCTGAGCTTGATCAGAACCCTTAGTAACAAGGGAAATGGAGAGAAGGCATACAGAAACTTCCCTGTCCAGTCCAGAACTAGTGCATTCAGTGGCACTGAGCCTGTCACTGGTGGCCTGCAACAATATCTTGGAAGCTGGTGATTGTCTGGTGAGGCGAAGAGGTCTATCTCTCGAGTCCCCCACCTTTTGAATACCACTCGTAGTACCTGACTGTTCAGGGACCATTCGTGGTGGCTCTGATGCAATCTGCTCAGTACGTCTGCCAAGACATTTCTTTGCCTGACAGATGACCAGCTGACAACTGGATATTTGGTGAATAAGCGAGGGTCCATATCTTCATGGCCTCTGTACATAGAAGAGTGGACCTTGTGCCTCCTTGTTTGTTGATGTAGTACATTGTTGTGTCGTCTGTTCTGACCTGTGCCACATTCCCCTGAAGCATGCTGGCAAATGACTGCAATGCTAACAAGACTGCCCCAAGTTCCAGCAGATGGATGTGAAGCAGGGATTCTGGCTTGGACCACGAACCGTGAACAGTACTCTCCTCTAGGTGTGCTCCCCACCCTAGGAGGGATGCATCTGTGGTAAGCACCCTGAATGGTTGTACTTGTAGGAAGGGAACTCCCTGCCTGAGGTTCTCTTCTTCTAGCCACCACTGCAGAGCCTGCACGAAAGTTTGGGTTACTGGAACCAGCTCTGACAGTGAATCTTTCTTTTGGAGCTAGTATTATCTTAGATGATACTGAATATCTCTCATCTGAAACATTGCTCCTAGCACTGTAGTTGTTGATGCTGTCATGTGGCCAAACAACTGTAGGAAGTGCCTGGCAGGCCTGAGGCTGCAGGGTTTGAAACAGCTCGCCCTTTCCTGCAGAAGAAAAGCTTTTCCTTTCACTGAATCCAGTTGAGCCCCTATGAATTCTAGGAGCTGCAATGGTTGCAGCATTGACTTTTTCTGATTTATTAACAATCACAGGGACTGCAGGAGATCCTGTGTGAGTGCCAGGGTGCTGCCTGACCTGTTGAGAAGTTTGCCCTACAACTAACCAGCCATCTAGGTAGGAGAATATTGCCACTCCTTGTCTCCTTAGGTGTGCCACAACTACAGCCAGACATTTTGTGAACACCCTTGGAGCAGAAGTGAGACCAAAAGGCATTGCCCTGAACTGGTAATGGCCTGAGGGCAGTTTGAACCAGAGACATTTTCTGTGTGACTGCCTCACTGGGATGTGGAAGTATGCATCCTTGAAGTCTAGAGATGCAAACCAATCCCCTTGCTTTAAAATGGGCAGAATGGTAGACAGAGTGACCATTTTGAATTTTGGTTTCAGTAAATGCTTGTTCAGATGTCTGAGATCCAATATGGGTTGCCACTCCCCTGTTTTCTTGATAGTGAGGAAGTACATTGAATAGAGGCCTTTCCCCCTCTGCTGCAGGGGAACTGGCTCTATTGCCCCTAGGGATAGGAGATTTAATACTTCCTTCTCTAGCAACAGAGTCTCTGCTGGGGAGGAAGGTCGAAAAACATTTGCCCTCAGCCTTGGTTTTAATTTGAAACTGAGGGTCAGACCTTGGCCCACTACCTCCAGGAGCCACTTGTCTGTAGTAATGGATTTCCTTCCTGGAGGTAGTGGGCCAACCTGCCTCCTACTGGTACCGGGGAGGCAACCCGAGCAGACCTCTCGGGGTGTCTGCTTAGGTTGGGAAGCTGGCTGAGTGCTAGGGGCTATCTGGTTGCCACCCCCTTCTGCCCCTACCTCTAAAGTAGCTCCTCTGTTGCTGGTAATGCTAGTACTGGGGGTAAGCTTGGGGCTGAAAGAATGGCCTATATGGCCTGCCTCTGGGACCCCTGGCTTGCTGTTTATGGGGTGTAGATGGCTTCTCTCTAGCAGCAGCACTTTGATAGGTTGTTTTGTACTCATCCATTTTCTTCATGTAAGCTTCTGTCTGCTCACCAAACAGAGACAGAGACTCACAGGGGAAGTCCATTGCTTTGGACTGGGTTGTCCTGAGTCAGGTTAGTTGTCCTGAGCCAGGCAAACCTTCTTAGAGATATAGAAGAGGCCATTTGTCCGGCAGTGGTATCATTACTGTCTACTGCCATACGAAATTGCACTTTAGATGCCTCTATGCCCCTTCTTGCAGCTTCCTCCAAATCCACTGCCATAGGGGCTGGCACCAACTTTGTGATTTCCATCACAGTGTTCCACAAAGTCATCTGATACCTTGCAACACAGGCCATGTAAGATGCCTGCCTTACTGCAAGAGAAGACTCCAAGTACTGTTTTTTGGCAATGGAATCCATCCTCCTGGAGTCTTCGTCAGGAGGATGTGAAGCTAAAGGAATGCCAGCCTTATCACAGGCTGCAGTCTGCACCACTCCTTCATGGCAAGGGTGCCCGAACAAGAACTCTGCTCCACCCTTAGCCACCCAGTACTTCTTATCCACTTTTCTTTCCAGAGGTGGAATGGAAGTGGGGGTATGCAGTACTTTCAGGACCTGTTTCTTTAGGGATTTATGGATGGGCAACAAAACCCTTTTAGAGGTTAGCACATCCATCATCTTTTTGTAATCTTGTTCTTCCTCATCAGTGGATTCTTGAGTGAGAAGGTCCAAAGACAGAGCCACTTGCCTAATGAACTGAAAATGAGATGTAGCGAACAGTTCCCCACACTCCGTACAATGTTGGAAACCTGTGGGGACCATTCATTTCTTAGGTTGTGACATTTATCGGTTGGTTAGCACTGAAGTGAACCAAGAATTACCTCGGTAAGTTTTATCAAAAAGTTTAAAATAACTAAACTGCCTTACCGGACAGTACCAAAATTAAAATAAATAAATTCAAACCAAATCAAAGCATCGTCTCCTTCCCGGTTAGGGAAAAACTGGAGAGGAACCAATAACACTTACCAAACTAACACTAACTAATTCTACCTGTGAACCAAGGACAGTGCTTCAAAAATCAAGGAAAATAAAACAGACTACAATTTAACCGAGAAAAATAACTTCAGATGAAGTGAAGGAGAGGTCTCTGGAGATGTCTTACTGAGGCAAGCAGAGTAAAGAATCTGACGGTTGCAGGAAGTGCAACCAGGCACAGTGATTTGAAAACCGAGCTCGAGCCTAACTTTACATCATTAGCATAGGTTTTATTAACCATTTCAACTCCAAGGCAGTCCTATGGTGAGACCATACTGCAATTGTCAGAATACAGCAAGATTTCCTGGGGTTTGAAAGAGCAAATGGGAACATAGGGTGATAGAATTTCACAAGAAAGGAACAAGATGATGTGACCAGAGGGCACCCTATAAAGCCAAAGCCAGTCAAGGGACTGAGAGTATGAGGTTGGGCAGGAATTTCAAACAATACCCAGGCATGGTGTCCTGGCTGGTGGACAGCAGTACCTTTTTCCCCTTCGGTGTTGCTTCAGTGTGGCTGACAGATGCTCCGAGGGGAGGGAGGTAAGCACAGGGGACGAGGGAGACAAACAGTAAACTAAGAATTAAGGAAAAGGGAGCAGTGATTAAATAGCAGCAAGAGAGGGAGGGTACAGCAAGTTTGGGTTACAGCCAAGTCACAGATCACCATTTTTCTAATGATGCTAACACTAGGCAAAAAGTTGTAAAACAACAATTACATGCTTATTTCTAATGAAAACATTATCTTATTAAACTGCCTAGTACTTTCTTTCTGGCAAAAGGGTTTTCTTTCAGATTCTTTCTGGCAAAAGGGGTTTTATCTTTTTAAACACTAACTCTACTGAGAGGGGGGGCCTAGCATCAGAGCGGAATGGCTGCTTAAACCAGGAGCTCTGTCCCCATCCCTTGCAATCTCCTCACCACTGTGCCCAGACTTATACATTTTCAAAAGAGTGGGAGAGATAAAGGTGTGCTGTCGTCGTCTGCCTCAAAATCGGGTAGGAAACAAGCAAAGATATCATTTAAAATCTACCCCACGGGAGTCCTCTGTGAGAGGCCTGATAAAGCCTGGGTCTGCATTGGAAGAGACGCCTGGGGCTGACCGAGCAACCATTTCCTCGAGATCAGCCCTAAACGCGGAGGATAAGGTGTTGGAGGGCAGTTCTACTTCAACGATGGTTGAAGGTTATCAGCAGTTAGAACATCTATTAAAAGACTTAAATTACAAATTGGGAACCAGAATGGAAGCAGGGTTCGAGAACATTACGGCTCAGTTACAACATCTTCAGCAAACTGTAAATGCTACTTCAGAAACGGTCGATATTCATGAAAGGCGTTTGGGGAAAGTGGAACAACGAGTTAGTGAGCAGGAAGACAGATCCACTTCTTATGCCTCGGACCTAGCAAAAGCGTTAAAAGAAATTGAATTCTTGAAACAATCAGTGGATGAGCATGAAAATCGGGAAATGCGCTGCAACATTAGAATTATATGCCTTCCTGAGGGTCTTGAAGGGAAAGATTGTGCAACTTTTCTTCAAAAATGGCTCATTACATCTTTACAGCTCCCCCAGGATACCGTCCTTGAGATCCAGAGGGTTCATCGCTCCCCAGGCCCTAAACCCGCTGCGGATCAATGACCAAGGCATTTGATCGTGATGTTTTTAAGATACCGAGATAGGGTGATGATCCTGCAGGCAGCGAGGAGAATGGGGACGATATTGGAACAGCAGAGGAGAGAAAGCATCTACCCGGACTACTCCAGACTCCTTCAGACCCAAAGGCAATCTTTTTCGAAGGTCCAACGGTTGCTTCATTCCAAAAACTGTCCCTTTACGCCTGCTTACCCTGCGCGCATGATAGTTAGACCGCCTGGAGGAAATACCAGAGCCTTTACCGATCCCTCTGTGGCAGTGGAATTTGTGCGAGGCCTGGAGGTTTTAAAGCTAACAGAAATGTTTTTGGAAAAGCTACTGTTCATTGATGCTTGGGATGGGGGGGCTAGTTTTCTGATCCGTAACTCCAGTAAGGGCCTATAAGGGCTGGATCGGAGGCCCCTCTTCCCCTTTCACTCAGTCTCTCACTTGCAGCTCCTAAGCTACCCGACGTCGGTAATTTGGATCGTGTTGCCTCTCCCTTTTGTTTTTCTTTTTTTTTTTTTTTTTTTAATGCTGAGTTCCTACTAAGCATATAGAAACGTTACTGAGCCAGACTTATTAATAGGCTCTATAAAGTTACTCCCTCCTGGAAGCAGGCTTACTCTGTTTTGAAGAGCAACAGGGTTATTCTGGATGTTTTGTTTACATGACTTTTAACAATATTCCAGGGAGATGATGTCTTCAGTTTGGTAAGAGCAATTGTATTAAGGCTGAACTAACCATTTTGCCTGGGAAGGTCTGCTTCGATTAACGTCAATAGGAGGCAGCCATTCCCGGCACATCTCCCAAAAACTGCCTCTTGTGCTCGAATTTTGACTTCTACATACATTTTACAGGAGGGGGCGATTAATGGACAGATTTACTTAATAAAAAGGATTAGTTATTGAGCCTGACGTGCTTATAACTAAGTTTTATAAAGAATTCCCACTGGGACGAAGGTTCATTATATGTTCTGAAGAATAGTGGGCTTATTTTGGATGTTCTTTTTTTACTCTTTTTTCATTGCACTATGGGTACATGGCTTTGGAAACTATTCAAGGGAGATGGGTTATTTATTATGTCTGGTGAGAGCAATTGTGTTAAGGCTGATCTAACCATCTGGCAGGGGAAGATCTGCTCCGGGTCATGTCAGTAGGGGGCAGTAATTCCCTGCACATCTCCCAAAAATTGTCTTTGTGCTCAAGTTTTGGTTTTTTAAGTTATAACTTATAAGAGAGGGATGATAAATGGGCAGATTCAGGTGTCTGTTTGGGCCTGGATGTTGAGGGGAATTTCATAATTACATTACATAATGTTATATTGGTAAGGTAAAATTATTGCAAGGGGTGGATGCTCAATCCACGAAAAGTAGAGGGGTACTTAGGTTAACTGTTTAACTCCTTAGGGAGCTAGGGTCGGTTTAGGGAAATAGAGATGTTACAAGGGATTTTACTAAGGGGGGGGGGTTTGGCTGTTATTGTAAAATGTTTGATGTTGGCTGGATGTTATTATGGGGGGGAGGAAGGGGAAATGTTCTGTTGAGAAGGGTTTTAAAGTTTTTCAACCAATATTCTTCAGCAGTAGAAATATGGGTACATTAGTATTAAGATGGCATATGAGACAGGTTAAGATTATTGTTGAATACCTATATTATGGCTAATATAACTTTGGTGACCTGGAATGTGAACGGTCTTCGCACACCTATTAAAAGGAAGCAGGTCTGGTCCCAAATTACATCTAAAATGAGAGGAGATATAGTTTTCCTGCAGGAAATTCATTCAACTAAAGAAGAAATGGAGTGTCTGCACCATTCGTGGGGTGGGACAATGATGGCCACTCCCTATACTTCAAAGGATCGTGGTGTGGCGATATGGATTGGGCTAGGGTTCCCCCAGAGTGTTATTTCAATTACTTCTGACCCACAAGGAAGATATGTCGTCGGGGTGGTTGACGTGGGTGGCGCCATTATTACATTAGTCTCTCTGTATGATCCCAACATAGATACCCCTGATTTTTTCACTCATATGGAGACCACTTTGGTCCCATTTCCAGATGACATTATAATAGGGGGTGATCTGAATACCTACTGGGATCCCCATCTAGACCATTCGGGTGTGCGGAGGGGCCCAACCCCGGGGAGTGTGGGCGCGCTTCGCCATTTGGCTGAGGGGAGATCCCTTTTGGAGGCATGGAGGTTTTGCAACCCATCCACTAGGGAGTACTCTTTTTATTCTAATGCACATAAAGTCTTTACAAGATTGGATTATGTCTTTTTGACTAAAGACAGAATAGCGGATGTTGTAGAAGTTTCATATGGCCCAATTTTGATCTCTGATCATGCCCCCCTGAAAGTGGTAATGAGGAGGGGGTGGGAGCTGAAGGGCGCCACATCATGGCTAATGGACCCTACCCTATTAGCAGACACGGCACAATTAAAATGTCATGTTCGAGAGTTTCTCGATTTAACTGCTCTGGGGAAACCAACCTGAGGATGAGTTGTGATGCGCCAAGGCCTCGATGGGGGAGACCATCTCCTATGCTTCCTATAAGAAAAATTATCCCAAAAAAGGGAGCAAGAGTTGGAGCAGCAAATACAACACCTACAGAGGGAATTAATGGTCAAACAAGATAACAACAAAATGGTAGATTTAAAACGACTGAAGGGTGAATTATCCCGACTAAATCATTTTCTTATTTCGAGGGTGACAAGGTGGAAAAGTGGTTATCTGGATTGTTTAAGAGACAGAGGGCGAAGAGGTCAATTTTGGGAGTGACAGTAGAGGGGGAGGGGATCTCGTACAATCAACAGAAAATAAATGATTCAATTTGTGCTTATTATGCACATTTATACACTTCAGAATACCCCCAAGGGACTGACCCAGAGGAATTTTTGAAGGAAATCAGCTTGCCCCAGCTTACTGACCAGGAGGTGAGACAGCTGGAATCTCCCTTAACTATAAGAATCGAAAGAAGTGGTCTGGAAATCTAAAAGGGGTAAAGCGCCAGGCCCAGATGGGATCCCAGTGGAGGTATATAAAGTTTTATGGGATGAACTGGGTCAGTTTATGCTGGAATTGGTGGTTGAATCGCTGTCGGGGGGGGAGAGCTCCCAGTTTTGCAAACCCTAGCCACAATTACAGTTCTACCCAAGCCAGGAAAGGACCCCCTTTTATGCTCCTCGTATCGCCCAATTTCACTGCTGAATGCAGACTATAAGATCATAGCCAAGATTTTGGCAAGTAGATTAGAAGGTTTCCTCCCTAAGCTAGTTCACCATGACCAAGGAGGCTTTATAAAGGGCAGACAAGTTAAACATAACATTAGATGAGTGACTGACATAATGCTTCGATGGCCCAGGGGAACGATGGGGGGCTTGTTAGCGTTAGACACAGAAAAAGCCTTTGATCAGGTTGAGTAGCCCTTTATGATGGCAGTGTTGAGAAGATTTGGTCTGAGCCCTATTATGATGCAGTGGTTGGGAACCCTATATAAGAGACCTAAAGCCCAAATTCTTACCAATAATATGATGTCATCCCCTTTTATTCTAACTAGAGGTACGAGACAGGGCTGCCCCCTTTCCCCTCTGCTGTATGTACTCACAATTGAGGCCTTGGCACAGACTATTAGGGACAATCCTAAACTTGGCGGTTTAAAGTGGAGAGGACAGGAACACGTAATTTCTCTCTTCGCGGATGACGTACTATTTTTCATAGAATCCCTTGGGGAGGCGATGAAGGAGTTATCAACCATTTTTGGGAGATGTGGTCCTCTTTCAGGTCATAAGATTAATTGGAGCAAGTGCGAGTGGATGCCATTGGGGGAGTTGGGTAACCCGATAAAAACAGACCAGACAGTGGTTCAACCAGTTAAAGTGCTCAAGTATTTGGGAATATACACACCCTCTAAACTGTTGAACTTAGTAAGTTATAATATGAAAGAGTTAATATAGAAAATTAAAAATAATTGCCTATCATGGAAAGCTTTGCTCTTGACTTTATTGGGTAAAGTTAACTTGGTCAAAATGTCACTCCTGTCTCAATTTCTCTACTTTTTTCAATCAGTCTCACTTAAAGTTCCACTTAAGTATTTTAAAAGCACTGAAGGTGCCATTACTCAATTACTTTGGAATAGTCGCAGGCCTAGGATAAAAAAATAAATTGTGTGGCTCCCTCAGAGAAGGGGTGGATTAGGTCTCCCAAATGTACATTATTATTGGGTGGCCTCTCAATTGGCCCATATTCAAGACCTCCTGAAGAAACCTGAGGATCAACCGGCTTGGGTTAGGCTGGAGGAGCCTAAGGGCATCTCATTGTACCATAAAGCTTTGGCCCCGTTTGGTGGGACTCCTTTAATTCAGGCTCCCAACCACCCATGTACAGATATCTTGATTAAGGCCTGGAAATTGGCTCATAAATGGCTGGCTGTGGAGCTGGGGATTTCCCTTGATAGTATGCTTGACAATTTATTACTTGGGGATCTCACCATATGGGATAAACCAGTGTTAAAACAGTGGTTCAGTAAGGGAATTTATTTAGTAAAACATGTGTTGTCGGAGAGTAAAAAAATTCCCTTTGATAACCTGGTATTGGCAAATAAAATTAATAATTCCCATTTTAATCTATATTCTAAACTAAATGAGGTTTTCAAAAAAATAATTAGAAGGGAACGGGATGAAGGGCTCCTCCGTACCCTTTGGAGGAGCTGTTTTGGGGACAATCAGGTGACCCCAAATTTAAACCACTAAGAAGGGTTTATAAGTTATTAATTGGGGTAATGCCTGATATGTTAAGGTCGATTAAAGATAAATGGGAACTAGATATTTATCCACATGGCCTCACTGGGGGGATTGGCAATCTATAGTGAATAAATGTTTGAGTTGCTCTGTAAATAATAGAACCAGAGCTATACAATACAATGTGCTTCTCAGAACTTATCATACCCCTCGCCTGGACAATATAATTAACCCGGATGAATCTCCTTTTTGTCCTAAATGTGAGATCCATGAGGGTACTTTTTTTCCACATGGTTTGGGAATGCTCCAAGGTGCAGACATATGGGTCTGGGGTTCAAGAAATACTTTCCAAGATGTTGGAACTCCCCCTCAGATTGGACCCTGTAGAGATTATTTTGGGCCTCCCCCAGGTGATCCTTCAGCTGTGCCCTCTCGGAGGAATAAATAGGATACCCTACGAAGATTAGGGAATGTGATGGGACTAAAGGCTTTAGCTCTACATTGGAGGCTTTCCTCTATCCCCACAATAGCTGAATGGATAAATCTCTTTCTTGACTATATGAAATATGAGAAAATACAATATAATGTTGGGGGCAGTCGGACACATTTTTAGATATGTGGGCCCCTGTAATGGAGGCACTACCCAAGATGTGGTTCACATCTTTTTAGTTAGCTACTTAAGAGGTATTGATGGAGTTGAGGGAAGGTGTAACGTAAATTACTAGAAGTAACTCAGGTATGGCATGACAAGGTGGGCACTACCATGGACCTCATTGATTAGTGGATGTATGGTCTCTGTAAACTAAAAAAACTCTTATTGGAAATGTCAAGTCTGTAAATGTGAAATGTCTGAATATTCTCTTGCTGAAACAAATAAAGCATAGACCAAAAAAAAAAAACACTAACTCTACTACTTCCAGTAGTAATCATATGATGTAGAGGCAGACTGAGAAGCCCTAATGACTTCTAATTTTTTTTAACCCATTGTTTTGTGTTTTAGGGCAAAACTCTAAACAAAGCTCGCAACTGTTAAAATCGTTGTCTGGATCCAGGCACACAACTCGTAACAGTCTGCCTTTGCCAGGAGTTGGAAACAAACTTTACAACTGTTGAAGCCTGCAAGTCCTGTCTTCTTCCCAAGTCAGTCAGTCAAGTCAAACACTGACAAACCAGGGAAAACGAAGTGTTAATGAAAAGTAAATTTGGAAAAAAAAATGTATATAGAAACATAGAAATTGTTGGCAGATAAGGACCGCTAGGCGCATCTAGTCTGCTCACAAGCCCTCCCCTTGTTTGTAAACAATCAAAAAAAATAAAAAATTTTTAAGTACTGGAAATGTGGTTTGGTTCCCTTAAAATGAACCCGCAAATGGAAACCGCATAACAGATGATTTTGTTGAGCTAAATTCAAAAATAACAGCTTAGTTCCCAAATAAGAAGAACCATGAAAAACAAACAATAAAAAACCCAAAGCGGTTTAATTCTGTAGTAATTTAGAGAAAATAAAGTGCTTTTAAAAGGGGTTCCTTAACAGTGGGAACCGTGCTGAAAAACAGCCTTCTCCAGATCCTGGGAACCAATGGGAAACAGGAGAAAAGTAAAAAAATATATAACAAACAACCTAATTAAGCAGTTATCGATAAAATAAACAAACAGTACACGAAAAATGTTTCATACAATAATGTACCAAAAACTGGTCTTAAGTTGAATAGAAGACTTCGGGAAAACTGCCTCTTCAGGGAGAGACATAAATCTGCCGTTAGAATGTGAGGGTTAGCATAACAACAGAGCAGAGTTTGAATTTCATCCCAAATACTATTATTAGCATAACATTCTAAGCTCTGGGGCAGCTCCCCCTCAACTCCTTCCCTCTCTTCCTTATCACCCAACACCGACGAGGCCTCATGGGTCGAATTATCCACCCCCCCACCCCCCAAATATCTAACTTTTCTAGGGACATGGATATGTTGTTCATCCACACTCATTGGCAGGTATCCTTGCCGCTTTAAATCTTGCCGGAAGGTCTTCAAGCTTGCTCCTCCCACCCACCCGGGTGGTATAACTCTCGGCTCTGCCCCATGACGCCAGATCTTCCTTACCGCTTGGAAGCTCAGGTTCCCTCCTTAACGCTCTGCGCTTGAGACTAGTTCCTATTTCTCCGCTTATGGATTTAAAAAAAATAAATAAATTTTGGAAAAAGACTTAGTCTTCTATCCTCATGGCTGCGATGGACAAATCGACTCCCGATTTCGGAATGCCCATGCGGCTGAAGATGTCTCGGACGGATCCACACTCCACGGTGTCTACTGTTTAGGCCTTGAGCACGACCCGCAGGCTTTGCGACCTGTGTCATCTTCTCGCCTACGCCCCCGAAGACCGTTGCTGCCTTGATGGCAACTGGGCTTCCCGGTAGCCGCCCTCCGTGAAGTCCAAGGAGGCCCGTTGGCGGTGTCTGCGGCGGCGGGCTTGGCGGATCAGCTCGAGCGGATGGTCGCCTCGAAGAGGAGGCGCTGGGTCAGACGTCTTTCCTCGGTCGCGCATTTATCCCGCCTTCTGGGCTCTTCTTACACGGCTTTCTTTTAAGGAGCTTTGTCTGTCCCTCTCCACTAAAGGAGAAGGGCTCACGTTGGCGGGACCTTATTCTCGGTCCAAAAAGAGGGACAGGTAAGTCCCTCCGCAACGCTCTGGGAGCGGGAAAGGTCCCTCTCCCTCGGCCGCCGACTGGGTCGACCGCTTCGCTTCGCCACTGGCCTCACGGTGTCCCCGTCAGGTCAGTTGACCGAGACTCCCACCGATGAAGTCGAGATTTTTCTCGACCCATTGGACGGGCTGTCGCCTTTAGCAGCCGAGATTCCCCTCTCCCCGGTTCCCCCGGGAGGAGTTGAGGATCCCGTGGGCTCGCCTGTGCCTCCGGTTCCGGAGCCCTCGGATGCACCATCCGAGCCGAAGGGAGTGCCGGTTCCAGCCGACACCTCCCCGCACCGACCTCGGAAATTCCGGGACTCTCGGTCTCGGTCTCGGACCTCTTCGCGGTCCAGCCGATCCCACCGTCATAGGCGGTCTTGGTCTCGGCACCGCGGTAAGCGGCGTCGCCGCTCGGCCTCGTCCTCCTCCTCGGATGAGGGGAGGCTTCGGCGTAAATTACGTCGACGGTACGAGGACCTTATGTTGCAACAGCTCCTCCTGGCCGGGAGTAAGCCGACCGCGTCGCCTTCCCCGGCCATTAAGTGGCTGTCACCGGAGCGGCCGACACAACCCCTCGACTTATCCGAGGAGCCTATACCCAGGCCGGTTGTTCGGCCAAAACCAGCTGCTCCACCGATTCCGGTGGAACCTCCGCCTCCACAGCCACCAATTGGGGCTCCGACCAAGGATTCTCGGTCGGCTAAAGGTCTACCCATTCGGCTGTCAGTTACCCTCACTCCCGACCGACCTCGGCAGGTGAAGGGTGGCTCAGGCCAGAGGCAGCTCTTCGAGGACTCTTCCGAGTCCGAAGATGATTCCTCCTTTTCTCCAAGCGGCTGGACTTGGAGTCTTCAGGAGGTCAGTCAATGGACGATAGCCGTCGTCCTTCCTAGGACTACTTCGCTCATCTCGAGTCCACCGGGATGGAGTCGAACCCATTTCAAACGGGCCAGGTATCCCTCACGGAGATTCTGGACCGAGGGATTCTCCGACGGAGGCCTTCCGGTGGCCGAGGCCATAGTGGGTCCGGCACTGAGCTTGGCAGCGCCTGCTTCCTGCCCTGCGCCTTGGCCAGGATGGCCAGGAAGTATGGTCCCTACTGGTTCCTTGTCCGGTTTTGAACACCCTCTGCTGAGGGGTTGGTTACCGACAGCATTTTCGGTCCGGCAACGCCAGGATGTGGACAAACCTCCTGACAAGGAGTCCAAGAAATTGACTATGTCGAGTAAAAGTTCACGCTATGCCCTCTCTGCCTTCGCCAGGCCAGTTCGGCCGCCCTCATGGCACATTTTCTTATGCCCTGTTGGGCTCCCTGGATGAGGTCATCCTCATCTTCCCGCCGATCTGCAGACTACGGTTAAGCAGGTGCGGGACCAGGGCAGGGAGTGGCCAAACAGCAGCTCCAGACTGCTTTGGATATAGGGGACTCATGTGCCAGATCGGTGGCGGCCGCAGTGGCTATCAGTCGGCGGGCTTGGCTGAGGATATCCACCTTTACTGGATACCCAGCACAAGTTGGCGGATGTTCTCTTTGGGACTGACCTCTTCGGCCCTGGGGTGGAAGGTCACCTGCAGAGGATCGAGAAGTCCAATGCTACCTTGGACTCGGTCTCTTCTGCTCAGAAGGACAAGGCCGCAAACCACAGCCTAAGCCCTTTAGTCCTTCTGTGCCCCGGTAGCCTTGACCAACAATCCCGGGGCCAGCAGGCTCGACCTTGGCATCCCAAACCCAAGCCGGCTTCCTCTAACAGGAGGCAGGAGGAAAGGCCCAGGAGGTCCCTCGCCGGTCCCTCCCAAGCCTGCCCAGTGACGGGCTGAGGGGTGTCGCCCCATTCCCGTCACCTTCCCCTGGGTCCCCGTGGGGACAGCTCCGGCACTGCCCGCCTGGTCCGCTGTTTCCACGGACAGGTGGGTCTTGAGGTGGTGGAAGAACCCTGCCTCTGGAATTCGAGCAGGCACCACCTTCAGAGCCGCCGCCTCGGGGCTTCGGGATCCCCAGCTCACTGGCGGCTCATCGAGCCGACATCGCTCCCTCCTCCAGAAGGAGGTGATAAGAGAGGTGGTGACCCTCCTTCAGACCCAGGGTTTGTGTCCAGGTACTTCCGGTTCCGAAGCGACGGGGCTGGCGCCATTCTCGACCCACACGACCAAAACAAGTTCCTAAGGTCTCGAACCTTCAGGATGGTCACTCTGGCTCAGATAATACCATCCTTGAACGCGTGGTGGTTCTGCTTTCTGGACTTGCAGGACGCGTTTTCCACTCCCTATCCGGTCTGCTCTCACCAGAGATTCCTTCGCTTCGAGCGGAAGGATCCTCTCGAGTTCCAAGCCATGCCCTTCGGCTTGTCTCCAGCTCCCAGGGTCTTCACCAAATGCATGGCAGTGGTGACAGCATTCCTGCGCGCCGAGGGGTCCGGTGTACCTTACCTGGACGACTGGCTGATAGCAGCCCTCCAGGAAGGAGGCAGAGTGGTCCAGAGATCTGGCCTCCAGGTCTGTTCTCAACTGGGCCTCCTTATCAACGAGGCCAAGTCGGAACTCGAGCCAAGCAGGTGATTCTATTCATCGGGTGCAGCTCGACTTCTTCAGCCAGAGCTGCCCCCGCGGACAGGGCCGAGGTTCTTCCTCCTTGCCCGATCATTTCTGGTTGGGCACTGCGCTGCCCGGGACTTCCTGCGCCTCCTGGGTCTCATGGCGGCCTGCACCAGCGTGGTCCGTTGGGCCCGCTGGAACATGCGTCCCTTCAGTGGGGACTGGCCAGCCAGTGGTCACACGCTGCGATCCTTTGGACCAGCTTTAGGTCGGTGACACTAGGATGTGGAACGCTCTCCAGTGGTGGACCGCTCCAGATCATTTGCAGGAGGGCATCCGCTCGTCCGCCCTGAGCCGACGGTCTCTCTATCGACTCGATGCCTCTCTGATGGGTTGGGGTGCCCATCTGGGGAACACTGGCCATGGCCTCTGGTCCCCGCAGTCCCGATGCCACATCAACCTGCTGGAGCTCCGAGCGGTCCGCCTAGCTCTCACCGCCTTTGCTCCGTTTCTCCGGGTCAAGTGGTCCGAGTCCAGACGGACAATACCACGACCATGTACTATCTAAACCGCCAGGGCGGGACGCGCGCCATGCTTCTATGCAAGGAAGCTCTCCGCATTTGGTCACTCGTGCGCAGCCTGGAGGCGGATCTCCTAGCCATTCATGTGGCAGGAGCCTCCAACACCCTGGCCGATGCCCTGAGCCGGATAGGGGCTGCATCCCACGAGTGGTCTCTCCTGCCGGAGGTAGTACAGCATCTGTTCTCCCATTGGGGCACACCTCAGGTGGACCTGTTTGCCTCCAGGGAGAACGCGAAGCTAAGTCTGTTCCATGCCCGCCCCCCTCAGCAGGGCTCGCTGCAGGGGGATGCCTTCTCGAGGCAGTGGACCCCGGGCCTCTTTTACGCCTTTCCCCCATTTCCCTTGATCCACAAGGTGCTTCTCAAGGCGAGGAGGGACAAGGCGCAGGTGATTCTGATAGCCCCAGACTGGCCTCGCCAGTTCTGGTACCCAGATCTCCTCAGTCTCAGCTCCAGGACTCCGCGGCAGCTTCCAGCTCGCCTGGACCTGCTCTCAGTCAATCAGGGGAAGGTGTTCCATCCGGACCTTCAATCCCTGCACCTGACGGCCTGGTTCCTGAGCGGCTAGAGTTCCAGGCCTTGGGTCTTTCCGACGAGGTCCTCAATGTAGTTGAGGCGTCCCGTAAGGAGTCGACCAGAAAATGTTATGCCTTCAAATGGAAAAAGGTTTTCCATTTGGTGTCAGGCAAGGCTTGGACCCTTCCTCCTGTTCCTTGGCAAGCATCTTGGACTATTTATGGTCCCTTTCTAGTCAAGGGCTTAGGTCGGCGACCCTAGGGTGCACCTGGCAGCCATCTCTGCTTACCCGGGCGGCGGCGGGGAAGCAGTCGATAGCGCAGGAGAAGGTGGTCTGGCGCTTTTTCAAAGGCCTGATCACATTTCCTCCAGTGCGGGAACCCCACCGTGGGATCTACTGCTGGTATTGGCAAAGCTCATGGGCAGCTATTCAACCTATGCACAGGTGTGCTCTCTCACCTGTCGTGGAAGACCGCCTTCTTGGTGGCTATCACGTCAGCCAGAAGGATGGGAGAGCTCCAGGCGCTTTCCATCGAGTCTCCTTACCTGGTCTTCCACAGGAACAAGGTTGTCCTGCGCCCCACCGAAATTCCTTCGAAGGTGGTGTCGGAGTTTCACCTTACCAGGTGTTGACTCTGCCGGTGTTCTACCCAATCACACCTCGGAGGTCAATATAGGCTCCATACTCTGGACTCCTAGAAGGGCGCCGCTATTATAAGGCGCGACGGCTGAAATTGGGAGAGGTTCGCCAGCTGTTTGTCACCTACGCTGAAGCCGATCTGGCAGACCTGCAGCCAAGCGACGATAAGCAGGTGGGTAACCTCCTGCATAGATCTCTGCTATAAGTTGGCGGGCATGGAGCCTCCCAGAGGATAAGAGCTCATTCTACCCGCCATACTGCTGCAATGGTGGCTGCTTCCAGGGACGTCCCTATCCAGGAAATCTGCAGGGCTGCTACCTGGAAGTCAGCAAACACCTTCATTACCCATTACCACATCGACCTTGAGTCACGCCGGGATGCTGGTTTTGGGGCCTCGGTTCTCCAGTTCTCTTTCCCAAGTAAGTATTGAGTGCGTCTTGCCTCCTCCTCCCGGAGAACTGCTAGGAGTCTGCCAATGAGTGTGGATGAACAACATATCTATGTCCCTAGAAATACAGGTTACTCACCTGTAACAGGAGTTCTAGGAATGGTATATGTTGTTCATCCACACGACCCACCCGACCTCCCCGGCTTCGATGCACAACCTGAGCTTCCAGCGGGCCAGATCTGGCGTCATGGAGCGGAGCCGAGAGTTATACCACCCGGGTGGGTGGGAGGAGCAAGCTTGAAGACCTTCCGGCAAGATTTAAAGCGGCAAGGATACCTGCCAATGAGTGTGGATGAACAACATATACCATTCCTAGAACTCCTGTTACAGGTGAGTAACCTGTATTTGCTGCTGTACTCTCCCTCTGTTCACCGACTCCCATATACTTTGTGCCCAGCTTACCTCTCTCACTCTATTGTTCACCCCCAGCTACCTCACTCTTGCTATGTAATTGCCATACATTGTACTATGCCTTCACAATGTTATTTTGTCATAGTTTGTATAGGATTGTTTACTCCTAAAATGACTGCTTAACAGAAATGTTGTGTTTGTGTGGCTGTTTATTTCCTCTGACATGGAACCTATGTAATGAGCTTGTTCTCAAAGGTGTCAATAAATAAATAAAAATGCGTATGGCATTGTTACTGTGCAATAAATTCCAGGAGTTTCCAGTGTTTAAGCTGCCACTTGCCAAATCATGTTTTGCGACAAAAATGATGATTTCAGAAGCCGGCCCAGTGGCGCTGAGGGTTGAGGTGCTGGACACCACACCTCGCGCCACACCAGCAACCTGGGTTCGTTCATGAGCTCAGGCTGCCAGGGGTCAGTTTGGGGGAGAGAGGGTGAGGAGCTGACTGGCTCCCAGCAAGCAGCTCTCCCCCGCAAGGCTCAAAGGGTCTCCTCGGCGCTGGAGCTCCTGGCGGAAGGCTGAGTGGGTGGCGTCGTCGAACAGCCCTGGCATTAGGCCGAGGGGAAGGTGGAAGGGGTCTTCACCGGAGCCGTGGTGCGCATGCACACCTCCACACGCATGCCCATCTGCATTCTGGGGCCTCGAGGATAAAGGGAATACATGGGAAAAATACAGGGGTTGCAGCAGGATGACACCTCCGGACCGGCTCTGGAGGATCCGCCGGGACACACAAGGCATCCATAAGATCCCGGAATACCCCGGAGACTGGAAAGGGTTGCCGACGCGGGCAGCCCTCTGTGAAGGATAAAAAGCAATATGGAAAAATGATGATTTTTTTTTTTTTTTTTAATGTCCAGAAATCGCCAAACAACAACTGCTGTTACTGTATTCACTAGTATGCCTATAGCTTTCAGAATCGGCCAGCAGCTGGTAGTCTAGGAGTTGAAGGCGTTTTGCGTTCCCCCCCCATCCCCCTTCAGATGACTGACAGCCCGTGTGTGCAAACATAGGCCCCAGAGAGAACAGGGCCTGAAGATAGTTGGCATCAGACTGGATGTTACTTCTTTGCCCACCTACCTCGTCAACTGCTTGGCAGCGGAGGTCTGGTCACCATCTTGAAGCTCACAGAAGCAATGGAGCAGGTCCAGCAGGCACATCAATACAGCCACGTGAGTAACACATCCTTCTGAGACCGGGAGCAGACCACTGGTTAGCAGACTTAGGTGAGTGGTGGCTCGAAGGAGACTGTCTTGGGTGCCAAAATTAATTTCTGACTGTCAACAAATCAATAGCGCAGCAGCATGATCTGGCAAGGGGGATGGGGGATGCTGGTGTGGAATCGGCCTGTGTTTACTCAACAGCCATAGGAAAAAATCTTGGGAGTGATCCAGCTCACAATATTATCAGCACCCCGATCCCCCAGTCTCATCCACAATGCACACCTACTATTTACGGTTAGTTCAACCCCTTTACTTAGCCTACCCCCCTCTGTCCACACTGCCCTGTCTACCCCACCTCTTTTTCCCCTATTCCTCCTTCTGATGCAGGCTTACTTTGCACATCGCCGCAGTTACTGGTTTGGCTTGAATTTATATACCCTTATGTTAATACTGTCATCTGTTTACTGTACTCTCAATGTTTTACCTGTATAGATGTCCTGAATTCCTTGCATTGTTGTCTATCTACATGACGTGGAACCTCTCAATGAGCATCCGCTCACAGGTGTATCCAAGATTTCAATAAATAAATACAATTTCGAATGATGTGACTGGCAGCCTAACAGCAGGGGGGTCGGGTCAGTAACGTATCATAGGTATCGTAGATTTATACTGGTCAAGTGGGACAATGCCCATAATGGCCCTCCAAATCAAAAGTAGCAGCCTGTGATACTATTTTCAATACTGTAATCATCCAATCTCCTTTTAAAAACTTCCATACTGCTGCTCCCCACGACTTCAGCTGGCAGAAAATTCCATAAACTTACTACTCTCTGATTAAACCAGGAAGCCCTTTTCCTTGTGTGGCTTAAGTCCCCCTTCAGCTGTAGACCATGTGACCTTGTATCATAACAGTAGTCCATGATTTTCAGTCCCAGACTATCCCATAATTCATAGTTTTGGAATGCGCTAAAGACCAGACAGAGGACTCCATGGAGTCTTCTGTACTCCAAGGTGTACAGTCCTAGAAGTCTTGGGTTGTAACTAAGATGATTTATAGCCTTTATCATCTTAGTGGCTCTATGCTGAATTTTCTCCAGGGCATTAATTGGCATCTTACTGCAGGGAGATCAAAACTGGGCACAGAAATCCAGATGTGATCTGACCAACGATGTATACAATGGAAGCACAATCGTTTTGTCCCTACTCTGAATACATCTCCTTACGTTTCAGAAAACAGTGTTGGCCCTTTTTGTCACCAGATTACAATGTTTTTTTAAATTCAAGGTTGCTTGAAATCAATATTCCTAGGTCTTTTTCATCTTGCATCTCCCTCAAGATTTTTCCTTTTAGAGAATATTTATTCTTTAGTTTATTTCTTCCCATGTGCATTGCCATGTATTTCTCAATGTTAGGATCTAATTTATACCTAATGGTTCATTGCTCCACGTCTGTCAGTGCAGCCTGCAGTTTGTCAGCCTTGTTCTGTGTACCCACAACTGTCCCCGGTTTAATATCAGCTGCAAATTTTGTTAACCATTCACCATCCAAATTTGGTATTGATACGTAGATTTTAAACAGACAAGGTCCCAAGACTGATCCCTGCGGCATGCTGCTGGTAGCCCCTGCCCATCCCGACGTATACACTAACCTTCCCCCAGTGGGCGGGAGGGGGTGTCTATATATCTTCTAAGATGTTAATTCCTTCAGGTCATGCCAAGTCCCTCTTCCCAACTGGGGTTCTGCTGCTGTTGGACAGCCTTTGCTCCAAATACCAGGCAGTCTTTCTACCCAGATTCCATCTGTTTTATTTTTTTTGGGGGGGGTGCTGGCTGACAAGAAAGGAAGGCGAAAGGCAGCTCAGCAGGTTGAGGCATCCATGCCTCTCTGCTGTCACGCCAACGACCAGAGTTCGGGAACAGACTCTGACTACTCAGGGGTCGGCCGGGGAGGGAAGACTGAGAGTCCATAGGACAACTTTCTTCTCTCAGGTGTGTGGGGAGGTCCCGCAACTCACCACTCAACTGGCACCTGGTGGAATCCAGATAGCAGCTTGTGCGTAGTCTCACCATTCTGGGAAGGGCCAGCGTATAAAGTGCTGTGGGCGCCTCCGTGGAGGTGAAGCGTGCACGCCACACTAACTGCACGTCCAGCCGTGTCCAGGGAGAAAATCAGGAGGAAAAACAACGGAGGTCGGGCTTAATGAAGCCTGCCTCATAAGCACAGACGGCCTACCCGGTCACAGATGAGTAGCAGAGACTCGGGATGGCCATGGTGCTATGGCATAGGGCTGAAAAGCCGCACAGCCTGCCACGGAATGATGATAACCTATATGGGGGGGGGGGGAGAGAAGTCAGACAGCGAAAAAATGTATGTAAAAGGTTAGTTTTGCCACAATTCCTGCCTGTCGCAATGAACTGCATGCAATTCAGTTCTCTCTCTCTCTACCCTCTGACCCAATTGCACAGGGCGGGATGTGTGTCTTTACAGACTCTCTGTGGATGAATTTTAGCAGCTGTCAACAAGGTGTGATGAATGTATTTAAGGGAACATTTTGTCCCATCCTGCCCGCCTTTCCCACAGTACTGCATCATGCAACAGTGCTGCAACTCACTCTGAACCCTGACCTGGATGTGGCTGCCTGTCAGTGCTGCAGACCTTCTTGTCTTGTGGTGCAAGGAGGAATTAAAAAAGCGTAATTACCACGTCCCATTTTTGTGGTTTGGCTACAAAATTTTGCTGCCAATTAGCCAAAAAACTACAAACAAACTTTCCAGCTTAAACCTTGAGGCGCCACATATACAGTATGTGCTGTTCTGCCAACCTAATGTGGTACACCATTTTAACCCTATTTCTCTGAACAGTGGTAGATGCAAGGCTGCATTAGGAAGTGATGAGCATTACTTTTGGGAGTGTACTGTCTTGCAGTCTTTCTGAGCAGACGTCACCTGGGAGCTGACCACCCTTCTGGGATGCTCAGTGCCCTGCACACCTCTAGCCATGCTACTAGGCACGGATGACATGAGACAGCAGGTTGGAAGCTTACCCAAGGTGGCTCAGAGTACTGCTTATACTGGCTTGCCAGTGTATTCCAAATACCTGGGTCTCCTGTGTGTCACTTACATCTACCCAGTGAAAAACCCTTCCGTTCCAAGCCCTTTCACTTGAAAAGCTCACCCACACCCTGGGAGGAGGAGTTACTCCTTAAGAGCTGGGGCTAACACACCTGCTGAGACTGCCATTCTACAAAACGGCCTGATCTAGGGACCCCAATGCTTGGAGTCTGGACATGGTCCAGACCAGAAAACAAGGGATCCCCCATGAATGTTTGTAATGCACTACCTGGACCCCCATCAAATGACAAATACAGTTATGCTAGCTGATTTTACTGCAATGAATAAACTTGCTGTGCTACTGAATGTAGTGTTATATTTCCTGTTTGTATTGTTCAAATGACCCAGTGTAGGGTTTTAAAGAAGCTGAAAAAACTGATTAGCAGTCTGACACGTGAAAAGTGCTAATCAGTTGTGAAAATGCATAGCACTTGGTACAAATCGATTAGCAAAATTTAAAAAAATGATATAGTTTTATTAATGTTTTGTACTGTGTCATGGACTCACTCAAAAAATGGTTAGCAGTCTACTGCTAAGCAGAACTGCACATCTAAACAGTAGTGCTTGTGAATGTGTGTACAGTTTTCCAAGTGGCTGCTTTGCAATCTTTGAGCAAAGGGCCATCCCTTGCAGCTGCCGCTGTGGCAGCAGTGCCCCTAGTAGAGTGGGCCCTGAGGGGGTTGTTTAACATCTTTGCTGTAACAGAACTGGATACAAGAGACAATCCAGTGGGAAATGGTTCTCTTGGTGGCCGGTCTCCCTCTGCCTACCTCACCATAGGTGAGAAAGAGCTGAGTATGGAACTCCCTGAACTGCTTAGCATGCTCCAAGTAGTAGGTCAGAGCTCTTTTCACATCCAGACTATGTAGCTTGCATTCACCTGGGGTGGACTTGTCTGTGAAAAAGACTGGCAGGGTAATAGACTGGTTAATGTGGAACTCAGAAACCACCTTGGGCAGAAATTTCCTGGTTGTCCTAAGCACTACTTTGTCCTTGTAGGCAATGATGTAATTAGGTTTTGTACAAAGGGCTTGCAACTCCGAAATCCTTCTGACGGAGGTGATGGCAACCAGAAGAAAAAATTACTCACTTTAGTAATGTTGTTTCTTCTAATAGAGTCTTGCTATATTATAGACATTAGTAGTTTGTTCCAACTCTAGAACTGCCCCGGAGTGAAATGGTTAAAACCATTCCAAAATAGAATTTTGGCACGAGAGCAGCTCTATCTGTGTCATTTCAAACTTGAACTGTCAGATCTTTACGAGCCAAACTCACTAAGGTCTGTGTGGAAGCTGTAACCTACACTAGCCAAATGGCTACCTAAATAATAAAACCATTGATGGTCCCAACACCCAAGACTCAAGTCAGGGGACCAGAAATACTAACACCATTCTAATAATATGAAAATGGAACATAAGTATAATAAAAACACACACCGTACACATACACGCCCTAAGTCCCAAAGGGACAAAATGCTAACAGGACATAAGTAGTGCCACACTAAGTTGCCCGCACCCACCAAGTAGAGGTTCTGAGAGGGGCAGGTTGGGGAGGTCTTAATATATAAGACTCCATTAGAAGAAACAACATTACTAAGGTGAGTAATTTTTTCTTCAAACAACATGAAGTCTTGCTATATTATAGACATTAGCAGAATACACAGCAGTATCTCCATGGAGGAGGGCAGAACCTACTTAGGAATAGGCTCTGAAGAACAGCTGTACTGAAGCCGAACATCTCTCCTGGCCTGGACATCCAGGGAGTAATGCTTGGTAAAAGTGTGTACCGTTTTCCAAGTAGCAGCCTGGCAAATCTCTAATAAAGGGATATCTCTGGCAGCAGCTAGAGACGCAGCTGTACCCCTGGTAGAATGAGCCCTCAAACTGGGGGGGGGGGCTCTGCCGACTTTCTGATAACAAAATTGGATACAAGAGACAATCCACCTGGCTATTGATCTCTTAGTGGCAGGTTTGCCTTTCCCAACTTCACCATAGGTAAGGAAAAGTTGGAGGATTCGAACCTGTGACCTTTGGTACGCTCTATATAATAACTAAGAGCTCTCTTAACATCCAGGCTGTGCAACCTCCTCTCACCCGAAGAGGAGTGATCAGTGAAAAATACTGGAAGGGAGATAGATTGATTAAGATGAAATCTGAAATCACCTTAGGCAAAACTTCCTATTAGTCCTAAGGACTACCTTATCCCTGTGGAAAGAAATAAAGTCAGTCTCCACTGACAAGGCTTGCAATTCACTTATGCTGCCTGGCAGAAGTGATAGCCACTAGAAAACATTTTCCAAGTTAGGTACTTAAGCTCTGCAGAAGACAGAGGTTCAAAGGGGGTTACATTAACTGGGCAATGCAAACACTAAGGTCCCAAGCAGGGCTGGTTCCCGAAGGGAGGATTAGTATGAGTAAGCCCTTAAAAACTTGGAAAACACAGGATGAGAGGAAAGAGGGATGACTTTCCTGCTGACACAAAAGCAGACACAGCTGCCAAATGAACTCTCAGGGTAGCTGGTCTGAGACCCAAGGAATTAAGATGTACCATGTAATCTAACAAAATGGGCAATTCAGCAGATTCTGGGAAATATTTTTCCCAGCACACCAAATGGAAACCTTTTCCATTTAGAACTATAAGTAGTCTAGTGGAAGGCTTTCTGGAAGCCTTTAGGATCTCAAGAACACCCTGAGAGAGGTGTAAATCAGCAACTAACTCCTCAAGAGCCAGGCCTTGAGGTTGAGGGATTGAGGTCCGGATACCAAACCTTCCCTGGGCACAAGTCAACAGATTGTGATTCCTGGGAGGCACAGGGAAGATGGACTGTCAGAGACAGAAGGAGTGGGTACCAGGGCTGCCTGGCCCAATCCGGGCAATCAGAATCACCCTGCAAGGCTGAGATCTGATTTTGACTAGTACTTTGAATAGGAGGAAAGGGGGAAGCATAGAGGAACTTCCCTCCCAATCCAGAAGAAGGGCATCCAGGGAACTGAGCCCAGCACTGGAGGCCTGCAACAGAACAGAGGAAGTTTGTGATTGTCTGGGGCTGCAAAAGATCTATCTGAGGATGCCCCACCTGGCAAAAACTATCCCCAGCACTTGAGGATCCAGGGACCATTCGTGATGGCCCTGGGAAATCCTACTGAGGCATCCGCTAGGACATTGTCCTTCCCTGGAAGATGAACTGCTATGAGAAGTGTTCAGGGAATAGGCCAGAGACCACAACTTCATTGCCTCGGTGCACAAGGCCGAAGACCGAGTGCCCCCCTGTTTGTTGATGTACCACATTGTTGTGGTGTTGTCTGTTCTGACTTTTATCACCTTGTCATGGACAGATGCAGAAAAAGCTTGAAGAGCTAAAAAGACAGCTCTGAGTTCCAGCAAATTGATGTGGAGCAGAGATTCCTGGGGACCAAACTCCTGAGTGGAAAGGTGCCCATGTGGGCTCCCAACCCAGAAGGAAGCATCTGTAGTGAGAGTCAAGT
This sequence comes from Neoceratodus forsteri, assembly GCA_016271365.2. Taxonomy (NCBI): domain Eukaryota; kingdom Metazoa; phylum Chordata; order Ceratodontiformes; family Ceratodontidae; genus Neoceratodus; species Neoceratodus forsteri. Next base: position 268,248,641 of record CM028131.1, on the reverse strand, counting down.
TGTGAGAAGGGGAAATGAAGGGACCCCCGCTCTTAATTGCTCTGATCCTGCCACCACTGGAGAGCTAGGATCAAGGTTCGATCACTGGGACCAACTTGGAAAGGGGGTCTCTTCTCTGAGACCAAAAGGTTCTCAAGTGAAACTGAATGTCTCTCATCTGAAATCTGGCTCCTGCACAACAGCTGTGGATGCAGCCATGTGCCCCAGGAGCTGCAGAAAGTGTCTTGCTGGTCATGAGACCTGCAGAGTGAAGGAAGAGGCCAGAGCCACTAAAATTCCTTACCCTTCTGGGGAAGAAAGGCTCTGGCTAGCTTTGTGTCCATTCTGCCCCTATAAAGGTGAGTACCTGGACTGGTTCCAGAACCGACTTTGGTAGGTTTAGCAGAAAACCCAGGGAGGTGAGAAGCTGCTGGGTGACCTGCAGATGAGATTTACCTGTTCTGGGGACTGGCCTACAATGAGCCAGTCGTCTAGATAGGAAAACAGCAATCCTCTGCCTCCTTAAGTGGGCCACTGCCACTGCTAGACACTTGTGAATACCCTTGGAGCAGAGGTAAGGAGCAAGGGCATTGCTCTGAACTGGTAATGACCTGAGGGCAGTTCAATCTGAGGTACTTTCGATGGGATCTTCTGATTAGGACATGGAAATAGGCATCCTTGAGGTCCAGGGAGGCTAGCCAGTCCCCTGGCCTTAGGGAAGGTAAAATCATTGCCAGAGTTACCATTTTGAACTTTGGTTTCAAAAGATGCTTGTTCAGATATCTGAGATCTAAAATGGGCCGCCATTCTCCTGTCTTTTTTGGGGTAAGGAAGTATCTGGAATACAGACCCCTGCCCTGATGCAGGGGAGGAACCCTTTCTACTGCTCTGAGAGCTAACAGGGATGAGACCTCTGTTTCAGAGCGAGGGTCTCTGAAGCACTTGTAGTAGAAAAGTCTGCTTCTCAACTTGGGAAACTTTTTGAGCTGAGAACCAGACCCTGGCTTACTACTTCCAGAACCCACTTGTCTGAGGTTAAAGAAGCCCAATTCTGACTGAAGTAAGCCAGCCTGCCCCCACTGGTACAGGAGAATCGCCCTGGGCACCCCATCAGGTGCCTGTTTCGAGGAGCTTTAGGCTGGGGGTGGGAGCAGGTCTGCCCCTGCCTCTGAAGAAGCCCTCTGAGCATAGGCAGAGAAGGCCTGAGTCTGGTAGAAAGGCCTGTGAAAAGGCTCACCCTCACCCTGGGGGCATGCCTTTGAGGAGTGGCTTGCCGCCCTTAGCCTGGGCACTCTTGTAAGTAGTCCTATATTCATCCATCTTCTTCATGTAATTCTCTGTCTGCTCTCCAAACAGAGAATTTCCACCACAGGAAAATCCATAGCCTTAGTCTGGGTATCCTGTGACAAACTAGTACACCTGAGCCAGGCCACCTACAAAAGCTACAGATGTGGCCATGACCCTAGAGGAAACATCATTAACATCCACAGCAGCATGAAACTGAACCTTAGAGGCTTCAATGCCATCAGCAGCCACCTGTTCTAGTTCACTAGCCAGCTGGCCATGGGCCTGCTTGGCCAATTGCACAACAGTATCCCATCTAGATTTCTGATACCTAGCTACATAGCCATATAATTTGCTTGCCTGAGTCCCAGAGAGGCTGCCAATACTGTTTTTTTTGCCATGGCATCAATCTTCCTGGAACTTATCAGGAGGATGTGAAGCCAAGGAATATTAGTTTATCACAGGCAGCAGCCTGAACTACTCCAACATGACTGCATTGCTGAGAAAGGAATTTTGTATCAGGGCCTGACAATGTATACCTTCTGTCCATCTTTTATCTACAGGAGGCACAGAATTAGGAGCTTTTAAAATTTTAATTGTTTCCTAAAAGACTTATGTAAAGGAATAGATAATCTCCTAGACTCTGGAATATCCATCATTTCTACAAAATCAGGCTCCTCTTGCTCATCCACAGCCTCTTCTAAAGGAAGCTGGAGGGTTTCAGCAACTTTTTATAAAACATAAAATGAGATGGGGACTCAGACAGCATAGGGGAGATACTAAAGGTCTCTCTGGGGAGATGTCCGTTCAATGGGCACACCAGACCTTCCCAGCCACATTCATACTGTTCATAATCCTCTTCCTCCTCTGGTTCATAAAATTCCTCAATATCATAATCCTGAACCACTGGGACCGGACGAACCGACCTTTTACCAGATAGTGGTGGTTCGGACGGACCCTGAGACAGTGACTGGACAATTTGTATGGCTTTTGCTATCTCTGCAGCAGTTGGAGAAGGAATTTTGGACTCCAGACCTGCTGATTTTCTTGTTTTCTTTACTGGAATTGGTTCCTCAGAACCAGCTTTTCTTTGACCCGAGGAAGTCTGGCCCTGGTCAGAGGGCACTCCCTCTGGTTCGGTTGGCACCGAACCGGCTGGCCATCCGGTCAGTGGACTTTTGGCCTCGCTCCCTGAGCCTGCCCAATCTTTTTCCAGGGTGGCTGTAGGGAAATTCTACATACCTGGCAGTCTGACTGGAGGTGGTCAAACCTCAGACAATAAACACATGGGTGTGTGGGCAGTCTTGGCAAAGACTTCCCCAACATCACAGTGTTGAAACCCAGTGGGCCCGAGTTTTCTTTGGTTTCAGACATAATGCCAGCCTAACCAAAAACTTGCCTTTAACGCCAGTGCCAGCCAAGACACCTTTATCGGTTCCTAACCAGAACATTGGTATTGGAAAAACGAATCAAATCCGCTTTTTTAGAACCGATAAGAACTGGGAACCGCACTCTAAAATAGTAACTTTTGTTTTAAATGAGTTTTAAACCCACTGATCGGTTCAAAACCAACCGATAACTTACAAGTTCCACACAGACAAAACCTTCATTTACTTACGGTTACCACAGATAGAGCTTGAACCGAACGGTTTTGCGGTTAAAATATACAGGTTACTCACCTGTAACAGGAGTTCTAGGAATGGTATATGTTGTTCATCCACACTCATTGGCAGGTATCCTTGCCGCTTTAAATCTTGCCGGAAGGTCTTCAAGCTTGCTCCTCCCACCCACCCGGTGGTATAACTCTCGGCTCCGCCCATGACGCCAGATCTGGCCCGCTGGAAGCTCAGGTAGTGCGTCGAAGCCGGGCAGGTCGGATGTGATGAACAACATATACCATTCCTAGAACTCCTGTTACAGGTGAGTAACCTGTATTTCTAGGGACATGGATATGTTGTTCATCCACACTCATTGGCAGACTCCTAGCAGTTCTCCGGGAGGAGGAGGCAAGACGACACCCCAATACTTACTTGGGAAAGAGACTGAGAACCGAGGCCCCAAAACCAGCATCCCGCGTGACTCAAGGTCGATGTGGTAGTGGTAATGAAGGTGTTTGCTGACTTCAGGTAGCAGCCCTGCAGATTTCGGATAGGACGCCCCTGGAAGCAGCCACCTCAGCAGTATGGCGGGTAGAATGAGCTCTATCCTCTGGGAGGCTCCATGCCCGCCAACTTATAGCAGAGATCTATGCAGGAGGTTACCCACCTGCTTATCCGTCCGCTTGGCTGCAGGTCTGCCAGATGCGGCTTCAGCGAGGTGACAAACAGCTGGCAACCTCTCCCGAATTTCAGCCGTGGCTCCTTATAATAAGCGAGTGCCCTCTAGGGTCCAGAGTATGGAGCCTATATCTGCCTCCGAGGTGTGATTGGGGTAGAACACCGGCAGAGTCAACACCTGGTTAAGGTGAAACCCACACCACCTTCGGAAGGAATTTCGGTGGGGCAGGACAACCTTGTCCCTGTGGAAGACCAGGTAAGAGACTCGATGGAAAGCGCCTGGAGCTCTCCCATCCTTCTGGCTGACGGATAGCCACCAAGAAGGCGGTCTCCACGATACAGGTGAGAGAGAGACACCTGTGCATAGGTTCAATGGCTTGCCCATGAGCTTTGCCAGTACCAGCAGTAGATCCCACGGAGGTGGGGGTTCCCGCACTGAGGGGAATGTGATCAAGGCCTTGAAAAGCGCCAGACCACCTTCTCCCGCGCACGACTGCTTCCCGCCCGCGCTCGAAGCAGAGATGGCTGCCAGGTGCACCCTTAGGTCGCCGACCTAAGCCCTTGACTAGAAAGGACCATAATAGTCCAAGATGCTTGCCAAGGAACAGGAGGAAGGGTCCAAGCCCTTGTTCTGACACCAAATGGAAAACCTTTTCCATTTGAAGGCATAGCATTTTCTGGTCGACCTACGGACGCTCAACTATATTGAGGACTCCGGCTGAAAGACCCAAGGCCTGGAACTCTAGCCGCCAGAACCAGGCCGCAGGTGCAGGGATTGAAGGTCCGGATGGAACACCTTCCCTGATTGACTGAGAGCAGGTCCGGGCGAGCTGGAAGCTGCCGCGAATCCTGGAGCTGAGACTGAGGAGATCTGGTACCAGAACTCGCAGGCCAGTCTGGGGCTATCAGAATCACCTGCGCCTTGTCCTCCTCGCCTTGAGAAGCACCTGTGGATCAAGGGAAATGGGGAAAGGCGAAAGAGGCCCGGGTCCACTGCCCGAGAAGGCATCCCCTGCAGCGAGCCCCTGCTGAGGGGGGCGCATGGAACAGACTTCAGCCTGCTCTCCCTGGAGGCAAACAGGTGGTCCACCTGAGGTGTGCCCAATGGGAGAACAGATGCTGTACACACCGGATGGGAGAGACCACTCGTGGATGCAGCCCTATCCGCTCAGGCATCGGCCAGGTGTTGGAGGCTCCTGCCACGTGAATGGCTAGGAGATCCGCCTCCAGGCTGCGCGAGTGACCAAATTGGAGAGCCTTGCATAGAAGCATGGAGCGCCGCCCTACTGGGCGGTTTAGATAGTACATGGTCGTGGGTATTGTCCGCCTGACCGGACCACTTGACCCCGGAGGAACGGAGCAAAGGCGGTGAGAGCTAGAGGCGGACCGCCGGAGCTCCAGCAGGTTGATGTGGCATCGACTGCTGGGACCAGAGGCCATGAGCCCGGTGTTCCCCCAGATGGGCACCCCAACCCATCAGAGAGGCATCGGTCGATAGAGAGACCATCGGCTCGGGGCGGACGAACGGGATGCCCTCCTGAAAATGATCTGGAACGGTCCACCACTGGAGAGCGTTCCACATCCCCTGTGTCACCGACACAAGCTGGTCCAAAGGATCGCAGCGTTGTGACCACTGGCTGGCCAGTCCCACTGAAGGGGACGGATGTTCCAGCGGCCCAACGGACCACGCTGGTGCAGGCCGCCATGAGACCCAGGAGGCGCAGGAAGTCCCGGGCAGGCTAGAATTGCCCAACCAGAAATGATCGGGCAAAGGAGGAAAGAACTCGGCCCTGTCCGCTGGAGCCAAGCTCTGGCTCAAGAGAGTCGAGCTGCTTTCAATGAATAGAATCACCTGTCGCTCGAAGTCTCGACTTGGCCTTGATAAGGAGGCCCAGTTGAGAGCAGACCTGAGGGCCAGATCTCTGACCACCCGCCTCTTCCTGGAGGGAGCTGTTATCAGCCAGTCTGTCCAGGTAAGGGCACACCTGGACCCTCGCGTTTAGAATGCGTCACCACTGCCATGCATTTGGTGAAGACCCTGGGAGCTGGAGACAAGTCAAGGGCATGGCTTGAACTCAAGAGGGATCCTTCCGCCGAAGCGGAGGAATTCTGGTGAGACGGACGGATAGGGACGTGAAAACGCTGTCCTGCAAGTCCAGAGAGCAGAACCACACCGCTGCTCCAAGGATGGTATTATCTGAGCCAGAGTGACCATCCTGAAGGTTCGAGACCTTAGGAACTTGTTTAGTCGTCGTAGGTCGAGAATGGGCGCCAGCCCCCCGTCCGCTTCGGAACCAGGAAGTACCTGGACACAAACCCTGGGTCTGAAGGAGGGTCCACCACCTCTCTTATCACCTCCTTCTGGAGGAGGAGAGCGATGTCGGCTCGACGGGCCGCCAGTGAGGTTGGGATCCTCGAGTTTCCGAGGGCGACGGCTCTGAAGGGTGGTGCCTGCTTCAATTCCAGAGGCAGGCCTCTTCCCACCACTCCTTAAGACCCACCTGTCCGTGGAAACAGCGGACCAGGCGGAACGGAGGCTGGAGTCGCCTCCACGGGGACCCAGGGTAAGGTGGAATGGGGCGACACCCTCAGCCCGGCTACTGGACAGGCTTGGAGGAGGGACCAATGAGGGACCTCCTGGGCCTTTTCCTCCTGCCTCCTGTTAGAGGAAGCCGGTGGTTTGGGTTTGGGATGCCAAGGTCGAGCCTGCTGGCCCTGACGCTAGCACAGCCGGGTGCGTCACAAAGGGTGAAGGACGAAGGGCTTAGGGCTGTGGTTTGGCGGCCTTTGTCCTTCTGAGCGGAAGAGACCGAGTCCAAGGTGGCATTGGACCTCTCGATCCTCTGCAGGTGACCTTCCACCCCAGGGGTCAAGAGGTCAGTCCCCAAAAGGAACATCCGCCAACTTGTGCTGGGTATCCGAAGCAAAGGTGGATATCCTCAGCCAAGCCTCACGACAAGATAGCCACTGGCGCCGCCACCGATCTGGCACATGAGTCCCTATATCCAAAGCAGTCTGAGCTGCTGTTTGGCCACTGCTCGCTCCCTGTCCCGCACTCCGTTAACCGTAGTCTGCAGATCGGCGGAAGATGAGGGATGACCTCATCCAGGAGCCCAACAGGGCATGAGAAAAATGTGCCATGAGGACGGCCTAACTGGCCTGACGGCGCCGAGAGGAGACGCAGCGAGACTTTTCACCGACATAGTCCATTTCTTGACCTTGTCAGGAGGTTTGTCCATCTCCTGCGCACGCGCTACCGGAAAACGCTGTCAGTAACCAACCCTCAGCAGAGGTGTTCAAAAACCGGACAAGGAACCGGGGACCGTGATACTTTCTGGCCATCCTGGCCAAGGCGCAGGGCAGGAAGCAGGCGCTGCCAAAGCTCCAGTGCCGGACCCACTATGGCCCGCCACCGGGAAAGGCCTCCGCCGGAGAATCCCTCGGTCCAGAATCTCCGTGAGGGATACCTGGCCCTGCTTGGAAACGGGTTCAGCCCATCCCGTAGACTCCAGATGAGCCAAGCAGTCCTAGGAAGGACGACGGGCTATCGCCCATTGACTGACCTCCTGAAGACTCCAAGTCCAGTCGCTGGAGAAAAGGAGGAATCATCTTCGGACTCGGAAGAGTCCTCAAGAGCTGCTCTGGCTCTGAGCCACCCTTCACCTGCCGAGGTCGGTCGGGAGTGAGGGTAACTGACAGCGATGGGTGGACCTTTAGCCGACCGAGAATCCTGGTCGGAGCCCCAATTGGTGGCTGTGGAGGCGAGGTTCCACCGAATCGGTGGAGCAGTGGTTTTGGCCCAACAACCGCCTGGGTATAGGCCCTCGGATAAGTCGAGGGGTTGTGTCGGGCTGCCCGGTGACACATTTAATGGCCGGGAAGGCGACGGGTCGGCTTATTCCCGCCAGGAGGAGTTGTTAGAACATAAGGTCCTCGCATCAGCCGACGCATCTACGCCAAGCCCCTCATCCGAGGAGGAGGACGAGGACGAAGCGCGACGCGCTTTACCGCGGTGCCGAGACCGAGACCGCCATGACGGTGGGATCGGCTGGACCGCTAAGAGGTCCGAGACCGAGACCGAGTCCCGGAATTTCCGAGGTCGGTGCGGGAGGTGTCGGCCGAACCGGCACTCCCTTCGCTCGGATGGTCCATCCGAGGGCTCCGGAACCGAGGCACAGGCGAGCCCACGGGATCCTCAACTCCTCCCGGGAACCAGGGAGAGGGAATTCGCCGTTAAAGGCGACAGCTCGTCAATGGGTCGAGAAAAATCTCGACTTCATCGGTGGGAGTCTCGGTCAACTGACCTGACGGGACACCGTGAGGCCAGTGGTCAAGCACGACCGGCTTACTTGCCCGACGGCCCGGGAGAGGGACCTTTCCCGCCCCAAGAGCGCCGACAGAGGGATTCTACCCTGTCCTCTTTTTGGACCGAGAATAAGGTCCAGCAGACGAGGCCCTTCTCCTTTAGTGGAGAGGACAGACAAAGCTCCTAAAAGAAGCCGTGTAGGAAGAACCCAGAGAGGCGGATAAATGCGGCCCGAGGAAGATCTGACCGTGCCGCCTCCTCTTGAGGCGACCATCCGCTCGAGCTGATCCCCGAGCCCGGCCGTCGGACACCGCCAACCGGGCTCCTTGGACTTCACCGAGGGAACGCCTCGGGACGCGCCCAGTTGCAATCGGGCAGCACGGGCCCGAGGACGAGGTCGAGAAAGATGAGCACAGGTCGCAAGCCCGCGGTCGTGCTCAAGGCCTAAGCAGTACACACGTGGAGTGTGGATCCGTCCGAGACATCTTCAGCCGCATGGGCATCTCAAACCGGGAGTCGATTTAACCATCGCAGTCATGAGATAGAAGACTGAAGTCTTTTTGCAAAATTTATTTTAACCGCAACGAGAAATAGGAATCAATTACAAACGCAGAGCTGCTAAGGAGGGAACCTGAGCTTCCAAGCGGTAAGGAAGATCTGGCCATGGGCGGAGCCGAGAGTTATACCACCCGGTGGGTGGGAGGAGCAAGCTTGAAGACCTTCCGCAAGATTTAAAGCGGCAAGGATACCTGCCAATAAGTGTGGATGAACAACATATCCATGTCCCTAGAAAAACTATTCTCGTTAAATCCAACTGAGAAAACACTTTTAAACCGAGAAATGAACCGAGCAGAAGGAGAAATCTCCGGAGCGACTGTTCACTGAGGCGGAGTAAAGAATCTGACAGTTCAAGTTTGAAATGACACAGATAGAGCTGCTCTCGTGCCAAAATTCTATTTTGGAATGGTTTTAACCATTTCACTCCGGGGCAGTTCTAGAGTTGGAACAAACTGCTAATGTCTATAATATAGCAAGACTTCATGTTGTTTGAAAAACAGTTTTCCAGGTTACATACTTGAGATCAGCAGTCACCATGGGTTTGGCTATGCAGAAGTTCAAGTCCCAAGGAGGGACATGTTCCCTCAGAGGAGGTTGAAGGCGCAGCAGACTTTTGAAAAACGTCTTGAAAATGGGTTGTGGAATGGCAGACTTCTCTTTTCCAGTGGAAAGATAAGCAGAGATGGCCACCAGGCGCACTTTCAAGGATGACGCTCTAAGGCCGTCTGTCTGGAAGTGAACTAGGTAATCCAGGAGGGTAGAAGGAGTAGCCTACAAGGGCTCCATGTCCCTATCCTTGCACCACAGAGAGAGAGAAACCTTTCCACTTGGAAGCATAAGTCTTCCAAGTGCTAGGTTTTATAGTCATCTGCAGAATTTTGAGGACTTGTTCAGAATACTGGGATTCAGGAAACTAACTCTTCAAGTACCAGGCCTTGAGGTGAAGAGACTGGATGTTGGGGTATGCTACCCCTGTCTGGGGAAGTCAGGAGACTGTGTGTTGCTGTCAGTCTGTTCGACTTCCTGACTGACAAAGCGAGAAGAAGGGAATACCAGGGTTGCCTCGCCCAATCCAGAGCCACCAGAATTATGGTGGCCGGCAGAGCTCCAAGCTTGAGAATGACCCAGTAAATCAGAGGAAAGGGAGGAAAAGCGTACAGAAACCTCCCTTCCCAGTCCAGGGTCAGAGCATCTACTGGGATGGCTCCCAGCAATGGGGGCCTGCAGCAGTAAGTGTCGTAGCTGGTGGTTGGGGCAGGACACAAATAGATCCAGGTCTGGAACCTCCCCCCCACCTTCTGAAAACTGTGGCAAGGACCTGCTTGTTTAGGGTCCACTCGTGGTGACCCTGACTGATGCGGCTTTGAGCATCTGCCAAAGTGTTGTCCTTGTCCGGGAGACGAATGGCAGACAGAGACATGTCCAGTGAGTAAGCCAAGGACCAAATCCTCAATGCCTCTGTGAGGAGTCTGGCTGACCTTGTGCCCCCTTACTTGTTAGTACAGAACATGGCAATGGTATTGTCTGTTCTTATCTGAACAGCCTGTCTTCTGAGCTGTGGGGCGAAAGCCCTGCTGGCCAAGAGCATTGTTCTGAGTTAGAGGAGGCTGACGTGGTATGTGGACTCTTTGGGTCTCCAGGTGCCATTAATGGACTGGCCCCCTTGGTGGGCACCCCAACCTAGGAGGGAGGCACCTGTTAAGATCTGGGGAGGGTTGCTGAATCAGGAAAGGAACCCCTACCCTGAGGTTTTCTGCGTCCTTCCACAAATCTAGAGCCCGAAGAAAGGTTCTTGTAACTGGTATTAGCTTTGCAAAGGAATCCGTTTTCTGAGACCAGTGAGACCTGAGGTGATACTGAATGTCCCTCATTTGGAACCTGGCGCCTGGGACTACTGCGGTCATAGAGGCCATGTGACCGAGCAGTCTGAGGAAGTGTCTGGCCAGCCTCGGCTGGCCTAGAATGAAGGAATTTAAGAGGCTGAGGAAATTCTGAATTCTGTCTGCAGGAAAGAAAGCCTTCCCCTGCAGTGTGCTGAGCTCTGCCCCTATGAATTGCAGCACTTGGGCCGGCTTAAACTGGGATTTGTCTTTGCTAAAAATGAAGCCCAGAGACTGTAGTAGGGTGTCTTTTGTCTGGTTCAGGGCTTCTGCAACTGCCTGTGGAGTTGGCCATGATTAGCCAATCGTCTAGGTAGGGAAAAACAGAAATCCCTTGTCTTCTGAGATGAGCTGCAACCACTGCCAGGCACTTGGTGAAAACCCATGAGCGGAAGTAATGGCATGGCTGTAAACTGATAATGGCCTGAAGGCAACATGAATCTGAGGAATTTTCCATGGGACTGCATGATTGAGATGTGGAAATGGGCATCCTTCAGATCTAAGGAGACTATCTAGTCCCCTTGCTTCAGAGAATGAATAATCTCATTTAAGGTTAACATTTTGAACTTTGGTTTCAGCAGGTGCTTGTTCAGGTATCTTAGGTCCAGAATAGGTCACCACTCCCCATTTTTCTTCAGAGTTAGAAAGAACCTGGAATAGAGACCTTTTCCCCACTGGGGGAAGGGCATTCTTTCCACAGCTTCAATTTCCAAAAGGTTCTTCACCTCCATCTCCAACAGCAGTTTTTCCGTTGGGGTTAGGGGTTTTGAGAGCTTGGGGCCTAGGAGAAAAGGGAATTTTCTGAACTGAAGACATAGGCCCTGACCCACTACCTCTAACATCCACTGTCTGTGGTGATGAGCTGCCAATGATGGAAGTAGTGGGAGAGCCTGCCCCCAACTGGGAGAGGGAATGCGACCAAAGAGGACACAGGAGGGCTGCTGTCTGGTTTGAGCAGCGAGGACAGGAATGGAGTGGGCTTTCCTCTGGCCTCTGCTACCTCTTCCCCCTGAAAAAAAAAACTCTCACCTGAGAAAAACCCTTAGGCACTGGCACAGGACAGAATGCCCCAGGAAAGTAACCCCTGCCCCTACTTCCCTTGTTTTGAGGTTTCTGGGAGGTAGAGGGCTTCTCTGTGGCTGAGTTACTCTTATAGGTAGTTTTGTACTCATCAATTCTTTTCATGTAAACCTCCATTTAATCCCCGAGAAGGGAATTTTTCTCACAAGGAAAATCCATAGCCTGTAACTGGGTATCCTGAGTGAGACTGGTAGCTCTTAACCAAGCAAACCGTGTGAGAGAAATGGCCTGCGCCATAACTCGAGGCTATATCAATATCTACGGCCACGTGAAACTGATACTTAGTAGCTTCTATGGCTAGTTTTAGTTTCAGTGACATCCCTGACAGCGTTTCCCCCATGATGCACTATAGCCAGGATAGATTTCAACAAAGTTCTCAGATATCTAGCTACATATACCATGTAAGTAGACCAGCGTAATAGCAAAGAAGCAGTAGAATAGGCTAACTTTTTCTAGAGGCTAAGCAGACAGTGGCACGTTAGCTTTGTCCCAGGTTGCCGCCTGAACCACCCCTTTGTGGTCTGGATGTGTACAGAGAAAGTCAGCAGTCAGTTTACCAAGCTGGTATTTCCTCTCAATCTTTCTGTCCACCCCTGAAGCAGATGAAGGGGTTTCCAGAATTTTAAAAGTTGCTCTCTTTAATGTATTACGTATGAGCAAAATCAATTTCTTTGAAGGAGTATGACCCATCATTTCTACAGTCTTCCTCCATCTCATTCGGTGTCGTCCTAGAGGGGAAGTTCCAAGGTGTCCACCATCTGTATGACAAAGGTAAAATGGGAAGGAACTTCATCATTGTCATCAGGTAAATCACCACCAGTGTGACCCTCTGGGCCTAATGGGTCACCCTGTGGAAATTCTTCATGATCCTCTCCCTCATAAGAAAATCCCTGGGCTTACCCAGAATCATGGAGAGGAGTACTAGGCCACGAAGGAGCCGAGAAAATATTGCCCATAGATTCTAAAGTTTGTTATGCATGCCAAGCTTTAGCCAATTCATTTGCAGAGGGCATATCTTTGCAACCACCGATGTCTCCCTATGTTTTTCAGGGGGAGGGGCAGCGGTGTGTTTATCTTTGTCTTTTTGTTTTTATCCTCCCAAGCCCTGGCAGGGGCTTCTGCCCTCCAAGGAGGGTCTCTCTCTCAGGTTCTGCCACCCCACACTCACTAACCCCGATAATTCCCCCACGTCTTACATAGATACATAGACAGTGTCAGCAGATAAGGGCCTACAGCCCACCCAGTCTGCCCATTTGAGTTTGTAAGTTCACTTTATGTTTTCCTAGAAGTCTGTTGCCCTTTACCCCTGACCTCCAGAATTCCTTTATGTCTCTTCCATTCATTCTTAAATCCCGTGATTGTTTCAGCCCCTACCACTTCCTCTGGCAGGGTGTTCCACTTGTCCACCACCCACTCTGTGAAGAAATGCTTCCTCACGTTTCCTTGAATCATCCTCCCTCCAACTTCATTCCATGCCCTCTAGTCCTGTAACATCTTTTTCGCTTAAAAACAGTGTACTCCTGCACCCTGTTCCTCCCTGTAAGATACTTGTATGTCTCTATCATATCCCCCCTCTCTCCCTCCTCTCCTCCAGAGAGTACATATTCAGCTCCTTCAACCTGTCCTCATAGGACTTGTGATGCAATCCATGTACCATCTTTGTTGCCCTCCTCTAAACCTTCTCTACCCTGTCTATGTCCTTACGTAGGTATGGTCTCCAGAACTGTACACTGTACTCCAGGTGGGGCCTCACTAGTGTCTTGTATAGTGGAATTATGACTTCCCTTTTCCTGCTGGTGATGCCCCTGCCTATGCATCCCGGCATTCTATTTGCTTTGCCTGCTGCCTTGTCACACTGTTTCCCTACCTTGAGGTCATCAGAAATGATGACCCCAAGATCCCTTTCCTGCTTGGTGCATGCTATATCCTCACCCCCCCCCAAACTGATATATATTGTGCCCCATATGTATTATCTTGCACTTCTTTGCATTGAATTTCAACTGCCAAACCCCTGACCATTCTTCAAGTTTCTGCAGGTCCCTTCTCATTCTGTCTACACCCTCTGGTGTGTCTACTCTGTTACAGAGTTTTGTGTCATCAGCAAACAGGGAAATTCTGCCTTCTAGGTCCTACGCGATGTCACTGATGAAGATGTTGAATAGGACCGGTCCCAGCACTGATCCCTATGGTACCCCACTGGTCACTCTTCCCTCTGTGGAGAGACAGCTATTTACCACCACCCTCTGTGTCCTGCCACCCAGCCAGTTACCTACCCACACTACTGTCCTGCCCACACCCATATTCCCCAGTTTGTGTAATAGTCTTCTATGTGGCACAGTGTCAAAGGCCTTGCTGAAATCCGTGTCATGTCCACTGCCCTACCCTGATCCACCTCCCTAGTCACCCAGTTGAAAAATTCAATGAGGTTGGTCTGACAGGACCTCCCCCTGGTGAAACCATGTTGCCTTGGGTCCTGTAGTCCACTGACAATGGTGGGGTCAGAAAGGTGGCACCCTCTCCTCAGAGACCCAATCCAGAAGCCAGGGTTGGCCCTTGGTGTGGCGGACCGCTATGGAGCCCTGCCAGCCTCCTTTTCCTCCCGCCCCCCATATTGAAGTAATATGTCAGAGCACGCCTACCAACCCATATTGCCTACCAGTCACCACCAGAGGGCAATCGAGCAGGGCAATGTGTCCCCCGAGAAGAGAGCAGTCTTCCGGATGCTCGATCCTTTCTCCCCTTGCCGACGCCCAGCGCCCCGGGCTCTTTCCCAAACCTGTGTCAGCGGCGTAGCGGTCAGCGCCTCAACCTCCAGTACCACTGGGCCGGCACTTTCTTTGTCTTTTTAGCAGGGAGTGAATCAGAACCCCGCTCACTTTGTCTTTTAGAGGCTTGGCTAGAATTTTTTTTTTTTTTTTTTTTTTTTAAATCAGACTTAATTTCATTAGGGTCCTTAGTGGACTTATCTATATTTTTGTGCTGAGTTGAGGTAATCCCCTCAGCGCTTTCAGAGGAAGGGGAGGCAGACTGGATGGCCATGCTAATGTGTGTTTGGCCAAAGCAATAAGCCAATATATGTCCAATTAAAAGAAAGACTTGTTTAATTTTTTTATTTTCATCACAATAGTGGTAAGGAAGAAAAAATTACTCACCTTAGTAATTGTGTTTCTTCTAATGGAATCTTGCTGTATTCTGACAATATGCAGTTACCCCAGCACTTGAACTGCTCCGGATTTGAAAGAGTTAACTCTATGCTTAAGAGCATAGAATGTGGAGCTTGTGCTCAGTTCAAACCTCTGTCTGCTGCACTTTCAAGTGTAACCATCAAATTTTTACGTGCAAAGACTAACTAAGTACACCTATAATGTGGAAATTGTAAAAAAAAAAAAAACCACTAGCCATAAGGGCAACCAAAAGTTTTGGAATTTCAACAACTCAAGTCGAGAACAAAAGAGCCACTATAAACAGCTCCTCCCAAAGGAGAGGGAGCCAATGCACCTCTGGGGTGCAGCACTGTACCTGCCAAACCACTTCTCAAAAAAACAGGTTCTGAGAAGGGAGGCAGGGGGGAGGTCAGAATACAGCAAGACTCCATTAGAAGAAACACAACTTACTAAGGTGAGTCATTTTTTCTTCAAACAACATGAAGTCGCCAGCCCAGTGGCACTGAGGATTGAGGCGCTGGACGCCACACCTCGCACCATGCCGGTGATCTGGGTTCGGGAATGAGCCCGGGCCGTCAGCAGGGGAGGACTGGGATTGAGCGTCCATAGACTGCTCTCCCAGTCCTGGGGTGGGTTGGGGAATCTCACCGCGCCAGAAGCGACTATCAGATCGCCGATACCTGGCTAGTGCTGGCAATCTGGGAGGGGAAATGCGGCAGACGTCAGCACGCTGTGCCCAGATGTCACTGCACGTTCGCGTTCCAGGGGACCAATCAGGAGGAAAATGGCTGGGCGCGACCGTGCAGCTTGATGGCCACGCTCTGAGCCGCCTGGAAAACTTTGGCAGAATCCTGTCGGGGAGGGTCCGAGGCTATCCTGGCTGACTGAGGCAGAGGGGGGCCCTCCAGCGGAATGGCAAGACAGCCGTCCCAGATCCTCCTGGGTGCAGTTTGAGCTACCCAGTTCTCCGGGCAGGCGGAGCCAGCGGCTGGATGCCCAAAGCCGGTAGTGTGCCACAGCAGGTGAAAGAAAGCATTACATCATTAAAAAAAAAAAAAAAAAAACACAACATGAAGTCTTGCTGTATTCTGACAATATGCAGACTACCAAGCAGTACCTCCCAGGAGGAGGGTACAGAACCTATTTAGGAAATAGGCTGTACAGAACTGCTGTAACAAACCTAGCATCACTCCTAGCCCTGGATGTCCAGAGAGTAATGCTTGGTAAATGTATGAACTGTTTTCAGGGTGGTTGCTTTACAGATCTTTAAGAGGGCTATATCTCCGGCCGCAGCCAGAGAAGCAGCTGTACCTCTATTCGAATGAGCCCTCAGGCCAGAGGGGGGTACTGTGCCTAGCTTTTCATAGCAGAATTGTATACAAGAGACAATCCACCTGGCAATAGTCCTCTTAGTAGCAGGTTTACCCTTTCCCACTTCACCATAAGTGAGAAACAACTGAGGACAGTCAAACCTAAGTGCCTTAGTGTGCTCAGTGTAGTAGTTAAGTGCCCTCTTAACATCCAAACTGTGTAATCTTCTCTCTCCTGAAGAATGATCAGTGAAGAACACAGAAAGGGGCATGGACTGGGTCAGATGAAAATCTGAAACCACTTTGGGTAAGAACCTCCTGCTGGTTCTAAGGACCACCTTATCTCTATGGAAATAAATAAAATTAGGCTTCACTGACAGAGCTTGTAATTCACCGATACGCCTGGCAGATGTAATAGCTACCAGGGACACAGTTTTCCAAGTCAAGTACTTAAGTTCTGCTGAGACCAAAGGCTCAAAGGGTGGTTGCATAAGCTGGGCAATACAAACATTAAGATCCCAAACAGGAGTAGGATCCTTAAAAGGAGGATTAGTATGAAGTAGTCCCTTAAAAAATTTACAGAACATAGAAGAAGAAGAAGAATCAGCATTTATATAGCGCTTTTCATACATCCAAAGCGCTTTACAAGCAATGCTAGACTGGTAGTGAAGTGACAATGTGTGGTGGCGGCCATATCGCACATCATCACCCACACACAGCCTGGATAATTGCATGAACCAGTTTAAGGGAAGGGGAATGTTGGCCAGGACACTGGGAATGTTCCCTACTCTTTGCGAAGAGTGCCCTGGGTTCTTTTACTTCCACCTGGACACCCACCAGGACAACACCTGGATGGGCAGAAGGGACCTCGGTTTAACGTCTCATCCGAAGGATGACACCCTAGCAGCACAGCACCCCCCAATTCTGCACTCGGATGCCAGCAATTTTTAGGTGCAAGTCCAATCCCGGTGTGGGACGAGAACCCACGACCTCATGGTCCAGAGGCGGATGTGCTACCAACTGAGCCACGCTGACACCTAGGGTGAGAAGCTAGAGAAGAAGGCTTCCCCACTGATAAAAATGCAGAAACAGCAGATAGATGCACCTTAAGGGTAGCTGGTCTGAGGCCTAAGCTATTGAGATGAACCATATAATCCAGAACTGCAGACAAATCCGCAGAATCTGGTGATATCTGTTTACTAGAATACCAAATACCAAACGTTTTCCATGTGGAGTTGTAGGTTTTTCTAGTGGCAGGTTTAGGAGAAGCCTTGAGAATGTCTAGAACCCCCTGAGACAGATGAAAAAATTACTCACCTTAGTAATTATATTTCTTCTAATGGAGTCTTGCTGTATTCTGACAATCTGCAGTTAGCTCTAGCCTTTGAACTGCCCCGGAGTGTAGAGGGTTAATTTTCTATGCAGTGCATAGAACACTGAGCTCGAGCTCGGTTGAGGTCTCTGTCTGCAGCACTTTGAAACCCAACTGCCATATTCTTACAAGCAACCACTCACTGACTATGTGGAAATTGTAAAAGTTGTACCTGGCCAAATGGCAACAGAAAGTTTTGGATTCCCAAAGGACGACTCAAGTCAAGAAACCCAAAACTAAAACCTATTCAAAATAAAAGCTTATAATACAAAGCACCAAGATAAAGCGGAGGGTGTGCCTGAAGCACGCCTGGGGCGTAACACTGCACCTGCCCACCCACTTCCCCAAAACAGGTTCTGAGAGGGGAGGCAGGGAGGGTGGTCAGAATACAGCAAGACTCCATTAGAAGAAATATAATTACTAAGGTGAGTAATTTTTTCTTCAAACAACATGAAGTCTTGCTGTATTCTGACAATCTGCAGACTACCAAGCAGTACCTCCATGGAGGAGGGACAGAACCTACTTTTGGCAATAGGCTCTGAAGTACTGCTGTGCCAAACCGAGCATCACTCCTAGCCTGGATATCCAGAGAGTAATGCTTGGTAAAGGTATGGACTGTTTTCCAGGTGGCTGCTTGACGAATTTCTAACAGAGGGATATCCCTGGCAGTAGCCAGGAAAGCAGCTGTACCTCTTGTGGAATGAGCCCTCAGGCCTGAGGGTGGAATTGTTCCCCAGTTTCTCATAGCAGAATTGTATACAAGAAACAATCCACCTGGCAATAGTTCTCTTGGTGGCAGTTTTGCCCTTTCCCACTTCCCCATAAGTGAGAAACGACTGGAGGGAATCAAACCTGTGACCCTTGGTACACTCTATGTAGTAGCTAAGAGCTCTTTAACATCTAAACTGTGTAGCCCCCGAGGAAAAATGATAAGTGAAGAAAACAGGGAGAGACAGACTGATTCAAACGGAAGTTCAAAACCACTTTGGGCAAGAACCTTCTATTGGTTCTAAGGACCACTTTATCTCTATGAAAGGAGATAAAATCAGGTTCCACTGACAGGGCTTGCAATTCACTGATACGTCTGGCAGAGGTAATAGCTACCAAAAACACAGTTTTCCAAGTCAAGTACTTAAGCTCTGCTGAGGACATAGGCTCAAAAGGGGGTTGCATAAGTTCAGCAATGCAAACATTTAAGTCCCAGGATCCCTAAAGGGAGGATTGGTATGAAGCAATCCCTTGAAAAATGTACAGAATACAGGGTGAGATGACAGTGAGGAAGGCTTTCCCACTGACTGAAAAGCAACGACAGCTGACAAGTGCACCCTGAGAGTAGTTAGTCTGAGGCCTACGCCATTAAGATGGACCATATAGCCCAGAACTGTAGGCAATTCAGCAGTGTCTGGAGATGTATGCTTCTTGGAACACCAAATGCTGAATCTTTTCCATTTGGAATTATAAGTCTTTCTGGCGGCAGGCTTTCGAGAGGCTTTGAGAATATCCAGAACCCCTTGGGACAGATGCAAATCTGCATACTCTAACTCTTCAAGAGCCATGCCTTGAGACTGAGACACCAAAGATTGGGGTACCAGATCCTCCCCTGAGAAGAGATTAACAGGTTGTAATTTCTGGGAAGAGACAGGGGAAGATGGACTGCTAGGGACAGTAAGAGGGGGTACCAGGGCTGCCTGGCTCAATCTGGAGCAATCAGAATCACTTTGCAGGGTTGTGACCTTACCTTGACCAGAACCTTGAACAGTAGAGGAAAAGGAGGGAAGGCACAGAGATATTTCCCTTCCCAGTTCAACGCCACAGCATCCAGAGGGACTCAGCCCAAGACTGGGGGTCTGCAACAAAACAGAGAAAGTTGGTGATTGTCTGGGGCTGCAAAGAGATCCATCTATTGAGTACCCCATTTTGAAAAAATCAATCACTTTCAACACCAGAGGGTCCAAGGACCATTCGTGATGGCCCTGGGAGATCCTGCTCAGTGCATCTGTTAGCACATTGTCCTTCCTTGGAAGGTGGACTGCTATCAGAGAGGTCTGCAGAGAATAAGCCAGGGTCAACAATTTCATGGCTTCCGTGGACCGAGTGCCTCCCTGCTTGTTGATGTACCACACAGTGGTGGTGTTGTCTGTTCTGACCTGAACCATCTTGTTCTGCACTGACTGAGAGAAAGCCTGCAGGGCCAGAGAAACTGCCCTGAGTTCCAGGAGATTGATATGAAAAAGGGATTCCTGAGGTGACCACAGTCCCTGGGCTGTGAGAGCCCCCTGATGGACTCCCCACCCCAAAAGGGAAGCATCCGTGGTAAGGACCACTGAATGAGACTGAACGACAAATGGGCCCCCTTGCCTTAAATTGTCCTGATCCTGCCACCACTGAAGAGCCTGGATCAGTGTCAGAGTCACTGGAATCAGTTTGGAAAGAGGATCCTTCCTTTGGGACCAAAAGGCCCTCAGATGGAACTGAATGTCCCTCATCTGGAATCTTGCCCCTTGGACCACTGCTGTAGAAGCTGCCATGTGGTCCAAGAGCTGAAGGAAGTGCCTTGCTGGTCGGGACACCTGAAGGCTGAAGGAAGAAGCCAGTTCTATAAGAACTCTTGCCCTTTCCAGGGGAAGAAAGGCTCTTGCTTTGACAGTATCTAGCTCTGCCCTATGAAGGTAAGAAGATGCACCGGTTCGAGAACTGACTTGGGGAGGTTGAGAAGAAATCCCAAGGAAGTGAGCACTTGCCGAGTCATTTGCAGGTCTGACTTGACTTGGTCTGAAGACTGACCCACTATGAGCCAGTCGTCCAGATATGGAAAAATGGAAATCTTTTGCCTTCTTAGAAAGGCAACTACTACTGCCAGGCACTCTGTGAAAAAAACCCTTGGAGCTGATGTTAGACTGAAGGGCATTGCTTTGAACTGATAATGGCCTGAGGGCAACGTGAACCTGAGGTACTTTCTGTGGGACCACCTGATGGGGATGTGAAAGGAGGCATCTTTGAGGTCCAGGGAGGCTAGCCAGCCCCTGGCCTTAGGGAGGGAAGAATTATTCCCACAGCCACCATCTTGAGCCTCGGTTTTAAAATAGGTTGGTTCAGGTATCTTAGATCTAGGATGGATCGCCACTCCCCTGTCTTTTTTGGGGGTAAGGAAGTACCTGGAGTACAGACCTTTGCCCCGGTGTAGGGTAGGAACTCTCTCTCTATGGCTCTTTAAGGCCAGAAGAGATGAAACCTCAGCCTCTAGGGCAAGGGTTTTGGAGAGACTTGCAGGTGGAAAAGATCGGGCTATCATCGTCAAAAAATTTTTGAAGATGAGAACCAGTCCCTGGCTTACTACTTTCAGGACCCACTTGTCTGAAGTAACAGACATCCAGTCCTGGACAAAGTAAGCCAGCCTGCCCCCTACAGGAATAGGAGAGTCGACCCGGGCAGACCCATCAGGGTGTCTGCTTGGCAGGGGCCTTAGGCTGAGGAGTGGATGCAGCCCTGCTCATCCCCCTTCTACCTCTCCCTCTGAAGAACCCCCTCTGTGAAAAGGGAGAAGACACCTGTGCTTGGTAGAAAAGTCTATGAAAAGGCCTGCCCCTAGATTGCTGCCTTTGAGGAGTTGCCTGCCTCTCCTTGGCCTGTGCACTCCTATAAGTGGTCCTATATTCATTCATCTTTTTCATATAATTCTCTGTCTGCTCCCCAAACAGAGAGTTACCTTCCACAGGGAAATCCATGGCCTTAGCCTGGGTGTCCTGTGAGAGGCTAGTACATCTGAGCCAAGCCATTCTCCGAAGAGCCACAGATGTAGCCATGACTCTTGATGACATCACTGGAGTCCACAACAGCATGAAATTGTACCTTAGATGCTTCAATCCCATCAGCAGTCACCTTCTCCAGCTCCCTGGCCAGCTGTGGGGGGGGGGCCTGTATAGCCAGTGCCAGTACAGTGTCACACCTGGACTTCTGGTACCTGGCTGTACAGACCATGTAATTAGCCTGCCTGAGTCCCTAAGAGGATGCCATGTACTGTTTCTTTGCCAAGGCATCCATCCTCCTGGAGTCTTTATCTGGGGGATGTGAAGCCAAGGGAACATCAGCCCTGTCACAGGCTGCAGCCTGCACAACCGCAACATGGCTGCATTGTTGACAGAAAAACTCAGTGTCCGAGCCTGATAAGGTATACCTCTTGTCCTTTCTTTTATCAACAGGAGGTACAGAATTTGGAGACTAACATTTTTTGTGTCCGTTTCCCAAAAGATTTGTGTAGGGGAATAGACAGCCTCCTGGACTCTGGAATGTCCATCATTTCAACCAAATCAGGCTCCTCTTGATCCTCTGTAGCCTCCTCCATAGGGAGCTGGAGGGTTTTCAACCACTTTTCTGTTGAACAGATAACGGGAAGGGGACTCGGAGAGCCTAGAAGGGGAAACACCAGAAGGTCTGTCTGGGGAGATGTCCGGTTCAATGGGCACATCCAGACTTTCTGCTCCATCATACTCATCATCTTGTTCATAATCCTCCTCCTCCGATTCCGGTTCATAAAAATCTTCAGGGGCATAATCCTGAACCGGAGGAACTGAGCGAACCAAGCCCCTAGCTAATGGAGCCGGATCGGACGGAACCGGGCAAAGCGATTCAACAATCCGAATCGCTCGGGCAATCTCATCAGCGGTTGGAACATGAAACTCCGGATCTGAACCGGACGATTCTTCTTTACGTTTCCTCTTTGTAGGAACTGATCACTCAGGATCAGCTCTCTTGCCTGAAGAAGTATCGCCCTGGTCAGAAGGCACTCCTGGTTCGGTCGGAACCGAACCGGGCTGGCCATCCGGGTCAGTGGACTTCTCAGCCTCCTTTTCCTTAAGCCTACCTCATCTTTTTTCCAGGGTAGACTTAGGAACATTTTTGGCAGTCTGTATCAAGGTGGTCAAACCCCAGACAATGAACACAGGTGGTGTTGGGATCAGCCTTAGCAAAGACCTCCCCACATTCACTGCAGTGTTGAAACCCAGTGGGCCTGTTTTTTTTCTTGGGTTTCTCAGATATGGCCAACCTAACCAAACTTACCCTTTTTTTGGGCAACCACCTGGCAAGACTCCCTTATCGGTTTCTAACCGTGTTACGGGTATTGGAAAAAAACGTTAAAACATGTTTTTTTTTTTTAAACCGATAAGGACCAGTAACCACACAGAATTCAAATATGTTGGATCGGTTCAGCCAAACTGATCCGAGAAAAGTTGTTTACAATTTCCACAAATAACCCAGAACTACTACCTAAAGTACTTACTGTACTGCAGACAGAGCCCTGAACCGTAATACTACGGGAGTTAAGCGGAAAAACCAACACTTTAACAGACTTTGAACTGAGCAGAAGGAGAAATCTCCAGAGTGACTGTTCAGTGAGGTGGAATAAAGACTCTAGCAGTTGGGGTTTCAAAGTGCTGCAGACAAAGACCTCAACCAAGCTTGAGCTCAACTGTCTATGCACTGCACAGAAAATTAATCCTCTACACTCCGGGGTAGTTCAAAGCCTGGCGCTAACTGCAGATTGTCAGAATACAGCAAGACTTCATGTTGTTCGAATCATATTTGCATATTCTAGCTCTTCAAGAGCCAAGCTTTGAGATTGAGAGACTGAAGATTGGGATACCAAATTCTCCCCTGAAAGGATGTTAACAGATTGTGTTTTTTGGGGACAGTCAATGGAAGATGGCTAGCCAGAGACAGCAAAAGAGGATAACAAGGCTGCCTGGCCCAGCCTGGCGTAATCAAGGTCACTTTGCAAGATTGTGACCTTATCTTGACCAGAACTCTGAATAACAGAGGAAAGGGGGGAAAGGCATACACAAATTTCCCCAACCAATCCAACAGCAGAGCATCCAGAGGGACTTAGCCCAATACTGGGGGTCTGCAACAAAAGAGAGGAAGTTGGTAATTGGGGCTGCAAAGAGGTCTATCTGAGGAGTGCCCCATCTTAGAAATATCACTTTTAGCACTAGAGGATCCAGGGACCATTCGTGATGGCCCTGAGAAATCCTGCTCGAGGCATCTGCTAACACATTGTCCTTCCCTGGAAGGTGGACTGCTACCAAGGATGTCTGTAGGGAATAGGCCAGAGACCAGACTTTCACGGCTTCCATGCACAAGGCCATCGATCAAGTGCCTCCCTGCTGCTTGTTGATGTACCACATGGTGGTGGCGGTGGTGTCTGTCCTCACTTGAAGAAAAAATTACTCACCTTAGTAATGTTGTTTCTTCTAATGGAGTCTTGCTATATTATGACATATGCAGTGAGTCCCAACCTTCGAACTGCTCCGGAGGTGAAAGACTTAACTTTCCATGCCAGGCATGGAACTTTGAGCACGAGCTCGGTTGAAAACTTTGTCTGTTGTCCTTCAAACTCAAACTGTCAGATCTTTACGAGCAAAACTCACTAAAGTTCTGTGTGGAAGCTGTAAACCTACACTAGCCAACTGGCTACTAAATATAAGAAAACATTTTTTGGTCCCAAAACAAAGACTAAAGTCAGGGGACCCAAAAAATGAAAAACACAACACCCAATCACCCCAAAAAGGAGGGGTGAAAAAACAACGCGGGCATCTACTAAGTACCAACACTGCACTGCCCACCCACATCCCAAAAGCAGAGGTTCTGAGAGGGGCAGGCGGGGAGGTCATAATACAGCAAGACTCCATTAGAAGGAACAACATTACTAAGGTGAGTAATTTTTCTTCAAACAACATGAAAGTCTTGCTATATTATGTTTATACGAACACAGCAGTACCTCCATGGAGGAGGGACAGAACCTACTTAGGAAACAGGCTCTAAGCACAGCTGTGTTAAACCGAGCATCACTCCTAGCCTGGATGTCCAGGGAGTAATGCTTGGCAAAAGTGTGAACTGTTTTCCACGTAGCTGCTTCACATATCTCTAGGATAGGGATGTCCCTGGCAGCAGCCAGAGATGCAGTTCTACCTCTGGTAGAGTGAGCTCTCAGGCCTGAGGGAGGAACCTTACCCAGTTTTTCATAGCAAAATTGGATACAAGAGACAATCCACCTGGCAATGGATCTTTTAGTGGCAGGTTTCCCTTTACCAACCTCACCATAAGTGGGGAACAGTTGGAGGGAATCAAACCTGAGACCCTGCGCTCTATGTAGTAACTAAGGGCTCTTTTGACATCTAAACTGTG
Organism: Neoceratodus forsteri; assembly: GCA_016271365.2. NCBI lineage: Eukaryota > Metazoa > Chordata > Ceratodontiformes > Ceratodontidae > Neoceratodus > Neoceratodus forsteri. The sequence goes on along the minus strand of CM028131.1, from coordinate 268,224,250 downwards.
CAGTCTCCTCTCGCCAGAGGAGGAATGGTCAGTGAAGTACACAGGAGAGACATAGATTGATTAAGGTGGAAGTCTGAAACCACCTTAGGCAAGAACTTTCTGTTAGTCCTGAGGACCACCTTATCTCTATGAAAGGAGATAAAATCAGGCTCCACTGACAATGCTTGTAATTCACTTATGCGCCTGGCAGAAGTGATGGCTACCAAAAGAAAAAATTACTCACCTTAGTAATGTTGTTTCTTCTAATGGAGTCTTGCTATATTATGACAATTGCAGTATGACCGCAGGTTAGAACTGCTCCGGAGGTGAAATAGTTAACTTTCCATGCAGGCATGGAACTTACAGCGCGAGCTCGGTTGAAAACTCTGTTGTGCTTCAAAGGTAAACTGTCAGATCTTTACGAGCTAAAACTCACTAAGGTTCTGTGTGGAAGCTGTAAACCTACACTAGCCAACTGGCTACTAACATAAACACTCATTTTTGGTCTAAAACAAAGACTCAAGTCAGGAGACCCAAAAATGCAAAACACAACACCAATTCACCCAAAAGGTGGGTGAAAAGAAAAAATTACTCACCTTAGTAATGTTGTTTCTTCTAATGGAGTCTTGCTATATTATGACATATGCAGTTTGACCCAGCCTTCAAACTGCTCCGGAGGTGAAAGAGTTAACTTTCCATGCCAGGCATGGAATCTTCAGCGCGAGCCCGGTTGAGAACTCTGTCTGTTGTTCTTCAAACTCAAACTGTCAGATCTTTACGAGCAAAACTCACTAAGATTCTGTGTGGAAGCTGTAAACCTACACTAGCCAACTGGCTACTAAAATATTAACCATTTTTTGGTCCTAAAACAAAGACTCAAGTCGGGGATCCAAAATGAAAACATTAACACTCCAAACACCCCCAAAAGGGGTGAAAACAAGGTGTGATCTACTAAGTGCTAACACTGCACTGCCCACCCACATCCCAAAAAGCAGAAGTTCTGAGAGGGCAGGCGGGGGTGTCATAATATAGCAAGACTCCATTAGAAGAAACAACATTACTAAGGTGAGTAATTTTTCTTCAAACAAGATGAAGTCTTGCTATATTATGACATATGCAGACTACACAGCAGTACCTCCATGGAGAAGGGACAGAACCTACTTAGGAAATAGGCTATGAAGCACAGCTGTGCCAAACTGAGCATCACTCCTAGCCTGGATGTCCAAGGAGTAATGCTTGGTAAAAGTGTGAACTGTTTTCCAGGTAGCAGGTAGTTTTCTGGCAGCAGCCAGAGAAGCAGCTGTACCTCTGGTAGAGTGAGCCCTCAGGCTTGAGGGAGGAACTTTACCCAACTTCTCGTAGCAGAATTGGATACAAGAGACAATCCACCTGGCAATGGATCTTTTAGTGGCTGGGTTCCCTTTCCCAACTTCGCCATAGGTAAGGAACAGTTGGAGGGAGTCAAACCTATGACCCTTAGTACAGCTCTATGTAGTAACTAAGGGCCTTCTTCACATCTAGGTTGTGTAGCCTCCACTCCCCAGAGGAGGAGTGGTCAGTGAAGTATACTGGAAGAGAAATAGATTGATTAAGGTGGAAATCTGAAACCACCTTAGGCAGGAACTTTCTGTTAGTCCAAGGACCACCTTATCTCTGTGAAAGAGATAAACTCCTGCTCCACTGACAACGCTTCAATTCACTTAAGGCCTGGCGAGGCGATGGCTACCAGAAACACAGTTTTTGAAGTCAAGTACTTGAGCTCAGCTGGAAGACAAGGTTCGAAGGTTGTATAAGCTGAGCAATGCAAACATTAAGATCCCAGGCAGGGCAGGATCTCTGAATGGAGGGTTGGTGTGCAACAACCCCTTAAAAAACTTGGAAAATATGGGATGAGCTGAAAGAGAAGAGGATTTACCTGCTGAAATAAAAGCAGACACAGCTGCCAAGTGCACCTTGAGGGTAGCTGGCCTCAGCCCCAAAGAACTCAGGTGGACCATATAATGCAGGACTGTGGGTAGATCAGCAGAGACTGGGGAAATATGCTTTTCCGAGCACCATATGGAAAACCTTTTCCATTTGGAATTGTAAGTAGCCCTGGTGGAAGGCTTCCTTGAGGCCTTCAATATATCCATTAAACCTTGGGAAAGTTGTAAATCAGCAAACTCTAACTCTTCAAGAACCAAGCCTTGAGATTGAGAGATGTGAGATTCGGGTACCAGACCCTTCCCTGGGTTAACAGATTGTGATTCTTGGGAAGGCACAGGGGAGGATGGACTGCTAAGGACAGCAGGAGTGGATACCAGGGCTGCCTGGCCCAATCCGAGCTATCAGAATGACTTTGCAGGATTGGGATCTGATTTTGACTAGCACTTTGAACAGGAGAGGAAAGGGGGGAAGGCATAGAGAAACTTCCCCTCCCAATTGAGGGCTAAGGCATCCAGCGGAGAGAGAGCCCAACACTGTGGGCCTGCAGCAAAAAAGAGAAAGTTGGTGATTGTCTGGGGCTGCAAAAAGATCTATCTCCGGGGTGCCCCATCTGGCAAATACTACTCCCAAGACCAGGGGATCCAGTGACCACTCGTGGTGGCCCTGGAAAATCCTGCTGAGAGCATCTGCCAGGACATTGTCCTTGCCTGGGAGGTGAACTGCCATAAGAAAGGTTTTCAGGGACTAAGCCAGAGACCACAATCTCATCGCTTCGGTGCACAAGGCTGTAGACCGAGTGCCCCCTTGCTTGTTGATGTACCACATTGTAGTGGTGTTGTCTGTTCTGACCTGAATACTCTTGTTCTGAACAGATTTGGAAAAAACTTGAAGTGCTAGAAAAACTGCTCTGAGCTCCAACAGGTTGATGTGGAGCAGGGATTCCTGGGGAGACCACAGACCCTGGGTAGTGAGATCGCCCATGTGAGCTCCCCAGCCCAAGAGGGACGCATCTGTAGTAAGGATTAGAGAATGAGACTGAGTGACAAAAGGAACCCCTTGTCTCAGGTTGGTCTGATCCTGCCACCACTGTGGGGCTTGGATCAGGGTTCGAGTACTGGGATCAACTTGGTAAGAGGATCCTTTCTTTGAGACCAAAAGGCTCTCAAATGGAACTGGATGTCCCTCATCTGAAATCTTGCTCCCTGCACAACCGCTGTGGAAGCAGCCATGTGCCCTAGGAGCTGCAGAAAATGCCTTGCTGGCTGGGAGACCTGCAAGGTAAATGAGGAGGCCAGGGAGACCAGGGTCTTTGCCCTGTCTAGGGGAATGAAAGCCCTGGCTTCCTGTGTGTTCAGCTCTGCGCCTATGAAGGTAAGAAGCTGGACAGGCTCTAGAACTGACTGAGAGATTCAGAAGGAAACCTAGAGAGGTAAGCAGTTGCTGCGTTATCTGGAGATGTAATTTGACCTGGTCTGGGGACTGGCCTACTATGAGCCAATTGTCCAGGTAAGGAAAGATGGCAATCTTTTGTCTTCTTAGGTAGGCAACTGCTACTGCCAGACATTTGGTAAATACCCTTGGGGCAGAAGTGAGGCCTAAGGGCATTGCTCTGAACTGGTAGTGGCCTTAGGGCAGCTCGAACCTGAGGTACTTTCGATGGGAGCCTCTGATGGGAATATGGAAGTAGGCATCCTTGAGGTCCAGGGAAGCTAGCCAGTCCCCTGGCCTTAGAGAGGGTAGGATAATTCCCAGAGTCACCATTTTGAACTTTGGCTTTAAAAGGTGCGTGTTTAAATATCGGAGATCCAGGATGGGCCGCCATTCTCCTGTCTTTTTTGGGGTAAGGAAGTACCTGGAGTACAAACCTTTGCCCTGGTGTAGGGGAGGAACCCTTTCCACAGCTCTGAGAGCCCGGAGGGTAGAGACCTCTGCCTCTAAGGCAAGAGCCTCTGATGGAGTTGCAGGTGGAAAAGATCTGGTTCTCAGCTTTGGAAATTTTTTGAAACTGAGAACCAGTCCCTGGCTTACTACTTCCAGGACCCACTTGTCTGATGTTAAAGACTTCCAGTCCTGGACAAAGTAAGCCAGCCTGCCCCCTACAGGTAGAGGAGAATCGGCCCTGGCAATCCCATCAGGGTGCCTGTTTGGCAGGGGCTTTGGGCTGAGGGGTGGAAGCAGACCTGCTTGTACCCCGTCTGCCTCTTCCTCTAAAGAACCCCCTCTGAGCACAGGCGGAGGAGGAGGAAGCTTGGGCTTGGTAAAAAGACCTATGAAAAGGCCTGCCCCTGCCTCTACGAAGCTGATTTTGAGGAGTGGCCTGCCTTCCCTTGGCCTGTGCACTCCTATAGGTGGTCCTATATTCATCCATTTTCTTCAGGTAATTCTCCGTTTGCTCTCTAAACAGAGAATTTCCCACAACAGGAAAATCCATGGCCTTGTACTGGGTGTCCTGAGACAGGGTAGTACATCTGAGCCAAGCCATCCTGTGAAGTGCCACAGATGTAGCCATGACTCTTGATGAAACATCATTAGAGTCCACTGCAGCATGAAATTGCACCTTGGATGCCTCAATACCATCCATAGCCACCTGCTCCAGCTCCCTGGCAAGCTGGTCAGGGACTTGTTTTGTTAGGGCCAGCACAGTATCCCATCTGGATTTCTGGTACCTAGCAGCATAAGCCATATAATTTGCTTGTCTGAGCCCCAAAGATGCTGCCATGTACTGTTTCTTTGCCATGGCATCAATCTTCCTGGAGTCCTTCTCGGGGGGTGTGAAGCTAGGGGAATAATAGCCTTGTCACAGGCTGCAGCCTGCACTACCCCCACATGGCTGCACTGCTGAGTGAGGAAATCAGTGTCGGAGCCTGATAAGGTACACCTCTTGTCCATCCTTTTATCCACAGGAGGTATAGTGTGAGGAGTTTTTAAAACTTTTACTGTCCGTTTCTGAAAAGATTTATGCAAAGGAATAGACAGTCTCCTAGACTCTGGAATATCCATCATTTCTACATAGTCTGGCTCCTCCTGGTCATCAACAGCTTCCTCAACAGGGAGCTGGAGAGTTTCAGCAACTTTTTTATAAAACATGAAATGAGAAGGGGACTCAAAGTCTTGGAGGAGAAACCCCTAGGGGTCTATCTGGAGAGATGTCCGGATCAATGGGCACATCCAGATCTTCAAAACCATATTCACTCTCCTCATATTCCTCTTCCCCCTCCCCCAGTTCATAAAAATCCTCAAAATCATAATCTTGAACCGGTGGAACCGACTGAACCGAACACTTACCAGAAGGTGTCGGTTCGGTCGGAACCGGAGAGAGAGACTGGACAATTTTAATTGCTTTAACTATTTCCTCAGCAGTTGGGGAGAGAACTTTTGGCTCTAAACTAGCTGACTTTCTAGCCCTCTTTGATGGAACCGGCTCCTCAGAACCGGCTCTTCGTTTGACCGAGGAAGTATCGCCCTGGTCAGAGGGCACTCCCTCCGGTTCGGTTGGTACCAAACCGGGCTGGCCATCCGGGTCACCGGACTTTTTGGCCTCCCTTTCCCTGAGCCTACCAACTCTCTTATCTATGGTGGCAGCAGGGAAATTGTGACAAATCTGGCAGTCTGAATTGAGGTGGTCAAACCCCAGACAATAGACACATGTGGTGTGTGGGTCAGCCTTAGCAAAAGCTTCCCCACAAACACTACAGTGTTGAAACCCAGTGGGTCCGGTTTTTCTTTTGGGTTTCTCGGACATAATGCCAGCCTAACCAACTTGCCCGTTTACGGCAATCCACCAAGCAAGACACCCTTATCGGTTCCCAACCGTGTCACGGGTCGTGGAAAAAACTGTAATGAAACTGTTTTTTAGAGCTGATAAGAACCGGGAACCGCACTCTAAAAACGAGCTAGTAGATTTAAATACAACCTGATCGGTTCAAACCGAACCGATAAATTACAAGTTCCACACAGAAAAACTAATGTAAAACCTATCTATTACTTACATTACCACAGACAGAGTTTGAACCGACCGGTTGCAGTTTAATTCCGGCTAAAAACCGAAAAATAATACTTTTAAGTCGACAAAATGAACCGAGCCGAAGGAGAAATCTCCGGAGCAACTGTTCAGTGAGGCGGAGTAAAGAATCTGACAGTTTACCTTTGTAGCACAACAGACAAGAGTTTTCAACCGAGCTCGCGCTCTAAGTTCCACGCCTGCATGGAAAGTTAACTATTTCACCTCCGGAGCAGTTCTAACCTGCGGTCATACTGCAATTGTCATAATATAGCAAGACTTCATGTTGTTTGAAACACAGTTTTCCAAGTCAAGTACTTAAGCTCTGCTGAAGACAAGGGCTCAAAAGGGGGTTGCATAAGCTGAGCAATGCAAATATTAAGATCCCAGGCAGGGCAGGGTCCCTGAATGGGGGGTTGGTGTGAAGCAACCCCTTGAAAAACTTGGAGAATACAGGATGAGCTGAAAGAGAAGAGGGTTTACCTGTTGATAAGAAAGCAGACACGGCTGCCAGGTGCACTTTTAGGGTAGCTGGTCTCAGCCCCAAAGTATTCAAATGCACCATATAATCCAGGACTGTGGGTAAGTCAGCAGATTCTGGGGAGATATGCTTGCCAGAGCACCATATGGAAAACCTCTTCCATTTGGAATTATAAGTAGCCCTGGTGTAAGGCTTCCTAGAAGCCTTCAAGATATCCAATACACCTTGGGAGAGGTGTAGGTCAGCAAACTCTAATTCTTCAAGAGCCAGGCCTTGAGATTGAGAGATCTGAGGTTCGGGTACCAAACTCTCCCCTGAGCACAGGTTAACAGGTTGTGATTCCTGGGAAGACACAGGGGAAGGTGGACTGCTAAGGACATAATGAGTGGGTACCAGGGCTGTCTGGCCCAATCTGGAGCAATCAGGATCATCTTGCAGGGTTGAGATCTGATTTTGACTAGCATCTTGAACAGAAGAGGGAAGGGGGGAAAAGCATAGAGAAACTTCCCTTCCCAACTGAGAAGGAAGGCATCCAGAGGGACTGAGCCCAACACTGGGGGCCTGCAGCAAAAAAGGGGAAGTTGGTGATTGTCTGGGGCTGCAAAAAGATCTATCTGCGGGGTGCCCCATCTGGCAAATACTACCTCCAGTACTAGGGGATCCAGTGACCATTCGTGATGGCCCTGGGAAATCCTGCTGAGAGCATCTGCCAGGACATTGCCCTTGCCTGGGAGGTGAACTGCAATAAGGAAGGTGTTTAGAGAGTAAGCCAGAGACCACAACTTCATTGCTTGATTCACAAGGCCGTGGACAGGTGCCTTGCTTGTGTGATGTACCACATTGTGGTGGTATTGTCTGTTCTGACCTGAATAACTTTGTTCTGAACAGATTTGGAAAAAACTTGAAGTGCTAGAAAAACTGCTCTGAGTTCCAACAGATTGATGTGGAGCAGAGATTCCTGAGGGGACCACAATCCCTGGGTAGTGAGGTCGCCCATGTGAGCTCCCCACCCCAAGAGGTATGCATCTGTAGTAAGGATTAAGGAGTGAGACTGAGGGGCGAAGGGGATCCCCTGTCTCAGAATGCCCTGGTCCTGCCACCACTGAAGGGCCTGGATCAGGGTTCGAGTCACTGGGATCAATTTGGATAGAGGGTCTCTCCTTTGAGACCAAAAGGCTCTCAAATGGAACTGGATGTCCCTCATCTGAAATCTTGATCCCTGCACTACTGCTGTAGAAGCAGCCATGTGCCCCAGGAGCTGCAGGAAAAGCCCTGCTGGTCGAGAGACCTGCAGGGTGAAAGAGGGAGCCAGAGAAACCAGGGTCCTTGCTCTTTCCAGAGGAAGGAAGGCTCTGGCCTCTTTTGTGTTCAGTTCTGCACCTATGAAGGTGAGAAGCTGGACAGGCTCTAGAACTGACTTTGGAAATTGAGAAGGAAACCTAGAGATGTGAGCAGTTGCTGAGTTACCTGAAGATGTAATCTGACTTGGTCTGGAGACTGGCCTACTATGAGCCAGTCGTCCAGGTAAGGAAAGATGGCAATCTTTTGCCTTCTTAAGTGGGCAACTGCTACTGCCAGGCATTTTGTGAATACCCTCGGGGCAGAGGTGAGGCCGAAGAGCATTGCTCTGAACTGTTAATGGCCTGAGGGCAGTTCAAATCTGAGGTACTTTCGATGGGAGCTTCTGATAAGAACATGGAAGTAGGCATCCTTGAGGTCCAGGGATGCTAGCCAGTCCCCTGGCCTTAGAGAGGGTAAAAATTCCCAGAGTCACCATTTTGAATTTTGGTTTTAAAAGGTGCTTGTTTAGGTATCCGAGATCCAGGATGGGTCGCCATTCTCCTGTCCTTTTTGGGGTAAGGGAAGCCCTGGTGTTGGAACTTTTGCCCTTGTGTAGGGTGAACTTTTCCAGTGCCTGATTAGCAGGTGGCAAGGACCTGGTTCTCATCTTTGGAAATTTTTTGAAGCTGAGAACCAGTCCCTGGCTTACTACTTCCAGGACCCACTTGTCTGATGTTAAAGACTTCCAGTCCTGGACAAAGTAAGCCAGCCTGCCCCCTACAGGTAGTGGAGAATCGGCCCTGGCCACCCCATCAGGGTGCCTGCTTGGCAGGGGCTTTAGGCTGAGGGGTGGAAGCAGGTCTGCTTGTACCCCGTCTGCCTCTCCCTCTAAAGAACCCCCTCTGGGCATAAGCTGAAGAGGAGGCCTGGGCTTGGTAAAAAGGCCTATGAAAAGGTCTGCCCCTGCCCCTGGAAGGCTGCCTTTGAGGAGTGGCCTGCCTTTCCTTGGCCTGTGCACTCCTATAGGTGGTCCTATACTCATCCATTTTCTTCATGTAATTCTCTGTCTGCTCCCCAACGAGAGTTACCCACAACAGGAAAATCCATGGCCTTAGTCTGGGTATCCTGCGACAGGCTAGTACATCTGAGCCAAGCCATCCTGCGAAGAGCCACAGATGTAGCCATGACTCTTGATGACACATCATTAGAGTCCACTGCAGCATGAAATTGCACCTTAGATGCCTCAATACCATCAGCAGCCACCTGCTCCAGCTCCCTGGCAAGCTGGCCAGGGACCTGCTTTGCTAGAGCCATAACAGTAGTCCCATCTGGTTTTTGCTATCTAGCAACATAAGCCATATAATTTGCCTGTCTGAGTCCCAAGGATGCTGCCATGTACTGTTTCTTTGCCATAGCATCAATCCTCCTGGAGTCCTTGTCAGGGGGGTGTGAAGCCAAGGGAATATTTGCCTTGTCACAGGCTGCAGCCTGCACTACCCCAACATGGCTGCATTGTTGTGTAAGGAACTCTGTATTAGAGCCTGACAATGTGTACCTCTTGTCCATTCTTTTATCCACAGGAGGTATAGTGTGAGGAGTTTTTAGAATTTTTACTGTCTGTTTCCCAAAGATTTATGCAAAGGAATAGACAGTCTCCTACACTCTGGGATATCCATCATTTCTACATAGTCAGGCTCCTCTTGATCATCCACAGCTTCCTCCATAGGGAGCTGGAGGGTTTCAGCCACTTTTTTATAAAACATAAAATGAGAGGGGGACTCAGAAAGCCTAGGGGGAGACACTCCTGAAGGTCTGTCTGGGGAGATGTCCGGTTCAATGGGCACATCCAGACTTTCAAATCCACATTCACTCTCCTCATACTCCTCTTCCCCCTCCTCCTGTTCATAAAATTCCTCTAAATCATATTCTTGGACCGGTGGAACCGACCGAACTGTATGCTTACCTGATGGTGCCGGTTCGGTCGGAACCGGGGAAAGCGACTGGACAATTTTAATCGCTTTGACTATTTCTTCAGCGGTTGGAGGGAAATTTTGGCTCCACACCTGCTGATTTTCTAGTCCTTTTTGCTGGAACCGACTCCTCCGAGTCGGCTCTCCTTTTGCCCGAGGAAGTCTCGCCCTGGTCAGAGGGCATTCTCCAGTTCGGTTACAACCGAACCGGGCTGGCCATCCGGGTCAGCGGACTTCTTGGCCTCCCTTTCCCTGAGCCTACCAACTCTCTTATCCAGGGTAGCTGCAGGAAAATTTTTGCAAATCTGGCAGTCTGCATTGAGGTGGTCAAACCCCAGACAATAAACACAGGTGGTGTGGGGGTCAGACTTGGCAAAGGCTTCCCCACAAACACTGCAGTGTTGAAACCCAGTGGGCCGGGTTTTTCTTTTAGGTTTCTCAGACATAGTGCCAGCCTAACCAAAACTTGCCCGTTTATGGCAATCCGCCAAGCAAGACTCTTATCGGTTCCCAACCGTGTCACGGGTCGTTGAAAAAAACGTAATGAAATCCGTTTTTTTTTTAGAACCGATAGGAACCGGGAACCACACTCTAAAAGACAGATTAATGTATTTTCAACAACCTGATCGGTTCAAACCGAACCAATAATACCGTTTACAAGTTCCACACAGAAAGTAAATGTAAAACCTATCTAGTACTTACAATACCACAGACAGAGCTTGAACCGACCGGTTGCGGTTTAAATTAGGTTAAAAAACCAAAAATTTAATACTTTAACCGACAAAATGAACCGAGCAGAAGGAGAAATCTCCGGAGCGACTGTTCAGTGAGGCGGAGTAAAGAATATGACAGTTTGAGTTTGAAGAACAACAGACAGAGTTTTCAACCAAGCTCGTGCTCAAAGTTCCATGCCTGGCATGGAAAGTTAACTCTTTCACCTCCGGAGCAGTTCGAAGGTTGGGACTCACTGCATATGTCATAATATAGCAAGACTTCATGTTGTTTGAACCACCTTGTTTTGTACTGAATTCGCGAAAGCCTGTATGGCTAAGTATACTGCCCTGAGTTCCAGAAGGGTGATATGGAGGAGAGACTCCTGAGGGGACCACACTCCTTGTGCTGTGAGGGCTCCCAAATGAGCCCCCCATCCCAGGAGAGAAGCATCTGTGGTCAGAACCACAGAATGAGTCAGAGATGAATGGGACTCCTAGTCTGAGGTTGTCCTGATCCAACCGCCATTGGAGAGCATGGATCAAGGTCTGAGTCACTGGAATCAGTATGGTGAGAGGATCTTTTTTCTGGGACCAAAAAGCCCTCAAGTGAATCTGGATGTCCCTCATCTGAAACCTGGCCACTGGAACCACTGCAGTAGCAGCTGCCATGTGGCCCAGTAGTTGGAGAAAATGTCTTGCTGGGCAAGAGACCAGGAGACGAAATGAGGAAGCTAGGTCTGCGAGGGCCCTTACCCTTGCCAAGGGAAGAAAGGCCTTTGCCTAGACAGTGTCCAGCTCCACCCCATGAAGGTGAGGAGCTGCACTGGTTCGAGAAAATACAGTTACGTAAGAACTTACCGTAACAGTAGATCTTCGAGAGAGGCTCTTGCAGTAGGTAATTACATATAGGACTGACGCTGGCAGGCGGGCAGGACACCATGGAAAAATTTCTAGCTATCAGTCTCTGGCAAGGGACCGCCCCCACGTCAGGTGACTGGCATCAGGAGACGTCGGTATAAAGGGGCGGTCCCTGACGCCCGCCTTCCAGTTCTTTCCTGCCATGGGCCAGAAAGGCTGGACAACAGAGGAGCGGATATTTCCCTCAGTGGAAAAGGAGCTGAAAAAGCCTAGGGGGATGGAGGGTGGGAAGGTATTACCTACTGCAAGAGCCTCTCTCTCCAAGATCTACTGTTACGGTAAGTTCTTACGTAACTGTACTATCTTATTCGAGAGGGCTCTTGCAGAAGGTAATTACATATAGGACTGAATCCCAAGCAGTCTGGAACAAAGAGAGGCACCGGGAGGAGGAAAATTGCACTAAAAAGCAGTTCTAGCTGTGCAAGCCTCAAGATAGGAGGCCTTGCAGAACAGCCAGCCCGAAGCCTCCTCTACGGCGAGAGGCAACATCCAAACTGTAGTGTTTAGTAAAAGTATGGACAGAAGTCCAGGTGGCGGCAGCACAGATGTCTGCCGCAGACACATTCTTGAAACAAGCCGCTGAGGCAGCTACTCCTCTTGTGGAGCAGCCTCTTACTTGACCCGGGAGGGTCTTGTATTTTTTCATAACAGAAAGTGATGCAATGAGCCAACCACTTAGATAGGCATTGCTTGGAAACAGCATTGCCTTCCCTTTTATGAGCAAAAGAGACAAACAATTGATCAGTCTTTCTGAGATCCTTTGTCCTGTTGGTGTAGTATCTCAGAATCCGGTGAACATCCATAGTATGGAGTAAATACTCCCCTTGATTAGAGTACTGCGTGAAAAAGGCAGGTAAGTCTATGGACTGATTTAGAGTAGACTCTGCTACTACTTTAGAAAGAAACTTAGGATTCGTGCAAAGAGCAACATGTTCCTTCTGAAAAATCAAGTATGGGATTTTACACATCAGGGCCTGGAGCTCAGAAATTCTCCGAGCTGAAGTAATGGCCACCAGGAAGAGAGTCTTCCACGAAAGAACTTCAAATCCGCAGAAGCTGCAGGTTCGAAGGGAGGGAGAGTAAGTTTCTCGAGAACAAAGTTCAAGTCCCAAGGGGGAGCAGGAGTACGGATGGTGGGCCTCAGATGGAGGACCCCTCTGAGAAAGGTCTTAGAGACCTCCAATTGAGCGAAAGTTTTGTCTGCAAAGGGAACATGATAGGCCAAGATGGCCGCCATGTGTACCTTCAGAGAAGAATGACTGAGACCCAGGTCAAACAGATGACGTAGATACTCCAGCAGAAGCCCTGCTGAACAGGAAAAGGTTCCACGTTCTTGGAAGCGGCCCAGATAGTGAATCTTTTCCACTTCATGGCGTAAGTGGATCTGGTGGAGGGTTTTCTGGCCTCCACCAAAATCTCGCCACTTGGGGAGACACCCCAAAAACGGGATTGAGCTAGGTCTGCAGGAGCCATGCATGAAGCTGAAGGGATTTGAGACCTGGATGGACCAGGGTCCCCTGATCCTGGGTCAGTAAACCTCGAGATAGAGGAAGAGGAAGAGGAGGATCCTCTGAGTATTGTTGTAGAAGAGAGAACCAAACTTGCCTGGGCCAGAAAGGAGCAATCAGAATCATTCGTGCTCCTTCTGAAGCTAGTTTCTGCAAGACTCGTGGGATAAGTGGAATTGGGGGAAAGGCAATGACGAATCTGTCCTTCCAGTCTAGAGACAGAGCGTCGCTCCAAAAAGCGCTTCGCTCTGGAACGAACAAGCAGAAGATGGGAAGTTTTGCGTTTAGAGGGGATGCGAACAGGTTGACCTGTGGTGTTCCCCAAAGTTGGAAGATACTGTCTAGGACCCCTTGGTCCAGTTCCCACTCGTGAGTCAGAGCAGAAGAGCGACTTAGCTTGTCTGCCAGGGTGTTGTCGACTCCCAGAATGTGAATTGCCGTGAGGTGAAGGTCGTGTTGTGTTGCCCAATCCCAAACCCTCACTGCCTCCCTGCAAAGAGGGTAGGACCGAGTCCCTCCCTGTTTGCTGATGTACCACACCATGCACATGTCCGTCTGGACGGCTACGTGGCCGGGAAGGATGTGAGAGCTTGTTCTAGCTCGGACCAGGAGCCCTGAGTCCGGTGAGGACCTAGATGGGCTCCCCAACCTTCGCCCGAGGCGTCTGTGGTTAGAGTCTGGGAGGTGGAGGATGAAAGAAAGGAATTCCCCGAAACAGGTTCTCTCGAACCATCCACCACTGCAAGTCTCAAAGCATCGGCGAGGAGATCAGAACTGGGTGATCTAGGTCGTCCACTAGCTGATCCCATTGAGAGCGTAGAGTCCACTGAGAAATCCTCATGTGGAGTCGGGCGTGAGGAACCGTCGGGATAGCAGCCGCCATGAGCCCGAGAAGGCGAAGGACCGACCTCGCAGAGACCTTCCTGCGGTCGGACAGCAGACTTATTTGGGTCTGAAGGGTGGACGCCCTGTCCGGAGGCAGGAAGGCCTTGCCCTTGGTCGTATCGAGAATCGCCCCAATAAACTGTAATCTCTGGGATGGGACCAGATGAGACTTGGAATGGTTGATGTTAATACCCAGGCAGGCAAAAACCTGCTGGGTAAGGGAGAGGCAACGCAGGAGTTCCTCCCTGGACGAGGCCGCCAGGAGCCAACCGTCCAGGTAAGGGAAAACCTGCACTCCCCTGGTACGCAGGTGGGCCGCCACCACTGCCAGGCATTTGGTAAACACTCGGGGGGCCAAGGATAGACCAAACGGGAGCGCCTTGAACTGGTAGTGGTCCCCCTGGAACGCAAAACGAAGGTATTTGCGATGAGATGGGCGAATGGGAATGTGCAGATAAGCATCCTGCATATCCAGAGCACACAGCCATTGACCCGGCTGGAGGAGGGGCAGAAGGCTCTGCAAAGAGAGCATCCTGAACCTATGAATTCTACGAAAAGATTCAGGGAACTGAGATCCAAAATTGGTCTGAGATCTCCTGTCTTCTCTGGGACCAGGAAGAAATAGGAATAGTAACCCATCCCTTGCAGATGAAAGGGGATGGGCTCTATTGCTTGCTTCAGCAGGAGAGCTGAAATTTCCTCCTGGACCAAGAGAAGATGTTCCCTTGAATACAATGACTTCAGAGGGGGGTGGGGGTGGTTTCTGAAGAAACTATCGAGTGTCCCTCTGCTATGAGCTGGAGCACCCAAGAATCTGTGGTTATCCTCTCCCATCCCGAAAGGTGGAGGGAAAACCTCCCTCCTACCGGTTCCTCCGGGAGTCCGGAGGCAGTGGAGAGGAAAGGAGTCGTGTGGGGCAGCGCCGCAGCTGAAGCACCCGCTGCTTTTTTGGGCGGGGGCTTAGCAGCTGTGGGGGCCCGGCGTTTTGTGGCCCGCCTTCCCTGGGGTTTCGCCTTTGGCCGATTCCGTCTGCGAAAGGGACGGCGCTGCTGCTGATGGGGACGGTACATGGAATCAACTGACTTCAGTGCCGTCCCCTTCTCTTGCAAATCGGTGATGATGTCCTTGACATCACCCCCGAAAAGCACCGACCCTCGAAGGGTGCTTCCTGGATAGCAGATTGCACCTCCGGAACCAACCCTGACACACGGAGCCAAGCATGACGCCGTAGGCCTACAGCGAAAGCTGAGCTCCGCCCAGCAGTGTCCACTGCATCGTATGTTGCACGAAGCATGTGTCGACTGGCCGAACGAGCAGAGCGGACAAGATCAGCCAACTCCTGCTTGACTTGGGAGTCAGGCAAGGAGTCCAGTTTGGCTTCCGCCTGAGTCAGAATGGCCTTCTGGTAGTCCCCCATATGGCCGACATAGTTCAGGGCCCTGATCCCCAGCGTGGAGAAAGCATAAATCTTTCTCCCATACTGGTCAAGAAGGCGTGATTCCTTATCAGGTGGTGAAGAGCTAAGATGTTTGGGGTTCGCCGACCGGCCGTGAGCGGCACTAATCATGACCGAGTCGGCACGAGAGTGAGAATCCAAGAAGTCAACACCCTCTGGAGCCTGATATAGCCTGTTCGACTTCCTAGGAAGTGGGGCTAAAGCCGACGGCTGTTTCCATATTGTGGTAATGAGGTCGGCGTGAGGCTCTATCCAGGGTGGCACCAAGGTAGGAGCTGTCACGGTCAGATCCAGATGTTCGGCGAGTTTCAGACGCTGAGGATCTGGTTCCAGGGGAGTGCCACTGATGACCCTCCTGGATTTTCCTAAGCAACTCCGTAAAAGAAGGATCCTCCGGAGGAGACTTCGGAGGAGTCCTTGGCCTGGGCTTCGACGGAGAGCGTGGCTCGTCATTTCTCTCGGAGCAACCGTCGGAAGAATCCAAGCAGTCCAAGGGTGAAGAGGAGGATGAAGAGGAAAAAGACTCCCTTTCCCGACCCGGGGGAGGAACGGACCCTTTGGGAAGTCCCCGGGGAAGCGTGTCCTGCCCTTCTCTGGATCCAGACGGAAGAATCCTGGAATCCGGACGTTGTGAGGGAGTGTGCCGCCTCGGATGTATGGGAACCTGGGACAGTACCATCGTCGGAAGGCAGCTCTCGACCTCTTTGGTGAACTGAGCCTTGGCCTCAGCCCATCAGGAGGCCAGAGTCTCCTGCAGGTCCACCAGCGGCCGCGAGGGCGGTGGAGGAGGAGGACGTGGGGATAAGGATACGGGTTATAACTGTATGGAGCGTATCCAAAACCCGGCTGCGGGTAGCCCGGCTTCGGGTATTGTGGGCACCGGATACTGCGGCCCTGGGTACACCAGCGTCGGATAGGACGGAGGGTACCCGGGAGCCGGGGGCTGGCGGAGCAGACGGCCCGGTCGGTGGCCTCACGGTCGGGTCCACATTGGAGGGCCCGACGGGAGCGGGATGTCTCCCGGAGTTGGTAGGGCCGGCGTCAGGGCCGACGTCGGAGGGGCCAGCGTCAGAGCTGGCGTCTGGGTAGCCGACGTCAGGTCCGGCGCACCAGGTGGCGGAAGGACTGACGGAGTAGGAAGATCCCCAGCTTCGCCCAGGGATGGAGGGGAGAAATCCCCGGGGTCGTGTTGGGGAGACTCTGGTTCCCCAGACGGCAGCGAAGGCTGTGGGGAATTGGGTACGACGGATGTGGGAGGGTCCGTCATCTGCTCCTTTGCCAGCCGGATGTCGGATGAGCCGACGTGTGGCTGAAGGGCAAGCTCCTGGTGGGCGCCGGAGGAGCCGGCGTCCGACTTATGAGAGCCATCACCGGAGGCAGGTCGAGTAGAGGGATCGGCCTGGTCCGGTGGAGTGGAGGCCGCGCGCCTCCCCGAAGGGTCGGGCGTCTTACCGGCCCTCTCCGGGCGGACGTCGGAGGAGCTGACACCCGACTTACCGGAGTCACCCACAGTGGAAGGCTGCAAGCCTGCGGCCAAACCAGGGGCGGAGGCCTCCAATAGCCCAGGGGCGCCCGCAAGGCCCGAGCGCGAGCCAGATGGGTGGGTCAACGCCCCCTCGGAAACCTCCGAGGCGGCCGTCGAGGAGCGGTCCCCCAGAGGGGACGTTACCTGTGTCCCAGCGACTCCCAAGGGAGACGCAGTAGAGGAGCCCTTGTCCCGGTGCCTCTCCTTCTTCTTCCGATGGCCTTCAGGGGAAGTGGATGCCTGCCTCAGTTTTTTTGAGCTCCTTCTCCAGTGAACTCATTTTCTTCTTCAGAATATGGGCTTCCAGGGATTGCTGCTGCCTTTTCTGGGTAGCCGCGTTGAAACTGAGGCAGTACTGGCACTTCTCGACCGGGTGATCGGGGCCTAGGCAGAACAGGCACAGGGCATGGCCGTCCTTGTGCGGCAGCTGGGAGCCGCACGAATCGCACTTATTTTTGTGCTCGGAGGGTGTAGGGGACGACATACACAGATGATGGTACTGATGTTAGCAGAAAAAAAGGCAATTATTTCAGTAAAAAAACAACGAAGATAGGGCTGACGAAGCATGAACTTTTCTGCGAGGCGCTGCACGAGCTAACGCCGGGAAAGAACTGGAGGCGGGCGCCAGGGACCTCTTTATACCGACCTCTCCTGACACCGTCACCTGACGGGGGGGTGGTCCTCGCCAGGACTGCTAGCTAGAAATTTTCTCTCAGGTCCCAGCGCCTGCCGGCGTCAGTCCTATATGTAATTACCTACTGCAAGAGCCCTCTCGAAGTAAGATCTGACTTTGGAAGACTGAGGAGGAATCCCAGAGAAGTGAGCACTTGATGGATCACTTGTAGATTTGACTTGACTTGGTCCGGAGATTGCCCCACAATGAGCCAGTCATTGAGATATGGGAAAACAGAGATGCTCTGCCTACTTAAAAAAGGCTACTACTACTGCTAGGCATTTTGTAAAGACCCTTGGTGATGGTGTTAGCCCAAAAGGCATTGCCCTGAATTGATAATGGCCTGAGGGCAGTTCGAATCTGAGATACTTTCTGTGGGAGCACCTGATGGGAATGTGAAAGCAGGCATCCTTGAGGTCCAGGGAAGCTAACCAATCCCCTGGCCTTAGAGAGGGAAGAATTACACCCAGAGTCTTTGGCTTTAGTAAATGCTTGTTTAAATATCTTAGGTCTAGGATGGGCTGCCACTCCCCTGTCTTTTTTGGAGTAAGGAAATATCTGGAGTACAGACCCTTGCCACTGAGGGATGTAGGAACTCTCTATGGCTCCAAAAGTCAACAGAGAGGAAACCTCTGCCTCTAGGGCAATGGTTTCGGAGATGTTTGCAGGTGGAAAAGACCTGACCCTCAGCTTTGGGAATTTTTTGAAACTGAGGGCCAGTCCCTGGCTTACTACCTCCAGGACACACTTGTCTGAGGTAACAGACTTCCAGGCCTGGAAGTAGTAAGCCAGCCTGCCTCCTACAGGGAGTGGGGAGTCGACCCAAGCTGACACCTCAGGGTGTCTGCTTGGCAGGAGCCTTAGGCTGAGAGGTGGATGCAGCCCTGCTCATCCCCCTCCTACCTCTCCCTCTAAAGAACCCCCTCTAGGAAAAAGAAGAGGGGGCCTGTGCCTGATAGAAAGGCCTGTGAAAAGGCCTGCCCCTAGCCTGCTGCTTCTGAGGAGTTGACTGCCTTTCCTTGGCTTGTGCACTCCTATAGGTGGTCCTGTACTCATCCATCTTTTTCATGTAGTTCTCGGTCTGCTCCCCAAACAGAGAATTACCTTCAACAGGGAAATCCATGGCCTTAGTCTGGGTATCCTGCGAGAGGCTAGTACATCTGAGCCAAGCCATCCTCCGAAGAGCCAAAGATGTAGCCATGACTCGTGATGAAACATCACTGGAGTCCACAGCAACATGAAACTGAACCTTAGATGCCTCTATCCCATCAGCAGCCACCTCCTCCAGTTCCTTAGCTAGCTGGGGGAGACGCCTGCTTAGCCAGATCCAAAACAGACTCCCACCTGGACTTCTGGTATCTAGCTGCATAGGCCATGTAGTTAGCCTGTCTGAGTCCCAGACAAGATGCCAGGTACTGCTTCTTAGCCATGGCATCTATCTTCCTGGAGTCCTTATCCAGGGGTGTGTGAAGCCAAGGGTATGCTAGCCTTGTCACAGGCTGCAGCCTGCACTACCCCAACATGGCTGCAATGCTGGTACAGGAACTCCATAGCTGAGCCTGACAGCATGTACCTCCTGTCCATTCATTTGTCCACTGGAGGCAATGAATTTGGAGTTTTGAGAAGCTTGTGAGTCTGTTTCCCAAAAGATCTGTGTAAGGAAATAGTCTCTTGGACTCTGGGATGTCCATCATTTCCACAAAAATCAGGCTCCTCCTGCTCCTCAACAGCTTCATAAAGTGCGAAGGGGACTCAGAAAGCCTGGGAGGGGAAACTCCTTAAGGTCCATCTGGGAAGATGTCCGGTTCAATGGGCTCATCCAGACCTTCCCCACCGTCCTCATCCTCAAACTCTTCTTCCCCCTCCCATTCCAGCTCATAATATTCTTCCAAAGAATAATCGGAAACCGGGGAACCGACCGAACCGAGCGCCTACCGAGAGATGCCAGATCGGTCAGAACCGAACGGAGCGATTCCACAATACTAATCACCCAGGCAATTTCCTCGGCGGTTGGATGGTGGGGATCTGGATCCGAACAGGCCGACTTTTCCTTCTTGTTTTCTTTTTTGCAGGAACCGACCCCTCAGGGTCGCCTCTCCTCTTGCCCAAGGAAGTCTGGACCTGGTCAGAGGGCATCCCCTCAGGTTCGGTCGGAACCGAACTGGGCGGGCCATCCAGGTCAGCGGACGTCTCTGCCTCTTTCTCCCTAAGCCTGTCCAACCTTTTATCTAGGGTGGCCTTAGGGAAATGTTTGCATATTTGGCAGTCTGAATCGAGGTGGTCAAACCACAGACAATAAACACAGGTTGTGTGGGGGATCAGCCTTAGCAAAGGCCTCCCCACACACACTCTAAGTGCTGAACCAGTGGGCCTCGGTTTTCTTTTGGGTTTCTCAGACATGGCCACGGTGAAAAAAAAACTTACCCTTTACATGGCTTCAGGCCAGGTAAGACAAACTTATTGGTTCCTAACCATGTCACGGGTATTGGAAAAAAACGTTAAAACACGTTTTGGTTTTTTTTTAACCGATAAGCACCGGAATCACCACAGAATCAAAAGAATGATCAGTTCAGCCGAACCGACCATAACAATTTTTAAGATTTACAATTTCCACAGAATTTACTACAGTCCACTACCTCTACTACTTACTGTACCACAGACAGGGATCTGAACCGAAGAAAAAGTATAACATTTTTGGATTAAACAGACGATTTTCACTAACGCAAACCGAAAGCAACAGGAGAAACTCCGGAGCGACTGTTCAGTTAGGCAAAGTAAAGAATCTGACAGTTACACTTGAAAGTGCAGCAGACAGAGGTTTGAACCGAGCACGTGCTCAACATTCTATGCTCTTAGCATAGAGTTAACTCTTTCATCTCCGGAGCAATTCAAGGGCTGGGGCTAACTGCATATTGTCAGAATACAGCAAGACTTCATGTTGTTTGAATGACAGTAACAATCTCCACACCTCTTGCCAACAGAAGCCCACTGCATAACAAAGAGAGGTTTCCCTGAGAGATGATGCAGAGAAACCCTCTAGTTTACTGACAGAATACTTAGAATTTCTTGAAAAAACGGCCAGAAAAGGCACACGCATGCAGGGAAAAAAATACCGCAACGTCACGATTTAAAACAAAGAGTGTCACACAAATGCGAGAAAAATAACACTATATGCTAAAACTATTGAGGAAAATAAGAAAACCGCTGATTTAACGCAAACACTTATCTCAGAAATGACACAGAAGTGGGAAAAACAATAAAAAGTCCGCAGCTGCAAGGAATCAAAACGCAACTGCAGAAAAAAAATACATAGAAATACAGTAAATACCTTAAAAATATAAAGGCAGCACTCAAATGAAGAAAAAACCTCACAGGAAGGTCTCTGGAGAGAGAGAGAGAGAGCTCTGGGGCAGTATTGCCAGGTCAGCGGAGAAAAAGTTCAGAGGTCCTTCAGGCTGACTACAGGCTGCACTCCCCCCTCTCTTCTGACTGGCTAATGTTCCTGCTCATTTACATTGACTCCTACTCTCCCGGGCAGCTGAACCCAGCTGGCATACTGCACCTGTCAATACATGCTGAAGAATTCCTGGGGTGAGAAGAAAAAACTACTCACCATAGTAATCTTGTTTCTTCAAAAGGATTACTCATTATGATTAAACTTAATGCAGTCAGCCTCCTGTGTTGAACTGCCCGGAGAAATTGAATTTTATGCAAATTATGGAATTCTCAAGTGGCTCATGCCACTTTCAAACTGCTGCCCTAGCAACTGCTGCACTCTGAGTGCTTCAGACTCTTATGGAGCCTAACTGGATAAAAGACTCACTAGCTAAAAATTAACAACATTTAAAATAAAATCTTTGCCCTTTCAGGTCAAAACATCCTTAACCAACAAACCTAAGAAACTTTAAGACCACTTGGACACCAACTGGTTAAACAAAGTGAGTCTCTACCTTAACCAGTATATGAGAAAAGAAAATACCCCAATGCAGGGATGCAGAGCGACTTCTATAGGTACTAGTAGGGGAGGTAGAGAGGGTCTTTAATCATAATGAGTGATCCCTTTGAAGAAACAAGATTACTATGGCGAGTAATTTTTTCTTCTAACCCCAGGAATTACTCATTATGATTAAACTTAATGCAGACTACCATGCAGTACCTTTGGAGGTTGGGCAGAGAACCTATTTTGGAAACAAACTCTGCAGTACTGCTGTACTAAACCTAGCATCACCTCTGGATTGCAAGTCCAGGCTGTAATGCTTTGTGAAGGTGTGTACTGTTTTCCATGTAGCTGCTTTACAGATTTTCAGCAGTGGAATTTCTCTTGAAGCTGCCACTGAAGCAGCTGTGCCCCTGGTGGAGTGTGCTCTCAGGCCCACAGTTACCCATCTACCCACCTTACTATAACAAAACTGTATACATGCCACTATCCATCGAGCAACTGTACGTTTTGTCGCAGCTCTGCCCTTACCAACTTCACCATATGTGAGAAAGAGCTGTGATTGACTTGTCTAGCAGGACTTGGTTCTGACAATGTAGTGGCTAAGTGCCCTTTTGACATCAAAGGAATGGAGTCTCCTTTCTGGAGAACTGCAGTTGTCTGTAAAGAAGACAGGTAGAGTGATAGAATGATTCAAGTGAAAATCAGATACCACCTTGGGAAGGAATTTTCTGTTAGTCCAAAGGAACACCTTGTCCCTGTGGAATGAGATGTAGTCCACATCTGTGCACAGGACTTGTAATTCACTGATCCTTCTCGTTGAAGTAATGGCAACCAGGAAAACAGTTTTCCAAGTGACATACTTCAAATCTGCAGTTGCCATTGGTTCGAATGGTGCATCCATGAGTTTAGCAATGCAAACATTTAGATTCCAGGCCGGAACCGGTTCCCTTAGGGGAGGTGTAGAAGATTAAGGCCTTTAAAATATTTTCTAAATACTGGATGAGAGGCCACAGACCTCTCCTCACCAACTGACAGGTAAGCAGACACTGAAGCTAAGTGGACCTTGAGGGTGGAAGGTTTCAAACCTAAGGAATGTAAATGTGTAAGGTAATCTAGAAGAATAGCCAAATCAGCCCTGAAAGGGCTCACACCCTTACCTGTACACCATATAGTAAATCTTTTCCACGTAGAGGAATATATTTTCTTAGTAGAAGGCTTCCTGGAACCACTAAGGACCGTCAGCACCTGCTCTGATAGGTTTAGGTTAGCAAACTCTGAGTCCTCAAGAGCCACGCCTTAAGCCTCGGTGATTTGAGATTGGGGTACAACATCCTGCCCTGAGAGGAGGTTAACAGGTTGTGCCTCCTGGGCAGATGGATTGGGGAAACCACTGACAGACAGTAGGAGAGAGTACCAGTGCTGTCTCGCCCAAATCCGGAGCCACCAGTATCATTTTTGTTGGTTGGGACCTCACTTTCAGTAGGGTCCTGAAGATCAAAGGAAAGGGAGGGAATGCATACAGGAACTTCCCTGTCCAATCCAGGGCCGTGGTGTCCAGGGGAATTGTGCCCCTTAGAGGAGGCCTGCAACAGTACATTGGAAGTTGGTGGTTTTCTGTGGAGGCAAAGAGCTCCACCTCTGGAATGCCCCATTTCCTGAAAATTGTACTGAGTACCTGGGTATTCAGGCACCACTCATGGTGGTCTATACTTATCCTGCTTAGAGAGTCTGCCAGAACATTGTCTTTCCCTGGAAGGTGTATGGCTGACAGGGATACTCCCAAGGAATATACCAGGGTCTACAGTCTCACTGCTTCTGTGCACAGCAGATCTGACCTGGTACCTCCTTGCTTGTTGATGTAATACATGGTTGTGGTGTTGTCTGTTCTGACTTGCACCACCCTGTTTTGTAGGTAAGGAGCAAATGTTTTTAGAGCCAGGTAAACAGCCCTGAGCTCCAAGAGATTTATGTGCAACAGAGACTCTTAGGGGAACCATGTGCCACTTGCTGTGTGTTCTAACATGTGTGCCCACCAACCTCGCAGAGAGGCATCTGTTGTGAGGATTACTGAGGTTTGTTCCCATATAAAAGGTACACCCACCCTGAGGTTGTGCTTGTTCAGCCACCACTGTAAAGCCTGGACTAAGCTTTTTGTGACTGGAACCAGTTTGGACATAGGAGCCGCCCTTTGAGACCAGTACTGTCTGAGATGGAACTGAATCTCTCTCATTTGAAACCTGGAGCCCATTACCACTGCAGTGACAGATGCCATGTGGCCCAGTAGCCTGAGAAATTCTCTGGCTGATTTGGGTCTCCCGGACACAAAGGATTTTGCAATCTGCAGAACGCTTGCCATCTTGTCTTGTGGCAGGAAGGCTCTGCCCTGTCAGGTGTTTAGTTCTGCTCCAATAAACTCCAGCACCTGAACTGGCACATGCTGAGATTTCTCTTCGTTTATCAGAAATCCCAGGAACTCCAGAGTAGATTTTGCTAGTGCCAGTGACTGCACTGCATGCTGCATAGACTGTCCTACTATTAACCAGTCATCCAGGTAGGGAAAGACTGTTACACCTTGTTTTCTCAGAAACTCTACCACCACTGATAGACACTTTGTAAAAACCCTTGGTGCCGATGTTAGCCCAAAAGGGAGAGCTGCAAACTGGTAGTGGCCTGAAGCCAGTTTGAATCTCAAGAATTTTCTGTGAGATGGTCTGATGGGAATGTGAAAATAAGCATCACCTAGATCTAGGGAGGCTAGCCAGTCTCCCTTTTGCAATGAGGGAATGATTATTGCAAGAGTAACCATTTTGAACCTTGGTTTCAAGTTGTCCTTGTTCAGAAGTCTTAGATCCAAAATAGGTCGCCAATCCCTGTTTTTCTTCCTTATGAGGAAGTACCTGGAATAAAAACCTTTGCCCCTGCTTGTTAGAGGCACTACCTCTACTGCTTTGATTGTTAGCAGATGCTTTACCTCTGCCTGCAGCAGAATTCTGTCTGCAGCTGTTGTTGGAGCAAAGGTTCTTGTTCTCAGCTTTGGAAATGATTTGAAACCGAGTGCCAGGCCCTGGCTCACTACCTCCAACACCCACTTATCTGTGGTGATGGAATGCCAAGCATGAAGGTAATGAGCCAATCTGCTACCTACTGGTGGTCCTGCAATAGGGGATGCGACCTGCACTAGCCCGTCAGAGGTTCTGTGTAGGCTGTGCCTGAACCTGTGGTGCAGGATCCACTCTCCTCATGGCTCTCCTGCCCCTTCCTCTAAAACAACCTCTGGCCTGCTGCCGAGGCTGAGAGGCCTGAGCCAGAAAGAGGGGTTTGAGGTAAAAAACCCTACCTCTACCTCCCCTACTCTGGGGTCTATAAGGGATGGAGGGCCTATCCTTGGAATTTCTCCGATAGGTAGATTTATATTCCTCCACCTTCTTCATGTATGCCTCTGTTTTATCCCCAAACAATGAATTGTTCTCCGGGGGGAATCCATTGCTTTGGCCTGGGTGTCTAAAGTCAGGTTGGTGGCTCTAAGCCACGCAAACCTCCTGAGTGAAATGGACAAAGCCATTAACCTGGATGCAGTATCACTGGCATCCACTGCCATATGAAATTGGTACTTGGTAGCATCAGGTGCAGCCCGTGCAGTATCCTGCAAGTCTACAGCCACTTCACATGGGACCTTATCAGCCACAGCTAGAACAGTGTTCCATAGAGCTTTTTGGAACTGCACTGAATATGCCATGTAATTGGCTTGCCTAACTAATAAAGAGGCAGCCATGTACCCTTTCTTTCCCATAGCATCCATTTTTTTGAATCTTTGTCTGGTGGATGGGTAGCCAAGGGGATCCTGGCCTTGTCACAGGCAGCAGCTTGTACTACTTACTCATCCTGATCCTGAGGGAACAGAAAATCATCTGTAGTTCTGTCCAGCTGATATTTGTCAGCTTTCTTATCCACACCAGGGATAGAGGTTGGATTTTTAAAAAGCTGCACTGCAGCCTTTTTTAAAGATTTATGCATGGGCAGAAAGCAGACGTTTTGTTGGGGTTAACCCCATCATCTCCAGAAAATCTGTCTCCTCCATATTCTCTTCTGTCTCCTGAAGAGGAAGGTTCAGGGTTTCCACCATGCTCTTAACAAAAGCATAGTGGGAGGAGTATTCCTCAGGACCCCTAGAAGGGGACCCAAATTCTTGCCCAGGGGAGACCTCTGGATCTACAGGTTCCCCTTCCAACTCATCCTCCTCCTCCCCAAACACTTGCAGCAGTTCTTGCCGTGCTGGGGCTATAGGAGGAACCGGTGCAGTCAGTGTAGGAACTGGGATTGCACCCTGTAGGGCTTGTAGCACTTGAAGTGCCTTAGCAACGTCCTTAGCCGAGGGCATAATATGCTTGTCTGCTGGGAGCTCCTTAGCCTTCGCGGCCGGAGGCGCAGCGACACATTTTTCTTCACACTTTTTCTTTAATGGAACAGGTTCAGAGCTTGTTTCCAAAGCCCTTTTTGTTTTACCTTGTTTAGATTTATCTGAATACTTGTCAGGATCCTTGGCTTTACCTCCATCCTTTTATGGGAAGAGGAAGAAGCAGAATTATCCAGACCAGCAGCAGAAGCAGAAGCCATATCTTCTAAAATTTTTGACCTTTTCTTTAATGTTTTAGGGCAAAAGGTCTTACAAATATCACAATTGGCAAATATATGACTTCTACCCAAACAAGAAATACACAGTGTGTGTCTATCCGCTTTTGCTATAAGCTGCCCACAAGACTCACCATTTAAAACCCGTGGGTCCTGTACGTTTTTTATGTTTATCTAAATGGACCTCTGACATTGATAAGACAAAAATATGACTTACAATAAACCGTTATTTAAAGCACCTCGGAACCGGAGGATCTTTAAAATAACAACCGCTAGCAGTTCCTGGAACCGATCGCTATTCGGTTCCTGAATGAAAAGGGAACTGATAAATACAGTAATTTAACAAAAAATAAAGCGGTTCAAGGAAGCGATCGCTAAATATATAAAATAAAGCAAACTGAGGTAAAAACCTCCCAAACAGATGCCGAACCCTCAGTTCCAAGGAACCGTGAGGGAACCGTGAATAGAGACAAAAAACTACTATAATAATACTAAACTATACTAAACAATGTTTCTAAGGCAGCAATTTTAAATCTAAACTAAAATGAGTACTTATACACCAATAAACTTTATTCTGAAGGCAGTTCAAGGAGAGTTCTCCGGGACATCCTTACTAAGCAGGCAGAGTAAAGAATCTGAAGCACTCAAGAGTGCAGCAGTTGCTAGAGCAGCAGTTTGAAAGTGGCATGAGCCACTTGATAATTCCATAATTTGCATAAAATTCAATTTCTCCAGGCAGTTCAACACAGGAGGCTGACTGCATTAAGTTTAATCATAATGAGTGATTCCTGGGGTTAGAATATTATTTTTCTCAAGTACAGGAAGAAAAAATTACTCACCTTAGTAATTGCTTTTCTTCTCATGGAGTCTTGCTATATTATGACTTAAGGCAGTTAGCCACAGCACTTGAACTGCCCCGGAGAGGAAACAGTTAACTCCAGGAGACTGGAGTTCTAAAGATCATATGCTAAAGCTCTATCTGGCAAGTTTCAAATGAAACTGTCAGATCTTTACGAAGCTAATACTAAGCAGCAAGTCTGTGGAAAGCTCTACACTAGCCAAGTGGCTACCTACTAGTAGGAATAACAACAGTGAACACAACAACAACAAGAGCAATAATAATAATAACAATGATAATAATATTATTAGTTTCACCCTAACAAGCACTATTAGACCCCCTTCCCCAAAAGACTCAAGTCCGGAAGGGGCCATATATTACTTAAAAACAGAAATACCTAGTTCCCTAACCCTAAATAAAAGGGGGAAGGGAGAACTAAATGGCATGACACAGTGCTTGCACTAATTTGCCAACCCCTACCCAAGTAGAAGTTCTGAGAGGGGCAGGTTGGGGGGGGGTGGTCATAATGCAGCAAGACTCCATGAGAAGAAAAGCAATTACTAAGGTGAGTAATTTTTTCTTCAAACACCATGAAGTCTTGCTATATTATGACTTAAGGCAGATTACAGCAGTATCTCCATGGAGGAGGGTCAGAACCTACTTAGGAAATAGGCTCTGAAGCACAGCTGTGCTAAAACGAGCATCTCTCCTGGACTGGACATCCAGGGAATAATGCTTGGTAAAAGTGTGAACTGTTTTCCAAGTAGCAGCTTGACAGATTTCCAGAATGGGAATATCTCTATCAGCCGCTAGAGATGCAGCTGTACCCCTGGTGGAGTGAGCCCTCAGTCCTGAGGGGGGTTCTCTACCTAGTTTTTGGTAACAAAATTGGATACAAGAGATAATCCACCTTGCAACTGTCCTCTTAGTGGCAGGTTTCCCTTCGCCAACCTCGCCATAGGTAAGGAAGAGTTGAAGGGATTCGAACCTGTGACCCTTGGTGCGTTCCAAATAGTAGCTTAAAGCTCTTTGAGATCTAAACTGTGCAGTCTCCTCTCACCGAGGAAGAATGCTCAGTGAAAAATACTGAAGAGAGATGGATTGGTTCAGATGGAAATCTGAAACCACTTTTAGCAAAACTTTCTGTTAGTCCTAGGACTACCTTATCTCTGTGAAAAGATATAAAATCTTTTTTCCACTGACAGGGCTTGTAATTCACTTGTGCGCCTGGGAGAAGTGATAGCCACTAGAAAACAGTTTTCCAAGTTAGAAACTTGAGATCTGCTGAAGACAGAGGCTCAAAGGGGGTTGCATTAACTGAGCAATGCAAACATTCAGGTCCCAGGCAGGAGCTGGTTCCAAAAGGAGGGTTAGTGTAAGTAACCCCTTAAAAACATGGAAAACACAGGATGAGAGGAAAGAGAGCAGGCTTCCTGCTGATACAAAAAGCAGAGACAGTTGCCAGATGAACCTTTAAGGTAGCTGGCCTAAGGCCTAAGGAATTTAAATGGACCAAATAGTCCAGTAAAATGGGCAAATCAGCAGATTCTGGGACAATTTGTTTCTCAGAACACCAGATGGAAAACCTCTTCCACTTAGAATTGTAAGTGGTCTAGTGGAAGGCTTCCTTGAAGCCTTTAAACATCCAGGACACCTTGGGAAAGGTGTAAATCAGCAAATTCTAACTCCTCAAGAGCCAAGCCTTGAGATGGAGGGATTTGAGGTCCGGATACCACACTCTCCCCTGTGCACAGGCCAGCAAGTCGTGGACTCTGGGCAAGCTCAGGGCAGGGTGGACTGTCAGGGACAGAAGCAGAGGGTACCAGGGCTGTCTGGCCCAAGCTGGAGCAATCAGAATCACTTTGCAGGGCTGAGATCTGATTTTTACTAATACCCTGAAGAGAAGAGGGAAAGCGGGAAAGGCATATAGGCACTTCCTCTTCCAATCCAACAGAAAGGCGTCCAGAGGGACTGAGCCCAGCACTGGAGGCCTGCAACAAAATAGAGGAAGTTGGTGGTTGTCTGGGGCTGCGAAAAGATCTATCTGAGGGGTGCCCCATCTGGCAAAGACCGACCCCAGCACCTGAGGATTCAGAGCCCATTCGTGATGGCCCTGAGAAATCCTGCTGAGGGCATCCGCCAGGACATTGTCCTTCCTTGGAAGGTGAACTGCTATCAGGGAGGTGTTCAGGGAGTAAGCCAAAGACCACAACTTCATTGCTTCGGTGCACAAGGCTGATGACAGAGTGCCCCCTTGCTTGTTGATGTACCACATTGTTGTGGTGTTGTCTTTCCTGACTTGAACTACTTTGTTCTGGACAGAAGCTGAAAAAACCTGAAGAGCTAAAAAGACAGCTCTGAGTTCCAAAAGATTGATGTGGAGCAGAGATTCCTGAGGGGACCACACTCCCTGAGTGGAAAGGTCGCCCAAGTAAGCCCCCCACCCTAGCAAGGAGGCATCCGTGGTGAGGGTGAGGGAGTGGGAAACGGGAATGAAGGGAACCCCTTGTGTTAGATTGCTTTGATCCTGCCACCACTGGAGAGCCAGGATCAAAGTTTGGGTCACTGGGACTAATTTGGTAGGGGGTCCCTCCTTTGAGACCAATAGGCCCTCAAATGGAACTGAATGTCCCTCATCTGAATCTTGCTCCTTGCACAACAGCTGTGGAAGCAGCCATGTGCCCTAGGAGTTGCAGAAAATGCCTTGCTGGTCGAGAGACCAAGAGGGTAAAGGAGGATGCCAGGGCAATGAGTCTGTCTACCCTTTCCGAGGGGAGAAATGCCTGGCTAACTTGTGTTCAATTTGCACCTATGAAAGTTAGTACCTGAACTGGTTCCAGAACTGACTTTGGTAAATTCAGCAGGAATCCCAGGGAAGTGAGAAGCTGCTGGGTGACTTGCAAGTGGGATTTTACCTGATCTGGAGACTGACCCACTATGAGCCAGTCGTCCAGGTAAGAAACACAGCAACCCCTTGCCTTCTTAAATGAGCCACTACCACAGCTAGACATTTTGTGAATACCCTTGGAGCAGAGGTAAGGCCGAAGGGCATTGCTCTGAACTGGTAGTGGCCTGAGGGCAGTTCAAACCTGAGGTACTTTCGGTGAGAAGGCCTGATCAGGACATGAAAATAGGCATCCTTGAGGTCCAGGGAAGCTAGCCAGTCCCCTGGCCTCAGGGAAGGCAAAATCATTGCCAGAGTTAACATTTTGAACTTTGGTTTCAAAAGATGCTTGTTCAGGTACCTTAAATCTAGAATGGGCCGCCATTCTCCTGTCTTTTTTGGGGTAAGAAAGTATCTTGAGTACAGCCCCTTGCCCTGGTGGCAAGGAGGGACCCTTCCCACTGCTTTGCAGTCTAGAAGAGAAGAAACCTCTGCTTCCAAAGCAAGGGCTTCTGAAGGATTTGCAGGTGGAAAATGTCTGGCTCTCATCTTTGGAAACTGTTTGAAGCTGAGAACCAGACCCTGGCTTCTACCTCCAGAACCCATCTGTCCAGTTAGGGACAGCCAGTTCTGGCTGAAATAAGCCAACCTGCCCCCCACCGGGTACCGGGAGAATCGGCCCTGGGCACCCCATCAGGGTGCCTGCTTAGCAACAGCCTTAGGCTGAGGGGAGGGGGACGGTTTACTTGTGCCCGTCTACCTCTGCCTCTGAAGAAACCCCTCTGTGCAAACGCAGAGGAGGCTTGAGATTGGTAAAAAGGCCTGTGGAAAGGCCTGCCCCTACCTCTGGGAGCGTGCCTTTGTGGAGTGGCATGCCTCTCCTTGGCCTGGGCACTTTTGTAGGTAGTTCTGTATTCATCCATCTTTTTCATATAATTTTCTGCTTGTTCCCCAAACAGAGAATTTCCCACTACAGGAAAATCCATAGCCTTTGACTGAGTATCTTGGGACAGATTAGTGCATCTGAGCCATGCCAACCTACGGAAAGCTACAGAAGTGGCCATGACCCTAGAGGAAACATCATTAACATCAACAGCAGTATGAAATTGAACTTTAGAGGTTTCAATGCCATCAGCAGCCACCTGTTCCAACTCACTAGCCAGCTGGCCATGGGCCTGCTTGGCTAACTGCAATACTGTGTCCCATCTAGATTTCTGATATCTAGCCACATAAGCCATATAATTTGCCTGCCTGAGTCCCAAAGAGGCTGCCATATATTGTTTTTCGCCATGGCATCAATCTTCCTGGAATCCTTATCAGGAGGATGTGAGGCCAGGAATAATGCTTGTCACAGGCTGCAGCTTGTACCACACCTACATGACTACACTGCTCAGTGAGGAAGTCTGTATCAGGGCCTGACAAAGTACACCTTCTGTCCATTTTTTTTATCTACAGGAGGGACAGAATGAGGATTTTTTAAAATCTTTGTTGTTTGCTTCCTAAATGGCTTATGCAAAGGAATAGACAACCTCCTAGACTCTGGTATATCTATCATTTCTACATAATCAGGCTCCTCTTGCTCATCCACAGCCTCTTCTAAAGGAAGCTGGAGGGTTTCTGCAACTTTTTTATAAAACATAAAATGAGAAGGGGACTCAGACAGCATAGGGGGAGATTCTAAAGGTCTGTCTGGAGAAATGTCCGGTTCAATGGGCACATCCAGACCCTCCCCGCCACATATATAATGATCAAATTCCTCCTCCCCCTCCTGTGGTTCATAAAATTCCTCAACATCATACTCTTGAACCACTGGAACTGAACGAACCAACCTTTTGCTACCTGTTGGTGGTTCGACAGGTCCCTGAGACAGTGACTGGACAATCTGTATGGCTTTAGCTATCTCTGCAGCAGTTGGGAGAGACAATTTTGGACTCCAGACCTGCTGATTTCTTTGTCTTTTTTACTGGGACTGGTTCCTCTGAACCAGCCTTCCTTTTGCCCAAGGAAGTCTCACCCTGGTCAGAGGGCACTCCCTCTGGTCCAGTGGGTGCTGGACCGGGCTGGCCATCCGGGTCAGCGGACTTTTTGGCCTCGTCCCCTGAGCCGCCCAATCTCTTCTCCAGGGTGGCTGCAGGAAGTTTTCACACCTGGCAGTCTGACAGGAGGTGGTCAGCCTCAGACCATAAACACAAGTGGTGTGTGGTCAGCCCTGGCAAAGGCTTCCCACAGACATCACAGTGTTGAAACCCAGTGGGCCCGTTTTTCTTTTGGGTTTCTCAGACATAATGCCAGCCTATCCAAAACTTGCCCTTTTGATGGCAGTGCCAGGCAAGACACCCTTATCGGTTCCTAACCGTGTCACGCGGTATATGAAAAACCCCAAAAGTATAGGTTTTTAGAACCGATAAGAACCGGGAACCGCACTCTAAAAAGCCCAAAATATGAATAGAAATGCTTATTTTAGTAAACAGATCGGTTCAAAACCGAACCGATAATTAATTTCTCACACAGACTTTAAATCCTGTACTTACGGTTTACCAGATAGAGCTTTGAACCGAAATGCGGTAAATAAATATTTTTGCCGGTTCAAATGAATCTAAAATATCGCTTGAACCGAGAAATGAACCGAGCTGAAGGAGCTGATCTCCGGAGCGACTGTTCAGTGAAGCGGAGTAAAGAATCTGACAGTTTCATTTGAAACTTGCCAGATAGAGCTTTGGCATAGCGCTCTCGCGCTTTAGAACTCCAGTCTCCCTGGAGTTAACTGTTTCCTCTCCGGGGCAGTTCAAGTGCTGTGGCTAACTGCCCTAAGTCATAATATAGCAAGACTTCATGGTGTTTGAATGGTTGATTGCCAACAGATTAGTTTTGAATGTCAGCAAAACTAAGTTAATGATATTTAGTACTTTATGTAACTTAACTGCTGATGATTCACACTTGGTAATTTAAATTTAAAAGGAGGAGTCACTTAAAGGGTGGACTGCTTTAAATATCTAGGTTTCTTGTTAGATAGTACCCTGTCTTATGTTAATCATATAGATTTTTTTAACTTAAAAAAATCCATTCAAGATTCAGGTTGCTTTATAAAGTGAAAAACTGTTCAACTTTTAATTCAAAAAAAACTTAGTACAAACAGTGCTCCTGTCTCACAAGGAATATGGCATATCTGTCTATACTGCTGCCAATAAAACTACACTAAAACGGGTAGAAATAATATATAATCAAATCTGTAGGTTTGTTAAGTCTGAGTCACGGTTTACTCATTGTGCATTATAGTATAAATTGAACTGGTTATCTTTTACATTTAAATGCTCACACATTAGGCTACTTGCATTTTGGAAGTTCCATAGAGGACATACTGTATTGGGGTGGGCTATTTTTTAGGCAGACTAGATGGGCCAGCAGGATTCTATGATTCTGTGATACTTTAAATCCATTTTGGAGACACAAGTATCTAGTCGTGTTACAAGGTTTACCGATAACGGTAAAATCAAAAGTCCACTACATCTTACTGGCTTAGGACAACAGTGTTTCGTATTTAAGTCCACTGTGGACTGGAATATTTTACCAACTGAATTACTTCAATTTATGTCCTATCCCAGGTTTAAGGCTCATCTGAAAAGTAATTTTCTAGGGTTATCAACAGTACAGTTACGTAAGAACTTACCGTAACCAGCAGATCGAGAAAAAACTCTTGCATGCCATAGCACTAGGACCCTGCCTTCCCCCACCCGAAGCGTCGAAACCACATCCGACATCCGCTAATGGTATAAAGGGTGCGGTCCCCAACCCCACCTCAGTTCTCCTGCCGGAGACCCGGTTAAGTGAAAAAAATAAATAAATAAATAAATCAGAGAACCAAGGTGGTTCGACTGTTCCCAAATAAAGGAATTAAAGAGACCAGGGGAAGGGAAGGAAGGAAGGAGGGAGAGAAAGTAACGCCTGCTGCAAGAACTCTTCTTCCAAGAATGGGGGGTGAAATACCGACAAAAACAAAACTGGAAAGGGACCTACGGATAGTTATATCAGATGAACTAAAGGTAAGCAAGCAATGTGAGAAGGCAGTAAGGAGGGCTGGGGGGAAACCGGGATGCACATGGAGAGGCATTACCAGTAAAAAACAGGAAGTTGTTATCCCTCTGTACAGGCAGTTGGTGAGACCCCATCTGGAGTACTGCGTGCAGTTCTGGAGACCCAATCTCCTCAAAGACAGACAGGGTGGAGGCTGTCCAAAGGAGGGCAACCAAAATGGTGCAGGGTCTGCACCAGAAAACATACGAAGAGAGACTAAAGGAGCTTAATATGTATGCCCTCAAGGAAAGGAGGGAGAGGGGGAACATGGTAGAAATTTTCAAGTACCTCAAGAGAATCAACAAAGTCCAAGAGGGTAGCATCTTTCAGAAAAAGAGATGTGCAAGAACAAGGGAGCACAATTTGAAGATAATGGGGGGCGGCTCAGAGCTAATGTGAGGAAGTATTTTTTCATGGAGAGAGTTGTGGATGCATGGAACCGCCTTCCTGAGGAGGTTATGGAGTCAAAAACAGTGGGGGAATTCAAAAATGCATGGGACAGACATAAGACAATTCTAGTGGGAAGGCAGGAGGAAGTAGGCTGTTGGTTGACTAGGATCTGCAGCTTATCCATTAGGTAGGGAAATGGGCAGACTAGGTAGGCCAAGCGGTCCTTACTTGCCATCAAATTCTATGTTTCTATCTACTGTTGTGGTAAGTTCTTACATAACTGTATTATCTTCCTTCAAGTTGGAGCTCTTGCAGCAGGCTACACCATAAGGACTGAGTATTTAGCAGTACAGAAGAGACCCTGGTCGGAAGGGTGGTGGTGCCAAAGACGGCGAGAGTCCACATGAGAGGAGTCCCTGAAGGACTGTAAGGCCGAAACCCACTCTACTCCAAGAGACAATGTCCAAACTACAGTGCCTTATGAAAGTATGCACTGAGCTCCAGGTAGCAGTAGCGCAAATGTCAGCTGCCGAGACATTCCTGAGGGAATCAAATGAAGTGGCAACCCCCTCTGGTGGAGTGACCCTTAAGGGTTTGTCGTACCTGTTGTGACAAAAGGTGATGCAGTTCACTAGCCACTTTGATAAGTGTCTGTTTAGCCACTGATGTGCCCAAGGCCCTTGGGGCAAAGGAGATGAACAGCTGTTCGGATTTCCAAATGGATCTGGTGCAATCCACATAATAATGGAGTACCCTATGTACGTCAAAGGTGTGAAGAAGGGCTTCCCCCTCATTAGCATACTCCGGGTAATGCACAGGTAAAGTGGATGTCCTGATTGCGGGTAAACTCGGACACCACTTAGGGAAGAAACTTAGGATTAGTTCTCAAAGACACCCTGTCCCTCTGAAAAACCAGGTAGGGCTCTTTACACTTAAGAGCCTGAAGCTCGGAACTCCTCTGGGCAGAAGTAATGGCAACTAAAAAAAAACAGGTTACTCACCTGTAACAGTAGTTCTAGGAGTGGTATATGTTTATCCACACTTCTTGGCAGTGTCCCTTTCCCTTTAAATCAGCCGGAAAGTCTTCAAGCTGGCTTCTCCCACCCACCCGGGTGGTATAACCCTTGGCTCCGCCCCATGACGCCAGATCTCAGCCTGCTGGAAGCCAGGTTTTTGTGTCCGCAGCCGGGGAGGTCAGGTGGGTATGTGTAGATGAACATATACCACTCCTAGAACTACTGTTACAGGTGAGTAACCCTGTTTTTCTAGGATCGTGGATATGTTGTTCATCCACACTTCTTGGCAGACTCCTAGCAGTTCTCCAGGAGGAGGGAGGCAAGGTGCACACCCCCTACTTGGGAAACAGAGATTGGAGAACTGAGGCCCCAAAACCAGCATCCCAGCGTGACTCAAGGTCGATGTGGTAATGGGTAATGAAGGTGTCTGCTCTCTTCCAGGTAGCAGCCCAACAGATTTCCTGTATGTGGACGTCCCTGAAGCAGCCACTGATGCAGCGGTGTGGGGGTAGAATGAGCTCTTATCCCTGTGGGAGGCTCTTTGCCTGCCAACTTGTAGCATAGACTAATGCAAGATGTAATCCATCTTGCAATCGTGTGCTTTGCTGCAGATCTGCCAGAAGCAGCTTCAGCATAGGTGACAAACTGCTGGTGAACCTCTCCCGGAATTTCCACCATCCTCTCCTTATAATAGGAGAGAACTCGTCTCAGGTCCAAAGTATGCAGCCTGTACTCGGCCTCCGAGGTGTAACTGTGGTAGTAGAGTAAACACCTGGTTAAGGTGGAACTCTGACACCATCTTCGGAAAGAATTTCGGGTGGGGGCGTAGGACAACCTTGTCCCTGTGGAAGACCAGATAAGGGGAGTCCACCGAGAGCGCCTGGAGCTCCCCTGTCCTTCTGGCAGCTGTGATAGCCACCAGGAAGGCAGTCTTCCATGACAAATGTGACAACTCACACTTGTGCACTGGTTCGAATGGCTTGCCCATGAGCATTGCCAGGACCAGCAGTAGATCCCATGGAGGAGGAGGTTCATGCACCAGAGTGGATATATGATTCAGTGCCCGACCACTGTCTCCTGCGCCAACATCCGCTGACCGGCCCGTGCCCGGTAAACAGAGTTGGCTGCCAGGTGCACCCCAACGGTCGATGACCGAAAACCCCCTTTGGACAGAGACCAAAGGTAGTCAAGAATGTTAGCCACTGGACAGGACAGAAGGTCCAAGCCCTTGCCTCGACACCAAATGGAAAACCTTTTCCATTTGAAGGCATAACACTTCCTGGTCAACTCCTTCCTGGATGCTTCCACTACTGTGAGGACATCCTCAGAGAGATCCAAAGCCTGGAACTCTAGCCGCTCAGGTACCAGGCTGTCAGGTGCAGAGATTGAAGGTCCGGATGGAATATCTTCCCTTGACTGAGATCAGGTCCGGGCATACTGGAAGATGCTCCAGGGGCCTGTTGCTGAGGAGATCTGGGTACCAGAACTGGCGTGGCCAGTCTGGGGCTACTAAGATCACCTGTGCCTTGTCCCTCCTCACCTTGAGGAGCACCCTATGGATAAAGGGAAATGGAGGGAAGGTATAGAAGAGGCCTGGAGTCCACGGCCTCGAGAAGGTATCCCCCTGCAGTGAGCCCTGCTGAGGGGGGCTGGCATGAAACAGCCTCAGCTTGGTGTTTTCCCTGGAGGCAAACAGGTCCACCAGTGGTTTGCCCCAGACTGTAAGCTACCTCTGGATGGAGAACCACTCGTCGGATGTCTCGCCTATGCGGCTGAGAGCATCTGCCAGTTGCTTTGAGATTCCTGCCACGTGGATGGCTTGGAGATCCACCTCCAGACAGCTCACGAGTGTCCAGATGTGGAACACTTCCCTGCATAGCAGATTGGAATGCATGCCACCCTGCTTGTTGAGGTAGTGCATGGTCGTGGTATTGTCCATCTGGACTTGAACCACTTGACCCCGGAGCTGAGGAGCAAAAGCTGACAGTGCCAGTCTGACTGCTCTGAGCTCCAATAGGTTGATGTGATACTGGGACTCCTCAGGGGTCCAGAACCTGTGGGCCCTGTTGTCCCCCATGTGGGCTCCCCCAACCCATGAGAGAGGCAGTCGTTAGGACGACCGTCTGCTCTTGACAGACAAACGGGATGCCTTCCTGCAACCAGTCTGGGACGGTCCACCATTGGAGAGCGTCCCACATCTTTTGGGTCTCAGTGATCACCTGATCAAAATGACCGTGGCGCCGAGTCCACTGGGTGGCCAGCTCCCACTGGAGGGGGTGCATGTGCCACTGGGCCCAATGGACCACAGAGGTGCATGCCGCCATGCAACCCAGAAGGCACAGAAAGTCCCAGGCAAGGCGTAATTGCCCAACCAGAAATGACTGGGCAAAGGAGAAGAGAACCTCTGCCCTGTCCGCCGGGAGATGAGCTCTGGCTTGAAGGAGAGTCAAGCTCTGCCCCGATGAAGCACTTCACTTGAGAAGGCACGAGCTCCAACTTGGCCTCGTTCATCAGGAGGCCGAGTTGGGAGCAGGTCTAGAGGGCCATGTCCCTGGACCTCTCCACCTCCTGCTGGGTGGAACCTGCTAAGAGCCAATAGTCAAGGTAGGGGTAAATTCTGACCCCCCCGCCAACACCTGAGGTGGGCTGCCACCACTGTAATGCATTTGGTGAAGACCCGTGGGGCCGATGACAGGCCGAATGGCATGGCTCGGAACTCGAATAGGGTTCCCTCGGCTCTGAAACAGAGGAACCGCTGGTGGGATGGCTGGATTGGGACATGAAAGAACGGGTCCTGGAAATCCAGTGAGCAGAACCACGTTTCGCTCCAGGGCTGCGTGACCATCCAGAAGGTGTGTGACCCGAGATACTGATTCAGGTCATGCAGATCTAGAATGGGGCGCCAGACCCCCGTCTGCTTGGGAACCAGGAAGTGCCTGGAAACAAAGCCCGAGTCTGCTGGAAGGTCCACCACTGGAGCTACTGCCTCCTTGAGGAGGAGCTGAGCAATATCGTCTCGGAGAGCCGATTCAGTGTGAGCAGAATACCCACTCCTCCCGTGGGGCACGGGCTCGGCTTGGGGGTACTGCTCAAATTCCACAGGCAGTCCCTGGCCAACCTCTTCTAAGACCCACCTGTCCATGGTAACAGTTGACCAGGTGGAAAGAAAGTGGCGGAGCCAGCTCCCCATGGGAGGACCCAGAGCTGGCATGACGGAACTAGGGGTGGCAGCCCCCCACCCCGTCACTGGGCAGGCTTGGAGGCAGAGGGTCCAGGGCCTGAACCCCGGTCTCCCTTACGGGCCTGGGAGGGTCCGGGCACCAAGCTTGAGCCTGCTGCTGCTGCTGACCCCTTGAAAGGAGGAATGCAGGGCCACAGGGGAAGAGTGCCAAAAAGGCTTCTTCTGCTGCTTCTTGGGACCAGAAGAACCCTTAGCAGAAGAGGCATCCAAGGTGGCATTGGACTACTCAATGCACTTAAGGTGACTAACCACATCTGGGCCGAAGAGATCGGTGCCCAGGAAAGGCACACCAGCTGGTTTGTGCTGAGTATCCACCGTAAAGAAGGAGAGCCTCAGCCAAGCCCTGCGGAGGGAAGCAACTGCAGCTGCCAACGAACGGGCATGAGTCCCGATGTCTAGAGCTGTCTGGAGCTGTTTAGCAACAGCACGGCCTTGGTCCCGGACCTGCTTAACCGTGGTCTGCAAGTTCACAGGGAGATGTGAGAGGACTTCATCCAAGGACCCCAAAAGGGCATGGGAGAAGTGTGCCATGACGACGGCTGAGCTTGCCTGACGGGGGCCTAAAGACGAGGTCACATGGACCTTCCGGGCAGAGTGCTCCAAATGTTTGGATTCCTTCTTAGGAGGTCTGTCGATATCAGTAGAACTACCAGTACGCCTGAACACAGAGGCAGTCATAAGGCTCTTGGCTGAAGGGTGCTCTGTGAACAATGCAAGGGACCCCATGGGCACCGCATACTTGCGGGCCATACGGGCAGATGGAGATGACAGGAGGCAAGGTGCTGCCAAAGTTCTAAGGCCATGCCAACAATGGCCTTGGCCACAGGAAAGGCTTCCATCAGGGTATCCCCTCTCTCGAGAATGTCAGTGAGATGGTACTCCGCCTTTTTCTGGATAGGTTCCAGAGGCATCCTTGTGGACGCAAAGATGAGGCAAAGAATGCCCTGAAAGGACAAAGGACCATCCTCTGTCTCTATCCCACCAGCTGATTCATCATCACCTGGATGAGAATGGAGGCCAGTTTCATCCGAATCCGAGGTATCCAGATACAGCGGTCGACCACCCACATCACCCTCAACCCACCGGGGGTGGTCAGGGGTGACAGTGACCGAAAGACGTCGGGAAAGCCCGGTGTCTGGTTTAGCTTCCTTAGAAGGAGCCCCTCCCACAGGCTTCTTGGGTAGTGGTTCCACCACAATCGGTGGAGAGACTGGTTTAGGCTGTACCGGAGGTTTCACCGGCTCCGCGGGCGGAGGAAGGGACTTAATCAGCTCCAGAGAAGTCGGCTTCAGCCTGGGAGGCGACAGCCAAGTAATGGCCGGGGTAGAAGCCAGGGAAGGCTTTTGCCCAGACAAATTCAGCTGTTGCCATACAAGGTCCTCACAGCGCCGGAGCTTCTGCCGAGGAGGACAAGGATGACTGATGGCATCACCTCTTTTTACAGCACTTATGGCCCTTCGTCAGCCTTCCGGTCGAGGGGGTCTGAGACCTCGATCGAGATTGGACGAGCCGACTGTCACTTGGGAGACACCAGTGGGACCGGCGAGTTCCCATGGTCAGGGACCACTTCCTTGGTGGGATTCCCAGCAGGCTGGGTCTCCTTGTCAGGGAAAGCAAGGCCCGGAGTCCGAGTGAGGGAGTCGTCGACCGGAGTCAGCAACAAAAGGTCGATCGGGTTGAGAATTATCTCAACGTCGTCAATCGACACTTCGGTCGACTGGCCAGACAGCAAGGCCAAGAAGCCACCGGCCGAAAAGGCGATTTTGACCAAGCTCCTGGGACAGAGATCCCAAGAGAGTCTCCATCAAGACACAGACGGTCCCGGGTCCTTCTCCTGCTTACGGGACCGAGAGGAGTGCAAGCCCGCAGGACACTCACCCTTAGTCGGGAGAGAGTGGCACAACTCTCGGAAGGAACCCGAGAAGGTGGAGCACAGGTTGAGCAGAACGAAGAAGCTCCGAGAGGAAGATTCCGAGCGCGAACTGCTTCCTCTAAAGCCTGCATGAACTCCAGTTGCTCGGTGGATCCTGCGGCCGCAGAAACCACCCACCAGGCCACCTTGGATTTCACTGGCGGGTTCCATTTTTCGGGCCTCCCCAGCTTAAGGCATGCAAGACGATCGTCGAGGACGCTAGGTTGGAACGCGAGGCAAAACTCGCACGTCATGGTGTCATGGCCGACACCCAAACAGAAAATGCAAGCAGCAACATCTTCTGGCCACACGAGCACCGGCAAAATCCAGGGGAAGACTAGTCTTCCATGACTGAGAAAAAACAACTGCAATCGCTAACGCGAACAAGACGAATTTTTGGAATAACCAAAGGTTTTGAAGTCAGGGCCTACAAAATGCGAGAGCACGAAGGAGGCAACCTGAATCTTCCAGCGGAAAGGAAGATCTGGCATCATGGGGTGGAGCCGAGGGTTATACCACCCGGGTGGGTGGGAGGAGCCAGCTTGAAGACTTTCCAGCTGATTTAAAAGGAAAGGAATACTGCCAGAAAGTGTGGATAAACAACATATCCACGATCCTAGAAATAACACTTTCTACGACAGAAAGCGAAGCTCGCAATCTGTGGCTGGTTCGAAGAGGGGTGCAGGGTGAGCTTCTCTAATAAAAATAAAAGATCCCATCGGGGAACAGGGTCCCTGATGGGAGGTTTCAGATGCAGTATGCCATGCAGAAAGATGTGGAGCAAGTCCAGCTGGACAATGCATTTGCCCTCCACAGGTACATGATAGGCTGAAATGGCCGAAAGGTGCACCTTATTTATTTTTTATTTAGTTTTTGTTGACCGGTAAGTGCACTAGACAAACCTGCCTATTTTCAGGCACGACCGGGAGGTGGATACAGATGAATGCCAACTGACATTGAACCAGATTAAGCTGTTGGTGGCATTTTAAGTGAATGAGTGAAATTTGGCCAGGACACCGGGGAAATTCCCCTGCTCTTTTCGGTAAGTGCCATGGGATCTTTAACATCCACCTGAACTACCACCAATCCAGGCAGATGGGACCTCGGTTTAACATCTCATCCGAAAGACGGCACCTCAGAAGTGCAGCACCCCTCTCATGCTGCACTACAGTGTCACTACTAGGATATTAATCCAAGTGCCAGATGTGGGAACTGAACCCACAGCCCTCTGATCTGAAGCAATGGAGGAATAGTGGAGACTGGCATCTGAGAGGGAAAAAAGGTACTCCAGGATAGAGTTAACTGGACAGATGAACGGGTCCAGGACGCAAGCGGAAGCCCACAGACAAACGCTTTAATTTCATGGCATAAGTAGCCCTGGTGGAAGGTTTTCAAGCCACGACCAAGACCTCAGGGAAACTCCGAAGTGGGTCATGACTATGTCTGTAGGAGCCAGGCATGCAGATGTAGAGATTCGAGATCCAGATGAATCAGGGCACCCTGCTCCTGTGATAGCAAGTGAGAGGACAGGGGCAGAGGAGTCAGAGATTCCACAGCAAGCTGCTGTAGCAGCAGGAACCAAATTTGGCAGGGCCAGAGTGGGGCGATTAGGATCATGTCTGCACTCTCCACCTAGAGTTTGAGAGGACCCTTTGGAAGACAGGGAAGGGAGGAAAGGCATACAGAAGTCACCCTGTCCAGGAAAGGGACAATGCGTCTCACCAGAAGACAACAGGCCCTGGATCTAGCAAGCAGAAATTGGGCAGTTTGATGCTGGACAGGAACGCGGAGAGGTCCAGATCTGGATGTCCCCATCTTTTGAATAGGTCCTCCACTAGGAGCAACTACGCGAGGACCTTGGACTGAGATTGGCTGAGTCAGTCGGCCAAGGTGTTTTGGATTCCTGGAACATGGACAGACTGTGGTCTATAGCCCAAAGCCATAGCCTCCTGACAGAGAGGATTAGAGTGTGTCCCCTCCCATTTGTTGCTATGAAAGTTGACGGACATGTTGTCCATCTGAATCAACAGGGGCCCTGGACGAAGGTCCATCTGGAATGCCTGGATAGCATAAAGAACTGCTCTCATCTCCAGGACATTGGTATGCAGGTTTGGCTCCACTGAATACCAGGAACCCTGGGTCTGTCGATCCTGAAGACGGGCTCCCCATCCTAGACCCGACACGTCTATTGTCAAGATTTGTTGCAGACAGCCCTTCTAGAAGGGCACTCCCAGCTCCAAACTGAGAGGAGTCAGCCACCAGGAAAGGGTCTGAGTCACTGCTCTGGTGATCAGAATTGGTTGAGCAAGCTTGCCCACCCCTTTGGTCCCACTAAACTCTGGAGTCCACTGGGGAACTCTCATGTATAGTCGTACTAATGGGATCGTCACTATGGCTGTTGCCATGTGGCTGAGCAGCTGGAGCATAGTCCAGGCCGGAACTTGGCGGGAAGAGGACAGCCTCTGAGCCAGTGCCTGAAGCCGGGCTGCCCTGTCAGGGGGGGAAGAAAGGCCTTTCCCTTTGAGATGTTCAATATGGCCCCTATGTATTGCAGACGTTGGCTGGGCCAAGGGGACGACCTTGCAATGTTCAGTGCGATTCCTAGATCCCTGAACAGCTGGAAAGTTTCTGACAGGGTGGACAGTAGCTGATCCCTGTTGGGGGCTGTCAGAAGACAATCGTTCAATCTTCTGAGAGCCGTAGCCACTACTACAAGGTACCTCGTGAACACACGCGGTGCCAAGAAAAGGCTGAAGGGCAAGGCCTGGAACTGGCAATGCTTCCCTTGGAAGGAGAACCGCAGGAACCTCCTGTGGGCCTGAAGCACCAAGATATGGAGGTAGGCATCCTGCATATCGAAGGAACAAAGCCAATCTCCTTGATGAAGCATGGGGAGGAGGCCCTGCAGGGTCACCATTCTGAACCTCTTGTACTCAGTGTAGTTGTTCAAGAGGCTTAGGTCTAGGATGAGACAGAGATCCCTCATCTTCTTGGGAAGAGGGAATGGGTTCTATGGACCATTTTTCCAGGAGGGTCAGAGTTTCCTCGTGGATGTGGGTGACGTGGGATGGGGAGTAGGTGGAAGGGACAGGATTGTCTGGAGGCATTTACAGAAACTTCAGCGCATGCCCCTTTTCTACTATCTAAAGGACCCAGGCGTCTAATGTTACTCTGGTCCACCCCTCTAGAGGGAGAACCGACCCCCTACTGTTTCTCCCAGTGATTCTGCTTGAAGGGGGGGGCGCCAGGGAGTCAGGCAGAGGCTCCGGGAGTGGAAGGGAGACCTGGGAGGTCTTAGCCTTCCGCAGTCGCATGGCACCTGATGGCTGTGAGGGAGCCTTATGCTTGAAGGGCCCTCTTGCTTGTTGCCCATTGGATCGCTGACCCACGGGGCGCTGAAAAGGCATCAGTCTTGCTGGGTTTGGTTCTGATTTGTATATCTGATACACTGATTGGTCCACTTTGCCAGAGTCCTGAAGGCCTGCGATAATTTTCTCGGGAGTCCTCTTCAAATAAAACAGACCCGTGGAAGGGGGCATCCAGGATGGCTTCCTGGAAGTCCACTCTGAAGCCAGAAACTGTGAGTCATGAGTATCTTCTCAGGCAGATGCCGGTGGCTGCTGCTCTAGCTGTGGTGTAAGCAGAGTCATAGGAAGACCGAAAAATGTGTTTTCCTACATCCAGGCCAACTGGAGGACATCTAACAGTTCTGACTTCTCGGGGGAGTCTGACTGTTTTGGGGCCAACTCTGGGGCATTCTGCATAAGGACTTTTGACACTGCACCATACGAGCCATGAAATTCAGCAAACGTATGGTGCAGGTGACCAAGGAGTAAATCTTGCAGCCAAACTGGTCCACTTCTTGGATTCCTTATCCGGGGGCTACAACCTCATGTGCCAAGGCTGTTTTGTCCAGCCGTGGGCTGCTGTGAGAACCTTAGAGGAGTCGGCCCTTAGGTGTTCTCCCAAAAAGGGATCATTTTTAGGAGTCCCGTACAGCCTGTTCGCCTTCCTCGGGACAGCTGATGTTGGGGAAGGGTGTCTCCAAGCTAGCTTGGTGACATCTTGAAAGGGAACTACCAAGGATGGCACAACCAGACGTTTAGGATAGCTTATTCCCAGAAAGTGGGCAAGCTGCCATCTCTCTGGGTCCAAGTCCTCAGTATCCCACTGATTCAGAAATTGAATATGGTGTATCACGTCCATGAAAGTAGGGTCGTACGGAGGGAATCACCACAGACATCAAGCTGAGGAGGACAGGCAAATCCCTCCAAGGACCTGGAGGATGAACAGTAACTCCTTCCAGACGAGTCTGAAGAGGAAGATCTGATGTAAGAGCACCTGGACCAGCAACTGCAAGAGCAGCGTCGGTGTCTGGAGGGGAATTATGATGAACAGTGATGTCGTCATTTTTGACGCCTAGGGGATCCTTCATCCAAAGGGTCAGGAGGAGGTGTGACCTTCTTGGGTGGAGGCAACAGTCTCCTGGGTGGTGGAGTGGGTGATCTCTGAGGTCCCTGAGGAACAGTTGAGGGAGATGGATCTGGTAAAAGGGCCAGGCGGTCCTGGGGCAGGAGGTCCCCTTTTATGGTGTTTCACCATGATGTAAATAGGGCCCCTATGTCTAACAATGAGACTAGGGGAGTTCCTGGATTGTCTGGCACTGGTGGAGGTACAACAGGTTTATCCGGCGGCGGGCCTGTAGGTGCAGAAGACCCCGTCGTTAGGTCTGGGGATGGTGGTATCT
Source organism: Neoceratodus forsteri (assembly GCA_016271365.2). Lineage (NCBI taxonomy): Eukaryota > Metazoa > Chordata > Ceratodontiformes > Ceratodontidae > Neoceratodus > Neoceratodus forsteri. The sequence goes on along the minus strand of CM028131.1, from coordinate 268,179,267 downwards.
ATGGCGGCAGTCCCGCAACTGGCACGGTGGGTGACAGCAGGCCGTCTGGCTGGTCAGGTGGCGTCAGATATCTGACATCAGCTGATCTGGCATCAGAGGCAGGGGTGCTGGTTTAGCTGGCGGCTGAGTCAGACGGCGGCCTGGGAGAAGCCAGCGGAGGCAGTGTCGCCCGGTTCAACCCCAGAGAGGCAGACATAGATGACATCGGGGTCTGACGGGTATCCGTCATCTTGTGTTTAGGGGAGCGTACTTACTGCGGACTGGAGTTCTTGCTCTGGGCATTGCTTCCTGTCATCCGACTCTGACAGGAGGCCCGACGAGGACATTCCAGCCGGGCGGACGTCAGGCACTTGCCCACCATCCGAGGAGGAGTCGGCTGGTCCTCCTGGCTTAGGCTCTGATGGATGCTGGAACAGCCTAGAACTCAGGGAGGGGGCCTGTTCTTGCTCTCAAGTCCCCCCCTGACGTCTGGATTAGGGTGGGGGGCTTCATCGATGGTAGCCCAGAGGTTGTTACAGCTGCCAGGGGGCCAGAGTCTGCTCTCCCGCGGGAGTGGTGACTCAAGGAAGTCACCTTCCAAAGTGGAGCTCTGGAGCAGGAGACCGACTTGCAATTCTCTAGATAAATATTGGCAGGCAGAAGTAATTTACTCACCAGTTTTAAAATATAGTGAGTAAAACAAAATTGGGATGCATAAGAGTGCTGTAAATCTGGAAAAAAAAAACTGCTCCTTTTGAATCACCAGTTATGTTATGAAGCACTATTCTTTGGAGTTTGGTGTATTTACAAATGTTGGGTAAATATAGGTACATTTTCTGAAGAGTACTTCCTAAAATGAGGCAAGTAAAACAGGTCGGTACTCCCCTTATCTGGAGCCCTACCGACCTGGGTGTCTCTTTTTCCTTATGGTGGTGCTTCCCACTGGTCTTCTTGTGAAAAAACATTGAAGACCCAGGGACTGAGGGAGAGGAACTGTGGCTGGAGGAGGTCCTCTGCATGCCGGCTAGTTCCTGCTCCAACAGATGGGTTTTCAAGGCCTTCAGGAGAGGGATGCACGTGCAGCAGTTAAAACTGCAGCAGTGCAGGCAGGCCTCTGAGTCGCGAGACGGGCCTAAACATATCAGGCATGTCGAATGGCCGTCTTTTGCCATAATCTGTTTCTCACAGGCACACTTTGATTTTCGCCGCTCTGTGGAAGACTGAAGACATGCATGGAAAAAATTTGTGAAAACAGGTGTAAAATAATAGAAAGCGTAACTCACGAAGAAATGTCGGTTGACAGGTAGCAGGAGGCATCCGTGGAGTCGAAGTGTAAGGGTCGTTGGCGGGAAAAGGACTGAGGTGGGGCTGGGGACCGCACCCTTTATACCACTGGCAGATGTTGGAGGCAGTCTGATGTCGGTGGGGGGGGCGGTCCCCACTGTGGACTGCGAGCTAGAAGTTTTCTGTGGGGTCCTAGTGCCTGGCGGCATAGTCCTTATGGTGTAGCCTGCTGCAAGACCTCCAATTCGAAGTAAGATCTAGCCTTTTTTAAAAACGTGGTGTTTTAAATTTCTATTTATTACCTTGTAGTTTGTAAATTCGCAAGTATTGTCATTTGCCTGTATTTTGTATTTCCGGGCCCCCTTGAAAATGGGCATTTCATGCTCTACGGTGCTTAACCGGTTAACAAATTGAATAAACAAAAAATAAAAAACAACTTTTTTGAACTCTCACACTGTGCATATCAAGTCATTACTACATCCTGTGTTCCCATCAGGAAACCTCTTAAACCCTTCTTTTTGTCTTCTCACAAGCCTCTCAAATTATTTTGAAACAATGCATCTCAGTGTATACAACTTCCGCTTTGTTTGCTTAGTTTGCTATTGCACCCAACAAAGGAACCTGTCAGGCCCTAAAAGCTTGTTTACTATGGCATGTTTGTATGAGACGTATGTTGATCCAATAAAGGGTATCAAACTAACTAGCAACTCCTGATATTTTATATAAAATACACAATATAGAATAAAATGGGCTTGAACTTCATGGGGTGTGTGAATCTAAGGATGACGCCCAAGCTCTTTAGCCAATATTTAAGGCCAGAGAAATCCTAAACCGAGAAGCGAAGCATAGGAGTGGCACACAGCACAGGTTGTAATTCAAGAATAAGACCAAAAACAAACAAAAAAGAGCAGCCAATCAAATGTGCCATATATTTTTCTTCCCCACAAATACTGCAGCTGGAGCTGACATGGGTAGGGGAAAACAAAACCTAAAAAAGGCTGAAACTATTGATCCGAGTGCCTGAAAAGACTACCATATTTGTAACAGACGTCACCAGCACAAATTTCTTTACAGTATGTAGCACCGGTTACAATTATCATTCATAGGAACAGACAATGATAGCAGAGAAAGACCACTGGTCCACCCAGTCTACCTATAAAACCCCAACAAACTCAAGACCTACTGTCCTACAAGGTTCAAATCCCCACTATCCACCCTATTGCCTTTAGATTGAGCAGCCTTCATTCTTTCCCAGCCATGTTTGAAATCAAAGTTAGTTTTGGTGTCCACCACATCAGCTGGCAGACTGTTCCATGGCTTCACCACCCTTTCTGTAAAATAAAGCTTTCTCACGTCCCTCTTGAACCCCCCCCTCCCACCGATTTCCACTTGTGCCTCCATGTTCTTAATCCACTACTTATGCTAAATAGTTCCTCACAGTTTATACTGTTCATTCCTTTCAGGAACTTGAAGGCATCCATCATACCTCCCCTCTCTTGTCTGACCTCAAGCGAATACATGTTCAGTGTTTTGGGCTGATCCTCACAAGATCTGCCCTGATGGACATGAATCATTTTAGCCACTCAACGTTGCACTGTCTCCAGCCTGTCCTTGTCATCTTTCCTTAGGTGAGGACTCCAGAACTAGGCACAGTACTCCAGGTGGGACCTCACCAGTGATCTACAGGGAGGTAGTAATACCTCTTTCCTTCTAATGTCAATACTCCTTCCTATACACCCCAGCATCCTGTCTGCCTTACTGTAGGCCTTGTTACACTGGCTTGTTTTAAGGAGTGTCTGATGATGACCCCTAGGTCTCTTTCCTCAGAGGTTGTGCTCAGCTTTGTCTTCCCCCTATCCAGTACTCTGTCTTGGGGTTCTTGTCCCTTATATGCATCACTTTGCACTTTTTGGAACCAAATTTCAACTGCCAAACCTCTGACCACGTTTGCAAGCTTCTTTGGATCTCCCCGACCCCTTCCTCACCGTCTACTCTGACACAGAGCGTAGTGTCATCTGCGAAGAAACATCTTGTCCTATATTCCTACTCCCATATCTCAGATGAACATACTGAAAAGAACTGGACTCCGGACCGATTCTTGAGGCACCCCACTGGTGACCTCCTCCTCTTCTAATCTGACTGTTAACCACAACCCTCTGCTGTTTCCCTTCCAATCAGTTTCTCACCCATTTAACTGTATCCTTTGCTACACCCAGATCCTCAAGCTTCTTCAGCAACAGACTGTGAGGCACAGAGTTGAAAGCCTTGCTGAAATCAAGAGTAAAGTCATAGCATGGCCCTTTCCATTACACTCATTACCCAGTCAAAGAATAGTATCAGATTAGTCTCAAAAGACCTCCCTGCCATGAAACCATGCTTTTTACTACCCTGGAGTCCACGAGGTCCTTCGACTACTGTCTCCAACAGTTTACCCACAACAGAGGCAAGACCGACAGCTCTGTAATTACACAGCTGCTACTTTGTACCCCCCTTCCTTATGGAGAGGGACAACATCTGCTACCCTCCAGTCTTCTAGAACTACCCCGGTCTCACCTGAGCTATTTAGCAGCCTTACCAGGGGTTAAGTTAGTTTAGTTGCCACTTCCTTGAGCACCCTCAGAAGCATCCCATCTGGCCTCGGGGTCTTATCTATCTTTAGGGCTGCTAGCCCTTTCTGAACCCTTTCACTACTAAATACGTGTTGCCTCATCTCAGGGATCCCCCTTATAGCCATCTTAATGCCACTTTCTGACAGAGAAGGCCCTCCGTCTTCCCTTGTGATGACAGAGAAGCAGTTAGGAACAGCTGCATTCTGAAAATCTGCAAGTCCTCCTACCTTGCTCTTTAGCCTAACCATTCCTTCTCCCTTCTTTCTTTTTTACCTAATGTGTCCGAAGAACTGTTTTCCCCTTCCCTTGACCCCTTCCTTAATACGTAGCTCTGTGTCTGCCTTTGCCTCTCTGACCACCTTCTTGGTTATCCTTGTTCTCATTTAGTACTCTCCAAATTTTTCCTTCCCCTGGTTTTCCTTATACCTGGTGAAGGCCTTCGTTTTGGCCGTTTTCCTGACATTTCCAGAGAACCATACTGGTCTCTTGTACCTGGATTTTTATTTTTATTATCATTCTCATGCAAGACATTGTTGCCTCGATAATGACTTCCTTGATCCCCTCATCTTTCCTCCACATCCCTGATGCTGTCCACTCAAGCTAACTTGTCCTAGACCAGCTCCCTCCTCCAGTTCAACTCTGCCCTTCTGAAGTCTAGGACTTCAGACTTTGAAGAGCGCTCACTTGTCCCAAGTTCCAGGTTGAACTATTTAATTTTATTTATTTCGTTTTTGTTTACCGGGTAGGTGCGCTAGCCATAGAAATTACTATTTTCAAGCAAGACCCAGGAGGTTACAGAATGGAATTACATAAAACACAGAAACAAAACAAGGTTTTACGGTAAAACTACAAGCAAGGTGATGAGAGCAAGGTACAAAACAGTGCGATTCATGACAAAACATGCAATAAGGCAATTTGTTGGCAGGTACAGGACACAGATCACATATTTGCAAGGAATTATCATGATACAAAGTTCGGCAAGAGGTTCACTGAAAACAAACCACCACACACTTGCAAGGAACTATCAGGTAGAATGAGCTGGGGGAAATTACAAAATAACATACAGTAGGCAGATCCTTAGAGGAGAAACATATTCACGTGGTTTGGGATATAGGGCACAGAGTATTACAAGTAGGAGCTTTTTGGCAATGATTACAAAGATCTAAGGAGTAGAGAATTAGTTATAGTAGTACAGGGCAAGGGGTTTGAGATAAGCCAAAGAGGAGAAGCGTATCAAGTTGGGAGGGGAAACAAGAAGACAGGCAGAGGGAGAATTAAGCACAAGGCATTACGTAGAGAGCAGATCAAGTGTGCAGCGGTGAGAGTAGGAGAGGTGCTAAGGAGGGGCTGAAGCAAGGGCATCGATTAGAGCAGATGAGGTAGCTACGGAGCTCCTTTTAAAGCGTAGGAGGGTGCTTGGCGGATCCAAAGGGAGGAGGGAGTTCCATAGCTGAGGAGTTTGGTGGGCGAAAGCACTGGTGCCTTTGGTGGTGTTACTTTTCAGGACACATTGAAGGGATTTTTCCAGCCGAGCGTAGGCCACAGCTAGACATCCGAGGAACAAGTAGCTCAGCTAAGGTTTTTGGAGTTTGAGACCGCATAATACTGTTGACAGTCGACCTAAGGGAGTAAAGTCTATCAGCATTTGGTGACAGCCAGTTTAGATCTGAGCAGAGGAGGCGGTGGTGTTTCTGCCAATGGGAGGCGGTGGCATAGTGACAGATATTATTATAGGTGACGTCCTATCTATGGAGACTGGATTTAGGTAAGGCAGCATAGGTCGCAACTCTATTCCGTATGTAAGGGTAGGTAGTAGACTACCACGAGCAATGGCAAGCCTCGCTACAGGGGTTAGTGAACATCTTGTCTGGTACGCTACACCTAATTTAGAGTTGACAGATTTACACTAGTTCTGGATGTGAAGATCAAAGTTTAGGGATTGGTCCAGTGTTACCCCTAGGTACTTAAACGAGGTCACTGAACCAATAGGGGAGCCATCCAGGCACAAGATCATGAAATTATCTGGGCAGATTGAGTTTAGAATTTGTCCCAGACAGCATGGATTGGGTTTTGGCCTCATTAAGGACTAGTTTTGTGATGTGAGAGCCAGGCTTGAGTGCGCTGAAAGTCAATGGAGAGCCGCCGATTGATGTCAGAGATGTTTTTCATGCTGGTGTACAGGACTATATCATCAGCATAGAGGAGGGAGGAGGTGGCAGGAAGATTGGAGATGATATTATTGATAACTATATAGCGTTATGGCTCCCCTACCCTCACTCCTCCTATCGCTTCCAAGTTGGTGAGCACCACATCAAGAATGGCAGCCTGCCTAGTGGGTTCCTTAACCACACGTACCAGCAAGCAGTACTACAATATATCAGCATGGCCTAGCTGCTGGAATGACCCAGTCAATATCTGGCAGGTTTAGTTTTCCTACCAACACCACCTCCTCCCCCTTTACCACTCTCTTTCTAGTTCTGCCTCTAGCTCCTTCTCTCCCCACCCCGTCCTGGAGGTCTACAGATCACCCCATCTATAGTTTCTTGCCTGAGGATGCCGTGAGCTGAACTCACAGAAATTCTGTTTTCCCACTACTGCCTCTATGTCTTCACTGACATACAGGGTTACACTTACTCCATTACCTTTTCCTCTGTCATGTCTAAACGCTGTATAGCCTAGACTGTCACGTCCCAATCACGGTTCTCTGTGACCCAAGTTTCTGTGATGGCTACTAGGTCCATTGCAGTGTCTGCCACCATTGCCCGGAGATCACACATTTTGTTTCCCAGACTCCTGGCATTAACGCAGGCCCCTTTCCATCTTTCTCCTGATCCCCTCTTGCTTTTTCCTAGTCCTTCTCCCTTACTCCTCCCTAGATTCCTTACTTTTTTATTTTTCATGCATAATGTAGGCTTTGTCAGCTCTCCCTCACTGGCCTCTTCCCCTAACCTAATCTGAACTTCAGCCTTACTGTTACCTACATTGCAGCTATTAATCCACTGCTCAGGAGGATGAGACCTCACTTCTCAGATGCTTCCCTAGCCTCTCACAACATACAACAATTCCAACCAAGCCATGGCAGACTGAGTGACCATTTACATGCATCTTACACAACACATCACTGCATCCTCTATGACCTACTGCAGGAACCTCTCTCGAAGATCTACTATTACGGTAAGTTCTTGCGTAACTGTTATAACTTACTTTAAGAGGGTTCCTGCAGTAGGTCATTCATTACACGGACTGAATTCCAAGCAGTCAAGAAGAGACAGTCGGAGACTGAGGTCTGAGAGGCAGAAGAGTCTGCAGAACAAGACCTCACTTAGGACAATAGGCCCTGAAGGACAGCCAGTCCATAGCCAGACCTGTGCCTAGAGGCAATGCCCAGACTGTAATGCTTGGTGAAAGTATGGATGGTACTCCATGTGGCCACAGCGCAAATGTCGAGAGGCGGACACATTGCTTAGAAAGGCAGTAGAGGCGGCCATGCCACGTGTCAGGTGCCCCTTTACTTCCCCAGAAGTAATTTCTCATATTTGTTATAAATGAAAGTGATGCAGTTAGCAAACCACTTGGAGAGGCATTGCTTGGAGACAGCTATGCCCTGACGTTTGGGCGCAAAGGAGACAAATAACTGATTGGACTTGCACACCCCCTTGGTCCGTGAGATATAGTAACACAAAATCCTATGCATATCAAGTGTGTACAAAAGGTGTTTCCCCCTGTTGGGAGTATTCAGGGTAACAGACCGGCAGTTGGATATCCTCATTTAATGTCACCTCGGATACCACCTTTTTAAGTAAGGAAGGGTTAGTCCTCAGAGCCATCATGTCTCTGTGAGAAATTAAATAAGGCTCCTTACAAACGAAGGCGTGAAGCTCAGAAATCCTTCGAGCTGAGGTAATGGCAACTAAAAATAGCGCTTTCCAAGACAAGTAGCGCATATCACAACTTGCTGCCGGCTCAAAAGGGGGAAAAGTAAGCTTCTCTAAAATAAAGTTAAAATCCCAGAGGGGGAAGCAGACTACGGACCGGAGGTTTCAAGTGGAGGATCCCCTTAAGGAATGTCTTGGAGACCTCCAACTGAGCAAGATTCTTGCCGTCCACTGGAAGGTGACAGACAGAGATTGCAGAAAGATGGACATTCAGTGAGGAATAGCTGAGGCCCAAATCAGATAGGTGCAAGAGGTACTCTAGGACCTGGTGTGCCGGGCAAGAAAAGGGATCAAAGTCCCTGGCAGTCGTCCAAATATTGAATATCTTCCATTTCATAGCATATGTCTTTCTGGTGGAGGGTTTTCTGGCTTCCACCAAAACTTGGGCTACTCGGGAGGAAACTCTGAAGCGTAACAATGCTACATCCAGAGGTGACATGCACGTTAGTGGAGATATCTGAGGCCTGATTGCGCCAGGTTGCCCTGCTCCGGAGTTAGAAGATCATGCAGGAGAGGCAGAGGTACTGAAGGTTCCAACACTAGCTGCGGCAGCAGAGGGAACCAGATCTGCAGAGGCCAGAGAGAAGCAATGAGAATCATGTGTGCTCCCTCCACTTGAAGCTTCAGCAGGACCTTCTGAAGAATTGGAAAGGGAGGGAAGGAATACAGAAACCTCCCTGCCCAACACCATGCCCGGGAACGAGCGAGCAAAAACTGGGTAGTTTTATGTTGGATGGGGAAGCAAAGAGGTCCAGTTCTGGTCAACCTCACCGGTCGAACAGACTTTCTGCTACCTCTTGCATCAGTTCCCACTTGTGAGCCTGCGCAGTGGTGCGACTGAGACTGTCCACCAGGATGTTGCGAATGCCCAGGACATGGACTGCTGTCAAGTACAGATCGTGCTGGACTGCCCAGTACCACACCCGCATTGCCTCCAGGCAAAGGGGGTACGATCAGGTGCCTTCCTGTTTATGTACCAAACTGCAGCCGTATTGTCGGTCTGGACAAAGAGCGTTCCCGGGCATAAGAGGTTCTGAAATGCCTGGTAAGCGTAGAGCACTGCTCTCATCTCCAGGCCTTTGATGTGCAGATGTACTTCCTGTGGCAACCACCTCCCCAGAGTTCAGTGGTCTCCTAGGTAGGCTCCCCAACCCTGACCTGAGGCGTCTGTCGTGAAGGTCATGGAGGGGGAAGGGGGAGAAATGGGGCCTACCCCGAGGAGTGGTTGGATAACGCCTGCCACCAAAGAAGATCCCTCTTCATGCCATTGGAGACCATGGCTCTGTGGTCCAGACGCTGATCCCACTGGACTCTTGAGTGTCCACCGGGTTACCCTCATGTGCAGCCTGGCCATCGGAATGGTGGGAATGGCAGATGCCATTACACCCAACAGCCGAAGAACAGAGCAAGCTGTTGTCCAAGAGTTACAGCAAAGGCTTATAGTTTCGGGGTATCTGCTGGGTCCTGAGGAAGGAAGGTCCTGCCCTGGACGGTGTCCAGCACCGCTCCAATGATTTGGAGGTGCTGGAAGGGCAAAAGGTTGGACTTGCTGTAAATTTACAGTGATGTCAAGACTGGAAAAAAGGTCCAGGGTGTAGGAGAGAGACTTCTACAGACTGCACTGGGACGGGGCTGACAAGTCAGTCGTCCAGGTACGGGAACACACAAATCCCCCTGCAGCATAATGCCGCCATCATCACCGCTAGGCACTTGGTAAAAACCCGTGGTGCCGAGGAAAGGCCAAAGGGGAGAGCCATGAATTGAAAATGGTTCCCCTGGAAAGTGAACCTGAGGTAGCGGTGATGGGCCAGGAGGATAGGGATGTGCAGGTAAGCATCCTGCATGTCCAGTGAACAAAGCCACTGATCCTTAAGGAGCAGGGGTAAGAGTTATCTGGAGAGTCAGCATGCGGAACCTCTTGTACTCGACAAAAAGATTCAGCACGTCGAGGTCCAGGATGGGACTCAGATCTCCTGTCTTTTTGAGCACCAGGAAGAAATGGCAGTAATACCCCCCTCCTTCTTGTGCTGGAGGAATGGGCTCTATGGCTGATTTGGACAGAAGAGCCAGAATTTCCTCCTTTACCAGAGAAGATGACTTGACGGGTAGTGGGACCTGCCCGGAGGATTGTCTGGAGCCTGTCTAGAAACTCTACTGGAGTGACCTCTTGCAACTATCTGCAATACTGAAGCATCTGTGGTGATCTCTTCCCACTCTTTGAGGCGAAGGGAGAAACTTCCCCCCCACCGGTTCCACCAAAGTTCTGGAGTAGGTGGAGGAGTCCCCCACCAGTCAGAAGGTGGAGGGCAGGGCCGCTTGATGACCTACAGTGGTTCTCTGGGATTTGGCTGGGGGGGGGGGTTGCTGCCCCAGAGCCAGTGGCATGAAGCTTACCCTGGCATCTGGCTAGGGGCTGCTTGTTCCATTTCCACTGTGGGCGACAAAAAGATTGCTTGGGTTTGAAACCAGAGTGATACATGGAGCGGACGTCTCGAAGGGACCTATCACTATCCTGTAGCTCGGTAATGATGTCCTTCACATCACTCTCAAACAGGACGGGCCCCCGGAAAGGAGCGTCCAGGAGAATGGATTGGATGTCAGGTGACAGGTCCGCCAAGCGAAGCCACACAAGCCTTAGAAACATAGACTTTGACGGCAGATAAGGACCGCGTGGCCCACCCAGTCTGCCCATTTCACAAGCCCACAAGCCTTCTAAGGCAAACGCCTGAGGCAGTGCAATGGGCCACCGAGTCTACTGAATCATGGGTGGCTCGTACTGCGTGGCAGCAGGGAGACTTGGTGAGCCTCACTTTGCGAAGGAGTCTGTCCCAGAGATCTTGACTGCCTAAAGTTGAGATTCCAGATCTGCCAGGGAAGATTTCTGGTAAGAAATCATGTGGGCCATGTAGTTCATTTATTTATTAGTTTTACCAGAAAGGCATACTGAGCAGACTATCGCTTGATTCCAGACATGTCCTGGGGGAAGGGGGTTGCATGGGAGACAGTTTATGACCATAAGGAGCAAATGGAGAAAGCATACACCTTGCAGCAATATTGGTCCAACTGCTTGGATTCCTTGTCTGGCAGAGAGGCACTTAGGTTTGGCCGATCTGTCATGGCCTGCAGTGATCACTATGGAGTCTACCTTGGGCTGCATAGTGAGATGAGAAACCCCTTCCGGGGGATAATAGGTCCTGAAGGCCTTCTTGGAGACCACAGGGATGGAAGATGGCTGCTGCCAGATGATGGACATCAAATCCTCATGCGGCCCTGTCCAAGGAGGAATGGGCAAGGGGTCCGCGTCAGAAATATCCAAATGCTCAGCGAGCCTCTTTCTTTTTGGATCCAGGTCTTGGGTAGCCCAGCCACAAGCGGCCTGGATAGACTGGAGTAGCTCAGCAAATGAAGGGTCCTCCGAGGGAGATTTGGAGGATTCTTTCGGCTGGGACTCGACAGGGGAATGGGAGCCCGAATTAGCTGAAGAGTCAGAATCCACATCTAAATCCGAAGATACTGGCCTGCTGGGTGAAGAGACCTTATAAGAACGCCTCCTCCACAGGTCTGTCGCCAGGTAAAGCCCTTGGGGGGCATCTGGCAGACTCCCTATCTGATGACCGGGGGTCGGCAGGGAATAGGCTCCTGGGAACCGCCCTAGGGACTGGAGTAGAAACCATTGCCGGCTCCGGGTGAGCAAGCTCCTGAAGGAGTTGGGATCTGGCATCCTTCCACCAAGAAGGAATGGTCCCAAGAGGGTCAGCCTGTGACCTATCCAGAGCCTGGGGCTGCGGAGGTGGAGGCTGGAACCCTAGGTACCCCGAATGAGGGTATGAGTGGTAGCCAGGGAGTGGATAGTCAAAGGAGTAGCCTTGTGGGTTGTACTCGTGGAAAAACTGACCTTGCAGCGTGTACCCGGGCACATACGCAGGCACTGGGTAACCCGTCAACGGATACCCCAATGCCGGGTAATAAGGGTAATGCGGGCAGAGGGTAGCCAGGAACCATGCCAGCAGGAGAGGCAGACAGTCCTGAAGGAGGCAGAGCAGAGGGACTGCTAGGCGCAGATGGGTCCAACAGCAGGCCTTGAGGAGACGGGATCCCAGAAGGGCCTAGCAGAGGCTCAAGCACTGGAGCATGGGGAATAGGCAGGGCGCCCAAAGAGCCATCAGACGGCAGGTGGTTGACCAGTGCCTCAGCCATCACCGAGTCAGGAAGGGTGTCGACCGGTGGGGAGCGCCAAGGAATGGGGTCCCCAATGGTATCCGATGTAAGGGGATCAGGAGTCTGAGGCACCAAGGAGCCTGATGTCTGGTCCGCAATGAGTGAGGTGTCAGAGAGGTGACTCCCATCGCCCAGCAATCAACAACCCCAACGTCAGGGAAGAAATCCCCAATGAAACACTTGCCTCCTGGAGAGAATCGAAGGAGAGCGAGGGGTCGGGCTGAGTCACAGGAAGAGAAGTGTCCCTGGAGGGAGAACCCTCGGGGGAAGAAGGCGGGTCTGGCAGCTGGCTCTGATCACCACCAGGGAAGTCGTAAAAATCCAACGGGACAGCCTTGGCCGAGCGGTCGTCAGGCGAGCCGGCGACAAACTGATCGACGTGACCCAGTGGGGGAACGGCAGACGACCTGGAACCCAGCTTATCGACCGGGGCCAAGCACTCTTCGGATGAACCGGAGGGTGACTCATCAGCCGGAGAACTGACCACAGGTCCAGAAACGGTACCCTCCTGAGAGGAATGCCCCATCCATCCTCTGACCATGGGCAAGGGGGCAGGAGTGGTGACCGATCCGATGCACTGCTTTGGAGATCCAGATTGGCTGCTCAAGATCATCCAAACGCTGGTCCCATTGTACCTCGAGGTTCCACTGGAGAACCCTCATGTGTAGACGAGCCAAGGGTATTGTCACAATGGCGGCTGCCATATGGCCTAGCAGTTGTAGGACCATTCTGGCTGGAGTCTGGTTTGTGGAAATGACCCTCAGAGCCAGCGCTTAGTTGATCTGCCCTGTCTGAGGGGAGAAAGGCTCTCCCTTGGACAGTGTCCAAGACGGCCCCTATGTATTGTATTCTCTGACTGGGCCAGGGGGATGACTTGGGAAGATTCAAGGTAACCCCCAGGTCTTGTAACAGCTGGAAGGTGCATTCCAGTGTGTGACACAGCTGTTCCCTTGATGGGAGCTGTCAGGAGCGAGCCATCGAGGTAGGGGTAGATATAATGCCCCTGCCTCCTGAGAGCTGCTGCCACCACTGCCAGGCACCTGGTGAACACCCGAGGTGCTGAGGAAAGACCACATAGCAGCTCTAGGAACTGGTAGTGCTCCCTCTGGAAGATAAAGCAAAGGTATTTTCTGTGAGACAGAAGGATTTTGATGTGCATATATGTGTCCTGCATGTCCAAGAAGCAGAGCCAGTCCCCTTGGCGAAGCATGGGCAGCAATGCTGGCAGTATCACCATCCTGAACCTTTTGTATTCAATGAAATTGCTTCAGCTGACTGAGATCCGGTCTAGGACGAAGGTCCTCAGCCTTCTTTGGGACTAGGAAAAAGTGGGAGTAATATCCCCTTCCTCTTTGTCTTGGTGGCACTGCCTGGATCACCTTCTTGCTCAGGAGGGCTTGGATTTCTGCCCGAATGAGGCCTGCGTGGGATGGGGCTCAATGGATGGGGATTGGTGGGTTGTCTGGAGGAATTTCAGTGAACTCCAGTACGCAATGCCTTTCTATAATCTGGAGAACCCATTGATCTGCAGTGATACCGGACAAACCTCTGAGGAAAAGGGAGAATCGCCCTCCTACTGCCTCTCCCTGTAGCTCCGCCTGGGGGGCAGGGAGTCATGCAGAGGTTGCTGGAGTGGGCAAGAGAATTCTGGCATTTCTGGCATTCCTAGGTCCCTGTGTCTCTGAAGGCAGGGCATGGGTGCTTTTTGTCTTGTAACCCCCTCTTTGCTGTTGTAGTCTACCCTGCTGACCCTGATGACTGCGAAAGGATGACGCCTGGATGGGGCTGGCTTGGACCTATACATTTTGTGAACCTCAGAAACAGCTTTTCCTGAGTCCAGCAAGCCAGTGATCATCTTTTCAGCTTCCTGGCTGAAAAGAACTGGTCCTTGGAAAGGGGCTTCCAGGATGGTGTCCTGCAAATCCTGGCAAAAGCCCGAGACCCTCAACCAGAAGTAGCACCAAAGGCATATCCCTATGGCAGCTGCTCTAGCAGCAGTGTCAGCAGAGTCATATGAGCACCTGAGGACACGCTTACCAATGTCAGCACCAGACTGGAGAACTGCTAAGAGCTCTTTCTTATTAGCAGAGTCAGGTTGTGACCAAGCTAGGTCCATGGCCTTATTCCAAAGAGATTTCCAATACATCACCATGTGAGCAAGAAAATTTAATGACCAGACTGTACAAGTGGCCGAAGAGTACACCTTCCGGCCAAGATGGTCCAGCTTCTTGGACTCCTCATCTGGTGGTTGGGAGCTCAAATGCTTTGGCTCTTGAGTCCTCCTACAAGCGGCCATAAGGATCATCGAATCTGCTTTGGGTTGCTCACTCAAATGTGGTTCCCTCCTAGGGGTCCTAGATAAGCGGTCAGCTTTCTTAGGAACCGCCAAGGTCGTGGAAGGGTATTTCCAGGCTACTTTCATAACCCTGAAAGGGCTCCACAAATGGTGGGATGACTGAAGGTTTTGGGTCGGTGGCCCCTAACAATTTCGCTAGGCGGTGTCTCTCAGGGGTCTAACTCTTCCATCTCCCATTGGTTAAGGAACTAAAAGTGTCTCATCACATCTAGGAAGAAGAGGTCATCCGGAGGAGACCTTGGGGAATCCCTCTGTGGGTCTAGGGATGGAAGAGACAAATCATCTGCTGACGAATCATTGGAGAAGGATCTGGATGGATGGAGACTGTGCCACCGTCGTTCTGGAGATCCTAGTTCATCGTCCCCTGGAGTTGGGTGAGCTGGCATCCGGGGTGGCAAAGACGGTCTGCATGGAAGAGTCAGCTGCCTAGGTGGAGCCAAGGTAGGGGTTCCCGCAGGGGTGGGATTCGGCTCCGGCGGTCTAGGCAAAAGATCCCTCTTGATGGCATTCCACCAGCTGCTGAAAAGAGCCCCGACCTCAGCCAAAGGGGCCACAGGGCCTGGCTAGGGTTCTGGCTTCCAGTTAGGGGGTCCAGAGAGCCTGGCGTCAGATCCTGCGGTTTGGACCCCATGGCATCAGGTCCGATGGTACCTGTGTATTGGACGTCTGTTCTGGTGGGACACTATCCCCTGGTGTCCTGGCATCTGGTCTTCAGGCTCCTGAGGGAGAGGTGGAGGCGGAGGGAGTGACGCCTGGTCCATGGAGGCAAGCGTCAGGTCCCCAGACGTCGAGTCTGTAGTCTGACCCTTGTCAGAGCCCTGTGAATCAGACGCTGGCTTTGGGGGGGTGGCAACTGGTCCAACGCCGTAGTGGAGTCAGAGGGCGTTAAGGCCTGACGTCGGTCCGGAACTCCGGTCAACGACGGTTAGGAAGGCAAGCATGGTTTCTTATGGCGCTTGTGTTCCTGACGTCTCTTGGCGTTGGACTCTGTCATCCAGTCTGATGACCGGGAGACCATGGCTTTGCAGACAGAAGGCTCCGACCTGCCGCCCGACAAAGAGTGGGCCGATCCTGCTGGCTGAGACCCTAGCGCAAGCTTGTGGGACCAGATAGCCAGTAACATGGGGGCTTGGGAATGCTGTAGCCCTGAAGACTCCCCGCCGTACATCTGGGTGGAGGTGCGTGGCTTCCTCAATGGTAACCCTGGAGGAGACAGGGAAACTGGAGGGGCTAAATCTGACCTCGCGACAGAGGCAGAACATTAGGAAGCCTTGTGTGGAGAACTGGGACAGGATTGTGACCAGGACCTGTTCTTGTCCCGATCATGGTGCTTCCTGCTCAGTTTCTTCTCTCTTCGGGAGGAATCCCTGGTGGAGGAGGAAGACGAGCTGTGCCCCGAGTGGGTCTTCTGCATGGCGGCCACTTGTTGTTCAAGAAGATATGCTTTCAAAGTCTTCGGGCAGCAGATGTGAGTCCTCCTATTGAAGCTTAGGCAATACAGGCAGTCGTCCGGCTTATGGTTGGGGCCTAAGCAAAGTAAGCAGGCTGAATGGCCATCTTTTGCTGGGATCTGCCTGCCACATGCGTACTTCAATTTCCGACGCTCTGTAGTAGAAGATGGCTGAGTAAACATACACGACGAATTCGGTATTTTGACGAAGAAAAAAAAAAACGACTGCTTGAAGCACGAAAATGGCAGTAAACTGGAAGCAAGAGGCATCTGTGAAGGCTATATGCACAGATGGGAAAAAAAATGAAGTGGTGCCGGGGGACCACCCCTTTATATCTTTTATTTATTTATTTATGTGTAATATCGGAAAAACCTTTGAGCGTGAGCTCTTTTACAAAGGTTCTACGTCAGGGTGGACAATAAGACAAAACACAAATACAGTGGTTACAAGGTTCAACTCATTAGGCATTAAAGAGCAGTTACATGAGAATTCGACAAATAGAAAAAAAACAAGGTGGTTGTAAGAGGATACAGCTATATCTAATTTGTTACCCTGGGTAGCTCAACCCTGCAGACCACCAAAATCCATTGATACACTATGGCTGAGAAAGTGGGTGTGGGGGGTTTAGAGGGGCAATACCAAGAGCGTTAAAGAGGATTAATAGCTTACTTGGGCCCCTGGCTAGGCTGGGATGGGGGCAGGGTTTTCTAGGTTTCCATGCTAGGTGCTACCTTGGGTGTAGGCTTGTCTTTCAAGTAGGGCCTGAGAAGCAGGTGCATTTTGAGCTAGACATTAGGTGCTGTTCGAGGCTTGTTTTGAACTGGGGCAGGCTGTTTGTTTGTAGTTTCAGCGGGAGTTCATTTAACCAGAGGGAGGCTTAGTAGGAGAAAGTACACTGCCCAAGTGAGGTTCGCCGGAATGAGATGGACAGTGCTCCATTCTTCCTCCCTCTGGTGATGTGGGATGAGAGAGAAGCCTCGAGCAAGTTTCCTACGCAGGGTGGGCTTTTTCCAAGGAGTGTCTTCTTTCCCAGGAGACAAGTTTGGTATTTGATCCTGTCTTTTAGGTTAAGCCAGTTTGTGCGCTCATACAGGGTGCAAGTATGAGTGTATCGATCTGCGCACAGAGTCAGGCGGCATGCCTTATTTAGTGCAATTTGGACCCCTGTTGAGTGTTGTGTCAGTGTGGCAGCTCCATAGACCACTAGCCCGTAGTCTATCGTGCAGAGTATGGCGCTGGAGACTGAGATTCGGAGTGCTTCCGGGGTGAGGGATTTCTTATGCCTATAGAGAACCCCGATCTTTGTATTTACCGCTCTGACAAGGGAGTCTATATGGTTCGTATAAGTGAGGGAATTCTCAATGGTGACCCCTAGGTATTTGAACAAGTGTACCTGGCTCAATCTGCTCACCAGCGTTATTGGTGATTTCGAGGGGAGTGTGCCTGCGTTTATTGTAGGAGCTGGATTGTAGCATGGCCTTGGTTTTCTTGTAGTTCAGTAGCAGCTTTTGTCTACAGAACCAGTCCTAGAGTTTGCTGAAAGAGGTCTGTAGTTCCGTTTGTAGGACAACCTGGGAGGTGCTGCTGCTCAGCAGCACGGCATCATCTGCATACAGGATAAGTTTGGTGTCACAGGCCGTGGGTAATTCGTTAACAAAGAGGCTGAAAAGCAAGGGCCCTAGAATTGATCCTTGAGGGACTCCTAGGAGTACATCTCTGGAGCTGGACAACATCTGCCCGATTTTGACTCGCTGACTCCTGTGTGATAGGTAGTCAATGAACCAATTCAGGGCGTTTGGAGCCACACCCAGTCTTTGGAGCTGGAGTACTAGTAGAGGGTGGTTGACACTGTCGAAGGCTTTGGTGAGGTCAATGAAGATGGACCCCACCAATTTGCCTTCATCCAGCGCCTTGTGCGCATGGTCAAGAGTATTCCAGCAGTGCCGTGGTGGTACTGTGTTTTTGCCTGAAACCATGTTGGTTTGGGCAAAGCAGATTGTACTTATTGAGGCATTCTGTGAGTTGATTTGCCACGATTTTTTCCAGAGCTTTGGATAGCGGGGAGAGGATAGATATTGGCCTGTAGTTTGATATCACTGGTGACGTCAGGGGTGGGGCCAATGTCAGGGGGTGGTCATTCCCCCACCTTGGGCTGCTAGCTAGAATTTTTCTGTGGGGTCCTAGTGCCTGGCGACATATTCCTAATGGTTATTACTTGCTGCAAGAGCTCTATCTCGAAAAGAGATCTAATAATTTCATATCTTCATCTATTTTAAATGTTGTAATTATTTTTTCATCACTATGGGTAATCAACTTACTAACTGCTAAGGATGTCACTGAAAATGAGCCTCGGCTCAAGTAAGAGAAATTCCTTCATACTTACCATAATTTTCCTTTTCTGTTAGCGCCAACAGTGTCATTGGGAAGGCAGTCAATACATATGAGTAATGTGCTCCCCGACTTGGGTAGTCATACAGCTCAAAGCTGTAACCTCAGCACAGAACACTAGGTACATGAACATTCCGAATACACAGGTTACTCACCTGTAACAGTAGTTCTATAAGTAGTATATGATGTTCATCCACACTGTCTGGCAGATGCCTTTCCCTTTAATTCCTGCCGGAAAGTCTTCAAACTGGCTCCTCCCACCCACCTGGGTGGTAAAACCCTTGGCTCCGCCACAGACGCCAGGTCTTAGCCCGCTGGAAGCAAGGTTATGTGCCTGAGCCTGGGGAGGTCGGGTGGATGTGTGTGGATGATCATATACCACTCC
This sequence comes from Neoceratodus forsteri, assembly GCA_016271365.2. Lineage (NCBI taxonomy): Eukaryota > Metazoa > Chordata > Ceratodontiformes > Ceratodontidae > Neoceratodus > Neoceratodus forsteri. Next base: position 268,160,662 of record CM028131.1, on the reverse strand, counting down.
TAGAAAGTACAGTTACGTAAAATCTTACCCTAACAGTAGATCTTCGAGGAATGTCTCTTGCAGTAGGTAATTACTTCTGGGAGCTTCCAGCAAAGGGCAGTGTGACACGGCAGCTTTTCTAGCAGTTTTGTACCAGGGACCGCCCACATATGACATCATCTTCCTGCTTCCTATATACAAGTGTGGGGTCCGATCCTCAGTCTCTACCGGATTCAGCTCGCAAAGCAAGAACCGAGGGAAGTTGAGGTACCAAGGAGTTCCAACCCTAAGTCACTGGAACAGAATTTGCTCTCTTAGAGGAGGAGGGGGTCAGAGCGTGGGACCGTACCTACTGCAAGAGACAATCCTCGAAGATCTACTGTTACGGTAAGATTTTACTAATTGTACTATCTTCCACAGAATGGTCTCTTGCAATAGGTATTTACTTCTGGGAGAATCCCCAGCAGTTATGTTGATATGGGAGGACAATTATGATAGAAGACCTTGTAGGACTGCATGGCCGAAGGCTGCCCTATGTTCGTGAGGCAATATCCAGACTATAATGCACCTTGTGAAGGTATGGATTGTGGACCAGGTAGCTGCATTGCAGATATCTGAAATGGAGGCTCCTTTAAAGTAAGCCGCAGTAGTAGCCATAGCTCTAGTGGAATTGGCTTGGACAGGTCCAGGTAAATTCTTGTTGTACTCTTTGTAACAAAAGGTAATACAATTAGCCAACAATGAAGAAAGGGTTAATTTAGCAACAGGAAGCCCTTCTCTGCCTGAGACAAAGGTGACGAATAATAGAGAAGTTTTCCTAATCAACTGGGTACGATTAGTGTAATAGCTTAGTATATGATGGACATCTAAGGTATGTAACAGATGTTCACCGTGATTGGGAGTGTTCAGAGTAGTAGACCGGAAGCTCCAAGAACTGATTTAGAGTATGTTTGGAGACTACTTTAGGAAGGAAGGATGGGTTGGTTTGAAGGACTGCATGTCCTTGTGGAAAATTAAGTAGGGTTCCCTGCACGAGGGCATGAAGCTCGGAAATATGGCGAGTTGAACTGATGGCCACTACAAACAACATTTTCCATGAAAGGAAACGGAGGTCACAGGTGGCTGCTGGTTCGAAAGGTTCAAGGGTAAATTTTTCTATAATGAAACTGGGATCCCAGGTAGGAATGGGTCTTCTGATAGGAGGCTTAATATGCATCATTCCTCTCAAAAACATCTTGGCTAAATGATGCTGATACAGTAGTTCACCATCTAAAAGTTCATGAAATGCCGAGATGGCAGACAGGTGGACTTTGATGGACGAGTAACAACTCATTATACCCTGGGTGGCCATTTTGTCAGGTAAACAATGGATAGTTCGGACTTCTGAAGAAGCTATTGGAGGTAATGAGTTAAACCCAACTCTGATAATGAGGCCAGGTAGTCTAAAACTTTTGTCAGTGAACAAGAGTAAGGGTCCAGTGAGCGAGAGGCAGACCATATGGAAAAGCGTTTCCATTTGGAATTATGTGTTTCTCTGGTTGCAGGTTTACGAGAAGCCAGGAGAATGTTGGCAACAGGAGAGGACACTTGGAGTCTATTTATGAATGCGTCCTCAGGAGCCAAGCGTGAAGATGAAGGGGTCTTCAGGCTGGGGTGCAGGAGGGATCCGTGACACTGAGTCAGGAGGACCAGACTCACTGGCAACTGAATGGGTTACCTTAGTGACAGTTGTTGGAGTAGCGGGTACCACAGTTGACGAGGCCACATTGGTGCTATAAGAATCATGGTGACTGGCTCCATTTGTAGTTTCAATAGCGTCCATTGAAAGAGAGGGACGGGGGAAGGCATGTATGTAGAGTCCTGTCCAAGGCTGGGACAGGGCATCTATAGATCGTCCCTTGTTGCGCGGGATAATGGAGAAGTAACTGGGGAGCCGGTGATTGACTGGGGTGGCAAACAGATCCAGCTGTGGAGTTCCCCATAGGTCAAAGATTTCTTGGAGCACTTCTATGTGAAGTGTCCATTTGTGAGCGGATGAGTGGCGACTTAGCCGGTCTGCTAACTGATTGCATCATCCCGGAAGGTGGACGTCGTTAGCGCTAATTGCCTTCTGATGGCTTCCTGCCAGACTGCAAGGGTCTCCATGCAGAGAGTGCGCAATTTCGTACCCCCTTGCTTGTTGAGTTAAAACACCACTGCAGTGTCGTCTGACTGAATCAGCAACGGTCCTAGCTTGAGGAAGGGCTGGAATGCCTGAAGGGCTAGATGGACCGCTTTCACCTCGAGAAGACTGATATGAGAGTGATGGGAAGACGCAGACCACTGGCCTTGAGTCTGATAAGGACCCAAGTGCGTGCCCCATCCATCCAGGGAAGCATCCGTGGTTAACGTCTGCATGGGATGGAGGTAGCAGAAAGGTATTCCATGACTCAAACTGATTTTGATTGTCCACCATATCAGTGATGACTTCAGAGAAGGAGTGAACCTGATTTTGCCGTCAAACTGTCCAGTTCTTTGAGACCAATGATTCTGGAGGATCCACTGGATAGGTCTCATGTGAAGGCGGACAAATGCCACCGTTGAGATGGCAGTGGACGTGTGACCCAGAAGACTCAGCATTTGTCTGTCCGTGAGTATTTTCTGAGTCTGTATTCGCAAAGCCAGAGATACGAGTGTCCTGACAAGTGGGTGGAAGGTCAGCTCCGGCTGACACTTCGTCTAGAACAGCTCCAATGTATTGGAGAGACTGTCGGTTTTGGACTGGACTTCGGCCAGCTGACTGTTATCCCATGATCGCTGAACATGCTCAGAGTAGCGGCTAGGGAGGCAAGCAGAACTTCTCTGGAGTCTGCTTTGATTAGCTAATCGTCTAAGTATTTTTTTTATTTTATTTTAGTTGTTTAACCAGGTATAGCACACTAAGCTGAAAGCTTTTTTACAGGAGCGACCTGGGAGCACAAGGAGGTTAAGTGACTTGCTCAGGGTCACACAGTATGCAAGTGGAAGCTTTGGGATTCAAACCCAGGTCAGGTCTGCTGGATGTCACCAGATTTGCATCTCAGAGCCTTAGACCACTGCGGTGTATACTGCCTCCAAAGGTATGGAAAGACGAAGTGCCCTTTCTTCCGTGAGGCTGCTGCCACCACTGCTAGGCATTTGATGAACACTCTTGAGGCTGATGAGAGGCCAAAAGGGAGTGCCCAAAATTGATAGTTTTGACCCAAAAGGTGGAAGCTCAGAAATTTGTGAAGGGGTGATCCAGGGGAGCATGATATAAGCAATCTGCTTTTCAGGGGACAGCTGTTAATAGCTGATGGCTGATGCCAGGCAGCGAGCATGGCATTCTGGTAAGTGGGAATCAGTGGGGGATCACTATGGTCGGCTCCTCTGGCAGCTCAAGATATTCTGCCATATCCTTACATTGTTTGTCATGTTCTGTGGTAGAGAATCCCATGACCTTTTGTATTCGAACCATCATCTCACTAAAGGTCGGGTCATCTGGAGGAGAGGTGGTAACTGGCATAGGCAGGTCCTCATCCAGGGAAGAGATTTCCAAGTAGGGGGACTCCGGGTTTGGGAAATCCAAATTTTGGAACTCTTCTTCATCAATATCACCATGGGGATCCACCGGTAGTTCAGGTTCATGTGACAAATAGTCTTCCATATTAGGAGGCAGAGACCAGGGTGTTAGTGTAGCCCTGTCACCGTGGAATCGTTTAGGTGGAGGAGAGTGAGACCGGAAAGGATCCTCTAGCTGTCCTGGTTCGGAGGGCTGGCAGTAACGCACGGCATGCAAGACGTGCTTTACTACCTTGGTGATATCCTGTTCTTGGGAAGAAGAGGGGGTAAGTAGTGGGGTAGAGTGAGAGATAATGAGGGTGATGGGATGAGCACTGTAAGCAGGTCTTGCCCCTGGAAAGTATGAACCAGGGTCACGGTCTCTATCCACTTGCCCCCTATAAGATGCCACCTGTGAGGGTGGAGGGGCATTCTGTAAGGCAAATGCCACTGGTTTGCCTTGTGGAACACAGGATCTCATCAATGAGCCCGTAGAATTACGTTCACTGAATATGTCAGATTCCGTCGACGGGACGGGAGCCCCCGTTGACGGAGCAGCTGTGTATTTAAGACGCTAGATAGCGTCGATGAGAGGGTACAAGCCCCCGACAATGGAGCAGACAAAGCCTGCACAGCATTTAAAGCGCTGGAAAGCACAGTCAACGAGAGGGTATGAGCCCCTGTCGACGAGTAAGCTGGAGGAAGACGCTCCGTTGGTGGAGGGGCCACAGAAACAGTGGCCGTCGACAGGCGACATGGCAGGAAGTGAGAGGAGGGTTTTTCCCACTCTTTCCTCTGCCAAGAACGAGAACCAGAGCTGGGGGAGCCCTTCATATGAGCCCCTTGGTTCTCTAAGAGACATTTTCTGCTCCATTAAGATATGCTGAATTTCAAGCAACCGTCATCAACGGGTTGCTCTGTTAAACTCCCGATAGCAGCTGCAGGTGTCGTGTGTGGGTCCCAGACACCTTACACAAGCTGTGTGGTTGTCAAAGCAGTACATCTTCCTACCGCAATGGCAGGAACGAAATAGAGCTTTTTTGGCTGAAGAATCTTTAGACATTCATTTTTGGAATCCAATTTTTGTCAATGACTGCAACACAGAAGTTAAATTAGCTGCTGTGCAAGCTGAAGATGGCATGAAAATGAAATAAGGATTCCAGGGACCGCCCACACTTACAGACTATGTAGGAAGTTGATGTCATGTGTTGGCGATCCCTAGTACAAGGCTGCTAGAAGAGCTGCCGTGTCACAGCGCCCTCTCCTGAAAATTTCCATAAGTAATTACCTACTGCAAGAAACCATTCCATAGAAGATAGTACAGTTACGTAAGAACTTACCGTAACAGTAGATCTTCGAGAGAGGCTCTTGCAGTAGGTAATTACATATAGAACTGACGCCGGCCGGCGGCAGGACCCCACGGAAAAATTTCTAGCTAGCAGTCCCTGGCGAGGGACCGCCCCCACGTCAGGTGACCGGCGTCAGACAACGTCTGTATAAAGGGGTGGTCCCGGACGCCCACCTTCCAGTTCTTTCCCGCCACAGGATCAGAAGGCCCGGACGAGAGAGAAGCAGATATTTTCCTCAATGGAAAAGGAGCTGAAAAAGCCTAGGGGGATGGAGGACGGATATGCCGCAAGAGCCTCTCTCGAAGATCTACTGTTACGGCACGCTTCACGTAACTGTACTATCTTACTCGAGAGGGCTCTTGCAGTAGGTAATTACATATAGGACAGAATCCTAAGCAGTCTGGAACAAATGAAAGGCACCGGGAGGAGGAGGAACTACTCCAAGTAGTAGCAAAAAAGCTTGCAGGCCTCAAGACAGGAGGCCTTGCAAGACCGTTAACCCGAAGCCTGCTCTGCGGCGAGAGGCAATGTCCAAACTGTAATGTTTAGTGAAGGTATGGACAGAAGTCCAAGTGGCGGCAGCACAGATGTCTGCCGTAGACACGTTCTTGAAACAAGCTACAGAGGCTGCTACTCCACGAGTGAGTGACCTCTGACTTGACCCGGGAGGGTCTTGTTGTACTTGTCATAACAGAAAGTGATGCAATGGGCCAACCATTTTGATAGGCACTGCTTAGAAACAACACTGCCTTCTCTTTTGTGAGCAAAAGAGACGAACAACTGATCAGTCTTTCTGAGATCTTTCGTCCTATCGGTGTAGTATCTCAGAATCCTGTGAACATCCATGGTGTGGAGCAAGTATTCTCCTTGGTTGGAGTACTGCGTGAAAAAGGCAGGTAATTCAATAGACTGATTTAAGGCAGATTTAGCCACCACCTTCGGGAGAAACTTAGGATTCGTGCGAAGAGCAACTCGTTCTTTGTGAAAAATCAGATATGGGATTTTGCACATCAGGGCCTGAAGCTCGGAAATTCTGCGAGCAGAAGTAACGGCCACCAAGAAGAGCATCTTCCACGATAAAAACTTCAAGTCTGCGGAAGCCGCAGGGTCAAAGGCAGGAAGAGTAAGTTTCTCGAGGACAAAGTTTAAGTCTCAAGGGGGAGCTGGAGTCCGGACAGGGGGCCTGAGATGAAGGACCCCTCTGAGAAAAGTTTTGGATACCTCCAGTTGGGCAAATGCCTTATCAGTGAAAGGGACATGGTAGGCTGAAATAGCCGCCATATGGACTTTCAAAGAGGATTGACTGAGACCCAGGTCGAAAAGATGCCGCATGTAACCAAGCAGAATGGCCACAGGGCAGGAGAAAGGCTCCACATTCCTGGAGGCAGCCCAAATGGAAAATCTTTTCCATTTCATAGCGTAGGTGGACCTAGTGGAGGGCTTTCTAGCCTCCACCAGAATCTCGGCCACCTTAGGAGAGACGCCAAAACGAGATTGGGCTAGGTCTGCAGGAGCCATGCATGAAGTTGAAGAGACTTGAGTCCCGGATGGACCAGGGTCCCCTGATCCTGGGTCAGCAATCCTGGAGATAAAGGAAGAGGAAGAGGAAGAGGAGGAGGAGGAACCTCTGAGTATTGTTGTAGAAAAGAGAACCAGATTTGCCTGGGCCAGAAAGGAGCAATCAGAATCATTCTCGCTCCTTCCAAAGCCAGTTTCTGCAGCACATGAGGGACCAGAGGAATTGGGGGAAAAGCATAGATGAATCTGTCCTTCCAACTTAGAGACAGAGAGTCTCTCCAGAAAGCGTCTCGCTCTGGAGCGAGCAAGCAAAAGACTGGAAGCTTTGCGTTTTGGGAGGAGGCGAACAGATCTATCTGAGGAGTCCCCCAAACCTGGAAGATGCTTCTTAGAACTTTTTCGTCCAGTTCCCACTCGTGTGGTAGAGCCGACGAGCGACTTAGCCTGTCTGCCAGGACATTGTCGACTCCCGGAACATGGATCGCCATGAGGTGAAGGTTGTGAAGAGTTGCCCATTCCCAAACCCTCATCGCTTCCCTGCACAGCGGGTAGGACAGAGTCGCTCCCTGCTTGTTGATGTACCACACCACGCACATGTCAGTTTGGACAGCATGGTGGCCAGGAAGGATGTATTGGTGAAGGGCCTGGAGCGCATACAGCACTGCTCGAAGCTCGAGCACGTTGATGTGGAGAACTAACTCCAATTTTGACCATAGGTCCTGGGTTCGGTGAGGACCCAGATGGGCCCCCCAACCTTCGCCTGAAGCGTCCGTGGTCAGAGTCTGACTGGGGGGAGGATGAAAAAAGGGGGCCCCCCCGGAATAGGTTCTCTCGAACCATCCACCATTGCAAGTCTCTTACCATCGGCGAGGAGATCAGAACCAGTTGATCTAGGTAGTCTACTCGTTGATCCCACTGAGAGCGGAGGGTCCACTGAGAGATTCTCATGTGGAGGCGCGCGCACAGAACCGTTGGGATGGCCGCCGCCATAAGCCCCAGTAGACGGAGCACCGACCTCGCCGGAACCCTCCTGTATTCCGACAGAAGAGAAATCTGGGACTGGAGGGAGGCCCCCCTGTCCGGAGGCAGGAAGGCCCTGCACATAGTCGTATTGAGGATTGCCCCGATGAACTGGAGTCTCTGAGAAGGATCCAGGTGAGACTTGGAATGGTTGATGGTGATACCCAGGCCAGAGAAAACCTGCTGGGTGAGGGAGACGAATGCAGGAGTTCCTCCCTGGACGGGGCCGCCAGGAGCCAGTCGTCCAGGTAGGGAAAAACCTGAACTCCCAAAGTATGTAGGTGGGCCGCTACCACCGCCAGGCATTTGGTAAAGACTCGGGGAGCCGAGGAAAGACCAAAAGGGAGCACCTGGAATTGGTAGTGGTCCCCCTGAAATGCAAACCTGAGGTACTTTCGGTGCGAAGGGCATAGAGGATGTGCAGGTACACATCCTGCATATCCAGTGCACAAAGCCATTGGCCCGGCCGAAGCAGGGGCAAAAGGGTTTGAAGGAGAGCATCCTGAACTTCTTTTATTCCACATATAGCTTCAGGAGCTGAGATCGAGAATGGGTCTGAGATCTCTCTGCCTCTTTGGTACAAGGAAGAAATGGGAATAGTAACCCGGTCCCGTGGAGGTGAGGGGGAACGGGTTTCAGCTCGCTTCATGAGGAGAGCAGAGATTTCTTCCTGACCAAAGGAAGATGGTCCCTTGAATAAGAGGAGTTCAGAGGGGGGGTGGCGTGGAGGTTTCTGCAGAAACTCTATGGAGTGCCCCTCTGCTATGATCTGAAGCACCCATGAATCCGATGTTATCCTCTCCCAACCCGGAAGGTGGAAGGAGAATCTCCCTCCTACCGGTTCCTCTGGGGTGTCCGGAGGTGGTGGGAGAGGGAAGGAGTCAGGTGTTGTGAGGCAGCGCCGCAGCTGGGGCACCCGTTGCTTTTTTGGGCGCCGGGGACCTGGCAGCTGTGGGGGCCCCGACATTTAGTGGCCCGCCTTCCCTGAGGTTTCGCTTGAGGCCGGCTGCGTCTGCAAAAGGGACAGGGCTGTGGGGGATGGGGACGGTACATTGAATCAACAGATTCAAGGGCCGTCCCCTTTTCCTGCAAGTCAGTGATGATGTCCTTGACATCACCGCCGAAAAGCACAGAACCCCTGAAAGGTGCTTCTAGAATTGCTGATTGCACCTCTGGGACCAGACCTGACACACGGAGCCATGCATGACACCGAAGACTTGCGGCAAACGCAGAGCTCCGTCCTGCGGTGTCCACTGCATCGTAGGTCGTCCCCAGAATATGACGACTGGCCGAACGAGCAGAACGGACCAGGTCGGCTAACTCCTGCTTGACTTGGGAGTCAGGCAAGGAGTCAATCTTAGATTCCGCCTGGGTAAGGACAGCCTTCTGGTAATCCCCCACATGTGCTACATAATTTAGGGCCCTAATCCCCAGTGTGGAAGAAGCATAGATCTTCCTTCCATACTGATCCAGAAGGCGAGATTCCTTATCCGGGGGAGACTAGCTCAAATGTTCTGGTGTCCTGACCGCCGTGAGCGGGCGCTAATCACAACCGAGTCTGCATGGGGTGAGAGTCTAAAGTCTACACCTCCGGAGCCTGGTATAGCCTGTTGGACTCTCCGAAAGTGGGGCTAAAGTTGACAGTTGTTTCCAAATAGTGAAACAAGGTGGGCGTGAGGCTCAATCCAGGGTGGCACTAGAGTAGGAGCCAGAACGGCAAGTACAGATGTTCGCCGAGTTTAACCCGTTGAGGATCTGGCTCTAAGGAACGCCACTGATGGACTTCCAGGATCTTCCTGAGCAACTCCGTGAAGGGAGGAGACTTCGGAGGAGTCCTCGGCCGGGGCTTGGACGGAGAGTGCGGCTCATCGACTTTCTCGGAACACCCATCGGAGGCCTCCGAGAAGTCCGAGAGATAAGAAGAAGAAAAAGAAGAATTTGAAGCAAAGTAAGACTCCCTGACTCATCTAGGGGAGGAACGGGTTCTTGGGGATCCCCAAACGTGTCCTGCCCCTCTCTGATCCTGAGAGCAGAGCCCGAACCGGAGGCGGAGAGGAGAGTGCCGCCTGGGGCGCACGTGAGCCGGGTGGCACCGTCAGCCAGAAGATCGCTCTCACTTCCTTGGTGAGCTGAACCTTGGCCTCAGCCCACCAGGAGGCCAGAGTCTCCTGGAGATCCACCGCGCCTAGGGGCGTGTGAGGAGGGGGGATAGTTGCACTGATTAAATCTGTAAGGAGAGTATCCGTGAATCCGCCGCGGAATACCGGAGCAGGGTACTGCGCGCTGGTGGAGTCGGCGCTGGGTACCGCGGCGAGGATACTGTGGACCTGGGAAACCGCGCCGGATAGACAGTGGATACCCAGGCACCGGAGGAGCTGCCGGAGCAGACGGCCCAGCCAGGAACTCCACGGGCGGATCAACCGTGATAGGCCTGTGGGTGGAGGCCCATGGAAGAGGAATATCCCCGCTGGCGCCGGAGGCCGTGTCGGAACCGCGCTGAAGGGACCGTGTCAGAGCCAAGGCCAGGGAGCCGACATCAGATCTGGCTCTGTAGGAAGAGGATCGGATGGTAGCCCAGGATCCCGAGCCTCGTCCCAGGGACGGAGAAGAAAACTCGGGTCGGAGGGGACTCGGCTCCTGATGGCAGCAAGGCCGCGGGAACCTGGTACGACAGACGAAGCAGGGTCTGCTGTAGGCTCCGAGGCCCGACGGAGGAGCCGATGTGTGACTTAGGGGCCGAGTCCCGGCGGACGCCAGAGGAGCCGGCGTCCGACTTCGGGGGTCCCTCGTCGGAGATGGGCCAAGGATGAGAAGAGGCCCGGTCCGATGGGGACACTGCTGTGCGCTGCCCCGAAGGGTCGGGCGTCTTAGCGGCCTTCTCCCAGTGGACGTCAAAGGAGCAGACGTCCGGCTTATGGGAGGCGCCCACACCAGTAGGCCGCAAGCCTGCGGCGGTACTGGGGGCTGGAGCCTCCTTTTGCCCGGAGGCACCCGGCGGGCTCAAATACGAACCCGACAGGCGGGCCGACGCCTCCTCCAAAGCCTTGGAGGCTGCCCTCAGGCGATCCCCTGGAGGGGACGTTACCTTGCCGGAGTCGCGGAGGAGGAAGCCTTCTCCCGGTGCCTTTCCTTGTCCCGCTTCTTATACCCTTCAGGGGAGGTCGACGCCTGCGTTTCTTCAATCCTTCTCCATCAGCGGACATCTTCTTCTTGAGGAGATGGGCTCGAGACTGCTGGAGTCGCCTGCAGGTGGTCATGGAAATGAAGGCAGTGCGACACTGTCGACCGCGTGGTCGGGCCTAAACAGAAAAGGCAGAGGGAGTGACCGTCTTTGTGAGGCAGTTGGGCGCAGCACGAGTCGCACTTATTTTTTGAAGGGGACGACATATACAGACGTTCACCTGACGATAGAAAATACAAAATGCTGAAACTTTTCAGAAAAAACGACGAAGTAACAGGACTGAGCGATAGGAACTTCCACCGCGAGGCGCTGCATGAGCTGACGGCGGGAAAGAACTGGAAGGCGGGCGTCCGGGACCGCCCCTTTATATCAACGTCGTTTGACGCCGGTCACCTGACGTGGGGGCGGTCCCTCACCAGGGACTGCTAGCTAGAAATTTTTCCGTGGGGTCCTGCCGCCGGCCGGCCTCAGTCCTATATGTAATTACCTACTGCAAGAGCCCTCTCGAAGTAAGATCTACTGTTACAGGTCAGTAACCCGCGTTTCTAGGGATGTGGATACAATGTCCTATCCACACTGTCTGGCAGACTTAGCAGTTTTACAGGAGGAGGGAGGCAAGGCGCACACCCCCCTACTTGGGAAAAGAAGAGACTGGAGAACTGAGGCCCCAAAACCAGCATCCGGCGTGACTCGAGGTCAGTGTGGTAATGGGAAATGAAGGTGTTTGCTGACTTCCAGGTAGCAGCCCTACAGATTTTCTGGACAGAGAAGGCCCTAGAAGCAGCCACCGACGCAGCGGTATGGCGGGTGGAATGAGCCCTTAGCCCTATAGGAGGCTCCCTACCTGCCAACCTATAGCAGAGATCAATGCAGGAAGTGATCCACTTACCAATCGTCCACTTGGCTGCAGGTCTGCCAGATGCGGCTTCAGCGTAGGTGACAAACAGCTAGAGAAGCTTTCTCCGAACTTGAGCCATATGCTCTTTATAGTAGGCAAGTGTTCATCTCAGGTGCAAAGTATGGAGCCTGTACTCGGCCTCCAAGGTATAACCGGGGTAGTACATTAAACTTCGACACCACCTTCGGAAGGAATTTTGGGTGGGGGCGCAGGACAACCTTGTCCCTGTGAAAGACCAGGTAAGAAGACTCCATCAAAAGCACCTGGAGCTCCCCAATCCTTCTGGCTGACGCTATAGCCACCAAGAAGGCAGTCTTACACGACAGGTGGAAGATGTCACACCTGTGCATCAGTTTGAATGGCTTGCCCGTGAGCTTTGCCAAAACCAGCAGTATATCCCACAGAGATGGTGGTTCACGCACCTGAGGGGGCAGGTGATCTAGGCCCTTGAAAAAGTGCCGGACCACCTTCTCCTGTGCCACCGACTGCTGAGTGGCATGCATGTGGTAAGCAAAGATAGCTGCCAGGTGCACCTTAATGGTTGTCGACCGCAGTCCCCTTTGGGAGAGGGACCAAAGGTAGTCCAAAATGCTAGCCACTGGACAGGTCGAAGGGTCCAACACTTTGCCCTGACACCAAATGTAAAATCTCTTCCATCTGAAGGCACAGCATTTTCTGGTCGTTTCCTTGCAGGATGCCTCAACAACCGTGAGGACCTCGTCGGAAAGACCCAAAGCCTGGAACTCTAGCCACTCAGGAACCAGGCTGTCAGGTGCAGGGATTGAAGGTCTGGATGGAGTACCTTCCCCTGATTGATGGAGAGCAGGTCCAGGCATACTGGAAGACGCCTTAGGATCCTGTTGCTGAGGCTGAGGAGATTGGGGTACCAAAACTGGAGCCACTAGGATCACCTGTGAATTGACCCTCTTGATCTTGAGAAGCACCTTGTGAATCAAGGGAAGGCATAAAAGAGGCCCAGGGGTCCATGGCCTCGAGAAGGTACTCCCCTGCTGCAAGCCCTGCTGAGTGGGGTGGGCACAAAACAGCCTCAGCTTTGTGTTCTCCCTGGAGGCAAACAGGTCCACCTGAAGGGTGCCCCACAGAGAACAGATTATGTACTACCTCCGGATGGAGAGACCACTCATGATATGCCTTGCCCACTCGGCTGAGGGCATCCGCCAGCTGATTCGAGGCCCCTGCCACATGGATGATGAGGAGATCTGTCTCCAGGCTGTGCACGAGGGTCCAGATATAGAGAGCTTCCTTGCACAGAGGCAAGGAGTGCGTCCCACCATGCTTGCTGAGATAGTACATGGTCGTGGTATTGTCAGTCAGGACCTGGACTACTTGACCCCAAATGAATGGAGCGAATCCGGTCAGGGCTAGCCGAACCGCTTGGAGCTCCAGCAGGTCGATGGACTCCTGAGGGGCAAGAGCTCGTGGACTCTGTGCTCCTCCAGGTGGGCACCCCGGCCCAGAGAGATGTCGGTTGTCAAGATGACCGTCGGCTAGGGGCAGAAAAACGGGATCCCTTCCTGCAGATGTGCTGGGACGAGCCACCATTGGAGGGCGTCTCACATCCTCTGGGCCACAGTGACCAGCTGGTCAAAGTGACCTTTGCACTGAGACCACTGGTTGGCCAGCTTTCACTGGAGAGAGCACATATGCCAGTGGGCCCGTCAGACCACGCTGGTGCAGGTCACCATTGCCCAACCAGAAATGATTGGGAAAAGGAGGAGAGAGCCATCCGGCGTGAACTGGGCTCTGGCCCGATGAAATGGATCACCTGCGAAGGTACGAGTTCTGACTTAGCCTTGTTGACAAGGAGGCCAACCTCAATGCAAGTCTGGAGGGCCAGGTCTCCTGCCTGGAGGGACCTGCTATGAACCAGTCATCCAGGTAGGGGTACCCCCGGACCCCTCGGCACCTCAGGTAAGCTGCCACCACTGCAATGCATTTGGTGGACCCTGGGGGCTGAGGAGAGGCCGACTGGCAAGACTCTGAACTCGTAGACGATTCCCTCTGTCCAAAAATGGAGGAACCTTCGATGGGATGGACAGATCAGGATGTGAAAGAACGCGTCCAGAAGATCCAGGGAGCAAAACCACATGTCTTGTGCCAGAGTTAGCATTCTGAAGGTGCAAGACCTGAGAAACTTGTTCAGGTCATGCAGATCTAGAATGTGGCACCAGCCCCCCATCCGTTTTGGTACCAGGAAATACCTGGAGACAACCCCTGGGTGTTCCGGAGGATCTGCAACTCTGACCACGACCTCCTTGCAAAAGAGCTGGGCAATGTCGTCTCGAAGAGCTGAGTGACTGCTGAAACCAAGGCCTCCCGTGGGGCGTGGGCTCGGCTTGGAGAGTACTGCTCGAATTCCAGAGACAGACCCTGTCCAACCACTTCCAGAACCCACCTATCTGTGGAGACAACGGACCAGGTGGAAAGAAAGTGGCGGAGCCGGGACCCACAGGAGGACCCAGGGGAGGCGTGTCAGATATGAGGGTGGCGACCCCAATCCCATCACTGAGTGGGCTTGGAGGAGGAGGAGCCGGCCGAGGGGCCGCCAGGCCCCTTCCCTCTGGGCTTTCTGACCAATGAGGCCACTGAATTGGCAACAGCAGGGCTAGCAGGCTCAATCTTGGTGCCCTTGGGCCAAGTTGGTTTAGCCGCAGGAGTGGAGGACCGAAAGGGCTTGCGCTTCTGGTGCTTAGGGCCCTTGTCCTTCTGGGCAGATGTCACGGAGTCCGGGTGGCACTGGACTTTTCAATGCCCTGGAGATGACCCTCCACACTGGGCCTGAACAGGTCGGTGTCCAAAAAAAGGGGACATCTGCCAGCCTGTGTTGGGTATCCACCGTGAAGGTAGAGATCCTCAACCAAGCCCTATGGCACACAGCTACTGCAGCCACGACTGAGCAGCTACAAGAGTCGCCAATATCCACAGCCATCTGGAGTTGCTGCTTCGCCACTGCCCTCCCCTAGTCTCGGACCTGCTTGACTGCAGTCTGGAGGTCCGTCAGAAGGTGAGGAATCACCTCATCCAGGAAGCCCAACAGGGTGTGAGAGAAGTGCGTCATCAGCATGGCCGAACTAGCCTGATGAAGGCTGAGTGAAGAAGCAGCATAGACTTTTTTAGCCGAATGGTCCAGCTTCTTGGACTCTGTCCGGCGGTCTATCAACGCCCCCTGTATACCCGAGCACTGGAAAACTGAATCAGCCACCAATCCCTTGGCCAAGGGATGCTCCGAAAACCCTGAAAGGAAGCCAATTGGTCCCACATACTTGCACACCATCAGGGCTGAGGGTGCCAGACAAGAGGCAGGATGCTGACAAAACTCCAGGGTGGGACAGACAATGGCCTCGGCCATCAGGAAGGCCTCTGTAGGAGAATCCCCTTTGTCCAGAATCTCTGTGAGGGGATACCGAGCCCGTTTCTGAACAGGCTCGAGCTCCATCCCCAAGGACTCAGAGATGAGCAGTGGAATGCCCATGAACGAGGAAGGAGTTTTGTCCATGAAGATGCCTCCCAATGACTCGGTGTCAATGGGACATGAGTACAGGGAGGAATCCTCAGACTCCAAAGAGTCCGCATAAAGTGGGCAGCCACCAGCATCGCCCTCGACCTACCTAGGATGGTCAGGAGTGAGTGACAAGACAGCCGATGGGGAAGTCCCTTGGTCAGCCGAGCCTCCTTAGTCGGAGCCCCTGTCGTCGGCTGTTTGGGTGGCGGCTCCACCACGATGAGCAGAGAGGCCTGCTTCGGCCAAGCCAACGTGGTCTGCACCAGCTCCAGTGGGGGGTAAGGAGATGGTGGCGACCAACCCGGAGAGGGAGTCAACGTCGGCCGTCTGGGCGACGGACACTTAATGGGCTGGGGTAGAGACCGGTGTTGGTTTCAGTCCAGTCAAGACCAGCTGCTGCCACATTAAATCTTCATAGCTTTGACGCAATTTGCGCTGAAGACTCTCCTCATTCGAAGAGAACGAAGAAGAACAGCGGCAGCGCCGCTTTCCAAGATGCCAGGAGCGAGACTGCTGATGACAGCGAGACCTGCCCGATTCGGAAAAGCAAGACTGAGACCTCAATCTTGACTGTCGATGGTGCCAACAGGGAGCCTCAGAGGGAGCCAGGGAACCCCATAGCTCCTCCTGGTCAGGGTCTAGGACAAGCGGGTTCAACTCAGCATGCTGGGCCAAGCAGTCAGAGGTCACCGGGTGGGTCTGGGAGGGAGCGGGGGAAACCCGTTCCTCCAACGGCTCTGAAGCCCTAACCGGGGACTCCAGCACAGGCAAGTCCTCGGTTTCCACTGGGGGAACCGGTAAAGAAGGGTTGTCTGCTTCTCTAGTCGACAGCCCATCCGACAGGTCGAGAAAAATCTCAACTGTGTCAACGGGTGTCTCGGCCGGCTGACCTGACGGGGACACCGTGAAGCCAGCGGCCTTAGCCGCAACCTCGACCGAAGTAGAATGTCGACTCTCCAGGGAAGGGGACCTCTCCCACTCCCACAAACAACGACGGTGGGACTTACCCTTGAGTCCTTTTTCTTGAACCGAGAGGAATGTCCCGATGGCCCCTCTCCCTTAGTAGAGAGGGACTGACAAAGCTCCTTGAAAGAAGCCGAGTAGGAGGAGCCCAAGGAGAGCAGGATAAATGCCGCAACCGAGGAAGAAAAAGATGCAGCCTGTGCCGCCTCCTCTTCGAGGGCAATTATTTGATCAAGTTGCTCAGCCGAGCCCGCCGCCGGACACCGCACAACAGCCCTCCTTCGACTTTACTGGAGGAATAAGTCTCTCGGGACACCCAAGTTGAAGTCTGGCAGCATGGTCTTCAAGAACGTTGACCGAGAAGGACTTGCACAATTCACAGGCCTGCAGATCGTGATCGAGCCCAAGGCAGTAAATGCACGTGGAGTGCAGATCGGTCCGAGACATCTTCTGCCCACGAGGGCACCGCCAAAATCTGAGAGTCGATTTGTCCATCGCAGCCGCGAAGGAAGAAAAAGACCGAAGTCTAGTAAATATAAGTATGCGTTTCGGTTTAACCGAAGAGTTTGGATCCAGGCCTAAAACGAAGAGCGAAAGGGAGAACCTGAGCCCAAGCGGTAAGGAAGATCTGGCATCATGGGGCGGAGCCGAGAGTTTTACCACCCAGGTGGGTGGGAGGAGCCAGCTTGAAGACCTTCTGGCAAGATTTAAAGCGGCAAGACGGAAAGTAACCGGACTTCAGGGGGGCGGATTTTAAGGAAATGGGAAGGATCCTTAAGGAGCATTTGGATGGGATTGGGTCAGACATGGACGTTGATAGTAGGTGGGAAATCATCAGGAGAGGGGTGCAGGATGCTACCAGCACCTGTGCAACAGTAAGACGAAAATGCGGTGGGGCCCAAAAACCTGTTGGTGGACCAGGGAGGTCCAGGAGGAAAAGTCTTGAGAAAGCAGCCTATAAGCAATTCAAGTGCTCAAGGAGTGAAAGGGATCGAGGGAGCACGAGCTGATGGCTAGAAGGGCCACTAGAGTGGTGAGGGCGGCTAAGGCAAGGAAGGAGCAGAACCTGGCAAGGGAAATTAGGGAGAGGAACAAGGGTTCTTTAGATACATTGGGGAAAAACGAAGGGTGAAGGGGCAGATTAGCAGGATTAAATCAGGGAGAGATGGGACAAGACCCGGGGAGCAGGCTGAGGTACTAAATGAGTACTTCACCTCAGTTTTCACCAGGGAAAATGGGGTGCTGCATCATACATGGGAGGAGACAGAGATACTGAGGAGGGGGACCCTTACCGATCGGCAGGTCTGGGGAGAGGGAGGCATCACTGGCAGGTGGGGAGGGCTAAGCAGGAGAAGGGGTACCGAAGTGGAAATCACAGCTGAGAGAGTGAGGGAAGCCCTCAGCTCCTTAAGACGGAGAAAGCACCGGGCCGGATAAATTACATCCCAGAGTGCTGAAGGAACTTGCAGATGTCCTGGCAAAACCCCTGGCAGAGCGCTTCACCATCTCTCTGAGGACAGGTGGGTGCCCCAAGACTGAAGGTGATGATAGTGCCTATCCACAAGGGGGATCAAGGAGGTGGCAGGGAACTACAGGCCTGTCAGCCTGACATCGGTGGTGGGCAAGGTGATGGAGGGCATTGTCAAGGAGAGGCTAGGGGGACCTGGATAAGTCAGGGTGCCTGGACGATAGACAGCATGGATTCATCCCGGGAAATCGTGGTCAGACAAACCTGGTGGAGTTCTATGACTGGGTGACAAGTGCCTTGGACCTGGGTCAGACCAGTGGATGTCCTCTTTCTAGACTTCAGCAAGGCATTTGACTCTGTTCCTCACGTGGGCCTGTTGGATAAGCTGGGAGAAATGGGGGTGGGGAACCAGATGATCAGATGGATAGGCAATTGGCTCCAGGACCGGACCCAGAGGGTCGTAGTTGGGGGGACAGTCTCATCCCCAAGGTGGGTCATTAGTGAGGTCCCGCAGGGATCAGTCCTTGGGCCCCTTCTGTTCAACACCTACGTATCGGACATAAGGATAGGAATCAGGAGTGAGATGAGTCTCTTTGCAGATGACTCGAAACTGGGGGCGGTGGTGGATGGGGAGGAGGGGAGGGTGGCCTACAGGGGGACCTGGAGGCTCTGGAAAGATGGTCTAGAAAGTGGAAGCTGAGGTTCAATGCAGGGAAATGCAAGGTACTCCACCTGGGGGCCAGAAACCCAGGTCAAGTGTACACCCTGGGGGGAATGATACAAGTCTCGATGGCTGAGAGGGACCTGGGGGTGGTGGTGGATGTCAAGATGAACAACTCTGAGACTTGTAGGAGGGCAGCAGCCAAGGCCAACAGGATGCTGGGATGCATCGCTAGGGGGATCACCTCCAGAAGGAGGGAAGTGATACTCCCTCTGTATAACTGCTTGGTGAGGCCGCACCTTGAGTACTGCGTGCAGTTTTGGAGGCCACACTTAAAGCGGGACATTAACCTCCTGGAGAGGGTCCAGAGGAGGGCAACCAAAATGATTTGGGGCTTGGGGGACAGGACCTATGAGGAGAGGCTCGAAGAGCTAAATATGTACACATTGGAAGAGAGAAGGGACAGCGGGGACATGATAGAGGTCTTTAGGTACATGAAGAGGGTAAATAGGGGAGGAACAGTCGGGGTGCTCCGAAGGAAGGAGGAAGGGGCCACTAGAGGGCATGGCTGGAAGTTGGAGGGGGGAAGATTCAGGGGAGAAAGGAGGAGGTGCTACTTCACTGAGAGGGTGGTGGAGCCATGGAATGCACTGCCTAGGGGGCTGGTGGAGGCAGAGACAGTGGAGGGGTTCAAGAGGGGGTGGGACAGGTACAGGGGAAGGGTTCTGGAAGCAAAATCAAATGCAGCAAGAATATCCGGAACTGGGAAGGGAGAAGCCAGAGAAGGCGAGGGGGACAGCAAGGTCAGCACCCAGGTTGGGGACTGACCAAACGAGCAGACACGAAAGACCGTTAGGCCTATTCTGCTGGCATTTTAGTATGTTAGTATGTAGTAAGAAACCTGCCAGTAAGTGTGGATTGAACAACATATCCATGTCCCTAGAAGAGAGAATTATCGGCCTCTTCGGACGACAACCAGTTGACTGGGTCGAGAGAAATCTTGGCCGCATTGTCGACTGGCGTCTCAGCCAACTGGCCCGATGGGGACACCATGAAACCAGTGGCCATGGCTTTGACTGAAGTCGAAACAGAAGTCTCCTGAGAACGGAAACGTTCCTGATCCCAGGAACATCGACAATGAGTCTTTTCCTTGTCTTTCTTTGACTCCTCCTTGCAAGAGCACAAACCATGCAATCCCAAAGGACCCTCTCCATCCTCTCCTTTAGTTGAGAGGGACTGGCACAGCTCCCTGAAGGAAGTTGAGTAAGTGGAGCCCAATTGGAGCAGAACAAATGCCTAAGAGGTTTGAGCAGCAGCCTGGGCCGCCTCCTCCTCGAAGGCCTTGAGCTGTTCAAGCTGCTCGGCGGACCTTGCAGCCACGGAGACCACCCAACGGGGATCCTCGGACTTGACCTGCGGGTAACGCTTCTCCAGTTGGAGTCGAGCAGCATGGTCATCCAGCACATTCAGGTGGAAGGACCAACAGAAATCGCAGGCCTGCGGATCGTGATCTTAGCAGCACAAGCATGTGGCGTGAGGGTTGGTCCGCGACATCTGCCCACAGGGCGGCACCGGTGAAACCCGGGAGCGGTCTTGTCTTCCATCATGGGAACAACAGAAGAGAAGGTTGAAGTTGGAACTCGTACGAGTTTTAAAGCAAGTTTAGGAAGCAAATCTGAAGATTCGAGCACCAGGGCCTTTTACAAGCAAGAGCGGTAAGGAAGGAACCTGAACCTTCCAAGCGGAAAGGAAGATCTGGCATCTAGGGGCGGGGCTGAGGGGTTTATCACCCAGGTGGGTGGGAGAAGCCAGCTTGAAGAAGTTCTAGCAGGAATTAAAGGAAAAGGCATCTGCCAGACAGTATGGATTGAACATCATATCCACATCCTTTAGAAACAGCAGTTACCCCTTGTCCACGCAGTACTCAAACACCACACAACTATTTGTCTATATCCCCAGATGAGAGCTTATAAAACACAGCATGAAAATTAGATACGACCTGGACAACAAGGTTCTACCTTGATTTGAGGGAGGGAACCCCCATCGAAAACAGCATAAAATTAGATATGACTGGGAAAAAAAAAAAAACACACGCCAACCTTGATTTGAAGGATGGAACCCCCCCATTGAAGAGGTGTATCCTGACCTTACGGCTACAATAGGAATCAGTAACAGCTGGCCAAAGGACAAATGGATCACCATTTAATCTTGTAGTGTTCCAAGTGTCAAATTCCTGTCTCAGATGAACAGTATATACAGGTTACTCACCTGTAACAGGAGTTATAGGAATGGTATATGTTGTTCATCCACACTTATTGGCAGGTTCCTTGCCGCTTTAAATCTTGCCGGAAGGTCTTCAAGCTAGCTCCTCCCACCCACCCGGGTGGTAAAACTCTCGGCTCCGCCCCATGACGCCAGATCTGGCCCGCTTGGAAGCTCAGGGTTGCGCGTCAAGCCGGGAGGTCGGTGGTCTGTAGGATGAACAACATATACCATTCCTAGAACTCCTGTTACAGGTGAGTAACCTGTATTTAGGACATGGATATGTTGTTCATCCACACTTATTGGCAGACTCCTAGCAGTTCTCCGGGAGGAGGAGGCGCACACCCCTACATACTTACTTGGGGAACAGAGATTGAGAACCGAGGCCCCAAAACCAGCATCCCAGCGTGACTCAAGGTCGATGTGGTAGTGGGAAATAAAGGTGTGTGCTGACTTCCAGGTAGCAGCCCGCAGATTTCCTGGATAGGGACATCCTGGAAGCAGCCACCGATGCAGCAGTATGGCGGGTAGAATGAGCTCTTATCCTCTGGGAGGCTCCATGCCCGCCAACTCATAGCAGAGATTTATGCAGGAGGTGACCCATCTGCCTATCGTCCGCTTGGCTGCAGGTCTGCCAGGTGCGGCTTCAGCGTAGGTGACAAACAGCTGGCGAACTCTCCCGATTTCAGCCATGCGCCTTATAATAAGCGAGCTCTTCTAGGGTCCAGAGTATGGAGCCTATATTCGCCTCCGAGGTGTGATTGGGGTAGAACACCGCAGAGTTAACACCTGATTAAGGTGAAACTCCGACACCACCTTCGAAGGAATTTCGGTGGGGCGAGGATGGCCTTGTCCCTGTGGAAGACCAGGTAAGGAGACTCGATGCTAAGCGCCTGGAGTTCTCCCATCCTTCTGGCTGACGTGATAGCCACCAAGAAGGCGGTCTTCCACGACAGGTGGGGGAGACCACACCTGTGCATTGGTTCGAATGGCTTGCCCATGAGCTTTGCCAGTACCAGCAGTAAATCCCACGGAGGTGGGGGTTCCCGCACTGGAGGGGAAATGTGATCAAGGCCTTTAAAGAAGCGCCCGACCACTTTTCCTGCGCCACTGACTGCTGACCGGCCCGCGCCTGGTAAGCAGAGATGGCTGCCAGGTGCACCTTGATGGTCGCCGACTAAGCCCTTGACTAGAAAGGGACCAGAATAGTCCAAAATGCTTGCCACAGGACACGAGAAAGGGTCCAACCTTTTTCCCAACACCAAATGGAGAACCTCTTCCATTTGAAGGCATAGCATTTTCTGGTCGACTCTACGGACGCCCAACGACGCTGGAGGACCTCGCCGGAAAGACCCAAGGCCTGGAACTCTAGCCGCCAGGAACCAGGCCGCCAGGTGCAGGGATTGAAGGTCCGGATGGAACACCTTCCCTGATTGACTGAGAGCAGGTCCGGGCGAGCTGGAAGCTGCCGAGTCCTGGAGCTGAGACTGAGGAGATTCAGGTACCAGAACTGGCGAGGCCAGTCTGGGGCTATCAGAATCACCTCGCGCTTTGTCCCTCCTCGCTTTCAGCAGGACCCTGTGAATCAGGGGAACGGAGGAAAGGCGTAAAGAGGCCCGGGTCCACGGCCTCGAAAGGCATCCCTGCAGCGAGCCCTGCTGAGGGGGGGCGGGCATGAAACAGCTCACGCTGCCTCCCTGAGGCAAACAGATCCACCAGAGGTGTGCCCCAGCGAAGAACAGGTCTTGTACTATCTCCGGCAGGAGAGACCACTTGTGCGATGCAGCCCCTATCCGCCCAGGGCATCGGCCAGGGTGTTGGAGGCTCCTGCCACATGAATGGCCAGGAGATCCGCCTCAGGCTGGCAAGACAAGTGACCAGATGCGAGAGCTTCCTTGCATAATAGCATGGAGCGCGTCCCGCCCTGGCAGTTTAGATAGTACATGGTCGTGGTGTTGTCCGTCTGGACCCGGACCACTTGACCCGGAGAAAAGGAGCAAAGACGGTGAGAGCTAGGCGGACCGCACAGAGCTCCAGCAGGTTGATATGGCATCGGGACTCCCGTGGGGACCAGAGGCCGTGCACTCGGTATTCCCCCAGATGGGCACCCCAACCCATCAAAGATGCGTCAGTCGTTAGAGAGGCCATCGGCACGGGGCAGACAAACGGGATACCCTCCTGCAGATGGGAAGGAACGGTCCACCACTGGAGAGCGCTCCACATCTCCTGGGTCGCCCACACACGCTGGTCCAAAGGATCGCAGCGCTGAGACCACTGGCTGGCCAGTCCCCACTGGAGGGGATGCATGTGCCAACGTGCCCAACGGACTACGCTGGTACAGGCCGCCATGAGACCCAGCAGTCGCAGGAAGTTCCAGGCAGGGCGCGATTGCCCAACCAGAAATGATTGGGCAAAGGAGGTAAGAACCTCGGCCCTGTCCGCCGGGAGCCGTGCTCTGGCTCGAAGAGAGTCGAGCTCTGCCCCGATGAAAATTATCACCTGCTTCGGCTCGAGTTCCGACTTGGCCTGGCTGACCAGGAGGCCGAGTTGAGAGCAAACCTGAGGGCCAGATCCTGGACCACCCACCCCGACCTGGAGGGGCTGCTATCAGCCAATCGTCCAGGTAAGGGCACACCTGACCCCTCGGCGCCGCAGGAATGCTGTCACCACTGCCATGCACTTGGTGAAGACCCTGGGAGCTGGAGAGAGGCCAAGGGCATGGCCTGAACTGGAGGGATCCCTCCGCCTCGAGCGGAGGAATCTCTGATGAGATGGACGGATAGGGACGTGAAAGACGCGGCCTGAAAGTCCGGAGAACAAAAACACATGCCGTGTTCCAGAGATGGTATTATCTGAGCCAGAGTGACCATTCTGAAGGTTCGAGACCTTAGGAACTTGTTCAGGTCGTGAGGTCGAGAATGGGCGCCAGCCCCGTCAGTTTCGGGACCAGGAAGTACCTGGACACGAACCCGTTCCTGATGGGGGTCCTCTATCTCTTTATCACCCTTTCTGAAGGAGAAGGGCGGCGTCGGCTCGACGAGCCTTCAGAGAGTCTGGGGACTCAAGCCCCCTTGGGGCGACGGCTCTGAAGGGTGGAACCCGTTCGAATTCCAGAGGCAGGCCTCTTCCCACCACCTCCAGAACCCACCTGTCTGTGGTAACAGCGGACCAGGTGGAAAGGAAGTGCCGGAGCCGTCCCCCCACGGGGGGAACCAGGGGCGAGCTGACTGGGATGAGGGCGACACCCCTCAGCCCATCACTGTGCAGGCTTGGAGGAAGGACCGGCCGAGGGACCACCAGGGCCTCTTCCTCCTTGCTTCCTATTAGAGGAAGCTGATGGCTTGGGCTTGGAATGCCAGGTTCATGTCTGCTGGCCCTGACGCTATTGGGTCAAGGCCAAGAGAGGGAGCAGAGGGCTAAAGGGCTTAGGCTGGGGCTTATGGCCTTGTCCCTCCGCGCGGACGATACCGAGTCCAAGGTGGCATTGGACTTTTCGATCCTCTGGAGGTGACCTTCCACCCAGGGTCAAGAGGTCAGTTCCAGGAAAGGAACATCCGGTGAGCTTGTGCTGGGTATCCGAGGTGAAAGTGATATCCTCAGCCACGCCGCACATAGCTACCGCGCCGCCACTGACCGGGCACAAGAATCTCCATATCCAGCGCAGTCTGGAGCTGCTGCTTAGCTACTGCCCTGCCCTGGTCCTGCACCTGCTTAACTGTGGTCTGCAGGTCCACAAGAATATGAGGGACGACCTCATCCAGGGAGCCCAACAGGGCATGGGAAAAATGTGCCATCAAGATGGCCGAACTGGCCTGACGAAGGGCGAGGGAGGAAGCAGCATACACTTTCCGCCCAGTATAGTCCAGTTTCTTGGACTCTTTGTCGGGCGGTTTGTCCACGTCCCTGGCATTTCCGGCTCGCCGAAAACACTGTCCGTGACCAACCCTCAGCCAAGGGTGTTCGAAAGCCGGACAGACAGCCTGTGGGAACCGGATACTTTCTGGCCATCCTGGCCGAAGGCGCAGGACAGGAAGCCGGACGCTGCCACAATTCCAGGGCCGGGCCAACAATGGCTTCAGCCACTGGAAAGGCCTCCGTAGGAGAATCCCCTCGGTCCAGAATCTCAGTGAGGGGATATCTAGCCCATTTGGACACGGGTTCGAGCTTCATCCCAGTGGATTCTGAGATGAGCCTGAGTAGTCCAAGGAAGGACGAAGGGTTATCGCCCATCGACTGCCCCCAGAGGATTCCAAGTCTAGCGCTTGGAAAACAGGAGGAGTCGCCATCCGACTCAGACGCAGTCTTGAATAGCTGCCTAGAGGCCCGCGCCACCCTCCACGTAGCCGAGGCTTATCGGGAGTGAGGGTGACCGACAGCCTATGGGGAAGGCCATGAGCCGGCCGCGAACTTTTTGTCGGGGCCCCGACAGTCGGTTGAGGCGGAGGCGGTTCCACCGGTATTGGTGGGGCAGCAGGAGTAGACCGAACAACCGGCCTGGAAACAGGCTCCTCAACCACCGCGAGGGGTTGTTTCGGCTGTCCCGGTGACAACCATTTTATGGCCGGAGAAGAGGCCTGAGCCGACTTGTTCCCAGACAAAATTAGTTGTTGCCACATAAGATCCTCATATTTTCGGCACAACTTACGCCGAAGCCTCCCCTCGTCCGAGGAGGAAGATGAGGAAGAGCGGCGACGCCGCTTACCGCGGTGCCGAGACCGAGACCGCCTGTGTCGACGGATCGGCTAGACGCCAAGATGTCCGAGATCGAGAATCTCGGCAAGGCCGAGGTCGGCGCGCGGGAGCCGAGGATCGGCAATCCCTTCGGTTCGTGACAAATCCGACGGCTCGGGAACCAGAGGAACAGATGAGCCGACGGTATCAACAATCTACGCGCCGGGGAACCGGGGAGGAGGAATTTCGGCTTCTCCAGCCGACCGCCCGTCTAACGGGTCGAGAAAATCTCAACCACGTCGGCGAGTCTCGGTCCACCTGGCCTGGCGGGGCACCGTGAAGCCAGTGGCCGGTAAACCGACCCGAAGTCGACAAGGGAGGAGATCTTTCCCGGCTCCCAAGAGCGCCGACGATGGGACTTACCCTTACTTTTCTTCGACCGATGAAACGGTCCAGAAGAAGTTGGACCCTGGCCTTTGGTCGAGAGGGTCAAGCAAAGCTCCTTAAAAGAAGCCGAATAGGAGGACCCAAGCGAGAGCGGAACGAATGCCGCAGCCGAAGATGTAACGGCATGAGCCGCCTCCTCCTCGAGGGCGATCATCTGCTTAAGTTGTTCTGCGGAGCCCGCAGCCGCGGACACCGCCAGTCGGGCCTCCTTGGATTTGACCAGGGGAAATCTCCTTTCGGGGCGCCCAAGTTGGAGACGGGCAGCGCGATCCTCAAGGACGTAGACCGAGAAAGATGAGCACAGTTCGCAGGCCTGCGGGTCGTGCACCTGGCCTAGGCAGTAAACGCACGTGGAGTGCGGATCCGTCCGAGACATCTTCTGCCCGCAAGGGCATCTCCGAAAACCGGGAGTCGATTTGTCCATCGCAGCCACGAGGGAAGAAGACCGGAGTGGTAAAAGTTTTTGAAAATTTTTTAAAGTCGAAGAATTAGGCCCCAAAGCTTAATCGCAGAGCGTTAAGGAGGGAACCTGAGCTTCCAAGCGGTAAGGAAGATCTGGCGTCATGGGGCGGAGCCGAGAGTTTTACCACCCGGTTGGGTGGGAGGAGCTAGCTTGAAGACCTTCCGGCAAGATTTAAAGCGGCAAGGAACCTGCCAATAAGTGTGGATGAACAACATATCCATGTCCCTAGAAATAATATTTAGTGAAATACAAACACAGCTGTTCTCTAAACGAGTGGGTAGAACCATGCTGGTACCCAAACAACCTTGACTTAAAGGAGAACTGCACTGAGTCTAGATGTCATTTTTCTCAGTAGAAGCCCCAATTATACTGGTTCAAATTCTTATTGTTCTAGATATACAACTATCCTAGTGGGTGTTTCTGATTTACATGCTGCTGGTAAGAACCATTTGATGTAGTTTATGTCCCTGTTCTACTCTTCTATTGTTGGCACAGTGCATTCACATTCTATTACACAGAAACATAGACTTTGATGGTAGATAAGGACTGCTTGGCCACCAGTCTGCCCATTTCCATTATTTTGGATAAGCTGCAGATCCTAGTTAACCACCAGCCTACTTCTCTTCTAACCCCCACCCCCTCTCCACGGTCACTAGAATTGCTTTATGTCTGTCCCATGTATTCTTGAATTCCCCACTACCTCCTCTGGAAGGCTGTTCCAAGCATCTACCACCTTCTATGTGAAAAAATACTTCCTCACGTTGTCCCTGAGCCATCCCCCCTCAGTCTTCAAATTGTGCCCCTTGTTCTCTTACATCTCTTTTTCTGAAAGATGCTACCCTCTTGGACTTTGTTGATTCCCTTAAGGTACTTGAATGTTTCTATCATGCCCCCCAGTCCTCTTTTCCTCTAGGGTATACATATTAAGCTCCTTTAGTCTTTCTTCATTTGACTTCTGGTGCAGACCCTGCCCCAGTTTAGTTGCCCTCCTCTGGACTGCCTCCATCCTGTCTATGTCCTTGCGGAGATTAGCTCTCCAGAACCGCATGCACTACTCCTGATGGGGACAGAACTCAGTGGCTTAGAGGGACATAAACTACATCACATAGTTCTAAAATGGTGCTTACCACCAGACTGTAAAGCAGAAACACTCACTGAGGTTACTAAAAGGCTCATACAGATGCAACAGAAATTTAACCAGTACTTAAAAACAGCTTCTGCTAGGAAAAATGACTTACAGGTTCAGCACAGTGCTCTCCTTAAAGCCCAGTCCTTATGCTCTATTGGTTCACACTACAACCATAAGCTTATGTATCTGAAATGTCTAGGATAGTCGAATCCATAATCACTACAAAAAAAGGCACAGTATGTATCCAACAACTGAAAACAACCACACTTCTAAATATATAGAGAGTTATATATGCATATATGTTAAGAATATTTACCTATCTATAATAGATAGAACTATGAAGGACAATGTTCTCCAGAGGAGCTGACAGCTCCAGGGAGAGACCCCACTGACAATGTTGGAGCTAACAGAAAAGGAGATTACAAATATGAAGTATCAAGGAATTTCTCCCTCCTGTATCCCTCCACGTTGTCAGTGGGGAAGGCAGGTAAAACATATGGGTTCTAACAACCAGTGCCATCCGAAGTACAGTGAGAAAAAAATACTGTCCCATATATAACCCTCAAGGGTAGCTACTGGATATGTCCGATGACTACCGTCTGCCAAATTCTGCGGTCTACCGACACTGCAGCAGAGCTCTGGACATCTACTGCATACAGCCTCAAAAATGTATTAAAGGACTGCAATATCACTTGTAGAATTCTGCACCAAGACCTCTGTTCTGTCCACCCAGAGGCTGTGATAGTGTCAGAGAAAAGTGCCCAGCTTTGAGTGGGCTCTTGTTGCCATACAGGACTTTATTCACCCGGCTAGAGCAATTTTAGGAATTTTCAGTCCCTCCTGTTCTGAAAAGAATGAAAAAAGATAAGGAACAGTGAAAAAATTAAGATTCTGACTTCTCTAATTCACCGATACTTGAGGCATACACTACCTTATCCCTATGTAACCCTAAGGCCACTATTTATCTAGTTAGCACAAACCCCATTAAAATCTGGAACACTGGTACCCACAACAGGCATAACATTTACTTTACAAAAGGTTGGTACCACCCTTAGCATTAGGATGTATACCTGGCTCATTTTCTAGAGGAAGAGAGGGGTGGGGGCACAAGAACAAAACATGAACCCTGTGTAATAATCACAACCCAGGTTCTGGGTGAAGGCCGCTAGGCATATGCTAGATCTAACCTGTTGAGGGGCCCAGTAAATCCAACAACCAGAAGCAGTAATCAGAATGTCCAGAACAGTAACCGGGATTGTACAGTATGGCTTTATTCAACAGATGGAAATTTAAAGCAGAAGTGGGCCCCAAGAGTCAGTCTAGGTAGAACAGGTACATTTCACAAACTCTCCTTGCATGCAGTACAGTTCATGAACACACAAAAGAACATTATCTTCCCAATTTCCCAATGGTGCATCTCAGCGAACACCAGGCAACACACCCCAACATTTTCCTCCCAGGAGTGTACATATTGTGAAAACTAAACCACACACTCTTCTTCTAACATAGATGCAATTATGTGAAACTCAGCCGCACACCTTAACTTGCAACACTGACACTTTGCTCAGTTAAAACTGGTGCCCTTTACGAACCAGGAAGCCCTGCCCTGTAAGCACTTAGATGGCATTCCTCCCACCCTTTGCCCCAACCAACAGTCTCTGCCATTCTTCAGGGTTACACCATTGAAACTCCCATTCCCCACTGAAATGCTATAAGTCTCACACTTTCCATATCAATTACTCACTGGAGTGACCAAAGAATGAACTGCACTCTCCTGGGTGAACTAGGGGCACTGACAGGTTTGATCCAGCCTTATCTATGGGCGTTCACACCTCAGATTACGATTCCCCTAAATATGTGGAGATCTTCTCTCCTAGAACAGTACTCACAAACTGGTAATTCCTTCTACTGGGCATGGAACAACAAAAAGGCATTCTCCTGGGTAGCAGATCAAACAGTCTCTAAAAATTCCTTTCCAGGGCAGCTGAAACACACAGAACCTTCAGGAGATTGCCCCTCGAGTCCACTGAGAACAAGCAGTTTCTTCCACTTCACTGGGAGTAGAAATCGGGAAATCCTGTTGTAAAACTGGTCTCCACCACTTCACTGGAATTTGGAAATGACACTCCACTAGGGTGTGAAATGTTGGGCCCTCCACTCAGAGCCCCACTGGCAGTCCCCTTCTGCCACTCTCACCTCGACACTCAAGCTCACACTCCAACTCACTGAACATTCTAAGCTCCCCAGATCAGCTGTCCACTCAGTGTGGCTTATGCTGCTGCGAGAGTTCTGAATGGCCTAATCATTCTTCCCTCAGGCTAGCTGAGTAAACAATGATGTCATTATGTAAAAAAACCCTAATGAGCTCCCTATCAGCTGACTGCTACCTTCCTAACACTAATACTGATAGGATTCTAGTAACTGCAGGGGACTGGGTGGTTACACTTACACATGATAAGCGAAGTTCCCCAAGAAAAAGAAAGTACAGTTATGTAGGAACTTACCGTAACCGTAGATCTTAGAGAGAGGTTCCTTCAGTATGCCATCACATATTAGACTGGCGCCACCTGGCGTCGGGCCGCACGGCAGAGTTTTCTAGCAATACCTGAAAGGGGGCCGCCCACCCGACGTCACGTGACTGACGTTAGCGTGACTGTATATAGTGGGTGGTCCCCACGCCCGCCCTCCAGTTCTTTCCCGCCATCGCCTCATGTCAGTCGCATCACAGACTTCCATTAGTGATCGTCGTGAAAGTAGCTTGTGCGGTTTTTCCTCGCCTTTTTGTGTTTTTATTCCTTGATGTCTTCACCCAAGAGAAGTGCTTGTCTTGTGGCACGCAGATCCGGCACAAAGACGGTCACCTCAAATGCGTCCTCTATTTAGGCCCGGACCATCCTGTTTCCTCCTGCCCCGAGTGCCAGACCTTCAACCAGGCCACAAATAAAATGAGGCAGCAGGCTTTGGAGGCCCATCTTTTAAAAGCCCGCCTGGCTTCCTTTGAAAAGAAGATGGACCAGTTAAGAGAGTCCTTGGCTGAAAAATCTTCTCCTTCCAAGAAGCACAAGGAGAAATCCAGGGAGCGGGAGCGCCCAGCGACGACATCAGCGCCCCTCATGAGCAAGGTTCAGCCACCGCCCAGAAAACTGGACAGTAAGTTCTGCAAAACTGTAGTGGGTCAGCCAGTTGTCTGCTCCCCGACGACTGCACTGCCACAGCCAATAAGTCGGGCCCGGCTCCTCAGGGGATCACGCGGCAGCTGAAGTCGACTACCTCGGTAGAGGTACTCGCCTGGCACCAGTCGATAAGCCTGATCGGGGCTCTTCCCCGCTACGCCTGATTCCACCCACTGAGGCCAGACGTTCCAAATGGTTGCACGTGCGGTTCCCCCATCGGGGCCCAACGGCACCTCACTCGATGTCTGGCGGAACAAGAGGGAGAAAGCCCCTCTCCTTTTGCCTGTACCCTCCCCATCTCCTGTGGGTACCTCTGGCGATGATAGCGGAGAACCCCTCAATATTGTCGATGCTTTGGGGTCATCTCCATATTCCCCTCTCAGGGTCAAGGAGACTCCTCCTCCTCAGCCAGCAGGCCTTACCATGGAGGCCCTCCCTGCTGGGCGGGATCTCGAGTCCTCCGACGCCGACATCCCAACCGCACAGTCCCGCAGCCTGGACCTTTCAACTGGCCTCAAACTCTGGCCCCGACGTCGGATCAGGTCCCGCCACCAGGGCCCCTTCGTCCGGTCCCAATGCTGGCCCCTCCGACACCGGATCGGGTCGTGCCAGTTCTGAGTGCACTGAGAAAAGAAAAAAATTACTCACCTTAATAATTATGTTTCTTCTATTGGAGTCTTGCTGTATTCTGATTAATGCAGTTAGCCCCAGCCTTTAAACTGCCCCGGAGAACAAAGGGTTAAACTTTCTATGCAGAGGATAAAATGCCAAGGTCGAGCTCGTCGGTTGATGTCTCTGTCTGTTTCCTTTTGAAATCTAACAGTCAGATTCTTACGAACAAAAACTCACTAGATATCCTATGTGGAAATTGTAAAATTTTTACTAGCCAACTGGCAACAAAAAGGTTTGGATTCCCAAAGGAAGACTCAAGTCAGGAAACCCAAAACACAAAGCCAACTGAAATAAGAATAACAACAAAATAAACACCCAAACAAAAAAGCAGAGAGTGTAAAGGAGCACCCCAAGTGCAACACTGCGCCTGCCCACCACTTCCCAAACACCAGGTTCTGAGAGGTGAGGCTGGGGGGGGGGGTCAAAATACAGCAAGACTCCATTAGAAGAAACAATTACTAAGGTGAGTAATTTTTTTCTTCAAACATGAAGTCTTGCTGTATTCCGACAACTGCAGACTACCAAGCAGTACCTCCAGGGAGAAGGGACAGAACCTACTTTGGGAATAGGCTCTGAAGTACTGCTGTGCCCAAACCAAGCATCACTCCTAGCCTGGATATCCAGAGAGTAATGCTTGGTAAAGGTATGGACTGTTTTCCAGGTGGCTGCTTGACAGATTTCTAAGAGAGGAATATCCCTGGCAGCAGCCAGGGAAGCAGATGTACCTCTTGTAGAGTGAGCCCTCAGGCCTGAGGGTGGAATCTTGCCCAGTTTCTCATAGCAGAATTGTATACAAGACACAATCCACCTGGCAATAGTTCTCTTGGTGGCAGGTTTGCCCTTTCCCACTTCTCCATAAGTGAGGAACAACTGGAGGGACTCAAACCTGTGACCCTTTGTATGCTCTATGTAGTAGCTAAGGGCTCTTAACATCTAAACTGCGTAGCCTCCTCTCTCCTGAGGAAGAATAATCAGTGAAGAAAACAGGAACAGACATAGACTGATTCAAGTGGAAATCTGAAACCACTTTGGGGAAGAACCTTCTATTGGTTCTAAGGACCACTTTATCCCTGTGAAAGGAGATAAAAATCAAGTTCCACTGTCAGGGCTTGCAATTCACTGATACGTCTGGCAGAGGTAATGGCTACCAAAAAATACAGTTTTCCAAGTCAAGTACTTAAGCTCTGCTAAGAACATAGGCTCAAAAGGAGGCTGCATAAATTGAGCAATGCAAACATTTAAATCCCAGTTAGAGGCAGGGTCTCTAAAGGGAGGATTGATATGAAGCAATCCTTTAAAAAATTTACAGAATACAGGATGAGATGATAGGGAGGAAGACTTCCCCACTGACAGAAATGCAGAAACAGCTGACAAGTGTACCTTGAGAGTAGCTGGTCTGAGGCCTAGGCCATTAAGATGGACCATATAATCCAGAACTGTAGGCAAGTCAACAGTATCTGGAGAAATATGCTTCTTGGAACACCAAATGCTGAATCTCTTCCATTTGGAGTTATAAGTCTTTCTGGTGGAGGGCTTTTGAGAAGCTTTGAGAATATCCAGAACCCCGAGACAGATGCAACTCTGCTGACTCTAACTCTTCAAGAGCCATGCCTGGAGATTGAGAGACTGAAGACTGGGGTACCAAATACTCCCGTGAGAGGAGGTTAACAGGTTGTAATTCCTGGGGAGAGACAGGGAAGATGGACTGCTAGGGACAGCAACAGGGGGTACCACGGCTGTCTGGCCCAGTCTGGAGCAATCAGAATTACTTTGCAAGGTTGTGACCTTATCTTGACAAACTTTGAACAGAAGAGGGAAGGCATGCAGAAATTTCCCTTCCCAGTTCAGAAACAGAGCATCCAGAGGGACTGAGCCCAAGACCGGGGGTCTACAACAAGAGAGAGAAAGTTGGTGATTGTCTGGGGCTGTAAAAATATCTATCTCTGGAGTTACCCCACCTTGAAAAAATCACATTCAATACCAGAGGGTCCAGGGACCATTCGTGATGGACTTGTGAGATCCTGCTCAGTGTATCTGCTAGCACATTGTCCTTCCCTGGAAGGTGAAGTGCTATAAGAGAGGTTTGCACGGAATAAGCCAGGTACCACAACTTCATGGCTTCTGTGCACAGGGCCGTAGACCAAGTGCCTCCCTGCTTGTTGATGTACCACATGGTGGTGGTGTTGTCTGTTCTGACCTGAACCACCTTGTCCTGTACTAACTGAGAGAAAGCTTGCAGTGCCAGAAAAACTGCCCTGACTTCTAGGAGATTGGTATGGAGAAGGGATTCCTGAGGGGACCACAACCCCTGGGCAGTGAGGACCCCCAGATGGGCTTCCCAGCCCAGAAGAGAAGCATCCATGGGAAGGACCACTGAATGAGACTGAGTGGCAAATGGGACCCCTTGCCTTAAATTGTCCTGATCCTGCCACTACTGAGGGGCTTGGATCAAGGTCAGAGTCACTGGGATCAGTTTGGTAAGGGAATCCTTCCTCTGAGACCAAAAAGCCCTCAGATGGAACTGAATGTCCCTCATCTGGAATCTTGACCCTTGGACCACTACCGTAGAAGCTGCCATGTGGCCCAAGAGCTGGAGGAAATGCCTTGCTGGTTGAGATACCTGAAGGCTGAAGGAAGAGGCTAGTTCTATAAGAACCTTTGCCCTTTCCAGGGGAAGAAAGGCTCTTGCTTTGACCGTATCCAGCTCTGCCCCATAAAGGTAGAAGCTGGACTGGCTCGAGAACAGACTTGGGAAGGTTGAGAAGAAATCCTAGAGAAGTGAGCACTTGCTGGGTCACTTGCAGGTCTGACTTGACTTGGTCTGGAGACTGCCCCACTATTAGCCAGTCGTCCAGATATGGAAAATGGAAATCTTTGGCCTCCTCAGAAAGGCAACTACTACTGCCAGACACATTGTGAAGACCCCTGGGACTGAAGTTAGGCCAAAGGGCATTGCTCTGAACTGACAGAGGCCTGAGGGCAACTCGAACCAGAGGTACTTTCTGTGGGAGCACCTGATGGGAATGTGAAAACAGGCATCTTTGAGGTCCAGGGAGGCTAGCCAGTACCCTGGCCTTAGAGAGGGAAGGATTATTCCCAGAGTTACCATCTTGAACTTCGGTTTTAAAAGATGTTTGTTTAGGTATCTTAGGTCTAGGATGGGTTGCCACTCCCCTGTCTTTTTTGGGGTAAGGAAGTACCTGGAGTACAGACCTTTGCCACAGTGTAGGGTAGGTACTCTCTCTATGGCTCGGGTTTCTGAGAGACCTGCAGGTGGAAAAAATCTGGCTCTCATCTTCGGAAATTTTTTGAAGCCGAGAACCAGTCCCTGGCTTACTACTTCCAGGACCCACTTGTCTGATGTAACAGACATCCAGTCCTGGACGAAGTAAGTCAGCCTGCCCCCTACTGGAATAGGAGAGTCGATCCGGGCAGGCCCATCAGAGTGTCTGCTTAGCAGGGGTCTTAGGCTGAGGAGTGGATGCAGCCCTGCTCATCCCCCTTCTGCCTCTCCCTCTGAAGAACCCTCTGTGAAAAGAGAGAAGAGTCCTGTGCTTGGTAAAAAGGCCTATGAAAAGGCCTGCCCCTGCCCCTAGACTGCTGCCTTTGAGGAGTTGCCTGCCTCTCTTTGGCTTGAGAACTCCTGTACTCATCCATTTTCTTCATGTAATTCTCTGTCTGCTCCCCAAACAGAGAGTTACCCACTACAGGAAAAGCCATGGCCTTAGCCTGGGTATCCTGCGAGAGGCTAGTACATCTGAGCCAACCCATTCTCCGAAGAGCCACAGATGTAGCCATGACTCTTGATGACACATCATTGGAGTCCACAGCAGCATGAAACAACTTTTGATGCCTCAATCCCATCTGCAGCCACCTCCTCCAGTTTCTTGGCTAGCTGGGGAGGGGCCTGTTTAGCCAGTGCCAGTACAGTGTCCCACCTGGACTTCTGGTACCTGGCTGTATAGGCCATATAATTTGTCTGCCTGAGTCCCAAGGAAGATGTCATGTACTGTTTTTTTTGCCATGGCATCAATCTTCCCGGAGTCTTTGTCTGGGTGGTGTGAAGCCAAGGGTATGTTTGCCTTATCACAGGCAGCAGCCGGCACAACCCCAACATGGCTGCACTACTGATATAAAAACTCTGCATCTGAGCCTGAAAGTGTATACCTCTTGTCCATTCTTCTATCAACAGGAGGTATAGAATTGGGAGACTTCAGGATTTTTTGTGTCTGCTTCCCAAAAGATTTGTGAAGGGGAAAAGACAGTCTCTTGGACTCTGGGATGTCCATCATTTCCACAAAATCAGGCTCCTCTTGATCCTCCATTGCCTCCTCCATAGGAAACTGGAGGGTCTCAGACACCTTTCTGTAAAACATAAAGTGGGAAGAGGACTCAGAAAGCCTAGGAGGGGATACACCTGAAGGTCTGTCTAGGGAGATGTTCGGTTCAACAGGCACATCCAGACTTTCACCATCACCATTATCTTCAAACTCCCCCTCCTCCTCAAACTCCGGTTCATAAAATTCTTCAGGGGTATAATCGTGAACCGGGGGAACCGACAGAACCGAGCCCCTGCCAAAAGGTGCCAGATCGGTCGGAACCAGGCAAAGCGATTCCACAATCTGAATCGCTCTGGCTATTTCTTCGGCGGTCGGAACATGGACTTCTGGATCCGAACCGGATGATTTCTCTTTGTCGGAACCGAACCCTCGGGATCAGCTCTCCTTTTGCCCGAAGAAGTATCACCCTGGTCAGAGGGCACTCCTCCTGGTTCGGCCGGAACCGAACCGGGCTAGCCATCCGGGTCAGCGGACTTCTCAGCCTCCTTTTTCCTCAGTTTACCTAACCTCTTTTCAAGTGTAGATTTGGGAAGGTTTTTACAAATTTGGCAGTCTGAATCGAGGTGTTCAAACCCCAGACAATAAACACAGGTGGCGTGGGGATCGGCCTTAGCAAAGTCCTCCCCACACTCACTGCAGTGTTGAAACCCAGTGGGCCCAGTTTTTTTCCTTGGGTTTCTCAGACATGGCCAACCTAACCAACTTACCCTTTATTTGGGAACCGCCAGGCAAGACTCCTTATCGGTTCCTAACCGGGTCACGAAAGACTGGGGAAAAAAAACATACCCAAATGAATGTTTTTTAGAACCGATAAGACCGCAACCACACCAAAGTAGGATACAAGATCAATAAATGATTGGTTCAGCCAACCAATCCACACTTTACAAGTTCCACACAGAAAAACAGTACAAAACCTAGCTAGTACTCACAGTACCACAGACAGAGACTGAACCGACTATGCGGAAATAAATTTTGGTTAAAAACCAACTGTAAACAGACACTTCCACCGACTTTTGAACCGAGCTGAAGGAGGAATCTCCGGAGTGACTGTTCAGTGAGGCGGAGTAATGAATCTGACTGTTAGATTTCAAAGGGAAACAGACAGACACATCAACCGAGCTCAAGCTCAGCATTCTATGCTCTGCATAGAAAGTTTAACCCTTTGTTCTCCGGGGCAGTTTAAAGGCTGGGGCTAACTGCATTACTCAGAATACAGCAAGACTTCATGTTGTTTGAAAGGGAAGATACCCTTGTTGATTCTCAAGCATACCCCACAGATGGGCCCAACACTATATACAGAGCGATCACCTTTACCTGTAGGGTGCTTAGCACTGTATCTTGTCCACACCTGCCTGCAACAGCCCTAAGATGTGCAGTAACTAAGCCTAGATGGACCTAGTACCCTGTGCTGTGGTCCAAATCAGAAAATGTTCCATATTCTATCATATTCCCCTGAAGGGCCCATCTACAAGAAAACCATCTGGGTGGCTGCCACCTTCTTGGAAAATATATGCTTCTGGAGTCTCCTCCTGTCAGCAGGCCAGGCTACTGACTGCCTCACCTCTGTGGTCAGAAACCAGAACTGACCAGATCTGAGAATCATGGTCTTTGTAACGATTTCAAGCTATCAGAAAGACACTTTCACCTGACCAGAGAAGGTACTGTACCTGGGCAACTGTGGAAATTGAAGGACCACTATGCTCTATCGGTATCCCATTTCTAACATACTAACATACTAAAATGCCAGCAGAATAGGCCTAACGGTCTTTCGAGTCTGCTCGATTGGTCAGCCCCCACCCTGGGTGCTGACCTTGCTGCCCCCCTCGCCTTCTCTGGCTTCTCCCTTCCCAGTTCCGGATATTCTTGCTGCATTGGATTTTGCTTCCAGAACCCTTCCCCTGTACCTGTCCCAGCCCTTCTTGAACCCCTCCACCGTCTCTGCCTCCACCAGCCCCGAGGCAGTGCATTCCATGGCTCCACCACCTCTCAGTGAAGTAGCACCTCCTCCTTTCTCTCCTGAATCTTCCCTCCAGCTTCCACCCATGCCCTCTAGTGGCCCTCCTCCTTCCTTCAAGCACCCTGACCGTTC
This sequence comes from Neoceratodus forsteri, assembly GCA_016271365.2. Lineage (NCBI taxonomy): Eukaryota > Metazoa > Chordata > Ceratodontiformes > Ceratodontidae > Neoceratodus > Neoceratodus forsteri. The sequence continues at coordinate 268,123,298 of CM028131.1, read as the reverse complement.
CTCCCTATTTACCTCTTCATGTACTTAAAGACCTCTATCATGTCCCCCGGTCCCTTCTCTTCCAATGTGTACATATTTAGCTCTTTGAGCCTCTCCTCATAGGTCCTGTCCCCAAGCCCCAAATCATTTTGGTTGCCCTCCTCTGGACCCTCTCCAGGAGTTTAATGTCCCTCTTTAAGTGTGGCTCCAAACTGCACGCAGTACTCAAGGTGTGGCCTCACCAAGCAGTTATACAGAGGGAGCATCACTTCCTCCTTCTGGAGGTGATCCCCTAGCGATGCATCCCAGCATCCTGTTGGCTTTGGCTGCTGCCTCCTACAAGTCTCTGAGTTGTTCATTTGACATCCACCACCACCCCAGGTACCTCTCAGCCATCGAGACTTGTAGCATTCCCCAGGTTGTACACTGGCCGGGTTTTTTCTGAGACGGTATATCTACTGCCTCTGTCCCTGGGCACTGAAGTCACTTGAAAAAACTTTGACATGGGAGAGTTCTCCCTAATTAAAGTGATCAGAGATCCACCAGCACCTTCTGCGCAGCAGACTGAACACCTCCTAGGTCAATTACCCCTCCCTTTGCGTGTACTCTCTTGCAACCTAGCTAGCTGGCCTGACCATTCAGGTCACCTGTTAGGGGAACCACAGCCAGTGTCAAGATTGTCCCCCACCCACAGAGGCGCCCTGGTCCATTCCGTGGACCTGCTGCTCTTACGCTTCCTGGACTGTTCAAGCCTGTCACAGAAAATGTTGTCATCTGATTTAACCATCACCACTGGGTCTAACTGGTCCTACAACATAATCAAGGCTAGATACACTGACAGTTTGTCCAAAACATTGATTTAGGATCATAGATCCTCAGGTCTGCAGATTCCCCACAATGAAGTTTAGTGAAAAAACACTCATATCTCCGCCCACACACCCTCGGCCTGAGAGGTTGGCAATGACTATCACTTCGGCTACAAAGGAGCTCTAGGAGAAACCCCTTGAAAAGATTCAAGGGGCTCTCCCACCAATCATGTACTTGCAAAACTGATCTAACATAACATCTGGAGCCCTCAGAGCCCGGAAACCTCACTGCGGCTGTCTCACAGCAGCCTCTCATGGAAACTGAACTAGTTTCCATTTCTACTGCTGCCATCATCAGCCACCAACACTTGGAACAGTGTGTAAATAGAGATGACTGTCTAGGTGTCGTTCCCAATTCTCCCGAATTAGGTTTTTTTACCTGGACACAGATAAACGCATCTCCCGCTTCACTGCTTGGAGACCTTACCTCCAGGGGGCCACAGTTCTGCGACGGCACCATGGTGCTCTTCTCCCTGTTGAAATATCCAACCACACATGTCCAGGCCCTTCAAGCACATTCACACCAGTATCACTGCGCTGATAGAGCCTTGAAGAGTAAACAGTAGGGGGGCAGTTCTCACCCTTAGCACAATCAGAACCTCCCAGAACACTCTCGGTGGAAGTGCTTAACTAAAGGAAGGGGTCTATACTGAAAAAAGGTCGCTTCTGAATACAACCTCTCTGATCTCCAAAGCCGCTAGCGGAATGGAAGTGGAGATGAGAGCCGGTCATTGAATGGACACCAAGGTATCCTTTAACTGGACTGTCCAAAAGATGAGCCATAAGGCAGGGACTGCTGCCCTAAGGATGACAATCATGACCATCATGAATTTAACTAATCAACCTACACATTACAAGACCAGGATCAGCTGGCAGCCCTGAGAGAACCTGGGCTTCGACAATCCCCCTGTTGTCCAACACTGGCAAAAATTCTGCAGTGTTCCACCAAGGGAAAGTGACCATGCACCGACATGGAAATGATCCTTCTTGTCTGCCTGCACCTCCACTGCATGCAACAGACACGTTGTTTACTGCTGTTGGTCATCCTAGAACAAGTCTCTCTGCTTCTTTGTTTTCCGGAGTTCTGAGAAGGCCAACATCCCCTCTTCAAGTGCCTGGGGGTGACCAAATTCTCCTCCCCCAGACACCGCGTTGCACTTCTACTGTGTGGTCTAGATAAAACAGCAGTTGTCCCAGATGCCTAGGAGAAACCACCCAATAATGCAACAGTACAGTTTGGTTCCAGTCGCCTTGCAGAGGCACAGCCACCCCCCCGTATGGGTCACAGTTACCTAAGGTGGAACTCCAGGAATGAGAGGCTCTGGGGACAACGGGGGTTGGGGGGGAGAACACTGTTTGCAGATTGATGCCATTCTATGAACAGGTTTGCCTGCATGTCACTTCAACTGGCTTGATACGAATGACTTGCATGCTTACAGAACCTTCAACAGGTATGGTGATGAACTCAGGGCACTGCTTGCTGACTTATCTGTCACCAGTTTCCTGCAAATACTTTGATCCAAGGCTGACATGGAAAAATAAGGTTCATATTTAGAATCTTTATGCCCTGAACTCCCCGTAGTTGTAACACTTTATGACTCCGTTACAAAATAGGGCAGCGACTTTGAATCCAAGTGAGATCAGAACCTACAGTTCTGGCTCCATCCACTCTGCTCCCCCTCAGAGTGATAGGCCTCCCCCTGAGAAGGACCTTCCACCAGATCAGGATTCTCTCCAGACCCCCTTTATCCTCCTCTGAACCTTCAAGGTCGGGGGGGGGAGAGAGACAGATTCCAATCGGGGGAAGCAGGGTCACTCTGCTGTGTTGCACCTGGACATGTCTGTAGGTCCCCAATGACCTAAAGGAGGCTGTTCCGGGTGTATTCACAGATAAGGCATACATATTATCAGCATTTAGCATCTCACATCATTATGGATTTGTGTGACTCAGCTTTATCACTGCCAGACCCCAGGTGCACCCCCCCCCTCCCAGCCAGAGGGTCCAACTGGGTGGGACTGAAACGGACCTGTTAAACTGCTTTTCACAAGGACAGTGGTATGACTACATAGCAAGGGGAGTCAGTCCTCTGGCAGCTCTTACACCTCTTAAGGATAATGTATCTGTGAGATATGGTATGATATATATGATATATGATGGTGCCAGTATGTCCAAATGTGAAAGTACGTAATTACTGATCCAGTCAGGAAAAAAAACAAAAACCACCACTTACAGGAACATTACACATTCAAAAACACTGCCCTCTAAGAGACAACCTACTCTACATGACCCCAGGAGTAGCACAAGGAACTAGCAAAAAGAGCAGTTATGCAAGAACTTACTGTAACAGTAGATCTTCGAAGAAATCTCTCATCAGGTCACACCTCTAGGACTTACAGTCGCCAGACACTAGGACCACATGGAAACTTTTCTGCAGCAGTCTTTCAGGGGCCACTCATGAGGACGTCAGATGCCGACGTTCTATGTTACATAAAAATGGGCGGCCCTGCTCCCTCCTCAGTTCCCTGCCGGACACCATACTCGTCAGGCCTCCTTCTAGGGAACCAAAGAGTAAGATGGAGTGCCCCGCCATCCGGAAAGGCTAGAGCAAAAGGTATGTCACCCTGGAGAAAGAGACAGGAGCGAAGAAGCTCTGACCCCAAGGGGGATGAAGGGTGGGTTGGTATGACCTAATGAGAGATTCCCTCGAAGATCTACTGTTACGCTAAGTTCTTGCGCAACTGTTCTATCTTCTTCGGAGACATCTCTTTCATCAGGTCACACCTCTAGGACGAGTCCCAAGCAGTACAGACAGCAGGACCGTCTGGGTGGCAGGAGACCAACAGCCTAAGAAAGAAGGCCCTGAAGCACAGCTAAGCCAAAAACGGCCCTTCGCCGTGAGACAATGTCCAAACTGTAGTACTTTGTGACGAAGGTGCAGACAGTATTCCAAGCGGCGGCAGCACAGATTTCTGCTGCCGACACGTTCCTAAAATAGGCAACAGAAGTGGCTATGCTCCTGGTTGAATGGTCATGAACTCCAGAAGATCCTTACCATACTTCCTGTAACAAAAAGTTTGTTGGACAACCATTTGGACAATCACTGTTCAGAAACTGCCTCCCCCCCACCGGGGTGAAAGAAACAAACTGTGAGGACTTCCTGCAGTCCTTCATACGGTGTGTATAATACCAGAGTATTCTATGCATGTCTAAAGTATGGAGCAATGCTTCCACTGGATTGGTATGCTCTGGGTAATAAACAGGCTGGTGGAAGTGAACTCAGACACCACCTTCGGCAGAAACTTAGGGTTCATATGCAAAGACACCCTGTTTTTGTGGAAAATCACATAAGAAGGCTCACAGGAGAGCCTGCAGCTCGGTAATTCTTCGAGCAAAAGTAATAGCAACTAAAAATAACTTTCCACAACAGAAAGCATAGCTCACAAGTTGTAGCTGGCTCAAAAGGAGCCAAAATAAGTTTCTTCAAAACAAAATTCAAGTCCCAAGCTGGACTGGATTGCAAATGGGAGGCTTCAAATACAAAATGCCCCGCAAAAACATATGAACCACTTCCAGCAGAGCCACAGTACGGCCATCAATGAGAAAATGGAAGGCTAATATAACAAACAAGTGCACCTTAATGGAAGAGTATTGTAGCCCGGCATCTGACAAGGACAGCGAATACTCCAGCATCTCATTCACCAGGCAAGTGAAAGGATCCAGGTGATGGGAAGAGGCCCAGAGAGTAAAATGCTTCCACTTCATCAAATTAGGTAGCCCTGGTGAAGGGATTCCTGGCAGCCACCAGGACCCGCCACTTTGGGGGATACCACAAATCTCGCAATGGCTATGTCCTCAGGTGCCATGCATGGAGATGGAGTGACTTGTGGTCTGGAAGGATCCAGGTATCCTGTTCCTGTGACAACAGGCCCTTGCACAGGCGTAGGAGTACTAAAGGTTCCACTGATATTACAGTGATGGAAACCATATCTGGTGAGGCCAAAAAGGTGCCACAAGAATTAAAGTAGCCCCCTCCATTTGGAGCTTGATTAGCACCCTCCAAATCAAGAGGAAAGGGGGGGTGAATGCGTAGAGAAACCTCTCTTTCCAAGAAAGGGATAATATGTCTCGACATAAAACTCCAGGCCCTGGATCAAGCTAGCAGAAAAGCAGCAGTTTTGCACTGACTGGGGATGCAAAAAGGTCCAGCTCTTGACAACTCCACTGATCAAACAGTTCTACAGAGGTCAACAGCTCCCACTTGTGCATTCTGGATTGTGGCCTGCTTACCCATCGGCCAGGGCATTTTGGACAGCTGGAACGTGGACAGCCAACAGTTTCAGACCGTGGTCTAGAGCCCAGTACCAAACTCTCATAGCCTCCCTGCACCAGGGGTGAATGAGTCCCCCCCCCCCCTTATTTATGTAGTATACTACACTCAGATTGTCCCACTGCACCTGCAGGGGCCCTGGAGACAGATAGTTCTGGAAGGGTTGTAAGGCATATAAAACAGCCCTCATCCGCCCTCATCTCTAGAATATTTATGTGGAGGGAGGTCTCCACTGTTGACCACATTTCTTGGGTCAGATTGAGAACCCAGATGCACCCCCTTCCTCAGTCCTGCCCCAAGGTGTCCATGGTAAGGATCTGCTGAGGGGAGGAAATGAGAAAGGAGACCCCTTTCAATAAGCTGTTTGGGTCCATCCACCACTGAAGCACCTTGCAAACAGGGGAAGATGCCAGAACCTGTTCTAGATAGTCAGTGCGCGGATCCCACCGGACCCTCGGGGTCCACTGGAGAATCTGCATGTGTAGCCTTGCTAGAGGTACTGTGACAATGGCAGCAGCCATCACACCCAAGAGCCTCAGGAATATCCTGGCTGTAACACACCTGCACTGTGAGACCAACATGGCCTGAGCCATGAGGAGTTCCGCCCTGTCCTGGGGCAGGAAGGCTCAGCCCCGTATCCAGAACGGCCCACTATGTACTGCAAGCGCTGACATGGGGTCCGGATGGACTCTGGCAAGTTGACTGTGATCCCTTCGGCATCAAACAACTGCCTGGTACGCACTAGGGTCGGCGACAGTTGCTCCTTGGACTGAGCTATGAGCAACTAGTTGTCTAGACAGAAGCAGTCAAAGAAGTTGTACAATCCCGCCCTCCTGAAGGTGCTGCCACCACTGCTAAGCATTTCGTAAAAACCCATGGTGCAGATGGCAAGCCAAAGGGCAATACCCTGAACTGGTAGTGCTCCTCTGAAACAGAAACCTGAGGTACTTTCCGTGATGGGGTAAACCTTGATATTCAGGTAGGCATCCTGCATGTAGAGGGCGCAAATTCAGTCCCCCTGGTGCAGTATGGGAAGAAGGCCTTGCAGAGTGACCGTTCTGAACTTTTTGTACTAAATATAGAAGTTCAAACTAAACAGATCCAGAATGGACCTCAGGTCCACTGTGGCTTTGGGGACAAGAAGAAATGGCAACAAAACCCTTTATTCCTTTGACACTGACATACTGGTTCTATGGCCCTCTTGCGCAGCAATGTGCGAATTTCTTCTAGGACCACTGGTACGTGATCTAGAGGATAAACTGAGGGAACCGGTGGAAGGTCTGGAGGCAGTTCCACAAGTTCCAGAGTATGACCGTGTTCTATGAGCTGTAAGACCCAAGCGTCTGCAGCAAGGTCTCTCCACCAGTCGAGGTGGAGAGAGAAACTACCCCTACCACTACCTCCTGGCTTAATGCTGAAGGGGAGGGGTCGAGGAAAGAGTCACTGTGAATCGGACCTGGTGGCCGGAACCGCACCTCTACTTCTGGTAAGGCTGACCCTGCCCTATGTTTGCCTTGATGCATGGCCCCTGACCCGGATCTATGGAAAGCTTTGAGAAAGGAGGTCCACAGTCAACTCTGAGGCTGGGTATGATAAATGAAGTGGACAAACCTTAAAGCCCTCACTGAGGCCTGCAAATCATTAAGGATATTCTGCACTTCTGCCCCAAAGAGCTTGTCACCTCCGAAAGGGGCATTCAGAATAAACTGCTGTACATCTGTAGCAAATCCAGATACCCTTAGACAGGAGAGCTTTCTAATACTGATGCCAGCAGGCAGCTGCTCTTGCTAAGGCTTCCAAAATATCATACGTAGACCTCAGAAGGTGCTTGCCCACATCAGCCACAGTCTGTAGTCTAAGCAGCTCCTGCCTCATGAGTACCCTCAGGGAGGGACTGGGCCGCTACTTTGACCTTCTTCCTGAAGATTTTCTGGAATCTGATCATACAGGCCAGAAAATTTGCTCTCGGGCCCAGAGTGGCAGAAGCAAAGGTTTTCTTACCCCAGACATCCAGTTTCCTTAATTCCTTATCGGGGTACAGAACTGAGGTGTTGGGTACCTTAGTCCCATCATCGGCTGCTCTTACCACTACTGAGTCGGTCTCCAGTTGGCTAGCGAAAAGAGGCTTCCCTGCAGGGGCCTGGTATAGCTTGTCTGCTTTCCTGGGCATAGCAGGAATCATATTAAGTCTATGCCAGGCAGCCACAGTAGCATCCCTAGTGCAGCCAGCAAAGGGGTATAACTCGGGGCAGTGAATCCGGAATCTCTAGATACTCCACCATATTCCTTCTGATAACATCTCCCTCTTCAGGCTGAAACCACATGGCAACCTGAAGCTGCTTCCTCATAGAGAAAAATGATGGATCTTCTGGTGAGGACTTAGGTGTGTGGACTATGGAATCCTCACTCCCAGTAGAAACTGGAGCCAGACCTATCAGAGTGGCCCGTCCATCCATATTCTCATCTTCATCAGTGGGAAGGAGATCAGGATGGTACTCCTGCTCCACGTCAATGCGGTCCGAGTGAGTTAAAGAAGGGAGTGAGGATCTCGACGCAGGAGCTGGACTAAGGGGTCCCAGCGTCGTAGGACTCGAAGGAGGCAGGAGATGCTGAATGATGGCCACAAAAGAAGACAGCACCATCTGGACATCGACAGTGGGCTGCGCAGCCAGAACGCCTAATGGCATCAATGAGGGTGGCAGAAACCACAATGTGAACGGCACACTCAGGACACCTTGTGCCATCAACAGGGGGTGGTAGGAACCCCAATGTCTAAGGGCCATCGCTAGGCATACAGACACCGGTGGAGCTCACTGCCAGCTGACCGAGACGTTCTCAACACTGGCAACTCTAATGTCGCTGAGCTTTTGCTAGCTGTAGTGCGTCCAGCGGAACTCGCTGCTATAACCAGCCTGGAAGAACCTGAGGCCTGGGCGGCAGGAGGGGTCAGCGCTGAAGCAGTCGACAGCGCTGAGGCGGTTGACGCTACAGGAAGCGGGGATCAGGAGCGCACCCGGAGTTGTCGATCCTTACTCCATTCCCGCTCCCGGTTGGAGCGTTTCCCTGAAGGTTTTTTGTGGGCTTTAGGTGCCTGGGAGCCCAAGGGGCTGTTCAGCGATGGGCTAGAGCTCTTCCCTTGGAGCGCCTTCTTCATTCTGGCTACCTGTTGCTCAAGAAGAAAAGAGTGCAGAGCCATCTGATGACGACGGGTAGCTTAACTGAAGCCCTGGCAGATCTTGCAGGCCTTAATGCCGTAGACCAGGCTGAGACAGCACACACAGACACTGTACTTGTTCCTGGAACAAATCCTACCACAGCCTCAGTAATACAATAATTTAGAGGATTCCTGCGTTCTCAAAATAAACAATGCTGCAATCACTTTAAAATAATGTGATTCTAAATAGAGAGAAAAATAAAAAATATCAATGTAATTTTGGCAGTCGACTGTATGGCAATGTCTCCATGGCGCCCTTGCAAGTATGGTCGACTGCGAGAAAGAATTGAGGAGGGAGCGGAGCCGTATATACTCATATACCATAGGACGTCGGCATCTGACATCGTTATGGGTGGCACCTGAAAGACTGCTATAGAGAAGTTTCCATGTGGTCCTAGTGCCTAACAACAGTACAGCAAGTCCTAGAGATGTGACCTGATGAAAGAGATATCCCCGAAGAAGACAAGAGCAGAATGAACCCTTTTGCAACTGTGCTCCCATCTCCTAGAACAGCTACATCAAAAAATGCAGGAAGCTAACAAAAGGAGCAGTATGGATCTTTTTGTAACTCAGCTCCCATAACAGCTACCTCATTAACAACTCCCTCTTAAGGAAAATAACCACACTTCTACCAAAACAAAAACGATCTCACTTACTGCAACATGCCTCCTCCAGTCCCTGAATTCTAGCCATCTCTACAGAATGCCTAAAGCAGAGGAACAGCCTCCTCTAGTCCCTGAATCCTAGGGACAAGTAACCCCCGACTTACTGCCTTCCTAAGGTTTGAGCAGCTCCATCCTGTATACAGTGTGTGCTGGAGCCTCACCAACCTTGCTCAAAAACATGGCACAAGTGGCCCATGCATGCGAACGTACTAATGTCACGAGACGATTATGCATCCAAGACATGGACAAGCGTTCAAGGAGCATGAGCGCTCTCCCATCATAGAAACATAGAATTTGACTGCACATAAGGACTGCTTGGCCCACCTAGTCTGCCCATTTTCCTACCTAACAGATAAGCTGCAGATCCTAGTTAACCAACAGCTTACTTCCTCCTACCCCCCCCCCACTAGGACTGCCTTATGTCTGTCCCATGCATTCTTGAATTCAACCACTGTTTTTGACTCCACAACCTCCACAGGGAGGCTATTCCATACATCCACAACCCTCTCCGTGAAAAAAATACTTCCTCACATTAGCTCTGGAGCCGCCCTCTTTTTCAAATTGCGCCCTTGTTCTTGTACATCTCTTTTCCTGAAAGATGCTACCCTCTTGGACTTTGTCGATTCCCTGAGGTACTTGAAAGTTTCTATCATGTCCCTCTCTCCTTCTTTCCTCAAGGGTATCGTATTAAGCTCCTTTAGTCTCTCTTCATTATGTCTTCTAATTTGAACCCTGCACCATTTTTAGTTGCCCTCCTCTGGACAGCCTCCACTCTGTCTATGTCTTTGCAGAGATGGGGTCTCCAGAACTGCACACAGTACTCCAGATGGGGTCTCACCAACTGTCTGTACAGAGGATAACAACTTCCTCTTCAAACATGAAGTCTTGCTGTATTCTGACTACTGCAGTTAGGTCCTGCCTTTCAACTGCTCCGGAGAACAAAGAGTTAAACTTTCCATGGCCAGCATGGAATGTTCACTGCGAGCTCTGTTGAAGCCCCTGTCTGCTGCTGTTTAAATTCCAACCATCAGATTCTTTACTCTGCCTCACTGAACAGTCGCTCCGGAGATTTCTCCTTTGCTCGGTTCAAAAAAGTCAGTTAAAGTGTCATTTTGCGCTCGGTTTCTACCAAATTTCTGCTACCAAATCTGTCGGTTTAAGTCTCTGTCTGTGGTACTGTGAGTACTAGATAGGTTTTACATTTAGTTTCTGTGTGGAACTTGTAAATGTCGGATCGGTTCGGCTGAACCGATCAGTTTAGCTTCAAAAAGTTTGTGAATTTACTTAGAGTGTGGTAACCGGTCCGTATCGGTTCTAAAAAAAAAAAAAAAACAGTTTTATTACGTTTTTTTCCAAAGACCCGTAACAGTCAGGAACCGATAGGGGAGTCTTGCCTGGCGGACTGCCGAAAAAGGGGTAAGTTTTGGATAGGATTGGCCATGTCTGAGAAACCCAAGAAAAAAAACCAGGCCCACTGGGTTTCAACACTGCAGTGTGTGTGGGGAAGCCTTTGTTAAGGCTGATCCCCACACCACCTGTGTTTATTGTCTGGGATTTGACCACCTCGATTCAGACTGCCAAATTTGTAAGAATTTTCCCAAAGCTACACTGGATAAGAGAGTAGGTAGACTGAGGGAAAGGGAGGCCGAGAAGTCCGCTGACCCCGGATGGCCAGCCCGGTTCAGTTCAGACCGAACCAGAAGGAGTACCCTCTGACCAGGGCGATACTTCTTCGGGCAAGAGGAGAGCAGATTCTGAGGAGTCGGTTCCGGTTAAAAGGAAGAGAAAAGATAAATCGTCCGGTTCGGATCCAGAAATTCATACTCCGACCGCTGATGTGATAGCCAAACCGATAATAGTGCAATTGCTAACTTCGGTTCCTGCCGAACTGGCACCATCTGGCAGGGGCTCAGTTCAGTCGGTTCCGGATCACACTTCAGAAGAATTTTATGAACCGGAGGAGGAGGGAGAGTATGAGGATGATGATGGTGATTATGAAAGTCTGGATGTGCCTATTGACCTGGACATCTCCCCAGACAGACCTTCAGGTGTTTCTCCTCCTAGGCTTTCTGAGTCCCCTTCCCACTTTATGTTTTACAAAAAAGAGGCTGAAACCCTCCAGCTTCCAATGGAAGAAGCAGTAGAGGATCAGGAGGAGCCTGATTTTGTTGAAATGATGGACATCCCAGAGTCCAGGAGACTGTCTATTCCCCTCCATAAATCTTTTGGGAAACAGACAAATAAAATTCTTAAGACTCCTAACTCCATACCTCCTGTGGACAGACGAATGGACAAGAGGTACACCCTTTCAAGCTCGGACACGGAGTTCCTTTCTCAGCAATGCAGCCATGCTGGGGTAGTGCAGGCGCTGCCTGTGATAAGGCAAATATCCCCTTGGCATCACACCCCCCAGATAAGAACTCCAGGAGGATTGATGCCATGGCAAAGAAGCAGTACATGGCAGCATCTTTGGGACTCAGGCAGGCTTACTATATGGCCTACACAGCTAGATAACAGAAGTCCAGATGGGACACTGTTCTGGCTCTGGCTAAACAGGCCCCAGACCAGCTTGCCAAGGAGCTGGAGCAGGTGGCTGCAGATGGGATTGAGGCATCCAAGGAGCAATATCATGCTACTGTGGATTCCAATGATGTTTCGTCAAGAGTCATGGCTACATCTGTGGCCCTTCGGAGGATGACTTGACTCAGATGTACTAGCCTATCACAGGAAACCCAGGCTAAGGCCATGGATTTCCCTGTTATTGGTAATTCTCTGTCTGGGGAGCAGACAGAGAACTACATGAAAAAGATGAACAAGTACAGGACCACCTACAGGAGTGCTCAGGCCAAAGAAAGGCAAGCCACTCCTCAAAGGCAGCAATCCAGGGGCAGGCCTTTTTACTAAGCCCAGGCCTCCTCCTCCTCTTATACTCAGAGGGGGTTCTTCAGAGGGAGAGGCAGATGGGGAATGAGCAGGCCTGCTTCCACCCCTCAGCCTAAAGCCCCTGCCAAGCAGACACCCTGTTGGGTCTGCCTGGGCCGATTCTCCAATACCTGTAGGGGGCAGACTGGCTTACTTTGTCCAGGACTGGAAGTCTCTGACATCAGACAAGTGGGTCCTGGAAGTAGTGAGCCAGGGACTGGTTCTCAGCTTCAAAAAATTTCCCAAGATGAGAACCAGACCCTTTCCACCTGCAAATCCATCAGAGACCCTTGCCCTAGAGGGAGAGGTTTCTTCCCTCCTGGCTCTCAGAGCCATAGAGAGGGTTTCTACCCTACACAAGGGCAAAGGATTGTACTCCAGGTACTTCCTAACCCCCAAAAAGACAGGAGAATGGTGCCCCATCCTGGACCTAAGATATCTGAACAAGCACCTTTTAAAACCAAAGTTCAAAATGGTGACTTGGGAATAATTCTGCTTTCTAAGGCCAGGGACTGGCTAGCCTCCCTGGACCTTAAAGATGCCTATTTTCACATTCCCATCAGGTGCTCCCACAGAAAGTACCTCAGGTTCGAGTTGCCCTCAGGCCACTATCAATTCAGAGCAATGCCCTTGGGCCTAACATCAGCCCCAAGGGTGTTCACAAAGTGCCTGGCAGTAGTGGTTGCTTTCCTAAGGAGAAAAAAGATCTCCATCTTTCCATACTTGGTCTGGAGACTGACCCACTATGAGCCAGTCGTCCAAGTCAAGTCACATCTGCAAATAACTCAGCAAGTGCTCACTTCCTTAGGATTCCTCCTCAACCTTCCAAAGTCAGTTCTCAAGCCAGTACAGCTCCTCACCTTCATAGGGGTGGAGCTGGATACAATAAGGGCACGAGCCTTCCTTCCCCTGGACAGGGCAAGGACCCTTATGGAACTGGCCTCTTCATTCACCCTTCAGTTGTCTCGACCAGCAAGGCATTTCCTGCAGCCTCTGGGCCACATGGCAGCCTCTACAGCAGTGGTCCAAGGAGCAAGATTTCAGATGAGGGACATTCAGTTCCACTTAAGAGCCTTCTGGTCCCAAAGAAAGGATTCTCTTACCAAACTAGTCCCAGTGACTTGAACCCTGATCCAGGCTTTGCAATGGTGGCAGGATCAGGACAATTTGAGACAAGGAGTTCCTTTTGTCACTCAGTCTCATTCAGTGATACTCACCACAGACGCCTCCCCTGCTGGGCTGGGGAGCCCACCTGGGGGGGATCTTACCACCCAAGGGCTGTGGTCACCTCAAGAATCTCTGCTTCACATCAATCTCTTGGAACTCAGAGCAGTGTTTCTGGCACTGCAAGACTTTTCCAAATCTGTACAGAACAATGTGGTCCAGATCAGAACAGACAATACCACCACAATGTGGTACATCAACAAGCAAGGAGGCACTCAGTCTACGGCCTTGTGCACAGAAGCAATGAAGCTGTGGTCCCTGGCCTATTCCCTGCAAACCTCTCTGATAGCAGTTCACATCCCATGGAAGGACAATGTCCTAGCAGATGCTCTCAGCAGGATATTCCCAGGGCCATCACGAATGGACCCTAGATCCCCTAGTTTTGAAAGTGATTTTCTCGAGATGGGGTACTCCACAGATAGATCTTTTTGCAGCCCCAGACAATCACCAACTTCCCCTCTTTTGTTGCAGACCCCCAGTCTTGGGCTCAGTCCCCCTGGATGCTCCGATTCTGAACTGGGAAGGGAAATTTCTGCATGCTTTTCCCCTTTCCCTCTCCTGTTCAAGATGTTAGTCAAGATAAGGTCACAACCTTGCAAAGTGATTCTGATTGCTCCAGACTGGGCCAGACAGCCCTGGTACCCCCTGTTGCTGTCCTTAGCAGTCCACCTTCCCCTGTCTCTTCCCAGGAATTACAACCTGTTGACATCCTCTCAGGGGAGGATTTGCTACCCGAACCTCAAATCTCTCAGTCTCAAGGCATGGCTCTTGAAGAGTTAGTCTGCTGATCTGCAGCTTTCTCAAGGGGTTCTGGATATCCTTAAGGCTTCTCGAAAGTCTTCCACCAGAAAGACTTACGACTCCAAATGGAAACGTTTCACTATTTGGTGCTTCAATAAGGATATTTCTCCAGAATCTGCTGGGTTGCCTACAGTTCTGGACTATATGGTCCATCTTAATGGCCTAGGCCTTAGACCAGCTACACTTAAAAGTGCATTTGGCAGCTGTTTCTGCCTTCTTGTCAGTAGGCAAGCCCTCTCCTCTGTCAGCCCATCCTGTGTTTCGTAAGTTCTTCAAGGGATTGCTGCACACCAATCCCCTCTTTAGGGACCCTGCTCCTTCTTGGGACCTTAATGTTTGCATTGCTCAACTTATGCAACCACCCTTTGAGCCTTTGTCCTCTGCAGAGCTTAAGTACTTGACTTGGAAAACTCTGTTTCTGGTAGCCATTACCTCTGCCAGGCATATCAGTGAATTGCAAGCCCTGTCAGTGGAGCCCGATTTCATCTCTTTCCATTGACATAAAGTGGTCCTAAGAACTAAAAGGAAGTTTTTGCCTAAGGTGGTTTCAGATTTCCACCTTAACCAGTCTATGTCTCTCCCTGTTTTCTTCACTGACCATTCCTCCTCTGGAGAGAGAGGAGGCTGCACAGCTTGGATATTAAAAGGGCCCTCAGGTACTACATAGAGCGCACCAAGGGTCAGAGGTTTGAGTCCCTCCAATTGTAGCTCGCATATGGAGAGGTTGGTAAGGGCAAACCTGCCACTAAGATCTACTGCCAGGTGGATTGTCTCTTGAATACAATTCTGCTATGAAACACTGGGAAGAACTCCACCCTCAGGCCTGAGGGCTCACTCTACTAGAGGTACAGCTGCTTCCCTGGCTGCTGCCAGGGATATTCCTATCTTAGAAATCTGTCAAGCAGCCACCTGGAAAACAGTCCATACATTCACCAAGCATTACTCTCTGGATATCCAGGCTAGGAGTGATGCTCGGTTTGCCACAGCAGTACTTCAGAGCCTATTCCCAAAGTAGGTTCTGTCCCTCCTCCATGGAGGTACTGCTTGGCAGTCTGCAATAGTCAGAATACAGCAAGACATCATGTTGTTTGAAGAAAAAATTACTCACCTTAGTAATGTTGTTTCTTCTAATGGAGTCTTGCTGTATTCTGACCTCCCCCCGCCTCCCCTCTCAGAACCTAGTTTTTGGGATGTGGGTGGGCAGGAGCAGTGTTGGCACCTTATGGGTGTCCCTTTTTCACCTTCCTTTACTTTGGGTGTGTGTTTTGTTTTTTGGGTTTCCTGACTTGAGTCTTTGCTTTGAAACCAAAAAAACCCTTTTTAATAAATTTAGTTGTCAGTTGGCTAGTGTGAGTTTTACAGTTTCCACACAGAACTTCTAGTGAGTATTGCTCGTAAAGATCTGATGGTTGGAGTTTAAACAACAGCAGACAGGGGCTTCAACAGTGCTTGCGGTGAACATTCCATGCTGGCCATGGAAAGTTTAACTCTTTGTTCTCCAGAGCAGTTGAAAGGCAGGACCTAACTGCAATAGTCAGAATACAGCAAGACTCCATTAGAAGAAACAACATTACTAAGGTGAGTAATTTTTTTTCTACTATTGATGCCTCCCTATGCATCCCAGTATCCCCCAGCCTTCCTTACTGCCTTCTCACATTGCTTTCCCACCTTAAGGTCATCTGATATAATTACCCCCAGGTCCCTTTCCATTTTTACTGTTGTCAGTATCTCACCCCCCATTGTGTACTCTTCCCTTGGGTTTTTGTTTCCCAGATGCATTATCTTGCACTTCTTTACACTGAATCTGAGCTGCCATACATTTGACCATTCCTCCAACCTTGCCAAGTCCCTTCACATCCTTTCCACTCCATCTAATGTATCAACCCTGTTGCAGATCTTTGTGTCGTCTGCAAAGAGACATACTTTTCCTTCCAGTTCCTCTGCAATGTCACTTATAAAGACATTAAAAAGGACCGGTCCCAGTACTGAACCCTGTGGTACCACGCTAGTAACCCTCCTTTCTTCACTGTGGACTCAGTTTACTACTACCCTTTGAGTCCTGTTGTCTAGCCAATTTTTTATCCAGGCTACCACCTTGGGACCCACTCCAAGGCTGGCTAACTTGTGTATTAATCTTTTGTGTGGGACTGTATCAAATGCCTTGCTAAAATCTAGGTACGCCATGTCCACAGCCCCTCCCTGGTCAACTACTTTGGTCACCCAGTCAAAGAAGTCTATTAAATTCATCTGACATGACCTTCCCATCGTAAATCCATGCTGCCTTGGGTCCTGTGCCCCTCTAGCCTCTAGGTACTCAACAATTCTTTCCTTCAGAAGTGATTCCATCATTTTCCCTAGTACTGAGGTCAAACTAACTGGTCTGCGGTTTCCTACCTCTGTCCTGCTCCCACTTTTGTGAAGACGAATTACATCCGCCCTCCTCCAGTCCTCAGGTACCACCCCATCCTCCCAGGATTTGTTAGAGTAGTCAGCGGTGTCACTAGTTCTACTCTTAGTTCTTTTAGAATTCTTGGGTGAATCCCATCAGGCCCCACTGCTTTGTTCACCTTCAATTTTATTAGTTCTTTCAGAACCCTTTCTTCTGTAAATGGACTGGTATCGACCCCCGTCTTCAGAGTGTTTCTCTTGTTTGGTTTAGGTACCTCCACCTCCTCTTCCTTTGTGAAGACTGAGCACAAATATTCGTTCAGTATCCCTGCTTTTTCACTGTCACCCTCTGCCCACATTCCCTCCCCTTTATTAAGCCTCATTATCCCTCCTTTGGTCTTTCTTCGCTCCCTTATGTACCAATAAAAGGTCTTAGCCGACTGGCCCGTCGGCAGAGCGGTAGCGCTACCGCTCGTGACGCTGGCGACCGGGTTTGGGAACAAGCCTGGGAGCTGGAGGCTTGAGCTGGGAGGAGAAGGCTGAGTCCGTGACTGCCGCCTTTCTCCAAGGAGGGGAGACATGTTCTGGGTACTTGACTGACCGCCTGGGGTACAGCAAGTGCTTAGCCATTCCAGGAGGGTCGGGTGTGCCAGACATCAGTGGAGCTCCGCCTTGACGTCAGGGCGCATGACACGCCCCGGAAAGAACAGGGAAAAAACACCTCCTTCGCTCTGGGTAGACGGACCACCAGCACAGACCTCAATGGTCCCCTGCCTGTCCCATGTGGCGGCCCCGATAAAGTGACATTAGTTCAGGATGCTTGGAGCCCCACCTCGTCCCCGCCTAGGGGGAATCCAACGCTACATGGGGGGACCACTGCAGGGCTCCAGGTATGGAAGGAACCGAGGCAGATGCCAGGCATTCCCAAAGAAGCGGAGAGCAGGAGGCAGGAGTAGGCGGAAAAAATAGTAAGTAAAAAAAAAAAAAGAAAAAAATACAGGTTACTCACCTGTAACAGGAGTTCTAGGAATGGTATATGTTGTTCATCCACACTGTCTGGCAGGTATCCCTGCCGCTTTAAATCTGGCCGGAAGGTCTTCAAGCTGGCTCCTCCCACCCACCCGGGTGGTAAAACTCTCGGCTCGCCCTATGACGCCAGATCTGACCCGCTGGAAGCTCAGGCTGTGCGTCACCGGCCGAGGTTTGAGAATGGATGAACAACATATACCATTCCTAGAACTCCTGTTACAGGTGAGTAACCTGTATTTCTAGAGACATGGATATGTTGTTCATCCACACTTACTGGCAGACTCCTAGCAGTTCTCCGGGAGGAGGGAGGCAAGGCGCACACCCCCTACTTAGGGAATAAAGACTGGAGAACCGAGGCCCCAAAACCAGCATCCCGGCGTGACTCAAGGTCGATGTGCTAATGGGTAATAAAGGTGTGTGCTGACTTCCAGGTAGCAGCCCTGCAGATTTCCTGGATAAGGACGTCCCTGGAAGCAGCCACCGATTCAGCAGCATGACGGGTAGAATGAGCTCTTATCCCTCTGGGAGGCTCCATGCCCGCCAACTTATAGCAGCGATCTATGCAGGAGGTGACCCACCTGTCTATCGTCCGCTTGGCTGCAGGTCTGCCAGATGCGGCTTCAGCGTAGCTGACAAACAGCTGGCGAACCTCTCCCCGAATTTCAGCCGTGAGCTCCTTATAATAAGCGAGCCCCCTTCTAGGGTCCAGAGTATGGAGCCTATATTCGGCATCCGAGGTGTGATTGGGGTAGAACACCGGCAGAGTCAGCACCTGGTTAAGGTGAAACTCCGACACCACCTTCAGAAGGAATTTCGGGTGGGGGCGCAGGACAATCTTGTCACTGTGGAGGACCAGTGAAGGAGACTCGATGCAAAGCGCATGGAGCTCTCCCATCCTTCTTGCTGACGTGATAGCCACCAAGAAGGCAGTCTTCCACGACAGGTGAGAGAAATCACACCTGCGCATTGGTTAGAATGGCTTGCCCATGACCTTTGCCAGTACCAGCAGTAAATCCCACGGAGGTGGAGGTTCTCGCACCGAGGGGAAATGTGGTCAAGGCCTTGAAAGCGCCCCGACCACCTTTCCTGCGCACGACTGCTTCCCGCCCGCGCCCGGGTAAGCAGAGATGGCTGCCAGATGCACCTTTAGGGTCGCCGACCTAAGCCCTTGACTAGAAAGGGACCATAAATAGTCCAAAATGCTTGCTACAGAACAGGAGGAAGGGTCCAAGCCCTTGCCCTGACACCAAATGGAGAATCTCTTCCATTTAAAGGCGTAGCATTTCCTGGTCGACTTCTTACGGGACGCCTCAACAACATTGAGGACCTCGTCGGAAAGACCCAAGGCCTGGAACTCTAGCCGCTCAGGAACCAGGCCAGCAGGTGCAGGGATTGAAGGTCCATATGGAACACCTTCCCCTGATTGACTGAGAGCAGGTCCGGGCGAGCTGGAAGCTGCCTCGGGAGCCTGGAGCTGAGGCTGAGGAGATCTGGGTACCAGAACTGGCGGGGCCAGTCTGGGGCTATCAGGATCACCTGCGCCTTGTCCCTCCTTGCTTTGAGAAGCACCTGTGAATCAAGGGAATGGGGAAAGGCGAGAAGAGGCCGGGGTCCACGGCCTCAAGAAGGCATCCCCTGCAGCGAGCCCCGCTGAGGGGGGCGGGCATGAAACAGCCTCAGCTTCGCGTTCTCCCTGGAGGCAAACAGGTCCACCTGAGGTGTGCCCCAGTGGGAGAACAGATCTTGTACTAGCTCCAGCAGGAGAGACCACTCGTGAGATGCAGCCCCTATCCAGCTCAGGGCATCGGCCAGGGTGTTGGAGGCTCCTGCCACATGAATGGCTAGGAGATCCGCCTCCGGGCTGCGCACGAGTGACCAAATGCGGAGAGCATCCTTGCATAGAAGCATGGAGCGCGTCCCGCCCTGGCGGTTCAGGTAGTACATGGTCGTGGTATTGTCAGTCTGGACTCGGACCACTTGACCCCGGAGAAACGGAGCAAAGGCGGTGAGAGCTAGGCGGACCGCTTGGAGCTCCAGCAGGTTGATGTGGCATCAGGACTCCCGCGGGGACCAGAGGCCGTGCACTCGATGTTCCCCCAGATGGGCACCCCAACCCATCAGAGAGGCATCGGTCGATAGAGAGACCGTCGGCTCGGGGCGGACAAACGGGATGCCCTCCTGCAGATGGAATGGAACGGTCCACCACTGGAGAGCGTTCCACATCTCCTGGGTCACTATCACTAGCTGGTCCAAAGGATCGCAGCGTTGTGACCACTGGCTGGCCAGTCCCCACTGAAGGGGGCGCATGTGCCAGCGGCCCAACGGACCACGCTGGTACAGGCCGCCATGAGACCCAGAAGGCGCAGGAAGTCCCGGGTAGGGCGCGTTGCCCAACCAGAAATGATTGGGCAAAGGAGGTAGAACCTCGGCCCTGTCCGCCGGAGCCAGTGTCTGGCTCAAGAGAGTCGAGCTCTGCCCGATGAACAAGATCACCTGCTTCGGGCCGAGTTCCGACTTGGCCTCGTGGATGAGAAGGCCAACTCGAGAGCAAACCTGGAGGGCCAGATCTCTGGACCGCTCCACCTCCTGTCTGGAGGAGGCTGCTATCAGCCAATCGTCCAGGTAAGGGTACACCCGGACCCCTCGGCGCCGCAGAGGAATGCTGTCACCACTGCCATGCATTTGGTGAAGACCCTGGGAGCTGGAGATAAGCCGAAGGGCATGGCTCGAACTCGAAGAGGGAGCCCTCCGCTCGAAAGCGGAGGAATCTCCAATGTGACGGACGGATAGGGACGTGAAAGAACGCGTCCTGTAGGTCCAGAGAGCAGAACCACACGCCGTGTTCCAGAGATGGTATTATCTGCGCCAGAGTGACCATCCTGAAGGTTCGAGACCTTAGGAACTT
Organism: Neoceratodus forsteri; assembly: GCA_016271365.2. NCBI lineage: Eukaryota > Metazoa > Chordata > Ceratodontiformes > Ceratodontidae > Neoceratodus > Neoceratodus forsteri. The sequence goes on along the minus strand of CM028131.1, from coordinate 268,102,977 downwards.
GTTCAGGTCGTGTAGGTCAAGAATGGGGCGCCAGCCCCCCGTCCGTTTCGGAACCAGAAAATACCTGGACACGAACCCTGGGTTTGAAGGGGGGGTCCTCCACCTCCGTGATCACCTCCTTTTGGAGGAGGAGAGCGATGTCGCTCGGCGAGCCGCCAGTGAGGCTGCGGACCCTAGGCTCCCCGAGGTGCGACGGCTCTGAAGGGCGGGGCCTGCTCGAATTCCAGAGGTAGGCCTTTTCCCACCACCTCCAGTACCCACCTGTCCGTGGTAACAGCGGACCAGGCGGAAAGGAAGTGTCTGAGCCGTCCCCCCACGGGGGGAACCAGGGGTGAGGTGACAGGGATGGGGGCGACACCCCTCAGCCCGTCACTGGGCAGGCTTGGAGGAGGGACCGGCCGAGGGACCTCCTGGGCCTTTACCTCCCTGCTTCCTGTTGGAGGAAGCCGACGGCATGGGCTTGGGATACCAAGGTCGAGCCTGCTGGCCCCGACGCTTGCTGGGCCGGGCCAGGAAGGACGAAAGGGCTTAGGCTGTGGCTTGCGCCCCTTGTCCTTCTGAGCGGAAGAGACCAAGTCCAAGGTAGCAATGGACTTCTCGATCCTCTGCAGGTGACCTTCCACCCCAGGGTCAAGAGGTCAGTCCTCAAAAGGAACATCCGCCAACTTGTGCTGGGTATCCGAGGTAAAGGTGGCTATCCCCAGCCAAGCCTCGGGACGATTATGGCCACTCGGCCGCCACAGACCTGGCACATGAGTCCTCGATGTCTCAACGCAGTCTGAGCTGCTGTTTAGCCACTGCCCTGCCCTGGTCCTGCACCTGCCTGACCGTAGTCTGCAGATTCGTGGAAGATGAGGACAACCTCATCCAGGGAGCCCAAAAGGGCGTGAGAAAATGTGCCATGAGGAGGGCCAACTGGCCTGACGAAGGCCCAGAGGACGCAGCATAGACTTTTCGCCCGCATAATCCAATTTCTTGGATTCCTTGTCGGGAGGTTTGTCCACATCCTCATGCCCCGGCATGCCGGAAAACGCTGTCGGTAACCAACCCTCGGCCGAGGGGTGTCCTGAAAACTGGACAGGGAACCTAGGGGACCGTGATACTTCCTGGCCAACCTGGTCAAGGCGCAGGGCAGGAAGCAGGACGCTGCCAAAGTTCCAAGGCCGACCCACTATGGCTTCGCCACCGGAAAGGCCTCCTCAGAGATCCCCCGTCCAGAATCTCCGTGAGGGATACCTGGTCTGTTAGAAATGGGTTCGAATTCATCCCGTGACCTCGAGATGAGTCGAAGCAACCTAAGAAGGACGAAGGGCTATCGTCCATTGACTGCCCTCCCGAGGACTCCAAGTCCATGCGCTTGGAGAAGAGGAGGAACCATCATCGGACTCAGAAGAGTCCTCAAGAGCTGCCTCAGGCCTGAGCCACCCTCCACCTGCCGAGGTTTCATCGGGAGTGAGGTGACAGACAGCCTATGGTAAAACCCAAAGCCGATCGAGAATTTTTGGTCGGAGCCCCAACTAATGGCTGTGGAGGCGAGGTTCCACCAGAATCGGTGGGCAGCTAAAACTGGTCAACAACCGCCTGAGAACAGGCTCCTCGACTACAACGTAGGGTTGTTTCGCTGCTCCGTGACAGCCACTTAATGGTCGGGGAAGACGACTGGGTCGGCTTATCCCAGTCAAAAGGAGCTGTTGCCACATAAGTTCTCATACTCCGACGCAACTTGCGCCAAGCTCCCTCGTCAGAGGAAGGGCGGCGCTCGCTGTCTCGTGCCGAGATCGAGACCGCCTATAGCGGGCGGATCGTTGGAATGCGAGGATGTCCGAGACCGAGACCGAGAGTCTCGCCTAGGCCGAGGAAGGCGAGGAGAGGTGTCGGAAATCGGTACTCCCCTCGGCTCGGACGATCCCACCGAAGGCTCCGGAACCGGAGGCACAGACGAGCCGACAGGATCCTCAACTCCCACCGGGGGAACCGGGGAGAGGGGATTCTCAGCTTCTCCAGCCGACAACCCGTCTAACGGGTCGAGAAAAATCTCGACCGCGTCGATGGGAGTCTCAGTCAACTGGCCTGACGGGGACACCGTGAAGCCAGTGGCCGAGCTGAGGGGTCAACCAAGTCGACTGTCAACAAGGGAGGGGATCTTCCCGCCCCAAGAGCATCGACGAGAGACTTACTTTTGCTCTTTTGACCTAGAAAGGTCCCGAAGAAGTTGGACCCTCACCTTTGGTCGAGAGGGTCAGCAAAGCTCCTTAAAAGAAGCCAGCACGAGGCACCGAGAGAGAGCAGGACAAATGCCGCAGCCGAGGTAGAAGCGCCCGCCACGCCTCCTCTTCGAGGGCGATCATCTGCTCTGATGGATCCACGAAGCCCGCCACCGCCGGGACACTGCCAATCGGGCCTCTTTAGATTTCACCGGTGGAATTCTTTTCTCGGGGCGCAACAGTTGTAATCGGGCAGCACGGTCTTCAAGGACGTAGGCCGAAAAGGAAGAGCATAAGTCGCAGGCATGCGGGTCGTGCTCAAGGCCCAGGCAGTAGACGCACGTGGAGTGCGGATCCGCCTAGACATCTTCACGCAGGGCACCTCCGAAACCGAGTCGATGTGTCCATCGAGCTGCGAGGAGAAGACCACGAAGTCTTTTAGCAAAAACTTTTAATTTCGAATCAAGAATTAGGAACCAGTCTTAAACGCAGCGCTCTAAGGAGGGAACCTGAGCTTCCAAGCGGTAAGGAAGATCTGGACGCCATGGGGCGGAGCCGAGAGTTTTACCACCCGGTGGGTGGAGGAGCCAGCTTGAAGACCTTCCGCAAGATTTAAAGGGTAAGGAGCTCTGTTACAGTGGATGAACATATCCATGTCCCTAGAACCTGTATTTCTAGGGACATGGATATGTTGTTCATCCACACTGTCTGGCAGACTCCTAGCAGTTCTCCGGGAGGAGGGAGGCAAGGCACACCCCTACTTAGGAAATAGAGACTGAGAACTGGAGGCCCCAAAACCAGCATCCCGCGTGACTAAGGTCGATGTGGTAATGGGTGATGAAGGGTGTGCTGACTTCAGGTAGCAGCCCCGCAGATTTCCTGGATAGGACGTCCCTGGAAGCAGCCACCGATGCAGCAGTATGGCGGAAGAATGAGCTCTTATCCTCTGGGAGGCTCCATGCCCGCCAACTTATAGCAGAGATCTGTGCAGGAGGTGACCCACCTGCCTATCGTCCGCTTGGCTGCAAGTCTGCCAGGTGCGGCTTCAGCGTAGGTGACAAATAGCTGCGAACCTCTCCTGAAATTCAGCCGTCCGCCTCCTCACAGTAGCGAGCGCCCCTTCTGGGGTCCAGAGTATGGAGCCTATATTGGCCTCCCGAGGTGTGACTGGGTAGAACACCGGCAGAGTCAACACCTGGTTAAGGTGAAACTCCGACACCACCTTCGGAAGGAATTTCGGGTGAGGGCGCAGGACAACCTTGTCCCTGTGGAAGACCAGGTAAGGAGACTCGATGCAGAGCGCCTGGAGCTCTCCCATCCTTCTGGCTGGCCGGATAGCCACCAAGAAGGCGGTCTCCATGACAGGTGAGAGAGTTCACACCGTGCATTGGTTCGAATGACTTGCCCATGAGCTTTGCCAGTACCAGCAGTAGATCCCACGGAGGTGGAGGTTCTCGCACTGGAGGAAATGTGATCAAGGCCTTGAAAGCGCCAGACCACCTTCTCCTCGCGCCACTGACTGCTTCCGGCCCGCGCCTGTAAGCAGAGATGGCTGCCAGGTGCACCCAAGGTCATGACTCAAGCCCTTGCTGAGAAAGGGACCAAAGGTAGTCCAATATGCTCACCAAGGAACAGGAGGAAAGGTCCAGGCCCTTGCCCTGGCACCAAATGGAAAATCTCTTCCATTTGAAGGCGTAGCATTTCCTGGTCGACTCCTTACGGGACGCCTCAACTATGTTGAGGACCTCGTCGGAAAGACCCAAGGCCTGGAACTCTAGCGTCCAGGAACCAGGCCAGCAGGTGCAGGGATTGAAGGTCTGGATGGAATACCTTCCCTGATTGAGAGCAGGTCCGGGTGAGCTGGAAGCTGCCTCGGGAGCCTGGAGCTGAGGCTGAGGAGATGGGTACCCAGCTACGGGCCAGTCTGGGGCTATCAGAATCACCTGCGCCTTGTGCCCTCTTGTTTTGAGAAGCACCCTTGCATCAAGGGAACGGGGAAAGGCGAGAAGAGGCCCGGGTCCACGGCCCGAAGGCATCCCCCGCAGCGATCCCTCGCTGAGGGGGGCGGCATGGAACAGCCTCAGCTTCGCATTCTCCCTTGAGGCAAACAGGTCCACCTGAGGTGTGCCCCAATGGGAGAATAGATCTTGTACTACCTCCGGCAGGAGAGACCACTCGTGGGACGCAGCCCCTATCCGGCTTAGGGCATCGGCCAGGTGTTGGAGGCTCCTGCCACATGAATGTCTAGGAGATCCGCCCAGGCTGCGCACGAGTGACCAGGATGTGGAGAGCCCTGCATAGAAGCATGGAGCGGCCCCCCTGGCGGTTTAGATAGTAAGGTCGGGTGTTGTCCGTCTGGACCCGGACCACTTGACCCAAGAAACGGAGCAAAGGCGGTGAGAGCTAGGCGGATCGCCGGAGCTCCAGCAGGTTGGATGTGGCATCAGGACTCCTGTGGACCAGAGGCCGCGGCGCCGGTGTTCCCTAGATGGGCACCCCAACCCATCAGAGAGGCATCGGTCGACAGAGAGACCGTCGGCTCGGGGCGGACAAACGGGATGCCCTCCTGCAGATGAACTGGAACGGTCCACCACTGGAGAGCGTTCCACATCCCCTGGGTCACCGTCACTAGCTGGTCCAATTGATCGCAGCATTGGGACCACTGGCTGGCCAGCCCCCACTGAAGGGGGGCATGTTCCAGCGGGCCCAACAGACCACGCTGGTACAGGCCGCCACGAGACCCAGGAGGCGCAGGAAGTCCCGGGAAGGGCGCAATTGCCCAACCAGAAATGACTGGGCAAAGGAGGAAAGAACCGACCCTGTCCGGCTGAGCCGTGCTCTGGCTCAAGAGAGTCGAGCCTGCCCCGATGAAAGAATCACCTGCTTCCAGCTCGAGTTCCACTTGGCTTCGCTTGATGAGGAAGCCGACCTGAGAGCAAACCTGAGGCCAGATCTCTGACCGCCTCCACCTCCTGTCTGGAGGGGCTGCTATCAGCCAATCGTCCAGGTAAGGTAAACCCGGACCCTCGGGGCCACGAGAGGAATGCTGTCACCACTGCCATGCATTTGGTGAAGACCTGGGAGCTGGAGATAAGCCGAAGGGCATGGCTTGGAACTCGAAAAGGGATCCCTCCGCTCGAAAGCGAAGGAACCTCTGATGTGACGGACGGATAGGGACGTGAAGGAACGCATCCTGTAGGTCCAGAGAGCAGAACCACACACCGTGTTCCAAGGATAGTATTATCTGAGCCAGAGTGACCATCCTGAAGGTTCAAGACCTTAGGAACTTGTTTAGGTCGTGTAGGTCTGATAACGGACCAGGCGGAAAGAAAGTGGCGGAGCCGCCCCCCCCACGGGGGCACCTGGGGTGAGGCGACGGGGTTGGGGGTGACACCCCTCAACCCGTCACTGGGCAGGCTTGGAGGAAGGACCGGCCGAGGGACCTCCAGGGCCTTTACCTCCCTGCTTCCTGGAGGAGGAAGCCGCGGGCTTGGATTTGGGTCGCCAAGCGCAAGCCTGCTGGTCGTGATGCTGCTGGGCTGGACGTGCCGCGGGCGCAGACGGACGAAAGGGCTTGGGTTGCAGTCTGTGGCCCTTGTCCCTCTGAGCGGATGAGACCGAGTCCAAAGTGGCATTGGACTTTTCGATCCTCTGGAGGTGGCCTTCCACTCCAGGGCCGAAGAGGTCGGTCCCCAGGAAGGGGACATCCGCCAATTTGTGCTGGGTATCCGCTATGAAGGTGGATATCCTCAGCCATGCCCGACAGCACATAGCCACTGTGGCCGCGACTGACCTGGCGCATGAGTCTCCAATGTCCAGAGCAGTCTGAAGTTGCTGCTTGGCCACTGCCCTGCCCTGGTCCCGCACCTGCCTAATCGTGGTCTGCAGGTTAGCCGGGAGATGAGGGACTACCTCGTCCAGGGAGCCCAACAGGGCATGGGAGAAATGTGCCGTAAGCACGGCCGAGCTGGCCTGACGAAGGCCAAGGGAGGACGCAGCGTAGACTTTTCGCCCGGCATAGTCCAATTTCTTGGACTCCTTGTCGGGAGGTTTGTCCACGTCCCCAGCGTTTCCGGCACGCCGGAAAACGCTGTCGGTAACTAACCCTTCGGTTGAGGGATGTTCCAGAAACCGGAGAGGGAACCGTAGGGACCCAGATACTTCCTGGCATCCTGGCAAGGCGCTGGGCAGGGATCAGGGCGCTGCCAGAGCTCCAAGGCCAGGCCAACAATGGCCTCGGCCACAGGAAAGGCATCCGTAGGGGAATCCCCTCGGTCCAATATCTCCGTGAGGGGATACTTGGCCCGCTTGGATACGGGCTCGAGCTGCATCCCGGTGGACTCTGAGATGAGCCTAAGCAAACCCAGGAAGGACGAATGGCTGTCGTCCAGCGACTGACCTCCAGAGGACTCCAAGTCCACTCGCCTGGAGAAAAGGGAGAAATCGTCGTCGGACTCAGAAGAGTCCGCAAAGAGCTGCCTCGGGCCTGAGCCACCCACCACCTGCCGAGGGCGATCAGGAGTAAGGGTGACCGACAGCCTATGGGGCAGACCCTGAGCCGACAGAGTTCTTGGTCGGAGCCCCAAACAGCGGCTGTGGAGACAGAGGTTCCACCGAAATCAGTGGAGCAGCTGGTTTTGGCCGAACCGGCCTGGGAACAGGCTCCTCGGGTAACACGAGGGGTAGTTTCGCTCCGGTGACAGCCACTTAATGGCCGGGAAGGCGACGGCTTGTTCCCGGTCAGAAGGAGCTGTTGCCACATGAGGTCTCGGATCGTCGACTGCACCTTACGCCGAAGCCTCCCTCGCCTGAGGAGGAGGACGAGGACAAGCGGCGCCGCTGGCACCGCGTGCCGAGACCGCCATGACAGTGGGATCGGCTGGACCGCGCAAGAAGTCCGAGACAGAGAACCTCGGCCTTTCCGAGGACGCAAGGGATGGGATAGGTGGAACCGGCTCCCCCCTCGGCTCGGAGGGTTCACCCGAGGGCTCCGGAACCGGAGGCACTGGCAAGCCCACGGGATCCTAAACTCCCACCGGGGAACCAGGAGAGAGGATTTTCGGCTTCGCCAGTCGACAACCCGTCCAACGGGTCGAGAAAGATCTCGACTGCGTTGACGGGAGTCTCCGTCAACTGACCTGACGGGGACACCGTGAGACCAGTGGCCGAAGCCGAACGATCGACCGAAGTCAATGGCCGACAACTCAGGGAGAGGGACCTTTCCCGCTCCCAAGAGCGTCGACAGAGGGACTTACCCTTGTCTTTCTTCTTGGACCGAGAGGAAGGTCCAGCAGACGTTGGTCCCTCTCCTCTAGTGGAGAGGGACAGACAAAGCTCCTTAAAGGAAGCTGTGTAAGAGGAACCCAGGGAGAGCGGGATAAATGCCGCGGTCGAGGAAGATGCGGCCCGCGCCGCCTTCGAGGGTGATCATCTGCCCTAGCTGATCCGCCGAGCCCGCCGCCGCGGAAACCGCCGACCGGGCCTCTTTTGACTTCACCGGAGGAAAACGTTTCTCAGGGCGCCCCAGTTGTAAACGGGCAGCACGGTCTTCGAGGACATAGGCTGAGAAGGAAGAGCACAGGTCGCAAGCCTGCGGGTCGTGCTCAAGGCCTAAACAGTAGACACACGTGGAGTGTGGATCCGTCTGAGACATCTTCTGCCCGCAAGGGCATCTCCTCAAACCGAGTCGATTTTTATCCATCGTAGCCGCGAGGGATAGAAGATCAAGTCTATCATGCAAAACTTTAAATTGAAACCAAGAATTAGGAACTAGTCTTATAACGCAGAGCGTTAAGGAGGGGAACCTGAGCTTCCAAGCTGTAAGGAAGATCTGGCCATGGGGCGGAGCCGAGAGTTTTACCACCCGGGTGGGTGGGAGGAGCCAGCTTGAAGACCTTCCGGCAAGATTTAAAGCGGCAAGGATACCTGCCAGACAGTGTGGATGAACAACATATCCATGTCCCTAGAAAGGTCTTATCCCCTTCTTAACAGAGTTGGCTATCCTTTCCTCGGTTTGGGCTTTTGCTATTCTGACTGCCTTCCCTGCCTCTTTCTGCTTTAACTGATAAATTTCTCTGTCCTGCTCCTTCTGTGTTTCCTTATATTTCCTGAATGCTTTCCTTTTCTCCTTAATCTTCAATGCAACCTCTTTTGAGAACCATAGCGCTTTTTTCCTTCATTGTGTTTTGTTGGTTTGCTTTACACAAAGGCTTGTTGCCTCTGTGATGGCTGTTTTGATTACTCCCCATTGTTCCTCCACCCCTCCTTCTTGACTCTTTGCTAGTGCTTTTCTGAGGCACTCTCTCATTTTCCCCAAAGTCAGCCCTCCTAAAGTCCAATACTCTTGCTTTTGTATGGCTTAATTGTATGGCTGTGTTTATCATGAACCACACTGTTTGGTGGTCACTTGTTCCCAGATGGCTACCCACTTCTAAATCCGAGATTCTTTCTCCGTCCCCATTTGAGAATACCAGGTCTAAGATTGTTCCCTCTCGAGTGGGTTCCAATACTAGCTTGTCTGAGGCATGCCCCTTGTAGGGCATCAAGAATGACCCTGCTCTTGGATGTGCCTGCAGCAAAGGTGCTCCAGTTAACATCTGGCATATTCAGGTCCCCCATCAACGATATCTCCCCTTTTTCTGCCATTCTAAGGATGCCTTCTATCATTTCCTTGTCCATTCCCTCCCCCTGAGACGGGGGGTCTGTACACAACCCCCATGCGGACTGTGGTGCCATTTCCTGTCTCCAGGGTGACCCAGAATGCCTCATCTGCTCCGTTTACTCTTTAGTTCTGCTGCTTTGATTCCTTCCTTTACATAGAGAGCTACTCCTCCTCCTCTTTTACCATCCTTGTCCCACCTGTAGATTGTGTATCCTGGTATGTTGACATCCCAGTCATGGTTCTCTGTGTACCATGTTTCTGTGACTGCCACAATATCCAGGCAACCCTCTTCCATCAAGGCCACTAGTTCAGGGAGCTTGTTACACAGACTATGGGCATTGGTACTCATTACCCTCCACTTTTTGATGGTCTTACCTCTTTTAGCACCATCCCTGTCCTTACTGCTTTTGCCTTTTTTTACATTTACCCCTGTCCAGCTCCCTACTGACTTCTCTACCTTGGTGTTTACCTCACTAATTACCGTGTTTTGTGGGGGGGAGGCTGGGATTTCCCTGCTCCTTTTCACTGCCTCCCCCCTTGACTAGTTTAAATGCTTGCCAATGAAGCATTTAAACCTCACCTAGGATCCTGGTTCCCCTCGGACAGATGCAGACCATCGCGCCAGTATAGGTCTGCATCACTCCAGGTGGCTCCCCAGTCCCCAATGAAGCCAAAACCCTGAGCTCCACACCAGTTTTTTAATCATTCACTGAATTCCCTGGTGAGGAGTACCCTAGCATCACCCTTGCCATAGACAGGCAGCACCTCCGAGAAGGTTACCGTATGCACTACTTCTCTAAGACCCCTCCCCAACTCTACAAGCTCCTCTTGCACGGTTCTGATCCCATTTCTAGCCAGGTCATTTGTCCCCAGGTGGACAATGACATCCAGCTCCCTCCCTCGTGCAGCTGCTCCCACGATCCTGAGGATTTGTTTATGATGGCAGTTATTAGCATGTGAAGCACTAAAACCAGAATGGAAGCTGGCTGGAAGCCAGTGGAGGCAAAAATGACAAATGCATACACAATGGCGCAAAATGCTGTGCTCACCCAAAGTCAGGGATTTGACTGAGCTCCTAGGCAATGGCGTGAAGCGCCGCACCCACCCACAGCCATGGACCTGATGGTCCTCAGCGAGACAATTATAGCCTGATGGTCCTCAGAAAAGATGGGAAGCTGGCTGGAAACCAGCACAACAAAGAAAAGCATGAGTGCCTAGGCAACGGCTGAATATACCATGCTTGCGACACAGATCCGACAGTCGGGAGACACAGGAAAGACATACTGAGAGGCAAGACAGAACAGCCTGGAAGCACAACTCACTGGAGCCCCAGCAGGAGGTCTAGATAACCACTTTATGTGAAATCAGGAGCAGAACAGTGCAATACAGCTCCAGCAGGCCTGGTACAACCACAAGTTGGAACAAGCAGGCAGCACAGCAATTGCAGCCTCAGTCATGTTTAAATACCTCCTGGCTACACTCCACACATAGCCTACACACTGGAGTTAGAGATGGGAAGCCCCACCACGCAGTTAGATGCTAGGAGGAGGAAAGGAAAACCAACAGTAATACCACCCCACCTAACTATCTGACCAAGACACACTCACACACTCACACTCTCTAAAGGAAAATCCCTTAATTACATAAGGCACCAGGCTAATGGCTTTCTCACGCAGACCTGCAGTAAAAACACCATAAGGCAAGTGGGGTCCATTCAGGCTCTGCAGGCACTGGAATGGTCATTAGCTAGCAGGTTAATCAGTTTGAAGGCCACAGCTTAACAGGCACAATTTTTTAATGTAGGTATGCTCCATGTCACCAGGAAGCCCCCTACTTGCCTTGGAGTCACACAATCCTGAGCAAAAATAAGCAGCAGTTATCTTCCAAACAGCTGTCTTTATGCTGCTACCCCCAACGGGGTACCGCTGAAACTGAGGTACCTACAGTGTTCGGAATGTTCACATCCCTAGGGTTCTATGCTGCAGTTACAGCATTGAGCTGTACCACCACCCCAAGTGGGGAAGCACATTACGTACTGTATATGCATTAGCTACCTTCTCCATTGACAACGTGAAGCGATACAGAAAGTTGTACCATCATCCAGTTTATTCATTTAAGTTAAAAAATAAAAAGATGCTTGAAATGAAACCAAGTAATTGAAAAATACAGAAAGTAAAACAAGGATAAAGACCATTTAAAAAAAAAAAAAAGGATACTTGGTATGAAACAGTGCATGAGGTCCACTAGGAGCACCAGTAGTATCGGATGTCTGCCCACACTCCAAACTGGTTGAAATGCTGCACAATAAACCCAATACCCGGGAGGAGAACAGGAGGAAACCCAGGAGACGAGAGTGCCTTGCCCACAAAAAGAAACTGAAAATCTTTGTTCAGGCACAAAAGAAATTAAGAAACAATGTGTTTATGAGAATTATAGTGTTTTGCTATTTTCTTCAGCAGTGAACACCAAAACGTTAGGTACTGTGAAATCTACTTACTTCCTTGTGGTCCGTAAAACTTCACTACAAATTCATTGAGTCCTCCCAGGATAGTGACTTCATGTTTACTTTCGATACTGAGGCAAGAGTCAAGGAAAACTGCTTACTAAAGGCAACACATAAACAAAAAACAACACCGTGGATTCCAGTGGTCCGCAGTCCGATAACAAAAATAGAACATGCATCTTCTAATGGAAAAACCTGTAATTCACACTGAAAGGAGGTCAAGGTATGGGTAAAAATATGGGAGTATGCAATACTCAGGCTGGGCAGTCATTTTTAGCAGCCTTGGTGTTCTCTTTAATACCAGCCCCTTACCAACTGCCATTCCTGTTGCTGTAGTAATAAGAGCTGGTCCGATGCCGAGATTATACAGAGATTTCTCAAAAGGTCCTGAAATTGGGGCTGCTCAGCTTGAGTATGGAGTACTTCTGTATTACAGAATAAATGTACACCAGGCAGCACTTATTGGGTGATTGAGGAGTTCTGGCAGGGTGCAATTACAGATCAGATTTTAGATGTCAAGGTACATATTTCCTTAAGTCAACTCTTATCAAGCAAAATACACAGATACTGAACAAGATTTAGGAGCCGACTCAACAACTCCTTCACATAATTCTGGTCTATAAATCTAAATATGTATTAGATATTAGATATGTATAATCTAGTATGAAAGAAAGTATGTGCCACTATCAATCATTCTTACCTAAGAATTTAACCCAGACGATACAATTTAAAGCTGCAGAATTTGTTAGTCAGCAAAACATTTAATCATATGGTTTTTAAAGGGAAACATCCACTAAGTTATGTCCCACACCTTTGTGTGGGACCCCTTCCCGATTAGCAGTTTTGCACAGTGTACCCAAGTTTTTACTTACTGTGCTGCCATTTTATTCGTAAGATCCTGCCGTCCCTCCTGCCAGCATTTTAAGTAGCAAACCTCTAGCGACATATCCCATAATCTCCCGCAGCTGACGTCACACCTGGGGAGCAGCCACGGGAGCGTTAATTGTATAAGCCAATGGATGGAGGTATTAGTTCTGTGGTTTTGCAATCAGAGGGTCTTGAATATATACTGAGACCAAGCATAGACTGGCAGTCAGTCTATACTTGGTGTTAGTATAGCAAAAAGACCTCCAAATCGCAAACCAGAGCTATTAATAGCTCCATTCATAGGTTTACACTCTAAAGCTCCCACGGCTGCTTCCTGGGTGTGACGTCAGCCGTGGGTGATTATGGGATATGCCACTGGAGGTGCACTACTTAAAATGCCAGCGGGAAGGACAGCAGGATGGACAGCAGGATCAACCAGATAAAATATAAATAAAACAGCAGCACAGTGAGTAAAACTTGGGTACACTGTGCAAAACTGCTAATTTTGGGGGGTGTCCCACACAGAGGTGTGGGACAAAACTAGGTAAACATATCTCTTTACATTTTATTTCAGACATCCTTAATTATCCTCAGTGTACTTTGTTTTCTCAGATACTGTTAAAGCAACTTTTATTGCCAATTTTGTAAACTAAGGGATGTTGTTTTGAGCCATGATGCCCGAAAGCTGATTGGAACTGTGCCCCTCTACTCCCCAATTGCCTCCCACTCCACCCTACAACATCAGAGTTATCATTGTAATTACTGTAGTTTTTATTTGTTTTAAAAGCAGACCTTAGCCTTGAAATACATTATGCATGTTCCTTATCCGTTCTCTGTCATTCGCACTACACGCACACTCACCAAACTTTCTTCCATGCAGCCCTGCCCTATACAGAACTGTGTAGCATGGTGAGATTGTGTAGCTGTTACTGATTTGCTTCGAAAACACTGACCTTAGCCTTGAAATATGGAGCACATCCCATCTCTGTTTTCTGCTGTTCGCATTGCCAATCTGCTCACACTCATGCTTCCCAGACTTTCTTCCACGCAACCCTTCTACAGCTCAGCTTTAGCTTTAATTCACTGAACAGTATTTTAATTTATCTGAAAGGGTGGGCTAAGGACAGCAAGAGGGAGCACTCTGTGGGGAAGTGAGGAGTGAGGGGGGGAGGTGGCAGAGACTTCGTGAACTGGGGACAGAAGGGATCAGCAACAGTAACAATTAGCAAGCAATACAAAACTATTTTTTATACCTATTACAATTGTATCACCAAGGCAGATGGGGAGATTGTGTAGCTGTCATTGCCAACTGAAAACAGCAGACACTTCTGGGAGCCCACGAACCAGAAGTTTGGTATAACGAGGTTCACTGTAGCGAGACAGCACTGTACTACTGCTTTATGATCTTAAAGTGCATTGGATTCCAATGTGGGTGTTATGAACTGGACTTTGATCAGACATTTGCTGGCATTACTATCTCAAAACGTTAATACATTTCAAGCAGGAATGCCAAAATCTGAGACCTTTTTGGATGCACATCTCTAACGAGATGATTAAATACCATCTTAAAACACAAAACATAACATGGCTGCTCTAAAAAGTTTTCTATGTGATACTTTCATTATGGGCCTAGCAAACTGCAGCATCAGAAGACTTTGCTGAGCTTGTGTGGCAGTAAAGGTTCCTCAGTACTGGAATTAAAAACTATTCACGTTAGTAATCTTATTTCTTCCAATGTATTCTTCCATATTCATAACTCTTTGCAGTTAGCCTGCTCAGTAGAACTGTCCGGAGAATGGAACTATATGCTAATGATGGAATCACTGGCACATGACAATATTCAAACTGCTGCCCTCATCTGCTGCACATTCTATTAGCGTCTCAGATTTCTAGGAAACCCACAAGGCAACCTAACTAAGTCACTCAAGCTAAAAACTGCTTGATACAGACAACTATGTACTATCACTACACCTACCACTGATACTAATGATTGAGGTATCAGACCGACCTGAAACACCCAGAATCACCTGGGAAAAAGAAAGGTAAGTTAAAAAACAAACAAAAAACCAAAAAAAAAAAAAACACAGGATTATAATACGTGTGCCTGTGTTTGGGACTGTCGAATAAGACCACCATTCAGAGGCTCTGGTTCTGGAAGGGGCGGTAGGGAGGGAGAGTTATGAATATGGAAGAATACACTGGAAGAAACAAGATTACTAAGGTGAGTAATTTTTTCTTCTAACCCCATGTATTCTTCTCATATTCATAACTCTGCAGAGTTCAAAGCAGTACCTTTGGAGGTGGGCAGAGAACCTACTTTGGAAAGAGACTGCAGGACTGCTGTGCCAAACCTGGCATCACTTCTGGTGTGCAAGTCCAAACTATAATGTTTAGTAAAGGTGTGAAGTGACCTCCAGGTAGCTGCTTTACAGATCTCCAGTTAGGGTATATCTCTAAAAGCTGCTATGGAAGCAGCTGTGCCCCTAGTAAAGTGGAACCTGTTTTCCAGATTTTGTGTAACAAAACTGAATGCACTGAACTATCCAGCGAGAGACTGATCTCTTAAGAGGCTGGAGTGCCCTGTCCCACATCCCCATAAGTGAGAAAAAGTTGCTGTTTATCAGCTCTGTGATCTTTGGTGTGAGTTAGATAATAACTCAATGCTCTTAACATCCAGACTGTGGAGCCTGCGCTCTCCTGAACTGGCACGTTCTGTGAAAAAGACTTGATAGTGTCATGGACTGATTCAAGTGGAAATCAGAACCACCTTAGGGAGAAACCTTCTGTTAGTACGAAGTACTACTTTATCATTATGAAAAGATAAATGATCCTTTTCCACACACAATGCTTGCAACTCACATTCTTCTAGCAGAAGTGACTGCTACCAAAAACAGTTTTCCATGTGACATATTGCAAATGTGCTGATGACACCGGCTCAAATGGAGGTTTCATAAGCTGAGCAATGCAAATATTCAGATCCCATACTGGGACTGGTTCTTTAATAGGAGGATGTAAGTGGGCTAATCCTTTAAATGATTTTTTGAAAATAGGGCTAGATGCAAGGGAAACAGTTTTCCCTGCTGAGATAGAAGCTGAAATTGATGCCAAGTGAACCTTCAGGGATGTATGTTTGAGGCCTTGAGAGTACAGTTCAGAAAGATATTCAAATAATAGTGGGATATCTGCCAGATAAGGAGAAACCTGTTTGGCATCACACCAGACAGAAAACCTTTTCCATTTTGCATTATACATTTTCTTAGTAAAATGTTTTCTATATTCTTTTAGGATATCCAGAATAGCCTGGGAAAGCTGCAAATTTGCAAACTCTAAGTCCTCAAGAGCCAGGCCTTGAGTCTGAGAGACCGGAGGTTTGGATACAGGATCTTCCCTTGGTGGGAAGTGAATAGGCTGTCCCTCCTGGGTAGGAGGATTGGTGTGGACACTGACATTGACAGCAGGAGGGGATACCATGGCTGTCTGGTCCAGTCTGGTGCTATCAGAATCATGGACGCAGGCTGTGACCCGAGTTTCAGTAATACTCTGAAGATGAGAGGGAAGGGAGGAAAGGCATATAGATGCTTTCCTGACCAGTCCAAGGCCAGAGCATCCAAGGGAACTGTGCCTTTGACTGGTGGCTTGCAACAGAATAGGGGCACCATGTGATTCTCGTGAAAGGCAAAGAGATCTATCTCTGGAGTGCCCCATCATCTGAATACCGAGTCCAGTACCTGTCTGTTCAGAGACCATTCGTGATGTGCCTGGTTGATCCTGCTTAAAGCATCTGCCAGGGTATTGTCCTTGCCTGGTACATGAATGGCTTGCAAGGAAGCTTTTAGAGAGTAAGCAAGTTCCCAAATTTTCATGGCCTCTGTGCACAGGAGATCCGACCTTGTTCCCCCTTGCTTGTTTATGTAAAACACTGTAGTGGTGTTGTCTGTTCTGACCTGCACCACCTTGCCCTGTATTAACTGGGAAAAACTTTTTAGAGCCAGAAACACTGCTATGAGCTCTAGCAGGTTTATGTGGAGAGACTCCACACTTGACCAAGTGCCATGGGTAGTGTGCTCTCCTATATGGGCACCCCATCCTAACAAAGAAGAATCTATTATAAGGATGACTGAAGGATTTTCCCTCTGGAAAGGAACTCCTGCCCTTAGATTGTGGATATCTGTCAACCACTGCAGGAACTGGATTACTGACCTTGATACAAGGATCAGTTTTGACATATGGTCCTTTCTTTGGCACCAGTAAGTCTGTAGATGAAACTGTATGTTTCTCATTCGAAGTCTTGCTCCCAAGACCACTCCTGTTGCTGCAGCCATATGTCCCAGTATTTGCAAGTATTTCCTTGTAGGACATGGCTTTGCCAATTCGAATGAGGCAATCCATTGCAGTATGGACTGAACTCTGTCCTCTAGAAGAAAAGCTCTTCATTTTAAGGTATTCAGTTCTGCTCCTATAAAATGCAGGACCTGAACCGGTGTGAGAATGGATTTTTCCTGGTTTAGCAGGAAGCCCAGAGACTAACAAATCTTTTATTTCCAGGTGTGTTTGCACCTGCTGGAATGACTTTCCCACTATTAGCCAGTCGTCGAGATGGGAAAAAACTGTAATTCCTAGTTTTCCATAGGAATGCCACTATCACTGCCAGGCATTTTGTAAATACTCTAGGTGCTGAGGTTAGACCGAAGGGCAGAGCCGAGAACTGGTAATGACCTGAAAGGAGTCTGAACCAGAGATATTTTTGGTGAGACTCCCTTATGGGGATGTGGAAACAGGCATCTTTTAAATCTAGAGATGCCAGCCAATCTCCCTGCTGAATGACAGGTAAAATTAAGGGTAAGGTCGTCATCCTGAATTTTGGCTTTGCCAGATATTTGTTCAGATGCCTTGGGTCCAGAATAGGCCACCACTCCCCATTTTTCTTCTTGGTAAGAAAATACCGGGAGTAAAACCCTCTGCCCCTCTGAAGGATTGGCACCTGCTCTACTGCCTTTATGCCGAGCAGGGTTTGAACCTCCTTTTCCAGAAGCTGTTCTTTGAGAAGTCAGGCTGGGTTGAACAGCCTTGGCTTCAGAGGAGGGAAGGACTTTAAACTCAGGGAGAGTCCCTGGCTCACTAATTTCAATACCCACTTGTCTGTGGTTATGGCCTGCCAGGCCTGGAAGAAGTGAGCCAGTCTGCCCCCTACTGGTATAAGGGAGGTGGCCTTGGCAAAGGAGTCAGGGATCTTGTTTCGGTGGGGTCTGAGCCTGGGCAGATTGGGAACCCCTCCTGCCTCTGGCCCTATAATACCCAGTCTGCTGTGGGTATGGCTGCAGCTGTGAAACAGGTTGAGGCTGATAGAAGGGCCTACCATAGGACCTTCCTCTACCTCCCCTTCCATAAGGCCTATAAGAAGTAGAAGGCCTGTCCTTTGATGAATTACTCTTATAGGTAGTTTTATATTCATCCGCCTTTTTCATATACTCTTTAGTCTGTTTGCCAAAGACAGAATGATCCTGAACAGGAAAATCTATGGCCTTAGCCTGGGTGTCCTGCGTTAGATTTGTAGCCCTTAGCCAAGCAAACCTTCTCAGGGCTACAGTCAGTGCCATAATCCTAGCAGCATTATCACTGGCATCTGCTGCCATCTGGAACTGGTATTTGGATGCTTCCAGTCCAAATCTGGATGTTTCTGCTAGGTCATCAAAGATAGGAGAGGGAACCTTCTCTGACATGACCAAAACAGACTGCCACAGTGTCTTTTAATACTGTGCAGTGTATGCCTGGCAATTAGCTTGTCTGACCCCCAGAGAGGCAGCTAAATACCCTTTCTTTGACATACTGTCAGTTTTCCATGACTCCTTCTCAGGTGGGTGAGAGGACAAAGGAACCCTTGCCTTCTCACAGGCTGCCTGCTGGACTATACCCTGATGAACAGGGTGAAAATAGAGGAATTCAGCCCCTTTCCTGCCCAGTTGGTACTTCTTGTCAGCCTTCTTATCCAGAGGCATGACAGAGTTAGGGTTCTGCAGGACTGTGAATAAATCCTTCTTGAAGAATTTATTGATAGGCAGAAAAATCTTTTTAGTGGGTGTTAACACCATCATTTCCATGTATTCTGCCTCCTCCTCGTTCTCTATGACCTCAGTGGTAGCCAGGTCAAGGGCATCTACCATTTTCCTCACAAAAGGAAAAGTGAGAAGAAAATCCTCAGGCCTAGGAGGAGAGCCAAATTCCTGCTCAGGTGAGATTTCCAGTTCAATGAGTTCACCTTCATCGTGCTTTGGTAAATCATACTCTCCCCAGCATCCATCTCTTGAGACTGGGGGTCCGAGCAGGGAGTAATCTCCTGAACCCTTGAAGGAGGAGGGGCTTGGAGAAGGTATAAGCCCCTGAATTGCCTCAATGACTTAAATAGCCCTGCCAATTTCCTCAGCAGTAGGCAGACTGAGAGTCACAGAGAATCCCCCTGTAGGTTTAGCCTGAGGTTCGACGTGCTTGGTCTTCTTTGACTTTTTGGAGGGGACCAGAGAGTCAGCCGGGCCACTCAGTCTCTTTAAAAAAAAGGTCGATTCACCCTTGTCAGGGGTGGTAAAAGAAGAAGCTGCGGTTTCACCCACTGGTTTGGAAGGTGTTGGCTGGTTAAAGCCTGAAGCACCTCCTAATTTTTATTCAACCTCTCCATCCTTTTTTCCACAGTTTTCTATGGGAAAGATTTACAAATCTTACAGTCATAGTTCAAATGGTCAGTTCCCAGGCAGAACACACAACTGTCATGACGGTCTACCCTGGCAAACACTTCCCACAGTTTTTAAAATCTGGGGGACCAGTCTTTTTCTTAGGCTTTTCGGAGTGCTCCATTTTCAGGAGAAAAAACCTCAACCGCAAAAGATATTTTTTTTTTTGTGGTCGGTTCAGGAACTGATTAGGCCCCAAAAAGAACTGATAAATTTAGTGAATTTGGAACCAGGTCAGCGGTTCTCAGAACCGGATTAGCGGTTTCAACAAAAACACATATAACTTTAAACAGTAAAGATTTTTAAACGAAAATAGAGAAAATAAAGCGGAAAAAGTCCACAACTAATAATTAACTACTCGGTTCCTCAATGGTTATACCTAACTGTGAGGAACCGAGAAATAAACGCTAAATCTAACTAAACCAATATAAACTAGATGTAGAGTAAAATTAAACAATAAATAAAGGCAGCAGAAAGAAAATTATGTATAATTTAGAAATCATACTACACAATAAGCCAACGACGACCTGAGGGATCTCCTGGGCATCTAGACTTGTGAGGCAGAGTAAGAAATCTGAGACATTGATAGAATGTGCAGCAGATGAGGGCAGCAGTTTGAATATTGTCACGTGCCAATGATTCCAACATTAGCATATAGTTCCATTCTCCAGGCAGTTCTACTGAGCAGGCTAACTGCAGAGTTATGAATATGAGAAGAATACAGGGGATTAGAAACTGGTAGATTCTCCTAATACAGAAACATCGACACTAACGGCAGAAAGAAACACTGGTTCATCCAGTCAGCTCATAAACCCTAACAAACCTGGGACCTATTGTCCATAAAGGGTTCTAGCCCACACTATCCGCCTCCATGCTCCCCACCCTACCGCTGCCACGCCGAGCAACCACCAAGCCCTTCACTCTGTCCCAGTCATGTCTGAAACCATTGACAGTTATCGCACCACACCATATCAACTGGCTGATTAAGCCATGGCTTAATCACCCTTTCAGTAAAATAAAACTTTTCCACTTCCCTCCTGAATCTCCCCTCACTGTCAGTTTCCACTTCTGCCCCACGTTCTTGATCCACTACTAAACAGTTCCTCACAGTTTACCTTGTTCATTCCTTTCAGGAATTTGAAAGTCTCTATTATATCTCCCCTCTCTCACCTGGCCTCTAGCAAGTATAAGTTCAGTGCCTTGAGACGATCCTTGAAAGCTCTGCCCTGCTGCCCTGAATCATTATGGTTACCCTACGTTGCACTGTTTCCAGGCAGCCCTTTATCCTTCCTTAGGTAAGGATGCCAGTACTGGGCACAGCACTTCAGATGGGGCCTCACCAATGATCTACAGAGAGGTCCTCCTTCCTCTTGCTATCAATACCCCTTCCTACACAACCATCATCCGGTCTGCCATATGCTAGGCCTTGTTACACTGGTTTGATTGTTTCATGGAGTCAATGATGATGATTCCCCCTAGGTCTCTTTCCTCAGATGTCATGCCCATTTTTACATCCCCCTCCCCCATACAGTACTCTGTCCTCAGGTTCTTATTCCTTATGTGCATCACCTTGCACTTTTTGGCACTGAATTTCAACTATATAATACATAAGACAAAGAACCTCTGTGTGCAAGCACTGAGACAATGGTTACCCCAAAGGGCATTTGGCCAGGAAGCCAAGTTTCAAAGAAATACAAAATCACACATGCCCCTACAATGATTTGCATTATGGGCTGCACATGCAACTCACCACAGAATATTATGCTGGTTCAACTTTAAGCAGAAATGCATGGTGCGGAAAGACCTTTCACACAGTTTTCATTCCACTGGGGTGTCAAACAGATGAGGCATACTGATGAGTCCTGGTAGGACGAAACACGTGTCTATGTCTTCTGTTGACACCCTTTGCAAACTGTGTGAGAGGCCTTTCAGCACCATGTATTTCTGCTTCAAGTTGAACCAGCATAATATTCTGTGGTGATCTACATATGCAGCCCATAATGCAAAGCATTGTGGGGGGGCATGTGTGATTTTATATTTCTTTGAAACTTGGTTTCCAGGCCAAATGCCCTTTGGGGTAAACACTGTCTCAGTGCTTGCACACAGAGGTTATTTGTCTTTTAAATAGTTTTTTGTTTTAGTTGAGTTCACCACAACATAACCCAGATAGACCATCTTAGGGTAGCTGGTTCATTCCACTGGGGTGTCAAACAGACGAGGCAACTGATGAGTCCTGGTAGGACGAAACACGTGTCTATGTCTTCTATTGGCACCCTTTGCAAACTGTGTGAGAGGCCTTTCGGCACCATGCATTTCTGCTTAAAACTGAACCAGCATAATATTCTGTGGTGATTTGCATATGTAGCCCATGGTGCTTTGCATTGTGGAGGCATGTGTGATTTTATATAGTATATAGCTTTGCGCTCCAGGTGTATGATGTTATGGAACTCCTCGATGATGTTAATTATAGTGCCATAACCGGTGGACTGCCACACACTTTTTTGTAATACATGATTGCAGTCTCTAAGGAAGTGGGTGCAGTTGTTATAAGAAACACTGCCACAGCCTCAGTTCATCAGTTTCAGTATATCATTTTCACTCATTCTCCGTCACCATGGCAACGTGTACACACACCAGCAGTTAATGTGATGCTAGCAGTTAGCTGTATGTGCCACTGTTTGTGACGTTCTAAGTCATAACAGCATCTGACTGCACACTGATGCCATTACAGTTTAGAACCTCTAAGAACACTATTATTATGAGTGCTAAGCCAGCACATTTGTAATATGGCAAGACTGAAATCATGTACTATATATATCACATGTACATTTTGGTAGTAGTAATTTATTTGTTTAGCACCTAATCCTGGAGATTCTGGGCGCTGTACATAAAAACAAGTCAGGGAGCATCACATGTCTTAAAATACAAATCAGCATAAATAACTAAAACCAAGACCAGTGAAGGCCAAATATTAATATATTATTATACATAAATATAACATCAATCAACACTCTTCAGCTTACCTGAAACTCCTGGATTAAAAACTCAAATTGCCACATGAACAGAAATTATAAACCAGAGACGAGGTAAGCACCCATCCTTTCTCTAGCTGTAGAAACTACACTGGAAAAGTTCAAATCTTAACTTGATGCAGTAAATCTTTATTGTGCAGAAAGATACAGACATATCAAAAGCAGCAGTGATTACCAGCATGGACACCAACCTAACATTTCCTACACCTCCCACAAAGCAAGTGTGCAAATGTTAAATCCAAGTCCATGAGGTCATCACTACCCCTTTTAATCTCTCATTAGGTTTCTGTACAATAAAGAACCAATGAACTGACCACCGTTTAAACTGTTTCAATGTAGTTTCTACACCCTTGGGGTGGCAATGTGTTTCCCCTGTCTCTCTGGTTTAGTATGTGCTTTGGGAAACTGCAGTCTGTTGGAGAAACCCTCTTCCTTCATCTGACGAAAAGGATTTCAGCTGGTGGTCTTTCTTCTTAAAGGAAAACTGTGCTTTGCAGGGGCGGGAAAGCTTACCCTCCAGTTTAGCTTTTGTAAGAAAAGTGGCTTTTTCCTCGGGCCTCAAAGTAGTTAAATTTAATTATTAAACGTTCGCTACCCAGAAGTATGGCGGATGCTGCAGTGGCTCCATTAACTGTAAAGGTGCGGCGCTGCACTGTGTGCTTCAATACAAATGCATTGAAGTGCACAGTATGGAGACGCACCCTTACAGTTAATGGCGCCGCTCCAGCGTCCGCCATACTGCCGGGTAGCGGACTTTTGATAAGTAAATTAAACTACTTTGGGGCACGAGGAAAAAGCCACTTTTCTTACAAAGGCTAAACCGGAGGGTAAGCTTTTCAGGGCGAGCCTCAAAGCAGTTTTCTTTAAAGAGAACAGTCAGCACTAAAAGACCCAAACCAAAGTGTGGGGTTGATCCCAATTTGCACTCTGCAGTTTTTTTTTTTTTTTTTAAAACTTAGTTTACTGCAGTATGGTAGACTATCAGGCTTAAAGAAAATGTGAGCTTAGAAGTCAGTAAAGTAACTACAAATCCTAGAAACCCCCTGCGGCTGACATCAGAGGATGGCAGCAACAGTGGGAGATTCAGCTGGTCCTGCTGTCCTCCTGGGAGCCATTAGTCACAAAGAACTCTTCCTAGCCCTGGGAGAACAGCTGGAACGGCAAACACCTGATCTGAGCTTATAAAATCTCTAAAATGCACTGCAAGCTACTGAATATTCCACTGCTGCAGCCCACCTCTGATGTCCGCTGCAAATGATTCTAGGATTTGTACTTACAGAAATCTACTATACAGCAGTAAACTAAGTTAAAAAAAAAAAAAAAAAAAGTTTTTCCACACAAATTGCAAATTGGGACCAGCCCCACACTTGGGTTTGGGCTCTTAGTGCTGACTGTTCCCCTTTAAAAGAGACCTAAACCATTCAAAATGCTGGTCGACAATTATGAAAATGAATAGCAGGAATCCAGAAGTAGAGCACTGCCCTTTGAACTATGAAACACAGAAGCTGACTGCAGACAAGGACCATGTGGCCCACTTTGCCTACCTATCTTGTACCACAGATCCTAGCTGATCTGTAGCTCATCCTTTTTTTCCTGTCCCCAGGTTACCCTTATGTCTATCCCATGCATTCCTGAATTCCCCGTTTTGGTCTCCACCACTTCCTTTGGGAGGCCATTCCAAGCATCCACCACTCTTTCAGTGAAAAAGTACTTCCTCATGTTGCCCCTGAACCTCCCCCTACTTCATTTCATGATCCCATGTTCTTGCTCATCTTTTTTATTTATTTATTTATTTATTTTACTTTCTATTTATCCCTCCTTCCTACCCTTGGTGTCCACTCCTTCGGGCCGCTCATGCACTCCAGCCCCCAAACCCAGGATCTGCCCCTAGAGTGCCTCTTCCTCCTTCTCTCCTGCACAGCGGGGTCTGTCCCGAAATTGGTGGTCTGGGTGACTTTGGAACGGTCGTCATTTAGGACCGCCGAGGGTTTTTTCCTGTTTTTGTGGTCCCTGTCCCAGCCCGAGACGCCGGCGCAAGGACGTACATCCAGAGAGGCGACGTGCTGACATACGTCTCTCTCAAGCGCCCAACAGCATCTCTCCTCCCCGACTCCATGAAACGGAGCTGCCAACCCCTCGAGAGCCCGTGTTCCCACCGGCTCTCTCAGGACATCGGGTGCATACTGCACCCTTGGTATCCCACCCCAGAGGGAGAAGAGCATCCGTTAGGACACTCAATCCTCCCTCTCCCACCCAACCAGAGTCCGTGTCCGAAACCAGGTCACCGACGTAGCGAGAGGTGTGGCGTCCAGCGCCTCAACCTCGGCCCCACCGGCCGGCTCCTTGCTCATCTTTTTTGAGAGATGCTGCCCTCTTGTGCCTTGTTTATACCCCTGAGGTTCTTAAATGTTTCTATCATGACCCCCCCATGACTCAAAGTCCACGGATTAATACTGTTTTGTCACATCTGAAATAGGGTAGGGTACAGTCTGTAATACCCCAATATGGGAGCCAATCAATCTTATTATAAAAATTGTATTTAAAGGAGGTCGGGGGATGTTAATCAGATCATCACAATTTCCATAACAGTGATATTTTGGCATCCCAAATCTTGTATTAAAATGTCATCCATTATCTTTAATCTGTTACAGTGCGTTGCAAAGTGCATTTGTGCCTCTGAAATATATAAATAAACCCTAGTGTGCTCTTGAATCTCCCACCCCAAAAGAAACCTGAAATGGCACAAAGACGCCTTACGAGAAGACATCCGCTGAGTGACAGCAGTACTCCAATGCTAGTAATACATGTTCATGGGACCTTGTTGCCCTTGTATGAAAGTTCACCCTTTCTTGACTTCATCATAATATACACACACACACACACACAGATTTCCCAGTTTCCAGAAAAAAACAAAACGTTTATATCAGCAGAAGTCAGTTACAATCCCCAAAAAAAAAAATATATTTGAATTTCTGTATGTTCCATTCTTTACAGAGGACATTTACACAAAACATGACCTTTTCTTTAGACTGTCCGTGCTCGGTGGAAGAAAAACAAAAATTTTACTACTACCCGCAGTAGGGTGAGGGGAGCTGTCGTAAGGAAGCTTTCAAACTGAACGTTCTGGGAGCTCCCAGCACACAGGGTGGGGCTGTGGATGAATCCATGCCGATATAACAAGTTTTTGAGTAACACAATATTTGTGTCAGCGTTTTTCCTACAATTAAACATGCTACAAATTATTGTGAAAAACAGTGAAAATCTGATGCGGAGGGGAAAGAAATCAGGAATCTCAGTTGCACCCACTGTGGGGGAAGTCAAGGTATGCTCATCACTGTACGTTGTGGTACTTTGTTTTTGTAAAAACAGTACCAGTTATCATACAGCACAGAATAATGGAAATGAGAAACACATGGTATACTAAGTTATAACATCACGTCAGAGAATTATTAGCATACAATTTACAGTAAAAAAAATCCAAGTTTTTTTTTGTTTTGAGAATGCAGCAATAAAGTCTATTTAAAAAAGGTATAAAAGGGACCATTTACATACTTTCACATACTTGTGTTGTACACAAATTACTAGCCAGTTATGAAAAACTGGTGTATAACTAACAGCTTTTTCTTGATTACATTTGTTGTTCAACAGAAAATTCTGACGGCTCAGCAGTTCTTCACTGAAGCAACAGTTTCTGTGAATTCATAAGCACATATTTGATTTTACTTATCAAGTCACTGTTGCTGGGTTAATATGTGCACCTATTCCACTGAGCAAAGCTCATAGAATCTGATCCGTCCTCAGTGGCGACAGTTTGCATGCATGCATCAGGTTCTCCAACAGCATATGGCAGTGTCGTCATCTATCCTAGAATTCCAACAACTAGTAATCTGAGCTAAACTGCCAGCATGTTAGATTACATTGCTGCTACTCCAGGCACCCTGTCATCAAGGTGGCCCCCTTAGGAAGAAAGGGGCATACATTTACACAAGGCAAGTCTTAGCTGTATATTAATATGGTTTTAAAAAACATAGTACAGTTTATATTAAGCAGGAGAGCACTTAACTATGCTGCTCGTCCCTCTGACCAACAGACAAAGACTGAAGATTCAAAGCCAAGTGCCTCAGAATTGGGAGGAGCCAGGATTTTAGCATGATGTCACAGCACTGGAGTCTGTTAGTCTCTAGTTGATGGGCATGTGTATTCTGGAAGTAAATGAATGCCCAGTGACGACATGGAATGACGCAAGCAACCTTCGAGAAAGATTTGCATGAAGTAAAAGCAGAAATAAATTATAAGACCACCAACAAATTCAGCTCATATTCATACATGAAATTTGGAATTCCAAATATATCTATTTGTGACCACCCATGACACTCCTTTATCCCTTACCGTCCCCCCCTCTCTGGCCTGATATTCAACAATTAGCACACCTGCTAAAATGGTCAACGTGTACACTAACCTGGGTTTGCCTGAGCTCTCCTGGCCAGCCCATATTCAGAAGCCCAGACTGCCCTGCAAACCTGGCAGTGCCAAAGCACTAATATTCCACTGAACCTATGCAAATTAGGGGGTCTCCTTATGCATACCGGCATAGCAGTATATTCAAAGGTTTGCAGCAGCACATAAACAGCCCCCAAGCAGCACCGTTCACCACTGCTGCAAACTACCTCTTAACTGGGTGCTAAGCCCACGCCACCACCCCCAAAGGGAGGGCGGCGGCCATACAGCCACCCACCCCAACGATCTCAAGGCTGCCCTGGTGTCCAGTGGTTCCCTCCACACGCCGATCACTACATAGAATGTTATCCAAGTATTCCTGGTGGTCTAGTGGTACCCCACCCGGCCCCCCAGAATCACCCATTTACACACACATGTACAGTCCCTGGTGTCTAGTGGTCTCCCCCCAATCCCCCATTTCACAGTATGCCCTGGTGGTCTAGTGTCCTCACCCGATCCACCCACTCAAATCAAATCCCACCTCCCCACACACACACCCTCATCCGGGTGGCCAGTACACCTACAAGCTTGATACAGCAATTGGCACAGCTGTCTTCTCACCTCCAAGACAGGCCACTGTACAAGCTGTTAGTAAGCGTGTATACAGTAGAAATTCTACTTTGTGTGTGTTTCAATGACAGCCCATATGGCGGCTGGCCACTGAGGTGATGAGGATTGTGCCAGCTGCGGTATCAAGCATGGAGTAATGCCAGCCACTCGGGAGCGGGGAAGTGAGATGCGAGTGGGTGGGTTGGGTGGAGGGACATCACACCACCAGGACATACAAATAAATTATAAAACAGGTAATGGGTGAGGAGTGCTTCCCACCAGACCACTACGGCATACTTATAAAATTATGAAATGGGCAGTCAGGGATGAGGGAAACCACTAGACACACGGGAATGATATCAGGTACTCAGGGAGGGGGGACCAACCAAGCACCAGCAAATGACTGTAGATAGGAGAGCGGGCGATCGGGGGTGAGGGGGGTACCACTAGACACCAGGGAATGATTACAGATATGAGAATGGGTGAGCAAGGAGGTGGAGGGGACACCGCTAGACACCAGGGATTAGTGCTGCCTATTAAAAGAGGTGATGGGGGGGTACCGCGGACCACCAGGGATTGGGTGTATGTAGTGGAACAGGTTCCCGTAGAAGGGAGGGAGAACAACCTAGACCACCAGGGAGATTAACTGAGCACGTGGAGGAGCGTGGCACTGACACTAAAGGGGCTGCTGCGCTCCATGCAAATGAGCCCATAATAGGGATGCAAATGGCCCCATAGTGCCTTGCATGCCCAGCTGGCTCATTTCCATGTTCGGGCTGAATACAGCCCACAGGGGTCTTGGTGTTACCCCGTTTCGAGCAGCGCTATTCCCCAGGGGCTACATACAGCCCAGGTCCATTTCGGGGCAGTTCAGTTGTAACTGGCGCTGCGCCAACACTACCAGATATTCAGTCAGATAACACCGCTCACTATACAACTGATTATACAGCAGCAGCCGGGTCAACCGCAAACATTTGCACTGCACCTTTCTTTAAATATCCAGCCCACCCTGTATCTGTTTCTCTTTTGTATTTATTTCTTTATGCTCTACTAATCTCATTTTACCTTTTATTATATTACAGTGTTTAAGATGTACAAGTATGGGTTGATGCTTTTTTCCTTATCTGTCAGGATGAAATAATTTTTTTTTTTTTTAAGTAAAATGTTCAGACATTGATAATTTTGCTATCAGTTTTATTTTTCCTTATACTGTTTGTATTTATTGCTTACTGGTAGCTGATTAAATATATCTCAGAAATATAATCTGTGATGCGTGTATGAATTATTAAAATAAAATGTAATAATGCAAAAAAGGAATAAAAAGATACAAATAAATTGGACACAGCCCGGAGTGTTGAAGTTGGGTCTGGTGCTGGGGTGAGGGGGAATGTGACTAATGTTAAAGACAGAAAATCTGAAGGAAAAAAAATACAATTTACTACTGCAATGGCCATTTAGTTGGGCTACCAATTTAAACTGATGTGGATTTCCCGCTGAGTGGTCCACCGTAAGGGAGGTCCTAGCTGAGACTTTTCCCTTCAGTGGGAAAACCCTCAACCCACCATTGCTAACTAGACCAAGTTCAAGTATATTATGCTTTCCCATTTTAAGTTAAAAACATTCATAAATACGCAACAGAAGGCACAATCGCACGGAAAAAGGAAATGGAAATTACGTACGGGTTTTGCACCTGCGCCCAGAAGCATGACACACTGCGTGGTGTGTGAGGGGTGGCTGTTAGACAGACTCCTCCTCAATCCCAGTTCTGTAAGGCGGAGGCGCAAAATAAAGAATTAGAAAGATAAGAGCGAGGCAAGAGAGCCAAGAGATGGAGAAAGGAAAGGAAACGAACTGAAAAAGGAAAAAGCTGAAAAGAGGACAGGAAAGAGAGAACCCTACCATAAGGGACCGCAAGGCCTCACTCCTTGGGCAGCTCTGAGGGAGAAAGATAAAGGGAGAGGAGACCGTAGAAAGGAGGAGGATAGTAGGAAGAGGGAAAAATCTGCCACGAATTGGCTTGAAGCTTACCAGCTCGGAGCTTAAAAGCAAGGCAGCAAGGATCCAATCAGACAAAACTGGTTTGGATGGTTCAAACGAACCTTCTGCACAGCTTGGTACAAGAGAGGCAGATTTCCCTACGTATCCTGCTATCCTATTACCCCTCACTCAAGATGAGAGCTCACAGATTGTCCAAGTGATAATTATCTGTTCCGAAGAGGAAAGATCCCCCAACTAGGTGTAGGAGAAAAGACCCCACTAGTATACAGCCATATGATTATGCACTAGAAAGGGGGGGGAGCCCCAAGAGGGGGCAACCTATTTTTGGAAAAATAAACCGAGACAGGGAAGGAAACTCCTTCTGACTCCCTGGCTGAAGGCAAGGGTCAAATGGTACCAGACCACCAGTTCAATGTTGGCAATTTTCAAATCTGGTTTGAAATGTTCTTTTGACTAGCCCCTGTTTTGCATTTGTAAAAGGCAAAACTTTAGGAACATCAGCTAGGTCCGAGAAGACAGAGGGTTAGAGGACTGTCTCAGACACTAGCCCTGCTGGCTAGTGGTTGAACCATGCCTGATTTGAAGGTAGAATCCCCAAAAAGGGGACCCTTTCCAGAAGGAGAATCAGAAAGGGTTCCCTCAGAGGGACAGGACGAAGCTCCACTCACTCTCCTCCCTCTTCAAATCCTTCGCTGCTTTTTAAAGGAGAAGAACAGAAGATCCTGAGGACCAGGGGAACTTAGCCCCCAATCAGCCTCGGGGGGGGGGGGGGTGAGCAGGGTGGGGAGACGCCCACGAAAGAGGCCCATGAGGGGATGGTGGGCGGGATTCAGTAATGAATGGTGAAGATACAAAAGAAGATCAACAATTACAGTAGGTACGTAATTTCCATTTCTTCCCTTGTCAATCTTCACCATTCATTACTGTTTGGGTGAGTACCAAGCCCCCCAATAGGGGTCTAGCACACCCCTGAGGGAACAAGACCCTCAGCCTCCTGCTGGTGGGCAACAGGAGGAAGAGACCCTGACCATAGTAGACTGAGAAGTCTAAGGCAGAGGAGAGCTAGGAGGTGTCCCCTTAAGACGAGGAGACGGAGGAAGCCCCTAGCCCTGCTGGAAAAAAGGCGGGTCCCTCGGCAGGCGGAGCAGATCACCCTACGCCAGGCCAGGGGTGACAACCTCGACAAACAAAGCCACGCTGTCCATCTAATACGGATCGCTGTCCCGGCAAGCCTGGAAGCCACCTCACTGGCGTCATAAGATACCCTTGCTTGGTGCCTTGCCAGTTCCAGAGCAATGGCTTGTCGAGACTGACAAGAGTCAGGCAGCAATGCCAGCACCTGAGCCAGCACTGACCACAGATGCCTATTTTATTTATTCAGAAAATCGGATTTACAGACCTTTGAACCAGGGACTCATTTACAAAAGCACCTCATCATGAGAAACACAACATCATTAAAGTAGTACAGTTCATACACGAGAAACATGGTTTAGAGAGCGACCAGTGTTACAGACATTCACTGGTGGTACAAGTGTAGCAATATTTAAGACACAGTGGAACACGCTTTAGGTTCTCAAGTACCACGTCAAGTGATAAAGTGACAGTATTTACAGTAGACAGTAGCCGAGGTAATAACCACAGAAACGTAGAAATATAGAATCTGATGGCAGATAAGGACCGCTTGGCCCACCCAGTCTGCTCATTTCCCTACCTAACAGAGAAACTGCAGATCCAAGTTAACCAACAGCCTACTTCTTCCTACCACCCTTCTAGAATTGCCTTATGTCTGTCCCATGCATTCTTGAATTCCCCCACTGTTTCTGATTCTACGACCTCCTCAGGAAGGCTGTTCCATGCAACTACAGACCTCCCTGTGAAGAAATAGTTCCTCACATTACATCTAAGCCGTCCCCCCCTCCCATCTTCAAATTATGCCCCCTTGTTCTTGCACATCTCTTTTTCTGAAAGATGGTACCCTCTTGGACTTTGTTGATTTCCTTGAGGTATTTTAAAGTTTCTATCATGTTCCCCTTCTCCCCCCTTTCCTCGAGGATATACATCTTAAGCTCCTTTAGTCTTTCTTCATATGTCTTCTGGTGCAGACCCTGCACCATTTTGGTTGCCCTCCTCTGGACAGCATCCGCCTTGTCTATGTCTTTGTGGAGATGGGGTCTCCAGAACTGTACACAGTACTCCAGATGTGGACTTACCAACTGTCTGTACAGAGGGCCAACAACTTCCTGTTTTCTTGGTGATGCCTCTTGCTATGCAATCTAGTAGCCCCAGCCCTCCTTACTGCTTTCTCACATTGTTGGCCCCACCTTATGTCATCTGATATGACTCCCCAGGTCCCTTTCCTTTTTGTTGTCGACATCTCACCCCCCATTGTGTATTCTTCCCTGGGTTTTGCTTCCAGGTGCATTACTGAACTTCTCTGCGTTGAATCTAAGCTGCCATACATTTGACCATTCCTCCAACCCTGCAAGTCTCTTTTCATCCTTTCAGCCCCACCTTGCATATCAACCCTGTTGCAGATCTTTGTGTCATCTGCAAAGAGACATACTTTTCCTTCCAGTCCCTCTGCAGTGTCACTTAAAAAGACATTAAAAAAGGACCAGCCCCAGTACTGAACCCTGTGGTACCCCACTAGTAACCCCTCTCTTCTTCACTCTGGACTCCATTTACTATCACCCTCTGTGTCCTGTTGTCCAGCCAGTGGGTAATTCACAGGAATTCACGAGGCCACCCAATGATACCAGTGAGGCTGCAGGTAGTTAGGTCATTCACCTTGAAGCCTGAAAAGGTGCTTGCCGGGGGCTGTGTAGGCAGCATGGTGTGCCTGATGTGATGCAATGCACATCATCGCACGAGAAGAGGAGAAAACTATTCACCCCCACCGGTCAACTTGTAGGGAATCAGAGTCCGGTGGTCGGTCGTGCACTAGGCACTAATGCCCAGAAGGAGTCTCAAGGAACGCCAAGCCCGAAGGAGGGTGAGGGAAGAGAACCTAGAGACGCCTGTGGAGCTCAATACCTCCTCCTGCAGGGCTTGGGAAGGGGCAGCTGGAGACTGCCAGGTGCGGATAGAGGCTTCCTGGAATGGGATAGGCTAGGATGGCACCACCAGGTGTTGGGCACTGAATTCGCTGAGGAATTCACGTGTCGGCCTCTCGCTAGTGTCCCATCTGACATAGGAGATACGGAGATCCCAAACCATCCTCGACAGGAAGTGCTGATTCAGTGAAATCAGCATCAGAAGAAAGGTGAATGTTGGGTTCCTCTCCCTCCAAGGAGGGAGTCGAGAAGGATGTGGAACTCAACTGTCCAGAAGACTCCTTCGGCAGTGGGGATAGGCGAAAGACCCATTCATTCATGACCCTAGCATATGATAGGAAGGCCACCGCAGTGGCTCTGAACATCTCCCAGGATAAAGGCCCTGTAGGACCCACGTGGCCGGGGGGGGTGGTGGCTGCAGAGGAATGGAATAAGGGCACCTGCAGGGAAGTGCCTGTCCTCTGCCAGGGCTCTGGAAACCAGGGAATGGTGCCTGAACTAGAGGGATCCCTGAGATCATACTGGGTTACAGAGCGGAACCCTGAGAATGCAAACTCTGGAACTGCCCAGATGGGGAATCTCCCCTGTGAAGCACCTGGGGTTGCATGAGTCCAGAAGGGCAACCCTGGAACCCGAGGAGGAGGAGGAGCGACAAGGCTCAGCGCTGCGGCTCCTTCCTGCGGGGTGCAGGGTGGCAATGGAGTGCTGCCGCCACCTCGCCCCGACCCCTCAACCCCTAAGACTCCGAGGACGCCCTCTTCCTCCTCCTCCTCGACCCCAGCGAAGGAGTCCCCTGATCCAGAGTTCTCTCAAGGGAGACCACCGAAGCTAGAGTCTCCAGTCCCCCCGGGAGAGTGCAGCAGCACCAAGACTGGCAGTTGCCGCAGCCCCTCCAGAGCAGACGACCCCCTCCCCAACCCCAGAGCTATCCCCCCCTCAATGGACCCCGGGCCACTCCCGGCTGAGGGGTCCTCAGAGGCAGACTGCTCCGGAGACTCCGGGATAGGGGCGCTGGGCTGCCTGACACCACGTCCCACAGGGATGTCCAATTCTGAAGAAATCAGGCAGACAGTCCAGGTCCAAATCTGAGTCACCACCCTCCGAAGAGGAGTCGACCAGAAAGACCTCAATACTGGCCACCCCCGTTACATCTCCAAAGAAGGCACCGTGAACGGCGCCAGCATCCCTGGCAGTGACAGACAGTCCCCCCCCTCCCGCGCCGCCCACAGCCCCAGAACCCAACGCTGACCCACCAACAGCCCTGGCCGTGTCCCAGGCGCTGCACAGGGCGCCAGAACCCGAAACGGTGCCGCCAGTGGAGTCACGCAGGGCACCGGTGCCGCTCCATCACCGGCGCTGCAAACGGCACCAGGATGCAAGGTGGCGTTGAGGGTCCACCAGTGCCGGACCCAGCAACCATGGGCCACAACACTGGGGGAGCCTGCACCTCGGTTGAGGTGACTGCCAAGGCAGTATCGACAACGCGACTCTGGAAGGAGTCGCGCCGCTCCTCCGACACCACAAAAGAAGCCTCCTCCTCGGCAAGGCTTGAAGATGAAAAGGCCTCCTCCTCATTGTGAGGGTGCCCAGAGGAAAGGTCTAAGGATCTGGCCTGGGAAGCCCGGAGAGCGATGCCACCCTCCAAAAGTTGGCGGGACCCTGCCGACTTTTAAACGCCCAGATTTCCAGAACACTGTGATCCATGGAAAAACAGGGGTCGCATCCATCCATATCATGGTTAAGTCCCAGGCACCACAGACAAACATCATGCCGGTCCGAAATGGAAAAATGCCGGCCATAAGAGCACAGACGCATGGGGGCGCAGCCCACTTTCGATTTGCACTTAGCACCCGAAACAAATATGATGTGAAAATAGCCAACACACAGCAAAAGATCCCAACGATGTCAAATAAAGAAAAGGAATGGACTTACTGGCAACCAGCGGCATCAGGATGGAAAACCGGGATGAGGAGTCCTCGAAAAATGGCGTCGAGCAAAAGTAGGCCTAATGGCATACTATGAAATTCTAACTCACGCAGCAGGTGAATCTTCGACGGCAGGAGAAACAGAACTGGGATGGAGGAGGAGTCTGCGGCGCCTAATGGCTGCACCACGCAGTGCATCATACTCGTAGGCGGCGCCGTTGGCACAGACTCCTCCCTCCAAAAGAAAAAAAAAACTCCCGTAGCAGGTGCGCGCATCCGCCGTTCACCTGAACAGTAATGAATAGTGAAGACTGACAAAGAAAGATCAAACAGAAAATATTTTAAGACAAGAACAAAGTGTAAATTCAGTTTAACTCAATCCTATTATAAAGAAGACAAAAAAAGATTGTACAGCTGTAGAGATTCCCATAAAAATTGCTCACCAGACCACTCAGAGTGGTTTCTTAACTGGTTGCTAAAGTGTAAATATTAAAAGTAAATTCCAAGGATCCGAATATTAAACCAGCTGCTTTGAAAGACACTGGAAATTCAAAAGGAGAAGAATAAAGACTGGGCTCATGTTATCCATCTCTATCTTCATTCATTTAAAATCTGAAGACTTAGAAGAAAAAGTAAATTGCTGTACTAACATTTCTTCACAGAGATCCATCAAGGAGCCTTACAAAAGTACATCAGTCCGCAGGAGTGTGCCACCCCAGAGATAGAACTTATGCAATCTTACAATCTGGACTCTGATTCAAACTCTGTGGCGTGGTCACACTCTCTCTACTGGCTTAACGCCAGATTTGTTATTATAGTCTGGGGACCAGCGACCACTAGAATTATGTGACTGCAAAAAAAAAAAAAGCTCAGAAATCTTTCAAAAATTTTTTTTAAAACACCCCAAAAATGTTAGCGCACAAAATTGAACCCAAAATGATCACAACTTTAAAACTGTTGAAACTCCAACAAGGAAATTTGTAAGGCAGCTTCAGGGGCAATGTGAGAGGTCAATTTTTCAAAGAGAGGGTGGTGGAGAATTAGAATGGGCTTCCGGAGAAGATGGTGAACTCAGAGACCGTAGAGGGATTCAAGACTGCTTGGGACAGATACATGGGGGAAAGGGAAAGGGGAAGGGGGTGCCTTAAGTTGCAGTAGGTTGGGATAGTGGGGCAAGGGGCAGACTAGATGGACCGTAAAGTCCCTTTCTGCCTTCACCTTCTATGATTCTATGATCAGTACTGATCAAGCAACCATTAAGACAAGAACTGATTCTTGTGTGTGCCTCTCAAGTTCAGAAAAGAAGGCAGATCAGCCCGGTGGTGCTGAGGGCGGAGGCACTGGACGCCACACCTTGCACTATACCAGCGACCCAGGTTCAGGAACGTGCCCGAGCCGTCGGTCACGGAGGGAGAAGACTGAGCATCCGATGGACTGCTCTCCTCTCCCTGGGGAGGGCTGAGGGCCTATATCACTCTGTAGCAGCCCCTGATAGAAAGTAGAGGACATCACAGGTGCAGTGTGATCAAGGGGAAGTACAAAAGACGTCAGCACGTAGTGCCTGGATGTCATTGCATGTCCGTGCTTTGGGGAAGAAAGTTTGAAGGGAAAATTGCGGTTGGTCATGGCAGCTTGATGGCCGTGCCTCTCCTCACCCAGGGGATCTGTCCAGAATTGCACTCCGGTATCAGATCTGGGCCCGGCAGGGGGAATGGGGACCCCTCTGTAGGCACTGAGCATGCTAGCTGGATGCAAGTTAACCGGCAGGTTGGATGGAGGGAGAGGACAGCGGACGGATGACAGGCAGACAGAGCTGCAGGGGTAAGAAAATACAGTGGCGTGAAAAAGTATTTGCCCCCTTCCTGATTTTCTCTATTATTGCATATTTGTCACACTGGATGTTTTCAGGTCTTTAGACAAAATATAATATTAGATAAAGGGAACCTGAGTGAACAAATAACACTTTTTTTTTTTTACTTATTTCATTTATTTAATGAAAAGTTAACCAACACCAACTGGCACTGTGTGAAAAGTAATTGCCCCTAGTTAAATCAACCCAATTAAAGGGATAATTAGAGTCAGCTGATTGAACACAGCCAGGCTTGATTGCAGCCAGCCCTGCTCAATATAAACCTCACTTATTTTGGCCCTTACCATCAGAGTCACGCTGCCAGCACAAAGATTCAACAAGCACATTATGCCATGATCAAAGGAAGTTCCTGAAAGATCAGAAAAATTTGTTGCCCTCTATCAGTCTGGAAAGGGTTACAAAGCTATTTCTAAGGCTCTGGGACTCCATCGAACCACAGTGAGAGCCATAATCTCCAAATGGAGAACACTTGGAACAGTAGTGAACCTTCCCAGGAGTGGTGGCCTACAAAATTACTCCAAGGGCACAGTGTAAAATCATCCAAGAAGTCTCAAAGGATCCTAAAACAACATCCAAAGAACTGCAGGCTACTCTTGCCTCAGCTAAAGTCAGTGTTCATGACTCCACAATCAGAAAGAGACTGGGCAAAAATGGGCTTGAGAGTAGCAAGACAGAAACCACTGCTAACCAAGAAGAACATAAATGCTCGCCTCTCATTTGCCAATAAGCACCTGGATGATCCACAAGCCTTTTAGGAAAATGTTCTATGGACAGATGAGTCCAAAGTGGAACTTTTGGACAACATGGATCCCATAATGTCTCAGTAAAGCAAACACAGCATTCCACAGTAAGAACACCATACCAACAGTCAAACATGGTGGTGGTAGTGTGATGTGGGATGCTTTGTGCCTAAGGACCGATGACTTGCCATAATTAAAGGAACCATGAATTTGGCTCTGAACCAGAAAATTCTTAAGGAGAATGTCCAGTCATCCTTCCGTCAGGCTGAAGCTGAAGCGTAGTTGGGTCATGCAGCAAGACAATGATCCAAAACACAAAAGCAAGTCCACATCAGAATGGCTAAAAAGAAGTAAAATTAAAGTTTTGGAGTGGCTTGTCAAAGTCCAGACTGAAACCTAATAGAGATGCTGTGGCAGGACCTGAAACGAGCAGTTCATGCTCGAAAACCTACCAAATGTTATTGAATTAAAGCAGTTCTCAGAGGAAGAGTGGGTTAAAATTCCTCCAGCGATGTGAAAGACTGATATTGAATTATAGGAAGTGTTTGGTTGCAGTCATTGCAGCTAAATGTGGCATAACCAGTTATTAAGTGTAAGGGGCAATTACTTTTTCACACAGTGCCAGTTGGTGTTGGTTAACTTTTTTTCATTAAATAAGTGAAATTAAAAAAAAAAACAAGTGTTATTTGTTCACTCAGGTTCCCTTTATCTAATATTACATTTTCTCTAAAGACCTGAAAACATCCAGTGTGACAAATATGCAATAATAGAGAAAATCAGGAAGGGGGCAAATACTTTTTCACGCCACTGTAAATTCAATATTAAAAAAAAAAAAAAGAAGGCAGGGTCAGGATTTGTAAGGCTCACTGATAGATCTCAGAGAGGAAACAAAATTATTACAGTGAATATTTTTTTCGTCAAACAGGAATTCATCAATGATGCCTTACAAAAGTGTAGACTCACTAGCAGTACCTTAGGAGGATGGGTGTAGAACCTATGTCCAAACAGTGGTAGGGCTTTGTAAAGGTGTGCACTGTTTTTCAAGTAGCTGCTTTACAAATTTCCTGAAGAGGGTATGCCCCACACAGAGGCAGAGGCCTCTGGTAAGTAATTTCACAGTTTTTTTTTTTTTTTTTTAAGCAGAACTGTATAACTGAAACTATCCAACAAGAGACAGTCTCCCTAGCTGCTGGCTTCCTGTTGCCAACCTCTCCATAGGAAACAAAAAGCTGTGCGTCATGAAACCGGATAGCCTTTGTCTGGTCCATTTAGCAGCCCAATGCTCTTTTCAAATCCAGACATTGCTCACCTGTACTGGAGTGTTCAAGATGGAGAACAGGACAGGTAACTGACTGGTTTATGTGGAACACTGAAACTACCTTAGGTAGGAACTTCCTATTGGTTCTAAGGACTACCTTATCTCTGTGGAATATTAAGTAGTTTGGATCTGTACAAAGGGCTAGATGTTCACTTACAGATATCATGACTATTAGGAAAACCTAAAAGTCCAAACATGGCTAGGTCTCCGAGACCTGGCTGAAGGCACATACCCAGACGCACGAGGTTGCTGCCTCGGGGTATAACAGCTTTCGTAAAGACAGGGATTGCAAAAGGGGGGGAGGGGTACTTTTCTATGCTAAAGACTCACTTGATGAGTCACTCACCACCCTACAGTGCTGCGACCACATCGGTGGGGAATCTCTATTCATCCAGATCACCCTTGGCCTCTCAAAGCACCTTACTATTGGGTGTATTTACAACTCTCCCAAGGTTGCCTCCAATCCCTCGAGTCCCACACCAAAGCCCTAGTGGATGAGGTCTCATCGGAATTCATGATCCTCGGAGACTTCAATCTTGACTGGGCCCAGGACACAGAACTTGCTCTGAATGTCCTGTTTCTGGACGCCAACCTTGAGCAAGTCATCACTGATGCAACCAGACTTGACCACAAAACTGGGAACCACACCACCCAAGACTGGGTCCTGGTGTCAAACCACATAACATCCAGATGGCTGGCACTACGGCTCATGCTCTGAGTGACCACTCACCAATCTTTTGCACCTGGAAGAATAGGTCACTCAAGATTCATCCCAGAATACTCAACTCGTGACTATTCCAAATTCTCTGCGGACTACTTTAAAGAGCATCTTAGCAACCTTGACTGAAGCCCCATAAGGCTCCTTACAACACTGAATGAAGCACTGGACTATGTCCAGAACTCCTTCACATCAGCAGCTAACCTCTTCACTCCCTCTAAAAAAGCTACGCGCTAAAGCCAGCTGCTACAAATGGACCACCCCAGAACTAAAATCTCTCATGGTGAGACGTGACAAGGCCTGGAAGGAGCACAAGCACTCAGCACTGCCAGCTGATCTCATGTCCTACAGGACCCTCAGGAACCAATGTAAGTGAGCCACCAAGCTTGCTAAAAGGGAGTATGTCAAACATCTCCAACAAACCAACCTAGGCAATCCCAGGTCAGGTTGTTCTGGGCCCATATCAATGAACTTCTCAAAGGCAATGGTAAGTCTTCACCTGGCCCCATCGAGGTCAATGGCCAAATGCTAAGTGATAGCCTTCAAACTGCCTCCTCCCTAAATCAATACTTTACTAATCTTGACATCTACAAGACAGGTCTGCCCCCCCCCCCCCAAATTCTGAGTCCAGGATGCCTGGCATCCCTTGCCCCACGCGACCTCCTTTCCATCTCAGGCAGGTCAAGGCAAAGGAGGTTCTCCTCCTCCTTAAGTCCCTTAAAATCAAAGGCACAGGAGGTCCCGACGGCATCAACACAAGGCTGCTAAGGGCTGCGGCTCCAGCCATCTCTCGACCCTTTACCTGTCTCCTAAACAGATCCCTACTTGAAGGTGCTGTGCCTGACATGTAGAAGCAAGCCTATGTCGTTCCCATCCACAAGGGGGGCCCCATGGAACCTACTGGCAACTACAGGCCAATCTCCCTGCTCTGCGCTCTAGCTAAAATTCGGGAAAGGCTAGTCTATGGGCAACTCCGTGACTACCTGGAGACACACCAGCTGCTAGCACCTTCCCAACAGGGCTTCATGCAAAACCATGGAATTGACACTGCCCTGATAAAATTCTTGGTTGATGTACTTGAGAGCCATGGACAAAGGAACCCCTAGAGGAGCGATCTTCACAGACTTGCCCAAGGCCTTTGACCTTGTCAACCACCAACTCCTGCTAACGAAATTGGGAAGGATTGGTCTAGACCCTCACTCTATTACTTGGTTCGACAGCTACCTCTCTTGCCGAACTCAGAGAGTTAAGTGGAAAGGGGTAACATCCGACCCACTTCCACTGAAGAAGGTGGTACAGCAAGATTCCATACTGAGCCCCCTTCTCTTTTCTGTGTTCGTCAATGACCTAAGTAGCCACTGTGGTGGTAGCTTAGTTGTCCAGTACGCAGATGATACTGTCATATACAGATCCCTGGACAACCTAGCTGACCTTGGCCTTCAGCTTCAGGCTGACTTTGTTAAGCTGGAGGCCTGGCTAACAGAGAACAGGCTGGTCCTCAACACAAGCTAAACCAAGGCTATGCTATCTGGACCTAGATCCCAGGGCCAAGACAGAACCCCATCAC
Source organism: Neoceratodus forsteri (assembly GCA_016271365.2). Taxonomy (NCBI): domain Eukaryota; kingdom Metazoa; phylum Chordata; order Ceratodontiformes; family Ceratodontidae; genus Neoceratodus; species Neoceratodus forsteri. The sequence continues at coordinate 268,062,753 of CM028131.1, read as the reverse complement.
TCCTACTTACCTCATCTGGCAACTGCATTGAGGTGGTGGACTCTCTTAAATACTTGGGTCTAACGCTCGATCAGGGCTTTACCCTAAAGAACCAGGTCGACAATGTAACGAAAACTATCCACCGCAAACTAGGAATGCTCTACCACCTAAATGACCAACTGATCCCCAAGGCCAGGATAACAATTGTCCTCCTCCCCATCCTGACCTATGCTGCTCCAGTTATGCAAGGCATGGCAAAACTGGAAAATAACAGACTGCACGTGCCGTACAACAAGGTGGCTTGCTTTGCCTCTCAGTCTCATGCAAGACGCCACCACTGTGAAGCCTTGGCTTCCCTAAATTGGTCATCCCTTGGCTCTCGCCTTCAGTACCCCCTGCTCTGCAATGTGTATAAGTTCTTCCGCTCCTCCCATCTGGCCAGCCTTGCAGGGTCTTGGTCCCCAAGCACTCCAGCCGAAATCTTCATATAACAGAACGAATCCTCCTGGAAGAACCCAGGGTGCAGACCAAGGCAGGCGGTAAATCCTTTGTCTCCTCCGCCCCCTGCTGTGGAACAAACTCCCTCCCTTTGTACAGGAAGCCCCTCCCTCGAAACTTTCCAAACCAGGCTCAGGGCCCACTTGCTCGACGCCAGTACCTGTTCCAGCTACTACACTTGATCTGACCACTGTACCACCTACTGTCAACATATGGTGCTTTTATGTCTTGTACACTGATCAGATATTCTGTACCCTTGTTCTTATGTATTGCTTAACACTCCTTTTATGCCACTATGTATGCCTTATATCTGTACTCCTGTAAATAAGTATCATTTAACATTCCTGTAAACCACTATGAATGCCTTATCTCTGTAACTCAGAGTCACCCCTGAAAAAGGGACCTTCAGGGCTCAGTGGGCCTACCCGGTCACCAAAACTGAATAAATAAATATTTTAAGTTTGCTGTAGCCACAGACTCAAAAGGAGATTCTATCAGATGGGCAAGACTAATGTTCAAGTCCCATGGGGGAACAGGTTCTCTTACAGGGAGATACAGATTGAGAGCAGTGAGGTGATACAACAGCACAGAACCCAGGGTGGACAGAGTAGATGCGGAGAGGAACAAGAAGAGTAAAGAACATCCCAACCTGTTATGAAAACACTGTCACACATGAACTCCTAACTATGAGGTCAGACCATGTTCAAAGGTTTTTATACAATCCTAATGGATAAGTTGAGGGGAAAAGGACCAAGCCCTAGGAAGGACCTCTGGCAAGACAAAAAATGCAGTCGAGTAGTAATGAATACAACACTGTTTCGGAAAATACATACGGGGGAGGGAGGGCAGAGCCAGCAGCCATCTAGGCTACACACACTTTTCTCGTGCTCCTGCTTACAAGTTATGTTTTATAACCAAACCTCTTCCAAGAACTTTACCACAGACTGTAATTGGTGCAAAGCTGCTGATTCAATGTCGATTATCAAGCTATTTTGATGGGAAATCCTACAAAAGGTACCAAGGATGGTGGCTGGAAATGGGGACAACAGGCTGCATCCTCTGGAAGCTCAGAAAAAGCTGCTCTGACCACTACAGTGGAGCCTGAAACAACCCTGCAGCGGGGCAACAGACAAGAGGAGCAAGGGAGCATTTTACTACCATTTTTCCATGATTTACTCCCATGTTCTGATTCTAGGAATCTGTTTCCCACCCTGCACACTTACAGCATGTTGATACATACGTACGTACAAAATCAGTAGCTACCAACCATGGATCCACACACTAACAGAGTGAAACCAGCAGAGGTGGTTACAGAAAACAGCATCAGTTGCAGTTGTGTACAGTGTAGGAATCGCGTGTTAGGAGTTGGTCAATGGCTGGCTAGAAAGGCAGTTATAGTATGGCAGAATGTTAAAAATAGGGTTATAGGCCGGTCTGGTGGTGCTGAGAGTTGAGGCACTGGACGCCACACCTCGTTCCACACCGGCGACCCAGGTTCAGGAACAAGCCCGGGCCACCGGGGGTTGGCAGGGGAGGACTAAGATCGCATGTCTGTCAACAGCTCTCCTAGTCCTGGGGAGTTGCACCACGCTCTGGCGGTCCCTGGGGACACCCAGAGGCACTGAAGGGCACAATGGTGTGCACTAGCGGGGGAGAGCACAGCAGACATCTGCACCTCATGTATGAAGGTCACTGCACGTCCGAGCTCCCACTGGGAGAAAACCAGAAAAAGGCTGGGCGCGAGCATGCAGCTTGATGACCGCGCCTGCCTCGCCAGGAGGACTGTCGGGAATCGTGGGGCCAGCTTGGCAGGGTAAGGAGAGCCTCCAGCAGGTCGGCAACTGCCATGCCGAACCCCCCCCCCCACCCCCAATCATGCCAGTGAGCCTGCTGCTTTCTCAGAGTGGGCAGGGCCAATGGCTGGATGCCCCTGCCGGTAAGTCGCCACAGCAGGAGAAACTGTGGCTTGATTAAATAAATAAAAAAAAAAGGGTTACAGCACTACATAGCAGGGGTGAAGTATCTCAAAACTCCACACTGATATTAGACAAAGAGAGAGTCACTGGCTGCAGGTATCCAGTGGGCTTGAGACTTGCTATAAATGTGGTAAGTCCAAGGCAAGTCAGTGGATGGTATTACTACCATTTAGATGAAAATACTACCAGGTGGAAGAAACTAGCAGTACATACTTCCTAGTCCTAAAAATTACCTGTACCCCTGCCCTGTTTATTTATTTAGCTTTTGTTCACTGGGTAAGTACACTAGACAAGTATTATGCCTATTTTCAGAAACGACCCGGGAGAATACAACATGAGGAACAGTAGTCAAGGAGACATGGCAAAGAGAGTACAGTTTTTTGTCACAGTAAACAAACGTGGGAAATGCATCATTTGATGCTAGGGGAAACATATAGTAGTAAGCACATTTCAGATTATACACTCTAGACTAGCTAGTTCAACTGACAGATATATACAGGTCGTCATACATAGGAGTGGAGCATAACTCAAGGACTGGATTGGTCATAATATAACTTAGAACATTGTCGTTCACACCCCCTAGGCTAGTTGGATCACGGACAGGTATATACAGCTCATCACATTTTTCTAAATATGCACATGTTAGACAGAAACAGAAACACTTGGTAGTACAAGTTTCTACCAAGTGACCAAGGTGCAATATGTCATGGTTAGCCTATGACCGTGGAGCAATAATGGGTGTAAAAATGCCCAAGGCTTTTTAGGCAGGAGTAGTCAGAAGTCATTGATACAGTGGGGAAAATATCTCCAGGAATTCAATGGAGACACCCTGGGGAGGTTCAGACAAAACAATGTGACACTTTACTCTAGGGAGGTTTGGGGCAGTCACACTCTGATGCTAGTTTTAGGAAACCCCACAGGGAATTTTGAAAACTCAGATAGGAGGGGGCAGCTCGGATATCCACAGGCAGCGAATTCCAGAGTCTGGGCGCACTTATGGCAAAGTCCCGATCCCACATGAGGGTCCGGGTAGGAGGGACTTTGAGCATCCCTGATGTGAGAGACAGGTAGGGGGTGGGATTCAGTTTAGGCAGAAGCCGGGCCAGCCCCTGGGGGTGCTAGTTCTGATCACTTTCCCAGAGAGGCATCCCAAACCAAAATCAAGGTATCTAGCTGGTGAGAGCCAGCAGAGTTTCTCATATAGCTCACAACGGTGGGTGAGTCGGGGGGCAGCCAAGGCAAAACGACAAATGTTATTGTAAGCAGTGTACCACCAGGTGAGATGTGAATTTGGAGAGCGAGCAAATAGGTGCAGCCTATAGCTGAGGGAGGGAAGGAGCACACCCTTCGCTAGGGCAAGCCTGGCTGCCAGTGTAAGGTTATACTTGGCCCTATAGGCCAGACCCAGTTTGCCACCCTACAGATGTTAAGGATATGATTACCCATGTCAAGTTGGGGATCAAGTGTTACCCCCAGATATTTGATGGAGCTCACTATGGGTAGTGAGGATCCATCTGCGCTGGTGACGTGTAAGCAGGCCGATGAGGCTTTGATTTTAGCCATTGAGCCAAAGAGCATAGCCTGTGTCTTTTTCAGGTTCAGGACTAGCTTGTGACTAGTAACCCATGACAATACCCTGTTAAAGACAAAGTCATCGGTCAGGTTCTGGTTTAGTGTAGTGGCATTCTGGGAGTGAGCCAAGATTACCAGATCATCTGCATACATGGTGGCACTACAGCTGGTAGTAACCATGGGTAGTTGATTGATGAAGAGGGAGAAGAGGAGGGGACCCAGTACCGAGCCTTGAGGCACTCCGGAGGTCACCAGTAGGGGCTCGGAGAGGACTTTATTGAAGCAGGTACGCTGTGCTCTGCCATGCAGATAACCCATTAGCCATTTCATGGCATGGGGAGAGAAGCCAAGTGACCACAACTGTGCACCAAGCAGTCTGTGGTCAACGAGGTCAAAGGCTTTGGACAGGTCGATAAATATTGCACCAGAGAGTTTGCCCTGGTCCATGGCTGTCCGGATACTTGATGTAACCGAGATAAAGGCTGTGGTGGTGCTGTGTCCCTTACGAAAGCCGTGCTGGGCTGGGGACAGAAGATCGTGAGTGGATATATTCCGAAACCTGCTCAGCCACTACCTTTTCAAGGAGCTTGCTAAGGGTTGAGAGAATGGCAATCGGTCGATAATTGTCAGGCAGTTTAGGATTTCCCTGCTTCAGTACAGGGACAATCCTCGCCTCTTTCCAGATGTCTGGGATGGTCCCCAGACCAAGGGATAGGTTGAAGATAAAGGCTACTGGTGAGGCAATGTGTGCAGCACCAAGCTTAAGAAGGTTAGGTTCCAGGTTGTCTAGGCCAGGACTGGAGTACTGGGAGAGGCCAGCTAAGCGTTTCTGCAAGTCCTGAACTGATACAGCCCTGAGGTGGAACATTTGACGAGGAGGGTGACCCTCCAGCAGAGTGGAGGGAAGGGGGTGGGACAGAACCTCATCAGGTAAGAAGAGGGTTGTGAAGGCAGAGAAGTCGGAGAAGTGATTATTTAGGGAGTTGGCAATAGTATGGGGATTATTGCAGGAGACTCCATTTATGACCATGTCTGTAACCCCCGGATGGGAGGATCCGCTGACAAGGGATTTAATCTCTCTCCAGAACCTCCTGGGATTACTGGCAGAATTTAGTAGGGCGGACTTGCAAAAGTCACTCTTTGCTGCCCTGATGGCCTTTTTGCACTTGTTCCTGAGGTGTCTGTACCTTTGAATAATCATGGGATCACTGGTACCTTTGGAACGAGCCCAACACTTATCTCTCTCCCGCATCTGGGCTAGGAGATTCCCATTTAACCAGAGGGTAGTGGACCCCCTCACCCTATGGGTGACCTTGGGAGCATGCTTGTCTTGCAAGGCCCCAAAGGTGGAGAGGAAGTAAGAGGTTGCTGCCGAGGGGTCAGTGGCACCATACACCCCAGACCAGTCAGTAACTCTTGGGTCTTCCAGGAACTCCTCAGTATCGAATCTACAGTAGTTTCTGACATACATAATTTTGTGTGGAATTTTGGGGGTGGGAATTTTCCATACACAGAAAACCAGTGAGTGGTCAGAGATGGAGTCAGATAATGTACCCGCTAATGAGATCCTGCCAGGACGGTTAGACATGATCCAGTCCAGTAAGGTGCTGGAGGATCCATCTGCTGTCCACCTAGTTGGTTCCTAGATGAGCTGGGTCAGGGCAAGGTTAGCAGGCAGAGGCTCAAACTGCTTAACATTACCACTATCCCAGTTAAGGTTTATATCCCCCAGGATTATGAGTTCGTTATCCCTGACTCTGGGACCAATTTTATCCATGAGGTGAGTTAATCCAGGTAGCCCACCACTTGGATGATTATAGGTGCACACCAGGTGCAGTTTCTTTGCATACCCAAGTAGCAGTAGCACATGTAGCAACTCACAGGGGGACACGTTTGAATCCTGGTGGGCAATTTGGGAGATTTTTAAGTGGCTCTTATGGTAGATTAGTATGCCACCCCCCTTGCCCCCAGCTCTGTCCAGTCGGGTGAATTCATACCCAGTGAGTTCACAGGCAGAGTCAGGGACAGAGGGTTTCAGCCAGGTCTCCGTCCTCCTAGGATGTCGGGTTTGTAGAGTGCAACCCATGCTAATAGCTCATCACGATTAGTAGCAGGCTCCCATGTTAAGATGAGCTATTTTTAGCCCTCACCCATGCCCCATACGGGAGGGATTTTGTGGTGAGATTTAATGGGCCAGGTTGGTTTCAATATCACCGCCAGTAGTAGTGCAAGTAGAAGGAGCCAGGGGAGATACCACCTCCTATGCGCTTGACAACCTGGGAGTTTTTTTAGCATGAGTACGCTTTACCCTGCTTGTATACATAAGGCACCGAAGATCTAGACAGCAAATAACACTGCAGTGCGCTTTGGAGATCACAAGGATATTGGAGAAGGTGTAGTCGGGACCTCGGGGAGGTGGATGACCATCCCCAGTTGTCACCCAGTGTTATTGGGGAGGACCATATCTACCAAGGAGAGTCCCACTATAAGACCTACAAAGAAGGCCTATCCTCATGGATGACAGCCAGCACCCTCTACCTTTAATATTTGAGTATCCCTATCCTCACTAGATGGATGGGAGGGAACCACGCCCACATCTTGGCTGGAGGAATAGCACTAGCCTGTGAGATAATTATCAGTCAGCTAACAAGGACTGCTGTGAAGGAAGGAGAGATGGATGTACTAAGGCTGGAAGAAAGTTAGTGAGATTTGTTATTGGTATGTGCCAAGTAAATAAAATAAGGCCTGCACAGTGCAATTCAAGGCTACCAGCTATGGACGCAGGGGCTGAGGTTTATTTCTGGGAAGGAGTTCCTGCCCTCGCCCTTTGTAAGCACACTTACCACTTGTTGAGTTATACGAGGACAGGGTTTAGACAGCCAACAACCAAGCAGTGCAAGTGGGGTTAGGATTGGTACAGTGATTTGTGTAGAAAGACCAATAATCCCTCTAGTGGCAGGTCTGTATAATCTGCTAATGGAAAACTAGCCACAAAAAAAAAAAAAAAAACACAGTGGCACCTGAAACAACCCTGCGGTATGTACTGCAAGTCGTAAAGCTTTGAACCCAAAGGTAGTGGCACTGGACCAGAAAACTGTCAATTTTAATACCCGCCTCTCAGCTGCTGTTAGTGAGGCAAAGGAAGCAGCAGAAGCAGTACCGAGAGCAACGACAGCCACAACAGGATTTGTTGAAAGAAAAAAAGAAAAAATTATCATCAACAAAAATACTACTGTTTGGAGGCTCCTGAAATTTCAGTTGGGCCCCTAAATTAAGGATATTGGGGGTCCTTGAAGCACCAGGTAAGTCTCTATCTGGGTATGGCAGCACTTGGCAAAAAATCGTACTCAGACTGGACTGGGACTCACCAATTCACAGGGCGTATAAAATCCGTACTTCTCATATTGTACTTGTGGGTGTGCATGACAAAGACAAAATCCTACACCTGACACGAGATGGGTCACATATTTCCATCCACCCAGACCACAGCTTTACTACTTGCACTCACTAGAAATCTTCTGACACAATGAGAGACACCTTCGAACCTTTGGGGTAATGTATGTCTTGCAAATACATGGCAAAGATTAAAACTGTCTACTTCGGCAAAGTATACCTCATTGGTAATCCTCAAGAAATTGGAAAGTTAATAGAGAAAACTAAAAAAAAAAAAAAGACTCTAGTGACCCCGACTAGGCAGAGTAAATGAATGACCGCAAAACCTGAACTGTTAACCCGATAGTTTTGCGAGTACCATATGTTGGATACGGACATGTGTCTTTGGGGGGTGGGGGGGCGCAAAAGAATGTCACCTTATTAGACAAGGAATACATTTATCCTACTTAAAACTGTGTGGCACATGTAGTAATATTTTGATAACTTGTGCATTACAATATTTATGATAACCTCATCAGATAATCACACACTATAGTTAGGATGTTGCTGACAGCATAATATACACACACACACACACACACACACACACACTCTACTGCCCATTCCGGTAAGTCTGGCTTTGAACATTATGGAAAGCACATTCGTAGTGTGCACTGATGCTAACTTTGAACAATTAAATAGCTGGCCTGCATTACAGGACGTATAAAGTACTTATTTTTGAGGTTCATTTATTGCCAGTTTAGGATCCTTGCTGAAGTTTAAATGATACAACTGTTATACTGTAGTCAACAAGTTTTAAAGTTGGCAACTCCTGAATACGATGCATTTTTAAAGTATCTGTACTTAGAACCATGTTAGTGAGCAAGTTCTGTGCAGGAGTGGGAAAACTGCTAAAAATGAAGATTTTTGTTTAAGCCTGATAAATGAAGACCTCAACAGCTGATCACAAGCTGCGTAGAAAATAGGTGTTACATCCAATCCTGTAATAGGTCCAGTCGGCTATGGCTAAATGCTGACTTGTACTTCTACGGCTGAAAGAATGTTCAAAATCTGTTATACAGCCCTCAAAACGAAGGCAAACCCTGGACTGCATATCTGCATATCCTCATACACGTACGATTCCTATAATGTGAATGCTGCGGATAAAGTTTACTTTTCGTCTCATAAAACTAATAAGAATCCAAAAAACACATACTGAAGTAGATGCCTGCTATTTAAATATTTATACGTACTCTGGCTGGTATTATTTGATGATCTGTAATGTGAAACATGGTTTTATTACTGCAGGTGTACACTTTGTGTTCAGTTGGATGCAAACATGGTTTTATTGCATGTGTCTACCCATCTTCAAACCTCACAAAGTCACCTTACCTAATTTTTTTAATGCAATGGACAGCAGAAGATATCATTTTATAACATTTTTGCTTACATAGGTAGAAGAACCTTTTAATTTTTAAATTCTGGGTCCCTTTAAACACAAAAAAAAAATTAAATTTTTTGGCTTTTACAGTATCAATATGATAGCCATACCAAACATTTACCTGGCATCACATTAAAAAACAAATTCTTTTAACTACTACCCAACCTGTTTATATGTAGCATTCAGGGTTATAAAGCTGCTTCATTGAAAGTAAATTTATGTTAAAAAATGCTACATTATGTTCTTTACTGCTTCTGCCATCACAAACCTGTTTTAACAAATCTTACCAATTATGGCACCATGTACTGTTAAAGAATCAGGTCTACTGCTGTCCTTCAGTTTGGTCATGTCTGCCGCCAGCCTTGCCAATTCAGGACTGGGATATATGGAGGCAGCTCAGAAATACAGGGTTCAGCCATAATGGTTCATGCTCAGAAACTACATTTTGTTTGAAGACAGTATAACACGCTGTGTGGGCACAAGGCTGACGCTGGCTAGGCCCATACCAAGAGGAGGAGGGAGGGCTGGGGGAGGGGCTTTAGGTCCAACCCCCCCCCACCCCCGTGCTGGCCGATTGCTAGCTTGCTTAGGCCCCACACCATGCAGCCTGCAGCTGGATCCTGGCCTCAAATCCTCTGCCACAGAGGTTAAGTTATGAGAGAATGCAGCAGGCAAGTGCAGGGTCGTGATGGGCAGTAGCTGGTCACAGTCAGATAGGGTGATGGAGCTGGAAAGGGATAAAATTCCCTACAAAAAATATACATAATGCTCCAGATATGGTGAGTTCTGGCCTATTTTTTTTCACCAAATCTTAAGAAATGCTCTTTAAATTTATTTTGGAGGAGTATGGATACTCATCCCAATTCCTGGAAACGCTCCATAAATGCTAAAAAAATAAAGCTTTTTAAAACACTTTCTCTTAAAAATGATATGTTACTCACCTAATGGCAAAACTGTTGAGTACATTACCCTTGAATGCAAAGGTTATCTGAAGCACTGAAAATATATACATACATCTAAATGGATCTGGAATTCGGCAAAACCCACTTCAAATTGGATCAGGCAACACCAACAGTCCAATTTACAAGTAATAAAATCGGGTGCAGGCAAATCTGCACTGCTACTTGAAATGCCATGCCTGATTTGTAATTCTGACAAGTCCTTAGGTCTTTGAACAACTTAAGGCCTTAACCTGAGGTACTGAATAATGAAGTCGAGCTTCTTATCAGATGACAGAGAGGAGTCCAGCCATGAGTTAAACAGTTTATGGTTAAGGGCAGTCAGTGAAAACAGGAAATAGATGTTTGATCAAAAACCGTCAAGGATTAAAAAAAAATGCAAATCAATAAAGTGTTTCAGCGCTGAAATTGTAAACAGTTCAAGTTATGATATGCAGGACAGAAAGCAGAAAAGCTGCCATTAGTTACTGGAAAATATTGTGCTACAATTCACACTCACAGTAAAACGTTTGCTGCCAATGTTATTTTCTGAATCGGTGGACTCAAACTGTGGAAAGTGACTCAGTACAGTTATCTGAAATGCTCATCTAATAAAAGAAGAAGAATAGTTTCTGGTGCGTGCCCTGCCTGCTCTTGTTTACAAACCAAGCTAGAAATCTATGGCAGTAGGCAGCCACCATGATATGCATGCTCTGTGACTCACCATAGGGGCCTCACATTACTCACAAGTAAATTATCTTCATACTGGAATTCTCTCAAATACAGGCAACATGGTTTTGCCCGATGTCTGGCAGACTGCTCTACTTTGATCAGCTTCACATCCTCTGTGAATCTAGCTCAGAAAAAACATCCAAAATCCCAGATCAGGGCTGGGCTGTGAGCAGTTTTAGTAACTCATAGCATCTTTACATTACTGCTGTGGCACAACGCACGTGTGTGTGTGTGTGTGTGTGTGTGTGTATGTTTATATACACACACACACACATATTATAGTCACTTGAGCTGTCGAGTACAAGGGGCTTCACAACTCCTTCCCCTGCACTCTCCAGTGCATTTGTTTTTTATTAATTTAAAAATACACCCACTTTCTCCCTCTGTGCACCACCTCCCTCCAGCCACAGATCCATGCTCCTAGTGCCTTTTTTAAATTAAAAAAAAATCTATCTCCCTTCCAGTTGCTCCTACGGATTCACTCCCTGGTCGCTGCAGAGATGCATGTATGTGGCGGAGAGTGTTCAGACATGGACAGAAACCCCCAGCAGCATTTTCTCTCCCTACCATCCCCAGCAAACCAAAACGGCCGCAACAGAGCATTTTTGCATTGCTCCGGTCCTATCCACACTGATCCACTGGAAGCAGTTTCTCAACTCTACCCAGGACAGCAGTGTTGGAATTGCACTTTATGAGCTTTGAGAGCTAGGGGGTCTCATAAGGGTCCTATCTTTAAGTTGAGCCCCCCCTTCCCATTATAAGTCAATGGCAGTGATGTGTGAGCTACCGAGGTTCACTTCAGAGCTACCAGGGCCGAGCCCTGGCAAGCCCCCCTGTAGTCCAACGGATAGGTAAGGTCTGCACAAGCCTTTATATTCCCCATCCAAATCTATCTTTTTTTTTTTTTTTTTTTTTTATATTCAGCTCTGTGGCCCCCAGACGCCTCCTGCACCCATCATCAAGCATTCGCCACTTCCCATTGTCACACCAGCACGGATCCACATGGGGTGAGACCAGAGATTGCAAGCACTGTCATTCTTGGTGTTTGGTATGCAAAGGGTTTTTCTTTCGCTTTCATCCTGGGACCCCATACACCACCCATATGGCGTCAGGCACTGCCAGTCAGACAATGAAGACGCAAGCTTTCTGGCCCACCACATGAGTTGGTAACACAGCAGAACCTGGTACATTCCTGCCCCAAATGGGAGCACTTTTGTGCAGCAGTCCCCCTTCCCCCCGGCTGTCTCCCAATCTCATCTGATACTTCTCTCCCATCTGCTGTCATGCCAGCAGGGATTCACATGGGGTGAGACCCAAGAGTACAGGCACCAGTATACTTAACGTTCAGTGAACATAGGGATTCTTTTTTTGTCCCAGACATCGTCCAATCAGGAAATGTTAAAAACGTCGCACGCCCCTGAAGAGGAGGTTTTGTTTACTTCATTCAGCTTTTTCTGAGCCACAGTAAGAAATTCTGTGCCTGACTGAAACCTGTAAGCTACTGATCCATTTTTTTTTTTTTGTATATTCTTTTCTTCCGTTCAGGCTCCACAAGTCCCCCACTAGCCCCACTGTCCTAACCCAGCCCTCCTCTAACTCCATCGCAGCCGATCCCTGGGATATCCCAGCATATCTCTTTCACCGGGCGGGTCCCCCTCCTCCGAGGAGGAAGGCACCGGGGAGACGGGATGACCCCAGCACACTCTCTACTTAAGGCCCGGGGATGCTGCCGCAGAGGAGGCGGCCCCGGGAAGGCACTGGAGGCATTCGGGGACAGAGAGCAGTCATCTGGCGGCCAGCAAGTGGTGTTTCCAGGTTTTTCCTTAGGTGCGTGACGTCCAAACGTCAAGGCATTAGCCAACGTCTGTGACGCACCGCCTAGCAGTGAACCCAACGTGTTGTCCTACCCCTGGCCTCCACCAAAGGTCACCCAACACCGGGTCATAGCGCTTCCTCCCTGGAGACAACTAGCAGTTGTGGGACGCTCAAGTTGTCTCCCACTGGCCCGCCCTCCAGCGACCCGAGCTCGTTCCCGAACCAGAGTCGTTGGTGTCTCAAACGGAAATCCAACCGCTGCGCCAGCGGGCCGGCTTACTGACCCATTTAATACTAAGACCCTAGCGTTTTGTTTTGATTTTTGGCAGATCTTCATATGTACCAGCCAGTTTGCTTGCTAGTATACTTCACTTTTTCTAATAGGGGTCTACTTTCTGCCATCCTCTTACAAGGTTAATGTAGGAGGAAGTTATTTTGGTCCCCTGGGCTGGGTTCAGTCATCCAGACGCATATCACCAAGCAGCTGTTGTGAGGGACTAGTTTCATATGTCCTGGTGTATAAGGGATACAGGTTTTGCTCTGGCTCCCTGAAAAAGAAACTACTTATCAAAATGTACGTGTAACTCTGCATTCAAAAAAATAAAAATAGACCTTTTCTTAATATCAGCATACTGATTCTGTATCAGGTAAAAAGGCTGCCTTGTGGAAGTATTTTAACATACAACAAAGCTGCTGTAAGTTTCTTTACAGCAATACAGAGAAAATTATTTTTACCACAGCGGGATTGCATCTAGACCCTCACTACTTAAGAGATAGAGTTAATAGATCAATTGCAAAGAGAAATTCCCATCTTCTTTGAAATTACAAGCACAGAAATTGCTATTAATATTTTGTGGTACATTTAAAGAAGTCCTTGGGGTATAACACTCATCCAGCATATAAAAAGAAATACATGAATGAATAAATGAAGGAAAAACTTGGAACCATAAACACCCTTGAATCCCGCCATGCAACAACTATCTAATATTCAATGAATTCATAATTTCAAAGCAAAGAACAACACAACCTACTCACAACAGCAAAAGCTGAAAGACCAACACTATATGCTACAGCAAAATACTATGCTCTGCGTGATAAAACAGACAAATGTCCTTGGAGGCAGTTAAGGAAAGATCAGCAAAACAGGAGCATAACCAAAATCATAGCTTCACAAGAAAAATAATAAACCAAATCGTATCAGTGGCGCTTTCATCCAGTTTTATAAACTGCTCTTATTTTTCAGAGTGCAACACCCAGATGGAATAGATGAGGCCCTGTTTACACTAGAGACCGTTTATAAAACACTACTAAAAACATTTTATAAAATCGGTCCATGGCACAGTTATCAGAGCGTTCTCATTCGATTCAGACAACCGTGCCAGGTGGAAGAGGTTCCCAGGCATGACTGCGGCACCAACTCAAAGCATTATGGTGCCGCAGTGCATGACGGGTTACCCATGAAAGTAGACCAAAACCAATCAGGATAAAAAATACATGGACAGAATCGGGGATTCTTCCTCTGCACAGTGGTGCCTGTAATGTATCCTTTTCTTTATTCTGTGGCTGACAAAATGAATTCTTCTCGACGTACGGGTTGCCTTAACCCGTGTTACAGCACAGTTTGCGTACACACTGGTGCTAACACATATTAAGGCAACTGTGTTTAATTAAAACCGTGCTAAAGACCACGTCTTAGCAGGGTTTTAGCATGGTTTTAGAACACTGTTTTAACAGTGTTACAGTGTGAACGCAAACTGTGCTCCAGGAGATTAAAACGGTTTAAGGCAGTTAAACCGTTTTAAGCTTCCCAGTCTGAACAAGGCCTTAAAATACCGTACCCTTCTGCAAACAAACACAATGACCAAAGATAATTTGGATAACCTGATCAAATTAGAAGAAATGAAACAGGCATTCAAACCATTACCCACAGAAAAGCACTTGGGTCTAGACAGGATACCAACAGATGTGTATAGAAATCTCTGAAACATTTAGCTCTAATACTGGACAAATTATACAATCATTGTTTTATCTACAAACTGCCCGGATCTTTCTTCAATCCTAATATCCTGCTATTTCTCAGAAAAAACATAAGGACTCTACAAAAAGGAAACTCATACCACCCCATATCTTTACACTAACACAGTTTGTAAGAACAATGTTATGTACACACCATAACAGCAGATCTTCGAGAGAATCTCTTTCGTCATGACACACCTATTGCACTTATTTATTTTATTTAAAACTGGCAACTGGGAAACACACACTGAGCCAAGGCTCATTTCCAGGTGCGACCGGGGCCATACAGACAATAAAAAGATAAGATTACAATAAAAAATTATCAAAGTACAGTAATACACATATTTATAGCCGCCAGGCTCTAGAACTACATGAAAACTTTTGCAAGCAGTCCATTAGGGGCTGCTCACAGCGACATCCTACATCGCCTCTCCCTATATGAACACGGGCAGCCTCCTCAGTTCCCCGCTGGAGATCATGCTCGGACGACCTCTCTCCTCAGGGAACCAGGAGAGAATGCATGGCACTGCCGAACAAGGGAGGCAGAAAACACTGCAAGAAGATATCGGATAAACCTTCATAGAGAGGGAGACAGCATGTACAATGTGGCAGATCTCTAGGATCTCTCTTCAAGGAACTAGTCAAGAATGCATGGCGCTACCGAACAAGTGAGGCAGAAAAACCAGCATGAGGACATCTGATAAGCATTCACAGGGAAGGAGACAGCATTTGCAAAGCTGCAGATCCTTAGGGGGATGGAGGGGGCGGTCGGCATGGCCTGATGGAAGAAATGCTCTAGAAGATCTACTGTTACATTAGGTGCATAACGATTCTATCTTCTTCAATGATCTTTCATCAGGTCACACCTATGGAACAAGTATCAAGCAGTACTAACCATTACAGTCTGGGTGGCTGGAAGCTATAGGACTCTGAAAAGAGGCCTTGAAAAACTGCCAGGTCAAAACCATCCGTTTTTCGGAATACAACGTCTAGACTGCAGTATTTAGTGAAAGTGTGGACAGTACTTCAGTTGTTATCTGCACATGTCCCCGCAGCAGATACACGTTGAAAACATGAAACAGAGGTGGCCATGCCTCCAGGAAAATGATCACGAAAACAGGAAGCTGTTCACTGTACCACTTGTAACCGAAAGTAATACAGCTGACCAGCCATCTGGACAGGCACAGTTCGGAGACAGAAGGAAAAATTACTTATCACAGTAATCTTATTTCTTCCAAGGGAACCTTACTATATTCAGACTTATGCAGTTAGCCATTCCAGTTGAACTGCCCCAGAGATGAGAGAGTTAAAAGCCTATATGCTAATAATGGAACATTCAAACAGGCTTGAGCTTGGTTTTCGGACCACTGTCTCTATTCTATTACTGCCAGATTCTTACGTGCAACTATAATAATAATAATAATAATAACAACAACATCCAAGCTATTCTAAACAACTAAATAAAAACTAACAAAGTCATAAATGACTAGCCACCCTAAGAAAGGCATATATAAAAAGACTCAAGTCACAGATGTCCAAGAGTAACCAACCCAGTGGCTCAACAATATAAAAATAGCTGGAGTGCAGTGCCCCCAGGTTCTGGTAGGGGAGGCAAGGTGGGAGGTCAGAATACAGTAAGACTCCCATGGAAGAAACAAGATTACTGTGGTAAGTAATCTTTCTTCAAACCCCAGGAAGTTTTACTGTATTCTGACTTATACAGACTACTAAGCAGTGCCCCTTGGAGGTGGGCACAGAACCTACCTGGGAAACAGGCTCTGCAATACTGCTGTGCCAAACCTGGCATCACTCCTGGCCTGGGTGTCCAGGCAGTAGTGCTTAGTGAAAATATGAACAGTTTTCCAGGTAGCTGCTTTGCAAATTTTAAGCAGAGGGATGTCCCTTGCAGCTGCTATGGAAGCAGCTGTCCCCCTAGTGGAGTGGGCCCTCAAGCCCACTGGTGGCTCCTTACCAAGTTTTCCATAGCAAAACTGAATACAGGCTACAATCCACCGTGCAATGGTCCTCTGTGCCTGTCTTGCCCTTTCCTACTTCTCCATAGGTGAGGAAAAGTGGAGTATATTCATTCCTATGGCCTTTTGTTTGATCCAAACAGTAACTGATGGCTCTTTTGACATCTAGGCTATGCAGCCTGCATTCTCCTGAACAAGAAAGTTCAGTGAAGAAAACAGGCAATGTAATGGACTGATTCAAATGGAAGTCCGAAACCACTTTAGAGAAGAATGTCCTGCTTTTTCGGTGGATCTTATCCCTGTAAGCTGCAATGTAGTTAGGCTCCACAGACACAGCCTGTAGCTCACTTATCCTTCTTGCTGAAGTGATGGCCACCAAAAAGACAGTTCTACATGTGAAATACTTGAGTTCTGCTGAGGACATGGGTTCAAAGGGGGGCTGCATCAACTGTGCCATGCAGATGTTCAGGTCGCAAGAAGGGGTAGGCTCCCTGTGTGGAGGGTGCAGGTGGAACAATCCCTCAAAAAAATTTTTGAAGATCGCATTAGAAGCTAGGGGAAAGGCCCTTCCCTGCTGAAAGGTAGGCAGAATAAGCTGCCAAATGCACCTTCAGGGTAGAAGGCCGAAGGCCCAATGAATGAAGGTGTGCCAAATAATCCAACAGGACTGCTAAGCCAGCCTCCTGTGGATCAGTGTCACTTTGGGAGCACCAACTAGAGAATATTTTCCACTTGGAAGTGTAAGTCTTCCTAGTGGAGGATTTCCTGGAGACCCTTAAAATGTCCAAAACCCCTTCAGAGAGATGCAAGCCTGCATACTCTTAAGTCCTCAAGAGCCAGGCCTTGAGCCCGAGAGGATTTGAGGTTGGGGTACAGGATCCTCCCCTGGGAGGAGGTCAGCAAGTTGCGTCTCCTGGGGAAGCAAACTGGGCTGGATGACAACAGGGCCAGCAGCACTGAGTGCCACGGTTGCCTGGCCCAGTCTGGAGCTATAAGGATCATTGTCGCTGGCTAGCACCAGAGTTTGATCAGAACTCTGGGTATCAAAGGAAATGGAGGGAAGGCATACAGGAATTTGCCTGTCCAGTCCAGTAACAGTGCATCCAGAGGCACTGAGCCCACTGCTGGGGGCCTGCAACAGAACTGAGGCAACTGACGATTGTCCAGGGCTGCAAAGAGATCCATCTCTGGAGTACCCCATCTCCTGAACACTGTCTGTAGAACTTGTCTGTTCAGAGACCATTCGTGGTGGCTCTGGTTGATTCTGCTGAAAGCATCTGCCAGGACACTGTGCTTCCCTGGCAAGTGTACTACAGAGCGGGAACCCCTGAGGGAGTAAGCCAAGCTCCAGATCTTGATGGCCTTTGTGCACAGGACAGAGGACCTTGTTCCCCTTTCTTTATGTAATACATGGTAGTGGTGTTGTCTGTCCTGACCAGCACCACATTCCCTTGTACCACTGTAGCAAATGACTGGAGTGCTAGAAGCAATGCTCTGAGCTCCTGCAAGTTTATGTGCAGGAGTGACTCCTGTTTGAGCCATGTACCATGTGTAGTGTGCTCTCCTATGTGGGCTCCCCACCCTAGGAGGGAGGCATCTGTGGTCAACACCACAGTCAGACACTGTTGCAGGAATGGGACATCCATTCTGAGGTTGTTCCTGTACTGCCACCACTGCAGGGCCTGTAGCAGAGTGGCTGTCACTGTACCATCTTGAAAACGGAATCCCTTCTCTGAAACCAGAAGGACCGGAGGTGAAACTGAATGTCTCATTTGAAACCTGGCCCCTGGAACAACCGCTGCTGAAGCAGTCATTTGGCCCAGCAACTGAATAAAGTGCCTTGCTGGTCGAGGGATGTATAGGCGAAAAGGGTCTGCCAACTGGATCAGGATGTCCACCCTTCCTGGCAGCAGGATGACCTTTGCTGCAAATGTGTCCAGTTCTGCTCCTATGAAGTCCAAGAGCTGAATCAGTTTCAGGACTGATTTCTTGTAGTTTACCAGGAACCCTAGAGACTGCAGGGTGTCCTGTGTGAGCACTAAGGCTTCCTCTACCTGCTGAGGGGAGTGCCCCATGACTAGCCAGTCGTCCAGGTAGGGAAAAACTGACTCCTAACCTTCTCCGGTGTGCCACGACTACTGCCAGGCACTTTGTGAAGGCCCTTGGAGCTGAGGACAGACCAAAGGACAGGGCCTGAACTGGTAATGGCCTGATGGTAACTCACATCTGAGATACTTTCTGTTAGAGTGTCTGATGGGGATGTGAAAGTAGGCATCCTTGAGGTCTAGGGATGCCAACCAATCCCCTTGTCAGAGTGGGAAGGATCATAGCCAGAATGACCATCTTAAATTATGGTTCTGTCAGGTGCTTGTTCAGGTATCTTAGATCCCGAATGGGCCACCACTCTCCATTTTTCTTCAAGGTTAGAAAGCACCTTGAATACAGCGCTTTTCCCCTGTGAGAGTAGGGAACAGGTTCCACTGCTTTGTCTTTTTTTTTTTTTTTTTTTTTTAATATTTCTTTATACTCCACCTGCCCGCAGTGCCCCCACTCTTCAGGAGACACCCAGTGTGGCCTTATCAGTCCCCGCCCTCCTACCTGGAGCCTGGCGCAGTCCATCCCTCATGTAGCCTTGGTTATACCCCGCAGGCAGGGTACGAGGTGGTGGCCCTTTGCAACCCGATGTCCTTCCTGTTGTCATCAAGATGCCATCACCAGGGCAGACAGGGGCATTGGGGATCGGGGCTGTGGTGCTCCGTCTACCAGTGGTGCTGCAGTGTGTTTTTTCCAGTATTTCTAGGCGTGCTGTGTGCTCTGATGCCAAGGAGCCGAGCGCAGTCTAGCACGCCACCCCCTCACTGACTTGGGCTTGCCGTACCTTGGGTCTCCACTCAAGGTCAGACATGCGCAGAGTCCTGAATCCCCCCTCCCCCCGGAGAAGGCAAGCTGTCCTTCGGACGCTCAAGCCTCCTCTCCCGGCCGGCCCTCCAGCTCCCGGGCTCGTTCCCGAACCCGGGTCGCTGGCATCGCAAGCGGAAATCCAACCTCTGCACCCACTGCTTTGTCTTGCAGTAAAGTCGATACCTCTGCTCCCAGTAGTGCTGTTTCTGTATTGGTGGCAGGTTTGAATGACCTTGCTCTCGTTTTTGGAAAGGACTTTAAGCTTAGAGCAAGGCCCTGGCTTATTACTTCCAGGGCTCACTTGTCTGTGGTAATGGCTTGCCAAGCCTGAAAGTAATAAGCCAGCCTGCCCCTACAGCAATTGAGGAAGGCAGCCCCGACAATAATCTCAGGAGGTCTGCTTGGCAGGGGTCTTGGGCCAGCACGGCCGGGCACCCCTTCTGCCTCTATCCCTGAAATAAGCTCGCTGCTGCTGGTAAGCAGGGAAGGCTTGGGCCTGGTAGAAAGGTCTCTGGTAAGGCCTGCCCCTACCTTCCCTACCTTGTTGCTTCTGTGGAGTGGCAACCTTCTCCTTGGCTGCAGCACTCTTATAAGCAACCTTGAACTCGTCCATTTTCTTCATGTAAGCCTCAGTCTGTCTGTTCCCCAAACAGAGAGTTCTGTACCAGGGGAAAATCCAGGGCTTTTGCTTGGGTATCCTGGAAAAGGTTTCTGCATCTAAGCCAAGCAAACCTCCTCAGGGATACTGCAGTGGTCATAACTTTTGAGGCACTGTCATTTGGATCCACAGCCATATGAAACTGGTATTTTGATGCTTCTATGCCATTCTTGGCAGCCTCCTCCAAATCTACTGCCAGTTGAGGAGAAGCAGTCTTAGCCAATTCCCTCACGGACTCCCATAAGGACTTCTGGTACCTAGACACATAACCAATAAAGGAGGTCTGCCTGATGGCCTGGGAAGCCCCCAGGTATTCTTTTTTGGCCATGGAATCAATCTTCCTCGAATCCTTGTCGGAAGGATGAGAGACCAGAGGAATGCTGGCTTTCTCACAGGCTGCAGCTTGAACCACCCCCTCATGGCTTAAGTGGTTAAATAAAAAGTCAGTATCATTCCCAGCCACCAAATACCTCCTGTCCATCTTTTTATCAACTGAAGGGATGGAAGTAGGGTTTTGCAAAATTTTCTACATAGTCAGGTTCCTCTTCTTCTTCAGGGGCCTCCTGGGCAGGCAGCACCAGGGTCTCAGCCACCCTTTTCATAAAGACATAGTAAGAGAAGGGTACCACTGAGGAGTGAGTAGGGGAGTCAGACTCTTCATGGTCAGGGGAAACTTCTAACTCATCGAGGACGACTTAGACTTCTCCTTCATCATCATACTCCTGCTCATAGTATGCCTCTGGGTCATACGAACAAGAGGGAACTGAGGTACCAGGCGTTTGAACCAAGGCGTGAGGTAGTGGACGCTGAACCAGTTCACCCAAACCAGACTGCAGCGACTGAATAATGCGAACTGCATTCGCTATTTCCACAGCTGTTGGAACTGCAACCATTTGTTTCTGTGGTTCCGAACCGGCGCTTTCTCTTTCTCTGCAGAAGCAGTTTCAAAGGAAGTCTCTGCACTTCTTTTGGTCGAGAAGGTCTCACCCTGGTCAGAGGGCACCCCCTCCGGTTCCACCGGTTTATCTTTTGGTGCGGAACCAGACCAGCCATCTGTGTCAGTAGATTTTCCGGCCATCCAGTCTCTCAAGTCTATTTAGACGCCTATCCAGCGTAAACTGGGGAAAGTTTTTACAAATCTCAAAATCTACTTGAAGGTGGTCAAACCCCAAGCAGAACACGCAAACAAGGTGTGGATAAGCCCTGGCAAATGGCTCTCCACACTCAGTACAATGCTGAAAACCAGTGGGACCGGTTATTTTCTTGGGTTTCAGTGACATTACCCAACAAAACACAAACTACTATTTATCTACAGGTGGCTGTTTAGTCTAGATAAGCAAATTCAGAAAGAAAAGTATTGGTTTATGGTCAAGTTAGCGACCAGGGAAAAAACCAAGTAAAATACTCTTTTTTTTTTTTTTTTTTTTTAAACCAAAGCTAGAACCGGACCCAAATACACAAATTGAAACTCTTTAAATAAAACGCTACCTCAAAAAGTAAATAAATGTCTGTTTTCCTCCCAGTTGCGAGTAACCATTCAGAAACCGAAAAACTTACCAAAATGAAGTAAAATTAGACTAGTCTAACCTGTAACCAAAGGACAGAGGTTTGAAAATAAAATTAAAATAAAACGGTAGTTTGAAAAACTGACGAATTTTACTTCGGGCGACAGAAGCCGAGGAAAAATCTCAGAGGTGACTTCTTAGGCAGGTGGAGTAAAGAATCTGGTAGTTACACAGAATGTACTGGGGACAGTGGTTTGAAAACCGAGCTCGAGCCTACTGAATGTTCCACTATTAGCATATAGGCTTTTAACACTCATCTCCGGGGCAGTTCAACTGGAAGGGCTAACTGCAGAAGTCAGAATACAGTAAGACTTCCTGGGGTTCGAAGTACCCGGTTTCTCAAGGGTGGCTTAAACAACATCTGTGAGGACTCTTTGGAGTCAATCGCATGGTGTATAGATTATGTAAGTATTTTATATAATCGACAGTAAAAAAACTCAAGATGATTACACAAAGACACCCAGTCTTTGTGCAAATTACTAACAAGAAGGCTCGTATGTCAGCCTGAAGGTGTTACATTCCTCAAGTAGAAGAAGATGCAATAAAAATGAACTTGCTTCAAGAAAGGGGCAGAAGCCTCTAGTCACAGCTGGATTAAAGGGAGCCAAAGTCAGTTTCTCCAATTCAGGTCCCCAGTTAGGACTAGGTTACAAATAGGAGGCTTATAATATACAAGACTTCTCCGAAATGTATGGGTCCCATCAGCTGGGAAATCGTATGACTTTCAGACACATGGAATGTTGGAACAGCAGCCAAGTGCACTTTAGCAGCCTGCCTCTGACAACGGTAGCAGATACTGCAGACTTTGGCTTACTGAACGAGTAAACTAATCTAAATGGTGAGAAGCGTCCCACAAGGAAAATTTCTTTAATGTCATAGAAAAAAGAAATGGTTCTGGTGGAGGTCTTTCTGGTTGCCTCCCAGACAGCAACCACCTGTTACGAAACTCCAAGTCTATCCATGGCCTCGTTCTCAAGAGCTATGCAGGACTGTGACTCAAGTTGGGGTCCTGAAGGACCACAACATCTTACTCTCATGATAGTAGTTCCACAGCCAATTTCTGCAGCATGTGGAAGTGAATATGTGCAGTTCAGTGGGGAGCAATGAATACCAGGTCTGCCCCTTCCAGATGCCGAAAAGGCCTTCGATAAGGTCTCTTGGGCCTTCCTTTCCAGGTTTGGATTCATGGATGCCTTCCTTGCTTTTCTTTTTAAACTTTATGACAACCCAGTGGGATACGTAAGGACCAATGGTCATGTTTCAAGCAACTTTCAGTTGGGTAGGGGCACCCGTCAAGGCTGCCCCCGGTCCTATTTCCTGTTTGCCCTGTATATTGAGCCCCTGGCTCAGAGCATCAGGGCAAACCAGGATTTAGAGGGAGTACAACTTGCTGAGACTGTCCATAAGCTTGCCGTATATGCAGAGGACATCCTTCTGTATTTAACCAACCTGGAACAATCTCTCCCAGCAGTATTCTAGCCGATCTCTCAGTTTTCATCTCTCTCAGGATATTCCCTTAATACCTCCAAGACGGAGATTCTTGGCTTTTATTATAATGCCCTTCCCATTTTGAGGAACACATTCCCTTTGAAATGGATCTTCGCTCCTTGAAACATCTGGGGACACACTCAGCTGCTCAAGTGTCCCAACTTTATCAACTGAATTATACGCCCGATTACCCAGTTGAAAACAGATATGCAGAGATGGTCTTTGCTCCCCATTTCCCTGCATTCAAGAGTGCAAGCTGTGAAAAATGAATGCTCTCTCGAGACTTTTTTCTTTCAATGTGTCTCTTGCATAGTTCCTCTTAGAGATTTACAAACATGGCAGACTGCTTTCATGGCCTTTATATGGAATAGCAAAAAGCACAGAATTCGCAGACATATATTACTCCTTCCTAAATCACCGGGGGGCCTGGCAGTCCCCTATCTCCCTGGATACTGGCCAGCAGAACAGATGCAGGTAGCTTTATTATGGGGACACCCCATCTATAGAACTCATTGGAAAATCATTGACTTGAGCTATGTTACCCCCCACCCCACCCGGTACAGATATTTAAATTTACATAACCTCCCCGGTCCAGACACCCTTCACAGGTTCGGCAGCAGTGTTGGAAGGGTGGAGGGATGATTCTGGGTAACACCCGACATAACCTCTGGAAATATCAATGGTGGAATTTGTGCCTGCCCACACTGATCCCTGGTTTAGGCGCCAAGCCCTTCGAGGGATCTGTGCCCCCTTGCAGCTTATGTACAGGGGACACAATAATCTCTTGAAATGGTACAGAACCGATTTGGCTGGTTTCCCTCAGAGTGGTTTAAGTACTATCAGAGACGAGATTACATCAGTACTTAACTTAGGGCTGCCTCACCGATCACCGGAGAACCTCTATCAGACACCCATTCCAACTTATCTGGAACTCTAAAACAGAAGAGAAAGTCATCACTATCTTATATGCAAATATTCTTAGGGATCAGGCACAATCAACAACCACAATAAAACAAAAGTGGGAGGAAGAACTGCAAATACATAGCTACATGATAAGCAATGGTCCCAGATCTGGGGCTATACCTGGTCGTCAATCTCCTCCCCATTTTGGAGGGAATTCCTCTGAAAACTCAGGATAAGATATTTCAGAGTCCCATCCGTGTTTTCAAAATGGAACCCTGAAACACACACACACACACACTTGCTGAAGGGAATGTGGAAAAGGCAGGGCCTTCCAGGCCCATATTTTTTGGTCTTGCACTAAATTGCAGCAGTTCTGTTCCAAGGTTCAAGATCACTCTGGGCAGATCCTTGGCATTACTTTCCCTTTAGGTCTTGAACATCTACTGCCGGGATTTCCACCCGTGGAACTGAAGGGCAGGGAGTCAAGGTATCTCTGGGCTATACTGACAGCAGCAAACGCGCAAAGCAATATACAGGAGATGGTTTCTCCCAGAACCCCCAACACTGAAAGATTGGGTGAAGATTACTAATTCTATAAGATAACTGGAGAGAATTACATTTACTCTTCAAAAGAGAGCTTCACAATTTCAAAACAGATAGACACAATGGGAACTCTATGAAGGGCTTGACCTAGGAACGAACAAGATATCAATACTGTACTCCCCCCCTCATTTTTATAGTCTTTGCTCCAATTAGCTCTCTACATTACTATATTGAAGTATTAACGGACTTAAATCCATCTCAGAAATGGCTGTTGTTTAAACAGGTATCTTTATTTATAATTCTTTCGTAGACAATGGACACTCCACTGTGTGATTACTGCCACAGCCTTGATTCTTTAATTTTTGGTTTAGTAGGCCCAATGGATTTGTTAATTACTTGTTTCCTGTTTTTAATGTTCAATTACTGGTATGCAGCATGTATTGCTTTCTTTTACTAACATACTAAAATGCCAGCAGAATATGCCTAATAGTCTTTCGTTTCTACTCGTTTGGTCAGCCCCCACCCTGGGAGCTGACCTTGCTGCCCCCCTCGCCCCCTCTGGCTTCTCCCTTCCCAGTCCCGGATATTCCCACTGCACAGGACTTTGCTTCCAGAACCCTTCCCCTGTACCTGTCCCATCCCCCTCTTGAACCCCTCCACCAGCCCCCTGGGCAGCGCATTCCATGGCTCCACCACCCTCTCAGTGAAGTAGCACCTCCTCTTTCTCTCCTGAATCTCCCCTCCAGCTTCCACCCATGCCCTCTAGCTCGTCCCCCTTCCTCCAGACATCCTGCTCCTCCTCTATTAACTCCTTCATGTTCTTGAAGACCTCTATCATGTCCTCTCGGTCCCTTCTCTCTTCCAATGTGCACATATTTAGCTCTTCGAGCCTCTCCCCATAGGTCCTGTCCCCCAAGCCCCAGATCATTTTGGCTGCCCTCCTCTGGACCCTCTCCAGGAGTTCAATGTACCTCTTTAAGTGTGGCCTCCAAAACTGCATGCAGTACTCGAGGTGCAGCCTCACCAAGCAGTTATACAGGGGAAGTATCACTTCCCTCCTTCTGGAGGTGATCCCCCTAGCGATGCATCCCAGCATCCTGTTGGCCTTGGCCGCTGCCCTCCTACAAGTCTCAGAGTTGTTCATCTTGACATCCACCACCATCCCAGGTCCCTCTCAGCCACCGAGACTTGTAGCATCCCCCCTGGGTGTACTCTTGGCCCAGGTTTCTGGCTCCCACATGTAAAACTGTGATTAATTATTTTCGGCTCATCTAATACTCTGCCCTGTAACCCTATCTCTCCCCCCCCCCCCCGCGTCACATCTGCGCCTTTGCGGTTACCAATTGTCAATAAATAAATAGTTTGCAGATGTCAGTCGATATATATATATATATATATATAAATTGCACCCAACCAGTGACGGCAAGCTGAACCCCATGGCTAGGGCATCCTCTAACATTTCAAATTCAACTTGCTTGAGTACGTGTGTTATTGAAAATAATTAACATATACTGTATAGCAGGTTGAATTAGCGTCCATTATATTTAGCGCGAGTCAACCTTCTATACATATTCGCATCTGACAGAATTAGCGCAGATGGCTTACTGTTCAATACAGTACTACTGACAATCAGCTGTCTGTTTTTTTTTCACTATCCGTTTATTTTCGTTGTCAGAAATAGCGAATATAGTGAAAATAAATAGATAATGAAAATAACCTTCTATACAGTAGAAGAAACAAAAAAGGAATCCTCACTGCCCACCTCTAATCAAACAATGCAAGCTTTACTGCTTCCTTTCAACCCAGATGAGAGTTAAAATGTGAAATGTTAAAGGGGAACAGTCTATAAAAAAGGATCCCATTCTCAGGAGTGCAGCTGGTCCAAATGTGCACTTTGTGTGCGAAAACATTTTTTGTTTACGGGTAGTATAGTAGATTATATCAGAGTAATTTTACTTAGTGGTAGGCGGAGATAGTCTTTTATTACAAATCCCAGAATCCCCTGAAGACAGAGCAGTAGACAGCAGTGGGAGCTTCAATGGCCTGCAGTGCATGTTAGAGCTTTCATAGTCTCTGATCAGGTGTTTTCCAGGACTGCTATTCTCCAGGGACCAAGTACAGTCCTCTGTGACTGCATATAGCCCATGTAGGACAGCAGGACTAGCAAACAAAAGATCCGAGCTTACATAACATCGAACATGCACTGCAGGCTACTAAATCTTTGCACTGCTGCCTACTGTTCTGACATCTGCATTGGATTCTGGGATTTGTAGTAACAGAAGATGTCAGCCTACAGCTAAGCAAAAGTAGTTTGTTGCAATCTAGTACACTACAGCACACATTAAATAAACCAAAATGTTTTTGCACACAAAGTGCACAGTGGTACCAAACCCACACTTCAGTGTGGGGGCCCTTTGTGGTCACTGTTCCCCTTTAAGACCAGGTCCCAGCCATGTGGTTATATATCAGCTGACATCTGAAAACTAAGACACCCCTTATAAAAATCATGGAGTGAGAAAATTCAAGTAAGAAAGTAAAAACTTTGGGGGCATGGCTAGCTGCTCAGCCGACTAGATGTGCTTTCACGGAGTTCCCTGCGAAACATCCAGAAATACCTTTATTTAAAGTTTTACAATCTGGTTGTTGGTGGTGAGGGGGTGTTGCTGGAGTGAATTTTACCGAAACGGGCCATAAAAACACTGAGCAAACAATTTAATTTCTTTGCGCCTTGTGGTGCAGCTGCAAAGACCCAGACGACTTCTACAGGCCAGACAACTGCAGAGCTGGAGAGGGAGGATTCCCGACCAGCATCGCTTGAATCAATACAGTTAGCGGTGGTCAACCTAACAAAGACGGTACAGCAGATGGATAAGAAAATGGATTTATATGGTGACTGTATGGCAGCAGTGGAACAGAGGGTTGATGGTCTCATAACCACTACACAATCTGCAGAGAACTCAGACAAGACCATTGCCACAGCCACGATGTGCGTCAAGGAACAGTCCCTTCTTTGATACCGGTTAGAATGTTTGGAAAATGCAGTCAGAGCTGCAAACATCCAAATAATTTGTGTACCAGAGAGGACTGAAAGGGAGGATTTGCTTTCCTTCGTGACTACCTGACTCACAGACACCTACAGCATCAATTATTCGGGCGTACCGAGTTAACCCAAGAAAAGCCAGCGGTCAATCAGAAGGAGCACGCACCATTTTGGTAGTCATGGCATCTACAATGACCAAGGATCGGATTCTCCAGGCTGCTCGGACAAGAAAAGTAACAGAAACAGACTGCTCCAGAGTCCTGATTTTTCCAGATTTATCCTATGCGAAGTGCACGGAGTGCAAGAGCTTCAGTGCCATCAGGCACAGTCTCCGGGAGCTGGACATTCCATCAAGCATGTTGATGCTGGCACAACTTCTTGTTACCATGGCTCGAAAAGCATACATTCAGACTCTAAGGAAGCCAGCAAACTCGTGATTAAGTTGGAGGCTGAGAGAACAGCAAGAGATGAAGAGGAATCGTCCGACTGATGGGGCAGATACCTGAAACATGGGTTGTAAGTGACCATTTGACTTTGCTGTTCATCCTACTTTAGTTCTTGCCCCAAAAGCCTGAATGGAGCTTCTCAGATGCTGAAACTGTTAACCCCCTCTTGGAGAGGACATTCAGTAAAGACACCAGGGTTGGGTTAAAACTGAGTTAAAGTTAATTATTGTTAACTAACAGTGAAATAGATTTGTGGGGGTTTTCTTACAAAGTGATGTTTACAAATTACTGAGGATGTCATCCATACCTCTCAACTGCTATGAATTTTGCATAGCACTATGATTTTTTACACTCAAATATACCCTTGCTCCACAAAGGTTTACTAATATTCTTAATAATGTCTCAGCTATTTCTAGACACACAAACTATTAAATCATTGAACTAATTTGATAGAAACATTCCTGCACACTAACTATATGGGGCTCACTATCCGAAGATGTATTATTCTTTAAAATAAGGAAAGTGCTACACATTCTAGACATTTGCTATGAATTTTGAAGGCCAGTGCTATGATTTTTAAGGCTAAGAGGTTGAGAGGTATGATGTCTTCGTTTTCCTCTTCATCTGTTGGTAAGATTGCCACCACTGCTCCTTTTTATCTGCGGGTTTGGAGATCAGCCTTCCCATCGGCCAACCATCTTAGGCAGAGATTAATAAGATCGCTGATTATTTAGTAAGGAAAGTAAGATTAAATGTCTGTTTTCAATGGTGGGCATGGGCGATCTATGTTTAGTGCCTCCGGGGCATTTTTTTTTTTCTTTTCTCCCTCACAACTAAATGTGGGTGTTTGGCTCCATTTATAGGGTAATGGTAACTGTCACAATAATGATAGCATATTGTTATTTAAAGTTTGGATGTTGGGGGCATACTGAGAGGGAACATTTCCTCAAATTTATAAAGAGAGTCATTATACAGGCCCAGTAGCCATTTTCAGTACGCCTAGTTCTATGGAGAGAATATTAGTTTAAGGCATTAGCAGTAGCAGCCAGTTCGTTTAAACCTATGTGGTTGTGTTAAATAATACTGCGTAGTCCTCCAAAACTTGTACCACAGGTAACAGTGACTCAACTAAACCTAATGTCAATGTATTCTGTGTATTATGATGTATTGCACTGTTCAGAGTGCATCCTTATACTGTACTAGTATAAAATTATAATAAAAAAAGTAAAACTTTGAAGAACTGCAGGCTCTAGTCAGGCTGGTGGCACTAAGGGTTGAGGCACTGGATGCCACACCTCGCTCCACACTGGCGACCCATGTTCAGAAACTAACACAGGTTGCAGGGGGGAGAGAGAATCGTGCATCAGATGGACTGCTCACTTCTTGGTGGGGGGGCATCCGAGCTCCGCCGAATGCCACCAGGTGAAGACCTAGTGGTGATGCAGGAAGGGAGCAGCAGAAGAAGGGAGGTGCTGTGGGACTCCGCAGCGTGCGTGTGCCTACACACACACACACACACACACACACACACACACACACACATTTACGAGCATTCCCCAGCATGGCGCTGGGGAAGAAAATGGAGGTAAATGGGTGGACAATCATATATGATGCCTGCCCGCCAATCCCCCACCCACTGAATCACCAGGACTCAGGGCCTGGAAAGCTGGATGTGACCATGAGGGGGGGGGATGGCCCTCCCCCTCCTGACCCTGCCATGGGGAGGTGAGGCTGTGGAATAATCCGGTACCCAGGTAAAACCTGGTGAAATGCAGGATGGTTGGGGGGGGGGGGCAGCAGGACAGAACAGAAGGGAGCCCAGTCTGTCCTGGCCAAAACAGTGTATAAAAAAACCTGTAGGGGGGGATTGTGGCCTCTTCTGAGCAGCTATGGGGAGGAGTAAGTGCACTGGGAATCTGATAATTTTCTAATGTAGGCACACGCCAGTTGCACCCCCAGAAAATGAAGCAATTTATACAAAATGTGATTTAAATTTGGTGAATGAGCGCACTGGGAAAGCTTGCTTTATTCTGACCAGGTCATTCAAATGACAAAAATATTTCCTATCATCTATAATTATACCTCTCAAGTATACCGGATTTTGCGTGATGTTCCAGATTCTGAGCCCTGCAGTCTGCCTGTACCGCCACCCCGCATTCGCCGTTTTATTCCCGCATCGGCAGCACACCAAACCACGCAACCACACTGTGCTCAGCATTCCACTGATCCCTTTGTTTAATCCTCCCAGGCTGGCTCCTCGTCTCCTCCAATTAAATCTCCGTCAGCCCGCACTTCCGTCGACGTTGGTGTGGGGTGGGGGCCCATTGGGGAGGTGTCGTGAGAGAGAGAGAGAGAGAGGGGAGCATAGCCAGGTCGCCCCGTCCCACCAGTGCTGCTGTGCTGTATTAGGTCCCCCCCTCAGGTCTGCTGCCAGACTATTAAAGCAGCCTGCTTCCCAGAGGGGAACCATAGTATTAGTACTGTTTTGCAGGGTAGGACCACTGTATCGAAGGACCTGAAGGCACCAATCGCCGTGCTAGGAAGGAACGGAATGAAGCTGGAGCCCAGAACAACAAGCCGCACTGAAGCAAGCCCTAGACAGAGAGCGAGGAAGCAGAAGAATGCCACCAGCCAGCAGAGATCGACCCAACTGGGGGGGAGGGGATAGTATTCCGTTTGTTTTTGTGCCCGTTTGGTTGTTTTGGGGGGTGAGGCAGGCAGAGGTTCTCTTGGTGAGGGCCCGTACTAGTGATCTGAACCTTTAGCTCTAATACTCCTGAAAGGGACTTTGTTCGGTTTCTTCACCCTTTGCAGCCCAGCTGAGGTGCAGCACCGTGTTCCTACTGAGGCGGCTTGTCTCTACACAACAGGACAGCTGGAAAGGGGCAGACGCCAAAGCTCAGCCTATCTGGTCAGGCCACATCTTGTGCTGTGGTGGGATTTGACCCTGAGATCACCTGTGACACAGGCTCACAGCCAAGGATCTAACCACGACTATACACTATTCTAAGTGTTGAAAGGCATGCCTCCTCTCTGAGAATATATTAATTTCTAATTTATGAAAACAAGCTGCAATGGTGTTCTCTGTGAGCTGCAACACATTTGGCATTGCTTTCATAGGCTTTTAAAACAAAAATCTGTTGTTTTTGTTTACAAATAATATTCCAAGCAATTTAGGTTCTCTGATGGACTGGAATGTTTTACATGAAATATTCTGGCAGCATTTCAAATTCTGGCTAACAATATTTGAAACTCTGAGGTAAGTAGATTAGTAAATGACTGGATAGGTATGCTGTTTTGTGCAAGGGTCCCCCTTCCTTCTGTATTGT
Source organism: Neoceratodus forsteri (assembly GCA_016271365.2). NCBI lineage: Eukaryota > Metazoa > Chordata > Ceratodontiformes > Ceratodontidae > Neoceratodus > Neoceratodus forsteri. The sequence continues at coordinate 268,031,568 of CM028131.1, read as the reverse complement.
AACACAGAAAATGCTTGCATAGACTAAAACATACAGGGTAGGACAGTGCTTTTCTATGGAGGGTCCACTGCTTTTTAGTATGGAATGAATTTGTGCTGCAGCTGAGTTTGTGTTTCTGCACCTCCTGTTCCTCTGAGCAGCTTCATAGTGCCGTGGCCCGTGCTTTCTAACTTGCACATGACGTCCTGCTCACCTGTCATGCTTCCGCCTTCTACTACCATCACCTTTGTTTAGGCTAGCAGTATAGCCTACAGGTTAGGTTAGAGTAGCAAGCAGCGGTGAGTGAGCTTAGGACTTACAGACATGGGTTTGATTCCACAACCTCCACTTACATATTGTGTCTGTGCGATTCTGAGCAAGTCACTCTACCAGCCCAAAGCTCCGTGGTGCAACACTCTGTGCACTATGAAAAACCGGGTGTACCACATTTTTGGCATTTGTCACACATTTTGTAGCCCTGTGTCACACACTGGCAGGTTGAGAGGTATGTCTATAATCATGAAAACATTTAAACTTACAAAGGAAAATAAAGACACTGAGAATAAATCATGTGAAAAGAGAAATCCCATGTGAGCAACATTCTGAGACAAGAAATTCAATAAACCGAATCCCTATGCATAGAAGTTTTAACAGGTTAGGAGACAGAACACTTCAAAACAGTATAGTGTGTAGATGGAACAAGTTGTCAGATGAACTGAAGACTGTTACAAGCCTTATTAGATTTAAAGCCATTTTGTTTAATTATCTGAGGACCTTGTACATGTTTTTAGTCAAGTGTCGATATAGGGTCCACTGTAAGTAATATATTTGAGTTGTCATGTAATGTTATAATGTATGTTTTTTTTATATGATGCAATTACAGGACTTTGTTGTAAATGGGCCTTTCATCCCAACAAATGATTTCCTGTGTAAAAATAAAATTTTATCAAATCAAAATTCTAAACATACCATGTGATAATGCAGAATTAGTATTTTAACACAGAAAAGAGCTGCCTTCTGAGCAGTATCAGCTGTCTGTGTATACTGCTTGCATTGTGACCAGGATGGTTTTGTTTGTGAGGTCAGAAGCTTTGTTAATCCAGCAGAATGAGTCTAGTAACAAAAACTGCATTTACTTCAACTGTTGTAATAACCAGAAAGGTCACGAGGCATACGCCTCCTTCACAAGTGTGTCCTGGCAAAAGCCCAGCAGCAGAGATACATTATCGAGAGTCAACACTTGTGCAGGAGGAGTACAGCAGGGTGTTAATTTACGTGTGCTCCACAACAGAGGCATGAGTTGGGTTGGATAAAATTACCAAGGCATGGCAGAATCTGAAGCCCTGATGCAAGTATTTCAGTGCTAAACGTGCCTAGCCAGTAGACCCCAGAAGTAATTGTTTCTAGTTCCAGTTCTCTTTTTGTAACATTAACACGGTACCAGGTTACAGGCAAAATATAAATTAACTTTTCACAGACAAGTTAAAAGCAGTAGTGACAACTCGGTGTCCTTTTTAATTTTTTATAGTAATAAGCAAACAAAACACACACACACACACACGATCAATGCAGAACATTTGATAACGGATTCCAGCAACAAGAGTAATGTATGTGTTCAATCTAACAAATTCTTTAGAGAAGCAGTGTAGCCTTGTGGTTAGAGTGCAAAGCTGTGAACCCAGAGATCCAGGTTTGAATACTGTAATGTGCTCTATCTGGCCTTTCAACTGGTCAGATCCGCTGCCTATAGCTAATGCAAGGCTTGTTACTGCTGACAGGAGGTACAAGCATATCACCCCTGCACTGTGTTCACTGCACTGGCTGCCTGTCTGATGGTGGATCAACTTTAAAGGAAAACACCTGTCTTCCAAGCACCCCACCCCCCAAACCACAACCCCCCCAATTAGGCTTTTCAGCTTAAAATATAACTTATTCATTACCTCTGTGTAATAATATATCTTCTGATGTAGCCACCATAATATAAACATGGCGAAGCAGTGCAGTGCCATTTCACATGTGCAGCACAGCTCCACTGGATAGCTGATACAGTGGCGAAGTGTGGGCCACAATGAGTATGTGAAACGGCACTGTGCTGCTTCAAGCCTGTTTTCATTACAGTGAATACATCAGAAAACATCATATTACAAGAGGAGAATAGTACATTATTTTCCGGGCTGAAGCTTAATCGAGGGTTGGGAAGGTTTTAGGGTGCTTGGGACACAAGTGTTGCCCTTTAAAATCCTGTTTTTCATTTAATTTCATTTTCATTTACTTTATTACTTTACTGCGAAGACCTTAATGGGCAGAGACCCTTTTTGTAAGTGCCCAGTGAGTATTTTGACACACAATGAATGTCCTTTACAGGCTGAGACCATACCTTAGGGAACTTCTTGTAACCCGCACCAATATCAGAGTTTTAGGCTGTGTGTCTTGGTTTGCCAAAATCCAAGCTAAAATTTGCTAAGGGCAGAGATTTTTCATTTTCTGCCATCTTATTATTAGACAGTCTCACCTTGGATATTTGGACTGCCCCCTCGGACTTTATCTTTAAAAATAAATTGAAAACATAGCTGTTTAGCCAACCTTTTTCTAGGAACCTGAACAAACCTCTTGATTTGAACATGCGCAGTTTTGTTGTTCTTTTAATTACAGTGCAACCCACTTAAACACACACCTGAAAACGAACAGCCCACATAAACACTGAGAATTTCCAAGTCCCAATTTCTCCCCTATACTTCCTATGTAACAGACCTATTAAATGCATAGAGGTTCCCGTTTAAATGCATACTTTTTCCCCTCAGTCTTGTTAAGTGTGGGCTGACATTGCCTGTAGCTGCCTTACCAATTAGCTCTTAGTTTAAAAAGGTCAGCCCATTAACAGACGACTGAGGCGTTAATTACCTACTTCAACCTTTTACCATCATTCAAACCCAAGTCACAAAAAGTACCCTCGCTCACACTGAAATCAAATATCACAAAAGTACTTTACCAGAATCACAGAAGCACACACACACACACAGAAATCAAACTAAACAATGCCACAGCATGTCACAAATCACTTTATCCCAATCACACTCACCATTAAAAGAATACAAGACAGGATAAGTGCACAGCCCACTTAAACGCATACTTCTTATTAGCAACCTCCCCTACCACCTTGTTGGAAAATGTTCACTTTAAATGGGAGGCAGAGTTGGTGCTGGACCTACTGGACCTGGATTTACCGTACGCAACACCAGATCTCGGGTTCCTATGGCTGGAGAGAATTTGGCTGGAAAACGCAGAAAGTTCTTCCAGATTATGCAAATCACGGCCAAATATTCATCTTCAAGAGATTCTTCTTGCTGGAGGAAGTGTGGCTGTAAAGTTTCCACCGACGCTCATGTATTTTGGCTATGTCCTACTTTAACCAGTTTTTGGAGAGGGGTGGAAACCATACTACTTGGACTTTTACCGTCTCTAGGTCATCTGACACCTGAATTGGCCATCTTACTACACTTTTCAAAGCACTTTAAACAAAAACATCAGGTCTATTTGGTCAGTATATTCCTTGCGGCAGCAAAGAAGGTCATGATCCGATGATGGCTCCAGCCTAATTCACCTACTATTAGGGAATGGGAAGATATTATCTATGACATTTATAAGATGGAACACCTGACAGCTAAGATACAATAAAACACCAATTTTAATGAATAGACGGACCATATGGTTTCAATACATCTCTTCTTTGCACCCTGATTTTGTACCATGAGAGTCTAGTGCTCTCTGGCTCTGGATGGGACCGGTTGGCCTTTTTAATATTAAATTATGATATTAGAAAACTAGCTCTTATTCCCAAACATTCCCCTTCTGCCTGAAACAACCTTTATAGTATTAACTGTATAAACATACCAACATTTGAACATTCTTATCTCAAATACTATATCAAATATTAATTCTCTGTACAGTCCTGGAAAAATTAGAAATTCAAACATTGTAAATATTTTAGTATGTTATATCTAGATGCACTGATGCCTGTACTATTTTAAAGCAAAACTTATAAAAACTAAAGTTTAAAACAAAACACATACTTCTTGGCTGTCTCCAGGGTATGCATTTAAGACAGCTGCACTGTATATGCTTTTTTTTTTCTTTTTTTTTTTCTTGCATTATCTATTTATGCTCCTCGGCTCCCCAGTCAGCCATTCCTTTAGGTTACCTAGGACCACCCAGACCTGCTGATCACCCCCGTCACCATCCCACCATCCCTCTGTCCATGGCCCAGGTTTGCCTGACATATTCCCCCCACCCCAATTGAGAACCAGGGAGGGAAGTGCTGCCCGTAGGCATTGCAAATTCACCAGGGCTCATGAGGAGACTGGCACAGGCAGTCCCGGGCTGCGTGGTGGGAGGACCAGTCATCGCTATCCAGCCAGCCAGCTAAGCAGGCATTTTCCGTTTTCATCTCCAGCGACATACCTCCCTCCCATGATGGCAGTACGCACATGGCAGCCTGGCTGGACGCACCGTGGCGACCCACGCCACGAGGTGCACTGCCGCAACTGGCTGCCACAAGCAGCTCAAGGGGCGAAGCAGGCTCTGACCCCCCCCCCCAAAGACCTTCCCGCCAGCCTCCGCCCGTCATCCCAGGCTCAGGCACGAACCCACATCACCAGCGTGCCATGCACTAGACAAATTTTGCCTATTTTCAGGCACGACCCGGGGGAGGGGGATACAGATGAATGCCAATTGACCTTGAAGCAGATTAAGCTGTTGGTGGTATTTTTAGTGAATGGGGGTAAATTTGGCAGGGCACCGGGGAAATTCCCTACTCTCCAGAAGTGCCATGGGAACTTTAACATCCACCAGAACTACCACCAGAACAGACAGATGGGACCTCAGTTTAACGTTTCATCCGAAAGACAGCACCTCAGGAGTGTAGCACCCCCCTCATGTTGCACTACAGTGTCAGTATTAGGATTTAACCCAAGTACCTGGTGTGGGGATAGAACACACAGCCTTCTGATCTCCCGGCATCAAAGGCAAGTGTGCTACCTGCTCAGCCACTGACACCAATTTATACGTTGTATATGCTGATGTATATGTTTTTTTTTTTGGGGGGGGTATCTATTTATGCCCCTTGACCCCCAAGTCAGCCACTCCTTCAGGCTACCTAGGACCACCCCAGACTTGCTGACCATCCCGCTGTCCCTCTGTCCATGGCCCAGGATTGCCTGACCAGGGGTCGAAATTAACATACCCAGCCTGTTCCCTGTGCAAGTAGGAACAGGCTGGTGCATGTAGTTTTGTTTCCTGTATGCACTGTACTGCATGTAGCCCTTTTCTTTTCTTGAGGCTGCAATACCACAAGCTGCCACAAGGTGCACAGCGCTGGAGAGTAGAGACATGCTGAAGCTTTTTTTTCTCCCTGACATCACGTCGCATGTGCACCATTATGAAGATTCGTGAGTGAGCAGCAGGACGACCATGGAGTGAACACTGGCTGGGACTGAGAGCCATCGACCCAAACTGCGGAAGGAGGAGTGTTCAGAGAAGAGAGGGCAGGACATCGGGAGGAGATGCAGTTTCAGAGAGGTGGGATCAATGCTATTTAGGTCCCAGGCTGCAGAGGTGACTGGTAAGGGACTGGGGTGGGCACTGGGCTCTAGTCGACTAGTGCTACAAATCAGGGATGAGTGTTGAGAGCGGGGGGGACGGGATAGTCACAGAGCTCAAGGCGGGTCTTGGTGGCAAGACTGGCATATCACATGCAGTTTTAACCTTACTGTACCATGTGTGCTTCTTTTTAAAATCTAATTAAAATTTTCAAACAAAACGCTCGTAAAATCCGAAATTGGGACCCATGGCCAGTACACCCATACTTCCTTAGTTGTAGGCAAAACCCCATGCTGGCATGTTTTGTTATGTCAGTCCTAGAATAGCCTGGGGGTGCGCTCCACAGGTTATAATAGGGCCAGTTTTGACATGTCTTTTTGAGTACTGTTAAATGCTGGTTTTGAGAAAAGAAGGCCACCACTCAACTAAGAAGTCCTTCTTAGTTGAGCAGTAGCCTTCTTTTCTCAAAACCGATACTTAAAAAGGCATGTCAAAACCAGCCCCATTATAACTTATGGAGCGCACCTCCGTGCTGTTCTAGGACTGACATCACAAAAAATGGCAGCGTGAGATGTGCCTACAACTAAGGGAGTACAGGCATTTTGGCAGTGGGTCCAGACTTCAGATTTTCTGAGTGTTTTGTTTGAAAAATTAATAATGTAAAAATTACAGCTGCCAGCAGGATCTTTAAACTGAGGGATAAGCTATCCAGCATGTTAAGGGGAGAGACAGATTAAATAGCTAAACACCTGCTCTTTAAAATAAAAGGGAAGCCAAAGCAGTGTGAAATTTGCTGCAGCCCGGGCAGAGTGGCTAAGGCTTGTGCTGTTGTGTGTAATACATTTGTTTCGTACGTAACAATTTCATAATCAGTTAAATATTTTTCGATTTTTATCATTTTGTCCACCAGTGCAAGTAACCTGACTCTGGTGCATGTAACTTTTGCCATCACATGCATCTTGTTGCAGGTACCGCAAAAAGTTAATTTCTACCTCTATGCCCGAAATATCCCTTTGCCCCCCCCCCCCCGATGGGAACCAGGGAGGGAAGTGCTGCCCACAGGCAATAATAAATGAATATCCATCTGAATCTCACCTTTGCCAAGTACTCACTGTGATACCGTGAGCAAGTCCCACCCCGATTCCCTGATTCCATATACCGATAAAATATATTTGCCATGCTTTTGTTTGCCCTATTTCTTCCCGCATCACTGTATTTCATTCTTTGTATTATGTTTGCTACTGTAGCTTGTGACAAATTTCCTTGTCTGTAAATTTTCTGATTGTAAACTACTGTTCACTGTACTATTGACTGCCCTACCCAGGAGCACTTCGTAAATGAGTTCTGTTCAATGGAGCTTCCTCCTAGTAAAATAAATAAATACAAGTCATGCAACCTCTCTGCACTTCTTCTCCTTTGCTGGACCTTCCTAAACATTCTCTGACCCTCTATCTTGTTCAGCCTTCGTGTTGTAGCCTAATGCGGATTCCCTATTATCCCCCCCGGATGCAGAATCTTAGTAGACACAAGGAAAGGATTGGCCAAGCTGCATTATTGGGGGAGTGGGATGCTGGGTCACACGAAGCTCTAGCTGAGGGACAGCAATAAAGGGAACAGTTTCCCTGGATGAAAGAAGCTGCGCTTGAAAATGAAAGCTGTACACTACTGGCGGAAGGGAGGGTGCCAAGGCATAAATTAGTGTTGGACAGCTGATTAGCGGCCTTTGCTAATCAAATGAAAAATTATTAGCAATCAGACGATTTTGATTAGCACTTTTCTAAAATGGGTATTTTTATTTTAAACCATAGAATTATTTATTATTGTACATATTGATAAAGCAGACATAGAATACATAGTTCTGAAACTGAATTTGCCATTTTGACCAAATTGTCTGCATAGCATTTCTTATTGCCCCACATTATATACCTGGTACAGAAAGTTTTCCAATCCCCGCCAAAAGCGTAATTCTGTACAACTGCAACGCCATTCCATGCCACAGGTGCAAAAATACATTTTGGCCAGGATTTGAAAAATGACAGCTGTGACATACATGAGGTGGGTAATAAGAAGGCTATGTTGAAAATCTGGGGTCAAAATATTTAATTCCAAAGTTATGAGGGTGCATAGCGAAATTGCAACAAATGGTCACAACTCTGTAAATTTTTCATATTTTGACCCCAAATTTTCAACATAGCCTTCTTATGACCCCACATTATGGACAATATGACTGTCATTACACAAATCCTGCCCGAAAGGTGAATTCACCAAGCAACTGCAAAATCGCCTTTTGGGCAGGAGTTGTTTAATGACCGTTATATTGTTCATGAGGTGGGGTCCCCAAAACGCTATGTTGAAAATTTGAGATCAATCTCTCAAATTTTTTTTATTTTAGTTTTTGCTGACCGGGAAGGAGGACTAGACAATTTTTTGCTATTTTCAGCTTCGTCCCAGTGGGAGGGGGATACAGATGGATGCCAACTGAAACTGAACCAGATTTTAAGCTGTTGGTGATATTTTTAGTGAATGGGAGAAATCTGGCCAGGACACCGGGACATTCCCCTACTCTTTTCAAGAAGTGCCACGGGATCTTTAACATCCACCTGAACAACAACCAGAGCAGGCAGATGGGACCTCGGTTTAACATCTCATTCTAAAGACGGCACCTCAGGAGTGCAGCACCCCCCTCATGCTGCACTACAGTATCAGTATTAGGATTTAACACAAGTGCCTGTAGTGGGGATAGAACCCACACTCTTCTGATCTTCCGGCCTCAAAGGCGAGTGTTCCACCTGCTGAGCCACTGAGCCACAAAATGACCAAGTTATACACAGAAGCTGAAACCCCCATTGAAATACATAGAATCGCATTTACCTTAGTTCCCATACTGCAGTCGCCGGTTCCAGCAGCAACACATGTCTTCGATCAGAAGAGCAGATCTCGAACCTGGGACCTGTTCAGGTGAGTGATGGTGTGGGGGGTACTGGGATGTGTGGGTGCACAGTGGATGGTCGGGTAGTGGGTGCAAAAGTGATCGGAGATGGCAGTTTTTTTTTTTTCAGGTTTAAAAAAAAAAATGTGACGGTCAAAACAGGAATGGCACTAGAACCAGGGAATGAACACAGTGACAGGATCGGAGGGTGGGGGTGGGGCCACTAGACACCAGGAATGAACAAGGACAGCGATCGGAGGGGTGATGGGGCGCCACTAGACACCAGGGAAAATTAAAAAAAAAAATGCGGGGGACGGCCAACTTATATGAGTAGCAATCACTGCTAATCAAGCTGGCAACTGACTCGCGTTTCCCCGATTCTTGGGTCGCAAACTGCGATGCGAACCTGCTATTTTATGCCTTGTGGTGCGGCGGAAGGTTAGTACTTCATAGTAGAACAGGAGAATGGTCAAAGTGCTACTCCAAGGCGTGCAGCAGCAATGCTCAGCAGAGACACCAGTTCACACAGTACTCCAGTTGGTATCGCAGGGGATGGGCAGGTCATGTAATACTTCTGCCATCTGACGCGAGAACAGCACGAACTATGAGAAGGCATTCATTTTCTCAAGAGGTAAAGGTGCACTGCAGCATCTCAGACAATGGGTTGAGGGACAAGAGGGCAAATTAGGAGCCACCAAAATAAGCACTGTTCCCTAAGTACAAAGATAATCATACCCAAAGTGTGCATGTGTGTGTGTGTTTGAGGCACCAAGGTAAAGCAAAGAATAAGACGAAAGCGGAGGTGTGGGTCAGCCAGGATAATGGACAAAGGTTACCTATTATTCCTAAGTGAGTACATGATCACCGCAACACAAAATTATACAGTTGTACAATAATGCGAAGGGAAGCGGGCAATTTAGACACTTTTACAGCCACCAATTTTGAAACCTAACTGTTCTCTGAATTACAGTTATCAATGGTCTTCAAAAGAAACATGAAAAGTGCATTACAGGTAGCTCAATTCCCCCAGAAAAAAAACAGCCTCCCAAACATCTGAACAGAAAAGGATGATATGTGGCCTCTGGGAAATGATACCCAAATGGCTTTTTGTTGCTCATCACCTTCTTTGTCTGAAGCATAGAAGAACCATGAAAAGAAAAGAAAAAACATTTCTTAGGTAGATACAGTAGGAAACCTTTATTTAGGCTAACAATATGTTTAGGATACAAGCTTTCAAAGCCACAGTGTCTTTTCATTAGGTACTGCATGTTACACAGTATAAGCCAAAACTCCTTTTATAAAGGTTTTTTTGTCAGGATAAGAACCAAAAAAGAAATAATGCAGGCAGACAAGAACTACGACATCTTCCCTCCAAAAACACTGGAGACTTCAGGGACAATGCTACTGACACAGGACAAAAGGCTCTTAACATGTTCACCCTGGGGGAAATGGAGACTGAGGGCACGTGAGCTCAATCTTTTACATACTCCAGGACATAGACAACATCGAACAGCTGGAGGGTTCCAATTTGGAGTCTTGCAGCCAGATATAGGGACATGCCCTAAAGCTCAGGAGTTTCGTTAAGAGACACCTTTTCTCCCAGAGGGTGTGGAACCTGTGGAACAGCCTACCTGCTGAGACTGTGGATAGGAAGACAATACAGGCCTGTAAGGCCTGGACTAAATTCTGCTTACCGAGAGACTCTCTAGCTTCCCTGGGTAGTACAGTGGGAGTAGGGCATCCATCTCTATAAATTAGTTCATGTTTGCACAATATACTTCTTTCACCCCTGCTTGTGAAGTTGGGGCTGACATGATGGACATAGAATCCCTTCTGACCTTAAAAGATGGTTACTTAAATCATCACACACACAGCTGTCTTATACAGCAGTTTCATATAGACTTATTCACTCACTGTTTAGAGAAGTGTGATTCACAAATGCCAATACGAAAACACTAAACAAGGACATTTCCATTTTCAAATAAATTAAACAGGCACAACCTCCCTCTCGCTCTTACATCACCGGACACCAACCATCATTTTAAAAGTCCTTTCTTAAGACCCAGCTCTTGGCCACAACCTTTTGAATATCCAGGCCTCAAACTGTGCTGTAGTCTTCCTATTCAAAAATTCACAATCGTGCATAAATACAAAGACCTGCAACTCACACCTGACCCTGGAATAGATCAACGTCTTCGGCTCTGAAAGAGATAATTACTAGTCCTTCACAGACTGATTTGTACCCTCTAACTATAGCTGGGGGGTGGCAAACAGAACATGCTTCTATGTTTAAAATGCCTAAATGAAATTTAGTTAAAAAATAAATTTATAAAGATAGAACAAAATGCCCTGCCAGTGGGATCATAGCAAAATACAGCTGAACAGAGTCCCAATAAGTAAACAATGCTGAAAGAATGCAGTAGTGAGATGGTTAATTTTCTTTGTCTTTTTCAAAACACTATTTCCAACGAGATAGCCCAGCTAAGATGCACCATCTCACTGTGTTCAGTGGGGTCACACAGGATCTCTGATCTTGTTAGCAAACAACAAACACTGTTGCATACCAGTTTTATGTTCTCTCTCAGACAAAGTACATCAGTGACAATTATGGCACACAAAGTTAAACAGTTATTATGGTAGCTGAAAGAGCTTGGAGTCCATTTTGTGTGACAGTATTATGGTAGCAGAACTTGAGGTCCATTTTGTCTGCTCCTCCTGCTGCACAGCAGTGAGCGTAGCCCACTCTAAGTACCAAAACATTCACGCTTATCAGCCAGAAAGTTACCCTATCTCATGCTGTTTAACTACCAGTTACTAACTTGTAACCATAGTTGCAGCTGCAGAATAAGAAACATAGAAACATAGACTGACAGCAGATAAGGACCGCTTGGCCCACCTAGTCTGCCCATTTCCCTACCTACAGGATAAGCTGCAGATCCTAGTTAACCAAGAGCCTATTTCTTCCCAACACCCACGAGAATTGCCTTATGTCTGTCCCATGCATTCTTGAATTCTCCCATAGTTTTAGACCCCACAACCTCCTCAGTAAGGCTATTCCATGTGTCCACCACCCTCTCTGTGAAAAAATACTTCCTCACATTGCCCCTGAGCTGTCCCCCCTCTATCTTCAAATTGTGTCCCCTTGTTCTTGCACATCTCTTTTTTCTGAAAGATGCTACCCTCTTAGACTTTGTTGATTCCACTGAGGTAATTAAGTTTCTATCATGTCCCCCATCTCACTCCTTTCCTCAAGGGTATACATATTAAGCTCCTTTAGTCTCTCCTCGTATGGCTTCTCTTGCATTTCCTGCACCATTTTAGTTGCCCTCCTCTGGACTGCCTCTAACCTGTCTATGTCCTTGTGGAGATGGGGTCTCCAGAACTGGATGCAGTACTCCAGATGGGGTCTCACCAACTGTCTGTACAGGGGGATAACAGCTTCCTGTTTTCTGCTGGTGATGCCTCTCCCCATACATCTCAGTATCCTCCCCACCCCACCCCTCCCTACTGCCTTCTCACATTGCCTGCTAACCTTAAGGTCATCTGATATGATTACCCCAGGTCCCTTTCCATTTTTGTTATTGTTACTACCTCCCCCCATTGTGTAATCTTCCCCTGGGGTTTTTGCTAGCTGCACATGGGGTGCTAGCTGCACATTCGAGCAGACTTGATAGACCTCTAGGCTTTTATCTGCTTGTCAATTCCGTATGTTCGTACTTCTAGTATTCAGTTAATATTCAGTTAGGCAGTTTTCCATTGAGCATGCCCAGTAACCAGAAAAGTCTTCAAGCTTTACTCCTACTAGCTTACAACCATGTACTCAGATCTGGAAAAGGAATCTGACGCAAGCCTTACCAGGAGGGGTCATGTGGATATGAACGGAATAACTATGGTTACAAATCAGTAACCTCTACTTCTAACTACAGTACCTAGATTCAGTTCTCTAGTAACACTGAAGCAAACACCTAGCAGTCCTCAGGAGGAGTATACAAGGCACACAGTCTAAATTAGATGAAGAGAGACTGGAGGACTGAGGACCCAAAAGAAAAAAATACCGTAGTAATCTTGCTTATTCCAAGGTATTCATCAATATGGTTAATTGTAGCAGTCAGCCTCCTGAGTTGAACTGCCTCAGAGAGAAATGGAAGTTATGCAAATGATGAAACATCCACTGACTTGTGCCACCATTCAAACTGCTGCCCTTACCAACTTCTGCGTTCTAGAATGATCAAGATTAATTGAAACACAGGGTAAGACCCGCTAACTAAGCTATTTCTTAAAGAAACAGTAATGATAATAATTCAATAAGTCCCCTTTTAGCTTGTCCCTTGCAAATGTCAGACAGGATCAACAAGAAGAAACAGTAAGTCACCTGATTTTAAAACAAACATAACCAGGATATGACCATCCTAACAATCCAAGAATCCAGCTGATGATGCAGAGGCCAACTGGTTCTGGAAGGGGAGACAGGGTGGGAGAGTTAATCATTTTGAAGAATACCTTGGAAAAAACAAGATTACAACAGTGAGTATTTTTTTCTTCTAACCCCAAGAACTCTTCAATGTGACTAACAGTAGCAGACTATGAAGCAGTATCTTTGGAGGGGGGCACAGAGCCTTATTTAGGAAACAGGCTCCGCAGCACCGCTGTGTCAAAACTGACATCACTTCTGGACTAAGTCTCCAGACTGTAGTGCTTTGTAAAGGTGTGTACTGACCTCCATGTAGCTGCTTTACAGACTTCCAATAGGGTAATATCCCTGACAACTGCTGTTGTAGCAAATGTACCCCTTGTGGAGCGTGCCCTCAGGACTACTGGGGGCTCCTTCCCAGTTTTACTGTAGCATAACTGGATACATGCTACTATTCAAGGTGAAATGGTTTGTTTAGAAGCTGGTTTTCCTTTTCCCACATCCTCATAGGTCAGTAACAGCTGCTGTCTGTCCTGCCTGTGGGCCTTGGTGTGATCAAGATAGTAACCAAGAGCTCTCTTGACATCCAGGCTATGCAGCCTGTGTTCCCCTGAACTAGAGTGTTCGGTGAAGGAGACTGGCAAAGTGACTGACTGGTTCAGGTGGAAATCAGACCCAACTTTCGGAAGGAATTTCCTATTAGTCCTGAGGACCATTTTATCTCTGTGGAAGGATATGTAGCTTTGCTCTATACACAGGGCTTGTAGCTCACTAATCCGTCTGGCTGAGGTAATAGCCACCAGGAAGATAGCTTTCCAAGTTACAAACTTCAGATGAGCTGTAGCCATGGGCTCAAATGGGGGCTCCATGAGCTTGGCAATACAGACATTGAGATGCCAAGATGGTACCGGCTCGGGGGGGGGGGTGCAAGTAAGCTAACCCCTGAAGAATTTTTTGAAAACAGGGTTAGCAGCCGGAAAGCCACCCTTGCCTGCTAACAGACAGGCTGAGAATGATGCCACGTGGACCTTAAGGGTAGTGGGCTGTAAGCCCATCGAATGTAGGTGGGTGAAGTAGTCCCAACAGGACTGGCAACCCTGCCTGGAAAGGTACTATGCTATCAGTATTACATCATATAGAAGAAAAAAATACTCACCTTAGTAATTATGTTTCTTCTAGTGGAGTCTTGCTGTATTCTGACTATTGTGGTTAGGTTCTGCCTTTCAACTGCCCCAGAGAACAAAGGGTTAACTTTTCTATGCCTTGCATAGAACATTCATCTCGAGCTCGGTTGAAGCCCCTGTCTGTTGTTTAAACTCCAACCGTCAGATCTTTAAGAGCAAAAACTCACTAGGTGTTCTGTGCGGAAACTGTAAAATTTTTACTTGCCAACTCGTAAATTATATATAATGTTTTTGGTTTCAAAGGAAGACTCAAGTCAGGAAACCCAAAAACAAAAACACATCCAAAACAACATTCCACCCAAACAAAAAGTGTGTAAAAAGGACACCCCTAGGGTGCCAACACTGCTCCTGCCCACCCACATCCCAAAAACTAGGTTCTGAGAGGGGAAGCGGAGGGAGGTCAGAATACAGCAAGGCTCCACTAGAAGAAACATAATTACTAAGGTGAGTAATTTTTCTTCAAACAACATGAAGTCTTGCTGTATTCTGACTACCTGAGATACCAAGCAGTACCTCCATGGAGGAGGAACAGAACCTACTTTGGGAATAGGCTCTAAGTACTGCTGCGCCAAACCGAGCATCACTCCTAGCCTGGATATCCAGAGAGTAATGCTTGGTGAAAATATGGACTGTTTTCCAGGTGGCTGCTTGACAAATTTGTAAGAGGAATATCCCTGGCAGCAGCCAGGGAAGCAGCTGTACCTCTTGTGGAATGAGCCCTCAGGCCTGAGGGTGGAGTTCTACCCAGCTTTTCATAGCAGAATTGTATACAAGAAACAATCCACCTGGCAATAAATCTCCTAGTGGCAGGTTTGCCTTTTCCAACTTCCCCATAAGTGAGGAACAACTGGAGGGATTCAAACCTGTGACCCTTGGTACGCTCTATGTAGTAGCTAGGGGCTCTTTCAACATCCAAACTGTGTAGCCTCCTCTCTCCCGAGGAGGAATGGTCAGTGAAGAAAACAGGGAGAGATATAGATTGGTTGAGGTGGAAATCTGAAACCACTTTCGGTAAGAACTTTCTGTTGGTTCTAAGGACCACTTCATCTCTGTGAAAAGAGATGAAATCAGATTCCACTGACAGGACTTGCAATTCACTGATACGCCTGGCAGAAGTAATGGCTACCAAAAACACAGTTTTCCAAGTCAAGTACTTAAGCTCTGCTGAGGACAAAGGCTCAAAGGGTGGGTTGCATAAGCTGAGCAATGCAAACATTAAGGTCCCAAGCAGGAGCAGGATCCCTAAAGGGGGGATTGGTGTGAAGTAATCCCTTGAAAAACTTACAGAATACAGCATGGGATGACAGAGAGGAACACTTGCCTACTGACAGGAAAGCAGAAACAGCTGCCAAGTGTACCTTGAGGGTAGCTGGTCTGAGGCCTAGGCCATTAAGATGGACCATATAATCCAGAACCGTAGGCAATTCAGCAGAGTCTGGAGAAATATTCTTCTTAGAACACCAAATGCTGAATCTTTTCCATTTGGAGTTGTAGGTCTTTCTGGTGGAAGGCTTTCGAGAAGCCTTAAGGATATCCAGAACCCCTTGGGAAAGATGCAGATCTGCAAACTCTAACTCTTCAAGAGCCAAGCCTTGAGACTGAAGATTCGGGTACCAAATCCTCCCCTGAGAGGATGTTAACAGGTTGTAATTCCTGGGAAGAGACAGGGGAAGGTGGACTGTTAGGGACAGCAACAAGGGATACCATGGTTGTCTGGCCCAGTCTGGAGCAATCAGAATCACTTTGCATGGTTGTGACCTTATCTTGACTAACACCCTGAACAGGAGAGGGAAGGGGGGAAAAGCATACAGAAATTTCCCTTCCCAGTTCAGAATCAGAGCATCCAAGGGACTGAGCCCAAGACTGGGGATCTGCAACAAAGAGAAAGTTGGTGATTGTCTGGGGCTGCAAAAGATCTATCTCTGGAGTGCCCCATCTCGAGAAAATCACTTTCAAAACCAGAGGGTCCAGGGCCCATTAAGTGATGGCCTGGGATATTCTACTCAGTGCATCTGCTAGGACATTGTCCTTCCCTGGGAGGTGAACTGCTATCAGAGGTTTGCAGGGAATAGGCCAGGGACCACTTCATTGCTTCTGTGCACAAGGCCGTGGGCAGTGCCTCCTTGTGTTGATGTACCACATGGTGGTGGTGTCTGTTCTGACCTGAACCACCTTGTTCTGTACAGCTTTGGAAAAAGCTTGCAGTGTCAGAAACACTGCTCTGAGTTCCAAGAGACTGATGTGAGGCAGAGATTCCTGAGGTGACCACAGTCCTTGGGTGGTAAGATCCCCCAAATGGGCTCCCCATCCCAGCAGGGAAGCATCTGTGGTGCGTATCACTGAATGAGACTGAGTGACAAAAGGAACCCCTTGTCTCAAACTGTCCTGATCCTGCCACCATTGCAAGGCTTGGATCAGGGTTCGAGTCACTGGGATTAGTTTGGTAAGGGAATCCTTTCTTTGGGACCAGAAGTCTCTTAAGTGGAACTGAATGTCCCTCATTTGGAATCTCGCTCCCTGGACCACTGCTCTGGAGGCTGCCATGTGGCCCAGTAGCTGAAGGAAATGTCTTGTTGGTCAAGACACCTGAAGGGTGAATGAAGAGGCCAGTTCCATTAGGGTCCTTGCCCTTTCGAGGGGAAGGAAGGCTCTTGCCTTTACCGAATCCAGTTCTGCACCTATGAAGGTGAAGAGCTGCACTGGTTCGAGAACTGACTTTGGTAGGTTGAGAAGGAATCCTAAGGAAGTGAGCACTTGCTGGGTCACTTGCAGATGTGACTTGACTTGGTCCGGGAGACTGACCTACTATGAGCCAGTCGTCCATGTATGGGAAAATGCCAAGCACTTTGTGAAGACGCTTGGGGCTGATGTTAGGCCAAAAGGCATTGCACTGAATTGATAGTGGGCTGAGGGCAACTCGAACCTGGGTACTTTCTGTGGGAGCACCTGATGGGAATGTGAAAGTAGGCATCTTTGAGGTCCAGGAAGGCTAGCCAGTCCCCTGGCCTTAGAGAGGGAAGGATAATCCCAGAGTTACCATTTTGAACTTTGGTTTTAAAAGATGTTTGTTCAGATATCTTAGGTCCAGGATGGGCCATCACTCTCCTGTCTTTTTGGGGGTTAGGAAGTACCTGGAGTACAATCCTTTGCCCCTGTGTAGGGTGGGAACTCTCTCTATAGCTCTGAGAGCTAAGAGAGAAAGAAACCTCTGCCTCTAGGGCAAGGGTCTCAGAGACTTGCAAGTGGAAAAGATCTGGCTCTCATCTTGGGAAAAGTTTTGAAGTTGAGAACCAGTTCCTGGTTTACTACTTCCAGGACCCACTTGTCTGATGTAAGAGACATCCAGTCCTAGACAAAGTAAGCCAGCCTGCCCCCTACTGGTATAGGAGAATCGACCTGGGCAGACCCAGTCTGCTTGGCAGGGGCTTTAGGCTGAGGGATGGATGCAGGCCTGCTCATCCCCCTTCTGCCTCTCTCTCTCTAAAGAGACCCCCTCTGCGAAAAGGAAGAAGAGGAGGCCTGAGCTTGGTAAAAAGGCCTTTGGAAAGGCCTGCCCCTGACCCTGGACTGCTGCCTTTGAGGAGTTACTTGCCTTTCTTTGGCCTGAGCACTCCTGTAAGTGGTCCTGTATTCGTCCATTTTCTTCATGTAATTCTCTGTCTGCTCCCCAAAACAGAGAATTACCAATTACAGGAAAATCCATGGCCTTAGCCTGGGTATCCTGTGAGAGGCTAGTACATCTGAGCCAAGCCATTCTCCGAAGAGCCACAGATGTAGCCATGACTCTTGATGATACATTACTGGAGTCCACAGCAGCATGAAACTGTACTTTCGATGCCTCAATCCCATCTGCAGTCACCTGCTCCAGCTCCTTGGCAAGCTGGGCAGGAGCCTGTTTAGCCAGTGCCAGTACAGTGTCCCACCTGGACTTCTGGTACCTGGCTGTATAGGCCATATAGTTAGCCTGCCTGAGTCCCAAAGATGCTGCCATGTATTGTTTCTTTGCCATGGCATCAATCTTCCTGGAGTCCTTGTCTGGGGGGGGGGGGTGATGCCAAGGGAATGTTTGCCTTATCACAGTCTGTACAACCCCAACATGGCTGCATTGCTGAAAAAGGAACTCCGTGTCTGAGCCTGAGAGAGTGTACCTCTTGTCCATTCGTCTGTCCACAGGAGGTAAGAATTAGGAGACTTAAGAATTTTTTGTGTCTGTTTCCCAAAGGATTTGTGGAGGGGAATAGACGGTCTCCTGGACTCTGGGATGTCCATCATCTCAACATAATCAGGCTCTTCCTGATCCTCTACTGCTTCCTCCACAGGAAGCTGGAGGGTATCAGCCACCTTTCTGTAGAACATGTAGTGTGAAGGGGACTCAGAAAGCCTAGGAAGAGAAACACCTGAAGGTCTGTCTGGGGAGATGTCAGCGTCAATAGGCACATCCAGACTTCATAATCACCCTCATACTCCGGTTCATAAAATTCTTCTAAAGTATAATCCGGAACTGGGGGAACCAACCGAACCGAGCACCTGCCAGATGGTACCGGTTCGGTCAGAACCGAACTAAGCGACTGCACAATCCTAATCGCCTTGGCTATCTTATCGGCGGTCGGAGTATGAGATTCTGGGTCCGAACCGGTCGATTTGTCTTTTTCTTTTTGTCGGAACAGACTCCTCGGAATCGGCTTTCCTTTTGCCCGAAGAAGTATCGCCCTGGTCAGAGGGCACTCCTTCTGGTTCGGTCGGAACCGAACTGGGCTGGCCATCCGTGTCAGCGGACTTCTAGGCCTCCCTTTCCCTCAGTCTACCTAATCTCTTTTCCAGGGTAGATTTGGGAAAATTCTTGCAAATTTGGCAGTCTGAATCAAGGTGGTCAAACCCCAGACAAACACAGGTGATGTGGGGATCAGCCTTACCAAAGACCTCCCCACACACACTACAGTGTTGAAACCCAGGGGACCCAGTTTTTTTCTTGGGTTTCTCAGACATGGCCAACCTAACCAAAACCTTACCCTTTTTTCGGCAATCCGCCAGGCAAGACTCCCCTATTGGTTCCTGACCGTGTCATGGGTCTTTGGGGAAAAAAAAATGTAATTAAAATGTTTTTGTTTTTTTTTCAACCGATACGGACCGGTAACCACACTCTAAAGTAAAGCACAAGTTTTTACCTCAAATTGATCGGTTCAGCCGAACCGATCCACAGTTTACAAGTTCCACACAGAAAACAGTACAAAAACCTATCTAGTACTCACGGTACCACAGACAGAGACTTGAACCGACTATGCGGAAACAACAATTCGGTAGAAACCGACCGAAAACAGACACTTCAACAGACTTTTGAACCGAGCAGCAGGGGAAATCTCCGGAGCGACTGTACAGTGAGGCAGAGTAAAGAATCTGACGGTTGCAGTTTAAACAACAACAGACAGGGGCTTCAACCGAGCTCGTGATGAACGTTCCATGCAAGGCATAGAAAGTTAACCCTTTGTTCTCTGGGGCAGTTGAAAGGCAGGACCTAACTGCAATAGTCAGAATACAGCAAGACTTCATGTTTGAAAACCTCTCATTTGGAAGCATAGGTTTTCTTGGTTGAGGGCTTCCTGGAGCCCATGAGGACTTTAAGGACACCTTCAGAGGTGTAGGTCAGCATATTCTAGGTCTTCAAGAGCCCTGCTCAGAGTCTGAGAGACCTGACTGGGTACAGAATCCTCCCCTGTTAAGAGGTCAGGAGACTGTGCCTCTCAGGGAGGTGTATGGGTTGGACTACTGACAGGGAGAGCAGTAGTGAGCACCATGACTGCCTGGCCCAATCTGGAGCTGTCAGAATCATCGTAGCCACTTGGGACCAGAGTTTCATCATCAGGACCCTGAGCAACAGAAGAAATGCATAAAGGCTCCTCTGTGACCAGTCCAACACCAATGCATCCATGGGCACTGTGCCCTTTGCTGGTGGCCTGCAGCAGAATTGGGGCAACTGATGGCTTTCTTCTGAGGTAAAGAGGTCCATCTCTGGGGTGCTGCACCTCCAAAACACCACTTACAGTACCTGTCTTGAGAGACCACTCTTGGTGTTCTTGGTGGATTCTGCTGAGCGCATCCGTCAGGGTATTGTCCCTCCCTGGGAGGTGGATGGCTAACAGGGACACCTGTAAGGAGTATGCTAGGCTCCATATTTTCATTGCCTCTGTACACAGCAGGTTAGACCTTGTTCCTCCTTGCTTGTTGATGCAGTACATTATGGAAGTTACTGTCTGTCCTAACCTATACCACCTTGTCTCTTACCTGGGAAGGGAAAGACTGCAGGGCCAGAGAAGCACTGCCCTGAGCTGCAACAGGTTTATGTGCAAGAGTGACTCTGCAGGGGACCAAGTGCCGTACACTGTATGCTCTTCCAGATGTGCCCCCACCTTAGGAGGGAGGCTTCTGTTTGTAAGTACCATGGTGGGGGACTCTTCCTTGAATGAGACCCCCTCCTTGAGGTTGCTTCTGTCTTGCCACCACTGAAGAGCCTGCAACAGTGTCCATGACACCGGCAACAGCTTTGTAAGAGAATCCTTCCTTTGGCACCAGTGTGCTCTGAGGTGGAACTGAATGTCTCATTTGAAATATGCAGCCCTGGACTGTTCCTGTTGCTGCAGCCATCTGAAATATGCAACCCTGGACTGTTCCTGTTGCTGCAGCCATGTGTCCCAGCAACTTTGGGAAGTGCCTTGCTGGCCTTGGCCTGTTGAGACTGAATGATGCTGCAATCTGCAGATACGGTCTACTCTGTCCTGAGGAAGGAAGGCCCTCCCCCTTGCAGGGTATTCAACTCTACCTCTATAAAATTTAGTACCTGAACAGGCTGATGTACAGATTTTTGGACATTGATCAGGAAACCCGCATCCTTTACTTGCTGTGGTGACTGCCCCATGACTAGCCAGTCATCCAAGTAGGGAAACACAGTGATGCCCTGCCATCTTAAGTATGCCACCACCACTGTCTAGCACTTTGTGAAAGCCCTGGGGGCAGAGGGTAGGCCGAACAGCAGGGCTGCAAACTGATAATGTCCTGAAGGTAGTTTGAACTAGAGGTACTTTCTGTGAGATTCCCTGATGGGAATGTGAAAGTAGGCATCTTTCAGATATAGTGATGCCAGGCAGTCTCCTTGTGGAAGTGTGGGAAGGATCAATCTTACTTAAGAGAGGGCTCTTGCAGCAGGTAACACCTTTAGGACTGAAGTCGGCAGGCGCCACAACACCACAGAAAACTTCTAGCTAGCAGTTTACAGCCCATCCTCAGTTCTTTTCCCGCCGTCAACCGCGCAAGTCAGATTTCTGCGGATGCCTTCAGCTAGTCGACCACCATTTTTTCATTGTTTTCTTATTTTTGCCAAAACCAGTTATTTCTTCTAAAATTCACTTGCATGTCTTCTCGATCCTCCTCAATTGAAAAGCAGCTTTCTCACAAGGACAGCCATTCGCCTCTTCTCTTCTGCCTAGGCCCAGACCATGATATTGAGGCCTGCCAGCACTGCCAAGATTTTAATCAATGAGCTCCGCTGCCACAAGACCCTTGAAGCCTTCCTGCTCACCAAGAAGCTACCTGAGATGGAGAAGGAGCTTCACTGCAACAGTTCATCCTCTTCCCTGGCCTATGGGGCTTCCTCTTTTTCGTCTCATAAAGAGAACAAATTCAGCCGCAAACACAAGCACTGGGAGAAGCACAAGGAGAAACCCTGGGACAAAGACCGCTCGTAGTCCACCAACTAAATCAAAAACCACCTTGGGGTTGTCGCCTCCCAGGGGACCGACTTCCTCCACAGTGGCCTCCGGGCTGCCTTTGACCAAACCTCCCTTACCACAGTAGCGGGAGAAGGTTCTTAGGGGCACGGAACCAAGTCCGCCCCCCCAGCCTCTCAAGCTTAAGCCCTTAGTTCCAGCAGGCTCTAAGTCGAGTGGCTTGGCCGGTGGATCCTTGGATGGCAGGTCCTAACCCATTGCTCTCCCGGCCAGGGTTTCTGCAGAGTCCTCCCCAACATCAGGGGCCGACGCAACCAAGCGACACCCGGAACCGCCCTCCTCCAAGAAAGAGGGGCGTCCGTCCCACTAGGAAGCCAGCTCCCATATCCAGGCGACTCCTCCTAGGCAGCCGACTGAATCCCCAGCCTGGCCTCAGCCTACACTGGTCCCCTCAACGCTGGCTTCTCTGATACCTCCTCAGAGGACCCTGGTGCCCATCCTCAGCCGACGTCAGAGCACCCGACAATCGGATGCCGGGTCCAATTCGTCAGACACCAGATGGCACTGTCCGTTTGGGTCAGACGCTAAGTAACCTGGATCAGCCCACTCCGACACCGAGTTATCCCAACCTGATGCCCAGATGCTGGGGCCATCTAAGCCCAACCCCGGACTCATCAGCCTCGCTGCACAACCCTCCACAAGTCTAAATGAGCTCTTTGCGGCCTGGTGGGCCTATTTTAAAAGATAAGGGGGCACCTCCTGACAAATCTCCAGTCTGCCCACCTACTCCCCCAGGAGACCACCCGACACCGGGTGGGGGCGACACCCCCCCTTCCTAAAGGTCGGCCACGTAAGCACACACGTTTGACCTCCCCCTCTCCAGACTTGGGGGATTGGGACAGGTACTCCTCCTCTTTTTCCAGCAGAGGGGACTCTGACCTGCCGTCGGAGCCGGGGGGGGTGTGTAAAGACGCTCCTTGGTCCCCACCTGATGACCTATCATTCATGCATATAATGAGCCGCATCCAGCAACTGAATGGATGGGCTACAGAAGAGCTGGATCCAGGGCAGCGTTGTATGGCCACCTTTCTCAGGAAGAAAGACACCCTGCCTATGGTGGAGTCTTGTAAGGACGCCAACAGGCTTGCCTGGAAGTATCCCTTTTCTATGCTGGCCATATCCAAGAAATCGGACCAGCTAAATACCACCCCTAAGGAGGATCCCTTTTACAGGAGACAGTCAGAAGTGGACTCAGTGGTGATTAACGCTGCCCATGACCACTCCAGGCATCCTAGGCATTTGAGTATGCAACCCCCAGACAAGGATTCCAAGCAGTTTGACCATCTAGCTAGGAAGTTGTATTCCTCAGCCACTAGCGCCATACACTTTCAAAACTTCCTTGCCCACATGGTTCAGTACCAGAATGCCCTGTGGGACAAGGTGGTGAGGTTGCTCAAGCCACACCAGATTGCCCAGGAAGGGCAGAGCTCATGGCCATCCTGAAGTCAAGCTCAGATGTAGGTAATTACATCCTTCGGGCATACTACGATACCATGGACTCGGCGGGCAGGGCCACAGCTTCCACCATCTGTATCCACCGCTATTCCTGGTTGAGAGTGTCTGGGTTCGTTTGGGATGTCCTGTCCAAGATTACAGATGCCCCCCTTTAGGAGACCTGTACTGTTCGGCGAATACTCACAAAACAGGATTTTCACCAAATACCTCGCAGTGGTAGCCGCAGCTCTAAGGAGACAGGGCCACATCATCTTACCTGGATGACTGGCTGCTCACCACTCCCACCCGGTACCGGCTCCTACACACCATGCAGGCCACTTTCTCCCCGTTTCAGGACCTAGGGGCTACCTTAAATCTCCCAAAGTCCTCTCCTTTCCCAAGGCAACGACTGCAGTACATAGGGGCAATCTTGGACATGACACAAGGCAAGCCGTCCTCTCTCAAGACAGGGCAGAGCAGCTTCAGACACACGCTCGTCAGATCTCCTCCTTGCGTCAGGTCCTGGCTAGGTCTGTACCAAGACTCTTGGGACGCATGGTGGACACCTTCGCAACAGTTCCCCTTGCCAGGCTGTACATCAGGGTGATCCAATGGAATCTGAGAGTCCAATGGGACCAGAGTTCTGACGACCTGAAACAACCAGTCTTGGTGCCGAACCCTGTACGACAGGCATTAGCATGGTGGTTGAATTCCTCCAACCTCTCCAAAGGGTTTTACCTGAGGAAGGAATGTCCCAGCCAGATCCTACCCACAAACTCATCAGACCAAGGCTGGGGAGCACACTTGGGAGACTGTCAGATTCAAGGGACCTGGTCTCAGCAAGAGCTCCATATCAATGTCCTAGAGATGAGAGCGAGTCTGATGCCCTTCAGGCTTTTCAGAGTCTTACTATCCGGCCCCCTGTTGCTCCAGATGGACATCATGTCAGTGGTCTTTTACATCAACAAGCAAGGTGGACTCACTCTCATCTCCTCTGTAGGGAAGCTGTGCGAGTCTCATCAGGGGCAGTGGACCGCCAGCAAGACCTGACAGCAGTCCATGTTCCCGGTGTACAAAATACTGTTCTTGGTTCAGGGCACACGAGTGAGACCTTCACCCCTCAGTGACAGAAGGCCTCTTCGACAGAGAAGGATGTCCAGAACTAGATCTATTTGCCTCCCCATCCAACACAAAACTGCCCAGTTTTTGCTCGCTAGATCCAGGGCCTGGTGTTTTCTGGTGAGACAAGTTATCCTTCTCCTGAATGGGGAGATGCCTTTTCGCGTTTCCTCCCTTCCCTCTTCTGCAGACAGCTCCCCTCAAGCTGCAATCGGAAGGAGCAGAGATGATTCTTGTTGCACCTTTCTAGCCACGCCAGATTTGGCTTCCGCTGCTCCAACAACCTGCAGCAGAACCTCCAATCTTCCTGCCCCCTGTTCAGACTTGCTCTCCGAGGAGCAGGGAACCCTGGTCCATCTGGATCTCAGACCTCTGCATCTCCATGCATGGCTCCTGCAGACCTAGCCACATCTAGATTCGGGGTATCCCCCAGGGCAGCGGATGTCCTGGTAGCCACTAGGAAGCCTCCTACTAGGGCTACTTACGCTATGAAATGAAAGCAGGTCTGCATCTGGGCCACCGCTAGGCATTTAGACCCTTTCACCTGCCTGGTGAATTAAATTTTTAAGTACCTCCTCAAACTGTCGGATTCAGGTCTAAGCTACCTCTCGCTCAAGGTGCATCTCAGCCATTTCAGCCTATCATGAACCTACTGAGGGCAAAACTCTTGCCCAGCTGGAACTCTCCCATACATTCTTACGGGGCATTCTGCACACAAAGTCTCCCATTCGGGACCCTGTCCCAACATGGGCTCTTTTGTTTGTTCTAAAAAAGCTAACCTTGCTCCCTTTGAACCAACCGCAAGTTGCAAGCTGCACTTTCTGTCATGGAAAGAGTTATTTTTAGTTGCCATTACTTCCGCTCAAAGGATTTCCCAGCATCAGGCTCTGATGCTCAAGGAGCCTTATTTGATTTTCCACAAAGACAGGGTATCCTTGCAGACTAATCCTAAGTTTCTTCCTAAGATAGTGTCAGAGTTTACTTTGACTCAAGCCATCCACCCTCCTATCTACTATCCAGAGTATGCGAACCGAGGGGAGGCACTACTGTACTTCATACTCTGGACGTTCACAGGGTGCTTCGTTATTTTTTGGAGCACACTCGTGCCACTAGAAAGTCTGATAAGTTGTATCATTCGCCCCTAGAATGCTAGGGGCTCCTGTTTCTAAACAGTGTTTATCTAGATGTTTGGTTATTTGCATTTTTTTGCTACAGCAAGTATGACAAACCCTCACCTGGCTCGGTAAAGTGTCGCTACCAGAGGATGGCGGCTTCCTTTGCCTCCCTGAAAAACATGTCAGCCGCTGACATTTGTGCAGCTGCTACTTGGAGTTCTGTCCACACCTTTGTCAAACACTACTACAGTCTGAACACTGCGTCTTGATGCAGAGCAGACTCTAGATTGACAGTCCTTCAGGGCCTCCTCTGCTAATTTTCTTTGGAAGACTTTTACCTCCACCCAGCTGACCGGGGTCTCTCCATACTGCTTGGGACTTGGTTCTAAAGGTGTTACCTACTGCAAGAGCCCCCTCGAAGTAAGATAGTACAGTTACACAAGAACTTACATAACAGTAGATCTTCGAAAGGAGCTCTTGCAGCAAGTACTATATTTCCCGCCTATCTTCTCCCTAGAAGCGGCTTCTCAAATCACAGATATACAGGTTACTCACCTGTAACAGGAGTTCTAGGAATGGTATATGTTGTTCACCCCAACTTCATGGCAGGTACCTTGCCACTTTAAATCTTGCCGGAGGTCTTCAAGCTGGCTCCTCCCACCCACCCAGGTGGTAAAACTCTCGGCTCCACCCCATGACGCCAGATCTAGCCCGCTGGAAGCCAGGTTGTGTGTCGAAGCCAGGGAGGCCGGGTGGGTTGTGTGGATGAACAACATACACCATTCCTCGAACTCCTGTTACAGGTGAGTAACCTGTATTTCTAGGGACATGGATATGTTGTTCAATCCACACTTCATGGCAGACTCCTAGCAGTTCTCCGGGAGGAGGGAGGCAAGGCGCACACCCCCTACTTAGGAAACAAGGACTGGAGAACCGAGGTCCCAAAACCAGCATCCCGGCGTGACTCAAGGTCGATAGTGGTAATGAAGGTGTGTGCTGACTTCCAGGTAGCAGCCCTGCAGATTTCCTGGATAGGGACGTCCCTGGAAGCAGCCAACGAAGCAGCGGTATGGCGGGTAGAATGCGCTCTTATCCCTTTGGGAGGCTCCATGCCCGCCAATCTATAGCAGAGATCTATGCAGGAGGTGACCCACCTGCCTATCGTCCGCTTGGCTGCAGGTCTGCCAGGTGCGGCTTCAGCGTAGGTGACAAACAGCTGGCGAACCTCTCCCCGAACTTTAGCCGTCCGCTCCATATAATAAGAGAGTACTCATCTAGGGTCCAGAGTATGGAGCCTATATTCGGCCTCCGAGGTGTGATTGGGGTAGAACACCGGCAGAGTCAACACGTGGTTAAGGTGAAACTCCGACACCACCTTCGGAAGGAATTTCAGGTGGGGGCGCAGGACAACCTTGTCCCTGTGGAAGACCAGATAAGGAGACTCGACGGAAAGCGTCTGGAGCTCTCCCATCCTTCTGGCTGACGTGATAGCCACCAAGAAGGTGGTCTTCCACGACAGGTGAGATGTCACACCTGGGCATCAGTTCGAATGGCTTGCCCATGAGCTTAGCCAGTACCAGCAGTAGATCCCACGGAGGTGGAGGTTCTCGCACTGGAGGGGATATGTGATCAAGGCCTTTGAAAAAGCGCCCGACCACCTTCTCCTGCTCCACCGACTGCTTCACGGCCAGTGCCCGGTAAGCAGAGATGGCAGCCAGGTGCACTTTAAGGGTCGTCGACCGAAGCTCAAGCTGAGAAAGGGACCACAGGTAGTCCAGAATGCTTGCCAAGGAGCAGGAGGAAGGGTCCAGGCCCTTACCCTGACTCCAAATGGAGAATCTCTTCCATTTAAAGGTGTAGCATTTTCTGGTCGTCTCCTTACGGGAAGCCTCAACGACGTTGAGGACCTCGTCGGAAAGACCCAAGGCCTGGCACTCTAGCCGCTCAGGAACCAGGCCGTCAGGTGTAGGGATTGAACGTCCGGATGGAATACCTTCCCCTGACTGACCGAGATCAGGTCCGGGCGGGCTGGAAGCCACCTCGGGAGCCTGGAGCTGAGACTGAGGAGATCTGGATACCAGAACTGACGGGGCCAGTCTGGGTCTACCAGAATCACCTGCGCCTTGTCCCTCCTCACCTTGAGAAGCACCTTGTGGATCAAGGGAAATGGGGGAAAGGCGTAGAAGAGGCCCAGGGTCCACGGACTCGAGAAGGCATCCCCCCGGAGCGAGCCCTGCTGAGGGGGTTGGGCATGAAACAACCTCAGCTTTGCATTCTCCCTGGAGGCAAACAGGTCCACCTGAGGCATGCCCCAGTGGAAGAACAGATCTTGTACTACCTCCGGCAGGAGAGACCACTCATGGGACGCAGCTCCTATCCGGCTTAGGGCATCAGCCAGAATGTTGGAGGCTCCTGCCTCATGGATGGCAAGGAGATCCGCCTCCAGGCTGCGCACGAGGGACCAAATGCTGAGAGCTTCCCTGCACAGAGGCATGGAGCGCGTCCCACCCTGGCGGTTCAGGTAATACATGGTCGTGGTATTGTCAGTCTGGATCTGGACCACTTGACCCCGTACGAACAGAGTGAGGGCGGTGAGGGCTAGACGGACCGCTCAAAGCTCCAGCAGGTTGATGTGGCATCGGGACTCCCGAGAGGACCAGAGGCCGTGCGCTCTGTGCTCCCCCAGATGGGCACCCCAACCCATCAGAGAGGCATCGGCTGATAGAGAGACCGTCGGCTCGGGGCGGACAAACGGGATGCCCTCCTGCAGATGAGCTGGAACGATCCACCACTGGAGAGCGTTCCACATCTCCTAGGTCACCGTCACTGGCTGATCCAAAGGACCGGAGTGCTGTGACCATTGGCTGGCCAGTCCCCACTGTCGGAGATGCATGTGCCAACAGGCCCAACGGACCACGCTGGTGCAGGCCGCCATGAGGCCCAGGAGGAGCAGGAAGTCCCGGGCAGGGTGCAATTGCCCAACCTGAAATGATTGGGCAAAGGAGGAAAGAACCTCGGCCCTGTCCGCTGGGAGCCGTGCTCTGGCTCGCAAAGAGTCGAGCTCTGCCCTGATGAACTGGATCACTTGCTTTGGCATGAGTTCTGACTTGGCCTCATTGATAAGGAGGCCAACTTGAGAGCAACCCTGGAGGGCCAGATCCCTGGACCTCTCCATCTCCATTCTGGAGGAGGCCGCAATCAGACAGTCGTCCAGGTAGGCGTACACCCGGACCCTTCGCGCCGCAGGAATGCTGTCACCACTGCCATGCATTTGGTGAAGACCCTGGGAGCTAGAGAAAGGCCAAAGGGCATGGCCCGGAACTCGTAGAGGGATCCCTCTGCTCTGAAGCAGAGGACTCGCTGGTGGGACGGACGGACTGGGACGTGAAAGAACGCGTCCTGGAGGTCCAGAGAACAGAACCACACGCCTCGTTCCAAGGATGGAATGATCTGAGCCAGAGTGATCATCCTGAAGGTTTGAGACCTTAGGAACCTGTTCAGGTCGTGCAGGTCTAGAATGGGGCGCCAGCCCCCCGTCTGGTTCGGGACCAGGAAGTACCTGGACACAAACCCTGGGTCTGGTGGAGGATCCCCCACCTTCCTGATCACCTCCTTTTCGAGGAGCAGGGCAATGTCGGCTCGACAGGCCGACAGAGAGGCTGTGGACCCCATAGCCCCGTGGGGCAACGGCTCGAGGCGGGGCCTGCCCGAACTCAGAGGCAGACCCTTTCCTACCACCTCCAATGCCCAACGGTCCGTGGTGATAGCGGACCAGGCGGAAAGGAAGTGGAGAAGCAGTCCCCCCCCAGGGGGGAACCCAGGGGGAAGCGACACGGCTGGGAGCGACACCCCTCAACCCGTCACTGGACAGGCTTGGAGGAAGGACCGGCCGAGGGACCTCCTGAGCCTTTTCCTCCCTGCTTCCTGCTGGAGGAAGCTGCAGGCTTAGCTTTGGGGTGCCAAGTGTGAGCCCGCTGGCCCTGATGCTGGTGCTGCTGGGCCGGACATGCCGCAGGGGCAAAAGGTCGAAAGGACTTATGTTGCTGTCGACGGCCTTTGTCCTTCTGAGCAGACGTGACCGAGTCCAAGGTGGCGGACTTTTCGATCCTCTGGAGGTGGCCTTCCACTCCAGGGCCAAACAGGTTGGTCCCCAAGAAGGGGACGTCCACCAACTTGTGCTGGGTATCCGCCGTAAAGGTGGATATCCTCAGTCAGGGCTCTGCGGCGCATGGCCACTGCAGCAGCTACTGACCAGGCACAGGAGTCTCCGATATCAAGAGCCATTTGGAGCTGCTGTTTCGCCACTGCCCTTCCCTGATCCCGCATCTGCTTGACCGTAGTCTGCAGATCAGCCGGGAAATGAGGGATCACCTCATCCAGGGAGCCCATGAGGGCGTGGGAGAAGTGCGCAATCAGTACGGCCGAACTGGCCTGACGGAGGCAGAGGGAGGACGCAGCGTACACCTTGCGCCTGGCATAGTCCAGCGTTTTGGACTCCTTGTCGGAGGGGGGCTTATCCACATCCCTAGCATTCCCGGAACGCCAGAAAACGCTATCGGTGACCAACCCCTCCGCAGAGGGGTGTTCCGAGAAACCGGACAAAGAGCCGGTAGGGACCGCATACTTCCCGGCCATCCTGGCCGAAGGCGCAGGACAGGAAGCCGGCCACTGCCATCGCTCCAAGGCTGCGCCAACAATGGCTTCAGCCACCGGAAAGGCCTCCATGGGAGAATCCCCTCAGTCCAGCATCTCCGTCAGGGGATACTAGGCCCGCTTGGATACGGGCTCGAGCAGCATCCCGGTGGACTCAGAGATGAGCTGAAGCAGACCCATGAATGATGATGGGCTCTCATCCATCGACTGCCCCCCTGGAGGACTCCAGGTCAAGGGGCCTGGAAAACAGGGAGGAGTCATCGTCAAACTCAGAGGAGTCTGCGAAGAGCTACCTGGGGCCTGAGCCACCCTCCACCTGCCAAGGACAGTCGGGAGTGAGGGTGACCGACAACCGGTGGGGCAGACCCTGACCCGACCGAGAATCCTTGGTCGGAGCCCCCGATTTCGGTTGTAGAGGCAGAGGTTCCACCACAACTGGTGGGGCAGCTGGTTTCGGCCGAACAACCGGCCCAGGCTTGGGCACCTCGACCACCGCGAGGGGTTGTTTCTGCCTTTCAGGTGACAGCCACTTAATGGCCGGGGAAGGCGATGGCATCAGCTTGTTCCCAGACAGAAGGAGCTGCTGCCACATTAAGTCTCTGGCGTGGCGCCAATTTGCTTGGAAGCCTCTCCTCTTCGAGGAGGAGACAGACGGCGGTGCGGTGTCGGCGGGATCTGCTGGACCAAGACGAGGTCCGAGACCGAGATCCTCAGTGTTTCCAAGGGTGGGTCTGGGAGGGGAGCAGGGGAAACCTGCTCCTCCCTCAGCTCGGGAGCCTTGACCGGGGACTCCTGCATGGGAGGCGCAGGCAAGTCCTCAGTTTCCACCGGGGGAACCGGTGATGAAGGGTTATCTGATTCACCAGTCGACAGCCTGTCCGACGGGTCGAGAAAAATCTCGACGCGTTGACGGGTGTCTCGGCCGGCTGACCTGACGGGGACACCGTGAAGCCAGCAGCCTTAGCCGCAACCTCGACCGAAGTCGAGAGTCGACTGTCCGGGGAAGGGGACCTCTCCTGCTCCCATGAATGCCGACAGTGGGACTTACCCTTAGAGTCCTTTTTTGACCGAGAATTGTGTCCCGATGGCCCCTCACCCTTCGTGGAGAGGGATTGGTAAAGCTCCTTAAAAGAAGCTGTGTAGGAGGATCCCAAAGAGAGCGGGATAAATGCCGTGACCGAGGAAGATGAAGATGCGGCCTGGGTCGCCTCCTCCTCAAGGGCGATCATCTGTTCGACTTGCTCAGCTGAGCCAGCCGCCGAACACCGCCCAACGGGCCTCCTTGGACTTCACCGGTGGATAACGTTTCTCGGGGCACCCAAGTTGAAGCCGGGCAGCACGGTCTTCAAGGACGTTAGCGGAAAAAGACCTGCACAACTCGCAGGCCTGCGGGTCGTGGTCAAGCCCGAGGCAGTAGACACATGTGGAGTGCGGATCGGTCCTTGACATCTTCTGCCCGCACGGGCACCGCCAAAAACCGGGAGTCTATTTGTCCATCGCAGCCGCGAGGGAAGAAGTAGACCGAAGTCTGGAAAACTTTAAAATGATTTTCGGGTGAACCGAAGAGTTAGGATCCAGTCTATACGCAGAGCATTAAGGAGGGAACCTGAGCTTCCAAGCGGTAAGGAAGATCTGGTGTCATGGGACGGAGCGGAGAGTTTTACCACCCGGGTGGGTGGGAGGAGCCAGCTTGAAGACCTTCCGGCAAGATTTAAAGCGGCAAGGAACCTGCCAGACAGTGTGGATGAACAACATATCCATGTCCCTAGAATGGATTATTTTTGTGTAAGTGGTTAACACCTTGATTTGATACATAGCTCAGAGATCAACAGCATTTACCTATCGGACCATACGTCGATTAGCCTGGATTTAAACATAACACAAGAATACTTACTGGCGTCTAACAACTCCCTTTTGCAGGACCCTGCTTTTAAGGATTTACTGAAAGACCTGATCCCGGGAATTTTGTGGGACAATGCCTCCCCCCAGGTTTCTCTGCAACTTTTGTGGGCCACTCTAAAAATCAGTCCTTTGAGGACACATCATTGCTTATTCCACCCGTAAAAAGAAGCAGTGTGAGGCTAAATTTCAAGAATTACAAGATAAATGAAAATTTCTGCAACTTGCACACATGCAAGGTGATTACATCCCTCACCCCACTAGTTAATCAAACCCAGCAGGAAATCCAAAACTCCTTTTGGAAAAAAAAAAAACAGAGTGCGTCCTGTTATGGCTGCACCAAAAATACTATGAGTGCGAAGCGCAGGCTTCGAGAGTGCTGGCGTACTGCCTTCGAAAGCAGACTCAGATGTCTACCATTACTAAGATTAAAGACGTACACTGGGGTAACATAGCATCAACCACTACTCAAATCCTTCAGGTCTTCCAGAGATATTATACCAAGTTGTATGCAGATACCTCTCCACCATCTGCTGAAGCGGTGAAAAATTTCTTAGGGAAGTGCAGCTTCCATCTTTGGGAGACATACCAAAAGCAGTTTCTTGGGGCCTATTACAGCTCACAATCTTCACTCTACCATACAAAACCTGAAAAGGAAAGTCCCCAGCCTGATGGCTGACAGCTATGGGGCTAAATTCTACAAATCCTCCATGAACTAATCAGAGACCCTCTCTTGGAAGCCCTACGGCGAGTCACAAAACAACAGACTACCCGATCTCCTGGAAGC
The DNA here is from genome assembly GCA_016271365.2 of Neoceratodus forsteri. Taxonomy (NCBI): domain Eukaryota; kingdom Metazoa; phylum Chordata; order Ceratodontiformes; family Ceratodontidae; genus Neoceratodus; species Neoceratodus forsteri. The sequence goes on along the minus strand of CM028131.1, from coordinate 267,998,685 downwards.
AGGTGGCAATTTCTGCTATCCTAAAGCCGGACAAACACCCTCATTTGTGTGACTCCTACCACTCTATTTCAGTTTTAAATCAAGATTATAAAATATACACTAGCATACCGGCTCATAGATTAGATAATATGCTCCCAACCCTTGTTCATCCTGCTCAAGCTGGCTTTATTAAGGCCAGACAAACTACAGATAACATTAAAAGGACCCTACACTTAATTTATCATGCACATACTACAAAAAATCCCTTATTAATGCTTAGTTTAGATGCCCAAAAAGCCTTCAATAGAGTTTGGCCATTTTTACATTTCACTCTTTCTAAATTTGTATTCCTCCAAAAATTTCTTAAAAACATTAAAGGCATATATACCCAATCCAGAGGCCACAGTTAAAGTGAATGGCTCCCACTCATCGTGATTTCCTTTGTTTAGGGGCACTCGAAAGGGCTGTCCCCTTTCCCCGTACTTATCTGCCCTTTATGCTGAACCCATTGCACAATTTTTCTACCAGTCAGAGCAGGTACAAGATTATAAGGTAAGGGGATCATATTCATAAAGTAGCATACCACTCCGATGATTTATTACTATATATCACCAATCTGGACTCCTCACTAATGGCCCTAGAGCATACTTTACAATTGGAGGTACTAATGATATCTGATACCCCTACAAATGGGATAAAATTTATGTTCGATACTTAGGAATACAGATATCAACAGATCCATCTACTGTAATAGCACAAAATTACAATCCCCTATTTCAAAGGCTGAACGCAGATCTTCAGGTCTGGATGCAACTATCCATTATTTTATTAAACAGCGTATAGGCTATCCAGATGAATACCCTGCCAAATATCCTATACTTATTTCAGAATATTCCACTTATGCCCCCTGCAACAGAAATTAATAAATAGATGGCACACAATTATTTCCTCTTATTTGGCAAGGGAAAAAAAAAAAACACACAAGCAGCGTTATGGAAACTCCAACTACCCAAAACCAAGGGAGCCTGGCTTTGCCCAACCTTTGGAATTATGCCGTGGCAGCACAACTTGGTCATATGTCCAAGTGGCTCACTCTGCAGACTCAGACCCCCATCTGGTTACAAATAGAAAGGGCCACCGACCACACATTCCCTAGATCATACCACCATATTCCAACCCAACATTTATAATAATGTGAGAGATTTATCCCTGTAAAAAGCAAATTTGCTGCAGTCCTGGGCAACCTTTCTCAAAAGGGTAGAAAACATGGCAGGAGCTAGATGGACAGGAATCCCAGTCCTGGATACTGTTTTTGTACCAGGGATTATGGACCACCGATTTCAGAGATGGCTCCAGGAGGGACTGATTCGCACCAGCCAATTTTACCATAATGGAGTATTTAAATCTTTTGCAGAATTACAAGCCGAATTTCATTTCGCCCAAGTAGACATTGACAGATACCTGCAAATTCGCCACTTTCTTGGAGATACAGTGGACTCACAGTTACCCCCTCAGCCGTTGCCCTGTTATTGCCCTTCTCAAAAAAATGTAATTCAAATCCTCCCTAGTGCACCCTGTCTCCAGATATTATCAGGTCCTAACAGACCTTCCAACTACCTTGATAGAAGTAACCCAGATGACATGGGAGGGAGGAAGAGTTGTCATTAAATTTAACACCAGAGGACTGGACCAGCTTTTGGAGAGAACAGCATCATATAGTTGGAGGGAATATGGCTGGAAGGTGGTGGCACGATATTTCCACACCCCACAGCTAAATATCTGTCCTCACGAGACTCCTCGTGTTGGAGAAGGTGAAGCTGTGAAGTGTCAACTCATACACGTCTTTTGGTTATGTCCAGTACTTACCCAATTCTGGAGGGAGGTGGGTGGGGTGTTGGGAGGACTTGTTCCCTACATTAGGTACCCCATCACCAGAAATTGCCATTTTTTTTTTTTATTTAGTTGTTTAACCAGATATAGCACACTCAGCTGAAAGCTTTTTTACAGGAGCAACCTGGGAGCACAAGGAGGTTAAGTGACTTGCTCAGGGTTACACAGTATGTAAGTGGAAGCTGAGGGATTCAAACCCAGGTCTGGTCTGCTGGATGTCACCAGATTTGCAGCACAGAGCCTTAGACCACTGCGCTATACTGCCTCCTCTCCCCAGTTTAAACAGAGACACCAGACTTACCTAGTAAGCATACTTTTATTAGCAGCTAAAAACGTGAGTACTAGGTTATGGCTCCAGCCCACTCCCCTCCACAATTAGACAGTGGGAAGATACCATCTATTTTTTTTTAAGCCATTACTTTATGCTCCTATTCATGACCCTAGCTTTGGGGGGGGGGGGCAGTCCGGCCCCCGACATCCACCAGTGACGCCAACCGATACTCCCAGGGCTTACCCCCCACCTCGTGGGGGCCGGCAGGGCTCCCCAAACCCCTGCCAAACACCCTGGATCCAGTGTGGCAGACGCTAGGCTGTTCGAGGCAGGGCCTCGAGGCACCCTCCTTCATCCAGCCAAAGCTTTTTTCTTCCTCCAGTGTGCACCCACAGGCGCAATGGTGCGGCGTCAGTAGCATGCACCTCCCATGCAGCGATCCCATTAGGTGTCTGCCCACCTCCTGACCCCCATGTTAGCAGCATCAGTGTGCCACCCCCAGCCTCCGCTAGGGGCCAGGCGTGCACTGACCACTGATTGCCCCCCTCCCCAGAGAAAGAAAGCAGTCCTTTGGATGTTTGATCCTTCCCCTCACCTGCAGACCCCTGGCGGCCCGCACTAGTTCCCGAACATGGGTCACTGGCATGGCACAAGGTGTGGCGTCCAGTGCCTCAACCCTCAGTGCCACTGGGCTGGACAGGAAGATACCATCTATGATATTTATCTAATGGAGCATATAACTGCCAAATTACATGTCAGGACTTCAGTGATGATGAACAGATGGACTACCTGGTTTCTCTATATAGCCCCTCACAGGCCCGAGGTCGTTCCTGAGGTGAATGTTATTGAAGGTGATTGAGCTCTGTCCAGTCAGACCTACTTCATTAGTTTGTAAATATTTTACACTGAACTAGCTGGAAGTCCCCAGTGCGAACTACTCCTCCTACGATGATGCCTCTTTCGCCCTGCTTTCCCCTGGGTTCCAGACAGTTTCTCTCGTATACATATATACTGAATGTTCATCGATACTGAACTGAATGTGTTATTAGGTGCCATTCTACTAACATGATTAATATAAGATATGTACCATGTGAAAATAAATGTTAATAAAAATTGTAAGTTTAAGATGGCCCGGTGGTGCTGAGGGTTGAGGCGCTGGACACACACCTCACCCAGTGACCTGGGTTTGGGAAGCGACCTCGGATCGTCGGGGTGCTGGCCTGAAATCGAGGCACCTAACAGTAGCTCTCCTCGGGTGGTTGTGTGCCCCTCCCCCCGCAGTTGAGCCGTCACCGGGTGGAGGTCCAGTGGCAGTGCTGGCGGGAGGGGGTAGCATGTTGGAAGGGCATCTCAGAACGCAGCGGGCACGTGCCTACACACCCACGTGTAAGGGACTTAGGGCAGGCAAAAAACACAGAATTTTTTTTTCCATTATGTATTTTAAGTGAAAGAACACAGTGCATTGTGATGAATATCAAAATCACTCCTTCAAATGACTGCTACTATGAGAATATGTTTCTTGGATCCTTTAAATATTTCTAATTGCTCATTGGGGAAAATTGTCAGTTTTGTTTTCATTGTTCACTTCTGTATAGTAGTAATCAAAGTAGTAGTAATAAAAATTTTATTTTTATACAGGAATAATACATGTCATTTGGATAAAAGCATCCAGTTTTCAAGACAGTCCTGTGCAAGTTTTCCAAGTTTCACATAATCACACTAGTTTCAAACAATCAATACAAATTATAAAGACACAATATCACAAAGACACACACAATAAGACAATATAACTAAATTGAATCAAAACATTCACGTGAATATACAAAATACATCTTCAACCCTTTAAGAATTTTTTTCTTCAATTTTTTCTAATCGCAATGAAGGAGGGGAGTATATTCCAACATATAGATGCTTGTGATGCCAATGTTCTATCCCCAAATTTATTCTTACGCTTATCTGGATCTATTCTATTTTGGTACAAAGCCCTAACTGAATGTTTCCTGAGAGCAGAATCTTTATCTGCCAATATGTTTGATATATTATGATTCAAATAAATTGTCCTATATTTATATATAAATGAGGACCAACTATACCTGTACTCTAAATCAAGAGGTAACCAATTTAACTTAGTCAACAGTTCACAGTGATGAGTCCTAAAACTACAACGTAATACATATCTTGCCACCCTATATTGCAGTTTATCCAACTTAATCAGAAGTTGTTTAGATGCAGTCCTATAAATAACCTCTCCATATTTTATTACTGGGAGTATAAGCTGTTCAGCAATCAGTTTCCTATCTTGCAGTTTTAAGGACTTAGATGTTCTCTTCAAAGCTCCCAATTTTTTATGTGTTTTTGTAATAACAGACTCTATATGACTCTTAAAGGTCAATAGAGAGTCAATATTAACTCCTAAGTAACAGTAATCCGTCCATTAGAACTGAGATGACAATCTGTGCCTAAAGATCATTCAGATGAAAAGAATGCGGTAAGGCAGAAGCAGTGGATTGCCCAGTGGTGTCTCAGTTTGCTTCTGTTGCAAGTGCTACACAGTCTTACCACTACAAATGACGGCAGATGTCTCGTTTCGGGTGGGGTGGGGGCTTTCTTTAAAACTTATCTACATTTAAAAGCCAGCAAATGCCTAAAACACAGAAGCTCCGCAACATGCTGGTTTGAATTGTTTGATAGTTGTTTTATGTACATACTACAAAAAAAAAAAAAAACACAACATAGCTACTGTTCTGGTCTTTAGTTTTTCCAAGGCTCTTTTGAGAATACTACACTGCAGTACAGCTTTTGTTCTGTAGTGTGCCTTTCATTTGCAAGTAACTCAAAACATGTGACAGAGAGTACAGATGGTGCAAAATAAGACTCAGTAGGCAGCTGACTATACTAGGCAATAAACAGTGTACACTGCTGCAGTGGGCATAAGTTACATGAAAGGGACACTCGTAGACCCCCCCCCCCCCGTTCAGTTTGGTTTCTTTTAAAACAAAGTGTGAATTGGTCGTGTCTGAAACACAGAGCACAGTTGTGTGTTTGAAGATAGGAGGTAATCTGGATCAGTGCTGGAGCACAGGCTTGGGAACATGGAGACTTGAGGTTAAAATTCTGCCAGAGGCACTCGCTTAATATGCCATTCCTATTCTGCAAGTCCTGAATGTCACCACCTGCAACGTGCATGTTCTTGCAACCAACACAAGCTGGATACAGCCCACCTACATGGTTTAGTTAGCCAGGTATAAACTTTCCCTCTGAATATCTCTCATGGCCCACTGCTTGGAGCGTTCACCCCCACTCAATCCGGAAGTTATTTTGATTACCCCCAGCCAGCCCCTATCTGGACCGGTCCCCATAGTCCCATCACCTGCATTATCTGGAAACTTACATATGCTGGTGTGTCCTCTGCCACAGGACTTGTGTTGGAAGGGCCCAGCCATTGGCACGGGTTTGTGAGAGACCAGGCAGTAATCAAGCTTAGGCTGGAGTTTTCCCTCTATTTTTCTCCCTGGGGTCCATGCGCATGCAATGACAATGCATATGATCCACCTCCCCTCGCTGTCTCAATGCACTGCCACCCAGACTGCTCCAGGTGGCAGCCAATCAGCAGGACTTACATTCCCCCTCCCAGAGGGAGGAGAGCTCTCAACAACACTCAATCCTCCCCCCCCCCCAAGCAAGCAACGTCCGTTCCCTACAAATCACCAGCATAGCAGGTGGTAGTTCTACTGCTATGCTACTGGGCTTGCCCTAACTACTTGGAAGTGGAGAATTGATTGAAAAGCTGCCATACTACCGAATGCAATCTAGATGCCAGAACTGCAAATGTATCTGGCAGTGAGTGCCAATGATTCTCTTCTAAGAGTGTGGAGTTACACTGCGACCTAGGTTGGGGGGTTGCTACCACAATGTACTGCATTTCTCAAGCCACACACATGTAGTTACCAGCAACCAACCCCCGCAAATATTTGTCCCTGTGGCCAAGACTGTGCCCAATAAAGGATGCCGCCAGTGACCATCTCTCATTCTTCACAAACGGGTCAGGGCACAAACCTAGCATTCTGTTTCTTCTCTTCATCGAGCTGCGTTTTTTGGCCTAGACTCCAGCTGAGCTGTCAGCCCCAGCCCACACCCAACCAGTATATCCTCCTCCCTCACTCTTCTCCCCACCTCTATCCCAACCAGTAATTGCCCCGGATTTACCTCTAGTTTCCCCAGCTGATTCACTTGCCCTACAGCGGAGCCAAGAGAGAGGGCCGTCGAGTCGCCCCCCCCCCCCACACAGACACAATGCGCACACACAGCACACCGAGGTGGCTGCCTTAGGTGGCAATGCAGGCTGGACAGTGGGTCAGGCTTCATTCTTCCAGAGCCAGGCATTTCCATTTTTCTGTTTCAAAGGCAAACTAAAGAAGAGCAGGCACTCAGAAAATGACGTTCAATAATTTATTTTAAATAAAGTTCATTATACAGTGGATTCCACTTAAATGCAATCCTGATAAGTGCACATTCTTGATACGTGCATACTTTTTCCATTTCCCAATTTTTTTTACATAGAGAGCCATCTTAGTAATATGGGTTTAATGCACACTGGTGAGTGCAAATTTCGTTTAACACCACACTATCAGCATACCGGCAAGATTTAAAGCGGCAAGGAACCTGCCAGACAGTGTGGATGAACAACATATCCATGTCCCTAGAATAAGTGTTCCTGATAAGTGCACAGTGAGGTGCTAACAGTTGTAACTGGTACCTGTACTCAACAGCCTGCCTCGAGTCTCATCAGAAGGAAGTTAGAAACAATGGAGTGTGAGAAACTGTTTAACAAGTGAGCAAAAATGTACATATAACCTGTACTTATTTCACCACTGGAAATTACTGAAATGCATTTTAAATGAGCTAACTGATGATTTTAAATGATATAATATCACATTAAAGACTATTATGACAAACTAGTGTTTGTAGCTTTTTCTATGCTGGCTCTTTATTTACAATGTAATTTCAGATAAGTGCAAATTCTGCTTAAGTGCACATGTTGGCCTGACAAATTTGGGCGTGAACTTAAGCAGAATCCACTGTACTTCAAACAGAAGTGCGGACTGCTGCTAACAGTGTGTGCTCTCCATGTGCATTCGGAGCTTGTGTGCCACTTCCCCAAGGAAGGAGCATGCAAGCTCCGAATGCCCATTAAAAATACAATAAAACATGCAATTTGAAAAATGAATTACTGGATGGTATCTTCTGAGTGCATGCTCTTTTTCTGGTTTGCCTTTGTTCTCGATTAGGGCATGGTACCACTGAATTACTGTGCCGGAGATTTACGTGTTTTTTTCCACATTTGTGTCCCAGCAAGTGAGTGGAACAACGAAGGCATGGAACAAGTAGCTGGCATCGTGGCCATCGGCAGGAGGTAGCTGGCATCTTGGGCGTCGGCAGGAGGAAGCAGGGGACCCTGCTGGTTGACTCAGTTAAGGTTCCTGGTCACTCCCACTGTAACACTCAGTGTAGGGAAGGGTGTAGGGCAAATGGTAGACCTTAACTGGGAATAGATGCAACACACTATCTAGGATAGGAGTATAAAGGAATTGAAGGAGGGAATGGGGGGAAACTGATAATGCTAGACTAGGACTTTGGGGGGTTCTTCGCACCAGGAGCTTCAACTCATGGCTGATGGAATAGTGCAGAGAGGAGGGGGTCAGCTTCATTGGGAACTGGGGATCAACTTGGAGGCATAAGGGCCTAATACAGTGGTGACGGAATGCATCCATATGGGAGGGAAATACAAGTTACTCACCTGTAACTGGAGTTCTAGGAATGGTATATGTTGTTCATCCACACTGTCTGGCAGGTTCCTTGCCGCTTTAAATCTTGCTGGAAGGTCTTCAAGCTGGCTCCTCCGACCCACCCGTGTGGTAAAACTCTCGGCTCCGTCCCATGACGCCAGATCTAGCCCGCTGGAAGCCAGGTTGTGCGTCGAAGCTGGGGAGGTCGGGTGGGTCGTGTGGATGAACAACATATACCATTCCTAGAACTCCTGTTACAGGTGAGTAACCTGTATTTCTAGGGACATGGATATGTTGTTCATCCACACTGTCTGGCAGACTCCTAGCAGTTCTCCGGGAGGAGAGAGGCAAGGCGCACACCCCCTACTTAGGGAATAGAGACTGCAGAACCGAGGCCCCAAAACCAGCATCCCGGCGTGACTCAAGGTCGATGTGGTAGTGGGTGATGAAGGTGTGTGCTGACTTCCAAGTAGCAGCCCTGCAGATTTCCTGGATAGGGACATCCATGGAAGCAGCCACCGATGCAGTAGTATGGCGGGTAGAATGAGCTCTTATCCCTCTAGGAGGCTCCATGCCTGCCAACCTATAGCAGAGATCTATGCAGGAGGGGACCCACCTGCCTATCGTCCGCTTGGCTGCAGGTCTGCCAGCTGCGGCTACAGCACAGGTGACAAACAGCTGGTGAACCTCTCCCCGAACTTCAGCCATCCGCTCCTTATAATAAGCAAGCGCTCTTCTAGGGTCCAAAGTATGGAGCCTATATTCGGCCTCCAAGGTGTGACTGGGGTAGAACACCGGCAGAGTCAACACGTGGTTAAGGTGAAACTCCGACACCACCTTCGGAAGGAATTTCGGGTGGGGGTGCAGGACAACCTTGTCCCTGTGGAAGACCAGATAAGGAGACTCGATGGAAAGCACCTGGAGCTCTCCCATCCTTCTGGCTGACGTGAAGCCACCAAGAAAGCGAATCTTCCATGACAGGTGAGAGAGATGTCACACTGTGCATGGGATTCGAATAGCTTGCCCATGAGCTTAGCCAATACAGCATAGATCCACGGTGGAGGTTCTTACTGGAGGGATATGTGATCAAGGCCTTTGAAAAAGCACCCGACCACCTTCTCCTGCACCGCGACTGCTTCCCTTCGCGCCTGGTAAGCAGAGATGGCTGCCAGGTGCACCTGGGGTAAATGGCCGAAAGCCCTTGCTGAGAAAGGGACCACAGGTAGTCCAGAATGCTTGCCAAGGAACAGGAGGAAGGGTCCAGGCCCTTGCCCTGACACCAAATGGAGAATCTCTTCCATTTGAAGGCATTGTATTTTCAGGTCGACTCCTTACGGGACGCCTCAACGACGTTGAGGACCTCGTCGGAAAGACCCAAGGCCTGGAACTCTAGCCACTCAGGAACCAGGCCGTCAGGTGCAGGGATTGAAGGTCCGGATGGAATACCTTCCCCTGACTGACTGAGATCAGGTCCGGGCGGGCTGGAAGCCGCGGAGCCTGGAGCAGAGACTGAGGAGATCTGGATACCAGAACTGGTGGGGCCAGTCTGGGGCTACCAGAATCACCTGCACCTTGTCCCTCCCTCGCCTTGAGAAGCACCTTGTGGATCAAGGGAAATGGGGAAAGGCATAGAAGGGGCCTGGGGTACGGCCTCCAAGAAGGCATCCCCCTGCAGCTAGCCCTGCTGAGGGGGGGTGGGCATGAAACAGTCTCAGCTTCGCGTTCTCCCTGGAGGCAAATAGGTCCACCTGAGGCGTGCCCCAGTGGGAGAAGAGACCTTGTACTACCTCCAGCAGGAGAGACCACTCGTGAGACGCAGCCCCTATCCGGCTTAGGGCATCAGCCTGGGTGTTGGAGGCGCCTGTCACATGAATGGCGAGGAGATCCGCCTCCAGGCTCCGCATGCGAGACCAAATGTGGAGAGCTTCCCTGCACAGAGGCATGGAGCGCGTCCCACCCTGGCGGTTTAAGTAGTACATGGTCGTGGTATTGTCCGTCTGGACCTGAACCACTTGACCCCGTAGAAACGCAGAGCGAGGCGGTGAGGGCTAGACGAACCGCTCAAAGCTCCAGCAGGTTGATACGGCATCGGGACTCCCGAGGGGACCAGAGGCCGTGCGCTCTGTGCTCCCCCAGATGGGCACCCCAACCCATCAGAGAGGCATCGGTCGATAGAGAGACCATCGGCTCGGGGCGGACAAATGGGATGCCCTCCTGAAAATGTGCTGGAACGGTCCACCACTGGAGAGCGTTCCACATCCCCTGGGTCACTGTCACTAGCTGATCCAGTGGATAGAAGTGCTGTGACCACTGGCTGGCCAGCCCCCATTGAAGGGGACGCATGTACCAGCGGGCCCAACGGACCACGCTGGTGCAGGCTGCCATGAAGCCCAGGAAGCGCAGGAAGTCCCGGGCAGAGTGCAACTGCCCAACCTGAAATGATTGGGCAAAGGAGGAAAGAACCTCGGCCCTGTCCGCCGGAGCAGCGCTCTGGCTCGTGAGAGAGTCGAGCTCTGCCCCGATGAATTGTATCACCTGCTTTGGCAAGAGTTCCAACTGCCTCGTTGATGAGGAGGCCAACCTGAGAGCAAACCTGGAGGGCCAGATCTCTGAACCGCTCCACCTCCACTCTGGAGGGGGCTGCAATCAGCCAGTCATCCAGGTAGGGGTACACCCGGACCCTTCGACGCCGCAGGAATGCTGTCACCACGGCCATGCATTTGAAGACCCTTGGAGCTAGGGAAAGGCCAAAGGGCATGGCCCGGAACTCGTAAAGGGATCCCTCCACTCTGAAGCGGAGGAATCTCTGGTGGGACGGATGGATTGGGAAGTGAAGGAACGCGTCCTGAAGGTCCAGAGAACAGAACCACACGCCTCGTTCCAAGGATGGGATTATCTGAGCCAGAGTGACCATCCTGAAGGTCCGAGACCTTAGGAACCTATTCAGGTCGTGCAGGTCGAGAATGGGGTGCCAGCCCCCCGTCCGTTTTGGGACCAGGAAGTACCTGGACACAACCCGGGTCTGGAGGAGGATCGCCACCTTCCTGATCACCTCTTTTCCAAGGAGCATAGGTCGATAAAGCAGGTGAGCCGACAGAAACCTGAGGACCCGTAACTCTCGAGGGGCGATGACTCGGAAGGGTGGGGCCTGCCTCAGAATTCCAGGGCAGGCCCTTCCTACCACCTCAACACAGCGGTCAGTGGTGATAGCGGACCAGGCGGAAAGGAAGTGGCGGAGCCATCCCCCACGGGAGGAACCCAGGGGAAGTAGCGGAGCTGGGGCGACACCCTCAACCCGTCACTGGGCAGGCTTAGAAGAGGGACTAGCCGAGGGACCTCCTGGGCCTTTACCTCCCTGCTTCCTGTTGGAGGAAGCCGAGGGCTTGGGTTTGGGATGCCCAGCACGAGCCTGCTGGCCCTGGTGCTGGTGCTGTTGGGCTGGACGTGCCACAGGTGCAGGAGGACGAAAGGACTTGTGCTGCTGCTGTCGGCGGCCTTTGTCCTTCTGGGCGGAGGTGACAGAGTCCAGAGTGGCATTGGACTTTTCGATTTGCTGGAGGTGACCTTCCACTCCAGGGCCGAAGAGGTCGGTCCCCAAGAAGGGGACATCCGCCAATTTGTGCTGGGTATCCGCCGTGAAGGTGGATCTCCTCAGCCATGCTCTGCGGCGCATGGCCACCGCGGCCGCAACCGATCTGGCACAGGAGTCTCCAGTCTCCAATGTCCAGAGCCGTTTGGAGCTGCTGTTTCGCCACCGCCCTTCCCTGATCCCACACCTGCTTGACCGTGGTCTGCAGGTCGGCCGGGAGATGAGGGATCACCTCATCCAGGGAGCCCATGAGGGCGTGGGAAAAGCGTGCCATCAGCACGGCCGAGCCAGCCTGGCGGAGGCCTAGGGAGGACGAGCGTGACATCTGCGCCCGGCATAGTCCAGCTTTTTGGACTCCTTGTCGGGGGGCTTATCCACATCCCTAGCGTTCCCGGAACGCCGGAAAACGCTATCGGTGACTAACCCCTCCGCAGAGGGGTGCTCCGAAAAACCGGACAAAGAGCCGGTAGGGACCGCATACTTCCTGGCCATCCTGGCCGAAGGCACAGGACAGGAAGCAGGCAGCTGCCAGAGCTCCAAGGCTAGGCTTTCAATGGCTTCAGCCAACGGAAAGGCCTCCGTGGGTGAATCCCCTTGGTCCAGTATCTCCATCAGGGGATACTTGGCCCGCTTGGATATGGGCTCGAGCTGCATCCCGGTGGACTCCGAGATGAGCCGAAGCAAACCCATGAAGGACAATGGGCTTTCGTCCATCGACTGACCCCCGGAGGACTCCAGGTCAATGGGCCTGGAGAACAAGGAGGAGTCCGCGAAGAGCTGCCTGGGGCCTGAGCCACCCTCCACCTGCCGAGGACGGTCGGGAGTGAGGGTGACCGACAACCTGTGGGGCAGGCCCTGACCCGACAGAGTCCTTGGTCGGCGCCCCCGATTTCGGTTGTGGAGACGGAGGTTCCACCACAATCGGTGGAGCAGCTGGTTTCTGCCGAACAACCGGCCCAGGCTTGGGCACCTCGGCTACAGCGAGGGGTTGTTTCGGCCTCTCGGGCAACAGCCACTTGATGGCCAGGGAAGGCGACGGCTTGTTCCCGGACAGAAGTAACTGCTGCCACATCAGGTCCTCGTAGCATCGACGCAACTTGCACCGAAGCCTCTCCTAGTCTGAGGAGGAAGAGGACGAGCAGCGGCGCTGCTTACTTCGGTGCAGAGACCGAGACAGCCGATGTCGGCGGGATCGGCTGCACCGAGACGATGTCCAAGACAGAGACCGAGATCCTCGGCGTTTCCGAGGACGGGTCTGGGAAGGGGCGGGGGACACCCGCTCTTCTCTCGGCTATGAAGCCTTAACTGGGGACTGCGGCACCGGAGGCGCAGGCAAGTCCTCGGTCTCTACCGGGGGAACCAGTGAAGAAGGTTGTCGGCTTCCACCAGTCGACAGCCATCCGTGCGGTCGAGAAAAATCTTGACCACGTCAACGGGAGTCTCGGCCGGCTGACCTGACGGGGACACCGTGAAGCCAGTGGCCTTAGCCGCAACCTCAACCGAAGCAGAGTGTCGACTGTCCGGGGAAGGGGACCTCTCCCGCTCCCACGAACGCCGACAATGGGACTTACCCTCCGAGTCCTTTTTGGACCGAGAGGAATGTCCTGATGGCCCCTCTCCCTTCGTTGAAAGGGACTGGCAAAGCTCCTTGAAAGAAGCTGAATACGAGGTACCCAGAGAGAGCGGGATAAATACCACGACAGAAGAAGAGGATGATGCGGCCTGTGCGGCCTCCTCCTCGAGGGCGATCATCTGCCGGGTGCTCAGCTGAGCCAGCGCGCGTGATAACGTAGCAGACCCTCCTTCAACAACGGTGGTGGTGCTTCTTGGGCGCCAGCTGTAACCGAGCAGCGGTCTTCAGGACGTTAGCCGAAAACGAACGGCATAACTCGCAGGCCTGCGGGTCATGTTCTAGGCCGAGGCAGTAGGTGCACGTGGAGTGTGGGTCCGTCCTGGACATCTTCTGCCCACAAGGGCACCGCCGAAATCCAGGAGTCGATTTGTCCATCGCAGCCGTGAGGGAGAAACTTGACTGAAGTCTTGAAAATTTTAAAATAAGTTTCGGGCGAACCGAAGAATTAGGATCCAGTCTACACGCAGAGCGTTAAGGAGGGAAACCTGAGCTCTAAGCCGGTAAGGGAAGATTCAGGCCATGAAGCGGAACTGAGAGTTTTACCACCCAGGTGGGTGGGAGGAGCCAGCTTGAAGACCTTCCGGCAAGATTTAAAGCGGCAAGAAACCTGCCAGACAGTGTGGATGAACAACATATCCATGTCCCTAGAACAGCAGTTCTCAGTGGACACATTTAAAGTAGCCGGGGTGGAGGGGGGGCAGAAGAAATCTGGGAGGCATAAACTGCTGGCACCACACACAATGAAGCAGGGAAGACTCGAGGGGAGACAAATCCCCCAGGGTGCAAAATGATAAGCAGCAGAGTGGTAGAAATGAAAGGGGATGGCAATGCAAGCAATAAAAGCAGAGAGGGAAGGAGGGCAACAAAGAAATAAGAGGGGTAGCAGGAAGGGTGGTAACAAAATAATACAAGGCCATGTGTGCAAATGCAAGACGTCTAAGAAATAAAACTCAGGAACTAGAGTCCACCGTGACAGAAGTAGACCTGTGTGTTGTTACCACTGTCGGTAAGTACTGAAACCATTATCGGACAGCCATACCAGGCTATACTAGTTATGGAAAGACAGGAGGGCAGAAGGCTAGTACTCTAAGGGAGGGCATAAAAGCAACAGATATACAGGGAATCGGGGGGGGGGGAGATGGAGGTACTATAGGTCACCCTGGAAACAGGGCCACTATTCAAACTAGCATGATCTACAGACCTGTAACACAGAGGGAGGATTCAGATAAGGTACCGGTGAAAGCCACTGGCAAAATGGCACAAAAGGACAAGGTGCTGCTAGTGAGGGGCTTCAATCAGCTGGATGTAAAGTGGAATCTCCCAGCAGAAGCTTCAACTAGAAGCAGGGAAATCCTGGGCTCCCTGCAAGGGGGGGGTTCCTCAAGCAACTACTCAAAAGCCTCCTTGTGATGGGAAATACTGGACCTGGTGTTCACTGACAGGGACAATATTGCAGACGTCAATGTGGGATGCCACCTGGGGACCAGTGATCACCATACAGTGTGGTTCAACATAAGCTGACAGCAGCAGAATCAAGCCACACAAGGGCAACGGTCCTGGACTTCAGGAGGGCAGATTTTAAAAAGATGGGGAATGCCTCAGGGGCCGATCGGGGGGATCTGGGTGGGGTGGATGAACAGTGGGCAAAGCTATTTAAGAGGGCATAGTGGAGGCAACAAATCTCTGTACAAAGCAAGTGAGCTAAAGTAAGAGGGAAACGAGACTGTCATGGTTCTTGAAAACAAGTGGCCGAAAAGGTAAAAACTAAAAGAGTAGCATTCATAAGGTATAATACTCACCAAAAAAACCTAAAGTGGTAGCAGTAACAGAAACCTGGCTGACTACAAGGATTTTGAACAGTGAAGTAGCACTTCCCTCTAAGAAACAGAAATTGACAGCAAATAAGGAACGCCAGGCCCATCCAGTCTGCCCATATACCCCACCTATTTTTAAATTAGTTGCTGCTGACCCTACTTGGTCACCAGCTGCTGCTTCTCCTTACCCCCCCTCTAGGGTTGCCTTATGTCTACCCCGTGCATGTTTAGATCCCCCCACTGTGCTTGCCCCCACCACCTCCTAGGGCAGGCCCTAGCATCCATCACCCTTTCCGTGAAAAAGTACTTTCTCACATTGCCCCTTAGTCTACCCCTTCCAGTCTCATGTCATGCCCTCTTGTTGTTTTAGAGCAGCTTCTATTCTGAAAGATGCTGACCTCCTGTTCCTCATTAATCCCGAGATACTTGAAGGTCTCCATCATGTCTCCCCTCTCCCTCGTCTCCTCCAGGGTGTACATACTGAGTTCCTCCACTCTCTCCTCGTACCATATGACCTGTGGTGCAGGCCCTGCACCATTTTTTGTTGCCCTTCTTTGAACTGCCACCACCCTGTCTACGTCCTTCCAGAGATGTGGCCTCCAGAACTGGATGCAGTATTCCAAATGAGGTGACCTGTACAGTGGCATTATGACCTCTTTTCTTCTGCTGGTAACACCTCTCCCTATGCACCCCAGCATCTAACTGGCCCTCCCCACTGCCATGGCACATTGTTTGGCCACCTTTAGGTCGTCAGATATGATGACTCCCACATCTCTTTCCTGTTTTCTGGCCGCTAATATCTCCCCCTCATCATGTAATCCGCCCATGGGTTCCTGCGCCTAAGTGCATGATTTTGCAGATCTTCACACTGAATCCTTGCTGCCTCACTCTGGACTGTTCTTCCATTTTAGCTAGGGCCCTCCTCATTTTCTCCACCCCTCCTGGACTGACTACTCCACTGCAGATCTTTGTGTCGTCTGTAAAGTGGCACACCTTCCCCTCCAGCCCCTCTGCAATGTTGCTGATGCAGACATTAAACAACACTGATCCGAGAACTGAACCTTGTGGCACCCCACTGGTCACCCTCCCTACTTTGGATTGAGCCCCGTTTACCACCACCCTCGGTGTTCTATTCTTCAACCAATTTCCAACCCAGTTCACCACCTCGTGTCCCAGTCCCAGGCTACCCAGCTTGTTCACAAGCCTCCTATGTGGAACGGTGCTGAACACCTTGCTGAAGTCAAGGCACACTACTATAGGTTATATACCTATCCAGACCATCAGCAGCCAAAGCCCGCACAGATCTCCAATTCGAATTCAATCTGCTACAACGTAACCTTGCACAATCCAAACTACTCTTAAATGCTAAAAGAAACAAAGTAATGTACTTCCACTCCAACCATCAATTTGCCGTCACAAACACACTTGTCTGCCTGCCCCCTATCAGAACTCTCCTTGACGAAGACCTCGTGGTTAGGGTTGCCACCTTTGGATGAAACGAAAAACCGGATCCTAAGCTCCGCCCCCAACCCTGCCCCTTTTCATGACTCACAATGCATTGCTCCTCCTAGAAAGTCATTTGTTATTCAGTAAAAGACAACACTTAAAGCAGTTCAACAAAAATGTTAAGATACTGCACTGTACCTGTTAAAATTATATTCCTAGGTTCTCCCTGGTTATTTATTTACTTACAGAATGTATGTATTTATTTATTGACACTGGTTTACCAGGTAAAGATACAAAATCTCATTTACAGATATGATCGGGGGGAGACAAAGGAAATACTGTAAATAGCTTACAACAACATACATAGTGCATAATATTACATAATAGAGAAATAGTTTTCTATAATGTGTACTTCATATCTTTTTCTGGATCAATTTCATTTTCATGTCCACAGTACTATTTCAAAGCCAGAGAAGTGATCGTACTTTTTTCTTGAGGGAAAAAAAAATTAAAACATTTAAAAATGCCTAAATTCTGTTAGAGATGAAAATGTTTACCAGCAAATGAAAGTAGAAGACAACTGGCTGTGTTATTGTTAAAAAAGGTGGAGGCAGCTTTGTTGCTATGCCACTTTAAGATGCAATAGAAAAGATTAGGTTAGGTAAGTGCTAATGGTGTTAATGGCCATACCTTACACCTTCCAGGTTGACTGCATTCACAAAGGGCTATATTGACAACAGAACTTGTTTTTAACCTGGACATATAGTTGAAACAATGGATGATATGACACAATCTGTTTCTGAAGTATGTGAGCACTCAAAATGGCTCAAAAACCTGACCAGCAAAGAGCAAAACCAGATTACCTGATAGAGGCACTGAAAGCCTGATCACCATGTAAAAAACCCGACAGGTGGCAACCCTACTTGTGATAGTCAACTCATTTAAATACTTAGGTTGCAAGTTAGATCAATACCCAACATTCCCTGCCCATATCACTGCCCTAACAACAAAACTATGACAAAGAACTGGCTTCTTCTACAGCAACAAATCTCGCTTTACAACAAATGCCAGACTGCCAGGCTATGCCTGGTCCAGACAACCTTCATCCCACTCCTCGATTATGCAGACATACTATATGGTTGCTGCTCAAACTCCCTGCTACCCCAACTGGACATACTCTACCATAGGGCAATACATTTCATTTCTAATGCCCAGTGTCGTACACACCATTGTGTCTTATATACCTCTACGGGCTAGACTTCCTTAACCACCAGGTGTCTCATACACTCCCTTACATGGACTTACAAAGCTCTCCTGTCAAAACTCACCCCTTATACATCGCTTCTCTTTCAGTGAACAGCCTGCCTGTACCCACTGCATAAAAACTCCTACATTATGCTAGATGTTTCAGGCTCCCGCTCCTGTTTCGGTGATATGGCTATAAGTCATGTCCTCCCGGCTGCTTGGAACAAAGCCCAAGCCATCTTTAAACTTCAAAACCTAATTCCTCTAAACAGTTTCAATAAACTGGCTGCCAGCAAATTTAATGATTCCTGTTCTTGCCAGTAAGAGTCAACCACCACCATCATCCCTTCTAAGCCTCGAATCACCCACTTCCAATCAGTATTCCCCACTCACTTCATTCACCCATGCCTTCACCTCTCACCCCCCCTCCTGTCCCGCCCACCTTTATCCCATCAGCCCACTACCTACCCCCACCTCTATCTGCCTCACCTTCATATTTATCTGCCTATCACATACCTCACTATCACACTTCTCACCTTCACCTATAATCCACCGGCCCCTATAACCTCCTCCTTCACTCTTCTCCCTCACCTCTATCCGCCTAACATTTTCCACTCTGTCTTCTCTCCTCTATCCCCTACCATCCAACTCTCCACCCTCACTCCCCACCTCCCTCCCCCTCTCACCATCTCCTCTTTATCCCTACTTTCCTTCTACAGTCAGCTCCACCCTCATCTCCCCCCCCAAACAACATCCCCCTCTGTATACTAACTACTTCTAGGCAAACCCTTCCGCCCATGTCTATATCCAATACCTTCCTCACTAACTTTAATGTTAATCATGCCTTAATCACGCTAGCTGCCATATGTAGTTAAGATGAAAGTTAAGCACTTGTGTATAGCTACCCATCCGTCAAGTCAGTGTAGTACCTTTCCTTACATTAGTCAACCTGTGATGTCAGACTGTAGTGTGAATTTCTGTACTCTCCTTTTAGTTTCAATATTTTCGATGTGGCACCTGTAATCTCGTGTATTCTCTATTACTTATAATGTGTGTAATATTAGCTGCTTCAGGACTTCCTTGTAAATGAGCCTGCTCAATGGAGATTTTTCCTGTCAATAAACTTGAACTTCCACCGCTCCCCCCCCGATCCACCTCCCTAGTGACCCAGTCAAAGAAATCAATCAGATTCGTTTGACATGACTTTCCTACTGTGAATCCGTGCTACCTCGGATCTTGTGCTCCACCTGATTCAAGGTGCTCTACTATCCTTTCCTTTAGCAGAGATTCCATAATTTTACCCACCACTGAGGTCAGGCTGACAGGTCTATGGTTTCCAGCCTCCTCCCTGCTCCCACTTTTATGGAGAGGGACCACATCAGCCCTTCTCCAGTCCTCCAGAACCTCCAGTTTCCAGTGGCTTGTTGAAAAGGACTGCCAGTGGTGCCGCCAGTACCTCCCCCAACTCCTTTAATATTCTAGGGTGTATCCCCTCTGGTCCGATTGCCTTATCTACCCTCCGTTTCGTAAGTTCTTCTAGGACTCTCTCCTCTTTAAATGGATTGTTCACCTCCCTTCCCATCCAGATTCTTAGCTGTAGTCCCGCCCCTTCCTCTTCCTCCGTAAAAACTGAACAGAAATATTTGTTCAGGACTGATGCTTTATCCTGGTCCCCTTCCACTCCTTCCTCCCCTTTCAGCCTTAGAATCCTCCCCTGGTCCTTCTCTTCTTGCCAATGTATCTCTAGAAGGTCTTGTCTCAACTTCTTTTGCTATAGGTTCCTCTGTCCTTGCCTTGGCACCCCAGACTGCCTTCCCAGCCTCCATCTGGTTTTTTTTTTTGGTTTGTTTTTTTAAGATACAGTGCCCTGTCCTCCTCCTTTTGACTCTCTTTATATTTCCTGGATCCTAATTTTTTGCCTTTACTTTTCCTGCTACCTTCTGAGAGAATCATAGTGGTTTTCTTTTTCTTTTGCTTTCGTCTATGAGCTGAATACAAAGGTTTGTTGCCTCCGCTATGGCTCCCTTTAGATGGGCTCCGTGTCCCTCGACCCCCCCCCATTTATTTTTTTATTTAGTTTTTGTTAACCGGGTTCGGTGCGCTAGCCAAAGTTGACTATTCTCAGGCACGACCCGGGAGAATACGTACATAAAATGAGATGAGTTTATACAATACATAGTATATAGTACAGGTAGATTAGAATAAAGATCAAGTCAGACAATACCCGAGATAATACATATAGCTATGCAGACATGACAAAGGTGACATTAGTACATGCAAATAACTGAAACTGGGCTAAGTGGCAGCTATAAAGACATTTTATAGCAAAGCTTGTTTAGAAGTGCAGCAGTGTCTTGGGCGAAATATGGTGGTTAGCTGTGAAGCATTAAGTGGGATCAAAGCATGTGCAGGGGTCACGGGATAGGTGGCGATATAGTTCTTTTTTGAAGACTGGGTGGGAGTTAGCCTGCTTCACGGCAGGTGGGAGTGAGTTCCAAGTGGCCGGGGCAGTGCAGCGAAATGCTCCAGAGCCTTCTGAAGTAAGACACCTGGATACGGTAAGTAGACATTTGTTTGCCGAGCGTAGTCTGTGGGCAGGTGTCTGTGGTACAAGTAGAGCTGCAAGGGAGGAGGGGGTTTGGTTAAGGATTACAGAGTCTGTGAGGGTCCCTAGGGAGTATAGTCAGTAGGCAGTTGGGGAGAGCCAGCCTAGGTCGCTATACAGTGTGCAGCAGTGCTTGAGAGGGCCTCCCTTACACTCCAGACGTGACTGCGCAGGTAGGCAAGGAGGAGGATGTCTTCCATATACCAAGGACCACCTACCTACACACAACACTGCTCACTGCCAAGGACACTGCCGGACCCATCCAACAAGTTCTTGGCAGCCAACATCGGACTTGGACATGGAAGTAAGAACAACCTAACTGCAACTGCCACCTACATTCCCCCTAAAATGGTTGACTCTGGTCTAGACTCCTGTCTTGGTCACATCAGTTGCCTGATCCGATGCCATGAAAAGCTCATCCTAGGCAATTCTAATATCAACTGGCTCTTACCACATGCTAACTGGTACAAAAACAATCTCAACCAGATGGTCAAGTCCTCTACTTGTGTCAACTACCAGCAAAATAAATAAATAAATAAAACACTCACTGACTGGATTCTGGTTTCCCATCCTGAAAGGTTCTCTAGTGTAGAGGTACTACCAGATCTGGTTAGTAATCACTCTCCTATCTACCGCTCCTGGACCACTGACAACCTCCTCCAAAATTCATCTACTCGCTGATCTTCAAAACCACCTTTGTAACACTAATTAGCAAATACCTGGACTGCATTCCCGACACCAACCTTACCTTTGACGTCTTCTCACAGACATTCCAAACAGCATGCGATCATTCTGACCCACAAAGAAAGAAGAGTCAGGAGATACTAATCAGTGACTCACCTCAGAACTCCTTGCTCTCTCCAAAGAGCGGAACAAACTGTTTGCCTCACACAAAGAATCCGATTCCCACCAGGCCCGATAGAAGTACAAAGAGCTGAGAAACTGGTATAAATTTGCCATTCGTAAATCCAAAAGGGAATTCTGCAAAACTAAAATCCTTGAATCCAGTAACAATCCAGGAGTGTATGGGAATCCATCAACAAAGTCCTTGGACAGAAAAGACGTTTCACTCCCAGCATCTTTAATGTCAACGGAGTACACACCATCGACCCTTAAGTCATCGCCAAGGCATTTAACTCTTTCTTTGTCAATGTGAGCAAAGACCTGCCCACTAGCACCCAGCATACTACACCTGTCACCCCATAGTCTCCCAATCTCCACCAGCACAAATAGGCCCACAATTTAAGTAGGCAAGTACCAATACAGTTAATGTGTTAAGCTCAGCAACCAAAACAAGAATTGGACCCAACTCCTTGAACATGAAGATACTTAAAATGGCCACCGAGGAACTGGCCCTACCTATCAAAAATATATTCAACTTTTCCTTCAAAGTGGCTCAATCCCCGTCGTGTGGAAACAAGCCAACATACTAGCCCCAGTCTTTAAATCAGGTGACAGCATGACAGCCTTTAACTACAGGCCAATCTCTATCCTCTCCCCGCTCTCTAAGGCCTTAGAAAAGATTTGTCAGCAACCATCTATAATAGACTCTTCCCTCTCCCCCTTTTTCTACCCCCATATCTGTCCCTTCCACATTCCTTTGACCCTGGTTCCAGCTCCAAATTCTCCATACCGTATCACTATATATCTTTTTATATTAGGTTTTATTTGTGTTCGGTGCACCTGATATGTATATTTCTTCACCTTTATGAAAAATTGTGTCCTACCCAAAACTAACTGTATCTTCTGTTCCAAGCATATACTACTGTCAATGCTACCTGCTGATACTTAGTATATACTGTATTATTGTATCTCACTTTATTTGTATTACTACTATTTTCTTGTGTGTTGCATCCCATGTATATTGTCCCTTGTTCACAAACCCAGGTCCACCTCGAAAATGAGCTTGCTCAACAGTGATCGCCTGGTTAAATAAAGACTTTGATTGATTGATCCAACTGGGTGTCCTACATCATGGCTCACAACTTCCTCGCTGCTGAAAAACATGGCTTCAAAAAGCTGCACAGTATAACAACCGTTTTTTGCAAATTTTGATTGTAGTAGTCCTTTAAAAGTAGTAGGCTTGTCACGGTATGAAATATTGATGGTATGATGGCCGTCATATGTAATAACGT
Source organism: Neoceratodus forsteri (assembly GCA_016271365.2). NCBI lineage: Eukaryota > Metazoa > Chordata > Ceratodontiformes > Ceratodontidae > Neoceratodus > Neoceratodus forsteri. Next base: position 267,976,292 of record CM028131.1, on the reverse strand, counting down.
GGCTATCATCACACTCTTCCATCTCTTCTATGACTGCACGGTATTGCGGAACAAGTCATTTTTGCACAAAAAAGAAGCCTCCTCGAATTCTTACATCAGGGAGAGCTGGCATGAAGGAACAGTTGTCCCTGAAAATGCAAAAAAAAACTAGATGAAAGGTCTCAATACTGCAGTATACCATGAATCACGGCTATCGCGTTATCAGAAATTGCCCATGATAATACCATGACTTCTGATACCACAATATACCATGAAACTGTGTTACAGTGACAACCCTAAAATGTAGTGGGTCAGCCTTCTTCCTACTGGCAATGGTGGACTGGCAACCTGTGCAAAACTGTCAGGGGTTTTGTTTTGGTTGGGCTTAGGAGCTGGTGTTGCAGCATGCCTTGATCCCCTTCTGACCCTGTCCCTACTTCCCCTTTAATAAGGCCTGTAAGGGGTAAAGGCCTTTTCTTTTTCAGTCGAGTTCTTGTAAGTGGATCTGTACGCATCCACCTTCTTCATGTATGCTTCTGGTTTTGTCACCAAATAATGAATTTTCCTCAAAGGGGAAGTCAATGGCTTTCACCTAGGTGCTATGAGTAAGGATTATGCAACTTAACCAGACAAACCTCCTCAGGAACACTGCATGTGCCAAGACTCTTGATGTGGAGTCATTAGTATCTACAGCTATGTGGAACGGGTATTTTGTGGCCTCTAGGATGGACTTTGCTGTTGTAGCCAGGTCCTGTTCCACCTCGCCATTCACACTGTGTCCAGTGCCAACACTGCATTCTACAGAGCTTTCTAGTACTGAACTGTATAGGCCAAATAAGCGGTCTGTCTTAAAAGCAGGGAAGCTTTTTTGTGGCCTCTAGGATGGACTCTGCTGTTGTAGCCAGGTCCTGTTCCACCTCGCCATTCACACTGTGTCACAGTGCCAACACTGCATTCTACAGGGCTTTCTAGTACTGAACTGCATAGGCCAAATAAGCGGTCTGTCTTAAAAGCAGGGAAGCGGTTATGTACACCTTTTTGGCTGAAATTTCTAGAATCCGTCTCAGAAGGCTGTGCAGAGAGAGAGGTGCCTTTGCCTTCTCACAAGCAGCCACCTGTACCGCTCTTCATTATCTGAGTGGGCATACAGGTTCTCTACCCCCTGCCTGGCCACCTGATGCTTTTTCTCAGTTTTTCTATCTATGCCAGCCACTGAACTTGGTGCTGCCATGATTTTCAGGTGTTTTTTAAAGAGATTTATGTATAGGGACAAACAACCTCCTAGTCCCATTATGTCCACGAATTTTACTTCCTCCTCCTCATCCTCATCAGTTTCATGAGAGGGGATGTTGTGTGTTTTGACCATCTGCTTACGAAAACAAATGCATTTGGCCAAGAAGTGTTTAAAACTGCTAAATACATAGGTAAAAGCATAAGCAGTTAAACTTTTAACCACAAAAAAACAGTCTGTTCCCACAAGCGGGAACCACCTTACAAGGCAGTTTTCTCCAGTTCCTGGGAACCGACCGAGGAATCACTGATTTTTGTAATTACTAAATTACACTCTGACACAGAGCATCAATAAGTAACAACAGTATTGGAATAAAGAGCAGAAGACTGGCGACATCTTTGGGACGACTGCTCTCTTCAAGCGGAGAAACAAATCCAGTGCTATTCCAGTAGGGGGAGCGTGACCACAGCACACAGTTTTGAACTTCATTCTAAGTTCCACTGTCAGCATAAAGTTCAATCTCTGGGGCATCACACTCAGCGGGAATGATGCACAGATAGGCATCAGTGATGGATTCCAGTTAGAATAACCAAATGGCAGAATGGAACCACCCCTTTCGTCTCTGAATACAGCAAGGGGAGGCTGGCAAAGTCTATGCAACTGTCAGAAAAAAATTAGAATTACAAAGAAAAATGGAAACAAATTTCAGACTGAAGATGAAACGGTTTGTTAGTGGTAGCACTCGCCTGAAACAGTAGCCAATAAAATATTTTAGTAACCAGTGCATTGCTACTCTAAGAAAGTTACCTACCTCGCAACTGTAGTTCTTCTAATTGATATTTACATCTGATTCACACTTTAGAAAATAGCCAGGACATGAGCTGTGCCCCAGAACGTTTAAATAGATTTGAATCTTACCTCTGCACTGTGCCCTGACCAAGTGCGACCAGAGTTCTAACTGCCAGATCTTTAACAGAAAAGCAATCCAAGTCAGCAAGAAACCTGACTGTATGAAATATATTGTAATATATGGATACTTAAAATAATACCCCCAAAAAGCATATAAAAAAATCCTTGTAATAGATTAGTCCCGTAATAGCATACATCCGGTCCTCGTAATACTATACTTCTGGCCCAATAATACCATACTTCCGGTCCCCATACTACTATCGTTGGGATTACTGGATGCGACTTCTGTATGAACAGTGTATTTTGTTTATTTTTTCTCTGAGAGAAAGGAGCCAGAACGGATCGGGAGCTTGGGGGTGCAAATGAGGAGTGAGGAACAACACTCAGAGTCTGACGAACTCTGCAGACCGCAGCAGCACAAGTAAGAACTTGAAAATTCCTCGTATCCATATTTACAAAAAATAAATAGTTTCTAGTCTTTCAAGGCAGAAATTCCATCTCGAGGTTCTGGGGACACAAGAAACCTCTCGAGCTTCACTCTTGAGGTTTCCTGTGTCCCCCAGAACCTCTCGATGGAATTACTGCCTTGTAATATACCAGAACCTAATATTCTATTTATAAAATACCAATATTCGTACCTTTTGAAACTGTTCAAAATAAATTTAGAAACACCATACTGCTCTCTCTGAGATGCTAAAGCACTAAGAGACGCACCTACAGAAAACTGAAGTACCTATTCCTAGCCTAGGCAAAAATGGAAGTATCGTAGGAATCAGATGTAGACATCAGTTACAAGAATGAAGTTTACTGTCACAATTTATGGATTTATTAAGTACCATACAGAATATTCGGGCTGGCAGTATAGCCTAGAGGTTAAAGTAACAAGCTGAGAATGAGCTTGGTACATCCAGCAGACCAGACCTAGGTTTGATTCTCACAACCTCCACTTGCATACTGTGCGACTCTGAGCAAGTCACTTGACTGCCCAGTGCTCCCAGGTCACCCCTGAAAAGAGGCACTTGTGCCTAGTGGGCCTTACCCGGTTACCAAAGACTAAAATAAATAAAAAAATATGTACAGCGAAGCTAGCCACGATGCAGCACAGTAACTTGCAGCAAGTGACATGTCACGAAATACTGCGTGACAAAAGGGCTGAACTGTCACTTAATTACATTGTTCCCTGTAGTATACTGCAGCATTTTACTGCGCTGCATATTATCTGGTGCCGCTGCAATTGTGTCATAAGAGTACCCTTGTGGGGGGTCGATACCAGTCCATTCACAAAAGAAACCCCCCCCCCCGAAAGAACTCTTACATCTCAAGGTGGGCAAAGTAATGGGACCCAACGGGATTCACCCCGGAATTCTAAAAAAAACTAAGGGGAGACCTAGTGACACCACTGACTACACTTTTTAACAAATCATGGGAGGATGGTGTGGTACTTGAGGACTGGAGGAAGGCAGATGTGATCCCCCTTCACAAAAGTGGGAGCAAGGCAGAGGCAGGAAACTATAGACCTGTTAGTCAGACCTCAGTGGTAAGGAAAATGATGGAATCACTTCTGAAAGAAAGAAGTGTCTAGTACCTAGAGGCCAGCAGGGCACAGGACCCAAAGGCAGCATGGATTCACAGCGGGAAGGTCATGTCAGACAAATCTAATAGATTTCTTTGACTGGGTGACCAAAGCAGTAGACCCAGGAGGGGCTGTGGATATGGCCTTCTAAGACTTTAGCAAGGCATTTGACACAGTACCACACAAAAGATTAATAAACAAGTTAGCCATCCTGGGTAATAAACTGGTTGGACAACAGGACGCAGAAGGTAATAGTAAATGGAGCACACTCTGGAGAAAGAGGAGTTACTAGTGGGGTACCAAAGGGTTCGGTACTGGGACCGGTACTCTTTAATGTCTTTATAGGTGACATTGCGGGGGGGGGGGCGGACGGAAAAGTATGCCTCTTTGCAGACGACATAAAGATCTGCAACAGGGTTGATACACAGGGAGGAGTGGAAAGGATGAAAAGGGCCTTGGCAAGGTTGGAGCAATGGTCAAGAGTATGGTAGCTTAGCTTCAGTGCAAAGTAATGCACCTCAGAAACAAAAACCCACGAGAAGAGCACACAATGGGGGAAGAGGTACCAACAATAACAAAAATGGAAAGGGACCTGGGGGTACTCCTATCAGATGACCTGAAGGTATGCAAGCAATGTGAGAAGGAAGTAAGGACTGCTGGGAGGATACTGGGATGCACAGGGAGAGGCATCACCAACAGAAAGCAGGAATTTGTTATCCCTCTATACAGACAGTTGGTGAGATCCCATCTGGAGTACTGCGTGCAGTTCTGGAGACCCCATCTCTGCAAGGACATAGACAGGATGGAGGCAGTCCAGAGAAGGGCTACCAAAATGATGCAGGTTCTGCACCAGAGGCCATATGAAGAGATACTAAAAGAGCTTAATACTGTGGATTCCACTTAAATGCACTTTGGAAAAGCGCACATTTCGTTTTAATGCACATTTTGGTTTATTGTTTTTTTCTATACCTGCAATGTTAATTAAGCCGCATAAATGCACATCGGATAAGCGCACATTTTGGGTAAATACACAGAAACTCACTTCATTCACACATTTCTTTCAATGTAGTTAACACCGTTAAGTGCATATCGGTTTCAACAGTGCTCATGTTCTTTGACACAGATAATGACAGGGTTAATGAACTTAATTATGCATTGCGGCTGTAGTTAACACCGTGCACCACAGCAGCAGCTACATACCCCTCAATGTTTGAATAGTTTTTTTCTCTTTCATTGTTACCACAGCTCTCTAAATTGAACTATGCTCCCGCACAGTGGACCACCCCAGCCCAACTCCACTGATGCTGCCTCACACAACTCTGAACAGCAGCACACAAACTTTGCTCTCCTTGCTCTCTCACTGTGTGGGTTCTCAATACACTTACGGTAACCCCCTCCCAGTTTCAGAACAGATTCCTCATTTTATGGATCACTGTACCTCTTTGTCCCTCACTTCAGTCACAAAAGGTTGATAAGGTTAGCATCAGTAATGGGATATAAACATTAATACGTTACGCGTGTCCAATGTCTTTAATGAAGTGCAGCAGTGTCAAAAAACAGCAATTTAGAGTAAATGCACATTCCATTTAAATGCACATTTTTCCTGTGCAAAATGGGTGTGCATTTAAGCGGATTCCACTGTATGTATACCCTTGAGGAAGGGGGGGGGGACATGATAGAAACCTTCAAGTACCTCAAGGGAATCAACAAAATCCAAGAGGGAAGCATATTTCAGAAAAAGAGATGTGCAAGAAGAAAAAATTACTCACCAAAGTAACGTTTCTTCTAATGGAGTCTTGCTGTATTCTGACTATATGCAGTTAGCCCCAGCACATGAACTGCTTCGGAGAGGAAAGTGTTAACTCTATGCCAGAGCACAGAACGTTGAGCTCGAGCTCGGTTTTCAAATCTCTGTCTCTGGTACATCTCAGTGCAACTGTCAGATTCTTACAAGCACCATACTAACTAGCTACCAAGTACAGAAATTGTTTTGAAATTTTAAGCCAAAAGGCAATAAAAGCTTGGGTCCCATAAAACTCAAGTCAAGAAGCCCAAAAAGAATCTATGTAGATAGTGATAAATAACAAAAAGCATAAAGCAAAAACCCCTTCTAAAAAGGAAGGGTGCAAAGGTACGCCTCTGGGGTGCAGCACTGTTCCTGCCAACCCACATCCCAAAACAAGAGTAGGTTCTGAGAGGGGAGGCAGGGAGGTCAGAATACAGCAAGACTCCATTAGAAAAAAAACAACATTACTTCGGTGAGTAATTTTTTCTTCAAACAACATGAAGTCTTGCTGTATTCTGACTATATGCAGACTACCAAGCAGTCTCCCCAGGAGGGAGGGCTACAGAACCTATCCTGGGAACAAGCTCTGCAGTACGCTGTACCAAATCTCGCATCACTTCTGGACTGGATGCCGAGAGAGTAATACCTGGTAAATGTATGAACAGTTTTCCAGGTGGCTGCTTTTCAAATTTCCAGTGAAGGAATGTCTCTAGCTGCTGCTAGCGAAGCAGCTGTACCTCTGGTGGAGTGAGCCCTCAGGCCAGAAGGTGGCTCTTTCCCAAACTTTGAATAGCAAACTTGGATACAGGAGACAATCCACCTGGCAATGGTTCTTTTGGTGGCAGGTTTACCTTTTCCCACTTCTCCATAAGTGAGAAACAATTGTGAACAGTCATTTCTACGGGCCTTAGTGTGCTCTATGTAGTAACTGCAGGCCCTTTTTACATCTAGACTGTGTAATCTTCATTCCCCAGGAAAAAACATAGAAACATAGACTTTGACGGCAGATAAGGACCGCTTGGCCCATCTAGTCTGCCCATTTCCCTACCTACAGGATAGGCCGCAGATCCTAGTTAACCAACAGCCTATTTCTTCCTACCCCCCACAAAAATTGCCTTATGTCTGTCCCATGCATTCTTGAATTCTCCCACAGTTTTAGACCCCACAACCTCCTCAGGAGGCTGTTCCATGCATCCACTACCCTCTCTGTGAAATAATCTTCACATTGCCCCTGAACTGCCCCCCATCTTTAAATTGTGTCCCCTTGTTCTTGCACGTCTCTTTCTGAAAATGCTACCCTCTTGGACTTTGTTGATTCCACTGAGGTACTTAAAAGTTTCTATCATGTCCCCCCTCTCCCTTCTTTCCTCAAGGGTATACATATTAAGCTCCTTTAGTTTCTCCTCATCGGCTTCTCTTGCAGACCCTGCACCATTTAGTTGCCCTCCTCTGGACTGCCTCTATCCTGTCTATGTCCTTGCAGAGATGGGTTCTCCAGAACTGGATGCAGAACTCCAGATGGGGTCTCACCAACTATCTGTATAGAAGGATAACAACTTCCTGTTTTCTGCTGATGATGCCTCTCCCTATGCATCCCAGTATACCCTGCCTCCTACCGCCTTCTCACATTGCTTGCTAACCTTAAGATCATCTGATCTGATTACTCCCAGGTCCCTTTCCTTTTTTGTTGTTGTTACTACCCCCACGTGTATTCTTCCCCTGGGTTCTTGTTTCCCAGGTGCATTATTTTGCACTTCTTTGCATTGAATCCTAGCTGCCATACTTCTGACCATTTCTCCAACCTCGCCAAGTCCCTTCTCTTCCTTTCCATGCCTCCTTGTGTATCAACCCTGTTGCAGATCTTTGTGTCATATGCAAAGAGGCATACTTTTCCTTCCAGTCCCTCTGCAATGTCACTTATGAGGACATTAAAAAGGACTGGACCCAATACTGAACCTTGCAGTACCCCACTAGTAACCCCTCTTTCTTCAGAGTGGACTCCATTTACAATTACCTTCTGTGTCTTGTTGTCCAGCCAATGTTTTACCCAGGCTACCACCCTGGGACCCACTCCCAGGCTGGTTAATTTGACTATTATGGTCTGTGAAAAAGACAGGCAATGACACACACTGATTCAAATGAAAGTCTGATACCACCTTGGGAAGAAACTTTCTATTTGTCCAAAGGACTACCTTATCCCTGTGGAATGAGATAAAAATCAGGTTCCATTGACAGTGCCTGCATTTCAATTATTCTCCGGGCAGACGTAACAGCTACCAGGAACACAGTCTTCCAAGTCAAGTAATTAAGCTCAGCTGAAGAAAGTGGTTCGAAGGGGGGATGCATTAAGTTGTGCAATACAGTTATTCAGGTCCCAAACAGGAGTAGGCTCCCTAAAGGGAGGGTTGATATGAGCCAGACCTTTAAAGAATCTCTAAAATATTGGATGAGAAGCTAAAGAACATTCCTTCCGAGACAAACTGAACGCAGACACAGCTGCCAGATGAACCTTAAGAGTGGCAGGTCTAAGGCCTAAGCTGTTAAAATGAACCAGATAATCCAAGGCAGTGGGGACATCAGCTGAATCTGGCCGAATGTGCCTCTGAACACCTAATGTCAAATCTCCTCCATTTGGAATTGTAAGTTTTCCTGGTAGAAGGTTTTCTACTAACCTTAAGGATATCCAGAACTGACAGAGAGATGCAGGCCTGCATATTCTAGCTCCTCAAGAGCCAGGCTTTGAGCCTGAGAGACGGGAGGTTGGGGCACAGTATCCTGCCCTGAGAGGATGTCAGCAGATTGTACATCCTGGGGAGACAAAGAGGAATTATCACAGATAATGACAACAGGAGGGGGTACCATGGTTGCCTGTCCCAGTCCGGAGCCACTAGAATCACTTTGCAGGGCTGAGACCTGCTCTTTATTAGTACTCTGAGAATCAGAGGGAAGAGAGGAAATGCATACAGAAACCTGTTTGTCCAATCCAATAGGAGAGCATCCTGAGGAACAGAACCCAAGAGAGGGGGGCCTGCAACAGAACAGGGGAGGTTGGCGATTGTCTGGGGCAACAGAGAGATCTATCTCAGGGGTGCCCCATCTCTTGAAAATGGCCTGAAGAATTTGGGATTCAGGGACCATTCGTGGTGACCCCGAGAAATTCTGCTGAGTGCAATTGGCAACACATTGTCCTTCCCTGGAAGATGCACTGCGATCACGGAAGCTTGAAGACAGTAAGCCAACGACCTCATTTTCATGGCTTCTGTGCACAAGGCCACGGACCGCATGCCCCCTTGCTTACGTACCACAAGGTTGTGGCACTGTCTGTCCTGATCTGCACCACTTTCCCTTGAATTGATTGTGAGAATGCCTGAAGAGCTAAGGACAGCTCAGTTCCAGAAGATTTATGTGCAAAAGGGACTCCTGGAGAGACCATGTCCCCTGAGCAGAGAGATGATCCAGAAGAGCTCCCCATCCCAGTAAGGAAGCATCTGGCATGAGAATCACTGAAGGGGGTCTGACTGAGGAAGGGGACGCCCTGCCTCAGGTTGTCCTCTTCCAGCCACTAGTGGAGAGCCCGGACAAGTGTCCGAGTCACTGGAACTAACTTGGCAAGAGGGTCCTTTCTTTGGGATCAAAAGGACCTTAAATGGAACTGAATGTCACTCATCTGGAACAATGCCCCTTGCACCACTGCAGTGGAAGCTGTCATGTGGCCTAATAGTTGTAGGAAGTGCCTGGCTGGTCAAGATACCAGTGGTTGAAAAGAAGAAGCCAGAGCTGTGTGCCTTTACCCTTGAGAGGAGAAGAAAGGCCTTTGCCTGAACAGTGTCCAGCTCTCTGTCCCTATTAAAAGTGAGAAGCTGGACAGGTTCAAGAATGGACTTTGCTAGGTTTAGCATGAACCGCAGAGACTCCCGAAGCTTCTGAGATCCAAGTGCAACTCGAACCTGAGGTACTTTCTGTGGGAATCTCAGATAGGTATGTGAAAATAGGCATCCTTGAGATCCAGAGAGGCTAGCCAGTCCTGGTCTCAGAAAGGGAAGAATTATTCCAAGAGTCACCATTTTGAACTTTGGTTTTGTGTTATGTCTGTTCAGGTACTGTAGTTCTAGAACGGGTCGCCACTCTCCTGTCTTTTTTTGGGGATAGGAAGTACCTGGAATACAGTCCTTTTCCCCTGTGCTGATAAGGTACCCTCTCCACTGCCTGCAGAAGCAGTAGAGAGGAGACTTCTGCCTCTAAGGCCTCTGTTTCCAAGGCAGTAGGAGGACTGAAAGACTTTACTCTCATTTTGGGGAACCTTTTGAAACTGAGAGCAAGTCCCTGGCTTACCACTTCCAGGACCCATTTGTCTGAAAGTGATAGACTTCCAGGCCTGGAAGTAGTAAGCCAGCCTGCCACCCACTGGAACTCAGGAGACGACCCTGGCTGACACATCAGGGTGTCTACTTGGCAAGGGGCTTGGATTGAAAGGAGGATGCAGCTCTGCTCACCCCCCTTCTACCTCTTCCCCTAAAGTACCCCGTCTGCTGAAAAGGAGAGGCCTAAGCTTGGTATAAAGGCCTGTGAAAAGGCCTGCCCCTGCCAGCCCCTAGATTGCTGCTTTTGAGGAGTGGAGTGGTCTGCTTCTCTTTAGCTGCAGCACTCCTACAGGTGGTCCTATACTCTTCCATCTTTCTCATTTAAGCCTCCGTTTGTTCTCCAAACAGAGAATTACCCATAACAGGAAAATCTATGGCCTTAGTCTGGGTATTCCGAGAAAAACTGGTACATCTGAGCCCAGCAAATCTCTGCATAGAGACAGATGTAGCCACAACTCTGGAATGCACATCATTTGAGTCCACAGCAGCATGAAATTGGACCTTGGATGCCTCAATACCATCTGCAGCCACCTGCTCAGGCTCCTTGGCTAGCTGGGGGAAGGGCATTCTTAGCCAGTTCCAGAACCATATCCCACCTAGATTTCTAGTACCTGGCTGTGTATGCCAAATCGGTAGCCTACCCGAGTCCCAAAGAGGATGCCAAGTATTATTTGGCCATAGCATCCATTTTCCTGGAATCCTTATCTGGGGGGTAAGATGCTAAAGGACTAGCCGCCTTGTCAGAGGCTGCAGCTTGGACTACCCCAACATGACTGCAATGAGTGGTTAAGAATTCCGTACCAGGGCTTGACATAGTATACCTCCTGTCCATTTTCCTGTCTACAAGAGGTATCGATGTGGGAAACTGTAACAGTTTTTGTGTCCGTTTCCCCAGGGATTTGTGCAGAAGGATAGACACACTTTTGGACTCTGGGACATCCATCATTGCCCTGTAGTCAGGCTCTTCCTGATCCTGCTCAGCTTCTTCCACAGGAAGCTGGAGAGACTCAGTCACCTTTTTGTAAAACAAGAAGTGGGAAAGGGACTCAGAGTCTGGGAGGAAAAACATTAGAAGGCCCCTCTTGGGAGATGTCAGGCTCTACTGGCTCATCTAGGCCTTCATAGTCGTCGTCGTCGTCACCACCACCACCGGGATATTCCTCTTCTTCCCATTCTCCCTTGTAAAATGCCTCTGGATTGTAATCCGAAGGAGTAGACTCCAACTGAACCGACTTTCTATGTGTCGGAACCGGGCAAAGCGACTGGACAACAGTGATCGCCTTAGCAATCTCCTCAGCAGCTGGAACATGGGAACTGGGATCCGAACTGGCTGACTCACTTTCTTTTACTAGGAACCGATTCTGCAGAATCAGCTCTCCTTCTGCCCAAGGAGGTATCACCCGGGTCAGTGGGCACCTCCTCAGGTCCGTCAGGAACCGAACCGGGCAGGCCATCCGGATCAGAGGACTTCTCGACCGGTCTTTCCTTTAGCCTACTTAAACGTTTTTCCAAAGTGGCTTTGGGAAAGTTTTTACAGATTTGGCAGTCTTCTTTGAGGTGGTCAAACCCCAGACAATATACACAGACGAGGTGGGGATCAGCCTTGGCAAATGCATCTCCACACTCAGTACAGTGCTGAAACTCAGTGGGACCTGTTTTCTTTTTGGGTTTCTCAGACATGCCTAAAATTTTAAAGTTCCCCTTTTTAGCCTTCAAGCTAGGTAACAACAGTCTATCGGTTCCAACCGTGTTAACGGGTCTGTTAAAAAACCTGGAAAATAAACTATTTTTTTTAGGAATCGATAGGTACCAGAACACCACACCACACCAAATATCACAATAAAACAGAAACAAGAATCGTTTCAGTTCCGAACCAGAAAGAAACTGAAGGAAAAACAATTTAACAGAAACACCTCACTATCTATCTGTAACACTACCTGTACCGTAGACAGAGATCGAATACCGAAAAATAAATGAAAAGACGGATGAAACCGACCGATTTTAACCAAACCGAAGCAGCGAAGGAGAATTCTACGGAGCATCTTCACAGTTAGGCAGAGCAAAGAATCTGACGGTTACACTGAGATGTACCAGAGACAGAGGTTTGAAAACTGAGCTCGAGTTCAACATCGTATGCTCTGACATAAGAGTTAACCCTTTCCTCTCTGGAGCAGTTCAAGTGCTGGGGCTGACTGCATATAGTCAGAATACAGTAAGACTTCATGTTGTTTGAACAAGGGACACACCGGCCCAGTGGCACTGAGGGTAGAGGCGCTGGACACCACACCTCGCACCACGCCAGCGACCCAGGTTCGGGAACGAGCCCAGGCCACTGGGGGTTGGCAGGGGAGGGATCAAGCGTCCGGAGGACTGCTCTCTTCCTGGGGAGGGTTCCAGGGACTGTGCCGCTCCTGAGCGACCTCTGGCATTAGTCGGAGGCATCACCAGGTACCTGCATGGCTAGCGTATGCTGGGGGCAGAGCTGCGGCAGATGTCGAGGACATCATTGCACATCTGAGCTCCAGGGAAGGGATAGAGGAAAGGCAACACAACGAAGAAAAAAAAACCCAGAGGACTAAGGAGGTGACGAGGGCCTAAGGAGCCATCCTCACACATCCCCAATGCTGGACTGCCGCACCCAGGGATCTCCAGGCACCACCTACGGGAGACGGACCCTCTAATCTCAGAAAGACGCTGCCAAGGTAGGAGTGGTGGGTCCTCCCCCTGGGGGTGATCCGGGGGGGGCTGGGAAGTCTCCATGGGAGGGGATTACTGAGTGGGAGTCTCGGCGTGGAGTAGATGGGAGATATGCTGAGTGAGCACCTCTGAGAGATGCCTCAGACCAACGGAGAAAAAAAAACAACAAGGGGGCACATTTTAAAGATAGAGGGGGACGGCTCAGGGGCAACTTGAGGAAGTATTTTTTTCACAGACAGGGTGGCAGATGCATGAAACAGCCTTCCTGAGGAGATTGTGGGGTCAAAAAACAGTGGAACCGATATAAGGCAATTATAGTTGGGGGTAGGAGGACGTAGGCTGCTGGTTAACTAGGATCTGCAGCTTATCCAATAGGTAGGGAAATGGGCAGATTAGGTAGGCCATGCAGTCCTTATCTGCCATCAAAGTCTATGTTTCTATGCTACAATATGACAGAGTTAAAGCTGGAAATTAATAAAAATTATAGGTAATACAACTACTTATCTATACAATAAAGCTGGCTTTGAAAGCTTGAAGTGACTGAGACTGAATCAAGCTTGGGGGGGGGGGGGATCCACGGCTGATAACCCAGTGGTGCAGGTGCAGTAAGCACCAGTGGGGAGACAGGGGCAGGGCTGACAGTCCGCCCACAGTCTCCACTAGGTAAAAAGTTTTATGGGGGAAACAAACATACCTTAATGCAAAGCATCATTGGAAAGATATGCAACTCACCATGAACAAATTTAGACTTGTTCTATGCAACTCCCCTACTGGAGCAAACTGGTCCACCTAGGTTGTATAGGTAGCTACATCTGATAGTACATCAGAATCTGGTACTCTGCCAGTGTGCTTGCTTTAACACATCTCCTGGGGCCCTCTGTGCTATAAGATTTGGCTTCCATTTGGAGACCGAAACCATGGAAGATACCCCTGCCACAATTCTCTCTACATCTAAGGGCGCTGGAGATTTCAAGAGTAGAATATATCTCCTTAAACACTGTTAAAGTCCTCTTTGATTTTGGCTGAACATTTCAAATGACCTTACTGGGTTCAGGTGGCAGCAAGCTAGGGTGCTGCCAAGCTGCCTTTGTGGCTCCCTCCACAGCTGAGAGGAGAGGTGTCAAAACCACTTACAGAGCAATGGAAATGTTGAGGTACTTCACAAGGTCTTTTTTGGAGTTATCTATGGCGAGCCTTCAAGAAGACAGTTCTTTTGCATCATTCTAATACGGTCCTGGAAAAAATGCATCATCCTAAGGAATGCAAGGCACCTGGACATCATCTCTCCCAGTAACTCTGGGTTACACCCTTCTATCTCTTTCTATGACTGCTGGGAAATCCTAAGATCTAAACAACACTGAGGAGTTCCTAACTGGTAACAGTTATGTGCCACATAAAGAATTTGTGGAAGTTGTGGATGATGTTGGCATCTTTAATGGTATGGAGATATGTCAATAATGTTAATGACAATGATGAGACTAATACAGGATCTGGATTCCCTTTCTTCCGTGGCTGCACAAGGATCATCCAGTGCCTATGCTATACTTCAGTGAGCTCCTCCAAGTCATGAAGGAAAAGAAAACAGTACCAATAATCATTTAATTGGAATGGAGTCTGACAAGAGTGGCGTAAATGTCAACAATCCCAATAATGCTGATGCTGCAACCAACGTAATCAGTGAAGACAGAATGGGGACGTCATCCTCTACTTCTGATACCAACTCAAGATCAGAGATCGCCAACTCTTAAGACCTCTCCTTAGAAAAGCTGACCTTGACTTGCTAGGACATGTATCCCTGTCACTCTTCCTGTAGTGGGATCATATTGGGTTTTACAACAAATGCCATCCATTCTAAATGCGATTGGGGCACTATCTTTAGTGGGAGTGGTTGCTTAACCACTGCAACACAAGTGTCTCAAAATGATTTTTTGGGGAAGGGGCGGGCCTTGACATTAACATCATCTTGGATTTTCAAGATGGTTAAGTCCCCATCTTGTGGACTTTAGTCTACACTAAATGGAAACTACAATAACATGGTTGGGCCCAAAGTTCTTGTTGTAGCCTTGTATAATCACTGTATGCAGGACAACTTTTAAAATGGTGTTACACTAATTGCTACATTTCAATCCTACTGAAAATTAACATTTTTTACTACTTGTTCCCATGGGGTCCTAGTGCCTCCAGAAATTAAAACAGAGAGTTGAGCTCTTTGGCAAAGAAGCCTCTGAAAAGATTTGGATTAGTATTTAAACATGTCATTCTACAAGGGATGAGGGATTGAAACAGTAATATTTTTTCTTTCCAGTGCTTGCTACACCCATGCCCCTACATGGAACTTCTGAAGACTGTGTACCAGGAAACTGGTAATTTATACTAGAGGTTCATATAAATTGTCATTTCCCTAGGCACCACACACACACACACACACACACACACACACACACACAGCACCTCATGCGAAACCTCAAAAACGTCTACAACTGAGTATCTGTTTCCCCTGAAATAAGCCACAAGCAAAGTGTTATGCAGCAGAAAACTAACTGTCCACAGTTCCTGAATAAGTTATAGTTTCAAACAAAACACGACAACTACAAAACACAAAAATGAATGTGACAAAGTCACTTGGCCCCCACCAGGGCCTCCCTTTATTAACAGTTATGCAACCACTGTGAATCTCAATGCCTCATGTTTGCATAGTTGAACCACGTACTAATGCTCAGAAAACAGATTCTTTGAAATGGGCTTCAATCACGCTGACAGACACATCACGGCATCATGATAACTAATGCATCTGAAATGTCAAATTAAGCCTCTACATTACAATTTTATTTTATAAACCATCAGTACTGAAAACCAGTAAGGCGATTGGCTGAAGCCAGTCAGGTGACTGTGCATTAATACACATTACTGGCACACTTGCTGTGAAGGGGATGGCAGGCAGATTTAGTCCCAGTCGGGACTTGTTGCCTCTTGAGCCAAAGTAAAACAGTATGGCAGCCACTGAAATCCTCCGTCAAGCCACCCTCCCCCACACCCCGAGGGCAGTGACTGGGAGTGAAGTGACCTCTGCAAATATGTCCCCGGCATTCCCACTGGTCCCATCCAGCAGCATTATTATTTGCTTAGCAGCATTATTATTACCCTACTGTCCCGCCAAATTTCTAGCTTCCATGCCCCTTGCTGCACTCCCCCCATCTGTCCCATTCCACTACACACTGCCAGCAATCCCCCCAGTGTCAGCGCCTCTTTCTCCACTGCCGGCTGTCTCGGTCTTGGTGGCAATGTGGTACTTGTCTCTTCTCCACCCAACCCCCCCGGATGTCTGCTCCCACAGCTCCAGTCACCACAGTGAGACAGTGGCAGTGTTGGACTTCCTGACACATGCCCCCCAAAAAAAAAAAAAATCAGACGTGACAGACCAGCAATAATGCACCGAGCAGGGTGGCCATACAGTGCCAAGTGAAAGAGAGAGAGACATACACAGAGGTAGAAAATGAGCAGCACACCGAGCTGAAGGGAAAGAGACAGAGCGCGAGGTGAATATGAGAGAGAGAGAGAGAGAGAGAGAGACACACACACACACACACACACACACACACACACACCACAGCCAGATAACAAATAGAATGTCCTCTCTCTCTTTTTCAGTGTGCCATTTGCCTGTGAGTGCGTTTGTGGCTGTTCGCCTGAGACACACACACAGATGGAACAGCGTGGTGGGGAGAAAGAGAAAGCTGTGTAGCGGGAAGAGAGACAGACACGCGCCGCAGGGAGAGACAGTAAGAACCAGACGCAGCACAGTATAGACACAGTGGCAGTGTGTAAATCAAAGCTGCTGCACTGTGCTGTCTGTCTGTCAAGTGAGTGGCTGTAACAGTGAGTAGTCAGGGGACAGCGGGGGTCTGCAGCACTTGGGAGAAACAGTGACTAAAGAACATTCTGGACCAGAAATTACACAGCACTAAACGAAGGCGCCTTCCTCCAAGCCCCCTCGGTAGTTGACTGGGCCCAGGCCCTTGATACCACCTCTATAGACGGAGCCCTTGAAGGCTTCAGACATTTTATGTCTGTAGCTAACATGTACGCGCCCAGGAAGATGATCAGGGTCAAAGGTCAGGATGCCAGGTGGCTTAACCCAACCCTCAAGAGGAAGCTGAAGGACAGAGACAAATTATGGGGAAATACAAGCACTCTAACCTGCAACAGCACTGGGTGCGATACCATGAAGCCAGAAATAGCTGCAAAAGGGAACTCAAAAATGCAAAAAAAAGAGTTACCTGCATGCGCTGCAATCCAAAAACCTGGCAGACCCAAAGAAGTTCTGGGAGCACATTAACTCTCTGCTCAAGGGGGGCAAGATTAAGGCGGCCAGGCCTATAAAAGCAAATGGGATACAACTCTCTGCCCCTATAGACACGGCCAATGCATTTAACAACTTTTTTCTAGACTTGGAGAGGTTTAGAACGGGCGATCCCAGCAAAGACTCAGGCTGTCAAACACACCCAGGGAATCCTCATCAGGGGTGCCAAGGGCACCCAGAGGCCCCGCATCAGAGCCCCGAATTCCACCTTAAGCTGGTATCGGCTGGGGAAGTCCTGAAGTTGCTCAGAGGCCTGAAACCAGACGGCACAGCAGGGCACGACAACCTAGAACCCAAGCTGCTGAAAATAGAAGCCCCTGCTATTGCAGGACCTATAGCTCAGCTCTTTAATAGGTCCCTGACAGAAGGAAAGCTACCTGCTATGTGGAAGATTGGACTGGTGACCCCAATCCCAAAAGGTGGGCTGCACGGAGACGTGGAAGACTTTAGGCCCATCTCCATTCTAAGTACCCTAAGCAAGCTGCTGGAGAAGGTGGTCTACCAACAGGTAAGCCATTATCTGGAACTGCACAACCTGCAGGCCCACCAGCAGCACGGCTTTAGAAAAAAAACATGGGACCGATACAGCCCTAATAAGCTTCACCACTGATGTGTATGAAGCCTTGGACCTGAACAAAATGCTTGGCGCGGTCTTCACTGACCTCACCAAGGCTTTTGACCTGGTTGACCACCAGCTACTCCTGGAATGGCTTAGGGGGCTGGGTCTGGACACAACAGCCCTGTAATGGTTCACAGACTACCTCAGCGGCAGGACACAAATGGTCTGGTGGAAAGGCGCCACATCAGATGAGCACCCTATACCCGTAGGTGTCCCACAGGGGTCAATCTTGGGCCCCCTGCTATTCTCCCTGTTCACCAACAACCTCTCCCAGCACTGCGGAGGGGCGTAAATCACGTTCTATGCTGCTGACGCAGTGCTGTATAGGACAGGAGAGGACACAGGGTCCTTAAATCGGGAGCTGAGTCAGGACCTTGCAGCCTTTGAATCCTGGTGTCGGATTAACAGGATAGTGCTGAACAGCAAAACGACGAAAGCCATGCTCTTTGGCCCAAAAAGACTGGGCCAAAGGAGATCCAACCACCTATCACTCTCCACCAGGGATGGAGTAGGAACAGAAGTTGTGGATAGCATGCAATACCTGGGAATGTACACTGACCAGGAGGTTTCGTTCAGGAGGCACATCGACCACCTCGCAAAGGTGGTAAACCAAAAACTGGGCTTCCTCCACAGACTCAACCACTTTCTTACCAAGGAAACCAGGAAGGTGGTAGGGAATGGGAATATTCTCCCCACCCTCTTCTATGGAGCAACCCTGCTCCAGTTGCTGAGAGCTACGGAAAGACAGCAACTGAGCTCGCTCTACCATAGGGTCGGCCGTTTCACCGCCAGGGCGGACAGAATGGAACACCACTGCAAGGTGCTCCAGGACCTGGAATGGCTATCCCTGGAGGCAAGACTAGCATATCCCTCCCTATGCATGGCTTATAAGCTGCAGCAACCCGGGGCCCCTCTTGGGCTGCGAGACCTGCTCGTCCCTAAGACTACAAGACAAGAGCTCAGATCCACCAATCGGACACTATTAGAAAATCCCCAGGGCTAGATCATCCCTGGGTCAACAGTCACTTAGGGATACCCTCCCCAAACTCTGGAACGAGAGAGATACACGACAGCCCCACCACCAAGGATTTGAAGAAGGGGCTAAAAGCACACCTAGGAAAGGGGCCTCAGTGCTGCTGCCTCATTTAGGATACTGCCAGGGGACCAAATGCAGGGTGATTCCCCTGCTAAAGAACAGCAGGACGCGGACGGATGGGTCCGCTCAGTCTGGGGGTAGAACTGTCCCTCGCACTTATTTAGGCTTTTCAACTGTCAATTGTCTGCACCTAACAAAAAGTCTGGAGTATTGGTCGTATCAGTTTCTGTACTGCAATGTTTGTTCACACTTCCTTTGTAAAGCCTTGTTGTACTGTACATTTTTGTTTGCATTGGGTTTTCCCTCCCTTTAGGTACATGTAACTAAACCCGGGTCGCCCCCAGAGATGCACTGTGCTCTTTATAACAGGGGCACTGCAACAATAAAACTACTTTGTCTGAGGGAAGGATACATCCCACATTCCAGACTTTTTCATAATTTTACATGACTTTCCTTTAGTGGTTTTTTTTTTTTTAAACACTGAGGTAACCTCATGTTCTAAGCGCAACAACCCATTCCAGGGTGTGGGGTTATTGGGGATTAAACACCACCCCAGGTGCTGTGAAAAACACACCCGGTGTGTTGATTAATCCCCAATAACCCCACACCCCGGAGCGGGTTATTGCTTACATAAATCATCTGTCACAAAATAGAACACAAAACATATTATGACACAGTAATTCAAATACAGCAGAATTACAAAAACTGCAATGTTACAGTGTCAGTAAAAACTACACTAACCATGGGCTTCTCATAAAAAGCACTGGGACCATGCATCTCCAATTAGGGCAATGGAAGGGACCATCACTCCGTCTTACTGCCCTATACCAAGGGTTGTCTCATTTTGTAACTCAAGTGTAGTCTTAAACTGTTCACTGTATTTTTTAAAAACAGAAATTACTATTGCTAAACAGTAACTCGTACACCAAAGCATCACTTTATGCAGAGATCTTTGCTTCTCTCCCTGTAATTGGATGATGCGTCTCAGATTTTGTCTTCTTCTCTGACATTTATTTGGGGGGGTGGGGTCCTATATTAGTGTAATGAAAGGCTGCGAGGTCTGATTGTCAGTGTGGCACTGTGTCAAGCGTGGTTGCTGCAGCTGCCATCTCCCATCTTCATGCACTACTGCAACAGGCAGAGCCAGAGATTGCATCCTGTAGCAGCAGCACTAAACCACAGCTTTACCACTGGCATACCCTAGCACATGCACACAGAGACACCTACTCAGTGGTGGCAATGTAAACAAAAATCACAACGAACCTACAACCCTCTGTCAAAGACCTAAAACTGCTGTTGGCTGCTTTGCATGTTTACTCTATATGATGTTCCATAAGGAAATGGGAGACTGTTTAACCAGGAAAGTCACACTAAGCTGGAACTTGTTTCCAGGTGCGACCTGGGAGCACAAGGAAGTTAAATGACTTGCTCAGGGTCACACAGTATAAAAGTGGGGGCTGATGGGATTCAAACCCAGGTCTCCAGGTTAGTGCCCTTAACCAGTACGCTATACTGTCTCTTATGTTGCACAGTGCACTGAGGTGGGGGACGTTTTGAACACTGGATGTACTCCATTGAATTATATTATGAATCCTTGGTTAAATTCAACACTTTTGAAGGATCCACAAAGTCAACACAGATATATGCAGCAACCACTTTTTTTTTTTTTTTTTTTTTTTAAACTTTCTCTTTTCCTCCATCAACCCAGCCAGCCCCCATCTTTAGACAACTGCCCTCAGCCCCATCTCCTGCCTATCTGGGCTTGATCCTTTACCTTAATTCACCACAGCCTTCCCCCATGCTGCAGGGCCATCAGGGTTCCCCAAGCCCATCCAGATGTTATGCTCGTTTGGAGGCAGGGTGGGGCCTGCAGGGTTGCTGCATCATCCTGCTTGGTCCGGGTGGTGTTTCCATTTTCTTGCTCACTGGAATCCACCAGATGCCTTGATGGCTTGGACTGCAGTGGCACAAGCATGCTCACACTGCCATCAGGAAGCAACCGCCTGCCCAATGTGGCTCTGGCTTGCACTTCTACCTGTGGTCTACCAGGGGGCAGTAGTGAGATCAAGCTCATTACCCTCCCATCCCAGAGTAGAGTGTATTTTATGGGATGGTCGATCCTCCTACCTCCAGCTGGCCCTCAAAGACCCAGGCTCACTCTTAAACCCAGGTCACCGATGTTCGGAGCGGTAATGCTGCTGCATCAGTGAGCCAGCTGCTGCAATTATATTTCTAGAAAGGGAAAGGAGAGTGAGAATATACTACAAATTTCATCATGTACTATTTACTTCTAGTCCTCCAACCTCCTGTTTCTATTGCATGTAGACTGTGCCACACTGTCTGTCTTCATGGCTTGCAGTCCTTTTCCTGTCTGCTTTCTAACCAGATCTCCTCTTGTGCTACACACTCCACGGTGGGGCCCGAGTTAAGAAGAGCAGTGAACAGGACTACATGTTCCAGCAGCTGGGGAAGGGAGACAAAAGGGAAGAGCAAAACCAATTGACATGTGTGGCTCAAGCAGTTGTCACAGTAACGCAGGTTATAATTCACCACACGCGGTCCCACCTGTCACCTTGCTGTCTCTGAGCCCCAACTACTGATGTCCAACTTGCGGACGGGGAAGCCAACATCAGGTAGTGAATCACAGACATTACAGTGGTGAAAGAGCAAAGACAGTAAAAGGTAAGGTTGAGCTGACACTCCCCCCCCACCCCAACAAAAAGCTATTTGTCCTCCCATCCACCACCCTACACCTTCCTTCGGGCATGTCCCCAGTAACCTCCAAGTCCCATCCATAACTCAGCAGTCAAGAGGCTTACGGTGATCCACATGGGGCAAGTCCCGAGAGTCCTGGTGCAGTCATCCAAGCAGGCCAGTGCACATAGGTTTTTCATTCCATTTTTTTTCTCCCCAGGACCCTGCCACCTCCACTGGCACCGACAGTGCCAAGAGCTGGTTATTCATGATGAGCGCACTCTGGGCATGCGCCACCCTTGTGGAGGAGCAAGCTCCCTGGTCCACCAGGAGGGACTGCTGCAGTGCTGGATGTCCCTCCCCACACTGGCTTGTGATAGACTAGGCAGTGCTCCCCAGGCACAGGGCTGCACCAATCAAGCTTCTCAGATCTGCTCCCAAACCTGGGTCACCGGCCCACTAGTCCATCAGGTAGGCACTGATAAGCTAACTTTTTTTTATTTCAAAAATCAAAGATTTAGGCCTTGTTTCTTGTATATCTTAAAAAAATACCACAAATAAGTTATGTAACGCAGCCCAGTGATAAAGTGGACTTCCCAGAATCTCACAGTGAATATGGAGGAGAGAGACTTGGGGTCAAGCATGCGTAGATCTGAGACAATCAGCACTGACTAGGGAGGAAGAGGGGGGGGGGGGAGTACCAGCTGCCCAGCATTAGCACTTGCTGCAGCTGTGATAATATAATGCACTGCATATTCTTTTAATGACAAGTACACCTACTTCTTTATATATTACTTAAGGTACGCTATGCTGTACTTGCATCACATGGGTTTCACTGGTTAGTGCGCTACAAAGGATACAGCAAAAATACGTGGGTGTATGAAGATAAATTAATGACTTGAAAGAAAATAACTAACATAGCCATTTAACAATGAAGTACAAATGCAACATTAACAATAACAATATACATAATACACATATTTATATATATATATATATATATATATATATATATATATATATATATATACACACACACACACACATACACACACACACATACATATATATATATATATATCTTCGAGCCAAAAAACTCCATTTAATTTATTTATTATTTATTTGGTTTTTGTTTACCGGGTAAGTACACTAGACAACAATGCTGCCTATATTCAGGCACGACCCGGGAGAGTACAGGCAGGAGAGACCAGAGTCAACATTAAAGAATATTTTATGACGCAGCATGAGGTGCATCAGTTAGCGTTGGTCCACAGCGACAAAAGCGAGGAAATTCAGTGTTAGGGTTGAAACCCCCTTGCCCCCCACACCCCAACTGGCATGATGTGCATTATGGTTATCGGCCACAACTCTCACCCCATCACTATGTAAAGAAGCAGAGGTGTAGGAGAATGGGTGAGAGTTGGGACCGACCAACCTAATATGCACCCCAATACCGATTGGGCGTGGAGGGGCTTTCAACTCAACACCAATTTCTCACTTTTGTCGGTGTGGAACAACCCTAACTAATGCATTAAACAGTGTTTTTTGCTTCTAATTTCCCTTCTTTTTGAGAATAACAAGAAATAGTGAATGTGATGCGGCGAGGGCCCCGCACTCCTGCCACATGATGTCTTGTCACATAGTAACATTGTGCCCGCAAACAGTAATGCACATTGTGACGCAAAACGAAACAGAAAGAGAAACAGCAGTGTAGACAGAAATGTTAAAAACAATGCAAAAGCAAGCACAAATGAAAACGCAAAGGGTAACTCGTATGGTGGCGTAGATGTGAGCGGTAAGTGAAACGGGAACGGAACCTCAAGCGAAAACAGTAACAGTAACAGTAATGTAAGCACACAGGCTGGTTTTCCCCAAAACATGCATAAAGAAAGACAGTGAGTACAAAGAATGTATGCATAATGTTTCTCGGAGCAAAAAGAGGACTTGGAATACTAAATTGCTTATATCTCAGGAACTGTACAACACAGGAAAAAAATTTAAAAGTCATATGATTTATGACTTTCCTGGCTAGTTCTGCACTTGGCCCCCATTAGGGGGCTAAGCATTTTCGATGAAAAGTCCGTGTCGCTGGTTTCTCAGAGAATCGGGCCCTGAAAAGAGGCGTGACATAATGTTATCCTATGGGAAAAAAGAGCAGTTCGGAGTGCCATAACTATGGCTCCCTGTAATATTTTTTCACCAAACCACAAAAAGGCACATCTGTGGGATGTTGGCTGTGTTCCCTCCAAAATTCAGCCCAAAAGATCAAACCGTTATTTTGCAGCAGGGCACCAAAGGATTCCTGTAATGTGTCGGACGCCGAAATGTTATCCTCTGGGAAAAAGCGTCAACTTTGGAGTGCCGTAACTTTGCCGCCATGTAATATTTTTTCAACAAAACACTGAAAAGCACATCTGCAGGATGCCAAAGAATTACTGTCGTCATCTTCCCACAGCCTAGAAAAGTACTGTTGCAGTTTGCGAAAGCTTTCACAAATTCATTCGACAGTGTCGCAAGTGCGACAGTACTTTGCGAAAGTACTTTTTCCAGAAATCTGAAAAACATATTTCTGGGGTGTTTTACCCGAGGTCCCAAAACCAGCATCTCGGCGTGACTCAAGGTCGATGTGGTAATGGGTAATAAAGGTGTGTGCTGACTTCCAGGTAGCAGCCCTGCACATTTCCTGGATAGGGATGTCCCTGGAAGCAGCCACCGAAGCAGCGGTATGGCAGGTAGAATGAGCTCTTATCCCTTTGGGAGGCTCCAAGCCCGCCAACCTGTAGCAGAGATGTATGCAGGAGGTGACCCACCTGTCTATCGTCTGCTTGGCTGCAGGTCTGCCAGCTGCGGCTTCAGCATAGGTGACAAACAGCTGGCGAACCTCTCCCCGAACTTCAGCCATTCGCTCTTTATAATAAGAGAGCGCTCTTCCAGGGTCCAAAGTATGGAGCCTATATTCGGCCTCCGAGGTGCGATTGGGGTAGAACACCGGCAGAGTCAATACCTGGTTAAGGTGAAACTCCGACACCATCTTCAGAAGGAATTTCAGGTGGGGGCACAGGACAACCTTGTCCCTGTGGAAGACCAGATAAGGAGACTCGATGGAAAGCGCCTGGAGCTCTCCCATCCTTCTGGCTGACGTGACAGCCACCAAGAAGGTGGTCTTCCCGACAGGTGAGAGATGTCACACCTGTGCATCGGTTCGAATGGCTTGCCCATGAGCTTAGCCAGTACCAGCAGTAGATCCCACGGAGGTGGAGGTTCTCGCACCGGAGTAGATATGTGATTAAGGCCTTGGAAAAAAGCGCCCAACCACCTTCTCCTGCGCCACCGACTGCTTCCTGGCCCGTGCCCGGTAAGCAGAGATGGCTGCCAGGTGCACCTTAAGGGTCGTCGACCGAAGCCCTAGCTGAGAAAGGGACCACAGGTAGTCCAGAACGGTTGCCAAGGAACAGGAGGAAGGGTCCAGACCCTTGCCCCGACACCGAATGGAGAATCTCTTCCATTTAAAGGCATAGCATTTTCTGGTGGACCTTACGGGATGCCTCAAGGACGTTGAGAACCCCGTCGGAAAGACCCAAGGCCTGGAACTCTAGCCACTCAGGAACCAGGCCGTCAGGTGCAGGGATTGAAGGTCTGGATGGAATACCTTCTCCTGGTTGACTGAGATCAGGTCCGGGCAGGCTGGAAGCCACCTCGGGAGCCTGGAGCTGAGGCTGAGGAGATCTGGATACCAGAACTGGCGGGGCCAGTCTGGGGCTACCAAAATCACCTGCGCCTTGTCCCTCCTCGCCTTGAGAAGCACCTTGTGGATCAAGAGAAATGGGGAAAAGTAGAAAAGCCAGGGTCCACGGCCTCGAGAAGGCATCCCCTGCAGCGAGCCCTGCTGAGGGGGGCAAGCATGAAACAGCCTCAGCTTCGCACTCTCCCGGGAGGCAAACAGGTCCACCTGAGGCGTGCCCCAGTGGGAGAACAGATCTTGTACTACCTCCGGCAGGAGAGATCACTCGTGGGATGCAGCTCCTAGCCGGCTTAGGGCATCGGCCAGAATATTGGAGGCTCCTGCCACATGGATGGCAAGGAGATCCACCTCCAGGCTGCACACGAGGGACCAAGTGCGGAGAGCTTCCCTGCACAGAGGCATGGAGCGCGTCCCGCCCTGGCGGTTTAGGTAGTACATGGTCGTGGTATTGTCCGTCTGGACCTGGACCACTTGACCCCGTACAAACGGCGAAGGCGGTGAGGGCTAGACAAACCACTCGAAGCTCCAGCAGGTTGATGTGGCATCGGGACTCCTGAAGGGACCAGAGGCCGTGCGCTCTGTGCTCCCCCAGATGGGCACCCCAACCCATCAGAGAGGCGTTGGTCGATAGAGAGACTGTCGGCTCAGGGTGGACAAACGGGATGCCCTCCTGCAGATGAGCTGGAACGATCCACCACTGGACAGCGTTCCACATCTCCTGGGTCACTGCCACTGGCTGGTCCAAAGGACCCGAGCGCTGTGACCACTGGCTGGCAAGTCCCCACTGTAGGGTATGCATGTGCCAACGGGCCCACTGGACCACGCTGGTGCAGGCCGCCATGAGGCCCAAGAGGCGCAGGAAGTCCCGGGCAGGGCGCAATTGCCCAACCTGAAATGACTGGGAAAAGGAGGAAAGAACCTCGGCCCTGTCCGCTGGGAGCCGTGCTCTGGCTCGCAGAGAGTCGAGCTCTGCCCCGATGAACTGGATCACCTGCTTTGGCACGAGTTCTGACTTGGCCTCGTTGATGAGGAGGCCAACCTGAGAGCAAACCTGGAGGGCCAGATCCCTGGACCGCTATACCTCCGGTCTGGAGGAGGCCGCAATCAGCCAATCGTCCAGGTAAGGGTACACCTGAACCCTTCGGTGCCACAGGAATGCTGTCCCCACTGCCATGCATTTGGTGAAGACTGTGAGAGCTAGAGAAAGGCCGAAGGGCATGGCCCGGAACTCGTAAAGGGACCCCTCTGCTCTGAAGCAGAGGAATTGCTGGTGGGACGGGATGGACTGGGACGTGAAAGAACGCGTCCTGGAGGTCCAGAGAACAGAACCACACACCTCGTTACAAGGATGGAATGATCTGAGCCAGAGTGACCATCCTGAAGGTTCGAGACCTTAGGAACCTGTTCAGGTCATGCAGGTCTAGAATGGGGCGCCAGCCCCCCATCCGTTTCGGGACCAGGAAATACCTGGACACAAACCCTGGGTCTGGTGGAGGATGCGCCACCTTCCTGATCACCTCCTTCTGGAGGAGCAGGGCAATGTCAGCTCGACGGGCCGACAGAGAGGCTCCGGACCCCGTAGCCCCCCATGGGGCGACGGCTCGGAAGGGTGGGGCCTGCTCGAACTCCAGAGGCAGACCCTTTCCTACCACTTCCAACACCCAGCGGTCCGTGGTGACAGCGGACTAGGCGTAAAGAAAGTGGTGGAGCCGTCCCCCCACAGAGGAAATCAAGGGGGAAGCGACGCGGCTGGGGGTGATACCCCTCAACCCGTCACTGGGCAGGCTTGCAGGAAGGACCGGCCGAGGGACCTCCTGGGCCTTTTCTTCCCGGCTTCATGCTGGAGGAAGCTGCAGGCTTGGCTTTGGAGTGCCAAGTGCGAGCCTGCTGGCCCTGATGCTGGTGTTGCTGGGCCGGACGTGCCGCGGGGCAGAAAGGCGAAAGGGCTTACGCTGCTGCCAGCGGCCTTTGTCCATCTGGGCAGACGTGACAGAGTCCAAGGTGGCATTGGACGTCTCAATCCTCTGGAGGTGGCCTTCCACCTCAGGCCAGAACAAGTCTGTACCCAGGAAGGGGACGTCTGCCAGCTTGTGCTGGGTATCCGCCGTGAAGGTGGAGATCCGCAGCCAAGCTCTGCGGCGCATGGCCACTGCGGCCGCTACTGCCTGGGCACAGGAGTCTCCAATATCGAGAGCCGTTTGGAGCTGCTGCTTCGCCACTGCCCTTCCCTGACCCCGCACCTGCTTGACCGTAGTCTGGAGGTCAGCCGGGAGATGAGAGATCACCTAATCCAGGGAGCCCATAAGAGCATGGGAGAAGTGCACCATCAGTACGGCCGAACTGACCTGATGGAGGCCGAGGGAGGACGCAGCGTACACTTTGCGCCCGGCATAGTCCAGCTTTTTGGACTCTTTGTTGGGGGGGCTTGTCCACGTCCCTGGTGTTCCCGGAACACCGGAAAACACTAACGGTAACCAGCCCCTCCGCACAGCGGTGCTCCGAGAAACCAGACAGTAACCCGGTGGGGACCGTGTACTTCCTGGCCATCCTGGCCAAAGGAGCAGGACAAGAAGCTGGCCACTGCCGTAACTCCAAGGCTGGGCCAACAATGGCTTCAGTCACCGGAAAGGCCTCCGTGGGAGAATCCCCTTGGTCCAGTATCTCCGCAAGGGGATACTTGGCCCGCTTGGATACGGGTTCAAGCTGCATCCCAGCAGATTCTGAGATGAGCCGAAGCAGACTCATGAACGAGGATGGGCTCTCATCCACCGAATGTCCCCCAGTGGACTCCAGGTCAAGGGGCCTGGAGAACAGGGAAGAGTCGTCATCAGACTCCGAGGAGTCTGCGAATAGCTGTCTAGGGCCTGAGCCACCCTCCATCTGCCGAGGACGGTCGGGAGCGAGGGTGACCAACAACCGATGGGGCAACCCCTGACCCGACCGAGAATCCTTGGTCAGAGCTCCAGATTTAGGTTGTGGAGGCGGGGGTTCCACCACAATAGGTGGCGCAGCTGGTTTCGGCCAAACAACTGACGTCGGTTTGGGATCCTCGACCACCGCGAGGGGTTGTTGTTTCGGCCTTTCAGGTGACACTTAATGGCAGGGAAGGCAAGCATACGGTGCTTTTCCGTCAGAAGGAGCTGCCGCCACATTAAGTCCTCATAGCGTCGATGCAACGTGCGAAGCCTTTCCTCCAGGAGGAAGAGGTGAGGACAAGCGGCATCGCCACTTTCCCTGGGGCGAGACACGCCAGTGTCGAGGATCGGCTGGACCAAGAGGTCCAAGACCGGTGTTTCCGGTGGGTTTGGGAGGGCAGGGAAACCCGTTCCTCCTCGGCTGGGAACCTAACCAGGACTCCAGCTCAGAAGGCGCAGAGCAAAGTCTCGGTTTCCACCAGGGGAACCGGTGAAGAATGGCTGTCAGCTTCTCCAGTCAACAGCCATCCGAAGGGTGAAAGATCTCGACTGCGTCGGCCAGGTGTCTCAACGGCTGACCTGACAGGGACACCGTGAAGCCAGCGGCCTTAGCCGCAACCTCGATCAAAGTCGAAAGTCTACTGTCAAGGGAAGGGGACCTCTCCCGCTCCCACGAACATCAACGGTGGGACTTACCCTTCGAGTCCTTCTTGGACCGAGAGGAGTGTCCCAATGGACCCTCACCTTTCGTAGAGAGGGATTGACAAAGCTCCTTAAAGGACGCCGTGTAGGAGGAGCCCAAGGAGAGCGGGATAAATGCCGTGACCGAGGAGGACGAAGATGCGGCCGATCATCTGCTCAAGTTGCTCAGCCAAGCCCGCCGCCACGGACACCGCCCAATGGGCCTCCTTTGACTTCACCGGTGGAACACGTCTCTCGAGGCGTCCAAGTTCAAGTCTGGCAGCATGGTCTTTGAGGACACTGGCCGAGAAGGACTTGCACAAATCAAAGGCCTGCGGATCGTGATCAAGCCCGAGGCAATAAACACACATTGAGTGCGGATCGTCCGGCATATCATTTACCCGGCAAGGGCACCATTAAAACTGAGAGTCGATTTTATCCATCGCAGCGAAGGAAAAACAGACCAAGTTCAGAAATCTTAAGAATAAGTTTTGGTTTAACTAACAAGTTAGGATCCAGTCTAAGCGCAGGCGCTAAGGAAGGAACCCGAGCTTCCAAGCGGTAAGGAAGATCCGGTCATGGGGCGGAGCCGAGTTTACCACGATTCGGGCGGTGGAGGAGCCAGCTTGAAAACCTTCCGCAAGATTTAAAGCGGCAAGGAACCTGCCATGAAGTGTGGATTGAACAACATATTCATGTCCCTAGAATGGAATGTTCTTCTGTTTTTCGCTGATTCTGAAAAAAACTAAAAAAATATCTAGAAATGAAACAGCACTCATTCTGTAGACATTTCTGTGCTGAATAAACTTTGTGCTCACAGTACCATGCTATCATTTTTCATTTTAAAGTTATTTACATTTGTTTGCAAAATGAAAAACAAAGTATGAATTTTCTGCTGTGTTTTTGCTAATTATCAAAAAATCTAAAAGGTATCAATAATTAACACACCATTCATTTTATAGATATTTCCGTGCTAAGCAACTTTCGTGCTCACGGTACCATGCTATCATTTTTTGTTTTAAAGTTATTCGCTTATGAATGTGGTTAATATTACTAGTGAGGCCGAACATTCTAAATGACATAAGCACTATATAGATAAATGGCTGATGACATAAGCACTGTGCAAATGAAATTTATGTACATAGTTACTCAGATAAAAAAATTTATCACACACTGTTCATCTCCACCCCATTGCATAAATATATCAGCCGCAACCTTGGAACAACAGAACTGCTAGCTGAACAATCAAAAAAACAGAAATCTAATCTAGTCAACAGAATGTAATTCAGCTTTCCATCCAAGTCTTGCCTCTTGCCCTCTTCAGTTCAAGTGTCAGTGTAGCTCAGTTGGCAGCACATCTGCCTCTGGACCAGAAGGTCATGGGTCCTGGTCCCACACTGGGATTGGGCTCATACAATCAACGCGGGCACCCAAGTGCAGTACTACAGAGGTGCTGTACTGCCGGGGTGTGCCATCCTTCGGATGAGATGTTAAACTGAGGTCCCTTCTACCCCATCTCTGATGCTATCCTGGTGGGTGTTCGGGTGGAAGTAAAAGAATCCAGGGTTTGCAAAAGTAGGGGATCCCTGCCCCCATGTCCTGGCCAACATTCCTCTGGGGAAAAATAACTTTTCCTATGCTTATTGCCTCCTCAGCTTAATCATTAAAGTCCCTCCTCCTATTAAGACTCTTCATCTCACTCCTGCAACTGGCCATGGCTCTCTTCTTCAATCACTGCCACCACCACCCCCAACTAGTTCTGCCCTAGCAATTTGTTGCCTTCATTACCTGTACATATGATATTTTAATTTGTCTTCAAGTTTTGATTATGCTCCTCAATACACTGTACCTGCAGTGTGTGATTTTTTTCTTTCCACTTTCCCTACCCCCAGGATACATCTGAAAATGAGCTGTTAGCAGTTCAGTACGTCTTTCCTGGTGAAACATTTGAAATAAACAACATCTTCACCCCCACAAAACCGGTTCACTCAGTTGTCCAAGGTTGTATGTGGGTGATGTGCAAAATGGCTGCCACTACTTAGTCACTTCACTACCAGTCTTATACTGCTTGTAAAATGCTTTGGTATACAAAAAGTGTATGAAAAGCACTATATAAATGCTGGTTCTTTTTCTTCTCAAATTTACATATCTGTATGCACTTGAGCTCTGTACAGTGCTCAATGCGTTTCTGGCACCTTAATAACTTCGGCAGTGTTCAACCAAACTGCTCCCACATTTGGCATGGTTCGTCTCGGAGCCAAGTTCTCAAGACGTGGGAAGTTTCGTGACAGCAGCTTGTGTGGTCTGAGACATCCAGAATGTTGTTTTTACTACCAAAAAATAACTTTTTATGTATACTTATTGCACTTTTGTTTGCGCTCACCCAGAGACTGTTACAGAATGCCCCCCCCCCGAAATATTTAGGGTATAAGCAGCCTGTGCCAAGGTAGTGCCTTTCCCAGGTTTTGTGAAAAAATATTAATTTGTTTCAGAGTTAAGGATTTTAAGGTTATTTTTTTTCCCCTGTGAGTGCTCAGTAGGGTTTTAGCTACCCAGTAACCTAGTTACCACCTTTCACTAAATTAGGGTTTTAGCTTTCATGAGACAAAAATGTTGGCGTTGTGACGGCTGCCATAAAATGAATATGAAGAATTTGAGGTGGGGATGCATCTTACTAAGCAGCAGCTATTGAGCAAGATTATGCTTCTTTTCCCCAAAATGAGCCAGAAATACCTTTTAGGGCTTTGGCTGTCATTTACCGAAATGGCCAATTTATGTGTCATAAGCCAAGAATTTTAGTGTTGCAAATTGAAGTGCAACACTACAATTTTAGTGTCACATATTTTAGTGCTGCATTTAAAATATGCAACACTAAAATTCCACTTTTGTGTTTTCATATTTTTTTTACTCATAACTCGTCCATTTAAATACTGTTTACATGACCCTACCTCATTAACAAGGATGGTGGGAATTTTCAAGTACAGGTCAAAAGGTGATTGCGTAGTTGCTCTACAAAACCACCATTTCGGCAGGATTTTACATATTCTAGTGACCATGTTCGTGACATACTGTCTAAATATTTCCGTGCTGCACACTTAAGTGCAACACTAAAATTTGCAACGTTAAAATTTTCTATGTGCACCAAAAATAGAATTATGTCCCACTTAAATACAGCCGGACTCTTTCCTTGGTGCAGTTGTGCATCTGCGCACACAAAAGGATACAATTCCACGATCTCAAAAAGAAAGTAAAGTCACTGCAAAAGCATTAATGTACAAGTTAGGGTTCAAGTTAATGCCACAAAGTAGGGAAGTGTGGCATTAAGGTTACCAGCCATAACCTCCCCTCCCCCGAAAAGCAGCAAAATGGACAAGATCACACAAGAAACCACTAATGGCCAACAGGTTTAGACCAGGAGCACCATTTTGACACTAAGCTCTCCGCAGGTCTGCCGGGAGCTTATTACCAAAATGATGCTCCCGGTCTTTGACTATGTGGATGTGGTATACAGCACCACCCCTTCCACTTCCCAAAACTGGACACCCTCTACAACTCTTTGTCGCTTTGCTACCACCACCACCCCATACTCATTACTGCTCACTTTACTCCGCCTCATCTATTCTCCATCTTTCCTCCAGTCACCAGAACCACTGTTCCTCCCCTCATTTCCAAATCCTGCTTTGGGTCCCTACCCTCCTACCTATCCTCATTCCTCTCCACTATACCCTCTGCCTCCTGCTCCCTCTGCTCAAGGCGTCATAGCACTTTCTCCATTCCTGCCCCCACTCCACTGGCGCTATTAAGGGTCATACTAAGGATGGTAAGGAGCTAGAGGGCAGGATGCCTACAAGTGCTCCTGTAAAAGACTCACTCCGCACAATATCCAAGTTTACTGCCTGACAGTACGTACTTATCTAGTTTGCTTTCAAATTCTGACTTAGTTCTGCTTATGATTATTTCAACCTGCAGCGAGTTCCAGGGGTTTGAATTCTGGGTGTAAAAAACAAACACTGAGTGTTGAAGGTTTTACCCATTATCTGTAGGGGTGACCTCTAGTATCTATCAGTTTTTAAATGTGATCCCTAGTTCCATAAGCAGGTAAGGGTTGTGCACAACTTCGAACATGCAATGCAGGACTCTTATCCTTCTGGTTTCCAGTAACATTTAAAGTAAAACCTGCAAATGTTCCTCACAGTCAATATGCCTTACATCTTTTACATTTTTTTGTAAATTTCAGTTGAACAGTTTCAAGGTTCTTTCTGTCCCTTTTCTTCGATATGCACCATAGTTATGAAACGCACTCCAAGTGGGGTCGGGCACATGCTCCATACAGGGGAACTAATACTTTACTATCCGTGGATTCGATTTTCATTACATTTATCACTTTGCTGGTCTTCGGCATTGCTACGGGCTGCTGGGTAATCAGCCTTCTCCTATCACCTTCCCTCACTCAGGAACCAGCTCCTCACTGACAATAGGCCTCTCTGCCTCCCCAGACTCCCTCAGGTCTCAACCGAAGCACCTTCCCCCACCCTCCTCCTCCTCCCATTTTCCCTCTCCCTGATGCTCCTCTTCCACTGCCATCTCACACTGGTGTTGATGTGTCCGGCTGGTCAATTGAGTATTTTTGTACTGCAGCTCTGCCTGCACTTGTATCTGGTTTTCTCCATATTATTCTGACTGCACTTTACTGTAACTGTGAAGTGTGCCTCTCATACAACCGTTTCTGGATGACATAAATGCAGTAGCAGTGATGTGCTACCTTTGTGAGTTTGTATCTGTGGCTGCAAAAACAGAGACCCCAAAGGGTCCTGTGCTTCTGCAGCCAGAAGTAGGGGTGTGTGTGTGTGTGTGGGTGTTAGAGTGCATTGAGCACTACATTTCTGCATACAGAAGTAGTGTTGCAATTGGGGTATCATGGATTTCTATATGCAGTAGTAGAAGTGCAAGTCCCACAGCAGTCTGCGCTTCTGTAGACATAAGTCAGTACCCATGTCTTACACATGCGTTTGAAGCTTCTGCAGACAAATGTAGTGTTGCAATGTGGGTATCATGGATTTCTATATAAAGTACCGCAAATGCAGGCCCCATGAGGGCCTACATTCGTTATTACAAGTCTGTGTGTATGTCTTACATCTGCAGCTCTAGAGGCGCAGGCCCCTGCACATCTACAGACAGCAGTAGCATTACCATTTGAGCATCATGGATTTTGTAGGGCATATGCTTTTGCAGCCAGAGCATGGTGTCTGTTCTTCAATCGTGGAAGCTGTGTGCCCGAGTACCTGTGGCTACAGAGGCCTGTGCTTCTGCAGACAGAAGTAGTGTTTTGATTTGAGCATTGTGAATTTCTATCTGCAGCCAGAAAAAAGTGTGTATGTCTTGCAGTGTGCAAGCCACAGCTACAAATCCACAAAGGCAGCACATCAGTGCTAGTGCACTGGTGTCACCTGGAAAAAAGCTGTATGTTGTTTTTCTTACCGGATGATGGCTGTCTGTGGTTGCTTGTGTGGTCTTGTCCTTTAGCTGCTTGGGTGGGGGAGAGTTAGGGTTGGGAACCTTAACTCCATTTCCCTATTTTTCTGATGTGAACCTGGATCCTAACTTGTGCATTAACTCAGGTTATTTATTTTTTTTGGTTACAATTCATTCATTCCAAATGTTTCACCAGGTAAGACATACTGAGCTGCTATACATGTGTGTATACTTTCTAAAATTGTGCTGCTTGATTTTTAGGAAGTCAACCAGGCATTTAGTGAAGTCTACAGTAGCCCAATACAAATTCAAGTGGATGTTTGGCTAGCATTTTAGTAGCCACGGAAAGAACTGTGCATAATAGTGCATTATTCCACTGACTGATACTAGATATCTAGTAAGAGATACCTCAGTGGAAAACAAAAAATGCCCCCGTTACAGTGCTGCCCCTAATAAAATTGATTTCCATTAGTTCCTATGCATGAAAAAAGTCCATCGGGGGTGGGCAGACTAAATGAAAATAGAAAGCTTTACTTTACATACAGGGTGGCTAACGTGTTGAATAGTCTACCCAGTAAGGGTTTGGAAACTAACACGGTTTAGACTTTCAAAGAAGTGCTAGCCATATTCCTGAGGGAGAATAGCCCTGAGGGTTGCACAACATAAGCAGGGTAATAAGGAGGGACAGTCAAGATGGCTCCCAAGTCCTTTTCATCAACACAATATATGATGTTACTGTAACATGGCAATTAAAGTACCGGGGTCACATGATCAGTGCTGGACTGCTCAGATCTGCTGCAGGACTTGAATATATCATCTTCCCCAAACAAAAAGCAGAGCAGGTTCAAGTGGTTTCTCTCATACTAGCCCTCTCTACTGGCTTCTGCCCAGTCTCTCCACCCCCCCGTCCTCACATCTGACCCCATCTGTACTGCTCGCAGCCTACACCCTGCTGTGGCCGATTAAGCTCTGTTGAGTGTCAATGGCGTGTATAACTCTATGTTCTGATCTGCATAGTGTGACTGTATAAACTGCTGTTTTAATTCACCTCCTTGTGAGATTTGGAATGAAACTGTTGGAACTATGTATTATGTACCAAAGCTATATGGTATAACCGCTATTTTTCTAACTGTAACCAGAGCCTGGCTTGCCTTGAACTGCTAATGGGAATCACTGCAAACGAGTCCCTGACTCAATGATGTTATCCGTTTTTCACAAGTAAAATGAATCTTATTCTTATTATTAATAATAAACTGTGTTACTATGTTGCTATGTGAAAAACTCAATGGCTCCAACAGCGCTTTTCGAAGTCTGAAGATTCTACTGCTTAGCCTTAATTCAAAATGGCTGCCTCAAAGCAGATTAGTTTAGTACAGTACTGAATTACAAAACAGTTACGGAATGTCCTGCATCCAGATTGGTTTAGAAATATAGTCAATGCTGGCCGATCATAGGTCCATCTTATCAGCCCAGTTTTACCTTACTCTATCCTGTGACCTACTGCCTAGATGGGGTGTTCAACCTTCCCTCCCCCTTCGCTCCCTGCCTTGCCACCCTGAGAACTATTAAGCCCTTTACTCAGTGTCAGCCATACTTGAGCCCATTAATGGTTTTTGCATCCACCACCTCCAACGGTAGGCTGTTCGATGACTCAACTGTCTCCACAAAGAGACCTTCTCACATTCTTCAAGAATTCCCCCCCCCCCAAAAAAAAAAACAACACCTTACATGTATATACCCATTTCTTTTTTTCTATATAGCTTTTTATTGTCGGGGCTCTGGGGCAGGCACACTGCGGTTCTCTCATGGTGGATTGTGACAGAGAGATCCTGCCACTCTTAAGGACCGACCTTTTCTTAAATCTGTTGCAACAGTTCTTCTATTTCTTAGCCTAATCTATCCTTTGCAATTTCTAGTCCATAAGGTTGGCCACCTATGGGTGACCCCTCCCCTTTCTTGACTATGCTATAATGTCCTCTCTAATTTTCCTTTTCCGTCTCAGGTCCTCGTACAAGGAAGGTTATTGTGGTGACCTCAGAGCTAATGTAAAACAGCAGGCTGTGTTCCTCGTTGTTGGATTTAGTATGCAATAGCACTATGTCATAAAATACCTTGACGTATATGCTTTTTTGCAGGGATTTATTCAACTCTAAATACTGATTAGCATTTTGCTCATAAAAGTGC
Organism: Neoceratodus forsteri; assembly: GCA_016271365.2. NCBI lineage: Eukaryota > Metazoa > Chordata > Ceratodontiformes > Ceratodontidae > Neoceratodus > Neoceratodus forsteri. The sequence goes on along the minus strand of CM028131.1, from coordinate 267,939,993 downwards.
AAAATCTTTGTGAAAATGCATAGCTCTTGCCTCTCTGTGTTTAACAAACACAGCACTTCTAGAAAATCTATATAAATACTTTCTGTACAGTTAGTATCATCCCAAGGAAAAAACTGCTAATCAATTATTTAAAACCCTGCCTTAGGTATATGAAACCTGTAAATTTTGAAAGTACATTTTGAAAATACCACGGCACTAGGCGTGTTTTTTATAAAGGTAAAAAGTTACTAGAAGACTGAATTATAAAAATTAAGTTACCGGGATAGAGATATCAGAAACCCCCCGCTGTGTTATTTAAAATGCATGTAAATTACAGAGAGGTCCTTTGGCACTATGTATTCCTGCTTTAAGCTGAACCAGCCTAAAATGTCAGTGATTTTGCATATACCCCCATAATGCAAAGCATCATGGGATGTACGTGTGATGTTGTCTTTCTCTGAAACTTGGCTTTGTTGCCAATGCCTTTTGGGATAACCCTTGCTTCAGTGCTTCTGCACTGAGGTTCTTTGTTTTTAGTTTGTTTTGGGGTTTTTCTTATTTGAGCTCCTCATCACCCAAACACATAAGACCAACACAGGGTATAGTTCATTTCCACAGCAGAGATAGATCAGTGAGTTTAGTAGGTGCTGACCAAGTGCAGAGGAAGGACATGCATAATCTGTTGCTGAAACTGATGTATTGAAGGGATATGCCATTGCTTAAGGTTATCCCCGTGTTTGAAATAAACATCACACAGAGATTGTGTGTTAAAACTGAAGTTCTGTGTCTGGGCCATCTGTTATCCTACAACCCCTCCACAGGGATCTCAAGCCACCCTTTCAGGGGTTCACTGAGCCTGCCCCGGTACTCCATTTTCTCCCTCCGTTATCCCGGGACCCCAGAACATGGTTGCACATGTGCTCTGTGGCTCCGGTGATGGACCCTACCTCCCACCCAGCCTGCCTAGCTCACTTATCTGCTTAGCACTGCCACCAGAGCCAGGAAGCCCACGCGCCCTATGGCAGTTCAATCCAGCTCTTCGTCTTCCCTCCACTGCCAGCCAACCTCCAACAACTCAGGCTCGTTCCTGAACTCGGGTCACTGGCATGGGAGGAGGCAAGACATCCAGTGCCTCAGCCCTCCATGTTACTGGGCTGGCATATATCCTTGTTTAAAAAGGAGTACATAGGCATCAGCTGTGAAAACAGCCCTATGCCTGACCTCCTGGTCAGAGGAAAGGTAGTGCTGTGGCAAACCCGGAACATGGGGGTCAGGGACGGGGGAAAAAAAGAACAACGGACAAAAAAACAATGCAATACCAGCGAGCCCAGTGGTACGGTGGTAGCGCTACCGCACGCCATGCTGGCTACCAGTGTTCAGGAGTGGACCTCTGTCACTTAGGGGAAAGACCACCGAGAGAAGGACTGCTTCCTCTCTCAGGGAGGTGGGTTGTGTCATCCCACTCGGCAGCTGCCACCTGGTGGAGACCAGGTGGTAAGCGCAGCAGGAATCGGCTTAGGGCAGGGCCATCCTTGATGCTGATATGTGTGCGCATACAGAGGCCCGTTTATGGGGAAGTGTCACTGCACACTGGTGGCCCTGGTGCATTAACTGGTGGAAAAACCTATCAGGCTTGGTGTATCCCTCGCCCACCGCAGACCCCACAGCACTGACAGGGCTGGTTCTAAACAATCTGGATGTGAACTCGGGAGATGGCATTTACAGAAGTTGGTAAGGCGCACAGGTGAGAGATGGGGCTGGGATGATGGGGGCCAGAAAGGTGAAGATGCATATATACCTGTATCATCAAAATAAAAAAAATACCAGCAGGTTCCTAGACAACTATTTTTTCCCCAAGGGTAAAGCCAAAGTTAGAGGTGTGCTGGGTATGACTCACTTTTTTAAGCACTGCCAATAGAAGACGAAGCAGGGGGAGGAGTACATTAGCTTTCATCAGCATTAGTTAGTAGAGTTTGGGTGTACAAGTGAATGCCCCAGGATAAGAGTGAAGTCACGGAGCGGACAAAGTAGCTCAGGAGTACGCGTAACCACTGCAGCAGCAGACTACTATTCCATTTCTTGATCCCAGCACGGGAAGCGGGAGAGAGAGGAGCTGCATGCCTTTCCATGCAAACTGGTTAGGACAGGAGATGTCAAATGTAGTCAAGTTTCTGAGCTCTGTTAATATTTAGCATGTAGAATATTTACAACCTTCACAGTGCAGCACCTACATAGTTTCAGCATGTCAGAAGTCAGAACAGTGGTGTTTCAGCCACACCTGATCAAGTTTACCTGTCTGACCAGAACTAGTTTGGGAACACCGTTCATGTTTCAACTTTGACCAGACATAATAACAGACACATTCAAACTTTGTATACTACTGCAATGCTAGTCATTCAGTATAGTCTCCTGTCTTGATTTTAGTTATAGACAAGCAAGATTCCCAATTAGGAAGGCAGTGTAATCCAGTGGCTGGAGCAAAACTCCAGGAAACCAGACATTCCCAGGCTTAAATCCGATCGGTCACAGTTTTACAGTGTGACTTTAAAGTATGTTTTGTCCCTTTTGGGAAAACTTTAACACGCACAATATTTAGACACAATTCCAGTTATATTTTATATAATGACTACATTGCTCTTCCCGTTGTTCTACATTACATGGAAAATGGAATCCTGTTCCCTAATCCTTAATACTGTACTAATATATGCAGTCTCCTTCTAAAAAAATAACCACCGGAGATTGTGGATTCTGGTCCTCAAACCATTAGTTCTCACTGTCTCGGAGACCTGGCTCACCCAAAAAATTGAGACACTGCCACTGTCATCCCCAGCTACTCTATCTATAGGCAAGACTGCTCCTAAAGGAAGAGGTGGCATTGCCATTTAAGTGCCCCCTGTGAGTAGCTCATCTCCTCTCCCACTTCCCATGAGCATCATGTTGGCAAACTTTCCATCCCTCTCTATCTCCACGTTTACAGCTGGTGGATATTTATGTCCTGGATGCAAACTAGACACTTACCTTCCCCTCCTCTCCTCAGTCTTTACCTTACCTGCAATGGGAAATACCTAGTTCTGTTCTCCCCCCCCCGCCAACCACAACTGTCTTCTCCTGCTGTGAGAAAATACAATACAAAATACTCAATCACTCCACCTCACACAGCTTGCCTACCCAACTTAAGCCCTTCTCTTTAAACCACTTCTTCACAGACTGGGTTCTCCCCTCCCGCCCTTCTCTTCAAACCACTTCTTCACAGACTGGGTTCTCCCCTCCCACCCCACAGCATTACTGAATGGCAGGATGTACTACGGTGGGCTCAGGGGGGCAGACATACTTCCCCCATCCAGTCCAGCTTAAGAACTCCTACACTGTCTTGAAGGAACGGAAGAATCCTGCAAGGGAACCCAAGACTGTGACCAAGGAGGATGTGAGGGTTCTCCAGAAGGGAGACCCAGTGGTGGGAGGAAGAGGACCCCATGTGAAAAAGCAGTTACTCCTCATGGGGGACTCTACTGTCTGGGGAATGGATCCGGGTAATGACAGCAGGGAGGAAAGGGAGGTTAAGTGCCTCCCAGGAGGAGCAGCTCTGAGTGAGGGGATGCGGATCCAGAGGATTGCTAAGGCAGTGGCAAAGAGAGGTGGGCTGGAGGTCACTGTCCACCTGGGGAAGCATACAGCAGGTGCAGGAGGATTTCAGAGAGCTGGGAGGGCATCTGGGAAAGGTACCAAGCTCGGTGCCATTTTCAGAGGTGCCAGGGGAGGAGTTGGAAATCTCCGTATCAGAAGCTTCAACACATGGTTGAAGGGCTGGTGCAGCAAAAAGGGGTATGGCTTCACTGGGGACTCACCTGGAATGTTGTGGTCCTGTACTCAACTGATGAGCTGCATCTGTCCAGGAAGGAGAAAACAGTCCTAAATGAACAGTTTAGTTGCTTCCTTGCCGAGCATATAAACTAGCTGGGGGGCAATGGGAGTAGGGAGACTAGCAGCCCACCCCCACAAGATGGGGAAGCCAGAAAAGGGGATCAGGAACGCAAGATGCTGACAGTAACGCCTAAGGGGGAGGGAAGGATGCAGAGGAGCAAAGGCACAAGAAGAGCATAGATAAGCAGCAGAACATCGAGGGCCATGGTTACAAATGCTCGCAGCCTGGGGAATAAAATCCCAGACCTGGAGGAATTGTTAGTTGAGGCAGACCTGGACACAGCAGCAATAACAGAGACTTGGTACACCGCGAATCATGACTGGGATGTTAATGTACCAGGGTATGCTCTATTCAGGAGGGATAGGGGGAGTAAAAAAAGGGGGGAGGGCTGGCCATGCACGTCAGGGAGGGTATTAAGGCAACAGAGGTACTGGGTAGGCAGGGGGAGGAGGAGGCACTGTGGGTCACCCTTGAGCCAGATAATGGCACAGCAGTTCACGCAGGGGTGATCTACAGGACTCCAGCACAGGAGGAGGAGGAGGAGGATATGGATCTAGAGGATCAAATTCACGATATGACAACAAAAGGTGAGGTATTACTGCCAGGTGATTTCAATATCCCAGACGTAGATTGGACCATCCCAACAGCTGCTTCAAACAGAAGCAGAGTCATCCAGGATTCCTTACAGGGGGCAGGCCTCAGACAGCTAGTGACTGATCCCACCAAAGACAGGGCAATTCTGGACCTAGTACTTACCAGTGGGGACAGAATCACAGATGTCCAGGTGGAAGGTGAACTAGGAACCAGCGATCACCACATACTGTAGTTTAGCATAGGGACAGAGACACAGTCTAGTCACACACAAAAGCAAAGGTCTTAGATTTTAGGAGGGCAGACTTTGCTAAAATGGAGAGTTGTATCAAGGAGGCCCTGGCAAGGAAGGAGGGAAGTAGGTAGGAGTTGTGGGAACACCTGAAGGGAGCCATAGAAGGGGTGATGAACCAATGCATCTAGATGGTAAACAAAGGCAAGAGAAGGAGGAAACCACTATGGTTCTCGAGAGAGGTGGCAGACAAGGTAAGGGCCATAAGAGCGGGTTTCAAGAAATATAAAGAGACGAAGGGAGGAAGACAAGGAAGTAGGGAAGGCTGTAAGGAACAAAGGCGCAGACTGAGGTAAGGTTAGCGTAGACGGTGAAGAAAGGGGACTAAACATTCTAAAGGCACATCAGCGAAAGAAGAAAAGTCAAGAGGGATTGTAAGACTCAGTGGGGATAAAGGGGAGTGTGAGGAGGGAGACCTGGAAAAGGAAGAAATACTGAACAAATACTTCTGTTCAGTATTCACTGAAGAGGGGGGAGGGTCAGGGACCACAGCTGAGTATCAGGCACGGGGGGGGGGGGCGCAGAGGTAGACAAGTCCATTCAGAGTGGAGAGAGTCCTGGAGTAGCTCACAAAACTGAAGTTGGACAAAGCAACGGGGCTTGATGGCATACGCCCAAGGATATTAAGGGAGCTGCGTAGAGAACATCACCTATGGCAGCCATGTTCACAGAGTCACTCAATACAGGTGTGGTTCCAGAGGACTGGAAGAGGGCACCATGTAGTCCCTCTGCACAAAAGTGGTAGCAGGGAACTACATTTTGATCAGACTCACCTCAGTAGTGGGTAAGATCACGGAGGCACTGCTTAAAGAAAGAATAGTGGCACACTTGGAATCCAACGGTGCCCAGGATCCGAGGCAAAATGGAGCCACAGCAGGAAGATCGTGTCAGACGAATCTGATAAGACTTTTTTGACTGGGTGACGAAGGAAGTAAATCAGGGAGGTTTGGTGGACGTCGCCTACCTCGATTTCAGCAAGGCTTTCGACACTGTCCCACACAGAAGGCTGGTAAACAAGATGGATAGTCTAGGCATGGGGCAAAAGGTGGTAAACTGGGTTAGGAACTGGCTAAAGGACAGGAAGCAGAGGGTGGTGGTAAACGGGATCTAATCTGGGGAGAGGGGGGTGACCAGCGGAGTGCCTCAGGTATCAGTCCTTGGGTCAGTCCTGCTTAATGTCTTCATTAGTGACACTGCAGCAGAGCTGGTGGGAAAGGTCTGTCTGTTTGCAGATGACACCAAGATCTGCAACAGAGTGGATACTCCACACGGGGTGGAGAGAATGAGGAGGGACCTGGAGAAGCTTGAAAAATGATCTGAGGAGTGGCAACTGAGGTTCAGTTCAAAGAAGTGTAAAATAATGCACCTTGGATGAAGGAACCCTGGGGAGAGCTACAGAATTGGGGGGGGTTGGAGAAGAGTTGCTGACGATCACCAAAAGAGGAAAGGGACCTGGGGGTTATCATTTCAAGTGACCTAAAGGTGTCTAAACAGAATACAAAGGCTGCAGGTAGGGCCAGTGGCATGCTGGGGTGCATATCACTAGCAGAAGGCGGGAGGTAGTGATGCCACTATAAAACACTGGTGAGGCCTCACCTAGAGTACTGTGTGCAGTTCTGGAGGCCACACCTTTGTAAGGACATTGACAGGGTGGAGGCAGTCTAGAGAAGGGTGATGATGATACAGGGCTTGCACCAGAAAACATAAGGAGAGAGTGAAGGACCTCAATATGTACTCACTGGAGGAAAAGAGGGATCAGGGGGACATGATAGTAACATTCAAGTACCTTAAGGGCATAAACAAGGTGAGGGGGTAACATCTTCCAATACAAGAGGAGCACAAGAATAAGGGGGCATGATATGAAACTGGAAGGAGGCAGGTTAAGGGGAAATGTGAGGAAGTTTTTCTTCACAGAGAGGGTGGTGGACAAATGGAACAGTCTGCCCCAGGAGGTGGTGTAAGTGAGCACAGTGGAGGGATTTAAACATGCCAAGACAGGCATAAGGGAACCTTAGAGGTGGGAACTAGAGGGGGAAAGGCCTTTGACCAGGTAGGGTCAGTAGCCACAAACTAGTGTAGGGCTTACGGGCAGACTGGATGGGCCTGGCGGTCCTTATCTGCCAAACATTTCTGTTTTTCTACAACGCTGGCACCCTCCCTAATGCTCTCCATGACCATCATATGGTTTACTGTGTGCACAATGTACACCAGCCCACAGTCACCAGAAGGGCATTCTGCTCGGTCCTTTGGGTTACTCAATCTACCTGCCCAGCTGGTTGACCTCTGCGCCATCGATTGGCCCTTCATCTCTACATCCACTGATGTCCTGTCCAATTTCCTCTCTAAATTTACCCCTGTCCGGGACAAGCACGCTTCTCTACAAAGACATGTTAAAAGGATCCCATTTTCCTGGTGTCTCTGCTGAGCTCATCTCATGCCAGACAGCACTGGTACCTTGATATGACCACTGGCTACCAAGCCAGCCAAGTCAGAGCATCTTGCCTCAAACTTCTAGGGTAATATTAACTGCCCCACTGAATTTTGGAAGGTTGCTCACTCCCTTTTCAATCCTCCACCCAGTCTCCTATCCAACTCTCAAACTAGACATTTCCAATGTTTTCAACCCAGGCATGTAGCTGCCTCCTTCAACCACTTTCTCCATTTCTTCTGCTCCTCCCACACCCTTTCCTTCCCCTTCTTCACCCTATAGCCTTTCTGCTACTCTTGCAGCTCATTTTTCCTTTAACCCCTCTAAAGGGTATAGCCCAGATGAACCTGACCCTTCACGTCACTCTCTCTCTCAGCCCCTGCTATAGGGTCCTTATTTCTGACGTCCTTAATCCCTCCTTGTGAATGAGCTTGCTCAATGGAATTTTCTTGCAATAAACTTGAAAGTAGGATATATAGCATTCCACAACTAAAAGGTGTGCACTTACGCACAAACATAAATACTAACAAAGTAGACGACCACTGTCTACACAGGTAATTGGTAAAACTGCAGTAAACAATCATTAGATCCTTGCCATTAACACAGTCAGCGTCACCATCTGATGCCTCATGCTCCCGATTCTCTGACGATGGTGAAATGTGCTCTACAAACTTGACGCCATCTCAAGGTCTGTGAAAATGCTGGTTATGTTTCATTGCACGGGGAGCCGCAGTAGGGAAACAGGAGCTGCTTCATAATGCCTTTCTCCAACAGGGATTTATTTATTTGATTTTTTTTTTTTTTTGAACAACCTGAAGTTGGCACATTCTGTCCCAAGTCTGAGCCGAAATGTCTGGAAAAATGCCCAATTGCTCCATTCCAGATAGTACCGTTAGGGGTCCTGGCCATACAGCAAAGGGATGCAAGCTTCTGAAGCGAGGGGAAGAGACACTGTGACAGTGGCCATTATGGTCTCGCCATCCTCTCCTTAGGCGCCAAATGGATCGGAATGACGAAAGCCTCGATACTTTGTACCCCAAAGTCACGAGAAAGCAGTGAAAAGAAAAAATAAGGTGACCCACAGCTGAGTGTAACAACCCCCCCCCCCCGACTGGTTAGCCGTGGGGGAAACCAACTACATGAATACACTGCCACCGACTGTTCATGAGGGACTCCACCTTAGACCTGAGGAAGCCCACGCCCTTCACAAGCATTGTTGTATTAGCTGCTTGCTTCTCTCGTGTCAGCTCAGAGATGGCCGACTTGTTTTCAAAAAACACATATGTCCAAGTCCCCCAATTTCAGTTTGACCGCTGCGAGCCTCTTGTTTAGCTGGTCGCCAGCTGATTGGACTTTTTGCAGCACTGCTAAGATCTGTGTCGTTAGTGGGTCTTCAGGAGGGCTGCCATGCTGTGGAGGCCCTGACGTTTTGGAAGAATGGCTGGAGCTGGGAGCCAAGAAGAAGGCATCGACTCCCTACTATTGAGCTGGCTGATTCTTTTTCAGTCTCATCACGACCTCTGGTAAATCTCCTCATAGATGGCCAGCCCAGTGGCACTGAGGGTTGAGGCGCTGGACGCCACACCTCACACCACGCTGGTGACCAGTGTTCGGGAATGAGCACGGGCCGCTGTGGGTCAGCTGGGAGGAGATGGATTGAGCGTCCGATGGACTGCTCTCCACCTCCAGGAAGGGGGGTTTCCAGCAGCCAGTGCCCGCCTGACCCCTAGCGGAGGCTGGGGTTAGACGGCATGAAGCCGCATACCATGGGGCAGGGACGCAGCAGACGCTGGACAGGGGTGTGCATGGGAACGTGCGTGCACCCAGTCACTGGCGTCATTCCACGCCATGAGACCGCAGGGGAGAAAAGCAGAAGAGGGGCACCCAGTCAAATCGGCTTGATGGCCGTCTGAACACCTGCGCCGGCTCCAGGAGGGGATCACCATGTGGATCAGACTTGGTGGGGAAAGTTGTCTACCCCCTGCCAACCCACAGGAGGTAAGCCATAAGGCAATTAAGATGATCGCCTCCAAAGAGACTGATGACAGGTCACGCAAGGCCAGAAGAAAGGGATGCAGGATCTGATTAACCCACTGGGGCCCCAGGAGAAACAAGACTTTAAAAAAAAAAAACACATTCCAGCCTGCCTGGTGGCATGGAAGGTTATGCTGAACGCCACACGATCACATCGGCGCACCCAAGTTCGGGAACAAGCCTGGGTTGTCAGTGGTCAGCTGGGGGGGGGGGGACTGGACTGAGCAGCCAAGAGGCAGTTCTCTCCCAGGGAGGGACGCTGTTGCTCCAGTCGTGTGACTGCCACCAGGTGGAGGCCTGGGGACAGTGTCAGACAGAGGGCAGCATGAAGGAAGGGTGTTGCAGGTAATGCAGCATGCATCCACGAGGGGGAGAAAAATGGAGCTGGCAGGCTCCATGATGGTTCCGGCTGCGATCACAGTGATTGGGATGCAGGTCGGGGATGGATGTGAGCCCCCGCCGAGTGGGTGGGGGGCCAGAGCCTGCCTGCCAGCTCAAAAAAAAAAAAGACGGGCATAAACCTTAAATAAAAATATATGTCAGAAAACCCATATTTAACTGCAATATATATAAGGTTACATATGGTGCTCACAGGAAACATGTCTGCTCACAATGGTTGCTCAGCACTGCCCCCCCCCATTCTGCTCTCAAGCTTCCTTAATAAGCCAAGGCCTGTGGCTTCTCATACAGTCGGACTGATGCTATACTATTTTCATCAAGCCCTTCTGCCCCTGTCTTGGCTGCGCAACTGCTACCCTCAACTTGGCTTTGCATCTCCATCAGGCTCTTTTGCCTCGTCTCAGCTGTGTAGCTTCCGCCATAAACTTGGCCTTGCATCTCCAACTTTTTTTTTTCTTCAACTTTATTTCCCTCCCATCAGCACTGGCTTGGGCTCCTTCAGTCGACCTACCTGTTCCCCTCCTACCTGAAATCCTCCCAGCTGTACCCCAGTCCTTGGCACACCCGCGACACGCTTCATAGAGCAATCACTCCAGAATCCACCCCCGGAGTGGGGCCACCTTCTGCTCCTCTGCCCTTTTTTCAGGTAATTCCACAGGCGGAGGTGACGCCAAGACCAGGTCCACAGTGGGCAGGATCTGGTGCTGGAGGTGGGGACAGGGGACGTCTAACACCTAGCCAACGGGTGTTTTCCCTGTTAGAGAGCTCCCTCTAGGAGCCCGGACATGCAATGACGTCCAGTGCAGCTGGGTGTGCTCCCACAACCAGCCCACGGACATCTGCCGAGGCTCCTCCTCTTGCGTCAGCGTGATCCCCAGACAGTAGCGCTCTCAGCCTCCGCTGGGAGCTGCTCATGCTGGGAAATCATCCACTCACCCTCCCCGGGAGAGGAGAGCAGTCCTCCAGATGCTCAATCCTCTCCTTCCCTCCCCCACACACACACACACAACCCGGAGCTGCCTGAACTCTGGGTCAGGCGGGAGCACAAGGTGTGGCGCCCAGCACCACAACCCCCAGCGCCACTGAGCCGGCTTGCATCTCCTGCTTGACTTCAACAATGTACAACACTGGTTCCGCACTAATTAGCTTCAGCTTACACGGAATGCCAAAAAAGCCAAAAAAAAAAAATTTGACTCCATTACCTTTGACAACAAGCAGCATCCAGCTAGAATCCAGACTTTCCACCAGGCTTCATGACTCTGGATGACTCCCAACTAAAGGGAGTCGTCTCCTTTAAATCCCTGGATATATAGCTTAACAGTGATCTGGGCTCATCTGTCCATATTGATGCTATCCACAGAAAACTCCTACCCAAGCTTGGCATATATAACAAGAATGAAACCTGCATCTCTCTCTACACAGCGCGAGATCATTGTGAAAATTATCCTCCAAGACTTGGACTATAGTGATACTGAATACAGTGATGCCAACTCCACCCATGCCAGACTGGACCCCCTGTGCCTCTCCCGGCCCCCGCTGCCCTCCCATCACCAAACCAGACTCCTCTCTCTCTCCCTCCCTCTTTTTTCTCTTGAAGGTGGCTGCCTTCCTCACTATGCCTCTGTCATTTCCCAGTTTTCATCTGGTTCGCTCCCTTGTTTCCTCAGCTCTTTTCTGTCTTGCCATTCCCCTTCTTCCTACTCCATCTGCTCTACTAGCTCATTCTCTCACTCACGGGCCAAGGCCACCACAAGTCAGCCTGCCTTCACATGCAGACTCCTTAGTTTTCTCTAGTGTAGCCTCCCCCTCCATTGTGAAAGCCCTTCTCCAGGCCCACAACCCCCATGCCTGTTCCTGTAACTGCCCCCCCCCCGTATGTCAGGTTCCTGCTGCCTACACATAGACTTTCTTTTTCTTCATGTGGCTCCTTATGCCCATTTCCAATCTCTGCCAATCACTGCTCTGCAACAATTACACTGCCAACCGCATTCTTCTTCCGTACATATGAAAAAGCCAGCAGAAGAAGGCCATTTGGTCTACCAAGTCTGCTCGTACTGCAGGGTCCACAGCTTGAGCTAATGCCCCTACTCTCCCTCTCCACTCCTCCCATCCTCCCTACCCATGAGCCTTACCTTCCCCATGTGCCTATCCCAGCCTCTCTTAAAGCTGCCCACTGTCTTCAATGAGATGACCTCTTCTGGCAGCGCATTCCAAGTGTCTACCACCCTCTCTGTGAAGACGTGCTTCCTGACCTCCCTCCTAAACCTCCCACCCTCCAGCTTAAGACTGTGCCCCCTCATGTTATGGTTGCCACTCAGTTTAAAAAGACTCTCCTCATCAACCTTATTTATCTCTTCCAAGTACCTGAAGGTCCCAATCATGTCTCCTTCCTCTCTCCTGTCTTCCAGGAAGTACATGTTCAGTGCTCTCAATCTCTCCTCGTATGCCTTACCCAGCTGACCAGCTATCATCTTTGTAGCCCTCCTCTGGACCTCCTCCAGCAGGTTAATGTCCTTTTTGAGGTGTGGGCACCAGTACTGAACTCCATACCCTAGAAGTGGCCTTACCAGTGACCTGTACAAGGGCAGTACAACCTCCTATCTCCTACTACTGATCCCCCTAGCTATGCATCCCAGCATCTTGTTTGCCTTTGCTGCTACTTTCTTGCACTGCGTGGAGTGCTTCATGTCACTAGTGATCATCACTCCCAGGTCCTTCTCCTCCTCCGACGCAGATACTCTAACTCCACCCAGGTAGTACTCTGTCCTGGGATTTTTGGCATTAAAGCCAAGCTGCCATATCCTGGACCACCCACCCAGCCTTTCCAGATCTTCCTGTAGGTCCTGTATCCCTTCAGCTGTGTCCTCACAGAGCTTGTGTCATCTGCAAATAGGCACATTTTGCCCTTAATGCCATCTCCAATGTCACTGATTGAAGACATTGAACAACACCAGCCCCAGCACCGAGCCCTGCGGAACCCCACCAGTTACCTCTCTGGTGCTTGATAACTCTCCCCCCACAACCACCCTCTGAGTTCTGTCCCTCAACCAGTTTTCCACCCATCTGGCCATCTTTTCCCCAACCCCGAGATCCATCAACTTCCTGATCCAACCTTTTGTGGGGCACAGAGTGAAAAGCCTTGCTAAAATCAAGATAGAGCATGTCTACCGCTTGGCCCCTCTCTACTGTCTTAGTGACACAGTCAAAGAAGTCAATCAGATTTGCTTGACACGACTCCCCCACCCCCCCATGAACTCATGCTGCCCCTCATCCTAGAGATCGTGCTCCTCTAGATATTCTACTAACCTTCAGTATGGTCTCCATGAGCTTGCCCACAATGGAGGTCAGACTGACTGGTCTGTAATTCCCTGGGTCATCCTTGGGACCGCTTTTGTGGAGGGGCACTACATGTGCTGTTCTCCAGTCATGCAGTACCACACCTGACTTTAGTGAACTATTAAAATAGGTCTGCCAGCAGCTTTGCCAGCTCCTCAGCCAGTTCCTTTAGTACCCTTGAATGTACTCGTCCGGGCCTGGTGATTTGCCCACCTTCAATGCCAGCAACCCCTCCCTCACTCTGTCCTCCTCTATCATTACATCTGTGTTCCCTTCCCCCACTGCTCCTCTTTTACCTCCTGAAGGCACTGGTCTGTCCTTCTTCCCTGGTGAAGATGAAACAGAAGTATTCATTTAGTATCTCTGCTTTTCCTCCATTATCCTCCACCCACTCCACCCCTTTCTTAAGCCTAACAATCCCTTCCTTCTTGTCCCTGCACGTTCCAGTGCCCCTATTTTATGCCAGTTTCTGCATACTTCATGTAAGATCACAATGTTGTTGTATTTCATGCTTTTTGTTGTATACCTTTGGCTTTTTGTATGCTTTTTAACCATACCTTACCAGATATACTAGTTGTGTCGGAGACGTGGCTCAGGCCTGCCACAGCAGATAGAGACAAACTTACCAAACTATCAAGTATTCAGAGCTGACCGCCAAACAAGGGGCAGGGGTGTAGCCATATATGTGAAGGACAATTTATCTGTAACCTGCCTCGACTCATCATCCATGGCAAAAGAATCTGAATGCCTATCCCTCAAAGTGGCCCTCTCCCACACCACATCACTACACCTAATTGGCTGCTATAGGCCCCCTTCAGCTGACCTTAAGCTACTATCCCATCTGGATGATCTAATCAAAAAGGGAACAGAAGAAACTATAATCATAGGAGATTTAAACCTAAACTGGCTATCCAAGGCAGCTGCACCCTTAATTTCATTCTGCGATACACATGGGCTTACACAGCTCATAAATGAACCCACCAGAATCAATAAAAAGAATCAGAGCAACAGCACACTACTAAATGTTATACTAGTGAATAAACCCCACCTCTTCTCGCATGCTGGAGTACTATTCAGTGATATCAGTGACCACTGCCTTATTGCAGGAATAAGATCAGCTTGCAAGCCATCATCCCCCACTAAGTTTACATTGAGGAGATCAAAGAAAAAATTCAACATTGAGGCGTATCTGCAAGAACTAAATCACTCGACACGATGGCAAGAGTTCCACCTAGCAAACACAGTGGAAATAGCGTATGAGGTGCTAAATGACAGTTACAGGTGCCCTTAATATCCATGCCCCAATTTCTAAGGTACGCACAAAAACCAAAACCTGCCGCTGGTTCACAAGTGACCTTAAAACCGCCCTCCTTGACAGAGATAAGCTATGGAAAAAGGCACGAAAAACTAAGGCCCTGTCCACACTGCAGCCCGAAAACCCTTCTGTAACGTTATAGAGGGTATAAACCGCATCGGTAATGGCGTGCATTACACTGGTAGCGTTACAGGAGGCGTTTCGTAACCGTATGAAACCACCTGTAATTGGTTTCCAAGCGATTATAAAACGGTCCCGCCCTGGGACCGTTACCCGGCGGTAGTGTGGACTGCGATGTGATCCCCTACGGGGCACAAGCGCCAGCGCGAGCTACGGTATGGGATCGGCGCCCGTAGCGATGCAGCGGTCCCGATTAATGACCGGCGGTGCGGTCCCCTGTGGACCACCGCCGAGGGTGTGGGCGCTGCACCGCTCCGGCGTGTGGATTGCATCCGTTACTGGGCTGCTGATGTAGTGTGGACGGGGCCTAAGACTCCAACTGACTGGATGCTGTTCAAAAAAGCCAGAAATAGCTGTACCAGGAAAGTATGGGATGCTAAGGCTGCTTATTATATGTCCGAACTTGACTCCTCCTACCACAACCCTGCCAAGTTCTGGAATACCATAAAGGACATAACAGGACAAGATCCTAGTACTACACTCCCAGTCAAAATACACAATAGCAAGGGAACAGTCTCTGATAGATTGGAAATCCTGGAATCATTCAACAATCACTTTACAACTGCTGGCCTAGCATTCGACATCTCTCCTGCTAACCAACTACACTCCCAGTTAGGTATTAAGAGCACTAAAGTACGGATAACGGAATCTACCTTCTCCTTCATACCAGCCACTCTGAAGCAAGTGTAAGACCTAATATCACAGCTGGACATCAAAAAAAGTGCAGGTGCAGATTCCATTGATCCCTATTTTCTAAAAATTGCCATACAAGTACCAGCAGTTCCAATAACACACCTATTTAATCTCTCATTACAATCAGGCTCTATTCCCTCAATCTGGAAAACAGCTCAAGTTATCCCCCTAGTGAAAGCAGGGGACCCCAACAACTACAGACCAATTTCTATCCTCCCTGTGCTTTCCAAGCTGCTAGAAAAAATAGTGAGCACTCAACTAAGAGGATATCTTGAAGAGGCCAATCTTTTAAACCCAGCGCAATCTGGATTTAGGCCAAACACAGTACCATCTCAGCCCTGGCTAAAGTAACCAATGATTGGCAAATTGAACTGGAAAAAAAAAATTTGTGTCTGTGCTGTATTCTTAGACCTGAGTAAGGCATTTGATACGGTCAACCACGAACTACTCCTCTCTTCCCTGAACTCCATACGACTAGACTCATCCTCCCTTAGATGGTTCAATAGCTACCTTACGGGAAGGACTCAGCAAGTGAAGGCCGAAGGAGACCTATCACCACTCAAACCTCTGCAAAGAGGAGTTCCCCAAGGATCCATCCTGGGCCCAATCCTATTTGCCATCTGCATCAATAACATCGACAATAATCTCACCAAAGCCACTGTACACCTGTTCGCAGATGACACCGTATTGTATGTCAGTCACCCCTCTCCTGTAACAGCATGCGTAGAGCTACAAGCGGAATTCAACATACTACAACATCAACTATTGGAAAAAAAACTTCTCCTAAATGCAAAAAAAAAACAAAGGCAATGTTTTTCTCCCCCCAAACTCAAGCCGGTCACTCCTCCCCAAACAATCTCCCCCCAGTTATCCACTGTTCTTGGTGAAAATCTTGAATATGTTAAAAAAATTCAAATACCTGGGGGTCTGGGTAGATAGTAGACTCTACTACCTAGATCATCTGGAAGAACTGCTAAAAAAAAAATTCGCCAGAGGCTTGGACTCTTTTACAGAATGAAGCACTTTCTAACTAGGAATTCTAAAAAGAAGCTGGTCCAGGCCACATTTCTTTCAGTATTGGACTATGCAGATTTTCTATATGGTCGCTGCCCTAACTCCTATCTGAACAAATTGGACACACCTTACCGTAGAGCCTTGAGGTTCATTACAGATCTTCCTCTCAGCACCCACCACTGCTCGCTCTACGCTGCAGTTGGATGGACTTCACTCCAATTCAGAAGAAACAGGAATGCCACACTATGGACGTACAGAGCAATATCCAAGATGCTACCAAACTATATCTCAGACTGCTTCACACAAGTCACAGCAAGCAAATATGCCCTAAGAAGCCTTAGCTTCATCATGCTTAAAGTGCCCAAAATCAATACTCGACACGGGAGATCTGCTATCAGCTATGTCTTATCTACATTATGGAATATGATGCAGAAGACCCTGAAATTGAACAGCTACATAACAGTTACATCCTTTAAACATCTGTATTTGAGGCTTATCCAAGAAAAATGTAATTGTTTCCACAAACAGTAGAGTATTCCTAATCTTATCCTTCCCCCTCTCCAGACAGCCAATTCACGGAATGCACCCACCTTTAGCAAAAGCCTCCACCCCTCACACTCCTTGCAACCCACCTTCCATCCGCCTCCCCTTATTCCCCGACATAAACCATAGCCCTATACCCCTGTTATACAAACCCACCAGTGCCGGCCCCCGGCCCTCTCTTAGGCCACACTTACCCATCCACATCATAAGCACCTACCACCGTCCTCCACTCCCACCAACTAGGCACTCCACTTCCCGCTCCCCCTCCTCTCGTCCTTTATTACTCTATAATTGAACTACTGAATTATTGTACATCATGCTTAGGATGTATGCATAGACAGTGAGTATACTGAAATCTGTATATAATAGCTTAAAGTGTATGCATTTGTATACTTGTATGTAACTATGTAAATTGAACCTTGACCTTACCAGGTCCATCTTGCAAATGAGCTGTGCTCAATGATGTTCGCCTGGATAAAGATTTGATTGATTTTTATGTTTTTAAGCTTTTGCCTGTACTGCATGTCTTTGCCTGTACCCCCTCTCCCGTACACCTCTGGAAACACCCTTTCCTGGTAAAACTATTTTTTTACATAAATTCATCTGTTTATGTGGCTCTCTCTTTTGTTCAAGTCATAATCCATTTTTTTTGTTAAAACTTGTCAGTTTGTTGCTGTGGAAAGGATTCTGATGTCACAAATGGAAGGCTTGTGACTTCAGCAAAGGCCGGAACAGTAGGAGTAGCAACTGTTAGGGAACAAGAATCCTGCCTCCAGGTAAAGGACCTCAGTAATGAAGAGTGAAAAAAAAAAAAAAGAAATAGAGAATCTATAAGATACAAGCTGAACGGTGTCCAAATATTAGAATTTTCAAAGCTGTCCCAAAAGTGACAAACTTATTTGAAGCACACAAGTCACCTGACCTCTTCAAAGTGCAATCTAACCAAGGTATTTACAGGGGATAATCACCTCCCTTGATCTGCTCCCCCCATCCCCACCCCATGCATCACAACATTGTGTTTGCTCTCTTGACTGCAGCAGCACAGTCAGTGCCTGCTAGACTTCAGCTTACTGTACCAGTTACCCTAGATCCTGCTTCAGTTGTACTGTCCACTGCTGCACAGCACATGGTGTATGTGCGACCCAGATTCCTCACCACTAGGCATCGTACCTTGCCCATTCCTGCATTAAATCCAATCCCCCATTTCTTAGCCTACACTTCCAAAGTGTGAGGGTTCCCCTTTATAAAATGGGTCTGCAAACTACTAGCAATTCTAGAAACTTGATCGGTTGAAACAGATAACTCGGACCTTTGACTAGTGCTCAGTATAGGCACAGCTGCTCCAACTACCTGATTCTACCTAGCAACATGTTTACTACATGACAAATCAATACGCCCCTTCAGTGCTTAGGAAAAAATGAAGAACCATGTTCTTTTCTTGCTAGGCAGATCAACGTGGCTAAGTGAGGCCACGGTTAGCTGTAGGGGAGCAGTGGATGGACAGGCAGGTACGAGTGGAAGACTGCAGTGAAAACACTGGTCGACACTCAACGGTCGCAAGGCTGGGGAGACAGCGGCAGAGAGAGTGGATGCAAAATCACAGGGATGACAGGCCGTGGCAGCAGTGAGGCAAGGTACAAACAGAGTTTTTAGACAAGGGTGCCAGGTGGTAGCTAGGTAAGGTGCAAGTAATCCGTTTTTAATTTAAAGCATAGTACTGTGTGTGTGTTGGGGGGGGGGGGTTGCCACAGAGCAATGTTTCCTAGATTGGCTCTGGTGATACGGGTGCAGGGACAGAAGCACAGCTCAGGCAGACAAACAGAGCAAAACAAAAACTGTTCTTTTTAAAATAAAGTGTTAACTACAGCTTCAACTGTCACTTGTAAACTTAAGAGACCTGCCCCCTGATGAAGGCCCGCTTGGGGTTGAGGGTTCAAGCTGGTGTGCCTCCACTTTGCCACAAATAAATTCAGTCACTCTTGATACTGGCCTTACATGTATTTATTTCAGTGGTCTGTGAGTGCATAGCTTTTTTTTTTTTTGTTTCCAGTATACTTGTACACTTTGCCTGTAAGTTCGGAACTACTTTCCAGTGTGGAAGTACAGCAATAAATTTCTCATGTTTCTAGGAAATAAAAATTATTTCTGTTTGTTTTTAAAATGACTATAATCCATTTTAAAAGTGCAGTAATCCACTCCAGGGCACAGGTGTATAAGGCATTAACGCACATCCCAGGTGGCTGGAAGGCACTCTACCTTTGGCCTCATGCCTCAACACACCCAGGGTATGCATTAATGCCCACTACACCCATGCCTTGTCATAGATTACAGCTTACAAAGTGCATCCCCTCCCCACTGCTGTGTCCACTTTTCTTGCCAATTTAGTGTCAGAAACAAACTTTAGCAGCTTGCTGCTGGCCCTCTTTTTGATACAATTACAAAGCTGCTGACACCTCAAAGAAGACTTTGAAAAACATAATATTAAGGTACACGTCAGTATGCATTCCGTATGTGATCTATAGATTTTTCCTCCCCATAATTTGTTACGGAGGACATTTGCATGAATACGTTACCTTTATCCCAGACTGCTGCCATGGGAGTAATTGTGATGTCACAAGCAGAGCATTATACCTCAGGTAGGGAGACAGCAATAGCAATACATAAAATCTTCAGGAGAAAAGATCCTGTTTTCAAGCAAATTACCTCAGTAATAAATAATGGAGATGAGAAATATAGAACTAATGTGAAATACAAGCTGAACTGTGTCTAAATATTATGTTTTGTTAAAGTTGTCCTGAAGGTGTCAGGTGCTCTTCAATAAACATGTTAAAAACAATAAAAAACCAAAAACCAACTCCTACAGTACCCACTCAGTAGCTCCTTCCACTATGAATGGTGACTATCCACTACCATTCTGCTTATTACATGTAAGCTTATTTGCCATCTACATGCTTCCTGTGCACTTTGTGTATTCCATATTGTGCTTTTCGCAATAATTTTCCACGTGGTACAGTGTCAAAGATTAGCTCCACCACATGGCCCTCACCCATCTCAATAGGTACTTCCTCAAGAGAGGCAATCAAGTTAGTGAGGTATGAGCTTCCTTTTCTCAAGTCATGTTGTAAGCTCAAGAAGAGCTTATGCTCTGCAGGACCACCACATCACGAGACTCAAAACACTTTGCCGACTACTAAAGTAAGGGTCACAGGTCGGTAGTTACCTGGGTCCAACCTCGCTCCTTCTTAAATGCCCAAATAGTTTTACCCCCGTGGACCCTAGGCCCTCCAGCCCTAATGAATGTGGCTCTGGAGAGAGGACCAAGACGGACACTATGAAGATCTTGGAAGAAAAAAAAAAAGACGACAAACTTGTATTCACACGTCACTTCCCTTTCCCTTACTTAGTGCCGCTAAAAAAAATTAGAAAAAAAGAGAAAAAAAAAAGGTTTCCTCACAATTAGTGCAGAATTCTGTAATGGAAAGAAATCTGGTTTTATAAAGCATCATTCATTCAAACTATATCCCCAAATGCTTTACAGTCCAGGAGAGGAAGGGGGGAGAATGCTGTTGCCATTTCAGGCACACAGGGGCAGTTGAAACAGCATAAAGGTGGATTAGAGAGAAAATTAGACACCGAAAGATTAAATTATTTCCTCAGGGTAACACAAGTGGAAAATGTGGGATTCAAATCTGGATCTGCAGGTTCACAGCTCTGCACTCTGGCCTCTAGGCCAAACGGCTTCCCTGTACTGCATGATTCTGCCAAATTTCTCAGAAACAACTTTAGTGAGCGACTAGAACACCTGAAATATGGTGCAACCACATACTGCAAGGCAACACCACAAAACCACATCACTGCAATGAGACCCGAAAAATCCTATGTTGCTTCACATCGTTTATGGGGTTGCTATGTAAACTTCTGACACAGCAGCCCAACAGAGGTTGTGAAATAACAACATCAAATTAAACAACACTGAAAAAGGCTGCAGAAGACTAAAACATTCTGCACAGATACTAGATTTTGGGACAGCAGATTTTTATAAGTGGATTTAGACTTTTTTTTCCCCATCTCCCTTCCCCGTTCTCAGAAGGAATTTATAGCTAAAGAGAATCTTTCATCCTTTGCAAATTATCTTCCTCCTGCTGCTTGTCTACACCTGAAATCATAATCTTCTACTTGTGACACCATAATCATTCCCACAGCAACAGATTGTGACTTCAGGTGTAGGCAAGCAGTAAGAGCATGACAAATTCTAAGGGAACAAAATTATTTTGCAGTAAATTTCCTTAGTAATAAAGAAGAGGAAAATAAACATTAAAAAAAATAAGAATCGTGAGCAATACTGGTCTTAATATCCCGTAGACATCCCATAGGTTTGAACCAAGTATTGTTTTCTAATGCATCACACTACTTAAAATGTACTACTCAAGCCCGAAAATCCAAACTTGTTCATATTTTACCGGGGTGCATCCATGGGACGTGCATCATTCCTTCAGGATTACCCACACTTTACTGCTCACTTGGGAATGGGAACACTCCTCCAGAAAAGGTTCACTACTTGCAGGTAACAATACAGTTTCGAGAGAATCTTCTGCATGGTGCCAGACTCGCTGTACTATAAGCCGACTGTGCCGTGAACATGCAGACGTTTCATAGCTGGGGCCGCTCACATGGATGTGCGGCACTACACACAGCATCAGACATCTCACCTATGTAATGTGGATGCCCCCATCAACTTCAGTTCCCGTCGACAATAAACCAAGTTCCAGCATTCACTGCTGACAAGAACAAGGAATTCATCTGTAGCCAATCACACAGGAGTGGCAGGGAAAGCAGATCACTAGAGTCTGTCCATTAAAATAATCTAGCAACTGAAGGTCACACTGTGCAGTGACATGTAGTAAACAGCAGTCCTCTGGGGAGAGATATATATGTGGCTCTCCAGAAGAGATTCCTCAAAGACATACTGTAACTGGTAAATAAGAAACCTAATCTTATTCAAGAATATTTCCTCAACAGTGCCACACTCATTGAACAGTACAAAGCAGTACAGCACCCCTATATGAAGGGTATGAAAGAGGAGGAGAAGAATGACTCCTAGGACAGCAGGCCTTGGAGCACAGCCAGAACCAAGCCAGCCTCCAAGGAGAGAGCAGATCCAGCCTGTAATGGTTAATGAACGTATGGAACATGCTCCAGGTAAAAGCTGAAAAGAACTACTGTAGGATGCAGAGACCCTGAACTGAAAAAAGCCACAGAATCTGCTATCCCGTGTGTTTTATGGCCGTTAACAGTGCTAGGATGGTCCTTGCCAGCCTTCTGATACTATACTGAAATGCAGGACAACATCCAGCCGGATTGACATGACTGTATACAGCAGATATCTGTTTGACCCACACCAGTGGATACAAACAGCTGAGAGGACTGCCAGACATCACTGTGTGGCAACAATAACATGGAACACCCTATGATGTCCAGGTAGCACATGTGCATCTCCACTAGATTTTGCAGGAACTCAAACAACAAGAGCAGGCTGATGGACCATTTCAAAGTGAATTCAAACACCAGATAAAAAGAATGAGTCCTAAAGGCCATCCTATCTATATGGAAGGACTGACTGGGGATGGGGGTTGGCAACCAGCCCCTGAAGCTCAAACACAAAGTGAACTGAGGTGATCACAAACAGGTTTTTCTAAACAAAATAAAACTTAAGGTCACAAGAAGCAGCAGGTTTGAATGGAGCCCTGGTTGGGATATCCAGAGCTAGGTTCTGATCCCATGGTAATAAAGGCCTATGAACGGGGGTGGGTGGGGAGAAATCCATGTGCAGAGTAGTACCCCTCAGAATCCTGCAGTAAACCTCCAGCTGAGACACCAACTGTCCACCCATAAATGAAGGAGAGGCCGAAACAGCCAACAAATGCACATTAAGGGAGGAGTTTCAAAGCCCTGAGACATGGAGGGTAGATACTCCAAAAACAGGACAGGGCAGGTGAAGGAATCCTGAGATTTTAAATGACACCAGATGTGCTTGGCAGAGGACTTGTTAGCTACAAGCAAGACAGCCAAAACTTTAGGAGACACCCATAACTTTCCCAATTCTATAGCCACAGAAGCAAGGCATGCAGCTGCAGGGACAAAAGACCCACGTGCAGCGGACATCCTCAGAACTCACACGAAAGACCTGAGCTGAGAGGCAGCTGGAACAGGGGTTCCACTGCAGTGTCCCACAGAATAGAGTGCCGCAGCAGAGCCTTGATATGCTAAACAGCCTCCTGTGAATGGCAGGCATGGGCCTCCACCTGTCCTCCAGTCAATCCTTTGTTACAGGAATCTTCTTCTCTAGGTTGGCCAGCTGGGTGCAATCCTCTGCTGGCAGCAAGGCTTAGTATGTGGGGACAACTGCACAATTATGCCCCTCTGGTCCATATCCTGCTTAACTTCCTCAGACATATGATAAGGCATTTCCCCTTCTGGGTACAGCACCCAGAGTCTGGCAGGGCACAGGGTTTGAAATTCTATGCCACCTGCTTAAGACCTTGAAAATAAGGTGGATATGCCCTGCGTTTTTGTTGTATGGGCCGAAGCATAATCACTGTCCACATACATTTGAACATTCTTGTATGTTACAGTCTTTTGCCACCACGACGTAGCCAACACTTTCTCCTCCGTGGCATACTGAATGAATTTTAGGATGATGGAGCGGGTCCGCCATGCCCTGCGCCCGAAACCAGGGCAGGTCCAACTCCAAATTGGCTGGTAGCTAGTTGCAAACTGGTCTCAAACAATGTGGGGAAAAAAACAAATCAGTGATACTCACCCCCTCAAAGCCCTCCGGGACCCCACATATTCTTATTTATTTCAAAAGTTTTACCAAGAAAGCCATGCTGAGCTGGTATCAGCTCGTTTCCAGATGTGTCCCGGGGGAGGGGGAAGAGAGAGAAGACTTGAACAGATGCAAACTAAAATAAAATAATATGGAAACAGGTATACCAAAAATATATAATTCAGGAATGTTACAGAATAAACTAACAGCAAAGTGCTACCGTACAGTAAATTGCGCAACAGACAAAAGAATATTTAACAGTTAGCAACAAAATAAACAGGTAGAAATGACTGATACTAGGGTAGTAGGGCAGTGCTGGTGATAGTGCTAGGAGGGAAGCAGGTGAATAGGAGTCCACCCCAGTATCAGAAGCAACTGCACAACTGAACAAAGAACTCAAGAAAGAGATTTCAAAGCAGGCAAGGGAGTAGCAGAGTGAATGGAAGGGAGGAAAGAGAGCCCCAGAGTTTAGGGAAGTGGAACAAGAAGGCAGCTTGGCCAGCAGTAGATTTTATTTGAGGGAGCGCTACACAGCGGCAGCAAGCATTGCCAAGGGAGTCAGATTAAGAAGTGGGTAAAGAGAGAGGCAAGATACAATGGGAGAGCCAAACCAATACTTGGAGATTAAAAAAAAGCACAGTGGCGGTTGGCATCATAAGAGGGGAAGAGGACAGAGTACAATGGAGAGTACGCAGGGGTTTATCAAGGGCAAAGCGACTGAAGGAGTGAAAAAAGAAAGTCCAATCTAGCTAAAGCAAACTTCAGAGCAGCACTATAAATAATATCTCTGTAGTCAAAAATAGGTAGAATCATCTTAGTGGGGATTTCTCTGCGTGCAAGTAGTGGGATGCTTTTCGAATTTTTGTATAGCACCCCGAGCTTCAGGTAGAGCTTCTTGTGGATAGCATTCACATGAATAGAAAAATCAAGGTGATGATCAATCCAGACCTTGAGGTACTTGAAGGAGGAGACATCTTCAACAGTCGCACCATCAATGGTATGAAAGAGGGGAGACTCTGGCAAGCCTCTGCTTGGTGCCAAAAGTCGGACGGTTTTCTTAGCACTGAGGGATAACAGATTTTCTGAGAACCAGAGCTGGATGTTGTTAAAATCCAGTTGGAGCTGGTTCATGAGGTCAGGGGCACAGCAGTCACAGGAAAAAGAGTACCATATCACTTGCCTACATATGGACAAAGAGAAGCAGGCACTAAGGAGGTCTTTTAGGAAAATGAAGAAAATAATTGGGCAAAGGACAGACCCTTGGGAGATGACTGAGCTGGGTAAGGAGTAGGGGGTGGAATCTCCAATACGGACAGCTTGCGACCTGCCCTCAACGTAGGAGAGGATTCATTCAACTGAGGAATCAAAGAGTCCAGCAGCCTTAAGCCTGTCCAGGAGAATGACATGGCTACAGGGTCAAAAGCTTTGGCTAAATCAACAAAAACATGCCAGAGAGAACAGTATCAGTAAGCCAGAGTAGATAGGTGGAAGTAGACTGTGACTTTCTAAAGTCAGACTGGAAAGGCATGAAGGAGGTAGAGTCAAAAAATGGGGAGAGTTGGGCGTTGAGTCAGAGTGGGAAGGGGACAGAGTGAAAGAGGACAGAGGTTTTTATGTATGTATGTACGTACGTATGGATGGCTGGATTGAAGGGAAGGGGAAATTGTTTAATGAGGAAAGGCACACTAAACCGGAGCTTGTTTCCAGGTGCGACATGGGAACACAAGGAAGTTAAGTGACTTGCTCAGGGTCACACAGTATGCAAGTGGGGGCTGATGGGATTCAAACCCAGGTCTCCAGGTTTGCAGCTCAGTCCCCTTAACCACTATGCTATACTGTATGTATGTATTTTATTTGGATAACACCTGTGAGCACAAGTGCTCTTTTACACAGGTTCCATGTCTAGGACAAGGTACACAGAGAAATTACCATGGTAATGATAAAAAAAAAAAAAAAAAAAAAAAAAAAATTTAAGCAGCCCCGGAGAGCACAGTCTGGTAAAAGTATCAGCAAGTCCAACTAACAGCAATTCCATGGGTACATGGTCAGCAGTGAGTAACGAAGTTCAGGCTATTACAGAGTACAAGACATTAACTTCCAAAAGAAAACAGTGATGACAGTAAGTACGAGTTATTTAGAACAGCTGCATCTAGATCTATGAGTGAGTTCGTTTTTCAGAAATTTCTTAAAGTGCGCTATTTTTTTGGATACCCACCAGGAATTCAGGAAATTCATTCAGCCATAGAGTTGCTCTAACTGCAAAGAAACACATGGACAGGTTTGTTTTTCGAAAGGGTACTTCAAGGCCATTCCTAGACATATTCCTGATAGAGTACTGGTTGTTAACAGGGCAGAGGTTTTATATAGTTTGGGGGGGGGGGGTGTAATGCCCATCAATGCTTTTTTTTTTTTTTTAAACTTTACTTTAAGAGCGGTCACCCCGGAATGACAGTAGATAATTTCCAAGAGTTTGGGAATCAGGAGAAGGAGGTTGAGGAGGTAATAGGGAGGGGATGCATGAACAGAGAGAAACAGTAATCTAGGGTAAAGATCATCAGGACTCCCACACTTGTGAAGATTCAGAGCCAAGAGGGCCTTAAGAACATCAGCAAGGTTAATGGGAGGAAAAAAAAAAGGAGATGGGGCAGTAGGACAGGTACAGAAGAGAGAGAAGGAAGAGAGAGAGGGAAAGGCGGAGGAAGAGAGGAGTGAACAGGTACAGGGGGTGAAAAAGGAATTGCAGAAAGAGGCAAGTGCATCGAGGTTAGAGATAGTAATATCGCCCATCTTTTGAAAAGGGAGAGGAGACTGAGTCGGAGGGAAGAAAAGTGAACGAATTACCTTCCAGAACTTAGACAGTGATTAAAGTTATTCTGGAGTATGGATGCATAGTGTTCAGACTTTGCAATCCTAGTAGTTTTGGTACAGGCATTACGAAGGATCCATCGAAACAGAGTCTAACAGCAGATAAGGACTGCTTGGCTCACCCAGTCTGCCAATTTTTCCCTATCTACATTATCCAGAAATTAGTACGGTCAGAAGTGGAGTCAGAGGATTTGATGGTCCTCCGGGCAAGGTCACACGCACTAGCAACTCAGCTGAGATCCATGGACGGTGTAAACCTCAGACACTGTTTCTTCTAAAGGGGGTACGATAATCCCAGACAGATATAAATTTAGAGGTAAAGAATCTGACGGCATCGTCCATGTTGCTAGCAGTAGAAACAAGGACCGGCTGGTGGCTACCAGGTCATCATGAAGGTGGGACAAGTCCAATGAATAGAATGATCAGATCTGGGTGAATGTGTGTGTGTGTGTGGGGGGGGGGAGGCTTTGGAATAATAAATCTTGCGCACACAGCAGACCATATGGTGGTCCCCCAAGGGCATCAGGGAGGGTGCTACTGCCTACAATTTGAAGGGGCTAGGAGGAAAGGACCCATTACATAACATTTTACCTTACAAAATTTATTGTTTGGCATAAATACTTCTACAAATATCTAAAAAATTTTACAATATTTACATCCAACTGATTGTCACAATATTGCACATTATTACATAACGCAATTTGAAAACTTTGTCTCTTTAGCAGTCGGTTCTATTAAGTTTCTACAACTTGACCCGGTACAAAAATGCACAAAGTCTTTTTAAGACATTTATGTCTTTTGATTTTAACAATTCAATAATCAATTGTTCTGAAATAAGACAGAGGGTGGCCAAAATTGGGCCCAACCAGAATTTCCTCCGTTTCTCATATAATGGGCATAATAGGATGATACATCTGAAATCAACCGGAACTTCATTTTTGCATTTACAATAGAGAGCAGTGACATCTGCTCTCTTTTGTCTTTAATATACATAGTTTGCCTAGTAGTTCTAATCTGTACCTAGTTACAATCCTTCGTTCTGCTGGATTTATTAGGATTGTTAAATACTGTTCTAAGCCTTTTGAGTTTCAATTTCTTGTACCATCTGAAGTTTACCAGATTTTTATTTCAATTAGATCCGAATTATATGCAGTGTTTGCCAATCTATATTCGACCTAGACTATGGCTTCAGATAGGAGTCTGATACAGATTTCGTGTAAAAGTTGACCCAGTCCTAAGGGCATTAGCATTTGTCTGATTGTGTTGATTGTTACTGAGAGGAAGTTCCTGTGATTTTAAGTTAACTACTCTTCTAAACAAAGTCTTGGGGGACGATTTTTTTCTAATAAGAACAGTTTTAAAATAAAAACCATTCTTTTTTCCAGTGCAAGTGTTGTCCATGAAGTTTGGCCCAGTTCATGTCTCAAAATTTGAGCTGAGACAGAATGGGGGACTCTTAACACATATCTATACATCTTATTAATACTTCCAACTGTTTTAAACTGGCAATGGACCAAATCTTAGCAGCATATAAGATGTTTGTTTTAATCTTTGCATTTATTACCTTTCAGGAGACCAAGCACTGAGCCCTGCCCGTGTCTGGCACTGAATCTCCTGAAGGTGGCAAACGCAACCTTTAGTTTCTTAACCATATATTACATTTTTGCTTTATTTCCAAATACTACCATGTTGGACCCAATCCGAGAGGGAGTGATGTGGAGATCTGAAATTAAAGTGAGCAAGGAAAGAATTCAGCTAAGTTAAAAACAGGGATTTCACATTAAGGCAGAATTTGTGAAAAGAGAAGGAGGAGAGCCAATTTAAATTGAATTCACCTAGTATGAGTAACACACCAGAGGAGGCATAGGAGTAGGTGGAGATGAGTAACTCAGTTACTGAAGGTGGGAACATGCCAGGGCAGCAGTAGACAATGGCAATAAATACAGGTGCAGAGAAGGGGAGTGAGAGGTTGAAAAGAAGCATCTCATAAGCAGGGGAGACAGAGATGGAAAGAACACGCTCAAACTGAAAGTTTAAAGAGGGATAGATGGCTATGCCGCCACCCTTTTGCTCAATCCTGACGAATAATGGTGAAGCCAGAGATAGCAAAAGAGGAATCGGGGATCTTGGAGGAGAGCCAAGATTCCCAGACTACCAACACATCATGTTTAAAGTTAACCATAATTAGTTGCAACATGTTACTTGTAGGGAGATGGCTGCAGATGTTGACACAGGACACTCTCAAACCTTTGGGGAAAGGAGAAGATAGGGAAGGGCCAGGATTGAACTCAATTACTCCTGCAACTAAAAGCAGCATGGAGACGAGGAGCTTAAGAAAACCTTTGAGATGCGTATGGGAAGAGGGAGATTAGGAAGAATAAGAGTTAGCGAGGTGGGAAGGACCTTAGAGTTTCGAGATGAAACCAAGAAGATGAGAAGAGACTGCAACCATGATGCCAAGAAGAGTGAGGTGATGCAGGGAGACAGTACGATGGGAAGGGGAGAAAAGGGTTAAGAAGGGAGGGTCGAGGATAGGCAGAGGTTAGGAAAGAAAAGGGGGTGGTGACAGAAAACAGGAAGGAAAAGAGTGATAGAAACAGCATAGTGGAAATGTGAACACGTCAAAAACACAGCATACAAGTAGTATTGGGGGGACAAGTTTCAGTCCACAGAGCGAAAACTGAGTAAGGCGAGTACTGTCTACCAATTGGAGACCAGAATTTAAATAAGTCAGTGAGGCCTAGAATAAACTATTTAATCCAGGAGGGAAGTAAATTAACTTAACAGTGTGAGAAGAAAACAAGTAAAACAAAATGGAAAAAAGTACTGTTTAATAGGGTAATCCTAATTAGTATAAGCAATGCAAGTATAAACAAGTAAAGTTATTAATCACTAAACAAGACAATTCTAATAAGAATAGCCAAAACAAATTTGGCAGTTCAAAAATACAAATAAAATAATATACAATAGACAACCCTGATAAATTAGCAAAACTGAAGAATACCCAACTATGGTAGGCTAAGATAACTAGAAATCTAAGCACACTTACAACGCTAGAAACTAAACTACTAGATTAGCAGGATAAAAACAACTTAAGTAAATCAGGTGTGGAGACTCACAAGGGATTGGTTACAGTTGTAAAGGAGAGAAAAGCATGCTTTCAGTATGGGTTACATTTACAGATAAGCAGTAAATAAAGACACGAGACAAGAGGAGGGGTTTCCATATAGAAGCCCAGCATGAACAGCCAACGGCAGTCTCCATGATGCCCTTCAGATACGACCCTTAAGTGTTAGGACCGTAGCGGAAGACCACTATAGAGGAGTCCAGATGAACAAAAAGCAAAGCCCTGCCCACTAAAGCAGCCATCTCCTGACTGGAAGATGGGTGAGAACAATCAGGGCTAGGACCAGCAAAGACAACAGAACAAATCAGGCACCTGCAGTAACAAGTCAGTTTTAGCCACGCCCACATCAACAGCACCTCCAGATTGGAGGAAATAGGTCAACAAGAGGCTTGCAAAACAAAGTCCAGAAAAGACACCAGCTACCAGGTATAATCCAGAGCCCAACTGGCTCAGCAGCTGCCCTGCAACACAAGCGCAACCTGGAATTCGAGCTGACAGAAGGTTTCAGCCAAATGTCTTTTCAAAGCTGCTGTAACAAGTCGGTTTTAGCCCTGCTCCCGACTGGGGGGAATATGGCAACAAGAGGCTAGCAAACACAAAAAGGAAGACACCAGCTACCAGGGATAATCTGGGACCTGCCTCGCTCAGCAGCTACACAGCAACACAAGCAGACCTAGATATGCTTAAGTTTTTTCATTAATGCCAATAGAGCAGGAGTCAGCCATGTGACCATGTGGTCTGTCAGGAAAGTAGCAGTGGCCTGCAGATCACAGTGATCAGACTTTAGAGTTCATCTCCTGGTGCAGCCCAGCCATCAAGTCCTGGACCTCAGATCTAAAGGCCATTATAAAACAATGGTTAAGCCAGCTCTGTGGCACAGAGCGGTGAGGCACCCCCTTGGCACTCTGGCAACTCAGGTTTGCGCCCCACATCACTGGAGTTGCTACCCGACCCCCACCCCATTCACAAACAAATCCAGCTGTAAATATAAAGGCATTCAAAAACAGAAGACAGCGACTGCATTTCATTTCTGTAATTAAAATAAACAATCCAACAAATTTACTTAGGTAGCAAAACACAAAGAAATGCGAAAGCGCATTTCAGTCAAAAAGCGCAACATTTAATAGAAGAGACATTTCATTCTCTGTGATGTGTATCATACACCGGTTGTCCCGACACCCCTAAAATCACTTGTTTTCATTAACTAAAGCAAAGAAGAAAATGTCAGCACTGTTTGAAGGACACAAATGTGACTATGATCTGAAATGACATGACAGATTATATTTCGTCTACGGGTCATGCAGCGTTTCAAATATCCCCTCTCAAAAACCGCGCTGACACACTTCTGTTTCTGTCGAAGTCTAACACATTTTTCAGCGTGTCATAACTATATAACCATAGGTCCAACAGCCTTTGGAAACATACTCTGATTTTTGACTTAAGGAACTCGATGAAGATGTGTTCATTTTTTTCTTATTAGAAAGTCTTCATCACCCTATACACAAGACATGAACGCGCTCAACTGTATGACTGACAGTAAAGTGGGGGTGAGAGAAAGAAAGAAAGCAGCGCGATATGCAAATGAGATATTCAAACAACTGTTTTGGCACAGAGTGACCTCTCTGGTTTTCGGAATGGCAGACCAGGCAAGGTAGTGTGCGTATTGGGGATATGACAGTAGGAAATATATTGAAGTACCCTTTTTCTACACAGACCGAGGATGTGCAGAATCAGACATAGGCAGGTCTACAACTGAGTGAGTACACTAACAAGCACTGCTGCTTTGAACATAATAAGGGATTCCTGAGGTGTGGAGCACACATTTTAGGATGGACAGAAGTAAATTTTGAATTGAAATCTGGGACAGTTGAGAGGTAACACATACACACACGGTTTTCAACAGAGGAAAAAAAATATAAACCAACTTACGCCATATCTAATATCTTCAGGGAGACAGCACAGGGTCAAGGCAAATTATACCCTGAATAGTAACTGAACTTGGCATCAAATTGTTTTTTTTTTTTTGCTAAAAAGATTTTGCATCACTGTTACACAATCCAGTAAAACAAAAGCAGAGCATACTGCAGCACTACCCACAGCGTAAAAACAAAACAGTTTTGCACCGTTAGCAATGCTACAATAAACCCACTCGCTCTTCACCCCACCTTCACTGCCCCTACTGCCTTTTTCAGTCCCATATGTTGACTGTCCCACTCTTGTTCAAAACCCTCCCCTGATTTAGCACAGACAACCTCTGTTGGTACTTTGTTGCATCAATCTACCACTCTTTTCATTAAAAAATGTTTCCCGACATCCGTTTCATATCTCCCCCCTACCAGGTTCATTAAGTTCTCCCAGTGCCCGTGTTTCCACTCAGTTAACAGCTTTTTGTTGTCCACCTTCTTTATTCCATGGAGGTACTTGTACACCTCTATGATGTTATTTTAATTTATTTGGAAAATGTTTCACAAGGAAAGACATCAGCAGTAAACAGCTAGTTTCCAGAAGCGTCCTATATCCCCCCTTTCCATTCTTGCCTCCAAGGTGTACATCTCCGAGGAGGGTCCTCCAACCTCTCCAAGAAGGACCTCCCTTGCTGTCCTTGGATCATTCTGGTTACCCTCCTCTGCACTGCCTCCACCCAGTTCCTCTTTCCTCAAGTGTTGGCGCCAAAACCACATGCAGTACTCAAAGTGTGGTCGAACCAGGGATTGGTACATGGACAGAATCACCTCCTTCCCCCTTCCTATACATCCCAGTATTCTATTTGCCCTTTGCACTGACTAGGTCAATACTTTCAAGTTGTCCATAATTATCATAACAGGTCCCTTTCCTCTGTTGTTCTTTCAACCTCTACTCATCCCGTACCATTCTGTATGCTCTTCTCGAGTTCTTAGCACCTATGTATATTACTTAATACTTCAAGGCATAAAATAAGCAGGTTCGCATCGCAATCTGCGACCCAAGATCATGAAAAAGCTAGTCAAATCTGGCAATGATTAGCAGTCATTGCTAATCATTGCCAATTGGTCCTGGGTCCTGTAAAAGTGCCTTATTGGGCACTGTCACTAATTTTTGTTTGTCCTGGTATCCATTTTTTGCTCTCCTCCTCCACGCACCGCCCCATTAACCCAGAGTTGTTCCCAGATTGGTGCAGTGATGCTCCTGCTCCCCCCAACCCAGTTTCCGCACAGGAGAAATGTGTCAGAGTCCTTTTACAGCACACCCAGAAGAGGAAGCAGGCGTCGGGAGGTCAAGCAGGAGTCCAAAGGTGAGCTTAGTTTATTTCAATTTTTTATCGTCGTTGCGCCATCGTCCGGTTAACTTGAATTGTGTCTTTTTGTTTTGCAGGTGGTCGGAGACGAGCCAAAGCTGGGAGGTGTGGTGGCTGCACCGAGGAGAAGCCAGAGGGAGAAGGCCTGGCAGAGACTGCAAAAGGGCACGGGAGCAACCTGGATGGAGCGGACAGCAGGCTGCTGCATCACGGGGTGAGGGTCGGATCGGCAGATTCAGCAACCACAGAGGACAGCAGGAGCGCAGCAGAATCAGGGAGCAGCAAAAAAACAAAAAATCAAGTAAAACATTTTCATTTGGTCGGGGAGCCTGGAAGAATGGCACATGGACTTCAGGGCACAGATATCTGGGGAAGGGGGGTGAGATCGCATAATGGCAATGAACGGGCAAGGCCTAAAGCTGGACTGTGGGTGGTGGGAGAACAAGGACATGAAAGGGTGCCCTGCCTTGAACTTTAAGTTTGTGACCTGCTTGCTGTGAATTTGGGAACAAACAGTGAACATTTGGGAACAGAATAAAGACTATGTGCCCTGCTTTGCACAGATTATGGGGGAACCAGAACTTAATGTGCCCTACATCTCTGCAGTGAACATTTTGGAACAGATAAAGACTAAGTACGCAGCCCTGCCTGCTCTGAGATCTCAGTAACCAAGAAGTAATGTGCCCTGCTCTTGACTTTGCCGTGAATTAGGGAACAGAAAAAGAGACTAGTAAAAATGTGCCCTGCTTTGCAGAGACTGGGGGAACCAGAACTTATTTAACGTGCTCTGCTTCTGTGCCCTTCATCTGCAGTGAACATTTGGAAAGAGATAAAGTCTAAGTAAGCAGCCCTGCCTGCTTTGAGATCTCAGTAACCAAGAAGTAATGTGCCCTGCTCTTGACTTTGCAGTGAATTTGGGAACAGAAAAAGAGACTAAGTAAAAATGTGCCCTGCTTTGCAGAGACTGGGGGAACCAGAACTTATTTAACGTGCTCTGCTTCTGTGCCCTTCGTCTGCAGGGAACATTTGGGAACAGAATAAGACTAAGTTAATGTTCCCTGCTTTGCAGAGATCTGTGTGCCCACATGCAGTGAACAATTTGGGAATAGAAAAGGAGACTGAGTAATGTGCCCTGCTTTGCAGAGATATGTACTGTGCCCAATATTTAATGTGCCTTGCTTAAGTTGGGTGCTCTGCGTCTGCAGTGAACATTTGGGAAAAAGACTAAGTAATGCTTTGCAGAGATGAGGGGAACCAGGAACTTAAGCACTGGGCACATAATTCTTATGTTGTCAATGACGTGTGCCCTGCTCTTGCAATAAACAATTTGGGAACAGAAAAAGACTAAGTTATGCCTGCAGCTTTGCAGAGAATCCAAGGGGACCAGAAAATGTGCCCTGTTAAGTGTTGTGCCCTGCTCTTTGCACTGAACCTGGGAACAAACAGAATAGACTATGTGCCTGCCCTGCTTTGCAGAGATCCATGAGGGAACTAAAAAGACTTGTGCTCTGCTCTGACAGTGTTGAGAGAAAAAAACTATACCCCTTACTCACTGTCTGCCCTTTTTCTGGGCAGAAAATGAAAAATTAAGTGTTGTCGTGCCCTGCAACTGCAGAGATTTTAACTTGAACTCACTGTGTTGCCCTTGTTTTTTAGAGGAAGGACTAATTGTACCCTTGCACTTTGATTTGGACAAACTACTTGTCTTATTGTGGCAGCAAGCCGACAAAAACTTAAGTAATGTGCCCTGCTACACAGTGACTTCGCTACCTGCAGCACAGTCAAACAGGGAGGGATTGCCCCACTTAGGAACAGGGTTTGGTCTGAGAAGTGCCAGTGACTGGGCAGGGGGTCACACATCTGCTCACTGCCATTTTCTTTTATTCAGGAAAAGCCTCATCATGTGTTAATTTAAGTAGTTGCACACCCTGACACCTTGTTTTGCTAACTTCAAACTTTTTAATAATTACAGTCCGACATAGCTGGAGTTAAATTAACAACTGCAGAGGGATGGTGCCAAAAATATGATCTAGAAAACAACTGGCTACAGATTAGCAGTGAGGGAGAATGTGCAGTGCATGTTAGTTGCAAGCTGTGCTGTGAGTATAGAGATGAGCTACGTGGGTTGAGGAACCACAGTGAGGCATTAATTGCAGGGATTACAGGCCCCCAGCTAAAAGCTGACACCATCCGGAAACATCTTCTGACAGAGCAGCACAAGAGAGCTGTTAACATTCTAAAATTTGGTAGAACAAGTTCACCACTTAATATTTATCGCCATACCACAATTGGTAAGTTTAAAACGGAGTGGGGTTTAGGGGTTTGGACCAAGACTTATAAAACTTATTTCTTTGCAGGGAGAGCTTTCAGTAATGCAGGGAAACAGCACAGAACAATTCTAGGCAGGCTGATGAAGATCCTGTACATGATGACCAAAGAGGACATTCCTATTAAAAAGTCTGAAGCGACAGCTGAACAAGAGAAGCACCAGCTGAACAAGAGAAGCACCATGGAGTTCATTTGGGCAATAACTACATTAACGCTATTAGTGGGAAAGAATTCACAATGTGTATTGGCAAGAACCTAGAAGAAAACCTGCTGGCAACTGTCAAAAATGCAAATTATTTTGCAGTGCTCGTGGATTGTAGTACTGGCAGTGGTGTAACTGAAAAGGAACTCGTTTAGGTAATTTATGTAAATCCCATCAATGGTCATGTGGAGACTAAGTTTTTACGAATAAAAGCTGTATCAGATGGCACAAGTGAGGGATTGAAAAATCTCCTTTTAGACATTTTTACAGAATGTGGCTTTAATATAAAAAACATGGTTGGGTTTGAGGCTGATGGGGCATCTGTCAACATGGGTGTAAGACGGGGTCTTGCTGCTCTTTTAAGGGAAGACATACAGTGGTCAGCTGGTGTTCACTGTTTCTCACACAGATTAGAACTGGCCATAAAAGATGCTTTGGATAACAACTATCTCAACGATGTTTCCAACTTTCTCATCCAACTGCTTTATCTCTATCAGAAAAGTTCTAAGAGACTCATTTACGGTCCCTTGCCCAGGCCATGGAGCTGTCAACTGAAAAGCCCAAGAAGGCCCATGGCACAGGCTGGGTGCAGCATAAACTTCTTGCCACCCGTACTGTTACCAAATCATTCCCCGTAATTTGTGCCCATTTAAAATCTATGGCCACAGAGCCAACTCATTCCCAGGTCAAAGCCAATGGACTTTAGCAAATTATGACTAAATTCCAAAGGGTGGCACACCTTTTGTATTTTGAACAGTTGCTTTAACCACTTGCCAGGTTCTCACCAGCACTTCAAAAAGAAGTAGCTGAAATGCCAGAGCTACTTAGCTCTGCTGAAACTTTGAGAACACTCTTGACCATGCTAAGCAGAGTAGTCCCATAGGTGGCACTGAACTTGACATTCTCTGAAAAAATGGGTCTGATGTTCTTTAAGGAGCATGTGCTGAAGTCACATACAAGAGTGTGAAATTAACAGTTTAGTGGGCAAGTTGTTAAAACTTTTAAACAGCAAACTAAGAAATACATTACAAACACTGAGAACTGTTGTGAACAAAGATTCGGTTTGACCGATAAAAGTAATGTCTATAACTGTGCAAAAGTGTTAGATACCAGACTTTAAGCCAGCTGCAGACAGAAAGGAACTGGAGCTGTATGGTAACAGTGACATTACTGCAGTAGCGGACCACTTTTCAGCATTTTTGCAGCCTGATTGCGACAGTATTCTGCTACTTGCAGAAGGGCGAGAGTTTAAAATTTTTGCTCAAACCAGTTTCATCAATCTTTCTGCCTCTGCTATCTGGTCAAAGTTGGCATGTGATATCCAAAATTCTTACCAAATCTGTTGAAGCTTGTCAATGTGTTGCGAGTATTTCCTGCGTCTAATGCAATTGTAGAAAGGTGTTTTTCAACTATGAACAAGGTAAAAACTGACTGGAGAGCAAGTCTGGCAGAGAATGCTGTAGAAACATTGATTTGCATTAAAAGGCAGGGCCCTTCCTCTAGCTGAATTCAACCCAGACAGGGCTGTAGACATATTTTTTAGTGCTAAACCAAGACGTCCAGGTGATTTGGCAGCTGCGTATGGTGGACCACACCCAGGTCCCCCCAAAAAAAAGGACAGAATTACTGGCTACATGCCTGGTGGAGAACAGTAGCAAACAGATCGCACCCAGTCCTTGTTGGTTACTGTGTGGTCAATCATGGTCCTAGGTGGAGTTTTTATGCTGGGGCAGGGGTTCATTATGTTTAATTTGTCACGACTCACGATCACGCTCACAAATTCACGGTCTGCTTTGGCAGACATCCTATCTCGGCTCTTAAAATGTATGTGCTGCTGCACAATTGCTGTATTTCTCTGGAAATGGCTAAATAAGTCAAATATAAGTCTCAGAAACTTATGTAAATGTGTATTTTATCAATATGGAGCAAGATAAGTACATTTTAGGGAGAGGAGTTTGAGCAAAAATATCAATTTTTGGTAATTAACATACTAACATAGTAAAAAGTCAGCAGAATAGGCCAGTCGGTTTTTCGTGTCTGCTCAGTATCCAGCCCTTAGCGGGCGCCCCCCCCCCCCAATGAGGGTCAATCTTGGCTTCAGTACCCCCATGCATCTGTCCCACCCCTTCTTGAAGCCCTCCACAGTGTCTTGCCTCGACCAGGCTCCCAGGCAATGCATTCCATGGCTCCACCACCATCTCTGTGAAGTAATGCCTTCTATGTTCTCCCCTATAGGTTCCTCCCTCCAGTTTCTGCCCCTTTGCTTGAGCCTGAACATTTCATTGGCTCCACCCTTGTTAATCCCTTTCACATATTTGAAAACCTCAATCATGTCCCCCCCTATCTCTCCTCTCCTCCAGTGAGTACAGCCCAAGGGCTTGCAGCCTGTCCTCATAGATCCTATCCCCCATGCCCTGGATCATCCTAATTGCCCTCGTCTGGACCCTCTCTAACAGTACTATGTCCTTCTTAAGGCGCAGCCTCCAGAACTGCACGCAATACTCAAGGTGCGGCCTAACCAGGGCATTGTACAGAGGTAGGATCACCTCACTCCTCTTGGATGTTATTCCCTGGGCTATGCAGCCCAGCAACTTGTTTGCCTTTGCCAACGTTCTTCTGCAGTTCTCACTGCTATTCGTTTTGGTGTCTACCACCACCCCGAGGTCCCTTTCTCCCGTAGTGGCTTGCAGTAGAACCCCGCCCAAGGTATACACATGCCCTGGGTTTCTGACCCCCAGTTGCAACACCCTACACTTCTCCAGGCTAAACCTAAGCCCCCACCTCCTTGCCCAGCCCTCCAGGGTGTCCAGATCCCTCTGAACTGCCACCCTTGCTTCCTCTCTGTCAGCCAATGCTCCCAGCTTAGAGTCATCCACGAAAAGGCTAGTCCTACTCCTAACTCCTGTCCCTATATCGGAGACATAGGCGTTGAACAGGAGTGGCCCCAGTACCGACCCCTGTGGCACCCCACTGACGATCTTCCTAGGGGAGGAGACGTCTCTCTCACCACCACCCTCTGTGTTCTATCTAAAGCCAGTTTCCCACCCATCTAAGCAACTGTCTTCCCACTCCCATCTCCCCCAACTTTGCCAACACCCCGCAACGGGGAACCGAGTCGAATGCCTTACTAAAGTCCAGATATAAGACGTCCACTGGACTCTCTGTCCAGGGTCCCTGTCACCCAGTCAGAAATCTATTAGGTTGGTCTGGCACGATCTCCCTAGGACGAAACCATACTGCTTTTCATCCATGCATCCCAGCCTATCCAGTTGCCTCCTGAGCATCCCTTTGATGAAGCCCTCCATTAGCTTGCCTACCACTGACGTTAGGCTGACAGGCCTGTAATTCCCTATCTCCTCCCTAGACCCCCCCCCCTTTGTGGATGGGCAACACTTGAGCCACCCTCCAATCCTGGGGCACCCTTCCTGTCTGGAGGGAAGTATTGCTAATCAATTGCTAATTTAAATAATTGCTAATCAACTTCAGCCAATTGCTAATCATTTTTTACTTTGATTAGTGAAGGCCGCTAATCAAGTCTCCCAACACCAATTTATGCCTTGTACTTCACTGCATCAAATTTTAACTGCCATATTCTAGGCCATTTCTCTAGTCTCCAAATCCTCATTCGTGGCCCTAACACCCCCTTACCTGTCCACTCTTCCATAGATCTGTGTGTTATCTGCAAAGAGGCAGATCTTCCTGCAACACTCTACCAGTCCCAAGATCAATCCCTAGATCTCCCTCAACAATGGGGACTCTCTACACAGGACAACACTCTGCGCTTTCCCACTTGGTCAATTCCTTTCCCATCCTGTAATCCTATCCCCTACCCCAAGGCTGCACCATTTTTTGACCAGCCATCCATGTGTGTCAGATACAAAAAGGATTTACTAATGTCCAGGTACAATACGTCTACTGTTTTCCTTACAAAATAAACTTGGGAAATGGCTGACACTTTCGTTAGTTTTGTGAACTTCCACCGAAGGTACACTTGAACAGGATGAAGCAGTATTAAAAAATGCAAATCTATTCCCCATGAAAAAGCCTGTAAATACAAAGTGAAACAGTGTGGTGAACGAAATAAAATAGTTTAAACAAAAAGAGATTTATCAATGTGGCTTTTCAAAGGCCTAAAGCACCCGCACATCCTTCTAGCATCCAGTACCGCCTTCCTTACCCAATTAAAGAAATCTATCAGGTTCGTCTGGCATACCCCTCCCTCCCCTGAACCTGTGCCGCCTAGTGTCCAGAAAACCATTTAGCTCCAGGAACCCCACCAGCCTCTCTTGTATTATGGTGTCTGGCAAGTTCCACACTAGACGTCAGACTGACCGATCTATAACTTTCTGGTTCATCCCAGGTTCTGCTCTTGTGCAGGGGCACCACATCTGCTGTCCTCCAGTTCCTTGGTACCATCTCGGTTTCCAAGGAACAATTAAACAGATCTGCCAAGAGTGTGGCCAGAATATGTGTTTTAGTACCCATGGATGTAGCCCATCTGAACCCATTGATTTCTCCATCTTTAGTGCATTTAGTCCTTTCGGTACTCACCCATGTGTAACTGGTTCTCCATGATGACCCCCCCACCCCCAGCTTCGATGACACATTCAGGCAGCCACCCCTTATTTTCCATCATAAATGCCAAGCAGAAATACTGGATCAATATTTCATTTTTTTCCTTCGTCTCCCTCCTCCCACCACTTTACCTTCCTTAGACCAACTATCCTCTCTTTCTGTTTGCATTTCTCTTTGTACCAAAAGGTAATGCTGCAGGAGTGTGTGTGTGTATGTGTATAATTATATATATATATATATATATATATATATATATATATATATATATATATTATACACATACATACATACACACACATACACACACACACATATGTGTGTATATATATACGTACATACATATACACACATCCAGAATCTATGTACATTCCAACATATTCAGCACTGAGATACTCATTACCATTTTCCTCCACTTGGCTGGTCGCGTACTTTTTGAAAGCCTTCCTTTTCTCCTTCACTACTTCCCCCACTTTCCACATGAACCACAGTTGTTTCTTCCCTCCCCTGCTCTTGACTACTACCCTTACACAGAGACTTGTACCCTACCCTTTTGATTAAATCCCACTAGCTATCCATCCCCACTGCTCTACTGTTGTATCCCAATCCTACACAGACATCTTAGATGGACATGTTCTCTTCCCCAGTTCAAGCTATGATGACACAATGGTGCACTGTGTGACTAGACCACCAAGGTATATTTAAACAATACTGAATAACCTTCCTGCCCCAAAAGGCATAACAGGGCGAAAGGGACATTTTAAAGTGGGTTCTGTTCGCAATACTTCAGCCATACGGTTAAACTGACAATCTATGTAAGGTTCAAACATGCATGGGACAGACATAAGGCAATTATAGTGGAGGGGTGCAGGAAGTAGGCTGTTGGTTAACTAGAATCTGCAGCTTATCCAATAGGTAGGGAAATGGGCAGACAGTGGGCCAAGTGGTCTTTATCTGCTGTCAAAGTCTATGTTTCTATGTAGTAAAGTAGTACTGTATATATAATGTGCATCACTTGAATGCTGTCATCATGGGCGACTGCTTCCTCCAGTGACTCCCCTTATCATGCATATGTCACTGCCTACACTGTCAAAATCTTACCCTTTGTCAAATATCTCTCCTAGACTCACACCTTCCTCCCCTCCTGTTTTCTCTCCTACCTCAACCTGTCTTCCTCTGGTTCCTCTTCCTCCGCTACACACAGACACACACACACACACACACACAGACACACACACCATCCCTTCCCAACGTTTTCCTGTGCCCCATTTCAGCTCCCCCTTTGGTCTACCTTTTCCACTTCCCCTCCCTTTTTGCCTATTGCTTAGCTTGACAATGCCCAGGGCTGCTACACCTACACCCCCAATAACTGCTCTTTACCTCACCTCTCTTTAATTGCTGGTATAATTACTGTGTTTATCTATTAAGTTTCCTTGATTTGAGTTGTTACTGTGTCATTTAGACAACCACTGTTAGTTCTCCTGGATTTTAACTGTTCATTTGTCATTTTAGATTACCTCTGTTTAATATTCCTTTGTCTGTCTGTTACCCCTCACCTACTGACATGGAACCTTTGTAAAAGAGCACCTCACGCTCAAAAGTATTATCATCCTAGATAGAAATAAATAAAAAATAAATAAAATGGGTTGACAGATAACAATATCCTCATTTGATGATGGCAGTGTTCTACATTTAGTATTTCAGATACCCACTTTGTATTTTCCATTATTTGGTGTACTCTTTAAATGTCACAATTTCATTTTTTCCAGATAGCCATACTGGCCAATTACCGAGGCAGCAAACCAAAGTTCAACTGGAGTTTAGTCACCGTTTTTGCCACATAGGTCACTAGTGATGGGGCGGCGGTACTAAAGGGGTGCAGAATCTACCCATATCACGTCAGGGCATTAAATAGCCAAAAATATTGATTGGCAGTTTGACACGTGGAAGTGCGAATCAACTGTGAAACTGCAGAGCACTTGGCACAGAATGGTTAGCAACATTAAAAAAAAAAAAAAAAAAAAAACACTGTACCCTGTACGTATACTTTTATTAATTTTGCCTATTGTGCCATGGAGTCAAGCAAAAAATGGTTAGCAGTCAACTGCCACACATTTCTGGAAATAGTCAGCATTCCCTGTGTTGCATGGTATTTTGCTATGCTATACCAGCTATTTAATACCCTGCACGTAAAACTGGTTCAGGGGAAAGAAACTGAATATGAACCTCGTGTAGGATCCCATGTGGCTGCATTTATTTTTGAGAGCAAGCTGAACGGTGTCTCTAGAATATGTGCATTTCCATATGCTAGAATTACTCAACAGCAGACCATGAAGGCAGCACGTTTTTCAGGCTGACAACAAAAGAACAAGAAGTTTCTGCTGCAGATAGGTAAAACTTGAGCAATGACAGCAGACACTATGAAAACCAGCTATTCCTTTTACACATGTGCATCAAGTGGAATGCAACAAACAGACGATGAGAATGATGGCCTCAGAGACATCCTCGAAGCAGCCACAGTACCATACAATCAAGAATCTGTTTGCCCTCTTTCTCAGGTTGGGCCAACAAAATGAATCATACCACGCTGTGTCCACTGCAAAGCAAGCGAGCCAACAACAGTGTTGTTATCCAAGCAATGGTTTATTCAACCCCATGACCAGAAAAATAAACATGAAAAACTAGATAAACTGCTTTAGTTTATATTTACAGGTTCAGCTCCCACAAGCTCAGCACTTCCAGGCCAGCTGGCTACAAGTCTGACAATATAATGAGAGAGATCCATTACAGAGCAATCAAAACAAGCATACAGCTTCAAAATCTTCCAAAAAAGTGTATTTTAGTGGCAATACACTTGGCTTTTTTTAGCCTAGCACACAAAACTTTCTACAGCCATGTGACACTCGGCTCTAGCAGACAGGGCTGGTTCTAATGTATCCCTGACTGTTTCAAGTAATTCATGTACGAAAACATTTACCTATTAATTCATAAGAGAAGTAACAATCCTAATTTCATTACTGTCTCTACAACTGCGATTGTCAAGGCAAACGACCAAGAAAATGCATGACTAGTGAAGATTTCTGCTGAATATAAACCAAACTGAATTAAGAACTCTATCTATATTATATAATCATGCCTGCAAAATGTTGTGCAAATCTGTTGAACTGTTGCGAAGATATTAAAGTGCAAAGTTTGAGGTCTAGCACAGGCTACCACGTCGCTATAATACTGTAAGCAATTAGACTGTAATATAAATACAGGAGTTGCCGGAAAGAGAAAAAAAAAATCAATCAGTCCATCAATAAATAAATCCGATGCTATTTTATTTGTCATGTCCTTGGACTCTGTATTTGTTGCTTGGACTTCATCCCTGTGCTGTACCCTCCAAACTGAAGATGCTCCCAATCTGGTTGTCTTAAACCCAAATAGAAGGCCTGCAGTATGAAGTGACCAGAAGGATTATAACCTTTTAGTAAAATGACCATTGGACAAGTAAGCATTAGCACATGACAGGACATACGTTCAGACCGCAATATATGTACGCCTTGGGTGCACTGTAAGGCACAAGGTGAAGCTAAGTGTTTTGAATCAAGGATGTATATCCCAGTGCAAACATACACCCTGGAATGTGTTACTGTACTTATAAAATGGCTTTTGAATTAAAAGAAATTGGTTAAAAAAAAAAAGGGGGGGGGGCCAGGTGATTCATGAGAAGTCAAGGTGGTAACTGTACCAGGATAATTACACACCTTTGGAATTCATGTGATGAATTACACTGCCCCAAAAAAAAAAAAGAGTCATTTTCTGACTAAATAAGGCACTATGGTGTGGGTCTTCAGCAAGTGTGGCTCACCATGCGGGGGTGGGAGGATTACCTCGCATTAACCCACCCACTGGAGTCACCTTACTGTTATTATGAAACACAGCATGGAGTGTCATAGCATTTTTAGAGCTAAAAATTAAAAATCCATACTGCTGGCTCCCTACATCAGGCAACAGTCCAGTGCGCCGATACATGTGGATACCGTGTGGTATTCACAAGGGTCTCTGTTAAGCAGAAGGCTTTGTTTTACTGTGTTATTATTAAAACAAATATTAATACATGAACACTGTGTTATGGGTGTCTACCTCTACATAAGTTCAAGAAACAAATTGTACATTTTAGCAGTTTCACACTGCGCTTTGTGAAATTGTTTTTCGTCACCCTTGTAAACAATGAAACACATATTCTCACGTAAAGTAACTGCATGCTGTTCTCTCCCAGGACCTCCTTCAAAATTAGCCTGGCTCAATGGAGTTACACAGAAACACTGACACATTATCATCAGAAAAGGATCGGTAGGCCCAACTAGTCTGCCCTTTTTCCTTGCGTATTCCAACAACGTTGACCATTTTTGGTGACTGGCGTCCCTCCTTCCCTCCTCAGTTTTCTCTACCTAATTTGCCCTTGTGACTATCTCACGCATGCCT
This sequence comes from Neoceratodus forsteri, assembly GCA_016271365.2. NCBI lineage: Eukaryota > Metazoa > Chordata > Ceratodontiformes > Ceratodontidae > Neoceratodus > Neoceratodus forsteri. Next base: position 267,895,603 of record CM028131.1, on the reverse strand, counting down.
ACAGCTCTAGAGGCTTTTCAGTCATCCACCACCCTTTCCATTAAAAAGAATTTCCTCACAACCCTCCTAATCCAGCCCCTTAGCTTCATTGCATGCTCCCATGTTCTAGTTATCCTTATAATACAAATGGTCACCATTACAAGAGCTTTGGCCATGAAAAGCATTGTAGCAACTCAGTCACCAAGCATTAGGCTGCATGGTTAAAGCTTGCTAGTTTCACAGATAGAGAGCTTCAGATACTTTCAGCGTAGGCAACTCCTGTCAAGGAGCTGCCTGACCAATGGGCTAATTCAGATATATTGGCAATCCTCCCCCCAACAACCGGATTAAATCATCTAACTTACAATGGCATGTTCCTGACTTCCTACATCTAGCCAAGTCACCAGGGGTTACAGCAACTAACTAGGGAAAAGGGCTACACTGCAGTTAATGTAGCCAGAGCAGGTTATCCTGTGTCAACAGTGCTGCCCTTTTGTTCATCAACATCAGAGTCCCAGTCATTCTGTTCCTCCTTGCTTTTACCTAGTGTACAGGAGGTCCACAAGGACCATGCCCCCTCATAGTGGATTCCACTGAGTGGAGGAAATCCCCCTCACCCCGTAGGTCTGCAAAGTGCAAAAGGCTGGCTGTCAGGTTCAGAGGTGATGGAGCGTACCGGAGACCTGAGCAGTCCGCCCGCATCCTTCTTCTCGTGAGCATCTCCAGCTGTATCACATGGAGTCACTCAAGTGGCAATACAGCAGCAGAGACTGCTGCCCTCTCTCCCGTGTCGCCATCCTCCTTTGGCCCCCGCCAGCCCTGACGTCCGAAGCCAATTCCTAAACTCAGTCCCGAGCATCCAGAGTGAAAACCATACTGATGCACAGACAGTCCAGCCTAAATACTCTGCAGGCACTTTTGTACATGTTAAGTGGGGGTGGGGACAGCCTACCACTGTGGCTCCATTTACAGTCCTGCAGCCCTGTTCCCTACTTGTCATCAAAATGATAATCTTGGGGCCAGACAATTTAGGCCAACAATGCCAAAGTTACATGATATTGCAATCCTCTAGTAAGTATGAGACAGAAGAAAATATGCAAAGAGCCAGGGATGTTGACACTATTCAAAACTATCACCTACTGGAAGCTCGAATGCCTACACCCCTTCACAGACTATGTGCAATTGCATGGGATTTCAAGTTAATGTCAAAAGCAAATTATACAATGGGGGACAAGAACGCCGCTTTCTAATTGGTCAGATGGCACCTCTTGCCTGTTGTAAATCCACCAGAGTACCAACAGGAAGAGGTGCCAACCACTAGTGAGCCACATCAACAACTTCTGCAAAATCACTCCGACCACAGAAAACAACAGTCCCTGCCAAGCTTACACCCGCCTCGCCGAACTCCTCCTCAAAATAATTACCTCCCCCCCCCCCAAACAGCTCCTGTTTTGGCATTCTTCTTCATTCCCAATGTCTCCGCACCAGTATTTCACATTGAGGCCTGAAAAAATAAATAACTGAGCACTTATTACCACCTCACTCCCAGGCAAAGCGGCGTAATGCCGAAACCTGTCCCCAAAGGCAACCCTTTAACCCACAGCGTACAAAAATAGAGCATTACCTCTGTAGCAAAAAAGAAACACACAGCATGTATTATGATCTCCCAGCTCGTACAACAATAAGAAGTCGGGACACAGTAAAAAAAAAAAAAAGACAGTGGGCATACATTTCCTAGCCCCCAGAAAAGCACTATGCTGGGAGTGACAAAGCAATACTGCACATGCACACCACCACCACCACAGCTCCAGTAACTAAGGACTACTTCTTGTGGTGAAACAATAAAAACACTAAAAAATAAACAAAAATACTGGAAAAAAATTACCATTTTTTTATGTACAAAAAAAGGGGACCATTACATAATCGCAATATACCACTCCAGAATGTGGGTTCATGCTAGGATTTACGATGCCTGTGGCCTCTTGACCAAACAACACACCAGGCATTGTAAATCCTGGCATGAACTACACCTGTTAATAGTATATTATACTTCACTTTTAATATTAGCAGCAGCTAATTTCATGGGGTCCTGGACCCCAAACGTCAAGATGCAAAAGCTACCAAGAGTCCTGCAGTGAGTGAAGATCCCCTTGCAGTGCATTATCTGACCAACCTAAATCCCCTTCCCTGAAGGGAAGAAAAATGCAGCACTGCTAGATCCCTGAACTGCAGAACACTCTCCCCCTGCCAAAGAAGTAAATACAATTGTTCTGAAAACAAGAGCAGGTAAATCCACATGGGCCAATGCATTTTTTTGCCATGGTCTTAGTGTTGACTGCATTAAGATTTATGAAGGTACATATTGCAGTGGAGACTTTTTGAGCATGTCTAGGTCACTCAACTTCAAGCTACAACTTTCCCCAACCATAATTCAGAACAGTTTGTTTGGTCTTTTTTCTTTGCAATGGAGGGGGTATGGAGCACATACAGAATCTCTCCACTCATGTGCCCATAAAATATTTTTATTCTCCTCCCCCCAGCTGATGATCACTGCCCTGGTACCGAAAGTAATAATCTGTTTATTAAAAATCATTAGACCTCTTAGCTTCATTGCCCCATTCTGCTGGTATGGGAAATCTGCTCATGCTAGACTGCCGACAGCAGCACTTAGCATAAGCATGCTTACTGCGTAAAGAGCCCAGCAGGTCAGCTGCAAAGATGAGAAATGCTCACAGATTTTTTAATTTACAGTCAAGGGATTACTTACCAGAGCAGGGATGGACTGCTCTGCGAGGGGAAAGTTTTAAAGCAACAGTATTTGTAAGTCACAGAACAGTATTTGTAAGTCACTGTGACAGAGTGTATGTCTATCACGCTCCTTTCACACCCCTGCAACACAGGTTTCGACATGGGCCATGGGGGGGGGGATTTGTAATAAACCCCTCTTGCTTTAAAGTTGGCCCTTTAAGACCTCACTGCACTGCAATGGCTATTCCTCAGGGAGAAAAGGGGGTTAACTAGCGTGTAACACTTGAGCTCAATGTGGGGGTGAACTAGGGAAAAAGAAGGTTTCTGTTATATGGAGACAGCTAGATACTGAACTGCAGAATGTGTGTATAAAGCCGAATGTAAGCATTTTCTGTTTGTTGCTAAAGTAAAGCTGACTTTTCATTTAATGTGAACCAGTGTCTGAAGGGTCCCATGAGAAGCTACCCAGTTCACTATCTGTTAGTCACTTTTTTTTTCTTCCACTCCTAAACTAAGATGTAGGGTTTTTAAGTTTTTAGTTCCTGCTCCTGTACCATGCACCCGTGGAAAAATGAGGTACCTTGTTACAGTGCTGTGCAGTTTACCATCCAAAATATGTGGCAGCACCACACATAAACCAAAGCTAGCATGTACATTCAACAGGTAACCGCAACAAAGAGAGTGTTTTAAAAACTGTGAGTGGCTTGCATCATTAATTACAAAAATTAGCTATAAAAACGACAAAACTATACGAGAAAATTAAACATACACGGAGGATGAATCTGAGGATGTCAAATACATTTCTGCTAAAAACGTATGAAATTCTTTGTCAACTAACAAATACTTATGTAAATGGAAGGGTGATGGCAGCTTGAGGAGCAGTTTTATTTTAAAGAGGCGTTTCAGGGTTTTTTTCCTATAAATTTGTTTTCCTATTATTTGTCCCCTTATCCCCCCATTCCAATGGTTGGCAGCACTACAAAAGTCAGAAGGGTCTTATGTCCACCCACTTCATAAGCAGGGAAGAATATACTGTGTCCAAAGGTACCACAAGACTCCCTTGGTAAGCAGACAGTGCCCAGGCTTACTTCTAAAGGCCTGTGCTGTTTTCATGTCCACCGTCTCCGCTGGTAAGCTGTTCGATAGGTTTTTACCATCCTTTGGGTAAGTGCCTCCTAACGTTACCCTTGAATTCACTGCCCCCCCTCCCGCTGGAGGACACCACATCAAACATCTCTGTTCAGTCTTGCCGATACCTTGTGGTTAGGAGAACAAAGATACCTTTCCCTCACCATCTCCTTTTCTCCACGGTGAACGTGTCAAGAGCCAACAATTTGTACCTATAGGCTAGCCTCACACACCGTGTAGGCCCTACCAGTTTTTTCCAGTGTGGCTGCACCTTTCCTTCTTCCGTGAGGATAGTAGAGTTGCTGAGTTCAAAGGCAACATAATGCCAATTTCTGGTTGTCTGGCTTGGAGAGCATGAATACCAGGCAGCCCATGCACTCCCTTGCAGAGAGTCAAGCACCTCACCTCCACTACTCATTCTATCTCCAGCCAGTCACAGTGTGGGATTCCAATGGACGGACGGGGCAGAGGGCCAAGAAAACAAGATGGACCAATGCAGTCCCTTTGAATGCCTAACCTCCAATACTCACTTGGCCTCCAGCCAGTCAGTGTGGATTCTGTGGGCGGAGAGAGAGAGACACGAATACCAGGTGATCAAACACTTCCTCGAGCCAAGCACCTCACCTCCCCTTCACTACCTGCTTGGTCTCCAGCCAGTCACAGTGTGAGATTCAATGGATTAGGGGGGTGTGTGTGTGTGTGACACACACAAATGCTAAGCGGCCCGAACACTCCCTCTCAGAAGGCTGAGCATCCACTTCCACTGCACGCTTGGCCTAGTCAGTCACAGTATGGAATTACACAAAATGTGTTGGGGGGGAGGGAGCTTGCTAAAGAGAATGGGAGGGAGTAAACTGGGAAGTTTTCCAGAAAGGGGTCTAAAGGAAATAGGAGGGGGATGATGGGGAGAATAGATATGTTTGGGGGTATGCTTCAAAGGGAATGGGAGGATAACTGCAACTTGGGAGAGAAATATGGATGCTTTACAAGATGGGGGGGCACCTATACACGCAGTTCCATATTTGATTTTCTGACCCCCTTGCCAAATTTCAGGAAGGGAATGCGCTGAACCCCGATCACCCTGCATTTGAAAAGAAAATGGGAACACTGAACTGGACAGAACAAAAACGTGGCTCTCTGCTAGTTCCCTAAAACAAACTACAGTAATCCAGTGCATTAAAAAAAAAAAATCTAAGGTAACCAGACCATTCTAGTTACTAAAAACCGTTACTATAACATACTTCCGTGTCTCGACTCAGTGGCACGCGGCAAATTTTAAAACTTGCATGCTCACCTTTATAAATATCAATACAAGTCAAATAATATTTCATCCTAGGAGCACTACTGCTCGCTATTCCAGCTACTCAAGTTCGGGAACTGAACTGGTTGCTCAGAGGCTGGCCGGGGGAAAGAAGAATCAAGCATTTCAGGGACAGCACCCCTCCTTCAGGAAGGGGACCAGCGCCTTCAGCGACTGCCACCTGGTTGAAGGTGGGTGGTAGCAGTCTGACGCCTGTGAAGACAACGCATCTGGGAAAAAAAAAAAATCTAATAATGAGACTTGCATGCAGACTTGATGGACCTAGTGTCCCTTCTGACATTAAATTATTTAATTTTATTTATTTATATCATTGATAACCGGGTGAGCAAACTGATCCAGAGGACCGTTTTGAGTTGCGACCCAGGTCACCAGGGTGGCAAACAAGACAAACATCAATAAAATACAGAGATACAATTAGAACAAAACAGGACTGCCGAATACACCTGGTATGAGGTCAGATTATATAGCACAAATGTTTCAGAGAAATCAGTACATACTGGTGTAGAGACATACATTAAGTAGCTATGCAATATAAAAAGCTTAACATGGGGATTATGGTAAAGTATTACATGCAATGTACATACAGTCACTGGGGAGCCAAGGAAATAAATAGTTAAAACGAAGATTCAATCTATCACCAGGAGTGATACAGGAGTGGAAAAGGGGGTCTGTTTAAATAAATATATGCTGAAATGTGTCTTTTTTATTACATTACTGTTACCTATACACCTTTTGCCTCAGGGAAAACTTTGAACAAAAAAAAATTTGAGGATCCATTTCAGCATATATTTTTATTTAAACAGCACCCCTTTTCTTTATAATTATGCACACAAAGATGAAAGCAGCATTTCTGTTCACCAGATATCTGTTTTTTAGCTGCTTGTCTACAACCGACATCATAATTGTGTGCTTGTGACATCAGCAGTGTGTTGCTCCGGATTATCATGTCCAGTGTAGGCAATGATCCAGACCAGATGAAGTCAAGGGGCAGTGATCCTGTTTTTATACTTATGTGAATAAAAGGGGACAGTAAACCCAGACAGTATTTTAAATATAAGCTGAAGTAGGTCTAAACAGGATGGCTTTCCAATGTTTACCCCCCTGTGACAACGGAGGCATCTTTAAGAAACCGGTTGCACAAAAATAAAGGCGTGCTTCAGTATGGGCCCTGTACACTGAACGGTTCTGCACCACCACTAATCTGATCAAAAAAAGTTTCCGGCAAGACAGCAAAAGGATGACCCTCAGATTTCTATGGCCCCCAGATTTTCTGGGCCAGACACCAATTTAGGAGTAGAGAGATGCTGAACCTTAGTTGTCAGTATTAACAGGAGCCATGACTAACACCCTATTTTTGTGGTTAATTTTTCTATTTTGTCAATTGCCACTACGAAACCCAACTTCTAGTGGTGTCATAATAGGAACATGTTCACTGTATGATAACCTTGAAACACTTATGATTATCATACTATCACGAAATTATGGCATCTGGTTTTCTGTTTTGTGGGACAGACCCTGCATTTTGGTGGGGGTGGGGTGGCGTACTGGGCTAAAAAAACTGAACTGTTCACATTAATGCGATACATCATGGTAAAGCAATTATGATAGGAAAACATCTCAGTGTCAGTGATGATAATTGCAGTCATCACAAAACCTGGTTACTGTGACATCCCTGCTTCTCCCTGCCTTTTATTTTTATTTTTTTTTTTCTCTACCGTCTTCTCTGATCTCGTCATATCAAAGCAGTTTATCTCAAAACAACAGGGCTGACAATTCAGCAGTGTCAGCGGCTCACTAGGTTGCAAGTTTCTCTCCGTCAACTGGACTTGAGTGGATAATGCAAAGTTCTGATCTAGTTTTACACCCAAGTATTTGAAATGGCGCACTTCTTCTAGGGCATCGCCATTAATCTCAAACAATTTTTAGAAAATATGATAACACAGTCAGTTTTGTTGGGTATCAAACTTCAAGTTCATCTTTATTAAGTATGTATTAAAAATGACAACACATGTAATAAATCTGCTTATTTAAAATCCAATTTCAGATCATAATAGCTTAAAAGTGTTTGTCATACAACCATTCCACATTCATTTTTCAAGTTTCTAACAATGCATCCCTTTGAACTTTATACAAAGATACCACAGTAAACTTTGCCATTGCAAATACATGACTTACTCTATCACAAAACATGGATTCTAATTTTTTTTATTTAATCAAATAAAATGATGTGATTTGTTTTCTTATTTCTCTGCCTCGAACTTTTATTGACCAGTTACACGCACTTGACAAATACATGCCTATCTTCAGTCTTCTTCTTGTGCCTCAGATTTTGATTGTTACCTTTGAAGACAGTTATAACCACTCTACAACAGGTTTTGAAAATCACTAACGTTTGCGATAATATTAATATAATTATACAATACTATTTTAATGTTAGGAGTAAATACACTAAACTATTTTACACTTCCGATTCTGCTAGGCACAACATCGTGTGTGTCATCTCTCTCTCTCTCTCCTCCCCTAGGAAACAAAATGCACCCTGCTTACACGGCAAAAATTCTGAAGCACATGACAGTTGCGGTACCAGCCTTCAGTTTCTGGTTTTACGTAAACTGACAGCTCAACAACCATCACCACTACACCTTTTGACCATAGATAAGCCTGTTTTACTCGGTTAGCTGACCTGCCTCCTAATTATCCTCTGCTATTCCAGCTTCTACCTCTAAAACATTAACTCTAGTTTCAATGTTTGCTCTCTATCAGTTATGTCCCACTCCCACCCAGTCCCCTTGCCAGGTACAAATGCCCTTTGTCATGCTAGCAGCTGGATAATCCTGGTTTTATATTGCTGATTATGTGCCATGTTGCACAAAGCAGACGTTCTGGTGATTTCATGGCACCTAAAACCTGAGAATCTCATGCTTCATTGTTTACAGCCTGGCAGGGCCCTACAATTTTAAATCACTACTAGAGATTAAGAGCATTTCAGGTGCAATCATTTACTTAAACTGGAAGTGAAGCAGAGATACTCCAAAATCAGAATGGAAAGGCTGACGTGGCTACATGGTGGCTGAAAGTTTTTTTGTTTCATTTTTTTTTTTTTTTTTTTTTTTTTTTAATGCCCACCCCATACCCCACCTCCATTTCAGTCCTGCTGGTCAATTATTGTATTTTTATTTATTCATTTTTTTTTTTTTTTTACTTTCTATTTTTGTCCTCCCTTTTTCACGCCAGCTGCCAGGGCCTTCTTCCACCTACCCAAGCCCTTATACCCAGAGTCCTTCAGTTGTCCTACCCACCACCAGCCTTTGCTCAACAACCTTCCCCAGATATCCCGACCATAACCCACGGCTTATCCCTCGCGGGTGGGACCCCCTGGTTCCCCCAAGCCAGGAGGAGATACTTCAGTCAATGGTCGGGGCCTGAGAGAAGGAGTTTGCGAGGCTGAAAGGAGTCGAAGTAACCTTGCTGTGGCGTGGGGGTTGGGGAAGCTTCATTTGCTTGGTGCTGCTAGTGGTATTTTATCCCCTGCTAAGTCCTCCCTTATCCAACCCCGGGGCGTGGTCCTGAGAAGAGATCCTGGCATCCACCTATTAGGGCCATCGGAAAGATGATTAAGCCTCTCCCTACCGTCAGAGCTCCCCTGCCGGACCCACTCTGGGCAGGAGACGCCTCCGCTGGGCAGGCGAGTGGGTGCACACCGATGTGAGGTCACCCCAGAGGGACAACGTATTCCTTCCCACACAACACCTCCCTCCTCCCGGGTCACCAGGGAGCAGTCATGCAACGGAAGGAGGTGCCATCCCTCCCTGAGGCAGGAGGCATCCAAAGGACGCCTGACCCTGCCTCGCTGGCCACCACCAGACATTCTGGGCTTTAGAGGCGCACCCCGGTCATCTGGATGGCAAGCGGTAATGATCGCTGTGCTAGCCGGCCCTACTGTTTTTCTAAATGTGACCTTTCTCCCAGTCACCAGTGCCCCAGCTGCAAACTCGATTAGACATTTTTTTGTTTATTTATTGCCCCGGAAAGGAGGGCTAGAAAAAACTATTTTCAGCTTCATCCCCGGGGGAGGGGGGTGAATACAGATACAAAGCAATCTATTAAGAACCAGGTGAAAGAAGACAGGATACGATTTCTAAATTACAGCTGGTTACAATATTTCTATTTTCAGAAATCAATCTTCATACTCTTGAACAATCCATATATAACTATACCTGAATAATTAAAAAAAAAAAAAAGTGATGTGAAGCCAGCACGGCGACCCGAGTTTAGGAATGTGCCTGGGTTGAAGGGCTGGCTAGGGAAGGAGGCTTGAGCATCTGAGGGACTGCTAGTCTCCTCCAGGGGGGTAGGGGTTGGTGCATGCCTGACCTCTGGCGGTGGCTAGAGGTACAGCTCACCCTGGTCAATTCCGGTGGAGGCCTGACAGACATCAGTACACATCACGCCTCCAGCAGGCATACAAGAAAAATACTCTGCCCCAGTGCGACACAGATGACAGGGTTCGATATGGCCCTCGCCCACCGGCGCCATAACCCATGAGGAGGACATGGGGCTCAGAGCCCAGCTCAGTCTCGTCCCCACCTGGGGGGGGGTAAGCCAAGGCTCCATGGGGGGGAATCAGGAGACTGTGCTGGTGTGAGGGAGGCCTAAACAAACATTACACAAAAAAAAAAAAAAAGTGAAAAACAATTTTTGCATTATCATCTTCTGATGGGCAGCATTCTGTTACAGCTCCCTTCATGGAAGTTATAACTATGTCAGTTTGCATATCAAACTGTGAGCATGGTTTTGAGAGGTCATGATCTCACAGATTCATAGATTTCGTCAGCAGATAAGCACTTCTTGACCCACCTAGCCTGCCTGTAAAAGCTGATGCTTAGTATTCTGCACACAAACCGCGATACAGTAAAACTCCAAAATGCTGGTTCCACAAAGAGAACTGTAACACGATTCTGCCAATAAAAAAAAAAAAAACTGAAAATACAGTTTTTCACATCAGTGTTTATTCACATGCAGTTAAACAAAGGACACAAATTTAATTTCTGTAACTAGAAACATTACCGACTGCTGGCAATTAGCATAAATTTGATGTCCCCTTTAAGCTGCTGGTGGTTTTAGTGAGTTGGGGGAAATCTTGCCAGAACACCAAAGAAATTCCCCTTTTCTTGAGAAGTGACATGAGATCTTGAACATCCTTTACCTGAACCACCACCAGAAATGGCAGATGGGACGACGTTGGTTTAACTTCTCATCCAAAAGACAGAACACCCATATAGTACAACACCCCCTAACACTGCACTCAGGTGCCGGCACTTATGGTTATGAGCCCAACCTTAGTGTGGCACCGAACTCATGCCCTTCTCCACCAATGCTGTTATACACTGTAAGCCTCTGCCTGCTTCATGTCACTTGGCTATAAAAACAGAACAATTCACTACAGAAAACAAGATGTTACATCAAAGTAGCTCTGTCCTGGGTAAGTTTGTGACTGCATCAGCCCACTCAAGAAGAGTCTTTTTGGGCCCTGGGTGAGACACTCATAAGGACTAAATTTCTCTCAACCTTCTGGACACTGAAATGGAGACAATAACCCTGAAAATGACAGACAAACCATCAAACATTCAGAAACTAGCTCAGAACATTGAGGTTACTAGAGAGTTTATTGGTGCAATTTAATTTCAATTTCTGAATTTCATTTCCTGATCTTAAAGGGATTTGCCAACTTCTTGCAAAACAAGCTACTGTTGACACCAGCAGGGCTCAAATTTCATAACACTCCAAAATACCATGTCAGGATATTTCATTATTTATTACTAAAGATATCTATACAAAACCTGACTCTTGGCCCCTTAGATATCATCTGTTCCTCTTACTGCTCCGATAGTCGAATCCTCTCCTTATGAGATCAGTATAAAATTTCAATGGCAACATGTTATGTGTGCATTAAGACACATTCCCATGGTCAATAATCCCAGTCTTGAGTGTGCTGAAGCACCTTGTGCCTTTAATCACATGAGAAGCTCGATTACTAATCATCCGGCCCCATCACACATGGTCTTCCAGACCTACCACGCTCCTTGGTTCCTCCAGGGGCTGCTCTCCCAGGTTGAGGACCGAAAGGAACACCCAAACCCTCCCCCAGGGAAATCGAATTCAGGTGTCAGAGGGGTGCATGGAGGACAGTGTGGGTCTGAGAGGGACTGTCAGCCATTTAAGAATTTTTTGGGCTGTGTATTCATTAAATCTAATATAGTTTAATACGTTACGAAAGCAATTAAGTCTTGTAACTGTATGCAATGGAATTATCAATAAAATTTCACTGACAAAAAATTTCTATTGTGGGCCCCCCCCCCCCCCGTTTTCTGGTCCTGCTCCCACCCATACACCAGTGGCTACGGGTGCACATGCGCATACAAGCGTGGTTGTATGCACTGGCTGCCACCGCCCTTCCCACAAGCCTGGGTAGCGCACCTACAGTCCACACCCGACCCACCCCAGAGAAGAGCGCCCAACTAGATGCTCCATCCAACCTAGACTTGGCGGATTCCCCATGATCACTCATTCCCAAACCCCGGTCCCAACCCCATTTGTGATAAAGCTCGAGGAGAACTAAGAGAGCGTCTCTCCGAGCACATGGCAGCAGAGCAGACTTTTTTTTTATATATATATATATATATATATATATATATATATATATATACACATACATATACATACATACATATACACACACACACACATTTAAAACTAGCCTGGCTGATTTTATTGGCAGAAGTGGTTCTGTGCACACTGTCACCAGTAGCTGTCTTCCAGCAAAAAGCTGAAAAGGGCTGCAGATGTCAGGGTATGTTGTATGTTTGGATGGTTTCACCGAGACACAGAACAGCGCACGTGAAGGGGGAATGTTAATGGTGGCACTCTAGAGAGATACCTGGGGCCTAATACTGGAAAACTAGGCAAAAGCAGAGCACAAAGGTTTGTGCTGTGCTTGCCCACAATGCCGAGGATGCTATACTCAGTAGGCGAATGCACCGGCGCTATCTGACTAAATACAGGGGCATGTCAGGACAGCACTAAGCCATGCAGCGATGTCTGGACATGAATCTGGGAAGTGCAGGGAACATCACCACCTGACCCGATGGCGCCAGGGGCTCCCAGAGTGATATTCAGCTGGCCCGGCACCATGCAAATGAGCCCACTGGGCATGCAAGGCGCTGAAGGGCCATATGCTGCAAATTACAGGCTCATTCACATGGGAAGCAGCGTCACGTTAGCGCCCCTGCCACCGCTCCCCACCCAGATTGTTCAGCCCCATATTGTAATATGTAGTCCCTGGTGTCTAGTGGCACCCCCTACCAGCCGATCTTCATCCCCATGAAAGAATTCCATGGTGTGTAGTGGCACCTCCCCGATCCCTGTCCCCATACAGGTGTGCGCAGTTCCCCTGGCGTCTAGCGCCTCCCCCCCCACATTGCCAGCACTGAGCAACCTATCCATACCAACACCAGCCCCCACTATCTTTGTCACCGGTACTACAGATCAGAGACAGTGACCAGCACATCCATGTCACCACCTCTGCGTTGCTCCTCTATAGGACACCACTGTAAATTAGATATTAGCTCATGTTTTTCTGTCCCAATTAAATGTTTTAATAAAACCAAAAAAACTCCACCAGATCAGGTTGCATCCTCAACACATACCACATGGTGCCATTTTCTGTCAGGACAGCAGCAGATGACAGGTACACACTGGAAACAAACAGATTTTGCTTTTTCACATGACTCAATAGACACAGGTTAAGTCAGTGCCATCACTGAGCCAATACCATCTTACACCATGGCAACAGTACTTTACATCACAAGCAATGCACAGGAAACTGAACCGACTTTGCAGTTTCAGAGAAATCACCACCACTAGGTCATCCTTCCAATAACAGAAGCATCAGGCTCATTCGCATGGGAAGCAGCTTCACGTTTGCACCCCTGCCACCGCTCCCCACCCCGACTGCCCAGTCCCATATTGTAATATGTAGTCCCTGGTCGATCACTCCGCTCGGCCGACGAGGGGTTGTTAGAGATTCCAAGGATGAATTTGAAGTCATCTGGTTCTAGAGCTTTTGCCTTTGCATCCCTCACCCTCTGGAATTCTCTACCCCGTCGGTTACGGGAGTGTACAACTGTGGAGGAATTTAAGAAGGGTGTAAAAACCTTTCTGTGGCAAAAAAGCTTTTTTAGATAACTGAAGTGTTTATTATTGATTGGTTTAGGATTTTAAGCTGTCTTGTTTTGTAACTGGATTTTATATGAGCTGTTTTTATATTGTTAGGCGCCTTGGTATTGGAAAGGTGCCCTAAAAATAAATGTATTATTATCATATTACACAGTAGGAGGACAGAATTGCTGTATTCACTCACAGAAGTCTTCAGAGTTAGTCACGTGCACTCCCTTTACCGTACACAGGACGTGCACTCCCTGCAAGACCACAAGGCGGCCAGCTGAGGTGGTGACAGGAGGGACGTGCCGGTCACTATACTGGATCTGCAGCACTGGCAACAAAGGTAAGGTGGAACTGGCAGTGTGGGCTGCTTAGTGGCAGTGGTGGGAGTGGGGGGCGCTAGACACCAGGGACTGCATACACCTGTACAGGGGCAGGGACTGATGGGGGGGTGCCACTAGACACCACGGAATACTTTTACTTTACAGGGACACGGATCAAAGGGCGGGGGTGCCAATGGACACCAGGAACTATATTATAATACAGGGCAGGTGTAGCAGGACACTCATGACTATATATTACAAACGGGGAGAGAGGCTAATTAGATACCATCTCAGATCCAGTAACATAAAGAGCTGTCAGAGCATTCCAGGCCACTCTGTTGAGGCAAAGCGTGTTCCCTGGTTTATTAGGAACGTGAAGTGGAGTGCGCCAGTGCAGGCATTTTTTTTTTTGCAAGCATGTAAAAACTGTCAGCGGCTCAGCAGGTTGCACACTTGCTTCTAAGGTGAGAAGATCAGCAGGTCATGGGTTCATGCCCCACAACAGGTACTTGGGGTAAAATCCCAATACTGACACTGTGGCGCATCATATGGGGCATGCTGCACGCCTGAGGTGCCGTCTTTTGGATGAGACATTAAATCGAGGTCCCATCTGCCTGTTCTGGTGGTTGCTCACATGGACATTAAAAATCCCATGGCACTTCTCGAGATAGGGGGAATTCCCCCCCCCCCCCCGTGTCCTGGCCAAATTTCCCCCATTCACTAAAAATACCAACTACAGCTAATCTGGTTCAATTTCAGTGTGTTCCCATCTGTATCTCCCCCTCCCTTGGGACGAGGCTGAAAATTGTCAGAATTTCCTAGCCTTCCTTTCCCGGTCAACAGAAACTAAGTAACCAAAAATGCTACTTCACCTGCACCTATTCACTAACCTTTCCACCTGAAATGCCCCAAAACACAGGAAGGCCACTGGGAACATTACACAGCCGCAGCGTGTAAAAGAAAAGAGCAGCCGTGCAGGTGGTGCGAAGCAAGCCTATTCAAGACAACACTCCAGGTTAAGTGTAATGTAAAAGTGGCTTCAGTAAGGTTTCAAAACACCATTACTTATCCCACCCCCATTTATAGGGTGATGGGATAATTGTTTTAATGTCATCCTGAAAAATCACCTCTACTGAATGTCAGGTGTGAAGGAGCACAGCAGTCATTAACATGACAACAGGACTCATGCCTTTCACAACAAAAGAAAGTGACAGAGGCTGCTAACCTTACAGCCATGTGCTACTCTCCCTGACTTCTGCACAGGCTAAAATGGTCATTTTAAACTATTTCTGTGCATGATGGCACTGAATAGGACAAAACCACAAGAATCAAACAGCTGATTGTGTTTCAGTTTCTTGCAACAGGCATAGAGTAAGAAAAAAAAAAAATAATCCATACAGACATCAGCTTTGTGGCCATCTCCCTGGCTTCTTCACAGATGAAAGACAATAGCACCCCAAATGACCTTACCAGAGTGGCGACATGCTGATTATCACAGGAAGTAGCAAGTCACAGCATCTAGCAGTGTGGCTGAAGCAGCGCACACAAATAGCTTAAAATTGTACATTTTCATATAAAAACATGAGGCAGACATTGTTTTTGTAACAATATGAGGTCTCATGAGGGGGGAGCAAACATATATTTTGATGCAAGTTGGCTGGCCAGTGGCCGAGCCTACAATCCACGTAATTATGGGTTAATACTTAAACCAGTAGAAGGGTTTCTCAGCCAGTGAGAACAGTGGATTTTTTTTTCTTATCCCTTTCATTAAATATGTCGCAA
Organism: Neoceratodus forsteri; assembly: GCA_016271365.2. Taxonomy (NCBI): domain Eukaryota; kingdom Metazoa; phylum Chordata; order Ceratodontiformes; family Ceratodontidae; genus Neoceratodus; species Neoceratodus forsteri. The sequence continues at coordinate 267,880,102 of CM028131.1, read as the reverse complement.
AGAGAGGAGCCTGACTTCACTGCAGGCTTAGCCAAGATGAACAGATGGAAGTCCAAGGACAAAAGATTGTGTTTTCATTTAAATGTATCCTGTAATAAAAAAATTGAGTTCCACAACTTGAATCTTTGGGGAATTTCTGCTGATGCCAACTGGGAGTGTTTTTGTTTGTTGAAAAGTAGCAAAACTATTTAAGCCCGAGTTTACAACAGTACCTTTTCCATGTGGGACATAGCAATTCTGAGTTGAAAAATAAGGTGCAGCTCTTGTAATCTGGGAAAACTGGCAGGTAATGTAAGCAGAAGAGGTGTGCAAGACCAAGGGAGAACAATTTGAAGCTGGGGGGCGGCTCAGAGGTAATGTGGGAAGTATTTTTTCACAGATAGGGTTGTAGATGCATAGAACAGCCTTCCTGAGAAGGTTGTGGAGTCAAAAATAGTGGTGAAATTCAAGAATGCATGGGACAGGCATAAGGCAATTCTAGGGGGTGGAGGTAGGAAGTAGCAGGCTGTTGGTTAGCTAGGATCTGCAGCTTATCCATTAGGTAGGGAAATGGGCAGACTGGGTGGGTCAAGCCGTCCTTATCTGCAGTCAAATTCTACGGTTTCTACGTAAGAATTTTCTGAAAATCTGTGCTCATCAAGAGTTGGTTACACTCATCATCATAAGACATCTGCAGGGTCCTAACAACCAAGTTAATTGAAACACGTACAGTTTCATGCTGGATAAGAAATCTGACAGGTCCTGAATTAAAATTCATAAACTTATAATTCAGCACCATTTTCAGTGAATCCATGATAAGATCCAAAAGATTAAAACATTTCTCGGGCTAAATAATCTGCTCGCAGTGTGACCGCAATATAATAAACAGCCTTAGATGTTGTCAAAAACCTTGACCTTCACACCAGACCCCATTTCAGCCACACTGCGCTCCTGTACCGTATTTGTTCAACCTCTTATTTCCCTCTGCTCTCGAGTTCTTACGTCACTCGCTCCTCCTACCCTTCACCTCGGCCCAGTCCCATGTATATAAACACGCTCTTTAGTCACTCCATCAGCTGTTCCACGAGTCCCGCCCACTCCCCCACTTCCGGGTAGTAACAGGCCAGCCAATCGGCGCGCACCAGTCCCTCCTCCTAGCCTCGCGCACACCAACCAAAACAAGAAAGGGGCCCTAATACATAGGAGCAGCAGAGCCACATCGCCCGCCGAGAGATCGGCTTCTTATTCCCCAAACAAAAAGAGTCGGATCAGATTAATTATGGAGCAAGAAACTTGGGACTTTTCATAGTTCTACAAGCAGGCCAGATCAGGAAGGTATACCAACCCCAGTTCCTAGGGGCTGCAGTGAAATCATTAAGCTTCAAAATAGGTCAAAATAAAGCGGTAAACCTGTGCGATCTTGGGGCCACCTTTATTAACCAACTTGGGGAGGGGGGGTACAGACACAGGCTTGGAGCATACCGAGCTACTCGGAGTGAAAAGAGTTGGCGTGCCTGTGTTATAACTATACAAGGGCTTGAATCGGAGACTGAAGGTGGAAGTGGCTCTGGAACTGGCAGCACAAAGCCAACAACCAAAGTCATGGGGGGGAGGGGGGCTAACAATCACATTCCTTCACAGTAACCCCTGAAGCTTCACCAGCAACCACCACCCCCTCCAAAAAAAGCATACAAACTAAACGTCAGTTTCATGATGGGAGTGTTTGACAAAAACAGAGCTGTGAGCAGACTGAAAAAGACACCGCCAGAGAGGGGGGGGGGGGGGATGAAAGACGGCTCTAACCAAAACAACTCCGGCAGCACAGGCCTTCGACACTAGGGAGCTTTTTTTCCGAAAGATGAACTCAACCGGTTCCCCAACCCCCCAATATTCCACGGAATCGCATACCATTGTCCATCAGCAAAATACTGCTGCTACAAAAACAGGCACGTCACTAGGGGTCGGAGCCCCGAATCTTTATTCATTAGCCCCGAATAAATACGATAAAATCCCTAAAACTGACCTCTGACCTACTTTCCTAGGAAAGAGGATTGGGGCTCAAGTTCCCAATCTTTCCAAGCTCTAGAAACCCCCCTGAACAAGAACAACAAAGACCATCGTGTCAAACACAGCTTCATCTTACTGGGGCGGTGGGGAGCCAACACAAATTTCCGTTTTTTGTCAACACTTACACTGTGAAAATAAAAGTCGTTATTTAAGAAGGGTTGGGAAGGGGGCCTCGCCACCCTGGAAATCTGCTGGGATACACCCCCACACCATCATGAACAAAGAGCCCTGGATGATTCGGGGGAAACTGCAAGAGAGGGGGAGCTAAAGAAAACCAGTGGCAGCTCTGACACCTCCTTGACAGCCCTCGACGTTAACAGCACCATTTAATAACAACCGATTACAAAAATAATAAAGATCCTCCCAAATAAAAGCTGCCATTTACTCAAATCGTTATTGTCCTTTTTAAAGCAACCAATATTGAATATTTCGCCCAACGCAAACACGACGGCCAGTTTGCCTTAAATGGTGTCATTTCCTACTTTCTAAAAATAAACGGGTTTACACGGCTTTGTCTGCAAAGAACTCTTTTTATACGGGCTTCGCCTTCGTTGCTGGAGTTTTTGGGGGCGACAATCGAATGAAAGGCTGGATTCGCGGATATAAACCTGGTGCCACGTCAAACCATTTTCATGCCGAAATCTATTCTCTCTCTGGTCTCCAGCTATATTTATAATATTTGTTTACATCGCTGGGCTGGTGGGCCTAAACTGCAGCTCGCAGCCTTCGCGGAGCAAACAAGTCTCCTTCGAAACTGTTCTCAGGCCTCGCTGCTCTGGAGTGGTCTCAATCTACTAGTAGCCAGACACTTGTTAAGATATACATTATTAAGTTTAGATCAACTGCATCCGATGATTAAAAATAATAAAATCAACCCCACCGCTGCTCTGGTGTCCCATTGCCAATCGTTCGAAAACGTTAAGATTTTAAACCAGACTTCAACCCATTGAAATACTGTGTAAAACAACTATATGAACACTGTATACGTACAAGTGTCAAATGTGTGTAATATATATACATATATGCCCAACACCTTTATGGCAGGGGCACAGCATCCAAAAGTGTACACAGGGCATACATTAATTTGTCAGAAGTTCCTTGCTTACGTCAACTAGTCTGAGAAAATTCACCGTAAAACTATTCGATCACATCGATCAAGACCCCCCATATAATATATATCATATGTATATAATGTTGGAATGGCAGCTGTCTACCGAGGATGTTTCCAACTCCTTTTCGTATTTGTTCTAAATGTTGAAGGAACAGCACAGGTGTCCAACCACCAATTCGTCCTCATTTCACACACATAATATAAGAAATAACCCCCGAAATACCTTCTCCCATCGACAAAAATACAGTTAAAAGAAAAAAAAAAAAACACAACCGTCACAGACCGTTGAGTTGCAGAGCTGTCCCCGTCCTCCTGTTCAGCACACATTAAATGGCAATACTAATCTAAGACTACTGCACAGAAAGGATACAGTTTGACCACATCAGTGTCCATTCGCCTTTTGCCCGGGCTGGGAGACGACATTGTTGCTGACCGGGGACTCCTCGTTTCCTGCCCTCGGAAGTGAGTGCGGGGGTCGACTCCGCGGCGCTTCCCTGCTGCCACACCAGTGAATCAGAATATATATATTTAACCGCAATAACAATGCAGGACTAGCTTGGGCTCCCCACTTCGCTACAGCAGCCTCCCCCCCACAGTCTCCCTGGGCGCCGTCCTTGGGGGCCCGAGCTGATGGAGCTGCCTGCTTCGTTCCTGACTCCTGCGGCCTCCAGTTGGGGGAATCTCTCGCTGGGCCCCTGGCTGGTTCCTTGACTCCCTTCAACTGCACTGCTCACTGACTGCCTCTACGTCTTTCCCCCCCAACTGCCCCACTGAAGGGCCTGCTCTCTCTCTCAGAAATATCCCCCGAACTCCCTCTTTCTCCTGCTCAGCTCTGCATTTCCAGCTGCTCAGCTTTCTCGGTCCTGAAGCTTCTGCCGTCAGTGACGTCATCTGTAGTGACGTCACAGTCGAGGGAGGAACGAGAAAGCCCCGCCTTCGCTCCTTATACGTCTGCGCGGTGCATCAGCTTGGATAAACAGAAAAGGTATATTGTTGCGCGATGCATTCTGGGTGTTGTAGTTTTCTTTAAATGCTAGGATGCAATATATGTTTTTTTGTGTTTATGTTTAGCGTTGTTTTCTACAAACTGGAGGGACTCTCATATCAACAGGATATTTATGCCTCTAAGGTTTGAGATCTACTTATTGAAAGGTTTCCTTACTTTGATACCTCACATTTTATGGTGTTTTATACTTTACATGAACCCTAACTTGTGTACTTACTACTACTAGTTTTTTTTTTTGTTGTTGGGCAACGTTTACTTACCAGTTTGGTGGTAGCAGTCAGACGGTGCAAGATACAAAGAAAGACCAGCACCTGCAATTGCATAGTTGCGAATAACACTGATGTATTTTATTTTTATTTGTTTGTAAAGATCTGTTATTTATTTATTAAATGTTGGTGACCGGATAAGCCCACTGGGCCCCGGAGGTCCCTTTTTCAGGGACAACCCGGGATTACATAGCAAAAGTAAGTATCACAGTAAGAATGACAATTATACAGTATGATACAAGTTATACAGTAATATACAGACAGCTGGTTACATGTGCTGAGAACAGCATGCATTTGTGGTGGGTACAGGGGTTAGCAGAATATGTGACTAGACACGAAGGATGTGGAGAGGAGGGTGTGAGCCACTTTACATAGTACGATTTACTCACTGAGGGTAATATTGGACTGTGGGATTCAGAAGAATGTGAGGTGGTCCCAGGAGCCTAGCAGCGGCATTTGGAGGTTGCACTCATGTGAGCCTTGAACCTAATGCGGAAACTTTTAATTGACGGTGCTTCCTGCACCCCAGGAGGGAGGGAGTTCCACAGGGTGGGTGCAGTGTGAGCGAAGGACTTGCCTCCCGCCATGGTTCTTACTCTGGGGGCAGCTAGGAGAGTGCAATCTGTTGTTCGGAGGAGCCGGGGGTTAGTCTTTCGCGCAATGAGTCCTGCTAGGCTAGGAGGGGGAGATTGGCTGATTAATTTGAAGGTTTGGCATAACAGAGGGTACTGGAGACGGACATTCAGAGAGGGCCAATTTAGCTGAGATTGCGTGTCGCAGTGGTGATTCCTGGGATTTGACTGGGCGGCGAACCGAGCCACCTTATTATATAGGGCCTGGAGTCTGTTCATCTCGGTCCTTGCTAATCCCTAGGTGATTGTCGGAAGGAGGACACTGGTGGCAATGGAGACCCTTGCTTCTGGTATCAACTGGTTTTTGAGTCGGTAGAGGGTGCCCAGTTTCCCATGTAAGGTTTTAGTAACTTGGTCCACATGGTTCTTGAGGGTGAGGTCCTGGTCCAGGGTGAGGCCAAGGTATTTTAGTGACCCAACTACCTCTAGGGTAGCTCGCTATGAGGAGGTGATGTGTAGGTGTTGTTTTCTATCATGTCCAAGGGATTTTGGACCAAACAGTATGGCCTTGGTCTTATCTGTGTTAAGGACCAATCTATTGTTAACAAGCCAATTTTCGCGGGAACACAGGTCACCTTGGAGTAAGGGGCTGAGGTCAAGCAGATTAGCGGAGGGTCGGTAGATAACGGCATCATCTGCGTACTGGACCACCGAGCTGCCCCCACAGTGGAGGCTCAGTTCATTGGTGAAGAGGGAAAAGAGTAGGGAACCAAGTATCGACCCCTGCGGCACTCCCTCTTTTAGTGGGAGTGACTCCAAAATGGAGTCTTTCCATTTTACCCTCTGAGTGCCACCAGTTAAGTAGCTTTCGAACCACCTTAGAGAATGACTGTCAAGTCCTACGTTGCCCAACTTAGTCAGTAGCAGATTGTGATTGACCAGATCGAAGGCCTTGGATAGGTCAATGAAGACTTCGCCAGTAGGGGTCCCCTTATCCAGATTTCTGAGTATGTCCGTCAAGAATTTGATAAGGGCAGTGTCTGTCCCATGCTGGGTCCTGAAGCCATGCTGGGAGGGAGCCAGGAGTTGATGGTACTCTAGGTAATCACGGAGTTGCCCATAGATCAGCCTCTCCTGTAGCTTTGCCAGGATGCAGAGCAGGGAGTTTGGCCTGTAGTTGCTGATGAACTCCCTCTGGCCTCCCTTGTGGATGGGGACCACATGGGCCTGTTTCCACTGTTCATACAAACATAGACTTTGACAGCAGATAAGGACCACTTGGCCCACCCAGTCTGCCCATTTCCCTACCTACTGGATAAGCTGCAGATTCTAGTTAACCAAAAGCCTACTTCCTGCCACCCCCCACTACAATTGCCTTGTGTCTGTCCCATGCATGTTTGAATTCCCCCACTGTTTTAGCCCCAACAACCTCCCCAGGAAGGCAGTTCCACGCATCCATCACTCTCTCCATGAAAAAAGATTTCCTCACATTACCCCTGAGTCGTCCCCCCTCTATCTTTAAATTGTGTCCCTTTGTTCTTACACATCTCTCTTTCTGAAAGAAGCTACCCTCCTGGACTTTGTTGATTCCCTTGAGGTACTTGAACGTTTCTATCATGTCCCCCCGTCCCTCCTTTCATCAAGGGTATACATATTAAGCTCTCTCAGTCTCTCTTCATATGATTTCTGATGCAGACCCTGCACCATTTTAGTTGCCCTCCAATGGACTGCTTCCATCCTGTCTATGTCCTTGCGTAGATGAGGTCTCCAAAACTGCACACAGTACTCCAGATGGGGTCTCACCAACTGTCTGTACAGGGGGATAACCACTTCCCTTTTTCTACTTGTGATGCCCCTTCCTATGCATCCCAGTATCCCCCTGGCTCTCCTTACTGACTTCTCAGGTTGCTTACTCACCTTTAGATCATCTGATAGGACTACCCACAAGTCCCGTTCCATTTTTGTTGTTGTTAGTGCCTCCCCTGCTATTGTGTACTCTTCTCCTGGATTTTAGTTTCCCAGGTGCATTACTTTGCACTTCTTTGCATTGAATCTAAGTTGCCATATGTCTGACCATTTCTCCAACCTTGCCAAGTCCCTTCTCATCCTTTCTACACCCCTTTGTGTATCAACTCTGTTACAGATCTTTGTATCATCTGCAAAGAGGCATACCTTTCCTTCCAGACCCTCTGCAATGTCACCTATAAAGATGTTAAAGAGGACTGGACCCAGTACTGAGCCCTGAGGTACTCCACTAGTGACCCCCTTTCTTTGGAATGTGTTCCACTCACTATTACCTTCTGTGTCCTGTTGTGCAGCCAGTTTGCAACCCAGGCTACCACCCTGGGACCCACTCCCAGGCTGGCTAACTTGATTATTAATCTTTTGTGTGGGACTGTGTCAAATGCCTTGCTAAAGTCTAGGTAGGCCATATCCACAGCCCCTCCCTGGTCTATTACTTTGGTCACCCAGTCAAAGAAATCTATTAGATTCGTCTGACATGACCTTCCTGCTGTAAATCCATGCTGCTTTGGGTCCTGTGTCCCGCTGGCTTCTAGGTATTCAACAATTCTTTCTTTCAGAAGTGATTCCATCATTTTCCCTACCACTGAGGTCAAACTTACAGGTCTGTAGTTTCCTGCTTCTGCCTTGCTCCCACTTTTGTGAAGGGGAATTACATCTGCCCTCCTCCAGTCCTCAGGTACCACCCCATCCTCCCATGATTTGTTAAAAAGTGTGGTCAGTGGTGTCACTAGGTCCTCCTTAGTTCTTTTAAGATTCTGGGGTGAATCCCATCAGGCCCCATTGCTTTGTCCACCTTGAGTTTAAGGAGTTCTTTCAGGACTCTTTCTTCTGTAAATGGACTGGTGTCAACCCCCCTACCCAGAGTGCTTCTATTGTCTGGTTTAGGTAACTCCTCCTCATCTTCTTTTGTGAATACTGAGCAAAAGTATTCATTCAGTATCCCTGCCTTTTCACTGTCTCCCTCTGTTCGGGTACTGCCCCCACTTTTAGGGATCGATTAAAGAGCCAGGTAAGGGGTCTGGCCAGGGACGGGGACCCTTCATTCAGCAGCCTGGGGTGAATCCCATCGGGTCCCCCAGCACTGGATGTTTTGAGTGTTTTTAATAGTGATAGAACCTCTTTATGTTTGACCAGTCTGAGATGGCTGGGTGGTCAAGGTTAGGAGGTGACCTTGTGTTAGGGTCAGAGTAGAGAGGCGGTAGTCCAGTCTTGTAGGAGTCTAAGTTAGTGAAGTGGTGGTTGAGTGACATGGCAATATGGAGGTTGTCATGTAGTAGTTGTCCATTGACCTCGATGGGGCCTGGTTCAGACTTGCCACTGCCTTTTAGTAACCCATTAATGTGGGCCCAAAATAATTGCACATACAAGTCAATCCAATCAGGCACTGAGGTACAGAAAACTTACGAACATACGAAAATTGCCAGCAGAAAAAGGAACGAGTCTGCTCGAGTTTGCAGCTAGCACCTTTATTTTGCATCTGCCCTTCCCCCTCTTTCCTTTGTCCTCTCCCATCCTTTTTTGAAACCATCCACTGATTGGCATGCCACCACCTCTGCTGGCAGCGCATTCCACTCTGCCACCACCCATTCTGTAAAGAAGTGCCTCCTCATTTCCCTCCTGAATCTTCCGCCCTCCAACCTCATGTTATGGCCTCTAATGTCCCTTCCCACCCTCGCTCTGAACAGCACCTCTGTGCTTGCTTGGATTATCCCCTTCATATACTTGAAGGTCTCTATCGTGTCCCCCCTGCTTCTCCTCTCCTCATGTTCAGCTCTGCCAGTCTGGCCTCATAAGACAGCTCCCCCAGACCCTGGATCATTTTGGTTGCCCTGCACCTTGTCCACCCTTAGTACCCTTAACCCTTCTAGCACTCTCTCTCTCATGATTACGCCGTCCATCACCCCTCCCATCTGTCTCTTTCCTTCCACCCACTGTAGGTAACTCTCCTCCCTTCTCCTTAGTAAAGACTGAAAAGAAGTAGCTGTTTAGCACCTCTGCCTTCTCCCCCTCCACCCATCCCCCTTTTCTCTTTTTCCTCACAATTTGATCCTTGCAGGTTCTTTTCTCCCTGATATACGTAAAGAAGTCTTTCTCCCCCTTTTTTATGCCTTGTGCCAGCCTGAGTTCCCTTGACGCTTTGGCTGCTGTTACCTCTCTTGTCACCTTCTTCACTTCTTTCAGATACACTTCCCTGTCTTCCTCCCTCCCTGTTCTTCTGAATCTCCTATATGCGCCTCTTTTCCTTCTCACCTTGTCTAAAACCTTACTGTTTATTCAGCTTGTTTTTTTCACCCTAGCCTTTTTGCTCTGGGCCTTGCTGCAGGTGCTGGTTGCCTCCAGTAACCTCCATTTTATTAATTCCCACCTCTGATCTGTGTCCATAGTTGGTTGGATTTTGTCCAGCTAAACCTGCACCACTTCCCTCATCCTGCTAAAGTTTACTTTCCTAAAGGTTAGCAGTGTTAGCACCCTTGTGTCTGTCACCCTGCTTTCCCTGGCCATCTGTAAATTGAACCACACCGACTGGTGGTCACTCCCCACCAGTGGTTCCTCGACCCTAACGTCCCTCACCCATTCACTGTTCGTCAGTACGAGGTCTAGGGTGTTTCCTTCCTTAGTTGGTTTCCTGACCAACTGCTCCAGAAAGCTTTCCTGGTAGGTGTCCAGTAAAACCTGCTCTCTTCTGCAACTGGTGGTAGGTGTTTCCCATTCCACCCCAGGCAGACTGAAATCCCCTACTATCACTACTCCTACTTTGTCACAGTTCCTCCTGATTTTCTCTGCCAGCATTCTGTCCTTTTCCTCAGATTGGGAGAGTGGCCTATACCCCACCCCTAACCTTAGTGACCTGTTTTTATAATCCTGGATTTGCATCCAAAGAGGCTCTGTACCAGTCTCCTCCCCCTCTTCCCTTACACATTTAAGCTCCTCTCTCATATTTAGCGCCACCCCTCCTCCCTTTCCCTTCACCCTATCCTTCTGATAGAGTCAATACCCTGGTGCTGCCAATTCCCAATCATGGTTATCGGTGGTCCATTCTTGGTTATTGCAGCCATAGCCACTTTCCCCTCTATCATTAGAGCCTGTAGCTCCGCAACCTTGTTCCCCAGGCTCCTGGCATTTAATGTGACCACCCTCCAAGCCTCAACCATATCCTCCCCCCTCTGCCTCTCTCCCCCTGTATCCATTCTCCTGGTATTAGCCTCTACCTTAGCCATGCTGTTATGGGGGGTAAGCCCAATTGGTATCTCCTCTCCTGTTCCCTGAGCACCTCCACCCACCTGGCTACCCCCTCCTTCCTAAGTTTAAATTTGACTCAGTGTGCTCCCCAACCTTACTCTTCAGTATCCTTTTTCTTTCCTCATTGAGGTGCAATCTGTCTCTTGCATAGAGACTGTTGTTTTCCCAGGTCTCCCCCCCCCCCCCATCCTCCTATCAGCCCATACCCCTTCTTCTGATGCCATACTCCCAGCCATTCGTTGAACTCCTGGATTCTCTTTTTTCTTGCCATACTTGCCCTGGGGATGGGAAGTACCTCCGAGAAGGTGACTGATCTTCCCGCCCCCTCGCAAAGAGGTCCCAGTTCCTCAAAACTCCTCCTCACCTCCCCCACTGTACCATCCGCCAGGTCATTTGTCCCCAGGTATATTATTAGGTGGGGCACTCCTCTCCTTCTTCCAGTACATCATAGCACCGACTGACCCACCTTTCTGCTTTCATTCCCGGCATTGCTTCCACCCAAACCGTGTTGTGCATCTCCCCTTTGCTACCCCATCTGACCACTCTTAGCATCGAGTCCCCTAGCACCAAGATGTCCCCCCCCACAATTTTCCTTTCAGCTTTTCTCTTTTCATTCTCTTCTCTTTCTCCCTCCTGCACATTGTTCCCTTCGTCTGGTCCGATTTCGACCCCCCCGTATGTACCACCCCCTAGTGGAGGGTCTACTCTTTTTCGCCCACACTTCCAGCCGTCCCCATTGTTGCTGCAGTGGATTGTGTCCGCCCTTCATCCTCCCCTCCTATTGACATACTTACTGGTGGCTTTACCTCCCTTTCCCCTGCTCCTGTTTCATCCCCACCCACCTACCCCTATTCCCCATCGGGTATCCTTCCCACACATCAATTTGTTTTTCTCTTCCCTCCTTCTGACCCTGTCACTTCCATCTTCATCCTAGACACTTCCCCTTTTAGCCATTGCACTTCCTTTTCCAGCCTTCTTAACCTTTGACAGACGGGGCATTCCCTCATCCTCCACAGGGTGCCCATGAATACAGCCGCTCCGCAGGTATTACATCCCACATCATTCCAAGTCAGTAAGAATGTTTAGACTTTAACATAAAGTTAAAGTGCACACTGCAGAGTGTTGGGGGCTTCACGAGGGGTGGGACAGATTCAAGGGGAGGATACAAACTGGGAGTGGGTGCGAGATGGGAGGGGGCAGCTGCAGTCTAATGCACTGAAGTGCTGCACACTTGAGCAGACTAGACAGACCAAATGGCCTGTATCTGCTGGCAATTTTGTATGTTCATATGTTTGTATAAACTGTGACATATGCCTCCTGACACAGCACTGGGGGTGTCATCAGGTTGAAGCAGCAATTTCCATTCTTAAGTGTATGTTAAGAAAGAAAGTATACTATAAAAATCTAGTATTTCAAGTAATATCTCTGAAGGGGAGGGAGAGCTGCACACCCGAACCCTGGAGGAGAGGACACACATTTCTCCAGAGCTTCGACCTTAAATATGGCAAAGCGGCCCCAGATCTCCCAGTCTTTATATGCATCCATTCTTCTCCCATATCATTCCCGAGGTGGTCCTCCCCACATGAGGGAGTGCATGAGTGCACACCTTAGCCTCACCCGTTCATATAGCTAGTACAGCATTTAAGGGACAAAAGTATAATTGTGTTGCATAACCTATAACACCCATGCTGTCCACTTAGAGTCGAAGACCTCTGTGGTTTCATTAAGGCTGAACGTAATCTTTTCCATTTTTTAAATGTCATGGACCATTGTTCTTCACTGGTCCAAGGTGACCTCTTGAGGGGTTAACCACCTTCTGGTTATACACTTCTTAGCTGCTACCATCATAATAACAAGTAGGTATTTAATGTGCCTATCCCTCAAACTCCTTGGATAAATATATAAGTACATTGGGTTGTCAACTGCACTGGAATGTGAAGCACATCTGTAATAGCCCCCTTCAGCTCCCAGAGAAAGATTCCATGTTCTGAGCACGACAACATCACGTGCATATGTGTCACAGGTGTGACACCACATGCAGTGCTCCCATTCCTCGCATACTTGGTGATAATCATAGGGGTTCTAAACAAATGTGTGATGTACTTCCAGGCATACTCCCACCACACCTGCAAGGAAGTGACCCTCCCTATCTCGTAACATACTTTTTCCCACTCTACCCTCTCTATCTGTTAGCCCAACTCCTCCCCCATCTAGTGGCTACATATGTAGCGTTATCTGGATAGGTTTCCTGAGGGGGCCTTATGAATAATGGAGATTAGAAGTGTGGAGGATTGCAGCCTGATACGTAGGGCTAAGACATTCAAAAGGCCCATGCGTTTATTGGAATATCGTGCCTGGTGCCTGATGTGATAGTGCCGCAGCTGGAGGTATTGGAAGAAGTCTCTTCAATCCAGACCGAACTGCTATTGCAGTTCCAGGAACAGTTTCATGTCTGCTGCTGTACACAACTAACTTACATAGATTATGTTCCGCTTTTATCAGTCCTTATAGGTAACAACTGTTCATGGTAGTGCAAAATCAGCCAGGTTTGCCAAAGGGCACACCCATACTATCTGTGGCTCCTGTCCCATGTCTGAGCCACTACCTGTCACCATACCTCTGACACGGGCCAACCAAGGGTTTGTGATGTCTCCAGCCTCTCTTTCCAGCCCGTTCCCAAATATGTACTTTACTACATCCTGGAAGGGTAACAAGACCTTCTCTGTATAGTACAGACAGGGAGGTCGAGGCCTCCCCTACTCTTGGGAACTATGTGTGCAGCTAGCCAGATTCGGTGTCAATGACCCCCTCCCCCAGGTATATAACCGCCATTTCCTCCAGTCATGCTGTGGTCCTGGTAACGGAACGTTATGAAAAATGTACAGAAAGTGGAGGAGAACCACCATATGGACCGAGTCTATTTTACAAATAAACATTAAGGTAGTCTATGTCTGGAGATCTGTTCTTAACTGACGGGATAAGGGACCACAGTTAACCTTGTATAGCTTTTACAATTTACATAATACTAATACCTTAATACCCTGGTACCTATTGTCCCCAGTGTCCCAACAGAACGGATATTGCTGTCTCATTTCTGGACTCCGGTTGAAGTTGCATGTGAGGGCATCTGTTTTTGTGGTGTTTATAAGGCAAAAATAGCATTAAAACTGGGGTAGTATCCTCAGGGTCTGCCACACAGAGGAGAACATTATCCACATAGAGCACTGTGTGGTGCTCCCTGATCCTACTCTAATTCCTGTATAGGACCCACTCTCCCTAATTGCCTGAGCTAAACATTCAATATATGAGGAAAATAATAATGGGAAGAGCAGGTATCCCTGTTGAGTATCCTGTCTCAAGGCAACTGAGGCAGAGATGTGCCTACCTACCTTTATAAAGGCCTGTAGAGAAACATAGATTTGCTGGAGTAAGATAACAAAGACCCTCAAGAATCCCATCTGTGTTAAGCTGGCAAATAGAAAGGGATACGGCACCCTATCAAATGCTTTTTCGATGACTAAACTAACCAGGAGGGATGGTATCTACATAAGGGAAGGAATCAAAGCAACAGAACAAAAGGGTAAATGGGGAGGAGAGAAAGTATTGTGGGTCAAATTGGAAACAGGCAATTGCACCGCAATCCACACAGGGGTTGTATACAAACCCCCATCTCAGGTGGAGGAAATGGACAAGGAAATGATAGAAGGTATCCTTAGAATTGCAGAAAAAGGGGAGATATTGTTGATGGGGGATCTTAACATGCCAGATGTTAACTGGGGTGCATTTGCTGCAGCCACATCCAAGAGCAGGGTCATTCTAGATGCCCTGCAGAGAGCATACCTTAGACAACTAGTATTAGAACCCACTTGGGAAGGAGCAATCATAGACTTGGTACTCTCAAATGGAGATGGAAAGAAGATCACAGATTTAGAAGTGGGTAGCCATCTGAGAACTAGCGACCATCGAACAGTATGGTTCACGATAAACACAGCTGTAGAGTCAAGCAATACAAAGGCAAAGGTCCTGGACTTTAGGAGGACAGACTTTGCCAAAATGGGTGAGTGCCCAAGGAATGCACTAGCAAATGGGCAGGAAGGAGGGGTGTAAGAACAATGGGGAATAATCAAAACTTCCATCACTGAGGCAACAAAACAAAATGATGTAAAAAAACACTATGGTTCTCAAAGGAGGTGGCAGGGAAGGTTAGGGAGAAAAAGATAGCATTCAGGAAGTACAAGGAATCACAGAAGGAGCAGGACAGAGAACCATATCAGCTAAAGCAGAAGGAAGCAGGGAAGGCAGTCAGAACAGCAAAGGCCCAAACTGAGGAAAAGATAGCCAACTCAGTTAAGAAGGGGATAAAACCTTTTATAGGTACATCAGGGAGCGAAGGAAGACCAAGGGTGGGATAGTGAGGCTTAATAAAGGGGAGGGAGGGTGGGCAGAGGGTGACTGTGAAAAGGCAGAGATACTAAACACATATTTTTGCTCAGTATTCACAAGTGAAGAAGGGGAGGTACCTAACCCAAACAATGGAAACACTTTGGATAGGGGGTTGATACCAGCCCATTCACAGAAGAAAGAGTTCTGAAATAACTGTTAAAATTGAAGGTGGACAAAGCAATGGGGCCTGATGGGATTCATCCCATAATTCTAAAAGAACTAAGCACAGAACTAGTGATACCACTGACTACCCTCTTTAACAAATCATGGGAGGATGGGGTGGAACCTGAGGACTGGAGGAGGAAAGATGTTATTCCACGTCACAAAAGTGGGAGTAGGGCAGAGGCAGGAAACTACAAACCTGTTAGTTTGACCTCAGTGATAGGTAAGATGATGGAATCAATTTTGAAGGAAAGAATTGTTGAGTACCTAGAGGCCAGAGGGGCACAGGACCCAAGGCAGCATAGATTCACAGCGGGAAGGTCATGTCAGATGAATCTAATAGATTTCTTTGACTGGGTGACCAAAGTAGTAGATCAGGGAGGGGCTGTGGACATGGCCTACCTAGAATTTAGCAAGGCCTTTGACACAGTCCCACACAAAAGATTAATATACAAGTTAGCCAGCCTGGGAGTGGGTCACAAGATGGTAGCCTGGGTAAAAAATGGGCTGGAGCTTAATTTATTAGAAGACCGAGCAGGAAGATAGACAGTCTTTATGGAGATTAAATGTCTCACTATTAAATAGTAAAATGTTGAAAAAGAAGTTAGGGGATACAATAGAGCAGGTAGTTAAGTTGAACAGACAACAAGGGTGCTCTAATTTATCCATCTGGGAAGCAGTCAAGGCAGTGGTCCGTGGAGAACTAATCAGTTATGCAGCTGGCCAAAAGAAATTGCAGAATAAAAAAGGTACAGAATTATTAGGAAAGGTAAGAAAACTAGAGAAAATACATAAACAGAAACCTCAAAATTCTAATATATATAAGGAATTACTGAAAGTTAGAGAATAACTACACAAAATGGAAAATTAGAAGGTAAATTAAGATTTATTAGCCATAAATATCAAGAAGTAGGCGGTAAAGCTACCAAATTATTAGCTTACAGATTGAGAAAAGCCCAAGCTGATAGAGTAATTACCAATCTTATAAATAAAGAGAATCCGAACAGCCCAATTTCTAAACTTTTACAGAAAATTATATTCAGAAAAGAAAAGGGATAATGAGGTTAAAGAGGGAACCAAAAACTTCCTACAGCAGTTAAAAATACCTAAATTAACAACTGAAATGGGGAAAGCCATAAATGCACCAATCACAGCTCAAGAAGTCCAAAAAGTAATTGAAATGTTACCAACAGGAAAATCTCCAGGTTCGGATAGGTATAGTGCCAAATGTTACAAACAACTTAAAGGGACCTTGTCACCCCTTTTAGCCCAAACGTTTAATGAATGCCTGACAGAAGATAACAGACCGGGGATATGGGCAGAAGCTTTAATTACGGTCCTGCCCAAACCAGGAAAACCAAGAGACAAATGCGAAAACTACACACCCATTTCCCTATTAAATCAGGATTTAAAAATGTTAACTAAACTGTTAGCCCTAAGACTACAAAACTACATGGAATACTTAGTGCATATAGATCAGACGAGTTTAATTCCCAACAGACGCTTGACAGACACTATTAGAAAATTACTGAATATAATGGCGTATAGCAATCCTACAGAAACAGCACAGTTGGCAATTTTCTTAGATGTTGAAAAAGCCTTTGGTCGGCTAAATTGGATCTACCTGATATTTTTTTTTAATTTTTTTTTTATTTTTGTCTATGGTAACCGGGTAAGGCCTACTAGGCACAAGTGCCTGTTTTCAGGGGTGACCTGGGAGCACTGGGTGGTTAAGTGACTTGCTCAGAGTCACACAGTATGCAAGTGGAGGTTGTGAGAATCAAACTCAGGTCTGGTCTGCTGGATGTATCAAGCTCGTTCACACCTCGTTCCTGTAACCTCTGGGCTATACTGCCAGCCCATTGATATTGGATAAAATGGAGATTAGGGGGGACTTCTTAAAGTGGATACAATTATGTTACAAACAGCCAAGGGTCAAGATTAGAGTTAATGGGACGATCTCAGAGTCCTTTAACATAGAAAGGGGTACTAGACAGGGGCACCCCCTGTCCCCACTCTTATTCGCTCTGAGTCTAGAACCATTAACAGAAGCTTTGCGTACCTCACTCAATATAAAGGGTATAACAACAGGGACTAACATATGCAAAACATCACTTTACGTCGATGACTCCCTAATATACGTGGATAACCCAGAGAGCTCCATACCTCCTCTCTTAGAATTATTGGAAAAGTATGAAAGCATTTCAGGTTTCAAAGTGAACAAAGACAAAAGTGAAGTACTACATATAAAAGGAAACCTTAATAATAAAATAAGAGAGTTAATTCCTTTTAAATGGGTATCAAATAAGATAAAATATTTGGGCATCTGCGTCCCAAAGAACTTAAGAGACCTATTTAGAGAGAATTATGTTCCCCTGTTTCAGCAAATATCTGCAGACCTAAATAGATGGAACAGCCTTCCCTTTACTTTTTCAAACAGGATAGACAGTATAAAAATGAATGTCCTGCCACGCTGCCTGTTCCTCATCTCTACACTTCCCCTGAGTATTCCAGCCTCTGAGTGGAAGGGTTTAAGGAAAAGATTATCCCACTTCGTGTGGGCAGGGAGAAAACCCAGAATTAGATGGGCAGTACTTTAAGAGGTGAAGGGAAAGGGAGGGGTGGGGGTTACCCAACCTAATGAACTATTATATAGCAGCACAACTACAAAGGATAGCTAAAATGATACATCCTAGACAAAGAGAGGGTTGGCAGTTATTAGAAGGAAGAGCTCATCCTCGAGTACCTTTGTGGGTCCTACCGTGGATGATCCTACAGAAAGACCTGAAAGAAATTGAGAACTGCTGGACCAGGCATACACTAGCTGCTTGGATCCAGGCAAGGCAAATGTGGGAAGCACCCAACAGGATATGGAAGTATATCTCCCTCAGATATGTTCCAGGACTACCAGTAGAGACGGTAGGTAGCTGCTTGGGCAGATGAGAGTCTCTGGGCCTGAAGCATTTAGATCAATTGCTGGAGGAGGGAGGGATCCAAACATTTGATACTATACAAAAGGAATTCAGGATCCCTAAACAGGATTTCCTTGGGTACCTACAGTGCAGGAACTTTATATTAAGGGGTCCTGGACTAGCCACCATCAGGGAAGAACCAGTCCCAGAGATCAACCTGATTTATAGGAGAGGACCACAATCAGAAATCAAACACTTAATTTCCCAGGAGTACAAATCCTTACAGGAGGGGAAGGACACATTAGTGATTCAGAACATTCAAAACAGATGGGAGGTTGAAGGGGAACAAAAAATAGAAGATAAGGATTGGGAATGTGTAACTCCCCTACAAATGGGGGTTCCTGAAAAGTCTTCCTTGAGCTTGCCTAAATGCTCACTACCAGGCTGGTGTCCTACGTTTTAGCAGTTTAAATGTGATTGCCAGAGAGTGCCTGTATAGCCTCTGTGTACTGTCTCTTTAAGAGCTGCCTGGATTGCAGTCATAAGTAATCTGAGAGGGAGCTCTGTTGAAAGATGTAACTATTTGCTGAAAATCATTTAGAGTGATAATGATAATGTAGTTTGTCTAACCTGCCTTATTTGCAGCAAGGACTGTTTTGTTTATCTCCACTATCGTGGTCCTGGACTGCGAATTGTACCAATCAGTACTGGTGGGACCTAAAATGGAGCTGAACTACAGGAGCTGTCTGGAGTCCAAATCTGTAGGAATTGTAGTTTTGGGCTTTTTGCGCCTTTTTGGACCTGAAGGGGGGGCCTTTGTTGTGACTGACAGGAGGATCAGCCAATCAAACCTTTTGGATCGTGGGGAATTTCCCAGGCTGCTGCAGCTAGTTTCAGTTTTGAGCTGAGAAGTGAAGAAGTAACAGCTCAAGTGATTTTGAGCAGCTGTTCTGTGTAGCTTTGTATGGGAGAACTGTGAACGGGCTGAGTTTTGGCCTGCCTGTCTGCCTGCTGTCCCTGAGAGGGAAATAGAGTTTATTCAGACTGAATCCAAGTTGTGAGGACTATTTAAGCCACCTGACTGTGACCAAGCTTTAACCTGAAGAAGACCGAAGATTTGCTGAATGCGATCAGCCTGTCAGGATTTCCAGCTGCTTTTGAATCCCTGGTTTGTGCAGAGACTTTGCGAGTGTGACCCGAGAGCGGTTTGTCTGGTACAGTAGAATTTCCTTACATGTAAATGTGCTGTGTATGAAAGTGGGTCGTGATTTGGTTCCCCACTGTGTGAACTGTGTTCTGCTTGCTGGTACCATAGAATCCTTTACATGTAAATATGCTGTATATTGAAAGTGGGTCGTGATTTGGTTCCCCACTGTGTGGATTGTGTTCTGCTTGCTGGAAGCTTTATCTAGCCTAATCGGACTGAATCCACGTTCATCTCCATTCGGCCTGGGCCATGCTACGCTGGCCTTGCCAGAATACCCCACTGCACAGAGAAAGCCACCGACGAGAGATCTGCCTGGGGATCAGCCCCCTGCTCCACACTTGAACAGGAACAACACCTCGACGAATTGTGTGGGCCCTGCTTCTCCTGGCACCCCAGATTAGCCACCTGCTGTCTCGAATTTTGTCCAACCTGTGTCCAGTCTTGGGTATCGTGAGTAATCATCAATGTACAGGGTTTTAAATAATTGATTAGCAGTTTTTTTCTTGGGACAATACTAACTGTACAGAAAGCATTTATACAGGTTTTCTAAAAGTGTTATGTTTATTAAACACAGTGAGGCAAGTGCTATGCATTTTCACAATGTTTTAGAACTTTTATGAGCAAAACGCTAATCAATTTTTAGAGTTAAATAAAACCCTGATGTAGCTTCCTGCAACAACATCCTAATCTAAAAGTGTGTCATCTGATTGTCTTCTTGTTTCCATTTCATGAACTGAGCCTTCCGGCTCCAGATTATGAATAGTATGTGTTGTGAATATTGTTTCTTCCATCACAGGACCCCAACCAGCTGCAACGTTCTTGGCAAGCCCACCATTCTCCATCTGGGTACCCAGAGTGTGTGACTGTTTATGGACCCTGAAGTGCATGCATAACTGTTTGATTGCTAGAGCCTTTAAGCAAATTAACCTGATTATGCCCCTCCCTTGTTTAAGCCCCTTAAATAAATCAGATCTAACTCTTTTTTGCATTTACCCTGACTGTGGTTCCAGTTTGTGCAAGAGTACTGTACTGCTGTTATTTGCTGTATATAACCTTGTTTTACAGGGGGTCCCCAGGGCGGGCCAGAGGAAAGCCCTGGTGGTAAGGTCAAACAGTGTAGGTACTTGTGTGGTGTATCAGGGTATTGTAAGTGATTATTGTGTATTATTTCCGGCCACTAGTAAGGAAAGAGGGGGGTTACAGTGTCCCGGAGAGCTGTGCCCAGGTTAAGTTGACCACTACCAACCCTGACCTCCGGGTGGAGGCACCCGTTTCAGAACTCAGGCCCCTTACCCTACTAGCCAAGCAGGCAGGGGTAGTAGCTCTTGGGATAGTGTCACCTAGCGGTTACATTTTGGAGGCTCACTGCTGGGATTTTGTGCCTTCTAGTGGCCAAAAATTATGAATTATTGTTAAAGATTAATGGCTACCCCAGTAGAAATGGCTGTACACCAGTTGATGGGGTGGTGTACTGGGCAGGAGATCGACCCCCAAAATGCTCACTTATACTGGATATTCCCTTGGGTATCAGTAAAGACACTGTAGAGGGAGCACTCTCCAAATTTGAATGTTTAAAAAACCCTGTGGTGGTGGGTCGACAGGCCGATTTGATTACCCAGACTTTCATAGCCTTGAATGTAGTGACCTCATGGACAACTCTAAAGTGCCACAGACTATTGCCCCAGAAAGGGTTCCAGCTGCCTGGAGAGTGATAACAAAAGACAGTAAAGACCCCGGGGAGGATGAACTCCCACCATTATCTGAGACTTTTGAGGATAAATTTGCTAAGTTGTTGCTGGAGGAAGGGAAAACCATAGAGGACTTTAAGAAACTATTCCTGCCACCTGGGGGTGTTCCTTCCCTAACACCCCTTCCCATTCCAGCACCTGTTTCTGACCCACCTTCTGTGCCCATGCCAATGCTGGACCCTATATCTGTACCTGCCATTAGTCACGACTCCTACCGAAGGCTGAGAATCTTCTCAGGCACCCTTCCCACCCCACAGGGGGAGGATGACTGGGAGACCTGGATAGACTATGTTGCCCCTCTAGTACTTGAATGGCAATGCTCAGAAGCAGAGAAACGAAAGAGGTTGTGTAAGAGCCTCCGTGGTCCTGCCCTGGCTACCATCTGTGCCAAGCATGCCAATAACCCTGAAGCAACTGCACAGGACTATTTTGATGCATTGGAAAATGTGTATGGGAGGCCGGATTCAGATGAGGATCTGTGGTGGAGAGTAAGAAACGCTCAGCAGTACCCAGGGGAGCCATTGTCTGTGTATGTACCCGGTTTGAAAAGCTGCTACAAGAGTGCCTCAGAAAGGGTAGTTTGCCATCAAATGAATTAGATCGAACTAGATTGGACCGGATCCTTAAGTCTGCTCCATTTTCAGAATTGTTACTGCTTCAGTTGTGCCTTGCCACCCGACTGGAATCGCACCCCCTCCTATGACGAGCTAATGAAAGAAATTCAAGGGGGTTGAGCAAAGGCTACCCAATGGGGGAATTGCACCCATACCTGCTGCTGCTGCGCAAGTGACCGAGAATGATCAGCCAAGTGAGGCTCAGGGGCAAATGTCGGCACTTAACGAGCACTCTAAGAATGCAAAGGGCTTCCCACCCTGGGCACAGGATTGGAAAGACGAGCTACTAAAGGAAGTCCGAGAGTTGAAGATGGGTGCCTTTGCAAGGGTTTCCCCCATGGAACAAGATTCTTGTCCCTTTCAGGATGTGACTGCCATGGGGGTTGGGGTGCACCCTCAGGCATCCGCTACCGAGGGTGGCTCCAAGGCTGAGATCACTGGATTGACTGCCACTCTAAAGGAACTGTTAAGACATGTTGCACCACTCTCCACGCTGCAAGCAGATACTCGACCCCAATCTCTTACTACTGCTTCAGTTCCTCATACATTGTTCTCTCCCACGATGACCCAGGAGTCTATCATTTGTCACAACTGTGGAAAGGATGGCCATATGAAAAGAGAATGCCGGTCTCAAAAGGACTCAGAAAGAGTAGTAAACAGACTCAAAGGGAAGCTCCAAAAAGCAAATCAATGGCCAAGGGGTGCCGAAATGACCGCAGTGAGGGTTCGGAAAGTGACTCAAATTTCTTTGTGGCTAAATCGTCTGTCCAGGCCTCTGCTACTGCCTCTCCAGACTGGTCCAAAATAGTGGCCCTTCAATGGAGACTACGGTGACTGTGAATGGTATTCATACTCGGGCTGTGCTTGACAGTGGGTCGAAAGTGACCATTGTATTCCAGGACTGGTATGACAAACACTTATCTGATGTGCCTTTGCAATCCCTGGAAGGCCTACATGTGTGGGGCCTGAGCGACAAGTCTTATCCCTACCTAGGGTATGTCCGCCTCTGGTTGTCTTTTCCTGCAACTGTACCAGGTGCAGAGAAGCAAGTAGAAACATTGGCCCTAGTGACCCCCCCCCACCGGATTGCATGATGGGGTCCCCCTGTTAACTGGGACAAACGCCTGTATGTTTGGGAGAGTGGTGCATCTCTGTCACAAGAAACAAGGGCGATGGACTGGGAGGGCCCTGAGAATTCCAGCTCTGATCAAGAGGGCCTATGATTTGCAACAGAAACCCAAGGAAGTAGACCAGGATGAACCAGTGGGGATCATGTGGAAGAAGGATCCCCGATTCAATGGTACTGGCCCCTAATGCCCAGTGTACCATTCAAGGGGAGGTCTGCCTCCGGAAAGATGTCAAGAACAAAATACTGATGTTGGATGTGCCAGGCGATGGAAAATTGCCAGAAGGATTATTGGTCAAGCCCAGCATCTTGTCTGCTCATGCCCATTCCTATGCACGACGAGTAATGGTCCAGATTCATAATGTGTCAGATCGGGAGATCCGGGTGAACAGAGGGTGCACCCCCCAGCTATGGTACACTGTGCAGACACTGCAGTATTGCCCAGCAACAAGCACCCTAGTGAGAAGGAGAGCGTTACCCCAGACTTGTTTGACTTTGGTGACTCCCCATTGCCAGCTGAATGGAAGGCTAGAATTAGCAAGATACTTTCACTAAAGAAGATGAGGAGGAGTTACCTAAACCAGACAATAGAAGCACTCTGGGCAGGGGGGTTGACACCAGTCCATTTACAGAAGAAAGAGTCCTGAAAGAACTCCTAAAACTCAAGGTGGACAAAGCAATGGGGCCTGACGGGATTCACCCCAGAATCCTAAAAGAACTAAGGGAGGACCTAGTGACACCACTGACCACACTTTTTAACAAATCATGGAAGGATGGGGTGGTACCTGAGGACTGGAGAAGGGCAGATGTGATTCCCCTTCACAAAAGTGGGAGCAAGGCAGAAGCAGGAAACTACAGACCTGTAAGTTTGACCTCAGTGGTAGGGAAAATGATGGAATCATTTCTGAAAGAAAGAATTGTTGAGTACCTAGAGGCCAGCGGGGCACGGGACCCAAAGCAGCATGGATTTACAGCAAGAAGGTCATGTCAGATGAATCTAATTGATTTCTTTGACTGAGTGACCAAAGTAATAGACCAGGGAGGGGCAGTGGATATGGCCTACCTAGACTTTAGCAAGGCATTTGACACAGTCCCTCACAAAAGACTAATAATCAAGTTAGCCAGCGTGGGAGTGGGTTCCAGAGTGGTAGCCTGTGTAGCAAACTGGCTGCACAACAGGACACAGAAGGCAATAGTGAATGGAACACATTCCGAAGAAAGGGGGGTTACTAGTGGAGTACCTCAGGGCTCAGTACTGGGTCCAGTTCTCTTTAACATCTTTATAGGTGACATTGCAGAGGGTCTGGAGGGAAAGGTATGCCTCTTTGCAGATGACACAAAGATCTGTAACAGAGTTGATACACGGGGGTAGAAAGGATGAGAAGGGACTTGGCA
The DNA here is from genome assembly GCA_016271365.2 of Neoceratodus forsteri. NCBI lineage: Eukaryota > Metazoa > Chordata > Ceratodontiformes > Ceratodontidae > Neoceratodus > Neoceratodus forsteri. The sequence goes on along the minus strand of CM028131.1, from coordinate 267,856,229 downwards.
AGGTTGGAGGAATGGTCAGACATATGGCAACTTAGATTTAATGCAAAGAAGTGCAAAGTAATGCACCTGGGAAACAAAAACCCAGGAGAAGAGTACACAATAGCAGGGGAGGTACTAACAACAACAAAAATGGAAAGGGACTTGGGGGTAGTCATATCAGATGACCTAAAGGTGGGTAAGCAATGTGAGAAGTCAGTAAGGAGAGCCAGGGGATACTGGGGTGCATAGGACAGGGCATCACAAGTAGAAAAAGGGAAGTGGTTATCCCTCTGTACAGACAGTTGGTGAGACCCCATCTGGAATACTGTGTGCAGTTTTGGAGACCCCATCTACGCAAGGACATAGACAGGATGGAAGCAGTCCTGACGAGGGCAACTAAAATGGTGCAGGGTCTGCATCAGAAACCATGTGAAGAGAGAGACTGAGAGAGCTTAATATGTATACCCTTGATGAAAGGAGGGACAGAGGGGACATGATAGAAACTTTTAAGTACCTCAAGGGAATCAACAAAGTCCAGGAGGGTAGCATGTTTCAGAAAAAGAGATGTGTAAGAACAAGGCTCGCAATTTAAAGATAGAGGGGGAACGGCTCAGGTGTAATGTGAGGAAATTTTTTTTCACGGAGAGAGTGGTGGATGCATGGAACCGCCTTCCTGGGGAGGTTGTTGGGTCTAAAACAGTGGGAGAATTCAAAGATGCATGGGACAGACATAAGGCAATTGTAGTGGGGGGTTGCAGGAAGTAGGCTGTTGGTTAACTAGAATCTGCAGCTTATCCAATAGGAAGGGAAATGGGCAGACTGGGTGGGCCTAGTGGTCCTTATCTGCCGTCAAAGTCTATGTTTCTATGTTTACTTGCCCAGAGAGACCAAGTGTTTTCATTGAAGGAATGGGATGTGGGATGTGTCCATGGTGCGGAGCATCACATATGCCTGCACAATGAATGGTCATTTCGAGAGAGGTCCCAATGCCTAGCCCCAGCAGACATAGATGATGGGAGAAGACACCTGCAGGAGATGCTCGCTGCTGGCATGATACAAGAATGCAGGAGCCCATACGCCTCTCCCATTGTGGTTGTGCATAAGAAGCATGAGTCTGTGAGGATGTGTGTTGATTATCGAACCCTGAACCGGCGGACCATCCCAGACCAATACACTATGTCTCGTATACAAGATGCCCTGGACTGCTTGAATGGGAGCAAATGGTTCTCGATGTTGGATTTTCGCAGCAGATACTACCAGATCCCATTGGCCCCGGAACACCGTGAGAAAACAGCCTTCATCTGTCCATTGGGGTTCTACGAGTTTCTGAGGATGCCGCAGGGGATATCGGGTGCCCCGGCCACCTTTTAGCGACTGATGGAACGTGCAGTGGGATATATGAATTTGCTGGAATGCCTGGTGTACTTGGATGATGTCATTGTGTTTGGGAGCACCTTAGAGGAGCATGAGAACCGACTGTTTAAACTCCTAGACCGACTGGAAGACTTCCGGCCTCAAGCTGTACATTGACAATTGCCAGTTTTTCCAAACCTCTGTGAAGTATGTGGGGCACATAGTATCTACAAAAAGGATAGAGACTGATCTCAGTAAGGTTGAAGCACTGATTACTTGGCCCCAGCCCCATCATCTGAAAGAACTACAACATTTCCTGGGGTTCTGTGGCTACTACCGCAGGTTCATAAAAGACTATTCCAAGGTGATTCGCCCACTCTTGTACCTTACCCAGGGTTACCCTCCTTCCAATTGTAAATACAAAAAATGAGCTGTTAAAGAATCAGAAAAAGTATACTTCTGCCCAGGTGAACTCTTCGGGCCCCGCTGGATGCCCAACTGTGAAGCAGCCTTCCATGAGATCATATACCAGCTCACCCATGCCCCCATCCTCGCCTATGCTGACCACACCAAACCCTATGTGCAGCATACGGATGCTAGTCTGCAGGGTCTAGGAGCGGTGCTGTATCAAGACCATGAGGATGGCCTGAGACCAGTAGCTTTTGCCAGTAGGAGCTTGACCCCGTCCAAACGAAACTAACCTGTGCATAAGTTGGAGTTCCTTGCGCTAAAATAGGCCATCATTGACCAGTTTCATGAATACCTCTGTGGAGCAAAGATATTGGTAAAGACTGACAATAACTCGTTGACCTATGTACAGACTTCAGCAAAGTTAGACACCACTGGGCACTGGTAGCTTTCTGCATTGTCAACCTATGATTATGCTGTCGAATATAGACCGGGCCTGAACCATATTGATGCTTGATGCCCAATCACAAAGGCCCACTTCCAAGAGTGATTGGGACAGGCTGTCTGAGCCTGACATTCGAGCATTGTGCCAAAAGTTTGATAGAGATAAACAGATGTCTATGGACAGAGTGGACTGTTTAGTAGATTGCTTGGGCCCTTCTGACACCTGCATACCAGCTGCTTATTGCCACTTCTCTGCTCTAGATATTAGAGCACTACCTCAATTTGACAATGACAGCATTCAGTGGGCTCAAACCTAAGATGCTATGATTCAGCCAGCACTTGATGCCCTCTGTGCGAGGAAAGATGTGTCTAAGTTACGTTCCACTGACTTGCGAACTGCTTTATTGTTTAACTTATTTGTTCCCATAGATGCCACATGGCGTCGGAACCATCCATTGCTGGAATGGACCCAAAATGGCCACTGGGAGCAAAAGAAAACAACAAAATTCATACAGTTGTTCTGTACACAGACAAAGTTTTTTCTCCTCCTTTTTGGCCTTCTTCCTCCTCTGCAGGATATCGCAGACACTGTTGGTCAGCCTGATAATTGCTTTGGCTGCTGGGTCCTCGGTGTCCTGTGATAATGCAGAATACTGTGGCAGAGCAGGACCAGCTGCCTGAACAGTGAAGAAAGAGCTGCCAAGTGATTAAAGATCCCCACCCCAAACATAAGCTGACAGCTGTTTTATTGTAGAAACCCTGCCAGCTCCATGCTGTGGAACCATTTAATATCTTCCTGTTTGGCCCCATTTTTTAATGTTAATAAATACCCTCACCTCCCATTCCACCCTAACCAGCATCTAACACTCCTACCCTTCCTGGTCCCTTTTTATTATTTGTTTACCCCACAGCTGCGGTGACTCTGTAACTGGCGTACCCTAATCTGGTCCTCCATCTGGGGATCCTTAGTGGCAGTGGAGTGTTTTTTTTTTTTGTTTTGTTTTTTCACCACCACCCATTCCTGAGCATGGCCATGGTAGCGTGCAGTGACGCCAATGGCCGAGCTGACCATGCTTCTGTATGCAGCATGCTGGGTGTCTGCTCTGCCCCCTTGTGTGTGTGGGTCCTAGCAAGCTGACACTCGGCCTTCGCAAGGTGTCAGGCTGACGCTGGTCACCAAACCCACCCCTTCCCAGGAAAAGAGAGCTGTCCTCTAATCGCTCGATCCTCTCCTTCCCTGGCTGACCCCCAGCGACCCGCTCACACTGAAAACACGGGTTGCCGGTGTGGCAGGAGGTGAGGCACAGATGCCTCAGCTGTCCATGCCACTGGGCTGGCCTTCTGGTCCCTTTTGTTAATATTAATAAAAATACTCTTCCATCCTGTTTTCTCCTCTGCCAGTTTTCAACCCCTCAACTTTGTCTGGCCTGGCACAGGGTTATAATGTCGCGGGCAAAACCACGCACTGCAACAGTGCTGCATGCAAGGCAACGTGCGGCAAAATAACGTCAGCACAATATGCTGACCAGCGCACACTGCAGCAACAACTTAGTTTTTGCCCCCTGATGGGGAGGGTTTTACCCCCAACACCCCCCCAGGACTACTTATAATCAACTCTGGGGGGTTGTGGACGTGGGGAGGGGGGACGGTGGGTAAAAAAACTCGGGTCGGGAAAATGTTTGTTTTTTGGGCCAAAAAGTGCTGCAGCAGAGTGGGACCTGGGGAGAACTGAACCGCAGCTCCAGTTCTTTCACCTTCCCTGCTGGCAGCCTACAGTGACAGGGGTAATGGTCTCTACTGCACACTGTAAAACCCCTTTCATTGTAGAGCCATTAGCGAGTCTTGCAGCGCTGTATTTCACATGCGGTTTTATCCGTGCTGTCTTAACCCAGTACCGTATGTCCTTGTTTTATGTATATTAATAAATTCCCTCCCCACCCATTCCACCCTCACCAGCATCCAACCTCCTACCCAAACTTGCCCAGAGCAGAAACATTAATAAAAAAACACAGAATTCATAGAGTTGCTCTTTGAACAACCAAAGCTGTTTCTCTGGCTTCCCCTTCATCTGCAGGATATCGCAGACACTATGGGAAAGCCTGAAAATTGCTTTGGCTGCTAGATCCTGGATTCTTTTAGTGCAGGAGATGAGAACCCAAGTCCCTGAACAGTAAAGAAAGAGCTGCAAGTTGATTTAATATGTCATGCCCCCACCCCCCCAAAAAAAAGAAAAAGCTGCTGGCTGTTTTATTGTAAAAACTCTGCCAACTCCATGCTCTGAAAGGATCTAGCCCCCAATCTCCTTATAAACATTTGAGCTGTTTTGCAAACCAATTTGTTAGTTAGGTATGTCCTGTACTTCTTAAACTGCATATTGTGAGCTATTACTTAAAGAGCTGCCATCATAGTATTATATCAAACCCTTCCCACCCAAGCCTCAGTAGTAGACTTAACCCTCGATAGCTAAATGGTTGGCCTCTGATTCAGAGACTGGACTCGTTCTGGGTTCTGTCTCATTGAAGGCCTCCTCAAGGGAGCGAAATCTTGACGTTATAATTGATAGGAGTTTGACTATGGAGGCGCAGATTTCCTCCGTTGTCTGCTCCTGTTTTTCCATCTTAGAAATATCGCCAGGATAAAGCCTCTTGTTCCTCCTCTGGACCTCCCCACTTTGATGCATGCCTTGGTTACATCGAGGCTTGGCTACTGTAATGCACTGTATCTCAAGGTCACGGGAGGATCTCTCCGCAGACTGCAGCTAGTGCAGAACTCAGCTGCCCTTTTACTTACTGGGCAGCCGGAGTTTTGCCATATTACACCGGTGTTGTGTGAGCTGCACTGGCTGCCAGTCAGGTGGAGGATCCTCTTTAAGGTGGGGCTTCTCACCTATAAGGCCCTACACGGTCAGGGCCCTGGTTACCTGTTAGACCTTCTGGGTCCTGCTGTCTCGGCTCGCGCCCTCCGTTCCTCCTATGGAGGCCTCTTAGCGGTTCCCAGGTCAAGGCTGAACTCGGCTGGCGATAGGGCATTCAGTATCGCTGCCCCTGTCCTGTGGAACTCGCTCCCTTCTGGAGTTAAGGGGGCCCTCACTTTGAAGGTATTCAAGGCCCGCCTTAAGGCCCTGTTATTGACCCAGGCATTTTTAGATTAAGTTATTGATTGATGAAGTCTGATTTGAGTAGAGTGAGGATAGTAGATCATCTGTTGCAATTTAATGTTTTTATATAATTATGCATATAATTGTTTTTATGTTATTTTGTTGATATATTTTGAACATATGTTAATTTATTGTGCGGCACCCAGAGCCTCCGGGAATGGGCATGTTTAAATAAAATTTTACCGTACCATACCTTACCTAAATGGGCATATTGCTTTATATTTATTTGCTGTCCTGTACATAGGGGAAGGGATTGTAAATTGGTGCCAAGGAGTCCTGTTGCACCACCCCTTCCTCTTCCTTGTATCAGTGGTCCAGCCCTGTGTTTCACCTGTTTGGAGAGCAGAGGGGTGCACTCCTGAAAAAGTAATAGCTGCGTCTTTTAATGTACTACTTTTGGTATGTTAGTGGGCTGTTTGATTCAAGTCAGGGCCACCACTTGACTAACAAAGGACCTTGTTAGTCGAGTGTTGGCTCTGACTTGAATGAAACGGACTGCTAACATGCTAAAAATAATATGTTGAAAGGCACAGCTATTACTTTCTAAGGAGCGCGCCCTCACTCTCTCCAAACAGTGACATAATAAAACGTGACGCGCAGGTGCAGATTACTCATTTATTTATTTATTTGAAAAAGTTTCGCCAGAAAAAGCAACATGAGTTACAAATAGCTCATTTTCCGATGTGTCCTTGGGGAAGGGGATACAAAACTGATACAGAAATAGACACTGTCCATACAATACTGACCGTACAAAAGGCAAAATACTGACATAATGTGAGATATTCAGGCAGTAGTTGCAATCGTATGAAACTAAATTCATTTATTTATTTAGTTTTTGTTAACCGGGTAGGTGCAGTAGCCATAAAATGACTATTTTCAGGCATGACCCGGGAGAGTACAACAAAAGAGAACAGTGGAACAACAGCAACATGGGTACAGTAATACAAATAGAGGAACAGTACAACAGTGCTACAAAAATACAATGGGTAGAAACAACAAAAAATAATGGCAAGCTTTATACAAATAATAGCAGTAAGATATACAATAAATGCAGAAACCATGGTCCCAACCTGTGGAGTGAAAGGGTTAAAGAAGGCCCCAGATTGAAGTTGCTCAATCAGTTGTTGTATAGAGAGACAGTAGATCATAGTGGCAAAGTAGACAAGCAACAATTGGTCCTGCCCACGGCCTTTAAAGATTTGGTACTGAGGTCCCTCCACAATCACATGGGGCACCTCGGTATTGACAGAACCCTTGACCTGGTACAATTTCGCTTCAACTGGCCCAAAATAGGGGCTGATGTTGAGCACCATGTAAAGACTTGTAGTCGTTGCCTGCAAAGAAAAGCCCTGCCTCAGAGGGCTGCCCCCCTTCTTAATATTACTACCAGCGCCTCCATGGAACTAGTCTGCATAGACTTCATGTGTTTAGAACCTGATCAGCAGGACATTGGCAATGTGTTAGTGGTTACAGATCATTTCACACAGTATGCACAAGCTTTTCCCACCACAGATCAAAAGGCATCTACCGTGGCCAAGGTGCTAGTGGAAAATTTCTTTGTCCACTATGGTGCCCACCAGCGGATTCATTCTGATCAAGGCAGAGACTTTGAGAGTCGGCTAATCAAAGAAATGCTCTCTCTGTGGGGGGTGCGAAAGTCAAGAACCACCCCCTATCATCCACAGGGAGACCCTCAACCAGAATGTTTTAACTGCACCCTTCTAGACATGCTAGGCACCCTCCACCCAAAAGACAAGCATAAATGGAGCCAGCAGATTAGCACCTTGGTACACGCATACAGTTGCACGAAAAATGATGCTACTGGGTTCTCCCCCTACTGCCTCATGTTCGGGAGAGAGGCCCGGCTGCCAGTTGATGTCTGTTTTGGGGTCTCTCCTGATGGGGTCCGAGCTGAAAACTACTTGCAATATGTACAAAAACTGAAAGCTCAATTGAACCATGCCTGTCAACTGGCCCAGACAATGGCCGCCAAGAAAAATCTAGCCAACAAAGAGAGGCATGATAAAAAAGTAAAGGCTCAAGAGCTTCGACCTGGAGACTATGTGTTGTTATGCAATTTGGGACTGCATGGTAAACACGAAATTGCTGATCAGTGGCACCATCTTTCCCATGTAGTAGTTGGAAAATAGGATGATTTACCTGTGTATAAGGTGCGCTCAGAGAACAACTCCAAAGCTGTCAAGACCATGCACCATAACCACTTGCTACCTATTGGCCAAGTCATGATTGAGGTTGAACCCCCAGAAATTGAGCCCCCTGGGCCGCTGACTCGTGCTGCTGCAAGAAAGAGACAGAGTCAACCTACCCCAGTGGTCACAGATTTAAGGTTTCCTCCGCAGCAGGCCCAGAATGATAGTGACTGTCAGTCCACTTCTGACGAAAGTGAATATGACCATGCCTATTACCTCTCTTATGAACTGAGTCAGCTATTTCGAGGTAACCCCCTGATAAATTGTGGGGATGAAGCTGGGCCTTCTGGAGTGCCTTACCCCACAGCTTCATCCTTGGAGCCAATGCTCCCAGAAAGTGAAGTGCAAAGTATCACGTCTGAAGATGTTGAGTCTCTGTGTATTGTGGAACTGTACGATTTGCCTGAAGAAGGGGCTGAGAGTTTGAGTCTTTCTGGTGACATACCAGAACTTGAAGAACACTATAAGAGTGCTGACCACCCCTCTTCAGTGCCTCAAAGCTTGATTGTGCCTGAGCCTTCACAAAATGAGTCAAGTGCTGTAGAAACAGAGCCTGCAGAGCAAGGAGCCGATAGTGCCTCAAGTTTGGACATTACCACCCAGGCAGAGGCACCCCTCACAAGTGACGTGAGTCCCCAGACCAGTGCTGAGAGTACACAGACTGCAGTTGTCCCCCTCAGGAAGACTGGCCGAGCTGTCAAGCCAGTAGTACGCCTCAGTTATGATTCTCCTGGGAGGCCTGTGGACTTGCCTCTCCATGTAGTTCACAAAGGTGTTTATGTTTCACCAAGCTCACTGCCCAAATTGAGCTTGTCGGCCCATTCCAGTTTACTTGTTCTGCCATCTCACCATGGTGCCCCTTGCCCCATCCAGCCCCAAGTTAGCTGATAGGGAAGGGCCCCCTCTTGCATTGTTCAAGGTACATGAAGTTATTACCGGATTTAGTATAGTAATGTTCAACTGACTTGTGTGAAATATACCTAATGTATTGTCAGAATGGACAAAGTATTGGGAAATGTAGTGAATATGTATAGTAAAGTAATAAGTTTATGTTAACTGATGCATGATGGTACAGACTTGACGCAGATGCCAAGTTTTCTCCAGGCAGGAAAGGGTGTAACCCCCCTACAAATGGGGATTCCCGAAAAGTCTTCCTTGAGCTTGCCTAAATGCTCACTTCCAGATGGTGTCCTGCATTTTAGCAGTTTAAATGTGATTGCCAGAGAGTGCCTGTATAGCCTCTGTGTACTGTCTCTTTAAGAGCTGCCTGGATTGCAGTCATAAGTAATCTGAGAGGGAGCTCTGTTGAAAGATGTAACTATTTGCTGAAAATAATTTAGAGTGATAATGATAATGATAATGTAGTTTGTCTAACCTGCCTTCTTTGCAGCAAGGACTGTTTTGTTTATCTCCACTATCTTGGTTCTGGACTGCGAATTGGACCAATCAGTACTGGTGGGTCCTAAAATGGAGCCGGACTACAGGAGCTGTCTGGAGCCAGAATCTGTAGGAATTGTAATTTGGGTCTTTTTTTGCACCTTTTTGCACCTGAAGGGGGAGCCTTTGTTGTGACTGACAGGAGGATCAGCCAAACGGACCTTTTGGATCTTGGGGAATTTCCCAGGCTGCTGCAACAAGTTTCAGTTTTGAGCTGAGAAGTGAAGAAGTAACAGCTCAAGTGATTTTTGAGCAGCAGTTCTGTGTAGTTTTGCATGGGAGAACTGTGAAAGGGCTGAGTTTTGCCCTGCCTGTCTGCCTGCTGTCCCTGAGAGGGAAAATAGAGTTTATTTGGACTGAATCCGAGTTGTGAGGACTATTTTAGCCACTGGACTGTGACCAGGCTTTAACCTGAAGAAGACCGAAGATTTGCTGAATGCGATTGGCCTGTCAGGATTTCCAGCTGCTTTTGAATCCCCGGTTTGTGCAGAGACTTTACGGTCATGACCGGAGAGCGGTTTGCCTGGTACAATAGAATTTCCTTACATGTAAATGTGCTGTGTATTGAATGTGGGTCGTGATTTGGTTCCCCACTGTGTGAACTGTGTTCTGCTTTCTGGTACCGTAGAATCCTTTACATGTAAATGTGCTATATTAAAAGTGGGTCGTGATTTGGTTCCCCACTGTGTGAACTGTGTTCTGCTTGCTGGAAGCTTTATCCAGCCTAATTGAACTGAATCCACGTTCATCTGCATTAGGCCTGGGCCATGCCACGCTGGCCCTGCCACACTACCCCACTGCACAGAGAAAGCCACCGACGAGAGACCTGCCTGGGGATCAGCCCCCTGCTCCACGCTTGAACAGGAACGACGCCTCAGCGAATTGTGTGGGCCCTGCTTCTCCTGGCACTCCAGATTAACCACCTAGTGTCTCGATTTTCGTCTAGCCTGTGTCCAGTCTTGGGTATCGTGAGTAATCATCAGGGTAGCCCCCTGCAACAACAACCTAATCTAAAAGTGTGTCATCTGATTGTCTTGTTGTTTTCTTTTCATGAACTGAGCCCCCCGGCTTCAGATTACAAGTCGTGTGTGTTGTGCATGTTGTTTTCTTCCATCACAGGGCCCCAATCAACTGCAACGTTCCTGGCTAGCCCACCATTCTCCATCTGGGTACCCAGAGTGTGTGACTGTTTATGGACCCTGAAGTGCATGCATAACTGTTTGATTGATAGAGCCTTTAAGCAAATTAACCTGATTACGCCCCTCCCTCGTTCAAGCCCCTTAAATTAATCAGATCTAACTCTTTCTTTGCACTTACCCTGACTGTGGTTCCAGTTTGTGCAGGAGTACTGCACTGCTGGTATTTGCTGTGTATAACCTTGTTTTACACGGGTTCCCCAGGGCCGGGCCAGAGGAAAGCCCTGGTGGAAAGTGCAAACAGTGTGGGTACTTGTGTGGTGCATCAGGGGTATTGTGAAAGTGATTATTGTGTATTGTTCTGGCCACTAGTAAGGAAAGAGGGGGTTACAGTGTCCCGGAGGGCTGTGCCCAGGTTAGCTTGACCACTACCAACCTGACCTCCAGGTAGAGGCAACCGTTTCAGAACTCAGGTCCCTTAACCTGCTACTAGCCAAGCAGGCAGGGGTAGTAGCCCTTGGGATAGTGCCATCTAGGGGTTACACCTCACTATAATGTAACTTGTTATAATGAAATCTTGGATGTAACAAATGCAGTTTGTGGTTCCCTGCAAAAATCACTATCAGCTCAGATACTGTAACTGCCCAGGAAAATTACAAACTGCAGCTCAATTCAACCATTCAAGAAAACTATTCTTTCAGCCTGCTAATTGCTTTTAAGCTGGTTGCTTTAGTTTTTATTTACCCCCTTAGAACCATCAATTGCAAGTGCACTTTCACCTTCTGCCTAAATTCAACCCCCACGCTGATCGCAATTGTTACCTTTCACTTTTTGCAGGTGACCTGATAGAAAAAAATCTAACTTGTTCTCACCAAGTAGGAATCCCAGATGTTACCTCCCTGATCATTATCCCTGCACTTTGGAAAACTATGCCGTGTCAGCCAATTGCACTGTGCATGTCTGTCAATTCACCGACTTCTTGATTCTGTACAGGGCAGAATTACGCTTCTCAACCAGCTGTTTTGTCTCTGTCCTAGCCTTTCAAGGCATGCAGCATTCCACACAACATTCCCACACAAGTTGACCTGATCCTCAGATCGCAGTCAGCCTTTTTGGTGGTATTGGCGGTATCAGCAGGTGGCACTTCTCCAGTAGCAGTAGGTGTGTGTGCGAGCAGTGTAGTATAATATAAAACAATACTGAATCAAAATAAATGAATAAATCAATAAATAAAAAAATACCTTTTGTGGGTGCAGGTACAGTATCTTCTTGGTGCTGAAATAACATGGGGTGGAAGATCTCTACTGGCAGTGGCATGTCCCATTTAGGCATCCCTTGATATAACAAATGGGGAGCTATAGCAAACTCACATTATGGCTTCCATTTCATATGTTAGAGCGAAGGGTTATAGTACCTTCCAAACTCCTTGTACATTGCTGCAGAAACTGCTTTGACATACTGTAGACAGGGAGTATTCAATAACCTGTCAACAGTACGAAACAGCTGAACTGGGCAATTTTTCCCTGCAGCAATCTACCGTGACACGAACTCTGCATTTTTCAGGTTGCTTGGTCGTTGATATTCAGCATAGTGAATTCTCAATGCCAGTCTGTTCTCCACAGACCTGGAGCTTGGCACGGGGTCATACTGTCACAAGACATTATGTCTTATGGCAAAATTGCGCTGCCAATACAGCACGATTTCTGCCATGAGGCATAAGTCTTTTCTGTGGGGTATCTGCCCCACACCCCTGCTACAGGGGCAGTGCCTCAACTCCCCCCACTAAAGATTCTCAACCTGGGGGTGGGGTGTCCAACTCGGGAACGTGACAGAAGTGTGAAAATAAAATTCTGGGACTGGGAATCAAACCCGGTCCCAGACACAGCGCCTGGGTTTCTGCTGCTGTGGCTCAGTCCTGTAAGCCACAGCAGCTGCTCATCGGAACCCACTCCCAGCAGAGGTCATATCCTCTGCCTGAGAGAGAGCGCTACTGGTGCAATACTGCGTACAGCAGTATACGCAGTATTGCACCAGTAGCGGTTACGGACTGTGCTGTAGCCGTTTAGCCATAATGTCGTACACTATTAAGCGTGTGACACTATGACCTGATAGGCTGGAGCTTCTTCAGGAACGCTTCAGACTCCGTCCCTTTGTCGTCAACAGATATAGCTCAGCACTATACCATGGAGAACTACGATAGGAGGTCAAGGGATGAACACAATAAGGTACAGTAGAGTCTAGGGCTGTCGTAAGTGCCATATTATAACATTCCATGGCCATCTGAGGACCTTGTGCACATGCCAGCAGCAAACCCGAGACATCCAGTGCCTCCTGGAGTTTGCGAGGCTCCAGATTGTGTTTTGGATGGCACCGGATAGTCTCCACCGGGGGGGGTGGCAGTTAATTAGGGGACCCCACTGGGGAACGACACTGTATGATGGTTTGACCAGGAGACCAGATCAACCTGGACCGCATTGATGTTAAGCCCCAATGAGAAGATCGGATCCAATGTGTGACTGTGCTGAGGGGTTCCAGAGGTAATGGCCTGTGTCAGATCCAGAGAAAACTTCAACCAGAGGAACTCCTATCCAAATTGTGAGGATTAATCGTCAACCCAAGCACTGAAATCCCCCAGCACCAACAACTTGGGAATGTCCAACACCTGCTTGACAATGAAGTCTGCCAGCTCCTGCAGGAAATCACTCCCACCACCTGGAGGGCGGTAAATGAGAATGATCCTGCCACTAACACCTGGACCACATCTAGCCATCACACATTTAAAAGACTTGAAGGTTCTCATGGAGAGTGCAGTGAGTACCAGAGTGGATTTAAAGCAGATGTCCACCCCGCTCCCTCTGCAATCCCTCCTCAGGCAATGTACCATGGAAATACCAGGTGGGACGGATGCCCTCAGTGCAGGGCCAGAGTCATCACCCAACCAGGTCTCCATGATACAGACAAGCTCAGCTGAGAAATCTGTGATGAGGCCTTCTATCACTGCCATCTTATTTCTTAGTGATCTTGCATTACAAAGAACGTCCCAAAGGGGAGGAGCAATGCTGGCCAGATGGACTACTTCCTGCTTGTTGAGATTTGGCAGGGCCCTGGGAAGGGGAACCAGGCATGGCAGATCCCAATCCTGATTCCATACCCTCCCCAGGCATCTCCTCAATAGCACCACACGAATCATACCCCCCCAACCATCATACCTGGGACCTCCACTGCAGTGTTTGCCCCTCCTTCAAAGGATCACTAGTTCCCTGCAGTGGCTGAGGACCTCTGTGGGGGGAACTAGTAGGACCCCCACAAATAGTTGGAGCAGCTGCAGACTGTCCTCTACACAATTTAAACTAATACTAATAAAATCCTAAAATTCACATTCAGACCACCCAACTCACAATCAAACTCCGATTCAGAGCAGGGTATTGCCCTGGTCAACAGGGTTCATCCCTTGGCAATGGTGGGGGGGTGCAGAAAAACCTGTTTAACTGTGAGAAAAAAGTGGATTAGCAGAAGTGAGGTAGTGCAGTACACAGCCTTGTGACTGGTCTTCCATGCCCTTCTAGGTCTAGCCTACACTGATCCCGGACACCCTTCAGTGTGCTCCAAGGTGCAGCAAGTTAATGTAATTCCTGGGCTGTAATTACTTGCCCTCCCAGGTGCAGCCCTCAAGCCATGCCCGCTCCTACACGACAGTGCTCAATACAGTTGCTTGCTTCAGCCTTCCTATACTGGGGTCAGTACCCTGTCCCCACTGGTACCAGTGCTTACATCCTTTCATTCTTCTTTTATTATTCTCTTTTTGACCTCTTCTCTCTGGTTAGGCCCCTGTCATCTCATCCTTGTCCGCCCCATAACCCAGCTCCTCATGGGCTTACCAGCTACTCCATCTCCCATTGCTTCCCCAACCCCCACCCCGTGGCGGAGGTGGCTGGGAACCCCATCCCACTGCAGTAGCTCCCACTGCTACTTCTGTGGGTACCCAGCAATGGAAACAATGTAGACCCAATGACATTGCATTTGGTTGGCTGGTGGTGGTGCACATAAACAAAAAGATTATAAAACAGAAATACCTCGAAACCAACAGCTTTTCAATTGCAAACCTCCAATTGAAGTATTTGTAACTTCTGGCCAGCTGTCTAAGTCCAATAAACACTTCCCAACTATTTTCACAGGATTTTGCGAGATGCAGGTGTAACCCCTAGGTGGCACTATCCCACGGGCTACTACCCCTGCCTGCTTGGCTAGTAGCAGGTTAAGGGGCCTGGGTACTGAAACGGGTGCCTCCACCCAGAGGTCAGGGTTGTTAATGGTCAAGATAACCTGGGCACAACCCTCTGGGACACTGTAACCCCCCCTTCCCTTCTAGTGGCCTGAACAATATACAATAATCACTTTCACAATGATCCTTATTCACCATGCAATTACCCACACTGTTAGCACTTACCACCAGGGCTGGTTCCTCTAGCTCGACCCTGGGGACCCCCTGTAAAACAAGGTTATGCACAGCAAATAGCAACAGTACAGTACTCTTGGCATAAACTGGAACCACAGTCAGGTTAAATGCAAAAAGAGTTAGATCTGATTTATTCAGGGGACTTGAACAAGGGAGGGGCGTAATCAGGTTGATTGGCTTAAAGGCTAAATCAATCAGACAGTTATGCTGCACTTCAGAGTCTCTACACAGTCACACACTCTGGGTACCCAGGTAGGAAAAAGGTGGGCTAGCCAGGACCGTTGCCCAGGACAGGCCGGCGTCGCAGCTGGTTGGGGCCCTGTGATGAAAGAAAGAAACATGCACAGCACACACTATTTGTAATCTGGAGCCGGAGGGCTCAGTTCGTGAAGGAAAAGACAACAAAGCAATCCGATGACAAAACTTTAGATTTAGCTGTTGTTGCAAGGAGTTACCCTTTGTGTGGGAGCTACCCTTTGTGTGAAGCAAATAAACAAATCAGAACGAAAGAAAAAAAACACTATGGTTCTCAAAAGAAGTGGCGGGGAAGGTAAGGGAGAAAAAGATAGCATTCAGGAAGTATAAGGAAACACAGAAGGAGCAGGACAGGGAACTGTACCAGTTAAAGCAGAAGGAAGCGGGTAAGGCAGTCAGAATAGCAAAGGCCCAAACAGAGGAAAAGATAGCCAGCTCAGTTAAGAAGGGGGATAAAACATTTTATAGGTACATTAGAGAGCAAAGAAAGACTAAGGCAGGGATTCTGAGGCTGAATAAAGAGGAAGGTGGTTGGGCAGAGGCGACAGTGAAAAAACAAGGATACTGAATGAATACTTCTGCTCAGTATTCACAATGGAAAGCAGGGGGAGATACCTAATCCAGTCAATAGAAGCACTCTGGATAGGGGGTTGATATTAGTCCTTTCACAGAAGAAAGGGTTCTGAAAGAACTCTTAAAACTGGAGGTGGATAAAGCAATGGGGCCTGATGGGATTCACCCCAGAATTCTGAAAGAACTAAGGGAAGAACTAGTAACACCACTGACTACCCTTTTTAATAAATCATGGGTGGATGGTGTGGTACCTGAGGACTGGAGAAGGGCAGATATGATTCCCCTTCACAAAAGTGGGAGCAAGACAGAGGCAGGAAACTACAGACCTGTCAGTTTGACCTCAGTGGTAGGGAAAATGATGGAATCACTTCTGAAGGAAAGAATTGTTGAGTACCTAGAGGCCTGTGGGGCACAGGACCCAAGGCAGCATGGATTCACAGCAGGAAGGTCATGTCAGACAAATCTAATTGATTTCTTTGACTGAGTGGCCAAAGTAGTAGACCAGGGAGGGGCTGTGGACATGGCCAACCTAGACTTTAGCAAGGCATTTGACACAGTCCCGCACAAAAGATTAATAAACAAATTAGCCAGCCTGGGAGTGGGTCCCAGGGTGGTATCCTGGGTAAAACGCTGGCTGGACAACAGGACACAGCGGGTAATAGTAAATGGAGTCCACAGTGAAGACAGGGGGTTACTAGTAGGGTACCGCAGGGTTCAGTACTGGGGCCGGTCCTTTTTAATATCTTTATAAGTAACATTGCAGAGGGACTGGAAGGGAAAGTATGTCTCTTTGCAGATGACACAAAGATCTGCAACAGGGTTGATACGCAGGGTGAAGTGGAAAGGATGAAAAGGGACTTGGCAAGGTTGGAGGAATGGTCAAATGTATGGCAGCTTAGATTCAACGCAAAGAAGTGCAAAGTAATGCACCTGGGAAACTAAAACCCAGGGGAAGAGTACACAATGGGGGGTGAGATACTGACAACAACAAAAATGGAAAGGGACCATGGGGTAGTCATATCAGATGACCTCAAGATGGGCCAGCAATGTGATAAGGCAGTAAGAAGGGCTGGGGGATACTGGGATGCATTGGGAGAGGCATCACCAGTAGAAAACAGGAAGTTGTTGGCCCGCTGTACAGACAGTTGGTAAGACCACATCTGGAGTACTGTGTACAGTTCTGGAGACCCCCATCTCCGCAAAGACATAGACAGGGTGGAGGCTGTTCAGAGGAGGGTAACCAAAATGGTGCAGGGTCTGCACCAGAAGACATATGAAGAAAGACTAAAGGAGCTTAAGATGTATAGCTTCGAGGAAAGGGGGGGGGGAGCCATGGTAGGAACTTTCAAATACCTCAAGGGAATCAACAAAGTCCAAGAGGGTAGCATCTTTCAGAAAAAGAGATGTGCAAGAACAAGGGGGCACAATCTGAAGATAGAGGAGGAGTGCAGAGGTAATGTGAGGAAGTATTTCTTCACAGAGAGGGTTGTAGATGCATGGAACGGCCTTCCTGAGGAGGTCATAGAGTCAAAAACAGTGGGGGAATTCAAGAATGCATGGGACAGACATAAGGCAATTCTAGTGGGGGGTAGGAGGAAGTAGGCTGTTGGTTAACTAGGATCTGCAGCTTATCTGTTAGGTAGGGAAATAGGCAGACTGGATGGGCCAAGCGATCCATATCTGCCATCAGATTCTATGTTTCTATATGTTTTTTTCTATGTTTACTCATGATACCCAATACAGGACACAGGAAGGATGAAATCAAGACTGCAGGTTGTTGAGTAGGAGTGCCAGGAGAAGTAGGGCCCACACGAATCATCAAGGCGTTGAGCAGGGGGCTTATCCCCAGGTAGGTCTCTCGTTAATGGCTTTCTCTGTGTAGCAGGTAGTCTGGCTGGGCCAGTGTGGCAAGGCCCAGGCCAAATGGAGATGCAAACAGATTTAGTCCGTTGGAGCTGGATGCAGCCTCCAGCAAGCAGAATATAGTTCAGCACACAGTGGGGAACCAAATTATGACCCACTAACAGCACACAGCACATTTACATGTAAGAAATTCTACTGTACCAGGCAGATTGCTATCCGGTCGCAATTACAGAGTCTGTGCACAAACTGGGACTTCAGAGGTGGCTGGAAATCCTGACAGGCCTATCGCATTCAGCAAATCTTCAGTCTTCTTCAGGTTAAAGCCTGGTCACAGTTCTGTGGCTTAAATCATCCTCACAATTCGGATTCAGTCCAAATAAACTTCAGTTTCCCCTCTCAGGGACAGCAGGCAGACAGACAGGCCAAAACTCAGCCCTTTCACAGTTCTCCCGTGCGAATCTATGCAGGATTACTGCGCAACTATCTCAAGCTGTTACTTCTTTCACTTCCCAACTCAAACTGAACTGAAACTGCAAGCAGTCTGGGACTTTCCCCAGGATCCAACAGGTTCGGCTGGCTGATTCCTCTGTCAGTCACAACAAGGGCTCCCCCTCCAGGTTCATTTAAGTGCAAAAAACCCAAAACTACAATTCCTACAGAATTTTGCTCCCACAAAGCCCCTGGGGACAGGCTCCATTTTAGAGTCCCCAAAGGTACTGATTGGCCCATTTCAGCAGTCCAGGACGAAGATGGAGGAGATCAACAGAAATGTCCATGCTGCAAAGAAGGCAGGTTAGACAAACTGCAATATTATTACTATTCTAATAAATGATCAGCAAACAAGCACATCTTCTAACAGAGCTTCCTCTGTGCTAATAGCGATGGCAGAATGGAGCGATTATTTGGCAGTCCAGGTGGGACTCGTGCATAGAAACACTCAGCCCCCTCCCAGACTGCAATCCAGTCAACCCTTAAAGAGACAGTACACAAAGGCTATACAGGCAGTCTCTGGCAATCACATTTAAGCTGCTAAAACGCAGGACACCAGCCTGGCAGTGAGCATGTAGGCAAGCTTAAGGAAGACTTTCCGGGAACCCCCATTTGTAATGGGGTTACACCCTTCCCTGACTGGAGAAAAGTTGGTGTCCGCGTCAAGTCTGTACCATCACACTATTGAAAATGCAATATAAATGAGACATATATGACATTAGCATGCTATGCAAATACTATCTAATATGTCAGTTAACAATAAACTTGTCACATTACTATGCATTTCAACATACTTCACATTACTGTATCTATACCGACAATACTTATGCATGTTTCATACAGGTAATACTGATTTCACTATGATTAACATACTTTGAACATCACTATACTAATTTATGTAATAACTTCTTGTACATTAAACATTGTAAGAAGGGGCCATTCCCTATCAGCTAACTTGGGGCTTGATGGAACAGACTATCAGCCCCTTCTTCGGGCAATTCACACAGTTCCACAAAACACAGAGAGCCCGCAACCTCAGATGTGATGCTTTGCACCTCACTTTCAGGAGCCACCAGATCCAAAGAAGAAACTCGGGGTTATGCAGTCCTGAAGGCCCAGCTTCATCTCCACAGTTTGTCATAGGGTTACCACGAAACAGCTGACTCAGTTCATAGGAGGGGTAATGGGCATTGTCACAATCACTTTCATCAGAGGTGGATTGACAGTCACTATCATTCGAGGCCTGCCGGGGAGAGGGCTCCGAATCTTTAACAGCTGAAGCAAATGGACTCTGTCTCCTCCTTGCAGCAGCATAAGTCACCGGCCCAGGGGAATCAATTTCTGGTGGTTCAGCTTCAATGATAACTTGTCCGATAGGCAGCAAGTGGTTACAGTGCATGGTCTTGACAGCACTGGAGTTATTCTGTGGGCTTACCTTGTACACTGGTAGATCATCCAACTTTCTAACTACTACATGAGGAAGATGGTGCCACCTATCAGCAATTTTGTGCTTGCCATGTAGTCCCAAATTGCGTAATAGCACACAGTCTCCGGGCTGAAGCTCTTGAGCCTTTACTTTCTTATCGTGCTTCTCTTTGTTGGCAAGGTTTCTTTTAGCGGCCATTCTCTGGACCAGTTGATATGCATGGTTCAATTGAGCTTTTAGTTTCTGTACATACTGCAGGTAGCTTTTGGCTCAGACCCTGTCTGGGGAGACACCAAAGCAGACATCAACTGGCAGGGGGGCCTCCCTCCCAAACATGAAATGGTAGGGGGAGAACCCAGTAGCATAATTTTTGGTGCAATTGTATGTGTGTACCAAGGTGCTAATCTGCTGGCTCCACTTATGGTTGTCTTTTGAATGGAGGGTGCCCAGCATGTCTAGAAGGGTGCGGTTAAAACGTTCTGGTTGAGGGTCCCTCTGCGGGTGATAGGGGGTGGTTCTTGACTTCTGCACCCCCCATGGAGAAAGCATTTCTTTGATTAGCCTACTTTCAAAGTCTCTGCCTTGGTCAGAGTGGATCCGCTGGGGGGCACCATAGTGGGCAAAAAAGTTTTCCACTAGCACCTTGGCCACGGTAGAGGCTTTTTGATCTTTAGTTGGAAAAGCTTGTGCATATCGTGTGAAACGATCCGTAACCTCTAACACATTGTCAATATTCCATTGATCAGGTTCTAAACACAAAAAATCTATGCAGACCAGTTCCATGGGGGCACTGGTAGTGATATTGACAAGGGGGACAGCCTTCTGAGGCAGGGCTTTTCTTTGGAGGCAATGACTACAGGTCTTTACATGGTGCTCAACATCAGCCCCCATCTTGGGCCAGTAGAATCGAGATCGTACCAGGTTGAGAGTCCTGTCAATACCGAGGTGCCCCATGTGACTGTGGAGGGACCTCAGTACCAAGTGTTTAAAGGCCGTAGGCAGGACCAATTGTTGCTTGTCTACTTGACCACTACGATCCACTGTCTGTATAACAACTGATTGAGTAACTTCAACCTGGGGCCTTCTTTAAGCAATAGGGTAGTTCGCAAGTCAGGGGAATGCAACTTAGACACATCTTTCCCTGCACGCAGGGCATCAAGTGCGGGTTGAATCATAGGATCTTGGGATTGAGCCCACTGAATACTGTCATTGTCAAGTTGAGGCAGAGCACTAATATCTAGAGCAGAGAAATGGCAATAGGCAGCCGGTATGCAGGTATCAGGAGGGCCCAAGCACTCTACTAGACAGTCCACTGTGTCCGCAGACATCTGTTCATCTCTGTCAGTCTTTTGGCACATTGCTTGGATGTCAGGTTCAGACAGCCTGACCCAATCACTCTTGGAAGCAGGCTTTCGTGACAGAGCATCAGCATCAATACGGTTCAGTCCCAGTCTGTATTCGTCAGCATACTCATAGGTTGATAAGGCAGAGAGCCACCGGTGCCCAGTGGCGTCTAACTTAGCTGAAGTCTGTACATAGGTCAATGGGTTATTGTTGGTCTTCACCAATATCGTTGCCCCATAGAGGTACTCATGAAACTGATCAATGATGGCCCGTTTTAGGGCAAGGAACTCCAGCTTGTGCACAGGATAGTGTCGCTCTGACAGGGTCAAACTCCTGCTGGTGAAAGCTACTGGTCTCAAACCATCCTCATGGTCTTGATACAGCACAGCTCCTAGGCCCTGAAGAATAGTGTCCGTATGCAGCACGTAGAGCTTGGTAGGGTCAGCATAGGCGAGGATGGGGGCGTGGGCGAGCTGGTATATGACTTTGTGGAAGTCTGCTTCACATTTGGGTGTCCAGCGGGGCCCAAAAGGTTCACCTGTGTAGAAGTGCACTTTCTCTGGTTCTTTGACAGCCCCTTTCTTGTATTTACGGTTGGTAGGGTGGTAACCCTGGGTAAGATTCAGGAGCGGGCAAATCACCTTTGAATAGTCTTTTATGAGCCTGCGGTAGTAGTCACAGAACCCCAGAAAAAGTTGTAGTTCTTTCAAGTTATGGGGCTGGGGCCAAGTAGTCAGTGAATCAACCTTACTGGGATCGGTCTCTATCCCTTCTGCAGATACTATGTGCCCCACATACTTCACGGAGGTTTAAAAAAACTGACACTTGTCGATGGACAGCTTGAGGCTGAAGTCTTCCAATCGGTCCAGCACTTTAAACAGTCGGGTCTCATGCACCTCTAAGGTGCGTCCGAACACAATGACATCATCTAGGTACACTAGACATTCCAGCAAGTTCATACCTCCCACCACACGTTCCATCAGTCGCTGAAAGGTGGCCGGAGTGCCCGAAATCCCCTGTGGTATTCCCAGAAATTCATAGAACCCCAAAGGACAGATGAAGGCTGTTTTCTCATGGTCCTCCGGGGCCATCAGAATCTGGTAATATCCACTGCGAAGATCCAATGTCGAGAACCATTTGCTCCCATTCAAGCAATCCAGGGCATCTTGTATACGGGGCATGGTGTACTGATCTGGGACTGTCCACTGGTTCAGGGTTCAATAATCAACACACATCCTCACGGACCCATTCTTCTTATGCACAACCACAATGGGAGAGGCATATGTGCTCCTTGATTCTTGTATCATGCCAGCAGTGAGCATTTCCTGCAGGTGTCTCCTAACATCATCTGTGTCCGCTGCGGCGAGGCGTCGGGATCTCTCTCAAAATGGCCGGCCATCATGCAGATGTATGTGATGCTCTGCACCCTGGACACACCCCATGTCCCATTCTTTTAACAAAAACACTTGGTCTCTTTGGGTGAGTTTCTTGCTAATTCTAGCCTTCCATTCAGCTGGCAATGGGGAATCACCAAAGTCAAATATGTCCGTGGTCACTCTCTCCTTCTCGCCGGAGCACTTGTTACTGAGTAATACTGCAGTGTCTGCACAGTGTACTGTAGCTAGGGTGCACCCTCTGTTTACCCGGATCTCCCAATCTGACACATTCTGATTCTGGACCATCACTCGTGCATAGATGTGTGCATGGGCAGGCAAAATGCTGGGCTTAACCAATAATCCTTCTGGCAACTTTCCATCGCCTGATGCATCCAACATTAATATTTTGTTCTTTACATCTTTTCTAATGTGAACCTCTCCATGAATGGTGTACTGAGCAATGGGAGGTAGTACCAGAGAATCAGGATCTTTCTTCCAAACCATCCCCACCGGCTCATCTACGTCTACTTCGGTAGTCTGTTTTTTCAGACCATAGACTCTCTTTATCAGGGCTGGGATTCTCAGTGCCTGCCCAGTCCATTTCCCTTGTTTCTCTTGACACAACTACACTAGTCTTCCAAACATGTGGGTGTTGCTTCCAACGAGCAAGGGAATCCCATCATACAATCCCATAGGAGGGCACACCAGGGCTAGGGTCTCTACTTGTTCATCTACACCAGTTACAGTCACAGGAAAAGACAACCAGAGCCAAACATATCCTAGGTAGGGATAAGACTTGTCGCTCAGGCCCCACACATGCAAACCTTCCAAAGATTGTAATGTCACATCAGATAAGTGTTTATCATACCAGTCCTGGAATACAGTGGTCACTTGCGACCCACTATCGAGCACAGCGCAAGCATGGATACCATTGACAGTCACAGAAGTCTCCATCGAAGGGCCTACTATACTGGACCAGTCTGGAGAAGCAGTAGCAGAGGCCTGGACAGATGATTTAGCCACAAAGAAATTTGAGTTCGGATTTCTCGATCCTGCACTGCGGCCATTTCCGGTGCTCCTCGGCCATGGTCTCGCTTTCTGAAGCTCCCCTTGAAGGCTGTATACAACATTATCTAGGTCTTTTGGGGACCAGCATTCTCTCTTCATGTGCCCATCCTTCCCACAATTATGGCAAAATATGCTTTCTGGGCTCTGGTGTGGCTGAGACATCACATTGGGAGCTGAGGCAGGGGTACTACCAACAGAAAACCTTGGTTCCACCTCTGTCTGCGGTGTGGCGAGTATTTGGAGACATCTCGTCAATTCTCTAACTTCCATAGTCAAGACATCAATTTTTGAGCTGCTGTCAGCAGGAGATGCCTGGGTGTGCACCCCCACCCCCATAGCAGATGCAGTCGGATATGGATTGGAGCTTGTACTCGCAGGAGCAACCTTCATAAAGAGACTGTTTGTTTTTTGTTTCTTTGAACCCCCTCAACAGTTCATCCCATGGCAGAGCATCTGTAGCAGTCCCTCCCTGGCTGGGACCCTTGGGGCTGACATTTAGTTCTCAGATTCTATCATGTGATTGCGGTGATTCCAGGCCATCAGCGACCGACCCCATGCATAGAGCAGGGGTTACAGCAGCTATGACTGCGCAGGGCTCCGAAAAGCCTTCCTCCTCCTCATCTTCCCGTACCTCCGTAATCAACACAGGGAAGGGTAAGGGACCAGATTTCCTTTGATGCAGTTGCAATTTGAGCAACACCCAGCTGGAGTGCCGGGCAGAGCAAAGTATATGATCCAGTCTTACCTGGTCCGCTTCACTAGAGACCCAGCCTCCTTTCCAAAAAATGGTTTGCAGAATTCCCGCTAATCGATCCATGTAGGCAGATAACAATTCCCCTGGCTGTTGTCTAACATCTTTAAGTTTCCATTTCGAGGCCTCAACGCTAGTGGTGCCCCCAAACACATTTTCAAGGGTGACTATGTACTCTTGGGCTTTGGTGTCAGGGTCAGAGGACCTCAGGGAGTGAAAAGTACATAGGGCGGGTCCCTGGAGGCTTTCCCCAGGTGGGCCCTTTTTTCGGCCTCTGAGCATTTCCAGTCTTGTACCAAAAGAGTAGCAGAGTCTATCCAGGTCTCCAGGTCGACTTCCCCATTAGGAGTAGGGCGGATGCCAGAGAATACCTTGAGCTTGCGGTAGGGGCCATGACTACTTGCTGGCTCAGAGGCAGGTACAGAAGTTGGTGAAAGAACCGGTGCTGGGGCGGGTGTGGACAGTGGGGAGGTGACACTCCCAGGTGGCAGGAATAATTTTTTTAACTCCTCCACAGTTATGCCTTCCTCCAGTAACAACTTGGCAAACTTCTCCTCATAAGACTCCGATAACGGTGGGGGCTCATCCTCTAAGGGATCCTTGCTGTCTTTGGTTATCACCCTCCAGGTGGTTGGTAACCCTTCTGGAGTGATAGTCTGGGGCACCTTTGAACTGTCAAGGGGGTCGCTACACTCCACCAAGGCCATGAGAGTTTGGGCAGTTAAATCAACCTGTCGACCCACCACTACAGCTTTTTTCAAACATTCAGCTTTAGAAAGTGCCCCTTCAACAGTGTCCTTACTAATGCCCATAGGTATATCCAGTATTAGCAGGACACGAGCCTATCAGTGAGCATTTAGGCAAGCTCAAGGAAAACTTTTCGGGAACCCCCATTTGTAGGGGGGTTACATAAGCAAACAAGGCATGAGCACCAAACTGAGCATCTCAGTAACACTTACAACAAGGTAAGTGGTAGCTGCGAGGGAAACAGTCCAGGAGAGAGAAGACAAGAGTGAGAGGGAGAGAAGGAGTTTGAGCTGATACCTGAGCGGTCCAGGGGAGGCAGTGAAGGGAAGAGAGAACCTGGTTCCAAAGAGATAGGAAACAATAGGGAAAGGATTATTGCCCAGTGGAGGAGCGGGGATGAGGAATGGTGAAAGTGTGAGAATCCCTGGAGTAGAGGGAGCAGGAGTCAGAGGGGATAAGGAAGAAGAGGAATGAGAGGTAGAAGGGAAGGGACCCAAACCAGTATTTTGAAATGAATGAGGTACACTGGATCTGATGACATGATGCTAGAGGGAGAATGGCTAAAGTGGAGTACAATGAGCAAAGATGAGTACGAAAAGGAGAACTGGAGCAAAGCAGCAGAAGGAGTTGCAGAAGGTATCTGGTTTGACCAGGGAGGTAGAGAGGACGGTGCCATAGACCATGTCCGCATAGTCAAAGACTGGGAGCACCATTTTGTGTCAAGCTCATGGCGGACCTGTGGAGACAGACAATCTTTATTGTGGTACAAGGCACAAAGTTTAGGATGGCGCTTTGCATGGATGTCATCACTGTGGGCAGAGATGTTAAGCTTGCTGCCTAGCCACAATTCAAGGTACTTGAAGGACTGGACCAAGTCTAGAGGGTTGTCATCCAAGGTGGAGAAGATGGGCTGAGTTGGGATTCTGGACAATTTTTGGCTAATGCCAGAGATCATGGACACAGTTTTTTTTTCCTGTGTTGACCTGAAGATGGTTTATTTATTTATTTAGTTTTTGTTTACCAAGTAGGTGCACTAGACAATGAAATGCCTATTTTCAGGCATGACCCAGGAGAGTATAATAATAAATATTAGTAGCACAGTGGTACAAGGGTACAGGACAATTCCTACATACATCAGCAGTAGAAGTCAAACAATACTGAGTGTCCAGAAACTTAACAGAAGAGTACATCCAGAGTAAAACTGTTACTGGTTTGATTATAACCAGCGCAGGATATGGTGGAAGTCTTGCTGGAGCAGACCTTCCACAGCTGAGGTGGAAAGACCTGGAGGTGTACATAACTGTGTCATCTGCATACATGTGAATGTGCAAGTTGGCGCAGGCCATGGGAACGTCGTCAAGAGAAATGTAGAAGAGAATGGGATCCAGGATGGAGCCCTGTGGGATTCCTGCCTGGATGGGAAGAGGAGGAGACAGGGCGCTAACAACCTATACTGACTGTAGACATCACTTGAGGTAAGAAAGGAACCAGTTGATCACAGGAATGAGAGGCCAGCAGAACTCAGCTTATCCAGGAGGAATGAGTGGGACACTGAGTCAAAGGCCTTGGCCAGCTTGATGTAGATGGCAGCTCTAATGTGATCCTGATCCATCCCTGAAAAGATATAATCAGTTACATGCAATAGGGAAGAGATGGTGGAGTGATGCTTCTGGAAGCCAGACTGGAATGGGGAGAGGAAATTGGTGGAGGATAGGAACTCGGAGAGTCTGATGTAGATAAGCTTCTCTTGCAACTTGGCAAGTGAATGAGAGAGAGAGAGAGATTGGCTGGATGTTACTTGGTAAGGAAGGGTCCTCTGCTTTGTGGAGTGGAAGAACTTTGGTCAACTTCCAGTACTAGCCAGCATGGTGGCGTTGAGGGTTGAGGAGCTGGATGCAACACCTCGTGCCATGAAAGTGACCCAGGTTCGGGAGCAAGCTCGGGTCGTCAGGTCGGTGAGGGAGGACAGGATTGAGCATCCAGAGGACTGTGTTTCTGTCTTGGGAGGAAGGGGGATTCCAGATCCTGGGCTTTGGTGACTTCCAGTGGTGACTGGGGGGGTACAGCAGCCTGTGGATCCTTTGTCGGGGGGATTGGCTGCGGTGGTGATCCTGCGTGCATGTACGGGAGCATGCACGCATGCGCTGGATGCATTGCATGTCTGAGAAAATGGGGAGGGAGGAACAGAAAAAGGGAAATGCCCTGGCCCTCGGTAGGCAAAGGTGGGTCGAGTGGCCGACCCCCATGCCCAGTGTCAGGTCCTTCAGCCTGCCTCTGGTGCTCCCTGCGCTACCTGGTCAACCAACTAGATCACAGAAAGGTTGCCAGGAGGAGTCAACGGTCCCACCCCGGCGGGGGGGGGCTTAGATCAAGGGGGGGTTGGGAGATCAGTGTGAGCAAAGTTCCCTCCCCACCAGCAAAGTAAGGCTGGAGACTTCAGGCGGGCGGGATAAGGTCAAGCTGGGTGTCCCTCTGGAGAGAGTCTGAGTGGCCAGAGAGGGGAGCATAAAGAAAGTCTATAAAAAAGAAAAAACTTCCAAGACTAACGGACAGCACTGAGGGAGAAGGAGAGGTTGACTAGGTGAGCAGAGGAGATGCAATGACTGGAGTAAAGATATGGAGTAGTTTAGGATCCAGCCCAGATTTGTGCAGGTTGAGGGACTAAAGGGCAGTCAGGTTTTCCTGGGGAAGTACCATGGGGAAAAGGAAACCCTGTGAGGGGAGAGGAGAGGAAGGAGAGGGAACATAGAAGAGCAGACGAGGCTGGAGGGTGAGCGGAAAGGAGCGCACAACTGGTGAAAAACTCACTGAAGTGAGCAGCAATAGAGGAGGGGTCAGACACTGGTGAACTATTTGCCAGAAGGACTGGAGGGGTGGCCTGGGTAGGAAGATGAAAGCGAGAGTAAATTACCTTCCAGAACTTTGAGGGGGTGTTAAGGTTGTTCTGAAGATCGGTCTTGAAATATTGTGATTTGGCAGCCCGGGCAGCCTTTGTGCAGGAGTTTCTGATAGTCATGTATTAGAGAAGATCAGGAAGGGTTGAGATGATTTGTAATATGCCCAGGCTAGATCTCTAGACTTTCATTGATCAATGACATCAGGGTAATCCAAGGGTGGTGGTGAGTTTTAAACCTGGATTTTCTGAGTGGGGTGTACTTGTCCCAAACAGAGGAGAAATCAGAATGAAAGAGATGGCAACAGCAGTATCAGTGGCAGAGGGGATGACTATCCAATCTGGAGCAGCAAGCTCACCCAAGAGAACAAGGCCGTTGAACGACTGCAGGGATCTAGCCCATATGTATTTAGGGGAGAATGGTGGATGCCAGATCTTCCTGATGCAGAACGTCATACAGTGATCATTGAAAGCTTCCTCCTCTCTCTCACCTCTCTCCGGCCCTAGAACGCATTGTCTCTGACCAACTTGTGGACTACCTTAACAGGTACAACATCCAATGTTCCCAACAACATGGATTCCGAAAGGCACGTAACACCACAACAGCATTATTTGAGTACTCTGACTTTCTCCATGAGGCACCAGATAGGAGCCAAATAGTGAGGTCGATATACGTTGACCTCACAAAAGCTTTTGACACTGTCAATCATAGCATTCAGCGCAGCAGACTTCATACCACTGGGCTTTCACTGGAAACTGTTGGGTGGTTCAATAGCTACCTTGCCCACACGACACAACAAGTAAAAATAAATGAAAACCTCTTTAATAGCAGGCAAGTGAACACTGGCGTTCCACAAGGTTCCATTCCAGGTTCCCTCTTATTCAGCCTGTTACGCAACCATCTTCCCCTAGTATGCCTCGAAAAATACTACTTTATGCAGATGATGCGGTCCATACCCACACCTGCTAGAAACTAATCTTCAGAAAAGCTTTGCCACCACTGAGGAATGGTTTAACCAAAACAAACTCCTTCTGAACTATAAAAAAACAAAGGTAATGCTGTTTGTGAACCCCCAAAATAAATATAAATCCAACCAACTGACAATAGTAAACAACAAGCATGATCCACTTGACCAGGTTAACACTTTTAAGTACTTGGCCATCACACTCGATAGCTCCCTATCCTATGCCCATCATATAGACCATGTTGTAAAGGTTTTCAACACCAGAATTAGTTTGCTGTATAGACACAAACATAGTATGACCACTGAAGTCTTGTCGCTGTCTGTCAAAAGCTCAGTTCTCTCTGTCATAGATCATAGGCTAGTTGTATATGGTACTGCCACTGCCACTGCTGTTAAAAGGGTCAGCACGGCCTTAAACAAATCCTGCAGGCTGGTCCTAGGAGCGCACAGGCTTACCCACACATGTGACCTGTATGCCCAAACCAAGTGGCTAAACCTCCAGGGGAGGATAAAGTACCAGGTACGCTTCCTTGGGGGAAAAAAACATCCTTGGACTAACCCCACCAGCTATCTAAAACCTCCTTAAAGCTGCAGCCAAGCCTCACCAGACAAAAGTTAAGGCAAGAAATGCTCTACATATCCCCCTTTCACCACACGACTGTAGCCCAGTATTCCTTTGCCTACAAAGCACCCTGTTGGCTCAATGATCTCCCATCTGATATAGTTACTGAGCCAAAGTTCGGACCTTTTTCTTTTTTTTGCTTATTTCTGCCCCACCCTGGCCCTGGTCGGCACTCATCTGGCCGTCGTCCATTGCCTCAGTTCCTTCAGACCCTCACCCCTGTAACCCCAATGGCTTACCCCCCATGGTGGGTCAGCGAGGATCCCGACCCGCCAACAGGATCCAGTTTTGGGGCATTACCTTCAGAGACGGAGCCCCGATGGGAATGGCCATCAAGCCGCAAGCTACCAGATACCAGGGTCTTTTCTCGTTTTCTTCCTCCTGCGGGAGCCAGGCGTGCAGTGACGCCTGCGGCAGCCTTGCGCACACACCTGCGTGCGGCCCCATCAAGCATCTGCTGAGCTCCCACCCCACTTGTCTTGCAGCAGCATAGCGCCGAGCCCCAGCCTCTGCCAAGGGTCAGACGTGCACCAACCGCAGGTTACCCCCCCCCAGGAGATGGAGAGCTGTTTGTCGGATGCTCGGTCCATCTCATCCCCCGCCGACCCCCGGCGGCCCTCGCTCATTTCCCGAACGCGGGTCGCTGGCATGGCATGAGGTGTGGCATCCAGCACCTCAGCTCTCAGCACCACCAGGCCGGCTTAAAGCTCGGACCTTTTAAGAAAAACTCCTCCAACACCTGACTGCAGTTAGTGTTTGTGACTGCCAGCCCTAATTCCACTACCTCCTCATTGCCATCCCCATCTACTCCCACACCCTTCCCTCCCTCCATTCCTCATTCTTCCCTATACTGTCTTATCCACGCAACAGATTGCTTCCCCTTTTTCTTGCCTCCCCTGTACCTACCATCCCCGGAACACTGGCCATTCCCTACCGCCCATCCACTCCATCACCCCCTTCGCTGCCTCTCGACAAAGTCAACTCTGACTGCTTTCTACTCAATGCCTCACTACCTATTTAATCCTGGAACTACTTGTCTAATCTAGCCTAATTTAGTCACACTAAAAAATGTATTCTGTATATAAAATATGTATATACTTGTATCGTTATATTTTTCCTGTTATATCAAATGTTGGTCTATACCTGTAACTGTACCTGTCATGACATGGAACCTTTGTAAATGAACTCCTAGCTCAAAGATGTTACTTCAAAATGATTAACAAATAAAATAAATAAATCAATCAAATATATAAAGCATCCAGCAAGATACCTGCTGCAACAATATGGTGGGAGTGGCAGGAGAGAACCTAGTCCAGGATGGAATGATTGTCAGAGTGAGGGAAGAGCCGAGAGGATTCAGTGATACTCTGTGTGAGATTAACAGAGTCAACCTTATGGATGGTTGACCTGGAGGCCAGGGAAAGCTAACTGACACTGAAGTCTCCTAGCAGGATGAGTTCATGGGTGGAGGAATGAGAGGTGATGGTAGAGAGGGAATCAGCCAGTGAGGACCCCTCTGCCATCAGAGAATGTAACTCAGCCATTTTGTTCCCCAAGCTCTTTGAGTTCAGAGACACAGCCTTCCACTGTGACTCGAGCCCCCCCACTCCTGGACTGTCTGCCCCTCCTCTTGAACCTGGTACCACCTACCTACGTAAAAACAGAAAAATAGACTTTGATGGCAGATAAGGACCGCTTGGCCCACCTAGTCTGCCTATTTCCCTACCTATTGGATAAGTTGCAGATCCTAGTTAACCAGCAGCTTACTTCTTCCTACCCCCCCCCACTATAATTGCCTTATGTCAGTCCCATGCATTCTTGAATTCCCGCACTGTTTTTGACCCCACAATCTCCTCAGGAAGGCTGTTCCATGCATCCACTACCCTCTCCGTGAAAAAACACTTCCTCAAGGCTGCCCCTGAGCCGTCCCCCCATTATCTTCAAATTGTGCCCCCTTGTTCTTGCGCATCTCTTTTACCGAAATATGCTACCCTCTTGAACTTTGTTGATTCCCCTGAGATACTTGAAAGTTTGTATCCTGTCCCCCCTCTCCCTCCTCTCCTCAAGGGTACACATATTAAGCTCTTTTAGTCTCTTCGTATGGCTTCTGGTGCAGACCCTGCACCATTTTGGTTGCCGTCCTCTGGACTGCCTCCATCCTGTCTACGTCCTTGTGGAGATGGAGTCTCCAGAACTGCATGCAGTACTCCAGATGGGGTCTCACCAACTGTCTGTACAGAGGGATAACAACCTCCTGCTTTCTACTGGTGATACCTCTCCCTATACATCCCAGAATCCCCCCAGCCCTCCTTACTGCCTTCTCACATTGCTTGCATACCTTAAGGTCATCTGATATGAGTACCCCCAGGTTCTTGTCCATTTTTATTGTTGTTAGTAACACCCCCCCCGTGTACTCTTCCCCTGGGTTTTTGTTTACTTCTTTACATTGAAACTAAGCTGCTATACTCTTGACCATTGCTTGAGCTTTGCAAGTCCCTTCTCATCCTTTCCACTCCTCCTTGTGTATCAACCCTGTTGCAGATCTTTGTGTCGTCTGCAAAGAGGCATATTTTTCCTTCCGGTCCCTCCGCAATGTCACCTATAAAGACATTAAAGAGTACCGGTCCCAGTACTGAACCCTGTGGTACCCCACTAGTAACTCCCCTTTCTCCAGAGTGTGCTCCGTTTACTATTACCCTTTGCATCCTGTTGTTCAGCCAGTTTGTTACCCAGGCTACCACCATGGGACCCACTCTCAGGCTGACTAACTTTTTTATTAATCTTTTGTGTGGTACTGTGTCAAATGTTTTGCTAAAGTCTGAGTAGGCCATATCCACAGCCCCTCCCTGGTCTATTACCTTGGTCACCCAGTTAAATCCATGCTGCCTTGGGTCCTGTGTCCTGTTGGCCTCTAGGTACTCTACAATTCTTTCTTTCAGAAGTGATTCCATCATTTTCCCTACCACTGAGGTCAAACTAGCAGATCTGTAGTTTCCTGCCTCTGTCTTGCTCCCACTTTTGTGAAGGGGGATCACATCCGCCTTCCTCCAGTCCTCAGGTACCACACCATCCTCCCATGATTTGTTAAAAAGGGTAGTCAGTGGTGTCACTTTTAGAATTCTGGGGTGAATCCCATCAGGTCCCATTGCTTTGTCCACCTTGAGTTTTAAGAGTTCTTTCAAGACCCCTTTTTCTGTGAATGGACTGGTATTGACCACCCTGCCCAGAGTGCTTCTGCTGTTTGGTTTAGGTACCTACCCCTCTTCTTCTTTTGTGAATACTGAGCAAAAGTATTAGTTCAGTATCTCTGTCTTTTCACTGTCGCTCTCTACCCACCTCCCCTTCCCTTTATTAAGGCTCACTATCCCTCCCTTGATCTTTCTTCGCTTCCTAATGTATCTGTACAAGGTTTTAGCCCCCTTCTTAACTGAGCTGGCTATCTTTTCCTCAGTTTGGGCCTTTGCTATCCTGACTGCCTTCCCCGCTCCCCTCTGCTTTAACTGATACAGTTCTCTGTCCTGCTCCTTCTGTGATTCCTTATACTTCCTGAATGCTATCTTTTTTCCCCTAACCTTTCTTGCCACCTCTTTTGAGAACCATAGTGTCTTTTTACTTTATTTTGTTTTCTTTATTCACTTCACATAAAGGCTTGTTGCCTCTATTATGGCAGTTTTGATTTTTCCCCATTGTTCTTCCACCTCTCCTTCCTGCCCATTTGCTAGTGTATTCCTTAGGCACTCCTCCATTTTGCCAAAGTCAGCCCTTCTAAAGTCCAGTAACCTCACTTTTGTATGGTTTGACTCCATGGTTGTGTTTATCATGAACTACACTGTGTGGTGATCGCTTGTTCACAGATGGCTACCCACTTCTAAATCTGTGATCCTCTCTCTGTCCCCATTTGAGAGTACCAGGTCTAAGATTGCTCCCTCCCGAGTGGGTTCCAACACTAGCTGTTTGAGGCATGCCCCCTGTAGGGCATCGAGAATAACCCTACTCTTGGATGTGGCTGCAGTAAATGTGCTCCAGTTAACATCTAGCATATTCAGGTCCCCCATCAACAATATCTCCCCTTTTTCTGCCATTCTGAGGATGCCTTCTATCATTTCCTTGTCCATTTCTTCAATCTGAGATAGGGGTCTGTATACAACCCCTGCGCGGATTGTGGTGCATTACCTGTCTCCAAGGTGACCCACATTGTCTCCTCTCCTCTCCTCCCTGTTTATCCTTTAGTTCCCATTGCTTTGATCCCTTCCCTTATGTAGAGAGGTACTCCTCTTTTTTTACCCTCCCTGTCCCTCCTGTAGATTGTGTACCCTGGTATCTTGACATCCCAGTCATGGTTCTCCATGTACCATGTTTCTGTGACTGCCCCGATATCCAGGTGTCCCTTTTCCATCAAGGCCACTAGTTGAGGAAGTTTGTTACCCAGACTATGGGCATTGGTACTCATTACCCTCCATTTTATGATGGCCTTACCCTTTTTTGCCCCATCCCTACCCTTAGTGCCTTTGCCTTTTTCTCCATTTACCCCTGTCCTGCTCCCTATCGACCTCTGTACCTTGGTGTTTACCTTGCTAACTACCCTGTTTTGTGGGAGAGGCTGGGAATTTCCTGCTTCATATCAGTGCCTCCCCTCTTGGCTAGTTTAAAAGCTTGCCAATGAAGCATTTAAACCTATCACCTAGGAGACTGGTTCCCCTCCTGGACAGATGCAGACCATTGCGCCAGTATAGGCCTGCATCCCTCCAGGTGGACCCCCAGTCCCCAGTGAAGCCAAAACCCTGTGCTCCACACCAGTTTTTCAACCATTCATTTAACTGCATGGTGCGGAGTACCTTAGCGTCACCCATGCCATAGACAGGCAGTACCTCCGAGAAGATTACCGTGTATGCTACCTGTCTAAGGCCCCTCCCCAACTCCACAAACTCCTCCTGCACTGCTGTGACCCCATGCCCAGCTAGGTCATTTGTCCCAAGGTGGACAATGACATCTAGCTACCTCTCGTGCCGCTGCTCCATGCAATCCTGAGGATTTGCTTCCTGTCCCTCAAGCCATGGCGCGGGCAGGCTGCCCACCTCTCTCCCCTCTCTCCCCATTCTACCCCCTAACAATTGAGTCCCCCCACAGGGCTGCTTCCTTCCGTGTGGTATCCCACGCCACCCTCCTGTGGGTCTCCCTTGTGGCGGTTCCCAGCAGTCTCCTTGGTCTCCATTGCGGGTGCCTCCATAGAGGAACCACACTCTGCCAGAATGGCATATGAATTGTGGAGAGGTACAGCTGGAGGGATGCGCCTCTCTTTCACCACCCTCACCCTCCATGAGCCCACCATGGTCCAACCACTCCTTTTTCTTGGCAACCTCTGAGGCAGTGGTGGTGGCACTGGTGTTCCTTGGGTGTTGGAGTCTTCCCTACTCTGTGCCATTTCAGCCTGGAGATGGGCAACCTCCTCCCTCAGAGCAGACAGTTGCCTGCAAATAGGGCAGCAGTGCAGCCTCCAGAATGTCTCCCGAAAAACTGCCGCCCTACAGCCAGTGTATTGCACCACTCCCCACATCTCTCTCTCCCTTCCTGCTTAATATATACAATTTTTTGTTTTTTTGGGGGGGTTGTCTTTTTTTTGTTAGTGTGTATGTTGCCTTATTATTTTGCCTCTTATCTGTCCCCTCCTCCTCTTGCCCTGACTGGGGGGAGGCCAGTTGGTCTCCTCCATCAGGCAACCAAGGGTATTATGACCCCTGCTGCACTTCCCCATCAGTTTAAATTCAGTACCTTTCCAATTTGTCCTTCAAATCTGGTCTTTAGCACTCTTGCACCCTCCTTGTTAAAATGCAGCCTATCTGGTGCATAAAGGTCTTTGTTCTCCCACATGTTCCCCCAGCCACCAAATAGCCTGTATCCTTCCTCTCTACACCACCCCCTGAGCCAGACATTAAACTCCTTAATCCTAGCCTTTCTTGCAATGCTGGCCCTTGGTACTGGTAGTGCCTCCGAGAAGGCTACCAACCTCTCCACCTTACTGCAGAGCCTCCCCACTTTTTTGAACCTCTCCTGAACCTCCCCTACCTCACTGTCAGCCAAGTTGTTTGTAACCAGGTGAATGATGTTGTGCAGTCTTCCCCCTTCCTGTCCCGTGTTCTCGGCTATCCTTGGCTCCACCCTTCCTGTGGTTATCCCTGGCATACATTGCACACTTCTGCAGTTTGCTTTAGCTCCAGTATCCCCCATCTCACTCCCTTAACTATGGAGTCCCCCCAGATCATGACCCTCCCCACTTGCCACCTGAGTTCCCTCCCCTTCTCTTTTGCTTTTGTCCTTCTTTGGCTGACCCCCTCTGTCCTTCTGCCTGATCCCTGCTCTGACTACCTGCATGCTCCCCACATTCCCCCCCATTCTCCCAGCCTGTCCTCCCTCACTAGGTCCTCTCTCTGCCTGACCCATCCCCTCCATGTCCTGCCACCACTACTGCTACCCCTACCTACCCCCTTACACACCCCACTGTGGACACCTCCCCCAGTACTCATATCCCCCAATTGTTGCTGGTGCCCCCTCTCACTCACAACACTCTTTCCTGCACCCTCTCTAGTCAGTGAGAGGAATCTGTTCCACACCGGCACCTCTGGTGGTGCGCCCACCAGTCCCCCCTCCTTCGTTGCCCTCCCTGTTCTTCTTACTTGTGTCCATCCCTCTTCCTCTCCCACTGCACAAGAGGGACCCAGGGAGCCTGTCTTAGCTCCTCCTCCATCCTCCCCCCATCAGACCCCCCCATCCTGTCTGGATTCCATCATTATCCCCCATAGCCACTCTTCCCAGCCCACCCACACCCCATTCAGATATCCCCTGTCTACAAGTGATCCTTACTCCCGTCTGAGCTGCCATACCTCTGCCCTTAGCTTACCTAGGTTCTTACAGACCAGACATCCCCCTACCTCCCAGAGAGTACCCAGAAAAACAGCTGCCCCCACACCCTTGAAAACCTCCATTTCCACATTATGTTGTTCTAACCTCCCCTTACAGAGCACTTATACAGTCCATGTACCCTGTGGACCTTTACCCTATATAGGGTTTTGCTATGACCTTCTTGGAAACCTTCAGTTTGACCCTAGTACTTTACCATAGGTGGGGGTGGCTGAAAAGTTGCAACCCCTTAATTTGGCTGTTTGCTGACCCTAGATAGGGACCAGCTGCAGTCACTATGAGATCCCTGTCACCTTTACTTCCTCATCTGTATTTTAGCCTAGATAGGGATGGCTGAAAAGCCGCACCCTTTTCTTATCCTGACCACTTGCTCTAGACAGAAGTTTACAGGGATGGCTGTAAAGCTGCAACTTCTTAGACAGGCTGTTCGCTGACCTTAGATAGGTAACAGCTGCATTCTCTGTGAGATCCCTGTCAACCAGCAGGCTTACCTCAGACAGGGATCAGCTGCAGCCCCTTGACAAGGCTTGCCTGCTAACTTTGTACTCTCACCTTTACATTACTTGATCTCCTTTGGGCAGCAAGGCATGCAGCCTGCAGCCCTCCCTGCAGATGTCTGTGGAAGTCCTCATTTACCACTTAGTTAGACAACACATTCCTGCATCGTGGCACTCATACTTCGGGGTTGCTCATGCGAGGGGTCACCAGGGATTGTGGGTATTATACAGGGATTACAAGGACCCTGTTGGGCTCTTGCAGCCACATAGTATGGTGTTCTGTCCTATGGGCCCACTTACTCCTGCCCTTAGAGCCCTTCCTCTGCCACTGACCTCCCTCCTCCCCAAAACCCCTAGCCTACAACACATGCCTTCGACACCATCCCACACAGAAGATTAGTAAATTAAGTCGCAGGAGCCAGAGAGTAGTGGTAAATGGGGTACATTCAGAGGAGAGGAAGGTGACTAGTAGGGTGCCACAGGGGTCAGTTCTGGGGTCATTACTCTTCAATATCTTTATTAGTAACATTGCAGAAGGACCAGATGGGAAAGTATGCCTGTTCACTGACAACACAAAAATCTGCAACAAAGTGGACACACCTAGGGTAGACAGAATGAGAAATGACTTGGGAAAATTGGAAGAATGGTCAAGGGTATGGCAGTTAGGGTTTAATGCTAAAAAGTGTACAATTATGCACACAGGGCACAAGAATCAAAGGGTAACGTACCATCTGGGGGGAGGAGGTGACATGACAGCCACAAAACAGAAACGTGACCGTGGGGTCATCATAATGGATGACCTCAAGGTGGCAAGTCAGTGTGAAAAGGCAGTAGGAAAAGCTAGTAGAATGCTGGGGTACACAGGACAGGGTTTAACAAGCAGGAAGAGGGAGGTGTGTATTGCCCCTATGTAGGTCATTGGTGAGGCCCCACCTGGAGTACTGTGTCCAGTACTGGAGGCCCCATCTCAAGAAGGACATTGACCAGGTAGAGGTGGTACAGAGGAGGGCAACCAAAATGGTGCAAGGCATGCATCAGAAAAGCTACGAAGAAAGACTCAAGGAATTAAATATGTACTCTCTAGAGGATAGAAGAGAAAGGGGAGACATGATAGAGACATTCAGATACCTCAAGGGCATCAATAAGGTACAGGAGTGTAGCATTCTACAGTGAAGGAGATGCACAAGGACAAGGGGACGTGATGTGAGGTTGGAAGGGGGGAGGCTCAGAGGGAATGTGAGGAGGTACTTCTTCATGGAAAGGGTGGTAGACGCCTGGAACAAATTAACAGTAGAGGTGGCAAGTACTAATACAGTAGAGGGATTTAAGCATGTTTGGGATAGGCACAGGTGGTTCTTAGAAATAGGAGTGGGTCTACGAATTTTTCTGACTTGATGCTTTGTGATGACTGCTGGGCCAGCCCTGGGCCGCTCCATTCCCGCTTGGTCAGATGTTGCATTTGCCCCAGCAGCCTTCCCCTTTTCTCTCCCCACCACTTACTCTATTACCTACTACTGCATAGTCTCCAGAGGCACCATCATCTCCGACTTGTAACTTGCCATGTGGTACACTTGCCCGGAATTATACTTACCAGCTGCAGTCTAATTTTTAGCTTACTTCCTTTTTAGATTAAGACCATGCTGGTATCCATATTACGCAAGGGGGCAACACAACACAATGATACGTTATACTCATAAGCAGACTAGGTGATTACAATTTTCTTTTGAGGTTGGTTATAACTATACTCTCCAGCTTTTGCCTCAGTTTTCGGCCCCCTTCTCAAATGTGACATGCCCAGTAATATTGATAAGTTTATTACAGGCTGGGTCTTTAAGCTCTTTGAGAATTCTATGTTAGCTATGGTTTGACCCTACATTTTCTCTTGGGTTTTTCCCTTCCCTCTCGTTACCTGTGATTTGACCAAATAGTATAGATAGGTGGTTGGCTCACTTTTCACAAAATCTTTCAAGTGTAAGTTTTCATAGAAACTAAGAAAACATTTTTCCTTGATAAGAATTTGACAAGATAATACATGGAATAGGGAATTATTGTTACTGTATTAGCTGTCATACTTTTTCTTTTTTCATTATGAATTTAATGTGTTTTTCACATTTCTCCTGCCCCCAGTCCCAGGCATGCGTGCATGTGTGGAAACATCGTCTTGGCGTTCCAAGATGCCCTCCCGACTTCCCGCCCCCTCCTACCTGCACTGCCACCGGACCTCCACCTGGTTGCAGCAGAACTACAGGGGGGTGACAACCACCCCAGGAGAGGAGAGCTGTGGCATCCAGCGTCTCAACCCTCAGCGCCACCAGGCCAGCTAGCTGTTATACTTCTATAGTTGCTGCACTCGTGCCTCGTGTATATTCAGTATAAGTCATATATGGAAATACTATGTTTGTCATATGCTGTTTGGTATTACAGGCTGTGGACTAATTGTACACTTTATAAATGTTAAACAAAAAACTCAATAAACATCTTTACGGCAAAAAAAAAAATAGGAGTGGGGAGGAGAAAGGTAGCAGATCAGGTAGGATCTGCAGTGGAATAGTAGGAAGAAATTTTTTTCTCTAGGGCAGACTAGATGGACCAAGGTGTTTTTTTCTGCCGTCAACTATTATGTTACTATGTTACACAGCAACAGTTTCCCAAATTAATGTCTCATTTCACATCTAATGTTTGATTTAACCAATAACAAAGAAAAATACAAAGACTGAACTTAGCTTTTTTGCACTAGTCCCCCCTAGTCTCCTATTACATGGCTGCAATTACCTGCAGAGAGAGAGAGAGAGAGAGAGAGAGGACTTCTGTACTCCACTTTTATCCAAAATGACTACAAGGCCCTTATTGGGCTGATTCTCACTTCTCTGTTTGTCTCAAACTGATAGAATCACAGCCTGTCTCTGCAGCACAAGCTGTCAGTAGCACTCACAGCTCTGTTTGTTCAGCAAACAAATGCAGACTGGCTTGAGTTCTGAACAGCTTATAGAAACATAGAAACATAGAAGTTGACGGCAGATAAGGACCGCAAGGCCCATCCAGTCTGCCCATTATGAGGGAATTCACAATCTCAGCAGGCATCCTTGAAGGTTTGTCACTTGACAGGATTGACTGGAAAGGTGCATTAATTAATTGGGTCCATCACAAGTCCAGAAACCTATATGGCTGCATCACAAGTTCAGAAACCCCTGAGGCTTTCTCCACAGGCAAAGCCACCTGATTTGGGGTGGGGGGTGGGGGCTGTCAACCTCTGATCCCTTAGTCATGCCATTTGGTGGATAGAAGCAACAAAATTGGCTACCAGGTTGTAATTTAAAAGCAGTTTTCCACAAAAGTCCTTATCCACAGAAACCTTGATGTTTAAAAACAAATCCACAGCTTGAACCAGTCTTGCATGGGTGCAAGCTCACGTCCAGGTCAGTCAGTACAATGACCTGGCGATTCTGATCCAATTAATGATACTGCAAGGTTGGCTCTGTTGGCATCGTTGATGTGTGAGTAGCAAAGGAGTCTTAAAGGTATAGTAGCCACAGGGGGGTACAGTATGATTACCCTTAGTCTCTTAGGAGCTCCTGGTGCTTCACGGGGTATCCAGCCAGTGAATCAGTGTAGGCCCATCAACTGTCATGTTGTATGTCTTATGACAGGTGATGGAACAGGAACCCAAACTAAAATTTACTATTTTTACCTAGGGATCTGTTTGCCTATTTGTATTCTCAACTTTACCTGGATGGGAAAAATCTGGTTGCTATTAAAGTTCTTGAATGTAAACTGAAGTAATTAACTCCAGCTGCAAGGCCAAGGCCTTGTTTTGGTACTCATGGCTCCTCAACCAGGCAATGCAGTCCTCAATGGATGTGCCGGTTTTCGGCTGCAGTGTCAGGTCCAGTTTGTGCTGACTCGATTCTGTTTAACTTGGCATCAGCACAACTCTGCAGTTTCTCTGTTGGTCAGTCTTGCTGTGATTCTGACAGATCAGCATGACTCTGGCTAGCTCCATTAGCTGGTCACTCATTGACTCTCTATGCAGCACCTCCTGACCACAACCAACCCCCATAACTAGTGCCACTGCATGGCAACCCCTCAGCACTGTGGGCCAGTCACCAGGCTGTAGTGGCTGGTGGTGACGTTTCCCAGACTGGCTGTGGCAGTCTCTCAGTTCACAGACCCTTAGGTCTGATTTGGCACAAAGTCGCTCAGCTTGCACTGAAGTACAAACTGTAGGTTGGATTACCCTCACAGAATGTCTCTCTCCAGTAGATGCAGCCAACTTCTCAATCATTCTTTTAGTGTTCAGCAGTAATATCCTGAGCAGCTGTTCAAGCCCAGTAATTGCCTCCTACTTCTTAGCTATGGAAGCCCAAGTAGGCCTCCAAACACTGGCAGTCTCAGGCAGAAAGCTTTTCTGCCTCCAAACTCTCACATGCAGGCTACAGCAGACTCAGCTGCTGCAAAGTTCACTTACTCCACTCGAGTTTCCAACTCTTCCATTGGTCAGTCCTTCTGTCAGTCACAGGAGGAGGGCTGTCGGGCTGTCACTCAATGGGGAGTGCCCTGCGACTCATAGACAGACTAATGAGTCATCCAGATCTACAAATGGCATACAAGCCTAACTGCAGGCTCCTGCAACCTGACTGGCTGTGGATGCTGCCCCCTGACACTGCAATGTCTTCCAGGGTCAGATGTGATGAAAATGGCACAGCCATGTTGTTGAGGACATTGGCCTCAAAGTTCTTTTTTTATCAGGGCTCCTGCTCTTACAACATTATTACTGTGCCTCTTACTGTATGCCTGGGTAGCACTGCAGTCCAGTTTTTCAAGGCAGGTGTCAGAGGAAGTGCCTAATTGAGTGCTTGTTCAATCTGGTCTCGTTGGTGGAAGGGAAATGCTGTATTGAGGTGCATATACAAAAGACACTGGCTGCTCTGAAAATGACACTCCTCACTCCCACTTCCAGTCCCCAGTCAGCAGTCAACATCCCTTGGGGTCAGAGGAGAGCAGCAGCGGCAGCGCTCCATGGAGATAAATAAGGTAAGCCCTGCCGACTTCCGGTGACGTCACCAAAGACGATGCCGGCCTGAGACAATGACTTCATCTCCCGATCCCCATAAATGCTCCTCCTAATCTGCCTATCAACAATTATCCAATTTAACAGCATTGGGGGAGCATTTCAAGCTGATGGGAGGTCATAAAAAAGGAAGAAAAAATCAACCAACCGCAGTGGATTCCCCTGGATCAGTGGAGCAATCCCTGGAGCCCTTGGCACCACTTACTATCATGGCAGAGGCAGCATCTTATTGTTCCTCAGCCCAGTCAATGAATACTGCCATTCTGGAAGAATTAAAAGCAATTCGATTCAAGGTTAGAGCTCTGCACGCAGATTGTAAAGTCAGCTTAACCACAGTTGAAGGAAAGGTACAGCATCCACAAAAACAGGCAGGGGAGACAGATGCCGGGACAGATAGACTTGAGCGGTTCTCGTTCACATTATCAATGAGTGCCAGACCGTTAGAGAGAAGCGTGATGATTTGGAAAGTCAGTCACGTGAAAACAACCTTCGTCTTACTGGTATCCCTGAGGATGAAAAGGGGAAGAACATGGTGGCCATTATGGAGTATTTTCTGTGGGAAACCCTCCAGTTGGACCCTGAGTTCCCTTTGGATATCAAAACAGCCCACCGGTTCCTCACCCCAAGCCCAACAGGCTTGTGGACTGCCATGCCCTATCCTGGTGAAATTTCTTAACTATGCTGCCAAGCAGAATGTTCTATTATGGGTCTGGTGCATGAAACAGGTACAATATAAAAAGGGAAGCAAATTTATTTTGACAGTGACTATTCACCCACTATTTTGGCCCAGAAGCAGGGCTACTCCCCCATCTTAAAAGTACTCAAGGCCCAGCAACTTAAGTTCCAGACCCCATATCCTGCCAGACTAACCATAATGTTTCCAGAGGATTCTAAGCACTTTGCGACCCCTGAAGAAGCTAGGCTGGAATTGCAGACCCAAGGAATTGAGGTACTCCTTCCCAAGAGAACAGATATACAGAGGGACTGCAATGAAGTTGGTACGTTGCAAGGCAGAAGGCTACAACAATAGCAGACCGTAAGCAACACACAGCTGTAGCCCTGAAGGCTATCAAGTGACTGCTACAAACATTTCAGCGCAGAGACCAGACCTGATCAAACCTAGCCTGCAGTGCAATCCTTTACAGATAAGAAGAGTTCAAATGGCGAACTCATTTTATTAGGTGACTTCAACCTCAATTGGCTCTCCTTTTCCGCCAAAACTACCGCTCTGAGGATCAAAACTCTAAATCTCTCCCAACTAATCCATAAACCTACCCACCTAAACCACCAGTCTCAAAATCATTCCCTCCTGTACTGGATTCTAACCACCCATCCTCACAGGATCACTGACTCGGGCACCATGTCTGATTCCCTTAGTGACCACTGCATCACCTACTGCATCCGCAAAATATACTCACCACAATCCGGCCCCAAATTCATCTGGTCTTGCCCGCTACACCTCCATGATGAATCTGCCCTACAGCATGACCTATTTAACACGGACTGGCTCCCAGTCTTTGCCTCCCAAGACGTCGACCTCACCCTATCCAACTTCTGCAACATTTTCCTAAGCACTTGGGACCGCCACGCGCCCCTCAGAAAAAACAGAGTTAAACATTACCATCACCCTTGGATCACAGCAGACCTCATCACCTTATGTCAGGTCAGGGACAAAGCATGGAAGCTGTACAAAGCCTCCCTTGCCCATCGCAACCTCCAAACCTCCAAACTTCTCTGAAACAAATGCACTAACATAATTTGGCAATCAAAAGCCTCATACTTCAAAGCACAATTTACCTATAACCAAGCCTCCCCCACGTCTTTCTGGAAGGTCTTAAACTCCCTTATGAACCCTTCCTCCAAGCAAGCCAGCCCGGATCTCAACTTAAATGGCAGA
The DNA here is from genome assembly GCA_016271365.2 of Neoceratodus forsteri. NCBI lineage: Eukaryota > Metazoa > Chordata > Ceratodontiformes > Ceratodontidae > Neoceratodus > Neoceratodus forsteri. Next base: position 267,812,900 of record CM028131.1, on the reverse strand, counting down.
ACTCTATCAGAACCTGCTTCCGTAGCTGAACTCTTCAACTCGTTCTTCATCTCCTGTGCCCTGCCAGACACTTCCCATCCTCCCAACTCCACAAACTCCTCCCCCTCCGACTCCGATTTCCTCTTCCCTTGGAAGTCTACACTGCCCTCACCTCTCTAAAAGAGTCCAAAGCCAGCCCTGACGGCTTGCACCCCAGAATGCTCTACATCTCTGCCTCAGCCATAGCAGCTCCCTTAACACATTTATTCAACCTCTCCCTCACCACAGCTACGGTCACCTGGAAACTGGCCAAAATCATTCCCCTGCATAAAGGTGGTGACCCCTCCCAACTGGGAAACTACAGACCCATCTCCCTCCTCCCTTCCCTCGCCAAACTCCAAGAATCCCTCATGCTAACCAAACTGTCAGCATTTGTCTCCACAAACAGCTCCCTCTCTCCATTTCAGTCAGGCTTTAGAAAACATCACTCCACTATCACCACCTTGCTACATGTAACTGACTCTATTCTGTCGGCCATGGACAAAGGCCAAACCACCTCTGCTATTTTCATTGACCTGGCGAAAGTCTTTGACTCAGTCTCCCACCCCCTGCTACTCAGCAAATTAAGCTCCTTCGGTCTTGCTCAACCTGCCATCAACTGGTTCTGCTCTTACTTCCAAAGCAGGCAGCAGTCTGTACAAATAGGTGATGCTCTCCCTCCCCCACTGCCCATCCTCTCAGGCGTCTCCCAAGGCTCCATCCTCGGCCCCATCCTTGTCTCCCTATTCATAAATGACCTCCCCTCCACCTGTCTCTCCTCTAACATGCATCTATACACTGACGACACCATCATCTTTGCCTCAGGCCCCTCCCATGACAGCGTGCTTCCAGATCTTCAAAGAGACTTTAACAGGGTCCAAATTTGGTTCCAAAAAAACCAGCTCAAACTAAATGCCCAAAAACAGTCACATGGTATTTGGTACAAGACAGAAGCTCGCCTCTCTACCTGCTCCCCCACCAATCTGCACCTTGGAAGGATCTCACCTTGAGACGGTGCCCACCTTCAAGTACCTGGGAGTCTGGCTGGATAGCCACCTCAACTTTTCCACCCACATAGAGGCCATCTGCACCAAACTCCAGCCCAAGATGGCCATCCTCTATCGCCACAAAGCCAGTCTTCCCCTTTATAAGCGACATTGCAGAAGGACTGGAAGGAAAAGTATGTCTCTTTGCAGATGACACAAAGATCTGCAACAGAGTTGATGCACAGGGTGGGGTGGAAAGGATGAGAAGGGACTTGGCAAGGTTAGAGGAATGGTCAAATGTATGGCAGCTTAGATTCAATGCTAAGAAGTGCAAGGTAATGCACCTGGGAAACAAAAACCCAGGGGAAGAGTACACAATGGGGGGTGAGATACTAACAACAACAAAAATGGAAAGGGACCTGGGGGTAGTCATATCAGATGACCTAAAGGTGGGCAAGCAATGTGAGAGGGCAGCAAGGAGGGCTGGGGGGATACTGGGATGCATAGAGAGAGGCATCACCAGTAGAAAACAGGAAGTTATTATCCCTCTGTACAGACAGCTGGTGAGACCCCATCTGGAGTACTGTGTGCAGTTCTGGAGACCCAATCTCCGCAAAGACATAGACAGGATGGAAGCTGTCCAGAGGAGGAACTAAAATGGTGCAGGGTCTGCACCGGAGGACATATGAAGAGAGACTTAAGGAGCTTAATATGTATAGCCTCGAGGAAAGGAGGGAGGGGGGACATGATAGAAACTTTCAAGTACCTCAAGGAATCAACAAAGTCCAAGAGGGTAGCATCTTTCAAAAGAGTGCGCAAGAACAAGAGGGCACAATTTGAAGATGGGGGGGCTCAGGGGTAATTTAAGAAGTATTTTTTCACAGAGAGGGTTGTGGATGCGTGGAATGGCCTTCCGGAGGAGGTTGTGGAGTCAAAATCAGTGGTGGAATTCAAGCATGCATGGGATAGTCATAAGGCAATTCTGGGGGGTGGGGGTAGAAAGAAGTAGGCTGCTGGTTAACTAGGATCTGCAGCTTATCCAGTAGGTAGGGAAATGGGCAGACTGGGTGGGCCAAGCGGTCCTTATCTGCCGTCAAATTCTATGTTTCTATGTTTCTATGTTTCCCTACTTGTAGTGAACGCGTACACAAAAACCATCTTACCTGTGCTGGACTATGCAGACATCATCTATGGTACAGCTCCAGCCTCATCCCTCTCTAAACTTGACATCCTTCTCAGTTCCTTCTGTCGTTTCACCACTGCCTCTCCCCCACTTACTCACCACTGCCTCCTCTACTCCACTCTATCCCTAACCCCACTCTCGCACAGGAGGACCGCCCACAGTGCCTCCCTCATAGCTAAATACTGGTTAGGCTCACTACCCCCCCCCCACCTCTCCTCCTGGCTCTCTCCAGCCAGTTACTCTGGCTACCCCGTCTGACACAGAGATGCACGCACCTTCCACCTCACATGCCCCCTCTCTGGTCAAGCTGCCTTTTCCTATCGTCTCCCCCTTCTATGGAACACCTCCCTCCCAACCTTCACCAGGCTTCCTCCCTCGCAGCTGTTAAACCTCCTCAGGCTCCTCCCCTCCCCACCTGTCCTAGTTGCTCATCTGGTCACACCCCATCTCAGGCCTAGCCTGCCATGGGTGGCCTCTGCTGGTCAATATACTGCACCAGACAGCCCCACATTTTGCACACTGCTTATTTACTGTCCAATCTCGGTGCTTGTTCACTTTATCATGATACCATTTGTAAACACTGTATATACCTTCTTTTGAGTTATGCTGTTTATGCAATTCTTAGACTTGACCTGCCCTGGATGTTGAATTTCACGTACAAGCAGAAATTAGTTGCACTGTACTGCATACCTCTGTGTAAGGTCCCTGCTGTTTGTACCTAACGTCTGTAACCAAGAAAGTGTTTTACTTCTCTGCTTACTTTCTGTGTACACCTTGTACCTGGGTCACACCTGGAAATGAGCCGCGGCTCAGAGTGCCTTTCCCAGTCACCAATTTTAAATAAATAAATAAATGTATGTATGTATGTATTTATTTATTTATTTATTGAAAGAGATTTACCAGAGAATACATACTGAGCAATAAAGCTCATTTACAGATGAGTCCTGGGGGAAGGAGGAGAAGATAAATACATAATAAAAAGCAAAGTACAGTAAAAGTGATAAGCAAAAAGGCAAAGCTATGTACAGTGTAACCCCTAGGTGGCGCGATCCCAAGGGCTACAACCCCTGCCTGCTTGGCTAGTAGCAGGTTAAGGGGCCTGAGTTCTGAAACGGGTGCCTCCACCCGGAGGTCAGGGTTGGTAGTGGTCAAGCTAACCTAGGCACAGCCCTCCCTCTTTCCCCTCTAGTGGCCTGAACACTGTACAATAATCACTTTCACAATACCTCTGGTACACTACACAAGTACCCACACTGTTTGCACTTACCACCAGGGCTGGTTCCTCTGGCTCGACCCTGGGGACCCCCTGTAAAACAAGGTTAAGCACAGCAAACAGCAACAGTACAGTACTCTTGGCACAAACTGGAACCACAGTCAGGTTATATGCAGAAAAAGTTAGATCTAATTTATTCAGGGGACTTGAACAAGGGAGGGGCAAAATCAGGTTAATTAGCTTAAAGGTTATATCAGTCAAGCAGTTATGCATGTGCTTTGAGCTCCCCCACACAGTCCACCTCTGGGTACCCAGGTAGAGAAGAGATGGGCTAGCCAGGACAGTTGCCCAGGTTTGCAGCTGGTTGGGGCCCTGTGATGGAAAACACAACATGCACGGTACACAATATTTGTAATCCGGAGCCAGAGGGCTCAGTTCATAAAGGAAATGAAACAACAAGACAATCAGATGACACACTCAGATTAAGCTCTTGTTGTAGGGAGCTACCCTGGTATTTACTCATGATACCCAAGACTGGACACAGGCTGGACGAAAATCGAGACTGTCTGCAGGTGCTTGATCTGGAATGCCAGGAGAAGCAGTGCCCACACAAGTCGCAGAGGCATTGTTTCTGTTCAAGCATGGAGCAGGGGGCTGATCCCCAGACAGGTCTCTCTTTGAAGGCTTCTCTGTGCAGTGGGTAGTCTGGCTGGGCCAGTCTGGCAAAGCCCAGACCGCATGGAGACAAGTTCAGAAGCAGTCCATTTTGGGCTGGATACAGCTTCCAGCAAGCAGAACACAGTTCACACAGTGGGGAACTAACTCACAACCCACTAGCAGCTCATAGCACATTTACATGTATGGGAATTCTATTGTACCAGGCAAAGCGCTCCCCGGGCACAATCACAAAGTCTCTGCACACACCGGGAGCTTAGGGGTAGCTGGAACTCCTGACAGGCCGATTGCATTCAGCAAAATCTTTGGTCTTCCTAGGTTGAGCCTGGCCCACTTCAGTGGCTTACTTTAGTCACACAAACTTGGATTTAGTCCAAAATAATTCTCTTCTCTCCCTCTCAGGAGCAGCAGGCAGACATGGAGGCCAAACTCTCAGTCTTTTCATAGTTCTGCCATGCGAATCCACTCAGGATTGCTCTCAGAATCCCTTCAGCTCCTCTTGCTCAGCTTCTAGCTTAGTTCTAACCGAAAACTGCAAGCAGCCTGGGACTTCCCCAAGATCCAAAAGATTTGGTTGGCTGATTTGTCTGTCAGTCAAAGCAAGAGCTCTCCCTTCAGTTGCAAAAAAGGTGCAAAAAAACTCCAAACATAAGTTCCTACAGATTTTGAATTCAGACAGCTCCTGCAGTCCGGCTACATTTTAGGTCCCACCAGTACTGTTTGGTCCAATTTGCAGTCCAGGACCAAGATAGTGGAAACAAACAAAACTGTCCTTGCTACAAAGAAAGCAGGTTAGACAAACTACATTATCATTATCACTCTAAATGATTTTCAGTAAATAGTTACATCTTTCAACAGAGCTCCCTCTCAGATTACTTAAGCTGCAATTAGGCAGCTCTTAAAGAGACACTACACAGAGGCTATACAAGCTCTGGTAATCACATTTAAACTGCTAAAATGCAGGACACCAGCCTGGCAGTGAGCAATTAGGCAAGCTCAAGGAAGACTTTTTGGGAGCCCCCATTTGTAGGGGAGTTACAACAGTATATACAAAAAGTAACTGCAATTGTTAACAAGACAGATTGACAACATCAGGAGTGTGGGGGTAACCAGGCACTCACAGGCTGCCGTGTCAGCACAGCATCTAAAGAGAAAACCAAGGGAGAAAAGAGAGAAGGGGGGAATAGGAGAGAGAGAGTGAAAGAAGAAAGGAGAAGAAAATAAAACAGGCTGAGATATGGAAGAGGAAGGGGGGATGGAAAAAAGGGTTAGGAATAAAGTAATAAAGGTGGGGAGGGGATGTGAAGGGGATAAGAAAGGAGGAGTAGGAAGATGGGGAAGGGTAGCAGGGAAGGAGGAAGAAGATGAAAGAAGAAAAAGTGTAAATGGCATTAAGCTAGTTGAGATGGGGAGATGCAGGAGATAGGACGAGGGTTAGAGGGAGGATAATAGTGGAAGGAAGGGGAGGGAAAGGAGGGTTTAAATAAAAGGGGTAGAGGAAGAGTGCTGAGGATTGAAACAACTAGTAGTAATACAGTAGTATAAGAGCTAGGGGTTACCAATGATTGGCAACGTGAACTGGACAATAAAAACTTTGTTTGAGCAGTATTCATGGACCTAAGTAAGGCCTTCGATACCATCGATCATAGTCTGCTTCTCACATCCATTCAAACGATTGGATTGATGCCTTTCTCTAGATGGTTCAGTAAGCACCCTAAGGCTCACCACAGAAAACCCTTCAGAGGTGCATTCCTCAAGGTTCCATTCTGGGTCCCCTGCTTTTTGCACTTTATATCAACAGAACCGATGCCACCATTAAAAAGGCCCATATACACCTATTTGTGGATGATACAGTGCTTTACTTTAGCAGATCTTCCCCTCAAATGGCATGGCATGCTCAGAACTCCAGGATGATTTCAATCTGCTGCAGACCCAGCTCCTAAACCAGAAGTTGCTCCTAAATGCCAGGAAAACAAAAGCTATGTTCTTGTCACCCTTTCCTAACTTAGCAAATCCGGCCATTCTGGGTGAACAGTTGGAGTATGTATCAAAATTTAAATATTTGGGGGTTTGGCTGGATTTTAGACTCTCCTTTCTTGGTCATATGGAAGAGCGGATAAAGAAACTTAGAATGAGACTTGGTCTTTTCTACAGGATAAAAAAATCTCCTCCCTAGGGATGTAAAATTTAGGCTAGTCCAAACTACCTTTCTCTCCTTGTTAGACTACGCTGACTTCCTCTACAGCCAGGATCCTGCAGGTGCTCTCTCAAAACTTGATACGCTCTACCATAGAGCTCTAAGGTTTATAATGGACCTTCCCTATTCCACCCATCATTGCTCTTTGTACACGGCGGTAGGTTGGTCATCCCTTAGCTTTAGACGCCAGAGAAACACTGCTATCTGGACCTACAAAGTTATCCTAAACAAACTGCCAGACTACATCTTGGACTGCTTACTGTTCTGCCCAATAAGTAAGTATGCCTTGAGAAGTGCCTTTTACATTTCACTGAAAGTTTCCAAGGCCACATCTTGGTTTGGTGGGGCATCTGTTAGTCATGTATGGCCCCTTTTGTGGAACAAGATACAAAAAAAACTAAAAATTAATCACCCTATTAGTCTAGCAGCCTTCAAATCCTTGTATTCACTCCATATTAAAGAATCTTGTGTTTGCTTCCCCTGACTCTTGGTACTCCTGTCCTTTACAGAGTTCCCTACTCAGATCTCTGACTCTGTCTCTGCCTCCTCATGAGCTTAGGTCACTGTCTGCTGTTAGACTCCATTTATTGCCGTCCCCATGCCTACCTCCATCATTCCCCTGCCCTCACCTATACCTCATATCCTCTTACCTGTGACTCTTCAACCTCTTTTTTGTCTTTTTATCTGTTCTTCTTCCTACCTCCCCCCCTTTTGCTTTGAACCCATCTCGCCACTAAGCACCTCTGGGTGTCAATTGGATCATTTTTACTTGCACCTACTCTGTACCTACTGTCTTCCTGTGTGTTTCTGCAATTCTGTCTGTGCTGTACACATTGCCTGTTTGTGAAATAATGTTGCACATTAATTTGCACCTTTTACTTGCATTTGTACTGCCTATGCCTAATTGTTGTACACAAAATCATAATTGTATTGTTGTTCTTTACCAATTATTGTATTCACCTATTTGCATGTCCCAGGTCCACCTCAAAAATGAGCTTGCTCAATGGTGTCCGCCTGGTTAAATAAAGATTTTGATTGATTGATTGATTAATTGAGGGGAGAGGCAGTGGATGGGGGAATAGCAAGGCGGTGGCAAGACATTAGACTCTGGGCAGTTACAGGTGGGAGATGTGTGGACCTGGAGCAGCAAGGAAAGGGAGCGTTTGGAGGAGGCAGAGAGAATTGTAAGGGGAAGGGAGTTTCAGATATTAGAAAAGTAGTATGAAAAGGCATTCTGACCCGCAAGTGATTTACGAGAAAGGAACATTAGAGAGCAACAGCCTGAGTTACAAAGAGAGTAAGAGGAAAGAGGCATAGGGGAGAGAAGAGAACTGAGATAAGAGGAGAGGGAGAGGCCAGCCAGAATTTAGAGGTGAAGGAGGCACAGTGGGTTAGGTGGCAATCTCCCAAAGAGGGGAGGGAAAGATCAGAGTAAAGAGAACAGTATTGAGTATGGGAAGGACAGGCCAAGGCAAACTGGCAGACGGAGTGGAAGAGGGAATCCAGTCTAGCCAAAATAGATTTGGGAGCAGCACCATAGACTATATCACCATCTCAGCTTATTTACTTATGGAATGGCATGGGCGTTGTGACTGGTGGCCCCGGGGCACCCCCCCGGCACCTGTTGATGTGTGCGGTGTGGGGGTGGGGTGTTTGCTTTGGGGACCCTGATGCCGCATTTCCCTACTTTTATGACTTTGTCCCTGACTGGTGCATTGGCGCAGTTTTTTGCAAAATATACATAGATTTAATACATGGATCGGAACTTTCCCCCATAGAAAAGGCCATCATTTATTTCCCTGTACATCTGTGACTAATCTATCAATTAAAAGTGTATACCTCTATCAATTAAAAGTATATCCCTGCACTAATCAAACAATTCAAAGTATATACCTGCACTACATTAAACCCTATGGGATACCACCAATAACACAATTAACACAGCATTAGGAAGCTAACCAAACCAGTTAAGCTGCAAAAGAAGCTTGGGAAAACACACAGAACCCTCCCAAACCCAGAAATTCCCCAAACCTCTACCTGCACTCACTACAAACCATTCCCTCCTTGCTGGAAGAGACCTTTAGGTACCATAACGTGATCTCAAATGCGATCTCCTTACAGTTCGCCCCCCTTTGGAATTTACCCAATGTGTCTATCGACTCTACTGCCTCTACTGACCCTAGCCCCTCCTAGGTGCTAGTTCTCATACATTTCTCCCTTCTCCTACTCTCTCCCCCTTTTTTCCGTAGCCTTCACACTCCCCTTGCAGGGTTCTCAGCATCGTGAAGGGGTCCTGTAGTGCCTAGGCTTGCCACCTTTTCTTCCCCCATCTACCTATCTTTGGCCTTCCAGGTCCCCTTGCAGGGTTCCAGCAGCCTGGTGAGTTCTTTGGATCAGGCCTCATCCCCTCCCAGATGTTATTTCTCAGTCCCTCCCTCTCACTATCCCTCTATAATTACAATGCCTAACCGCAGGCGGGTTTACAATCATCTGAACTTCCTTGCCACCTTGCAGGGTTCATCGCATCCTATAGGGTTCTCTTTTGGGTCCAGGCCTTATTTCCCTTCTGATGGCACTTACACTTACTCTCTCTCCTCTCCTCTCCCTCTCTCTCTCTCTCTCTCTCTCTCTCTCTCTCTCTTTCTCTCCCTCTCTAATCCCTACTCCAGTCCCCTGTCCCCTTGCAGGGTTCCCCACAACCTGAAGGGATCTCTCCGGGACACAACTCTGCACTATCTGTCATCTCATCCTTTCTCTCCTTCACCCCTTATTTCACGATAGTACTTGTTCACTTATTACAATTGCACTTATTAATTGTTCTCACAAATTACACATGTAGACACACTGTTTGTAACAGCTGCCTTAATTAATTGTATGCTATGTTGATCTTTGAAACTTGAATGTAAAATGTCTCATCCCTATTGTACCCCTTCCCCCCAAGTAGCACCGGGAGACAAGCAACCTATTGCTCAGTGTGCCTTTCTGGTGAAACATTTCAATAAATAAATAAATAAAAGCTGGGAAGTATCATCTTAGAAATGATTTCCCGGTGAGCAGGTAAAGGGATACCACTTTTGTTCCTATAAAGGGCACCTAGCGTGGGGTGGAGTTTTTTATGAGTGGCATCTATGTGATGAGAGAAGACAAAGTGCCTGTCAAGCCAGACACCAGGGTATTTGAAGGAGGGAACATCGTCAGTTGTACCCCCATCAAGGGTGTGGAAGGTGGGAAGGGGATAGCCTAGAAAACCTCTGCCTAATGCAGAAGCACATGGAGATGGTTTTTTTTAGCATTTAGTGTTAATTTGACTGGAACCATTTCTGGACAGAGTCAAAATCAAGTTGAAGCTTGGATGATAACTCTGAGGAAGAAGACACAGATGCAAATAGAACTGTGTCATCTGCATACATAAGGATGGAAGCAGAAGAACAGGCTGAGGTGAGATTATTGAGGAAAATGGAGAAGAGCAATGGGCCAAGGACAGAACCTTGGGGTACGCCAGTAAGGATATGAAGGGGGGGGGGGCGGACAAGGAAGTACCCATTCTCACAGATTGAGACCTATCTTGTAAATAGGAGCTGAACCATTTAGTTGCTGAGTCAGAGAGACCCGCTGACTTGAGTTTATCAAGGAGAAGAGTGTGGAAGACAGTGTCAAAAGCTTACGCTAAATCGACAGAGATGGCAAATGTGAGGTGGCTTTGATTCATGCCAGTAAGGATGGATTCAGTGAGCCTGAGGAGAGAAGAGGTGGTGAAGTGAAGTTTGTGAAAGCTACTGGAAAGGGGTAAAGAAGGATGAGGAGTCAAAGAAAGGGAAGAGTTGGGGGGAGGTTAAGACTTAAAAACAGTCAGCACGCTCAGTTTACCTCTATATTTAGGGGCGATCTTTAGGAAGGTCTTGCAACTGTTCATTTCACTACAGTTTTGTGATAGCCATGAAATGTAGGTGTAAGCCCCCCTGCAAAAGCAGGGCTTATATTCCCACTTTTAGGTATCCTTTCCTCAACCTTGCAGCTAGGAAATGGGTTTAGTGCTCTGGGGGTTATTGGTCTGGGCGACTCAAGGTGGCAGCTGAGGGCAGAAATAGGGTATATAGGGAGCTGACAGGAAGTATCATGGTCTTTCCAACCCAGGCAGTAGGCCTGGGGCTGGGAGGGGGGAGGCTGGAGAGTAGAACCAGGACCAGGATAGGTGGGAAAATGAGGGAGCTCAGTGGTCCAGGAGGGCCAATGGGGAAACCCCTCAAGTAGAGTGCAGTCAGGATGATTTCATGCACCATGGCTGATGAGGAGTAGGGCTATGGAGCTCCAGTGGGGTTACAGGTAGCCAGGTCGTGCGTTGTGGGGGGCTAGGGCATTAAGAGGCTCTGTTTGAGCCTAGCAGGTATGTAGGAGCCTTTAGGAAGCCAATTTCATGTTTTTCCAGGTTGCCAGGGCTGGGAGAGCTGTGGCAGGGCCCTCTCAGGAGGGGAACCAGTGGCAGGAGTTCCCCTCATTACCCAGCGTGGCAAGGCAGCCTGGGGGGGGGGTTGAGGGAGCCGGGAAGCCTTTCACACGTTTAAGGGGCCAGTTTAGAGGGACAGGTCCTGGGGCGCCGGTCCATGAAGTTCAGATGGGTCGCAGTCCAAAAAATTGGTAGGCCTTGGAGGGCGGTCCCCATGCTGGTGCTTAACTCAAGCCCAGGAACCGTATGTAAGGGATGTGGGCCTGGCAGGGACTCCCCGTAGGAAGAAAGTGGTGACAGCAGAGCAATCTCGGAGTGAACTGGGGGCCATGGATAACTGAGGCAGAGGCAAGTGATCAGGATAGCAGGGGCCTCAGCTTGATCATTCAGAGCCAGCTATTCAGAAGGTGGGTCAGGGCCTGGGTTGCCAAGAAAAGATCCTGGATGCCCTGTGGTTTAAGTCAATTGGACAGGGGTCCAGGTGGGGAGGGCAGCTCACTTTCCCGCACCGGAGAAAAGGGGGATGACCAGTGCGACAGAGGAAAAGGGACCCATAGAGAAGAAAAAGGTAAAGGGAAGGCTTGGCTTACTGGATCTTTATATGCCAGGAGATTGCAGGGACCTGGTTCCAGGGTCTTGGGTAGATCACCCGAGAGAGAGGAAGGGTAGGAAACAAGACTCCTGGTGTCTGCTGAAACAGTGGTTCAGCTGTATAATATGCCCAGCCAATGTGTAAAAAGTTTCTAGCCCCATGGAGCATATTAATTATTTTTTTATGAAGGAATGGTGACCCCTGTATAGCTGGAATCATTTGCCATGTAGGTGAAAATAAAGTCAGTTGGGCATAAACAGTGGTTTGAACTTTATTTGATATTCCAGGGGAAAGAATCCAGCCTCTGAGGGCTGCAGGGGCTCCATGGGACCTCCGAGAGAGAAGCAGGAGGTCCAGGTCTGGTTGGTCAGTTCAGGGAGTGGATCTGTTGCTGAGAATGAGGAGGTAATCCAGCATCTTGAAGACAGCAGACGGTAGGGACCATCAATTGTCCCTGGTCCAGTATTTGCAATGTCTTGTATATTAGCGCTTTTTGAGTACTCTGTTCCTCCTGCCTGGACCACCTGCAATGTTTTTAAGTATGCCCCTAGACGGGGCGGGAAGAGAGGGATTACACTGTGGGGGTTACTCGTCCGAGATGTTCCCCGAACCTCAAAAATTGCAACTGGACCCCGAACCTTGCAGTCCATGGTGTGCAGGCTTCCCGGCCTGGTTGGGTTGTGTTGCACACTTTAAATTGCTGTGGGGTAGGCCTGGAGCAGGCATTAGGCCTGGCCTGCTAGTGTGGTATGTGCATGACTTACTGGTCACGTGACCCTGAGGCAAGATCCTGATTGGAGGGTGGGTGAAAGGGAGCTATAGCAGCTGCACGAGGAAGCGCCATCTTGGGGGATCAGAGCAAGTGAGCTGAGGGAGTGAGACCAGCATTGTCAGAGCAGAGAAGGAGAATAGTGATAATAAGAACAGAGCAAGAGAGATCACTGTGGGAGCATTATTCAGTAGCAGGCAAGTGAACTGGACTGCATAATTTTGGAGCAAAAGAGCTGTGGGCTCCAAGTGACTGTGGGACTGGGAGGGAAGGAAAAGCAAGTGCAGGCATCCATATGGATTGGCAGCAAGTAGTAGTAGTAGGGGGAGATGCAGAGAGGCCTGAAGCAACCCCTTAGGAGGCACCCCTGACTACAGTTCCAGCCTCACTTCTCTCCTGGCTTTGGAAAGCTGGGGGAAAATGCAAGGGACATGAATGTTGTATGAGGTGTGGATTTATGGGAGAAGCAGTGACCAGGCTGCCCATATGCCTCTACTGTATAGGCAGAGCACCAGTGCCATGTAGGGGAATGTATGCTCCCAGTTCCACTGCCAGCTTATTCATTCTGTGGTCACCAGCCAGTGGGGATTCAGAGGGGTTCAAGAGACTGTCCCTGGGAGAAAGCACACATGTCCAGGTGGATGAGACCCGCAGTGAGTCCCTGGATGTGATAGTGGAGGCTGTTGAGGAAGAGAGTGCAAGTGCACCAGAAAGGGACAAAGGTGACGGGGAGCACAGCCGTCTGCCCAGCTCTCCGCCACCTGCTACCAGCTATTCCACTGGCAGGGGGGGCAGGGGCCTCAGACAACCAGTTGGGGATCCTCCAGGGCCAGGGGGACCCTCACCATGGCACCTGTCCAGCAGTAGCCCACAGGCATTATCCAGCAAATCGGAGCCTGTCTCGGGTGCCAGAAGCAAGACCAGATCTATGGAAAGTGGCCCCGAGTCTGTGCCTGAACCAGGTTCAGCCAGTGGAAAGGTTGGTGACCCACAAGACCAAAGGGAGCTGGATGAGGAGAAATATGTCAGCAGCCAGTTCCAGGACCACATGGTGGTTAGGGCAATCCCTAGGCCCTACCACTGCACAGTTATCACCTTCGGTGATACCACCCCACAGCTCCCGGTCTGAGCTAAGACCCTCTGGACCTGGATGGACAGGTTAAACCCAAATGACCCATTAAGCCTCAAATATTGAGGGGGGGATATGGCTACCCATGGAACAAGCCAGGAGAACCAGCGTGAGGGACCTGCCCAAATGGAGTCAGGCCAAAAGGTGGGTTCGCAGGAGGCTGAGGGTGGAATATCCAAACTTGAACTATCCATATGTGCCAGAAAGGATTTGGGACATTATAGAGGAGATGCAGGTGGACTGGATTTTCAAAGAGCAGTTGGAGAGGCTGAATAACCTCCCAGGAGGAGGAGGAGGAGGAGGAAGTACCCCATCTAAACAGTTGTTCCAGCAGGCACGGTTGATGTGCCACACAGGGACTTAGTCAGGACTAACCATTTTCAGACATTTTGCTATGGTCCAGTACTTGACTCGGACTTGGACCAAGTATTACATTTTGGACTGAGATTCATTTGGAGAGGTGACCACTAAGCCGGACCCAGCATACTATTTCCCTCCAGGTGGGGGGGCCTGCAACCTAGGCCTCTTGGACTAAAAACTTGTGGACTGCACCAGGACAGTTGCTCTATGGAGTGGATATTTATTTATTGAATTTTGATGACCGGGTAAGCCCACTGGGCCCCGGAGGTCCCTTTTTCAGGGGTGACCCGGGAGTTACAGGACTAGTAGGATACACAGTTAGTACAGATGTAGGTTATAGCATGTACAGGTGAACATATAGCAATGACATATTACATAACAGGTTACAGTGATTAGCAAAAGTGAAACAATGGAGGAGAGCCAGAGCAACACCTGGGTTGCAATTACCCGAGTAGAGTATTTTAGGAGGAGAGCCAGTAGAGAAGGATTAGGGCTCCCAGCTTTAGTAGGTGTGAGGTAAGTGCTCAGGCAGGAGGGTGGTGTGGAGGTGTCAGGTAACATAGCACTGGCATTGACTCATGGCAAGCATGTGTGCCTTGAGTCTTGTTCGGAAGCTCGCAGGTGATGGAGCTTCATGAACCTCAGGAGGAAGGTTGTTCCATAGGGAAGGGGCAGTGTGGGAAAAGGACATGCCCCCTGCCTTGTCCTTACCCTTGGGACTTTGAGAAGAGTTTGGCCTGAGATCCGTGAGGGCTATGCAGGATTTCGCTATGTTGCGAGCCCTGGAGAGGTTTGGGGGAGGTGCTGAGCTAATTAGCTTATGTGCTAGGCAGAGCACTGGGTACCTGAGATGGGCTTCGAATGAAGACCAGCTGATAAGTGCTAGAGAATCACAGTGGTGGCTCCTAGAATGGGACTGAGTGGCGAAGTGGACCACCTTGTTGTACAAGACCTGTAACTTAGTGAACTCAAGCTTGGCCATTCCCTGAAGTATCGGGGCAGCGTAGTTGAGTGTTGGGAGGAGGACAGGATATGGTGACTTTGATTCAGTCTACTAATCAAGCTACAACTACTTTTTTATACATCATGAAAAAATATGTTTTGGAGAGACTGGTGAAAGAATGTGTGTGTGCATGTGTGAGTGAGTGGTCTGGGGTTTGTACACAGAGAAACTTATTTTAAAATTTTGGTGGGCGGTATCTAAGGGGAATGTCTGCTACCTCATTAATAATGTTAGCGCAAAGCTTAAGGAAAATGCAAAATCATCCTAAAAAAAGTGATTGTTGTTACTGTTTAAAAAGACATAATGATGATTGTGTCTAGTGCTTTAGATTTATCTCCTGGTGCAGGTAGGGTTTAGGGTATAGTTTTGGGCTAGGTAGATAGGTTGGTTGCTGTCTGGTGGCCAGACATGGTGTTTTTACCAGCAGAAGGTTGGGGAGTGTGCATACTCAGCCTGATGGTAGTGGGCCATCACTGGATCCCTTCCATCATTCCCAGGAGGGAATGATTTCCTGGGTGGGGGAAGTGTGTAAGCCCCCTGCAAAAGCGGGGCTTATAGTACCACGTTTTAGGCATCCCTTTCCCCCTCCTACCCCCCCCCCCAGCTAGGAAATGGGTTTAGTGTTCTGGGGGTTATTGCTCTGGACGCCTCAAGGTTGCAGCAGAGGGCAGAAATAAGAGTATATAAGGTAGCTGACAGGAAGTATCGTGGCCTTTCCAGCCCAGGCAGTAGGCTTGGGGCTGGAGGGGGAGGCTGAAGAGTAGAACCAGGACTAGGATAGATGGTCGATTGAGGGAGCTCGGCAGTTCAGGAGGGCCAGTGGGGAAACCCCCCAAGCAGAGTGCAGTCAGGACGGTTTCTTGCGCTGTGGCTGACAAGGAGTGGGGGTATGGAGCTCTGGTGGGGATATAGGTAGCCAGGTCCTGTATCGTGGGGTGCTAGGGCATTAGGAGGCTTTGTGTGAGCCTAGCAGGTATGTAGGAGCCCTTTAGGAAACCCATTTGGTGTTTTCCCAGGTCACCAGGGCTGGGAGGGCTGTGGCAGGGCCCTCTCAGGAGGGGATCTGGTGGCAGGGGTTCCCCTCATTACCCGGTGTGGCAGGGTGGCCTGGGGGGTCGAGGGAGCCAGGGAGCCTTTCACCCATTTAAGGGGCCTGTTTGGAGGGACAGGTCCTGGGGCGCTGGTCCATGAAGACTGAGTGGGTCGCAGACCAAAAAACTGGTAGGCCTTGGAGGGTGGCCCCCGTGCTGGTGCTTAACTCAAGCCCAAGGACCATATGTAAGGGATGTGACCCTGGCAGGGACTCCCCCTTAGGAAGAAGGTGGTGACAGCGGAACAACCCTGGAGTGAATTGGGGGCGATGGAGGGCTGAGCCGGAGGCAAGTGATCAAGGTAGCAGGGGCATCAGCTTGATCATTCAGAGCCAGCCATTCAGAAGGTGGGTCAGGGCCTGAGTCGCCAAGAAAAAATCCTGGATGCCCTGTGGTTTAGGCCAGTGCACAGGGGTCCAGGTGGGAGGCAGCTCACTTTCCCCACGGGAGAAAAGTGGGCGACCAGTGCCACAGAGGAAAAGGGACCCGTAGAGAAGAAAAGGTAAAGGGAAGGCCTGGTTTACCGGACCCTTATATGCCAGGAAATTGCAGGGATCTGGGTTTCAGGGTCTTGGGTAGATCACCTGAGAGCGAGGAAGGGTAGGAAATGAGAATCCTTCTGGTGTCTGTTGAAAGTGTGGTTCAGCTGTTTAATATGTCCAGCCAATGTGTAAAAAGTTTGTAGCCCCATGGAGCGTATTCATTAATTTTTTTATGAAGGAATGGTGACCCCTGTATAGCTGGAATCATTTGCCATGCAGGTGAAAATAAAGTTAGTTGGGGAGAAACAGTGGTTTGTACTTTATTTGATTGTAGAGGGGGAGTTAATGAAATTAAATCCTTTGTTCTCTGTATTTGCAATCGGATTAATTTTGCCATGAGTCATATTCCAGGGGACAGAATCCAGCCTCTGGGGGCTGCAGGGGCTCCTTGGGACCTCCGAGAGAAAAGAGGGAGGTCCAGGTGTGGTTGGTCGGTTCGGGGAGTGGATACGTTGCTGAAAGTGAGGAGGTAATTCAGCATCTTGAAGGCAGCAGCACGTAGGGACCATCAATTTTCCCTGGTCCAGTATGTGCAATGTCTCGTATGTTAGTGCTTTTTGAGTGCTCCGCTCTTCCTGCCCGGACCACCTGCAGTGTTTTTAAGTATGCCCCTAGATGGGGCAGGAAGGGAGGGGTTACACTGGTAATCTCAGTTAGGACTGTTGCTGGACATTGGGACTCTCCCTAGGGACTTTCGGCCTGATATCTCTTCAGGACAGTGTTGTACCAATTTAACGGCTTCCTGTGCTGCTTCTGGATATACTGGGACTAAAAAGCTGTACTGTAGCTGGCTGACTTGCTGCCCTCCCCAACTATTCCCTCCCCCCACACATGGGACTTCACAGCTTAATGATGCAGTAATTTGTGCTTTTGCTATTTCAGTAGCTCTCTGACTTAATGATGTGGTTTAGGGCTGCATGTTACAATGCCTGTAGATTCCTCAAGGGAGATGTTGCAGTGTGTATGCGCCTTTTGCTGGCCTGAAAGTTCTGCTGGGTGATGTTCTTGGGGGGCCTGGGTCTCCTGTCCTCCCCCATGGGCATGGTGAGAGGACTGTGGTGGGAGAGAGTTGGCCACAGCACGTGCCATTTGAGCCCCTAGGCCTCCGGACCAACCTCTCCCCACTGATGTATATTTTGAAGACAGGTCAGCAGGGTAAGCATATGTAAAGGGGAGGCCTGTCATTGTGTGCTCGACGGTGGGGGTTTGTGTCCCCTACAGGGATAGCCCCTCGCCCCACTGCCCCAGTTGGTGGCATGCCCGTTGGCCTCTGAATCAGCCCCAGAGTCACCTTGAGTTCCTTGTTCCCTGCAGGGCAGGTTATTTCAGAAGGGGTCTGGAGCCTCTGAGCTCTACCTGCTGATGTCCGGTGACAGGGGGGCTCAGCACCCTGCTGCACCACAGTGACAGAGCAAGAGACTGGTACCATTGCCAGATAACCTTTGCCATTACTGCAAGACACTGTGTTGGCATCATTCCCCACTGCCTGATCATGTTAGACTTACCTGAGCCTTGCTGTGTGTGTGTGTGTGTGTGTGCGTGTGCGTGTGCGTGTGCGTGTGTGTGTGTGTGTGTGTGTGTGTGCGTGTGTGTGTGTGTGTGTGTGTAGGGGGGATTGCAGTTCTGGACACCAGTCTTGTCTTTACACTTACTTCCTTTACTTGCTTCTTGGTGGGATAATTCTGCTGGGAGGAGGTCTGGGGAGGGCAAAAAAGGTAATGGGTCAGACATGTGACATGTACCCATTTATTTTTTTCCCTTCACACATATTGAGTGTATGTAAAGCAAAGCAAACTTTATTTATAAAGCAGTCATTCCCATGGGCTCTGAACACTGTACAGTGTATAAAACAATACCACAACATTTACATCTGAACCATAAATATTAAAGGAATAAGCATAAAAAACCCATAAAATTGGCATTTGAGCACAATCGAACTATTAAAACAAATAACTGGAATAAATAAAATAAAAGGCAGAATAAATACAATTAAATACAAATAAAAGATCTAGGGAAGTATGGCCTGGATACTAGGATAAACCAAAAGCTGCTACAAAAAGACGGGACTTCAGACCCCTTTCGAAGGCCTCCAGTGAGGGGCCTCCCTCAGAGATCTGGGAAGCAAGTTCCACAGGGTTGGGCCAGCAACATCAAAGGCCCTCTCACCCGAAGATTGTAACCCAAACCCTGGGAACTGCTAGGAGGCCTGCCTCAGAGGAATGGAGAGGTTGGGAGGTCTGATGAGGAAACAAAAGGTCTTACAGGTAGCTAGGGGCCCAGTCCATGCAATCTGTCCTAGACCTGCCACCTCAACGGCAACCACTGCAAATCGTGCAAGACCAGGGTTATATGATCTTGGATGACCTGTCAACCTGGCCTAAGTGTTCTGCACCAGGTGCAAGTGATGTAGGGTCCCTCGTTTTAGCCCTAGGTAAAAGGCATTGCAATAATCAAGTCTGGATATAACAAAAGCATGTATCAGTGAGGGCAAGTCTCTGGGTAGGATAAAGGTTTGGTCTGGGTGATATTTCTAAGATGGCAAAAACCATTTCAAACAACGGAAAACACCTGAGCCTCCAGCATCAGTTCACTGTCCAAAATAACACCCAGATTCTTCATCTTTCCTGAGGCAGTTAGAGAAGAAGAACCAAGCACTAGTCCAGTCTCCTCTCCCCCTAGCTCAGCACCCTGCTGGCGACCAGGCTCAATCACTGATACTTCTGTCATATCTAGATTAAGCCTCAGTCAGTTGAAGGACATCCAATCCTGTATCTCAGCCAGACAAGAATTAAGAACAGAGACAGCACCCTGTGTCCCTGGTGCAAAAGAGATATACAGTTGTGTATGATCTGCATAGCAGTGAAAACCCATCCTATAATGTCTAATGATATCACCCAGAGGTAACATGTACACCGCGAATAACATGGGTGAGTCTCGAAACCTGGGGAACTCTACAGGACCGGAGCATCGGGCAGGAGGAGTAAGTTCCCTTCACCACCCATTGCATCCTACCTGTAAGAAAAGACTCAAGCCATTTTTTTAAATTCAAGTTTATTGTCATTCAAGGGTACATAATATCATTAACATTTCAGTACATTACATGTTTAAATACACAGCTATATCATCATACCTACAAAATACATTCCTCACAGCTATTATATATTTTCCATAATACCAATATTCCAGTTCATTCCTTCGAACTTATCCCTGTCGTCCAAGCCATCCCATTTTAATGGTGCTGGGGTTCCAGGTTTTCTTGTAATTTCCCAGGCTTCTCATGGGATTTCTTTTCTCTCAAGATCCCACTTATTCCTCACCCCCTCTAGTTGCTCTCCACAATACCCATCTAGTCCATCTGCACATAAATGTTGGCACTCGGAAGTTGATCCTATGAGTCAACTCTTCCATTCCCATTATATCCTGGACCACCCCCTGCCAGTGTGCACAAGTTGGGGGATCAGCTGCCAACCAGTGCTTGGTAGTGGCTTTATGTGCCACAGTCAGGAGTATATTCCAGCGGTATAGAGCATCTCTTCCCTTGATTTTTGGTGGTGGTAGGCCCAAGATCAAGTGTGGCAGGGACATCTCAGTCATAATGGAGTACATCTCCTCCAGTGCCCCTTTAATTTGGCCCCAAAAGGGTTGCAGGACCAGAAACTGCCAGAATATGTGAGTATGATGGGCAATAGGCTCACCACATCCTCTCCAGCACATTTTAGATTTAGCCCTACCCACCACCCTGAACCTCCGGGGTATAAAACAATCCTGTTTTCCAGGCACATTCTTGCCATAAAGGTGAATAAGTTGTTTTACTAGATGAGTTGAATATTTTGCCCTGTTCTATTTCTGTTAACTGGAAGCCTGCCTCCTCTTCCCACCTACGCATGAGGAGTTGGGCACAAGATTGGTACAAATCTCTGAGAGCTTTGTAAGTCCAGAGATGTGTCCTTTCAACAGCACCTGCTTTGTATCGCCTGGATAACCTCCATCAACATAGTCACCTGTGGAGCCATTTGGCTATTTCATTGGGTTTCAGTAATGTGCTCTCTTATTGAAGGTTTCTTAAAAAATCTTTATTTTGTATATGGTATTTCTCTTTTACTAGGTTGAACGGTAAGACAAGGTAGGGAGGCAGTATAGGGCAGTGGTTTAAGGCTCGGAGCTGCAAATCTGGAGACCTGGGTTTGAATCCCACAGCCCCCACTTGCATGCTGTGTGACCCTGAGCAAGTCACTTAACTTTCCTGTGCTCCCAGTTTACACCTGTAAACAAGCTTTCAGCTTAGCATGTCTCACCTGGTTAAACAACTGGAAAAAAAAGACCTTTCCCTGGTCTGTCAATTGTTCAAGGGTGTCCAGGCCCCCCCTTGTCCATTGTCTAAACGTGTGGCCCAGCTTGTTGGGGAGAAAGGCATCACTCCACGCAAACCACTGCAAAGGCCAAATGGCTTTAGAGATTTTATATTTATTCCAAATTCTGTAGACTGCTCGCAGTGTATTTCTAGTTGCCGTGAGTGGCAGTTCCCCTATATACGGTTTGAGTGAAATATCTACCATTCTTGCCCCAGGGTGGTCCCTCACTGTTCCCACCTCCATTTTCTGCCAGTGTGCATCATACCGCTCTGCTGACCACAATACCACCGACCGTAATTGGGCCACCAGATGATAATCTTCTAAGTTAGGAAGGGCCCTGCCCCTCTCATCTTGTTTGAGCACTTGATTGAGGCTTTTATTCGGGCTCTCCCGGGGTCCAAAGTTCTTGTCAAATAATTTATTCAGATTCCTGGAAATGTAAATCCCCAGGTATCTAATTTTAGAAGCAGCCCAATTCAGGGGTACAGCCACCTTAGTACCATCCGAGGGATTATAGTGGAGGTGAAGAACCTCAGTTTTATTTCTATTTAAGCTATATCCCACATGATGTCCAAATTCTTCCAGGCGCCTCCATATCTGCGGTATGGAAGTGTCTGGCTGTGTGAGGTACAACAGGACATCATCCGCATGCAACGATATCTTATGTTCTGCGTTCTCCATCCCCACCCTGTGTATGCGTTGGTCATTCCTTATAACTTTAGCGAGGGGCTCAATATAGAGGGCAAACAGTATAGGGGACAGTGGGCAGCCCTACCGTGTACCCCTACCCAAATTAAATCTATCTGATATCCCCCCGTTAACCCTGACGCATGCCTGTGGGCCCGCATACAGTGCTTTAAGACCTGTAATGAATTGTCGCGGGAAGCCTAGCTGTTCCAGCACCTGGAAGAGAAAACTCTAAGATACCTTGTCAAAGGCTTTCTCCACATCCAGACTCATCAGGCATGTAGGCATGTGTGTACTGTTAACATGACTGATGATATTTATAGTCCATCTGACATTGTCAGAAGCCTGTCGTCTGGCCACAAAGCCAGTTTGGTCCACGTGTACTATCTGTGGAATGAGCAGTTTGAGTCTTTCAGCTATTATAGCTGTAAACAGCTTATAGTCTGCATTACGGAGGGAAATTGATCTGTAGGACCCACATTCTGTTGGGTTCTTCCCTGTTTTATGAATTACTGCGATAGTGGCATGATTCCACGATGGGGGGACCACTTCTCTTTCTTTCCAGTAAGGGTATCACTTATTTGGAAAAAATCCTGTAAATTCACCCCCATCCCATCTGGACCTGGGCACTTTCCTGATTTTATGTTCTTTATGGTCTTAGCAATTTCTAGATGGGAAACATTTGCAACCAAAGCCTCCCCCTGTTCCCTGGTCAGTGTGGGAAGGTCCAGCGTCTGGAGGAAGCGTTTTTTTCTCTTCTACTGTGGATTCGCGTTGGGGCTTATAAAGTGACTTGTAATATGAGACAAATGCATTTGCCACTTGTTCTCCTCGACGAGTCACCCGTCCTGTATTAGGGTGTTTAAAGGAGCTTAATCTATGTTTCTATAGAAAGACTAAAGGAGCTTAATAGGTATACTCTTGAGGAAAGAAGGGAGAGAGGAGACATGATAGAAACTTTCAAGTACCTCAAGGGAATTAACAAAGTCCAAGAGGGTAGCATCTTCCAGAAAAAGAGATGTGCAAGAACAAGGGGGCACAATTTGAAGATAGAGGGGGGACAGCTCAGGGGTAATGTGAGGAAGTATTTTTTCACTGAGAGGGTTGTGGATGCATGGAACAGCCTCCCTGAGGAGGTCGTGGAGTCAAGAACAGTGGGGGACTTCAAGAATGCATGGGACAGGCATAAGGCAGTCCTAGGGGCAGGTAAGAGGAAGTAAGCTGTTGGTTAACTAGGATCTGCAGCTTATCTGTTAGGTAGGAAAATGGGCAGACTAGGTGGGCCAAGCGGTCCTTATCTGCCGTCAAATTCTATGTTTCCATGTTTCTATGTCTGATTTTAGTGATATATGACCTGGCAGCCTGCTGTTTCAGGCGGTAGGCCAAAACTGTTGTCACCCTCGGGCCTCCCTCATAGTACTTCTGCTTAAGGTAGCATAGTGCCTTCTCTGTTTCTACATGTATAAAGTTTGAATTTTATCTTTTACCTCCTTAAGTTTTTCCCATTTGTGCATCCCACTTTTTTTTTTGTTGGGCCTCTAAACTTTTCAATTGGTCAGTGAGGGCATCCATTTGGTGTTGTAGTTCTCTTTACTTATACACAGGAATAGAGATCTGCCTCCCTCTGACCATGACCTTCACTGTGTCCCATAAAATCTGCAATGAAATATCTTGTCCTGAGTTTGTTTCCACCAATTGCTTAATAAGATCCTGGATCTCCGAGATTGTTTTTTTATCTTGCAGAAGGAAAACATTGAGCCTCCAATGTGTGTTTTTCCGGGGTAGAACCAAATCAGTCTCCACATACACTGGTTGATGGTCTGAATATGTAGCTGAGTCCACCCACACAAACCTGAACATAGACACATCCCTATTGTATGTAAAAAAACATATCCGGTCTGGAGTAAATTTTGAATCTGGGGGGGCAATATGTAAAATCCTTGGCACTTAGACACTGCTCTTGCCACACATCTACAAAACCCAATTCTATTAACAACCTCCCAAATGGTTTTGCTGTTTTATTCCAGCCATCAGGGATCTTTGATGTAGTATCTAGATTTTGTTATGGGTCAAATTCCAGTCCCCCCCCCATTACAACCAAACCCTTTGCTTTTTCCACTATACGATGTATTAAGTCAGAGTAAAACTGAATTGGTGAGCCTGGTGTAGCATAAACATTAACTAAGGTGACCCAGGCATCCTGTACTCTTCCCCCTCACCATGATATACCGCACTCCCAGACCTATTATTGTCTCATCTTCTTCAGAGGGTAGGTCAGCCGCTAGCAGGATGGCCACCCCTCGTTTTTCTCCTTGTCCAGAGATGCGCGATATACCATGAGGTATGCCTTGGTTTTAAGTTTCAGTGCCTCTCCAGGAGGTAGATGGGTCTCCTGAAGGAAGCTGACCGAGCGTCCCTGTTGTCTAAGAAATTGTTGGATCTACTTCCTTTATATGGGGTTACTAATCCCATTTATGTTATAGGACATAGTTGTCAATCTAGGACTAACCATCATGATATTCCTGAAAAATAATCGGTTTCATAGACATTACTGCAACAATAGTTGGATCTTTTACTTCAGTCTTTGCTGTGAATATCTGAGTGTACCCCAGATTAGAAAAAACAGTTTTTAACCATTTGAAGTTTTTAACATGGTAAACTACAAACAACAGCATCTGTGGGGTGTGAATATGTTATACTCCTCTGCTACAAAACACAAGTACAAATTTTATATAACACTGGGGTATCAATCCCCCTTATTATCTACTATAGTAACTTAACCCAGTTCACACAACAGAATAAAAACTTTAAATGGTGTACTGAGCTTTCGTTTGCAACTTCCTAGAGTGAGTTGGGAATCCCCTGCTTGAGTGGTGCCTCCTTGGTGGAATCCAGATCCTCCGTCTAAAACAGGAGGGAACCGCAGATCCAGAACTAGCAGGAATTACCCCATAGTCCGTGTGGGATAAACCTTCGTCTGCAAGGGTCTGGCAGGTGTTTATCTTTTCTTCCTTCCACCCCGCCCAATCCTTCTTTTATAATGCCATCAGTTTCAACATTGCAGCCTCATATTTAATGCTGGGGCGGCTCGGTGGCACTGAGGTTGAGCTGGATGCCACACTCGCGCCACGCCGCTGACCTGGGTTTGGGAATGAGCTCGGGCCACCAGGTGATGCCAGGGCGGGTGAGGACTGGCCTGTTGGGCTGCTCTCCTCCCGGGGGGTTGGGATCACCTGGCATGCCAGTGGCTCCTGGTGGAGACCAGGGGCACTGCAGCATGCTCGGCTGCACGTAATGAGCATGCCCTGATGCAGGCAGGGTTTGCCGGGCGCCTAACGTCGGGGATGTGCACACGCATGGGAGGAAGGAGAGATCACCAGAACAAGGAAAAAGCCCATTCTGCGGGGTAGGCAACAGCACCTGCCCCATGCCCACGGCCGAGCCCATCCTGCCTGGCCTTCCAGGTTTCTCCACCTGGGTCCTCTCTCACGTCGGAGTCTGAATATAGAGTGTGGCCAAGAGGAGGGGCGGCCCCACCCTGGAGGGGTTAAGCCGGAGGTGCTGACCATGGACAGAGGAGGAGGGAGAGAGGAGGCACAGGTAGGAGGACTTCAGGCAGGGTAGGAGCAGGCAGGATGCCTGAGAGAGGCCCCCCAGACCGTGACCAGAGGGAAAAAGAAATTGAAGAAAGGAAAAAAAAAATTTAATTACTGGGTGAGATTTCTCTCTGGGGCATGCATACTATTAGTAGCCAGTGCAGCATTCCCACCTCTTACATATCTCTATAATTTGGGTATATTCTTCATGTCATTCATATAACAGTATTTCATTCCTAGCCCCATTGAGGCAAGGGCATTATGTCAGGTCTTCAAGTCACAATGTCTCTTGCTATTCCCCATCCTTTATTTTAGTCCCCCTTCTGCCCCCTCAGCAAGCCCTTACTAGTTTTGGATGTTGAGGTTAATATCAGGAATTTGTCTTGGCCCCATAGCTTCGGTGCAGTTTCTTACTGAGCGGAGACATCCGCGGTAATGGCCGATCTCCCCCCCCCCATGATCCTAAAACCTTCCGTTAGCTCCTCCTCTTCCCAGAAGCTGGTAAATTATACTTGCAGTTTTAAGGGGGCATTCTCCCAAAGCAGGAGTGCAGGGGTGGAGGTTCCAGTGTTTCTGTATGTGGATCCCGTCTGTAGGAAAGAGGAGGTGCATCAATTCCTAATCTGTCTCGGGGATCAGGAGCATGTGTTACTTTCTCTGCCCGCAGAGGTAGGGAACATCAAAAAAGTCATTTGAGCTGTTGGTTTTCAAGTGTCTGTTCCGTTTCCTCCATTGCTCCCATTTAATATTGGTCCTTGTTGTTCCATGCCACTAGCCTGCTTCAGTAGGCCCTCTATCTGGAGCTGTGATCTGTACATCTTGAGTAGAGCTCCTAGGTCTGTTTGCAGAGTGGCAGGGTTGTTTCCGACGGGGCTACCTTTTCTTCTGATGCCCTTATGGGCTACCGCCCAAGCTGATCAGAGGGAGTTCTTTTCGAGCTGTTCCTTAATTAGGCATGGAGTTTCAATTCCAAGATCCTTTAAATAAGGAGTTGCAGCAAGCAGGTCCTGGTATGTGCAAGTTCCCTGTTCAAACTCCACCCACAGTCTGGCCGGATAGAGCACTTGCGCTTTGATTTGTCTAGCGTGGAGCTGCTTCAGGATAGGCCATAAGGCTCGGCGATTCTCCTGAACCGCTGAGGTGAAGTCATTATCCAGGCTCAGTCGGTGTTGTTTGAATTTCAATTCCCTTTGCCTCCAGGCACGCTGCACCAACTCCTCTTTTACAGCGTACAAGGTCATCTTAAAGACTAAGGACCTTGGCGTGGCTCCAGCATTCGGCCGCAGGCCCAGGGATCTATGGGCTCGATCTATAGACAAGTCGTAGTCTGCTGGCAGTTGCAGGGTTGATCAGAACAATTCTTGGATGAAACTGATAGTGCTTGGAGCCCCCTCCTCTGCTCCTTCAGGGACCCCATACAGGCAAAGATTCTGTCTCTGACTACGGCCCTCCTGATCATCTAGTCGGTAAGTAAGCTCTCGTTCCCTGGCCATGAGGTACAGGAGCAAGCGGTCGTGTCAGTCCGATTGATCTGTGACCATGTTAAGCCCTAGCTCCAATTGAGCCATCCGGTACTCAATATATTCAATGTCCGCCTTAAGGCCCGTAAGCGTATGATCTATTTTAGTAACTGTTGCCGCTGTTTGTTTTATTGTCGTTACTAGGTTGGACCATTCATCAGGTGTAGGGGCCCGAGATGCCATGCTGATTTCTCCATCCGAGACATACTCTGGTAGGGGCTGTTTATCTTGCTGCAGCATGTCTTTCAGTTTTTGTGAAACGTATTTGAATTCCTGAATGCTGTGGCTTTAGATCTAGTCATTTTTGCTGGAGAGTTCATGCTGTTGAAGGCAGATGTAGGTTGATTAAGATCGGGGGTTAGGCAGAGCTCGAGAGTTAGGCTGCCATTGCCCTGCTGACATCACTGGAAGTCCAGGACTCAAACCATTCGATGACAGTGCCATCAAATCCACAGAGCTCCCTCAGGCGATCCAGCAACACCCCATGATCATGGTGTCAAACGCTGAGGAGAGATCATGGAGGATGAGAATTGACCATTCACCTCAATCTCTCGCCCTGAGGCGATCATTTTGCACCTTGACTAGTGCCATCTCCATACTGTGCCTAAACTGGAATCCAGACTGGAGTGGCTCCTAGATGTCAAAGGCAGTGAGATGTGCCTCAAACTGAATGGCCACTACTTTCTCAATAACCTTCCTTAAAAAGGGAAGGTTACAGACAGGTTTATAATTCGTGAGACAATCTGGGTACAGAGATGGTTTCTTTAAAAGGGGTTTCACCAATGCCTCTTTAAGAGCAATGGGGAACACCCCCCTTGAGAGGGAGCATGGGATTATCTCAGTGAACACTGGACTCAAGGCCCCGACACATCTCATTAAGAGACATGTTGGGCCCGGGTCCAGTTCACAGCATGTAGAACACAACTTTGAGATTATCTCTTTAACCTCTTCCACCCCTCCAGTAAGCTATTTACTCCAGATCTGACACCGCATGCCCGATGAACCCCCCCCTGGGAAATAACCCCCTCCCCCAATGGAAGACACCTTGTCAGCAAAGGACAGAGCAAACTTGTCACATTTAACAGCAGAAAATGCTCTTACTGGCTGGAGACAGGAAAGGTGGATAAGCCTGTCTACTGTCTGGAAAAGATGAGCTGGCCTGTTCTTTGCTGCAGCTATCTCCTTGGACAGGGGCTCTGCCTTCTTACAGGAGATTGCCCTTTGTTACTTAGTATAATGAGTTTTCAAAGTCAGTCTGTCATCCTCAGTGCGGGACCTCCACCAGGGGCATTCTAACCTCCGACCCAAGGTCTTCAGCTCCCTGGGTTCCCCATCGAGCCTTGAGGACCTCAAGTGTGACAGCCTGGTCATACACAGACTGGTGCCACAGAGTCAGGAGTTGCAGTGACAGCCTTATTTTAGGCTGCCACCACCTCCTGTGGTCCTGCTACACAAGCATCCAGCACACTCGATGGGTCCAGCTCCTCCATCAGTTCTTCTGGGGTCACCATGCCCTTTAAAGGGCAGAAGCGGACCATCTCCACAGGGAGAGGATTCTCAGGGTGGGCCCCAAATGAGAACTTCACTGTGCGATGATCTGACCAGCCGACTGGATCAATATCAAGGTTGTTTATCTTGAGTCCCAGTCAGAATACCAAGTTCAAGGTATGGCCATGAGTATGGGTTGCAGAAGTAACAACTTGTTACAGGCCCAGCGATTCCATAGTCTAGAGGAAGTCATACCCAAATTGCGAGAGTCTGTCTTTGACCCAGGCATTGAAATCACCCCAAATCAACCATCTGGGTGGCTCCAACTCCCAATCGGAGACAAAGTCCTCTACTTCCTGCAGGAAATCCCACTCGTGGCTGGGAGGCTGATATACACAAAAAGGACTTTGCAGCCTAGCCTACACCTGGACCCCCTCGAATGGCCACACATTCAAATGACGAGGTAGACTCCACTGGGAGCACAGAGAAGTTCAGGCTGGATCTAAAACAGATAGCCACTCCCCCACCCCTGTGGTCCCTCCTTGGGCAGTGCACAGTGGAGAACCCAGCAAGGACTGACACCTCCAATATTGGTCCAGCATTGTCACTCAACCAGGTCTCTGTGATGCAAGACAAGTCGACTGATGAAATCCAGTCTGCCATAATTGCAATCATATTTCTCATCGACCTTGCATTAAATAGTACTGCCGGGGTGAGACGAGTGGCGGCTGCTGGCCCATCTGCTGCCTGTCCACTTGGTCCAGTGGAAGCCCTGGGTATGGGAACCAGCCAGGGCAGGCCCCTCTCTGGTTTCCATTTCATCCCGGGGTGCCTTCTGAACCTCACCACCCTAATGCCACCCCCTCCATTAGCACCCCCAAGCTCCTCCACCAGACTACTGCCAAGGACCCCTACCATTTTAAAAGTAGACTGGGGATGCTGTCTTGCTTGTTGGGGCCAATCCCCCATCACAATACATCCTGAAGATATTTTTTCATGCCCTTAATATGAGATTTACTCTTCACGGAGGATTGGGAGGGAGAGGGGATAGAGGACACAGTTGTACCAGAGATGCCGTCATCTTTCTAGTGGAGAAGTGGAGTAGCATAATTTTTCTGCTCATGCCTTGCTAGCGTAGCAGATTCTCTGCTACAGGGGTCTTCTGCACATAAAGTCCAGTAGGTATTTCCTACGTGGAACTGCCAGCTGTTCCAGTCATCTTCACAAGTTCAACTGGAGGTGCCAAAATGGTATCTCCTGCAGAGTTGTAATGGTGCATGTTACTGTTTTGTGGTTCCTTATGTAGAATCTGTTTTTTCACAACTTAATCATATTTTAATTGTTAATGGTCTAATTGTTCCGAGTTTCTTCTACCCTTTTCTCATTTCCTTTTTCTTCTTTTTCACTACTCCAGCTTCTGCACTCTTCTTTCTTGGGGGCAGTGGGGGGCCGCCTCTACCTTTATTTTCAGTTAGACTGTCCCAAAAGGATGTGAAATGACTAGTCCATCTAAGATAATATCTTTCAATGTTAACGGCTCCATCTAAGATAATATCTTTCAATGTTAACGGCATACACTTTCCAGTTAAACGGTATAGGCTTTTGTGCCATTCAGAAAGAAAACCCTGATGTTATTCTCCTACAAAAGCTTCATCTCTCTACCTCAGTGCATGCTAAATTTACTAATTTGGACTTTTTGGTAGAGGCGGCCCCATCCCAAAAGTCAGGGAAACACCAAGGGACTAGGATTTTGATTCCTAGAGGAGTCCCCATCTCCTTATAGGATATCAGTATCCTGATCTGGAAGGCCATTTTGTAATAGCTTCAGGTACCCTCTATGATGCCCCACTCACCCTGGATAGTGTTTACTTTCCTCTGGGATCAGGCAGAGTAGCAGTGCAGTGTTTTTTTAACAAACTGCTCCCAATGCTGCGGGGACAGGTAATACTGCAAGATGACCTTGGCATCACCTTGAACCTCGCATTAGGTTCTACAGTGCCTGGTACCTCTTGGCCTGCTCCTTTGTAGAAGTGCCTTTACCACACACTTTCCCACTTAGGCTTCACTGGCTTGTGGAGGCACTTTTTTCTACCTGGGGGGCTGGGGCTTACACCTGCTATGCCCCTTGAACAAACACTTCCGCAAGAATAGACTACATATTTACCACTGCCGAGCACCTGGACTTGGTGCAGAACATTTCTCATAGTCCCTCTCTCTCCTATCAGATCATGCTCTCGTTAGTGCTAAATGTGCATTAGGCAGGCCACAGCATTCTATGAAATGGAAACTCAACTTGGCTTTATTGCATGACCCTGAGCTGCTACACCTTTTTAAAGAAAGACTTCCCCAAATTATACAAGAGAACTCAGCCTCCGTTGTCTCTGTACCTGTCCTTTCGGATACTGTTAAAGCTGTTGTATGGGAAGAGCTCATAGCATACTATACAAAGAAAAAGAAACTGCAAGAGGCCAGATATCTTGAACATCTACATTCTGCATCCACACTCCAATCCTTTTTACAAGGGGACACCTCTATTATACCCCAATTGGCCACTGTGAAGTAGGAACTTCAGAAGACCCTAGATCCATAGAATAAGCCCTTTTCTACTTAAAACACTCTTACTATGAAGGGGGGGCACATAACCTAGCTTGCAGATTACAATTTAGCAAGGCCCACACGTGTATCCTACAACTCTTTGATCGGGTGTCTGGTACTTTTGCAAGGAAGCCTGGGGACATCGGGAAAATAATAACAGCCTATTATCAGACTTTATATTCGGAGGAAGGAGCTCCCTCTCCTGAATGAATTCAAACATTCCTGCAGGGACCCCCCTTCTGTCCCTATCCCCAGAGGTAGCTCAGACTCTTTAGACACCCATCACAGCGCAGGACGTTAGTGCTGTCCTAAGGGATTTTAAATCCCAGACAAGTGTATTGTATGATTGTTTGATTTATTGTTTTGTAATGTGATTTTAAGTGATTTTAACTATTGTAAAAGCGCCCTGAGCTTGGGAAGGGCGCTTGATATAAGTAAATTTTACTTACTACTTACTTAATTACTTACATGCCTGGGCCCTGATGGGTACCCAGCTGAGTTTTATAAAATGTTTAGAGATATCCTGCTCCCTTTGAGGGTGCTCCCTTTCTCGCTAGCTACCTACTGTGCCATCCAGTCAGAGAGTGTCCCACCCCCTCTAGGATTATGCTGTCCTCTCGGCAATCCCGAATCCGGAGAAGGGCCCCAGATGTCCCACTTCTCATAGAGCCATATCAATTTTAAATTGTGATTATAAAATTTTTATTTTGGTGTGGGGACATAGACTGGAGAAGTTTCTGCCAATTTTATTTTTTTAAACGATCAGGTGGAGTTCATCTGTCGTCGGCAGGCGCATGACAATGTTCTCTGCACTTTACTGTTATTAGACTATGCCTTGACCTGCCTGATACCTCTGGCTCTACTCAGCTTAGACACGTTATTTGCAGATGATATTCTGCTAATGCTAACGTCCCTGGAATAATGTATTCTGGCCATCTGGAACATCCTAATGCAGTTTGTCGAGTTGGCAGTGTATAAGTTAAATATGCAAAAAAATGAGGTCTTATTATATAATTTCTCTCCCCCCCTTCTGGCAGAAGTTGCCATTCAAGTGGTACAAGACTGCCCTAAAATATCTAGGGATTAGGTTAATCAAAAATCTTGATCTCTTAGAGCTTTTTCGCTATGAATCCCTTACCAAGCAGATTACTGATGATCTGCCTAAGTGGACATGTTTACAGCTTGGCTTCTTTAACTGGGTGGAGGTTATCCGTCAGAATATTCTGCCTTGCATTTTATACTTTTTACAAACCCTCCCAATTATGCCAGATTGTATATATTTTCACTCCTGGAACAGGTCTATATCCATATTCATATGGCAGGGAGCCCCACCTAGGATCTGCTTTTCCATACTACAACTCCTTAGACATAAAGGAGGGGTTAATCTCCTGAATCGAAGGTGGTATGTCTTGGCAGCCTATATTAAAACCATTTTTATCTGGCTTTCCAGTGGACACCAACCCTATTGGAAACAGACTGAATTCACCCTAAATGACCTTTTTAACCTAGACTATTTGTTCGGCAATCCCTTGAATGGTTTCCTGCATTCCAAATTTACCCAATATACCACAGAAATCTTCAAATAGTGAAAGATAGTACAGACAGCTTATTTGACCTTGGCCCAACAATTTAAGCTCCGAACCATACAATTTGATACATTGGTCCCCCACAAAATTTGCAGGATTTGTAAACCAGAAGATGGAGTAGATTGGGTCTCCACTTCTACTTTCAGCTTCTGGACTCTAATGGAGTGCTTCCATTTGCTGCCTTGCAAACAGCATTTCAGTTACGCATCACAGATCCTTACAGTTATTTGCAGATTTGGTCTTAATTGTTAGTTCAAGGTTGCTCACTATTCTGTCTCCCAGATAGACTCCTGGCACTTAAGCATATTCTTACATCCTACTTAAAAAAAAGACAAGGCCTGGTCCCATCTTATAGGCTATTTATATAGAACCTTTCAAGACACATTGGCAGGGGAGTATGTTGGTCACTGAAACTGAGGAGAGGGATCTGGGAATCATTACAAGTGACTCCTCAAACAAACCAGTTCATGTAATAAGGTCTACAGTGAAGCAACTAGAATGTTGGGGGGGTGCACTGGGAGGGGGTTTGACATTAGAAGAAAGGCGATGATATTGTCCCTGTATAGGTCATTGGTGAAGCCCCATCTGGAGTACTGTGTCCAGTTCTGGAGCTCATACCTGAGGAAGGACAGGCATAGACTAGAGTCAGTGCAACAAAGGGTTACCAAAATGATTCCAGACCAACAGGGCAGATCCATGAGGAGCAGCTGGACGCCCTGTACAGGTACTCGCTGGAGGCCAGAAGAGAGAGGGGCGACATGATAGAAACTTGCAAGTTCCTAAGAGGAATACATAGAGTGAACTGTGAGAATCTATTCCACAGAAATAGAGGGATGGTAATGAAGGGGCATAAATGGAAGCTGATAGGAGGCCTGTGCAGGAGACATGTGAGGAAGTTTAACTTCATGGAGAGGGTGGTTAAATTGTGGAATAGTCTGCTGACAGAAGTTGTAGGGTGTGGACTATAAATGGGTTCATGCATGGCTGGGGTAGAGTAAGAGGTCTGATAATTCCACCAAGGGGAACTAGGGAGATGAAAAATTTAGGGGGAAGTGTGGGGGTAGAAACCCCATCAGGACATTAGGTCTGGGGGTGAGGCAGGGATACCAATTTGGGCAGACTAGCTGGACCACTGATCTTTTTCTGCTGGCAATATTATATTTCTGTGTATCTCTGTTCTGTAAAGGGGTTATTCTGCAGACAGGGCCCAACCTAAGGTTGCCAACATTGTATTTCAAAAATAAGGGACCGTTTTCTTAGACCCCCCCCCCCGGCCACTTCTCAGGCCAGCACTGCGGAACGCAATGTGAAGTTGGACACTATAAATCCCACTTAATCTTTGGTCACTTACCTTTGTGATGCTAGTCACCTTAACACCCCCTCCTATAAATTCTTCGGTGCCCCACCCTCAAACAAATCCATGCATATTACATCACTCGCTACCTTTTGTTTAAATCAAAATTGCATTCCAGCCCCCAAGATATAAGTGCTAATACAATTACAACATCCACGTCTACCTGTCCTCATTTCTGATTTCTGAATAGTTGCATCATATTACATTGCTGAACATCACATTACAAAATCAGTCTTTTCTTTGTTATTTGATAAATAAGCAGTATTTTTTTAACAGATTTGAAGTTTCACAGTGCTACTCCTGTAGCTGTTTCTCAATCCATGTCAGTCATTATGAGACACACACATGTTGATAAAATAACAAGGCCAAACAAGTTCTGCAAGACAAACTGTCGAAAGCCATCAGCTCCTGCTGAAGAATAAATTTATTGTCATCCTGTACAAATGACATGCATTTTGTTTCAAAAAGCAGCACTAGCACACCTGCTGCAGCAACATCTCCCTCTCCTGCCAGTTGTATATATTTACATATTAACATAAGTACATTCTTGATAGCAGCAGGGCTGTGCCAATGACTGTAGGGGTCCCCTGCAGAATATTTTGTGGGGTCCTACCTCCCCACCAATCAGCACAAAATAACCATTAGCGCATATAAATTATTTATAGTGTACACTGTATCAGTCCTGCTGAGTATCTGTAGTTTCTCCATGATGTCCCCTTTCCCTAGCTAGCACCATGATCAAGAAACTGTAAGTTTCCCTTCTTCTCCTGAAAACATAGGCACCCAGCTCAGATGTTTTGCGTAATGGGCCCTGTTGCTTCTTTGTTCTGTTCTTCCCCTATCAACATTCAGATCTGCAGCACAGACTCCACTGCTGCCACTACTGACAGTGCCGATTTCAAATGGATAAGCAATGTACAAAAGGAAAGTTGCAAGCTTGTCTGCGACAATAAAAGGCGTTCATAATGCTGACCTGTGAAGCAGTGGGCCCCCTCACAATGTGGGCCCTACTGCAACTGCATCTCTTGCATCCCCCCTGGTTATGACCCTGGATAGTAGTAGGTTTAAGTCACAGAATGATCAAAAGCAGTATTTTGTGGCAAGGGATAGGAAAAAAGGATGGTCTAGTTGAGGCTAGAGTGAGGAAGGGGGTATTAGGCTAACACAGAAACGTAGACTTTGGCAGAAAAAGACCCTTTGGCCCATTGAGTTGGCCTAGTCCTACTTACCACCTACTGTTGTTTTTTTTTTGGGGGGGCCCTAGTGTCCCTTCACCCCCCTTTCCTCCCACCCCCTTTTGACACTGTCTTCTTCATCCTTATATGCCTGTCCTACCGATATTTAAATCCCCACCGTTATTTTGAACATACTGCATCCCTTGGTAGCCTGTTGCTCCAACACCACCCTTTCCATGAAGAAATGTTTTCTAATGTTACTCTTAAGCCCCAACCCCCCAGCTTCACTGAGTCCTCCCTGGAGCTTCATTTCCTACTCAGCCTGAACAACTCTTCACTGTTTACTTTGTTAATCCAGTGGTGGTTTCTGTACGTCTCTGTAATGGCCCCCTCTCCCTTGCCTTCATTGTGTACATGTTGAGATTTGACAACCTGTCCATGGCAGTCCTTATCCTACTACACCAGAATCCTTCTGGATACTCTCTTTTGCACCTCCTCCACTGTCCCTGTCTTTTTTCAAGTGAGGGCTCCAGAACTGCACACAGTACTCTAGGTGAGGACTTACCAGTGACCTGTACATTGGCAGAAATCACCTCATTCCTTTTGCTGCTAACCCCCCTTCCTATACATCCCAGCATTCCAGTTGCCTTCCCACCTGTCCTGCTGCAGTGTGCTGTTATCTTCAAATTTTCCAATATTATTACCCCCAGGTCCTTCTCCTCTGTTGTACTATGCACAGCAACCCCCACCCCCACCTCCACCACCATTCTGTATTCAGTCCTTGGATTTGTGCCCCTATATGCATTACCTTGCAGTACTTGGCACTGAATTTCAACTGCCGTTCCAGCCTTTCCAGAACAACGTTCATATTTCTTACCCCCTCCTCACTGTCTGCTCTTCCACAGATCAGTGCATCATCCATGAAGAGGCAGATCTTCCCTTGGATCCCAACGCCAATATCACAAATAAAATGTTGTAGAGAACTGGTCCCAAGGCCAGTCTCAGCAGCACCACTGGTAACCCCCACCCCCACCCAACCTCTTAA
Organism: Neoceratodus forsteri; assembly: GCA_016271365.2. Taxonomy (NCBI): domain Eukaryota; kingdom Metazoa; phylum Chordata; order Ceratodontiformes; family Ceratodontidae; genus Neoceratodus; species Neoceratodus forsteri. The sequence goes on along the minus strand of CM028131.1, from coordinate 267,777,300 downwards.
TTTCCCATTAAGGACATCCATCTGGGTTCTATAACTAAACACATTTATTACCCATTTTGTGATTTTTATTCTCCACCCCAGGCCAACTTAAGCAGCCCTCCATGTACGACAGAGCCAAAGGCTTTACTGACATCGAGGTATAGTATGTTTACTCCTGCACCTTGTCTGCCACCTTCATCAGTCAATTAAAGAATTCAATTGGATTAATCTGACATGACCCCCCCCCAACCACCACCACCCTGGTGAACCCATGCTGTCTGACAATGTGAAATCCAGTTTCCTCAGGAAATCCACCAGCCTCTCCTTTATTAGAGTTTCTAACATTTTTCCAGTTGTGAATGTAAAACTGACTGGTTTGTACTTCCCAGGTTCATCCCTGTTTCCACTCTTTTGCAAAGGCACTACATTTACCATCCTCCAATCCTTCAGTACCACATTCGTCTCCAGTGAGCTGTTTACAGGCTCAGTCAGTGGTGCAGCTAGGACCTGCTCCATCTCTTTCCGCACCTGGGGATGCAGCCGTCCAGGCTCATGGACTTGTCAACCTTCAGTACATTCAGTCCCTTTAGCACCCTGTCCTGAGTGTTTCCTCTCTGACACCCCTTCCCCCTTTCTACTTGTTATGACTACACTGTCTGGTAATGACTCTTTATCCTCCACTGTAAATACTGAACAGAAAAACTGATTCAGTAAGTGTGCCTTCCATTTATCCTCCTCTCATCCAGCTCCATTGTTTAGCCTGACAATTCCCTGTTTTGTTTTGCATTTCTCACGCATGGACTGTAGCAAAAGAATGTTTTATCCCCGGTCATCAGCCTCTGCTGTTTTCAGCTCTGCATCAGACTTTGCCCCCTCACAGCTTTGCTGGCCTCCTTCATCTTGCTTATAAACGCTAACTGTTCATTTTTGCCTGGCTGTTTTTTTATAGTCTCTAAATTCCTTCTTCTTCTCCCACACAGCCTCTCCCACCTCCTGTGTGAACCACAGTGGTTTCCTGCCCCTGCTGTTTTTCCCTACTACCCTGACATAGTGACTCATGACCTTAAATACTGCATCCCTTGTGAGTGCCCATTTATTTTGACTCCTTTAGTGCCTTTACCCCTTCTGGCTTCTCCCTCAATAATATCCTCAAGTCACCATGCCAAAATCCCCCCCGTCGTAAAATCCAGGACCTTTGTCTGTGACATCTTCCTCTCTGATTCTAATATGATAGTGAACTACATGCATTGATGGTCACTGGTTCTCAGCAGGTCCTGCAATGTGATCTCCACAACACTATCTCTGTTCTTGAGGTCTAAGTCAAGGATGGGCCTCTCCAGTTGTAGGCTTTTCAACTTGTGACAGGGTTGGGTAGGACCCTGTGCCATTTGTTATGCAGAGAGAGTTAAAAGCAAGAATCTGTTTTGTCCTGTCCTAATCTGTCTTTTGCTTGTCTGATTGCACAATCAAATTTTTCTTGTGGCACCTAGGAATTGTCTGCTCCAGTGGTCCCACAGTTCCCCCATTATTTCACCTCCTTCGCTTGCTGTTTCTATTCTTTCTTTCTCCCCTTGCTTCTCTGTGGTTAAAAACATATATGTAAATCTTTATGTGAAACTAGGATCCTTTGGTTTCCAAATGTATGGAATTATATTGGTGAAAAGATTGCATAAAGTTGTTTGGGTTTCTTAAAAATATAACAGTCTGAAATCACCAGGGTCACGATGGTTGCCTGTCCTTCCCTCAACCCTCCCCAGGCCAGGAAACATCAATTGTAGATTATGACTCCAGCCAGCCCTTCTGAGAGGTGGACCCTCCTTCCAGCTGCTTTCCAGCCAATTGAAGCAGTGACTTGTGCTGACGGGACAGGAGAAGGAAGCCCACGGAAGGCACAAAAACCTGGCTTGCTTTTAAATGCCCCAGACCCCTTCTGCTACAGATCAGGACATCACCAGGGTCATGAGGGTTGCCTGTCCCTCCAACAAGCTTCTCCAAGCCAGTGAATGCCGAATGGAGATTAGAACCCCAGCCAGCCCTCCGGAGAGACAGACCCTCCCTCCAGCCACTTCGCAGCCAATCGGAGTGATGGTTTGTGTCAATGGGGCGGGACAAGGAAGCCCTCTTCTTGTCCTTACTTCAAGCAGTCCTCCGCTGTGGTTCTTAAGTGAAGGGCCAAGAGCAAAGGGCAACGTAGGGAGTCTGCCACAGGAGTCAGTCAAAGGAGGGTGCCAGCTGCTGTCCACACTGCCCGACTGCACAGAAACCTACCTAACATTATACAGAATTTGCCTGTGGCAGTTGGGTACACTCAGGGACACTTCTACACCTGGGGAATGCTGTTTAACTCTCAGGCCTACTAGGACCCTTAAACTGTTCTTGAGTCTGTGCTGACCTGTCTTATATTTACTGTTGCTCAGTGCTTTGGTTACACTTTAAGTATTGTTTAACTATATTGTAGTCATAATGTAACTACACTGTAACTGCACTGCAATTTCAATGCAGTTGCATGCAACAAACATGTAACTATAGTAAAATTACCTTGTTGCAAGCAATTCAAGATTAGTTACATTGAAACAGACACTTAAAATAAAGTGTAACCGCACTTTGTAGTGTACACCCATATATGTCAGTATTAAATAGGCTGCTTTGATCTGACCTGTAGCTACCTGCCTAACTGCTGCTAGCTCAGTTACCCTGGCTCCTGATTTTATGTTCTGTTGTGCTGTTCTGGGTCCGACCTGTGGTTACCCGAACCCTCTTGAGTGTGCCCCAGTCTTCAGCCAGTAGTCTTAGTTTCCTCATTTGGGGGCTGCACTCTATTGTCACTGCTACCGTATAGATTGCTGTGTTGTACTCTGTACAGAAGTATAACCTGCCCCCATCCTTGGGCCTCTGCTTTGATAAAGCACATTATCATAGGGATTTCTGTTACCTTGACAGTGTTACAGGTCACATTTGTTTGCCCCCCCCCCCATCCACTGTTTTTAGTAGCTCTTCTTTCTTTCTTTCTTTCTTTATTTTATTTATTAGGATTTCAGATAACACCTTTGAGCACACAGTGCTCTTTTACAAAGGTTCCACGTCAGGACACTGGTCAAGTTTGGACGAGACAGGCAAATTAATAACATTTAAAACAATTACAGGAAGGTCCAAATACATGAGCAGCCAGAGGCTATTGCCCAGATTATGACAAGACAGTCATATTAATGACAGGTAAAGCATTACAGATTGACTTTAGTACATGAGTTTCAAAGACTTTAACAGACTCGGTGAGTAAGTAAGCGATTGTGCAATACTCCAGTCAATATACAAAGAGTGCCTAGGGTGGATTACATATATAATTAATGTACTTACAAGTGCATGAGGGGAGAAGAGGTAGCTTAGGGAGGGGACACAGTAGCAGGGGAACAGGCAGGATCAGAGGGGGGATAAGAGTAAGAGGAGTAGGTGGTAAGAGAGGAGGGGAGAGGGATAGGAGATAGGAGAGGGGTAGGGATAGGAGTAAGCAGTAGGTGGTAAGGGAGAGGAGGGGAGAGGGGTAGGATGAGATGTGAGGTGGGTGGTAGGTAGTAGGAAGAGGGACAGGGGAAAGGGGAGGGAGTTAGGGCAGGCAAGGGGAGAGAGGAGAGAGAAATGAGAAGTAGGTGGGGCAGGGAGTATTGGTGGAGGGAGGGGGACAAGGTGTGAGAGGGAATGGCACCAGGGAGAGGCTAAGGAAGGCTGGCGGGGGATATTGGAAAGATTTAACAGGGAGGAAGAGGGGTGTGGGGAGAGTGCATCAGTACAGGAGAGGCCAGGAGTGCAAACAGGGAATTAAGAGAAGCAGTCACAGTAGGCACCAGCCACCAAATGCTGTCATCATTTATGCTTAAGGAACCGAGATTTGATGTGTTGGTGATATCCCTTGGGAGTGTGTTGAACCAGTTAGAAGCTCTAACTTTGTAAAAGCGCTGCCCTTGTGTGGTCCGGCAGCGTGGAACAGAGAAGGCTAGAGTTTCAGAACTCCTGGGAGGGCGAGTGGCACAGTGAGGGGAGAGTATATCCCATTTTGAGACTTCTTCTCAAAGCTTATAGTTGGTAGTAATAAGCCTGCTACTGGCTCATTTTACAACTTAGTGTGTTTGTCAAGCACAGGCTCTGTCACCCTAGGCCCCTAAATAAATCAATATACCTAGCATGTCTATGTTGATTAGCTCATCTTTTTACTGTTCTGGCAGGTGATGTCGAACAGAATCCTGGTCTCCCTACCTCCCGGTATGTTGGCATTTCTGCTTGGTCAGATTTAAAAGGTCTAAAGAATGACCACCTAAGTATCAGAAATATAGAAATATAGAATTTAACAGCAGATAAGGACTGCTTGGCCCATCCAGTCTGCCAGTTCCATCCTATCTACACTATTACTGCAGACAATACCCGATATACAGCTCTTTCACCCACCCCCTTCCTTTCCTCTATGATTCCCTTGTGCTTATCCCATGCATTCTTGAACCCTACCACCTCCACTGGAAGGCTGTTCCAGGAATCCACCACTCTTTCTGTGAAGAGGTACTTCCTCACATCTCTCCTCAATTTACCCCCCCCTTCAGCTTCATAACATGTCCCCTTGTTTCTAAGCACCTTTTCTTCAGAAAAATACTTCCCTCCTGTACCTTGCTTACCCCGTGAAGTATTTAAAGGTCTCTATCATATCCCCCCTCTTCCCACTCTGTTGCAGGGTGTACATATTGAGGTCTTTTAGTGTCTCCTTGTAGGGCTTTTGAAGCAGACCCTGCACCATTCTAGTTTCCCTCCTCTGGACTGCCTCCACTCTGTCTATGTCCTTCTGGAGATGTGGTCACCAGAACTGGACAGGTACTCTAGGTGGGGTATTACCAGTGATCTATACAAATGTAACACTACCTCCCTCTTTCTGCTGCTGATACCCCTCCTTGTGGACCCCAGCATTCCTCAAGTCCTCCTTTTTTTTTCCCCGAATTATTTTTTATGCACCTTTGGTCTGAGGCATCTCTCAGAGGTGCCCACTCAACTCAGCCCTGCTACTCCCCACCGAGACTCCTCCCAGTGGTCCACTCCTACAGAGACTTCCCAGTCCCCTCGGATCACCCCCCCCCCCGGGGAGGGCCTGCCACTCCTACCTTGGTGGCATCTTTCTGAGATTAGAGGGTCCATCTCTGCAGGTGGCACCTGGGGACCACTGGAGCGGCAGTCCGGTGTTGGGGATGTGTGGGTTGGTCCCTGAGGCCCTTGTCACCTCCTCAGTCCTCCAGGGATTTTTCTTATGTTGTGCCCAGGAGCGCAGATGTGCCATAACATCAGTGGCACAATGTGCTGACGTCTGCCGACGCTACTCTCCTGCAACTGTGGTGCCACATCCCTGCTGTGCTCCTGAGCTCCCCCAGGAGCCACTAGAGAGCGTCGCGAGTCCCCATCCTTCCCCAGGGAAGGGAGAGCTGTCCTACGGACACTTAATCCCTTCCCTCCCCTGCCGACCCCCGACGGCCTGGGCTCATTTCCGAACCCAAGTGACCGGCTGGCGCGAGGTGTGGCATCCAGCACCTCAACCCTCAGTGCCACCGAGCCAGCTCTCCACTAGTTCTTCTGACTGCCTTATCAAACTGCCTGGACACTTTTAGATCACCCAATATGTTTATGCCCCAGGTCTCTTTCCTGTTTGGTGGCCATCAGTACCACCACACCCATTTTGTACTCCACCCCTGGGTTTCTGTGCCCTAAGTGCATTATTTTGCACTTGTTTGCATTGAAACCCAACTGCTATACCCCTGACCACTTCTCTAGTTTTCTCAGATCTCTGCAAATCTTTTCCACCCCTACCTGGAGTGTCCACCCTATTGGAGTCTCATAGCAAATTTTCATGAGGTTACCGCCTGGGTTATTCAGTATAATCCTGATATTGTTTGTATGACTGAAACCTGGCTCAAACTCCTGATACCAGACTCTGCCTGTTCCCGTCCAGGCTTTAATTTGAATAGGCTTGACCGTCCTGGTAAGAAACTTGAGGGTGGCCTGCTTCCTTATTACAAGAGACATCTAAATGTCTCCCTCATAGAGACATCTAAATGTCTCCCTCATACAACATGTCCATCTACCCTCCCCAGCTTGTGAGTTCCTGTACTTGCTGCACCTTCGGGGTAATACCAACAAAATTCACCTGGTTTGTGCTTATAATCCTCCTGCTGGAGGCTTTAGTGGGTTAACCTATCTTCTTGACAAAATTAATCCACAGATCGGCTCTACTGAAGTGTTGATTTTGGTTGACCTTAACCTGGACTGGTTTGGGAAGGTATACCCCCCCTGACAGTGACACCAACACAGCGACCTACATCGCTGTTGACAAAACCGACAGTTCGTTGACAGGTCACTGTGTTGGTGCACCTGAAACAGGGGCACACTGTCTCCTGGTCCTGCACCCCTTCCCTGAATCAACTCTGACTCGGAGTTGGTTATAATTAGTATGGGAGGTACAGTGGGCAGAGCTCCCTGCATGGGGGGTTTGGGGGTGAAGTCTCCTGTTAGAAAAATGGGCCGGGGGACCATTGGGATTTATGTCGACCGCAACTTGTGGTCAACATAAATCCATCGCTGTGATGCCAGTCAACAAAATTGTTGTTGAACTGGCATCATAGAGCCGTTGGGGAATAGTAGTATTACAGTAAGTTGTGTGAACCTCTGCTAGCTGGTTTCAGCCTTAAGCAGCTTATCACTGCTCCTACCAGACTCTCAACCTCTGGGGGAAGCACACTCTTCTTGACTGGGTCATGACTAACAGGGCCAAAAGGATTCTAATATCTGGTACCTTTCCTGACTCTATTTTCTGACCATACTCCCGCCTACTGTGTCTGGAGAGTCTCTACATCTAAAATCCCTCCCAAGGTTACTATACTCTGAGACCTTTCCAAGCTTGACTCTAGCTCCCTCTTTGACAACCTTGGATGTGCTGACTTGTCTCCTGGCTTGCTCACTGCAGATGCCTCAGTTGCCTTGTCTAATTTTATAACTGTTTTCTCTACACTACAGGATAAACATGCACCTTTCATTAAAAGGAGAGTTGGAGTCGGCCTGGTGGTGCAGATGGCAGAGGCACCCATGCCTCACCTGCCACCAAGCCAGTGACCTGGGTCTGGTGACGGACTTGGTTCATCAGGGGCTGGCCAGGGAGAGGAGGATTAAGCATCCAGAGGATTGCTCTCTTCCTCTGGGGAGGGAGGGAGAGTTACGAGTCCCGGTACTCATATAGCCCCCTGCGGAGGCTGTGGTACAGGCAGTCAGTGCTGGCAAATTGGGGCTGGGAGGGATTACGGACATCAAAATCCTACGCACGGTAGCATGTTGGTGCAGCTGGACAGCATTACACATCTATCCCTCTGAACAGAACAGGGAAAATGGCCGGGTGCAGTACGGATGACACCGACCCCTTACAGGCTCTGCACGGCTTTAGGGCCCTCTCCCAGAACCAGTCTCGTCGGTGGTAAGGTGCCTACCTTTGACCCCTGCCATGAGGGGGAAGCCATGGGGAAGCACTGGGAAGAGTTAAGTCCCTAGGACACTGGGTGACAGGGCTGGTATGGGTCAGTGGAGGGCTAAAGACTGCACCACAGTGGGGAGAAAAAGATTAACAGCAACAAAAAAAGGAGAGTTGAGGTACTGTTATTAAATGGCTTCATAGTGACCTGTTAACCCTCATGAAATCCAGAGACAAGTGTTGGGCCACATTTAAGGCCACCCTAGCTCTGCCTAACCTTATTGAATACAGGCAGCATAGAAATGTGGGTAAGGAAGCCATTTGCTCGGCAAGTGTGCATTTTTGTAGATCCTCTCTACTGGCATCTGCTAAAGACCCAAGGAGTTTTTGGAATAACATTAAAAATGTTATTGGTGGCTCTCTAAATTATCAAGACAATGACATGCTCATTGATGGGGTTAATTGTAACTACCCTTGCACTATAGCTAACACTTTTAACAAACAGTGTTTAGATCCCTCTGCCCCCTGTTCTCAGGTCCTGTGTCCCAGGATGTGACCGTGACCTCCCCTACCTCATGGATGCCTCACTTCACCTTCTACTTCAGTATTGCTACTGCCATGAAGGGTGGTAGGTTGCTGGTCTGTCTCTCCCCCTATGTTAGCTCTGGTCATGATAACTTGTAACCAAAGCTCCTCCACCTTGGTGCCACATTTCTGGCCTTACCCATTTCACAATATTTATTACGTCCCTGCTTACTGGTATTGTGCCTGATGTTTGGAAGGTTGCTCACTTGGGTCCTGTCTTTAAGTAAAGGGACCTAAAATGCATAGTAAATTATCGCTGTATAGCTATCCTGCCCACCCTTGGCAAGCTTCTGGAGAAAATTGTTGTATCCAAGCTTGCTGAATATCTTCATACACATGACTTGCTGTCCCCAGCGCAGCATGGCTTCTGGACAGGACATAGTACTTCCACTGCCCTTACTAAGGTCACATCTACAATTAGGGTGGCCATGGATCAGAGCAAGTTGACTGGAGCAGTCTTTGTTGATCTCTCCAAAGCTTTTTTTTTTTAAACTTTATCTTTATTGATATTTCAACAAACATACAGTCCAAGTCCTGATGCAGTACATACATAAGAGTCGTATAATGGCAATGAGGACACCACTCCTCTTGATACATGTGATGAAAACACCGTACTACATTTTAAGATACATCATGGAGGGGTACCCAAGCAAGTTTAATACCATTTTCAGTATTAATACACAGTAATTGCTGCATATACGAGCCCATGAACAGCATGGAAATAAAATGATGAGTTAAATGACTTACATTGTCCAAGCACTGTTTCCTGAAATAGGAAACTAAATCAGTCTATGTACTGCCAGTAGTTAATTAACCTAAAAAGGTCATTATTCCAAAAATAAAACTGCAGCTCCAACACACACGCCACAAACTTTTTAAATGGTGAAAGAATTCTAGTTTAAACATTGAAAATAAACAGTTCAACTGAAACACAGAGCTGTGCCACCAAAGAGCCTCAGCATGGCAACAGGTGCTCCTGTAGACGATGGCTAACAACTATGCGTACTCACTGGGCCTCCTCCCTCCCCCCTTCAGCCCCCATACCCACACACTATAGTAAAGATTATACATTTCCCTTTTATTTTATGGGATTATTTCCAATAATATATAGAGGTCAACAAAGGGAGGAAATTCAGTCCAGCAATCTTAAAGTTTAAGGGCAAACCTGAAGTCTCGGCCAAACTATTCAAGTGTCCAGCTCATTTTTGTCTTCTGAATCCAACAGGTGGGAATCAGCTGTCCTACGGGAGGCCAGTGCATGTCATTGGATCCACTTCAGAGCATCTTCTGGGTCAGTAAATAGAAATATGTGACTCTGATGAAGAATTCTAAGCCTGTCCAGAAAGACCATTCTGTGTGAGATTTCCACCTCCTTTAGAAGCAGCCGAACTCCATCAAAACGTTTCCTCTGCTGGTGCATAGCATAACTCAAGTCTGGAAGTAAGCGGACTGGTTGACCCTCATGGAACAGTGATCATTTGTGTCTTGCAAGAGCAAACACACAGTCTCTGGTTCCCACACCATCGATGACTGCAACATTAGCTCTAGGAGCCTCAGGGTTGTCTTGCCTTAGCTGATATGCCACCCTATAAGCTTTTTGTCGGATGATTCCTCAATCTTGCAGCAGTTGGCCCAATTGCTGCTTCAGTCATTCTTTAGTGAAGAGCTGCAAATGATCGCCCTCGCTCCTCTCAGGCATTCTGACGATCCTTAAGTTGGATGCACGGGCTTGGTTCTCTAGAAACATAGAAATATAGAAGTTGACAGCAGATAAGGACCGCAAGGCCCATCCAGTCTGCCCATTTATTCTACCTTATGAATGTGCCATAGGCCTTTACTGTGTCTATTGCCTATTTATTCATACTCATCTGTATTGCTCCCCTATGCCTGTCCCATGCTTGTTTGAAGCCATGCACTGTATTCATATCTACCACTTCCTGAGGTAGGCCGTTCCATGAATCTACCACCCTTTCTGTGAAAAAGAACTTCGTCGCATTACCCCTTAATCGGCCTCCCTCTAATCTCATGCTGTGTCATCTTGTCCTGCTATTTTTCCTATATTGAAACATGTTAGACTCTTTCACCTTGTTAATGCCCTTAAGATGTTTGAATGGTCTGCAAGTGGGTTTGTAGGTGGGTATTCTCCTTCGCCAACTTACTTGAGACTCCCATAGCTGCAGTCGCTTGCTGTTTAGACTCCATAGACACTGTGTGTAAGTGAGACATATCTGTCTCCGCAGTTGAAATTCTATTCGTAAGAGTGTCAAACTTCTTAGATAAATTAGACACAGATAAGATGAGTCTATTGAGTTTGTGTCCAATGCTCTGCAGTGTCTCCACTCCTGTTTCTTTGATCAGCGGCTCCACAGGGCCCTGTGTAGACCTCATGGCTGGAGGATCCTGAGTATTTTTGCTTTTTGCTTCCTGCTGCCGGGACTTGTCTTTTCTAGGATTACCCATCCTGTTCCTAGGGTATTCCAACATTTATTTAGCCCTTTTGTTCCAGTTAAATGACCCAGTAAAAGGTTTTATCGTGTAGATTTACAAAGTTTTAATCGGAGCTCCAGTCTCAGGTCGCCATCTTGCTCAGGCTCCACAGTGCGTTCCCCCCCCCTCCTCCAAAGCTTTTGACTTGGTGGATCACAAACTTCTCTGCACCATGTTGCATTCCTTTGGGTTGTTTGACCAGCTGAGTGCCTGGTTTGCTCACTACATGCATGACAGACAGCCGTCGGTCAGATTTAATAGAACTTTCTTAGAACTAGCTCCTTTTTCTTTTTTTATAATTATAATTTGTTGCTTTTATAGCATGTAAAATACAGTAATCTGCCTCTGAGTTTAATCAGTTTTACAGTCACAATGTACAGTACATAATATTCAGCATATCATGACAGAATTTTATATTGTGCCTCTGATTTTGTTACATCCTTGAAGGGTACCATGCGGATGAACTAATTATTCATATAAAATTACAAATTACCAATATGCCAGGAATGAGAACAAATAGTCTTAATATGTATAGCTTATGTAACCCTCCTGTTACCCGGGATTATTAGAATCCCAGTTAGACCTAGTGGCAGGCAGGGAAGGCAGCTTGTGAAATTCCAGTTAAATGGATTTCACACTGTCTCACTCTGTTCTCAGTCTCAGCTGAGACTGTGGGATGACATCATTTTAGAACTGTCGCAGCTGCATAAGCCACATTGGAATGTTGCAGCTAGGGAAGTTAGGATAGAATGTTGGGGAATTTGAAGTCAGTTGGTAGTAGTTCAATAGTGGGTTCAGTGGAGTGAAGAGGTGTGCTGCAGCTGCAGGCCCTCAGAGCCCTTAGCTCTGTCAGAGAGCTACCTGTTCTTTAGTATGTGTGTGTGTTCTCACCAGAAGAGGAACACCCAAAGTGTTAGGCTGAAGTGGTAGAGACCGCTTCCAGTGGTTTAGGGCCCAATCCCTGTGGGGATGGGGGAAAAGAAACCAGCTTGCTTTCAGGGGCCATCCCCTGGCCCAGCTAAAGGGAAAAGAAGCTGCCTAAGGAAGATTCTTGTTGAGGCACTCAGAAGTTTGTGTGTTTTTCCAGAGGAGAAAAAGAAAAAGCCTGTGGGGCACCTGCAACCAAGGGTGAGTTTGCTCTGACAAAGGGTCTATGTTTTCACCAGAGACTGTATGAGTTTTAAGAATTGTTACTGTGGGTCAGGAAAGGACAGCCAAGTACTGTTCTTAGAAGCTCGTGGGATTTGGACTGTTTTAACAGTGGGGGTCTAGAGAAATGGACACAGCCACTTAATAAGCCAGCTTCAAGTCAGCACATTAGAAGTTAAAAGCTAGTAGATTAAATGTGAAGTACATTTATGAATGATCTACATGGAAAAGTGTTTTCAGAGATGAGGTGTTAAAGTCCAGAGGAATGGCCGGGTATGAATTATGGGAGCAAGAGGTGGGAGCCCCCTCATCTGGCGTAACCAGATTCACCTCCATGGGTTCGCTTTGGGACACCTGTTGCTTTCCCTCGGGTACTTGGCCAGTGCTCGAGGAAAGTACCCAGACGTGGGATTGTTGAAGAAGATTCCCTGATGGAGCCAGAAGTGCTCAGGGGTGGTATAGGGAGCCACGAGTAAATCTCCATGATAAATGGATAAGTAGTCCAAGGGCTGGCAAGGGAGCCGAGCCAAGGAAAGAAGGTAGTCCAAGGGCTGGCAAGGGAGCTGAGCCAAGGAAAGAAGGTAGTACAAGAGCTGGCAAGGGAGCCGAGCCAGGGAAACCATGGAAGAGTAAAACTAGGGCAGTGTGCCCTGTGTGTTGCTAAACCCAAGAGTTTAAGATTTAAGAAGATGTGTGTCTGTGCAGGAAAATCTGCATTACCAGGAGTGTAGCCCCGTGGGGGTCCGTCTATGCTTTATTGTTCCTTTTCATTGTGACTAAAAGCCACACTTTAGAATCCCAACTCCTTGTATGGACATTCAGTTATTGTTTCCTGTGTCCGGAATACTTGGGTGCCCCTGTGCAGAGTAGCCAAACCTAGCCAACATGCCGAGTGACATTTTTCTTCCCGAGCCCAGGTGCCAGGTAGAGGGTTACATAATGGAGGCACTGCACAGTGCTAATAACACAAAAAATACCACCAACCCGACCCCTGGAGACTTCCACCTGGTAGTTGTGGCCAAGCCCGGGTTACACTTAGGTAATTAGCACACCCTACTAAATGGGGTACGCTCTAAGAAATGAAGTGTTATTTTTTTACACTGTAAATGTGTAAATCACTGTTTAACACAGTGTGTGTAACATTAACTCACAATTGTGTCGTATTTATGAAAACAGTGATTTACACAATTACAGTGTAAAAAAATGACACTGCGAAAGTGTTATTTTTTACACTGTAAGTGTATAAATACCACTTTGACACAGTGTGTGAAATATTAACTCACAAATGTGTTAACAAGATAACACTTAATTTAGTTGATCAACTGTACCCAGAAATGATATTGTGCTGTATTACAGTAATTAATTAAAATGCTTTTGCAAGCAGTATTGTGAATTTTATTTTATTTTACAGCTTTAACAATGTTTCTGTGTATGTTAAAATGCATACTTTTTTAGAGTTGTCAGTGTAAATTCTTCCATGTCAATTTGCATATACTTCCCATGATGCTTTGCTTAATTTGGTGTTTGCAATTATGTTTTTCTTTCAAATTTGGCTACATGGTCAATACCTTTCCAATGTAACCTTTGTCCCAGGGAATGTGCTCTGGGGGTTCTTATCTTTTGTAGTTATTCTCTTCTCTACTATGGGCTCCCCAAAACATTAAAAAGTAAGACCCTCATAGTACACCCGGGGTTCCCAAGCACTAGGTCATGATGCAAATACAGTATTTTGATGAGCTCTAAGAAAGTCATGTCATCTGTATAGATTTTCTGTGCATTGGGCTTTGTTGGTTATATGACAAGGCCTGTAGACACTCAAGTTGAAGTTCATTCATAGTGGATTGTGAATTTTTTTGATTAGCAATGGTTTTTTCCATTCAATGTGATATTAAGATACTTCAGAATTAAACACACTTAAGTGTTGAAATAACACATTCGATATGAACATTGGAACACATGAATGTGTTAAAAATTCAACATACCAGTGTTAGTAAAAGCTACACATTTGTGTGTTGAACAATTTACACACCACTGTGTTAACTTTATTTAACACACTGCATGTGTTAAATTTAACACAGACTGTGTTTTCCCTAACTGCACTAATTGCTGTGTTAAAAATTAACCAATTTGTAGTCAGATTTAACACTTCCTTTCTAAGAGTGTAGGTGTTCTCTTATCTAGATGTTCTCAGGAGTGCCTGAACATGTAACGAGAAAGAACTACTGCATTTCTTTAACAGTGCTATGAACTGATTTCAAAACATTTAAACTTGGAGAGTCTTCTGGCATTATCCATCTAAGTGATTTTACACCTAGAAGCATTTCAGGCTGTCCAATATGTGCAAGAACATTAACAATACAAACAGGTGTCTGTGTATAGGTGGACTTCAAGTAAACATTTCGGGCTCTCAAAAATATGTAAGAACATTTAACAAAAATAAACAGTCATCTGTACTTAGGTGAACTTCGAGTGATATATACTGTATGTACTGTAAGTCCTCTACTTTACCCTCCTACAGTCTTTCAAAATTTAACTGCGTCATATCAGATCTGGTGCATGCGTAAATTAAATTCCAATGCCGAGCACAGGGAAAAAAGGAATTTCTTGATCTTAAAGACAACAATGAAAGGTCCAGTTCATCCCTCATTTCTAATTTAGGTGCCATTTAGTGAAAGTCCAGATTCAAGACATGCCCTTGGTCTACCCTCAATTCTTTTCCCTGATTATGTATTGCACACAAATAAAGTACCAAAATAAAGTTTAAAATAAAGTTTCAGTCACTTTATTTTGCTTCTGCCACACCTAGTTGACTTACCTCCCACTCGAAATGAACAAACAACACTTTTCTTTTAGTCCTTCATCAGACTCCGTTCCCTCGTGTCAAGCTGCGAATTCGGACCTGAGCTTGGCCGCCAACTTTCCAACTGCTTGTGAGTCTGAATACATGTGGACTTTATCTCCGTAAGTGATCTTAATCTTTGTGGGCAGCATCAAAATGTGCTGGATTCCTAATGCACATAATTGGGCCCTCACTCTATAGAAGGACTTCCACCTCGATCTTGTAGAATAGCTTAAATCAAGGAACAGTCAAACCTGATAGCCCTGATGTTTCAAGTTGGCTGCCCTTCATGCGGCGGAAAGAAGCTCATCCTTTTCCCCAGAGTCAGCGTCCATCACTATGATGGTGCAGGCAGGTGGATTGTCTCCTAGGGAGCGATGTGACCCGGTAAGCTTTTTTAACTGTGAAGGAGTCACTATTCAGCACTATGGTTAACCAGTTTTGGATAAGGGATTTGCTGCCGTCTTTGTCCTCTGCACCTTCTGGCATTCCAGCCACGCAAACGTTGGTAGCTGGCACCTGATTCTCAAGGTGCTCCAGTTGGTACTGGAGTACTGTATTCTCTTTTACCAATCCAGTAACAGAAGTCAGGGCTTTAGTAGCCATCTTTGTGGCTTGAGTCATCTCCAGTTCTACCCCTGTAACTTTATTATCGAGAAGGGTTACCTGATGTATTAATTTTTTTTAAGTATATTCGTGATATCTGCTATTTACTTATCTATTGTTTACCTTGTTTTGTTTTTGTACTACTGACGTGGAACCTTTGTAAATGAGCTGTATTGCTCAAAGGTGTTGTAATCCAAGACTCAATAAATAAATAAACAAACTTGTGGAAGCCAAAATACATCTCAAGGTCAACCCCCTGTATTATTATTAGTTTTTATTGACCAGGTAAGTACACTAGACAATGAAATGCTTATTTTCAGAATATCAACAGGAGACCAGCTCTGGGACAGAAGTTTCTATTTTGTTGCACTTGTTGAAAACCTGGGGCCCGATATTCAAAACATTGCCCTGGCGCTAATCTCAACTTTCCCACTCAAACTGGGTTTTGGGTGGCAGTGTCATATACAAAAGCCCAGATAGCGTGGGTGCACTGGGCTTGTGCCGGGGCAAAGAGTGGAGGAGAGCGTAAGGCAAAACCATGCAAATGGGGGGTGGGGAACTGAATATTGGCACAGTCTGATATTAAGAGTATTTACCCAGTGCAAGGGCCTCTAGTATGACCCCCTTGCACAGAGAAAATGCCACCAAACAAAACCAGGTCTTAACCCGGCACAACCCTAGTGGCTGCCCAAGGTACTGCGTCATTCCCCCCCAACACAGTATGCCCCGGTGTCTAGTGGGGCCCCCTCCCTCCGATCCCAATCCTGGTGTCCAGTGGTCCTCCCTCCCCTTTCACTGATCGCAGTCCCCTAGAAACAAAAGATTCCCTGGTAGTCCAGTGGTCCCTCGCCTGTTCATCGTCCCTGTGGAAACAAAAGATTCCTTGGTAGTCCAGTGGTCCCACCCCCCCGTTCTCCAATCACTGTCCCCATATACCACAATAGATGCCTGAGCAGTCTGTGTCCCCCCATGATCACCGATCAGTGGCCCGTATATGCTCTAACATTTCCCTGGTGGTCCTAGTGGTCCTGCCCCATCCCGATCACCATCCGTGTAATACCAAGAAACATATCCCTGGTGGTCTAGTGCACCCCCACCCTGGCAGGTAGTGACCCACCACCCCACACAACCCCATCTCAACCCACAGTTGGCGACCGGCACAGCCCTTCTCTCTGCACTGCAGCCGGCTGCTGACTGAGCTGTCACTGAGCACATACTGTATAATATGGTACATACCCATTGATTGACAGCTGAGCTGTCATTCAATGGGTGCATACCGTATTATACAGTACGCTGTTTGTGACAGTTCAGTCGGTGGCCAGCTGCAGTGGAGGGAGGAGGGTTGTGCCAGTCATCGACTGTGGGTTGGGATGCGGGGGGAGCTGGGGTGGTGGATGGCTACCTGCCAGGCTTGGGGGTGCACTAGACCACCAGGGATATGTTTCTCTGTATTGCATGGGATGGCGATCAGGGACGTGGAGGGACCACTAGACTACCAGGGAAATGTTAGGAACATACATAACAGGCCATTGATCAGCGATTGTGGGGGGACACTAGACTACCTGGGCATCTATTGTGGTATACGGGGACAGCATTGGTGAATGGGGGATGGGGAGGGACCACTGGACTACCAGGGAATCTTTTGTTTCTATGGGGATGGCGATCAGTGAATGGGTGAGGGATCACTTGACTACCAGGGACATATCTGTATACTACGGGGATTGGGATCAGGTGGTCGGGGAGGCCACTAGCACCACAGATAGTTCCCTGGACTGGGCTATTTGTGGTGCTAAAGGGCCTCCCTCCCCATGCAAATGAGCCCATAATTGGCATGCAAATTGCCCCTTAGCACCTTGCATGCACAGTGGGCTCATTTGCATGGGGACTTTTGAATATTGTAACTTTTGTCCCAGTGCAAGCCATTGCCAGAGTCCTATATTGGGGCACTATTGGGCGGGACTTGGTGACTTAGCCCTGGCCAAAATGGGACCTACATTCAGACAAGTAGCTACCTGTGCTATTCATCTGAATATAGCATTTTTGCATACTGGCACTATTGCAAGACAGAGTGCAAATGTTTGCGCTCCATTTTGCACTTTTTTGAATATCTGGCCCCAGATGCGTTCTTCAGGCTGGCCTCAGAAAAATAAACTGACAAAGTTATGCTGCATTTTGTGAGAAACTGGAGATGTAACTTACAGCAATCAGGATGCAGAGCTTAAACTGCTAGGAAATGACTTCTTCTAAAAGAAGAGCAATGTTTTGTTTAGAGAGATAGAGATGGAGATTTAAATTGAAAGAGAGTCTCAGATGTAGGGCTTTATTTGTTTGAACTGCCAGTATGAATAGCAATCCTGTACAAATTTTATATTTATTTTTTTGTTTTATTGTTATTGATAATAATAAAACACTACCTGTGGATTTTATAACTTCTCCTGGTTTGCCTGTGCTTTCTGACCTATGCCTCTATGACACAACCCTTTGAGTCAAAAATGCTTCCTGAAACACCTCTACCAGCAGCTGTTTCCTGCCATTTGCTGTTACTGGGATCCTCCAGTCCACATCTGCCATATTGAAATCAAGAGGGAGAGGGAACACTGTTTCATCTCAGTATTCTGCCACTCTTTAGCAAGTATGCAACAGCTTAACTTGTGTAATCTGGACATTTATACTGACTTTCATTCATGAACTGGGAGTTATTTGGGTGGCAAGCTCTTACCCATGTCCAAATAACAGCTGTCGTTACAATGGCTGTTGAGGGAGCTCGGTGGTGAGCTGATTAGGGCTGGGAGAAGAAGGGGAGGAGCTGAGGAACATAAAAGACTCGTGCCCGAGGGAAAGGAAGACAGCAAGCGTTTTAAGAACTTACAGCTGCCGGACTGCCATTTTTTCCTGCTCTGCTTCATTTTCCAATCTTCTCCCTGAACACTCCTGGTACACTGACTGAACTGCCATTGTTTTTCATTGCACTGACTGGAGCTGCGGTTACGAGAGGGAACGCCATTTTATCTCAGCATTCTGCCACTCTTTAGCAAGTATACAACAGCTTAACTTGTGTAACCTGGACATCTATACTGACTTTCATTCATGAACTGGGAGTTATTTGGGTGGCAAGCTCTCCCCTGTGTCCAAATAGCAGCTGCCGTTACAACGGCTATTGAGGGAGCTTGGCGGCAAGCTGATTAGGGCTGGGACAAGAAGGGGAGGAGCTGAGAAACATAAAAGGCTCATGCCTGAGTGAGGCGCAAGCCCTTGGGTGCAAGCATGAGTGGCTGCGCCATTCGTTAAAAGATTCTATACTTTAACTTAGGCCCTCTGTTTGGATAAGCATGTCTAAACATAAGTGAGTTATTTAAGGTTCTCAGGTATCTATATTAGGCTATCTTGTATTCTGCTGTATGAGATTTAGAGTCTCTAAACTATTGATATTTATTACTCTAGGCGATAGATATAGTGTGTGCCTGTTCATTTGTTGTGCTTTTCCTTGATAGCCTAGTATAAGACTTGTAGGCCATTGGGTCCTTGCTAACAGAGTCTGGTGTGCTGGTACCCTTTGATTTTAAAATGTATCAGTCCTGGTTGCTCTTGTTCCTCCTATGCCTCCTCCAAGCAGGGGGCACAGACAGAACCACTTCTACTGTAAACTACGTTGAAAATGAGTTTAAGTCACTAGGAGGTACTATGACTTGGGATATTAGTTTATTTTTGCCAGGATTTGGTGAAATTAGTCCCGAGCTAATAACAACTTATTTGCACACAGACTTTATAAAATTGGTTTGTGTGTATAGGGACTCACTGAGGGTGAATAAACCCTTATTTTCTACCTCAACATATCTGATAAAAATGTTACACCTCCTTTCAGGGGAGTTATGCATTAGAAATGGCCGAAGCTGTTATGGTGATTTATCTAAATATGTTTTGTTTCTATTTTTAATGATGTGTGGAGATGTTCTTGCAAACCCAGGGTCCTGCCATTACGTACATGCAGAGGTTTTGAGAGGGACAGAGTCTAGTGTTGTACAATTTAATGCACAATGCATAAGGAATAAACTGGGAACAATTAAGGACTGGATAGGTCATTATAGACCAGAATTTATAATTATTACAGAAACTTGGTTGTATAAAGAAGTTTCATATACTTCTATTTCAATAGAAGAATACCAACATTTTAGAAAGGATAGGAACAAAAGGGAAGGGGGTATTCTAATGTACGTTAATGAAGAACTGGAAGCAATAGAAATTAAAAGCGATTCAATAGAACAGAGACTAGAGGCTATAATGATTGAGCTAAAGATCTCTTTTATTAAATCTGTATTCATCACAGGGCTGTAAACCTCCAAAAGTGGAAAACAGCATCTTTTATAGTTTACAAGATTTCATGGTAAAATATAAATCTACGCATGAACTGTTATTTTTAGGTGACTTTAATGTAAACCGGATCCAGGTTGATCCTACTAATAGCTTGATAGATTTCCAGGACTGCCTGCAGCTGAGCTTACCCAATTAGTGAAGGACCCAACTAGGATAAATCTGAAAAACGCTCAGAACTCTACATTATTGGATTTAATTTTTACCAGTCGACCCCTGCCGTATTCTTAGAGTGGCGTCTTACCTGACGCCTTCTCTGACCACCAAGTTACATTTGTGATAAAGGGTTTAAAGATCAGAAAGCAAGTTCAATTAGTTACCCAGAGGACTTTTAAGAATTTTAATTATGTTAATTTTATGTTAGACTTAGAGAATATAGCTTGGCACAGACTTGAATTAATACCTAATGTTTCTGATGCATGGCAATACTTTCAGGATGAATTGTTAAAGATATGTTACTCACATGCTCCGCTATGTAAAAGAAAGGTGAAATGTAACAATCAAAGATGATATAATGTCACACTTCATAAATTAAAAAGATAGGGATATAAAATGGCATATAGCTAAATTAACTGGTACTAATGAGGATTGAGTTTACTATAGACAAACTAGAAATAAATATATGCGTCAAGTCAAACAAACTAAACAAGCTTTTTACAGATCAGAATCTGACAATCGTATTACACAAAATTCTAGGTTATTCTGGAGGAAAATGACAGATTTAATGGGCAATAAAAATAGTGGACAAGTGAAAAGGATAGAGCTGGATGGAGATTTGGTCCCATTAAATAACGTGGTAAATGCATTTATTAAATTTTTTTCTTGAAGTTGGCACAAAGCTAATGCAATCTGATCAAAATATTGATCCCAAGGGGCAAGTTAATCAGGTACCATCTGAGCCCAACTATCTAAGATTTAAATCTATGAAGTTAGAAGTGTAGGAGGCAATGGAGGCTCTGCTTAAGTTGGGCACCAAAAAAGCAATAGGTCTGGATAACATTCAAACCAAGTTGTTGAAATATGCGGCTCCTGGTATTGCTCATTCTTTAACCTATTTGTTCAGTTTCTCCCTAACATCTGGTGAATTCCCAGAGGGCTGGAAGCTCTCTAAAGTTGTTCCTACTTTTAAAGGGGGTATCAGGCATGATATAAATAATTACCATCCCATTTCACTATTGTCAATAATTTCAAAGGTTTTTTGAGAGTTTGGTAGCCTCACAACTGCGGGAATATTTAGAATATAATAGACTGATGAACACCTATCGGTCAGGTTTTATGTCAAAATATAGCACAAATACAGCATTGCTAAAGGTAGTGGGAGACATACAGGGGAGTCTGAACAGGAGAACGTCAGTGGGTGCTTTATTCATAGATGTATCTAAAGCTTTTGATATTCTGCAACACTGCTTTCTCCTGTCCAGACTCTACTCTACTCTGTGGGGGTGAGAGGTAGTGAACTGGAATGGCTCCCATCATACCTAACTGACAGAAAACAAGTAGTTGAAGTGGGACCTTTTAGGTCCTCCTCAGTACAGATTAGTACTGATGTTCATCAGGGGTCGATACTCAGCCCCTTGCTTTTTAATATCTACATTAATTACCTAAAATTTGCTTGCCCCTGTATAAAATATCACATCTATGCAGATGATACCATTATTTGTATGGAAGGGGAATTCTTATCTGATATCCAAAAAAACTTACAAGATGTTTTTTTGTGCCTCCAAGAATTATTTAGGGCACACAGACTTTGTTTAAATTTAAAAAAAACTCAGTCTGTGCTATTTTTTCAATCAGGGTGTGCTGGAAGTAGTTTAGAAATTCACTTGATTCAGGGCATCCACATTAAGCAGGTAGAACAATATACATACTTAGGGATGATATTGGATGATAGGCTTAGTTGGGTCCTACATTAGGAAAACGTATTACTTAACTTAGGTAGGAAACTGGGAATGCTCTATAGGGCTAAATATTTCATGTCACAGGCTGTAAGACTCAGAGCTGTAGCTACTATGATATTACCTGTATTAGATTATGGGGATATCTTATATGCAGGTGCTTCAAAACTATGTCTCCATAAGCTGGATATAATGTACAATAAGCTGGCTCAATTTATTTTGGATGCCCTGAGGATAAGCCATCACTGTCACACGTATAGGTCCCTGTGGTGGATAAGTTTAACTAATAGAAGAGACTGGCACACCATAACCTATATGTATAAATTATCTCAGGGTAAAATGCTCTCATATATCCTAGATAGGTTTTCAGTGAGGAAGGCTAGGGAAAACTTAAGGTCAGCACAGGGTTTGGAATTTGAAGTACCTCATTTTAACCTAAAAGTAAGCAAGTATTCCTTCCTGGGGCGAGGTATTTCTCTCTGGAATAATATGCCAATTTACCTTAGACCAATTAATCAGGTCTTACAACTCAGTTTAATTAGAAGATTTTTTTTAACAAAGCCTCAAAATCACAGATTTGTTGCAAATCTCTGTTAGTTTGAATTTGGGTACATCCATTTTCTGTTTTATATTTAATGGATTGTTGGTCTTTCCAAGATAATGTCTGGTTATTGTATGTATATATTTATTAACTGTCATTGTATAAGTGACTTGTTGATATATGAGTGCACAAACTGGAGGACCACCTTTGAAATAAGCATTGCTCAATGGAGTATTGTTACAACTCTCCTATTCACAGTTTTGAATACAATTTTATGAATGAATGAACAAATGAAATCAGCAGAACCTATTCCTGCTTTGCTGTCCTTCTGATTTCATCACTTAGTTCCCTATCAGTCGCCTCTTTTTGTGATGGTGGTCTATATACCATTTCTATCCTGATGTTCCTCCCACTCCATTTGTGACTACCCAAACCATCTCTATGGGCTTGTCTTTCCCACTATCCCTGACCTCCATGTCTTTTATACCCTCCCTTACTTATAGTGTCACCCCTACCCCTTTCCCTAAACTCTATCCTTCCTAAACATTGTAAACCCTAGAATTGTGCAGTCACCACCAGCACCAAGCATGCTTTAGTCATCACTGTCGGCAGGCCACTGGTTTTGTTCCCCAGGCTCACATAACCCTCTATGTCACATACTTTCCTCCTATCCCAACTCCTTGTCCCCCATCATTCCCCGGACCCATTCCTTGGCCCCTCTCCCACTGCCCCACCCCCATCCCTTGGATTCCTCGTAGCTCCTACATTGCAGCGTGTTCTGTTACCCCTTTGTCTCCACTCTGCTTCCTCTGTGTTGCCCCCCCTTCTATTATTGATGGGGGAAGGCAATTTGTACCTCCCTTGTTTGAGCAGTTGAACCTACCAGTAGCTGATCTTTATAAAATGGGCACTGAAATCCTCAAATCCTGATTGGCTAGAACTAGTCACCTGACCATGCAAGAATGCAGTACTACCCACAGTCATCCTGGTATTTAGCCTTGTTGCAAATCACTGCACTGCATTGAATTTTAGAAGAATGTTTGGAAGCCATTTTTTCTCTCAGTAGTGTGATCTCCAGCCTGTCACTCCGTTTAGGCCAGCGGCAGTGACCACCCCCCTTCAGCTCATTATAATACTGCCCCCCTCCTCCGAGCTTTTTGTTCTGACCTCAAGTATGTGGAAAATGTGAACTGATCAAGCATCAAACAGCCCTCTTCAAAAGTACTTGTCTTTTAAACTGGTGCCCTACTCTGCCCGCAATGCTGGTTTACCTGTATTACAGTAGCACTCTCAGCCATCATCCTGAACCCGGCAATTGCACAAAAAAATAATCAGGCACCTAGTTAAAGAAAAAAAAACACTCCATCTTCAGAGTCAGACTTCTCAATTTTGAGTGAGCGAGTCGAGTATGCGGGCAGACTGGCAGTGGTGAGAGGCAGGGCGGACAAGCAGCAAGGTGAGACGGACACCACATGAACTATTTTTAAATCCATCCCTGTCTCATGCTCAAATCTCTCTCCATTTCTTCTAGAAATCAGGACATGTTAAAAGGGAGTGAGAGTATGTATGTGGGCGGGCAGCGGAAACTGGACTTCTGCCAATAAAATGTTTTGTTCTGCCAGTGCAACACATGCAACTCTTCCTCTCCAGATCACCCACTTCTTCTGAAGACACATGCATTTTGTTTACTCACAGCCAGTAGCTGAATTTTAAATCTCTCCGCAAATTGCTTTATAAGTTTTGTGAAAGTGAGCAGTGAGTGTGTGTGTGTGGGGTCGGGTGGGGGGTCAGAACGAACCTCTCTTCAAAAGGTAATACCCTGGTAAAATCTTAAAAAAACAGGCTTCTCTCTCACTCTCCCTCTAATGGGTCTCTATTTCTGTCCTTACTGCGGCCTTGTAGGAAAAAAACATAGGGTGAAAAACAGACTTTTTTTTTTCCAATAATTTTTCTCACCTCTTCTCCATTGGACTCTCTCCATTGTGGGCACGCGGTCCGAGAATGTCTCCCATCTGCTTGAAGCTCTATCAATTCTTCTCCGGTGCGAAGGACCCCTCCTCAGGTTGCTAGCCCATCCCCCTAGCTCTGAGTCCCCCGGGGAGGGACCGCCTTACTCCTCAGGGCTCTATCTACAGTGTAGTGGGCTGCAACCCTGTTTGGAAGGGACCGGTTCTGGATGTCAGATGCCTGGCGGTGACGTGGGGTCTCGACCTCTGGCCCCACCATCGCCTACCAATGGCAAGAGGGTTTTTTCTTATGGTTTACGCCCTTTCCCTGTCCCCCCAGCAGAGCCCGAGCTTGCAATGATGCCAGGGATGTCCATCACTATTGAGCCCTGAGCGTTGCAGTGCCTCCGGTCGCCACTGGGTGCCGCTGTTATGCCGGGCTTAACCCTGGATCCCCCCACCGAGAGAGGAGAGCAGTTCTTTGGATGCTCAATCCTCCCTCTCCCCTGCTGACCCCCGGCAGCCCGAGCTCATTCCCGAACCCGAGTCACCGGCGTGGTATGAGGTGTGGCATCCAGCACCTCAACCCTCAGCACCACCGGGCCGGCAAATGAAAAACAGACTTAAGTTTTTGTAACACATAGGATCAATGATTTTTTTCAGCTCAAAGCTGTTAGAGTCCACCGATGCAAAAGAAAACTACAAGTATGGAATTTCCATTAGGTCAAAAGACCTACAGCAGAACTTTAAAATCAGTGTAGTCCCGGTAGGTAGAAGGACTACTTTAGCTAAAAAAAATTCTTATAAACTTTAAAATATTAAAAAGTTGTTTTCTAGTAAAAGTACACATTTTGAAAACTGAAAGCCCATTTTATAAGTGCAATAAGACATGGCTAGGTGTTGGTAGTACTGAACTACCTGCACACTCAGGGGCAGAAGACACTTGGCCTACGGCCTCGTGCCTCACTACACCCCTGTGTGTGGGGGTATCTCAGTACTACCAACACCCAGTCATGTCTTATTACTTATGCCACCTCCTCTACTAGATTAAAATCACCTTGATGTGCTCTACTAACTTATGCCCTAGCATTCTGGTCCCCTTCTCTAATAGATGTAGGTCATCCTGTTTGTATAGCCTTTTTTTATTCTTTGGTAACTAGGTTAAGTCCCACTAGGCACAATGCCTGTTTTCAAGGACAACTTGGGAGCACTGGGGAGGTTAAGTGACTTGCTCAGGGTCGCACAGTATGCAAGTGGAGGTTGTGGGAATCAAACCGAGGTCTGCTGGATGTACCAAGCTCACTCACAGCTTGCCAGCTACAGTCTACCCCCTCATCTAGACCTTAGGTGTTCATTGGGAAAGAAGAGTAGTGGCTGTCTGCACTAGCCCCCACTTGGACTTGCTCTGGAAAAGGCTAAGTCTCACCCTTACCATGGCAAGTTCTGCAGGATGTGCCAAAGTCCTACTGCACACCAGGCAGCATCGCCATCTGCAGACGACCTCCATGAAGATGGCTGCTCTGCAGGCACTGCATCCTATTACAGAAATATAGAAACAGAATTTGTCAGCAGAAAGGGATCACTTGGCCCACCCAGTCTGTCTGGATGTTCCCTGCCTAGTCCATCTCCATAGACCCTAACTGTTCTCCTGTGACCCTCTCTCCATCCTGCCAATTTACTAATATTCCCCTATGTCTTTACCTCACATGCTTGAAGCCTCCACTGTTTTTGCCTCCACTTCTGCTGGCAGTCTGTTCCAGGCATCTACCATCCTTTCAGTGAAGTAGTACTTCCTAATATCCCTCTTAAACATCCTCCTTCCAGCTTCAGTGCATGCCCCTGGTTCTGGTGCTCTTTCTCATTTGAAAGAGACTTTGTTCCTGCAGCTTATTCACGCCTGTGAGGTACCCGTAGGTCTCTATCATGTCTTCTCTCGCTCTCCTCTCTTCTAGGGTGTACATGTTGAGATCCCTCAGTCTCTCCTCATAGGGCTTCTGGTGCAACCCCTGCACCATTTTAGTTGCCCTCCTCTGAACTGTCTCCACCCTATGTCCTTTCTGAGATGCAGCCTCCAAAAATCAGAACAATACTCCAGGTGGGGCCTCACCAGCGAGCAATACAGTGGCAACACCACCTCCCTCTCCTCCTACTGGAGATGTCCCCCATTTTTATTTATTGAAATGTTTCACGAGGAAGGCAGGGCATAGAAACCCAGGAGCTTAGTACAAGATGTTGGGGTAGTGACAGTCACCAAGCAGGAAAGGGACCTTGGGGTTATCATAACTGATGGCCTCAAAGTCGCAGAGCAGTGTGACAAAGCAGTAGGTAGGGCTAGTGGGATGCTGGAGGTGTGTGATTTTGCACTTTTTGGCATTGAGAACCAACTGCCATGCTCTTGACCACTCCTCAAATTTCCCAAGATCTCTGCGCATTCTCTCCTCCCCCTCCTGAGTATCCACCCTATTACAGCTTTGGTATTATCTGTAAAAAGGCATACCTTCCTTTCCAGTTCTTCTGCAGTGTCACTTATGAAGATGTTGAAGAGGACCAGTCCCAGTACTGAGCTCTGAGGCACCCCGCTAGTCACTCTCCCATCATTAGGGTGAGTACCATTAACATCACCCACTGATGCCTATCCATTGACCAGTTTTTTTTTCCCACCTTCCCTTGCTCCAGGTCGGCCACTCCTTCGAGCCTCCTAGATCCCCACTGGTGCCCCTGCCCCGTTGTTAGCCACCACCACCTCATATTTGCAGCACCCTGGGTAACCCGGATGTAACCCTTTGCCGGGTGGGTCCCCCTCCTCTGAGGGAGATAGGCGCTGGTAGGGGCCAGCCAGCGCACGCTACTTGGCCCGGGTGCTGCTGAGGTGGATCTGGGCTGCATCAGGGGCATGACAGCAATGGGAACCAGTGAATGTCATCCGGTTGGCCATGGAGCACTTTTCCACTTTGCTCCTCAGGGGTGTGGTGTACTACAGTGTAAAGGTGTAAGCCGACGTTCCCCATGCCCCCCTTAGTCAGTGGGACCCCAGCATGTTACCATACCCCAGCCTCCGCCAGAAGTTGGTAAGCACTGGGTTCCCAATCCACCCTCCCGAGATGGCGAGCAGTCTCAGGATGCTCTAGCCTTCTCTCCCCGGCCGGCCCTCCAGCGCCCCGAGTCTGTTCCCAAACCCGGGTCGCTGGCGTCACAAGCAGAAATCCAACAACGGCACCAGTGGGCTGGCTCATTGACCAGTTTCTAACACAGTTTACCACTTTGTATCCCACCCCGAGGCTTGTCAGTGTCTTAATCAGTCTCCTGTGCAGCACAGTGTCGAAGGCCTTGCTAAAGTTCAGATAGGCCACGCCCACTGCCTTCCAGGCACCCTTCCGTTCTTCCTACCTTCCCTCATGTGCTTTCACATCCTACCATATCACTTTTATAGATTCCTGACCTGCCAAGCAGACTAACCAGGTGCTCAACTCCTTAGACGGTGAGGCTGCAAAACATCAACAGTGGACCAAGGCACAGGAGCAGCGCACAGGAGAAAGGAAGCAAACAAGTCACCAAAAATTGCTTTAAAAAATGTTTATTGCCATCATTCACAAAACAACAGTGTACAAACTATCCAAGCACTTTGCCTCTCTTGCCAGAGGCTTCATTGGGGCAGGAAATGCCATCCACGTAAGCCATATGTGCCTAACTCGGCATAGACTGTAGTGATGTACATAAGCTTACTATTCCTGGTGGAGCTAAAACACAAACAATAATATGTAATTTGTCAAAGGCTATAGCTGCAGTTCAGTGTGTGGGAGCAATTAGCCACGCCTCCTGCCTGAGCTATTTAAGTCGGCTCCCTGCATTCTCACTCAGATACATTCTTTCTTTGCTGCTGCTGGAGCTCCCCTGCCCCCTTTCTCCTGGTGTTTATATTCTGCTTCCTTCATGCTTTTGGGGATTTCTGCTGCATTGTGCCTCCACCTCCCTAGGTCTGTACTTTGCTTTTGCCTCCTACCTGCTGTTTTGCCTTGTTTTGGTCCCCTATTCTTGCTGAGCTTGTTTCTTGGTTCCTGTGTTTGTCTCTGCTTTTGTTTCTTTTTGGGGGTTCCTAGTTGTCAGCATCCTGCCTTTGTCATTTTATTTTGCTTTGTGCTTATTCAGGTTCTAGAGTTTCTGTGTTTCTGTACTATTTGCAATCTCCCTGCTTACCTACATTGTTTTTTGTGCCACTTGCAGTCTCCTGTTCATCTAAATGCTTTAATTGCTTACACCTGGCAGCCATTCTCTTATGAGTTAAGTGGTTTCATTACTCATTCCAGCAGCACACTGCTTCCTGGTTTGATACCACCATGCTATAGCATTCCATGTACCACTGCATTCCCTAACAGTATGTATTCATTCTCTACAGCTTCAGCATGCTGTCTCTTACCAGACTCAGTGCTAATAGTTGCTCTCCTCCTTATCTTGTCTCAATGTCCTCAGTGCTAACAGTTGCACTTTACCTCATGCAGTCTCATTTACTCAGTGCTAACAGTTGCACTGCCATTCATGCGTTCTCTCAATGAACTCAGTGCTAACAGTTGCACTCCCACTCGTGCTGTCTGTTGCTGTTCTCAATTCTATCAGTTGCACACCCAATCCTGCACTTTTAGTCACATCCCAGCCTCTCTCTACCTAGCTTGGCTCTGCTCCTTGAAGTCCACATCTTGAGAGTGGGTCCCTTGCCAGGGGGCGGGGTCTTTCCCTTTCTACTATTAGGGTGAGAAGGTCCTCCACTCTGGGAGGAAATCTTTGACCTTGCGGACAGCATCAGTGGCACCTCTCGATGTAGCATTTAAGACTTCAGCTGCCGGAGGGTCTCAGGGAGCTCCTTCAGCTGCTGACAGCGTCATCTGCACCTTTGAAAGCTATTCTCCCTACAGCCACCTAAAGGGTCACCTGGTCTCCATTTTATACACTCCCTTGTACTTCCTGCCCCTCAAGGGTGAAGATTGTACAATCCTCCTGTTCTTGCCCCTCTAGAGCTCAGCCATACCCCTCCTGGGTTTGGTTTCTCCTCTAGGCCTTCGCTTGGAGGCAAGGTGAGTGCCTTTCAGTGGTTGTAACTCTCCTCCTCCGTTGGGGGGCTGGTCCCCAGCAGGGTTCCCTTTTAGCTGTAGAGGCCATCAACTCGCAGCACCCCCACGACTTTCCCATTAGAGGGATAGAGTGAGAGCCCTTCCTCTTAAAAATCTTCCCCTGAATTGGGTCTCTAAATTGCAGTAGTGAGTCATCATTAATTCATCCCAAGCCTGGAGGGAAGGCGACCGAGGTCTTGGATCCCCAGAGGTTTCCCCCGCATAGGTGTTTTTTCCTCTCCTCCATACCTAAAGTCATATGGGTAAGGCAATCCATGGAAGGTAGTCCTCAAGTAGTATATCTATGTAGTACATGTTGAACCAGGTAGGCTTCCACTGTTGAGCTGGGGTTGGATGGTGACCTTCTTTCTGTTTGCTGTTCCCTCTTTCCTTATGGAAATCATGCCCCTTCTGCTGTCAATACCAGTATCATCAGTCATTGCACAATCCTGCCTATGTCTGTTACAAGTCATCACTACTGCTGTCAGTCCATACTCGTCCAGTTTTTGCGTTCACCACGTGCTGCTTGTCTTTTGGGGGCTCCTTCCAAAGGTACCTTTAGCTTAAAGGAATTATATTCCTGTGGCACCTCTAGGGGTGGAACCTTCCTCAAGAAGGTTCCTTTGCCTTCATGGTACCCTGACAGGGTGGTAGTTCCCCGTGGAACAGAAAGTGTAAATGGCCAAAGTATCTATTTATCTCAGTCAGCAACATAAGCATTCAAATACTATCAGACTGTCAATGAAGTTGCAGAAGCATAACTCAGCATAACTTGCGTACACACATTGAAATTAAAAGCTATGACTGCAGTTCAATGGGTGGGAGCAATTATTTATTTGTTTATTCAGCTTTTGTTAACCAGGTAAGTACACTAGACAAGACAAATTGCCTATTTTCAGGTACGACCCGGGAGAGCCATGCCCCCGGCCTAAGTTATTTAAGTCATCTCCCTGCAGTCTCACTCAGATGCATTCTTCTTTGCTGCACCATCCTCCCTCCTCCTGCAGCAGCACACCTCTCTCTCCCTCCTTGGGGGCTCCTTCCTAAGGTACATTTAGCCTAAAGGAATTATATTGTTGCGGCACCTCTAGGGGTGGAACCTTCCTCAAGAAGGTTCATTTGCCTTCACGGTATCCCAACAGGGTGGTAGTTCCTTGTGGGACAAAGAGTACACATGGCCAAAGTGTCTGTTTATCTCAGTCAACAACATAAGCATTCAAATACTGATGACTAGCAATGAAGTTGCACATGCATAACGCAGCACTAACTTGCATACACACATTGAACCAAGAAAAGAGCTAAAATAAGTCTGTGATCAAGTGATCCATGTAGAGATAATTAAAAATTGCATGTGCATATGATATCAAAAAAAATGAGGGAAAATGCTTGAGACAAGCTATATGTCATTAGCACTCAGTGCATTATGAGATGTCTTTTAATAGCTTTACTATAAAAAAGGTAAACAAGCATTTGTCAATGCCGAGAGTTTGCTGTTGGTATTGCTCTTGTACATGCCTCCCATATGTTTCTCTGTATATTCCTCTGTCTTGCATTTTAAGGGTGGGTGTTATGATTGGAAACCCTAATGCCCCGGGCATTTGTTGGTATTTTTGCTCCAAATTTTCAACATGGGCTTTTTGGGACATCACCTCATGAACAATGCCAGTATCATTTTGTTACTCAATCCCAAAAGATGATTTCGTACAGCGTGTGTGCCAGTCGGCGCCACAAGTGCGAAAACACATTTTGGGCAGGATGTGAAAAATGACAGCTATACTGTTCATGAGGAAGCATGAAGAAATGGCAATGTTGAAAATCTGGAGTGAAAATATGAAAAAGTGGCGAAGTTACAAGTGTGCATAGAAACTGCACAACGCACGCTTGTAACGCAGTCATTTTTTGGAATGTTTTCACCAAATTTTCAACATGGCCTTTTTGAGACCTCCCCTCATGAACAGTGGCACTGGAATTTTGTTACTCTGTCCTGAAAGTTGATTGCGCATAGCAACTGCGCAATTCCGCGCCACAGATGCAAAAACACATTTTGGGAAGGATACAAAAAATGACAGCTGTACTATTCATAAGGGGGGTATGAAAAAATGGTAATGTTGGAAATATGGAGTGAAAATCTTAAAAATTGCTGACGTTATGAGCGTGTGTAGAAACTACGCAATGGACGCTTATAATGCAGTCATGTTTGTGAGTTTTTTCACCAAATTTGCAACAAGGGCTTTTTGGGACCCCACCTCTTGAACAATGGCACTGTCATTTTGTTAATTGGTCCTGAAAGGTGATTCCGTGCAGTGACCGGGAAATCACCTTTCAGGACTGAGAAACAAAATGACAGTGACTGTGGTTATGAGGTGGGGTCCCAAGAACCCCATGTTGAAAATTTGGGACCAAACTCCCAAAAATGGCTGAGATATCAACCTAAAATGAACCCCCATTCACTGCCATTATAGAACTTACTGGCATTTCTTCAGTTTGCGGTTGGTTTTGAAGAGTGTAGACGGTTCCGGTCCACTGAAGATCACTGCTCCTGACCTCCGGTGGTAAAGTATGGGTGGGGTACGGGTCAGAGCGCAGAGGGAGGGTGCAGGTTGGGGAGGGGGCGGTGGCAACAATGAAGGACCATTTTCTGTCTTTTCAGGTTTAAAGACAAAAGACATCATGGGTCTGTTTTCTGTTTTTTGTACAAGGAAAACAATGGATTTTGGCACACTGGTGTGGGTTCCCAGTGTGCCAGAGTACTGGGGGCTTCAATACCGACCCGGGGATTGGGCACCCTGAGATCAGAGGTTATGTGTGTGCATGGGAGGGGGAGATGCATCCAACACCGAGAGTGGGCATCTCAGTGTCGGAAAAAATTATTAAATGCCGACCCGGTGATTGGCACCCCGAGGTCGGAGGTTATGTGTGGGGGGGGATGCATTTGACACCGAGAGTGGTCATCCCGGTGACAGAAAAACAGCAGTGTGGAGGAGGCAGGCAGAAAAGTGCCTCCTCCCAGCCAGTGCAGAGACGTCAGGATGTACTCAGCTGTTTGCTCTGTGGTGACCTGCAGATGAAAGGAAAAAGCCAGCTCCTGATTGGCGTGGCTTTTTCTTTTCATGTGTAGACCACTGAAAGCAAAACAGCGTCAGGATCAGCCTGACTGATGATTGGTGTGATGCAGTCAAGCCCCATGCAGAGCACTCTGTATTGGACAGACAGTGTCACACCCTTCAAAGCCTACTCTCTCAAGGAGTTCAGCACGCATACGCAAACTCAAAAAGGGGGAGGAGTTGGTTTTGATATCCATGGCAAACTAAAAATTGGTGCTCAAAAACATTGTGAAATACTTTTCATATAAATTAAATATTGAAAAGGAAAAAGGAAAAAAAAAAAACACCCTGAGGGAGAAGGGGGCCCACAAGCAGAACAGAAAAATTGAGGCTGCAATGGCCGGATGGCATACAATAAGTTTCTGTATACAAGACACAAATTGGTGTGACACAGGACCTGAAAATAAAGAATCATATAGTGCATTAAATTAATAAAATACACCAACATTAATATATTTAAATGAATACTAGGGGGAGAAAAAGATAGCATTTTCAATTAATAAATTAGTAATGTTTAGCTAGTAAATTAGTAATGTTAAGTTTTATAACTTAGAAAGTCCAGGGATATCACTCCTGAAGAACAAATCCCAAGTCTTCAGGTGTAATAATCTGAAAAAAAAATGTATAAACAAATAAATATAATTACAAAAATAAAGTCAACAATCAAGTCATGTACAGAGTATTCAGTACATTTTTACAAAAAATGTACAACTGTATATCAATATGGTCATTTAGACCATGTGGTCACCGTGCTTTTAATGTGAAACATAGAAACATAGACTTTGACGGCAGATAAGGACCACTTGGCCCATCCAGTCTGCCCATTTCCCTACCTACTGGATAAGCTGCAGATTCTAGTTAACCAACAGCCTACTTCCTGCAACCCCCCACTATAATTGTCTGGTGTCTGTCCCATGCATGTTTGAATTCCCCCACTGTTTTAGACCCAACGACCTCCTCAGGAAGGCTGTTCCATGTATCCACTGCTCTCTCCGTGAAAAAAAATTTCCTCACATTACCCCTGAGGCATCCCCCCTCTATCTTTAAATTGTGCCCCCTTGTTCTTACACATCTCTTTTCTGAAAGATGCTACCCTCCTGGACTTTGTTGATTCCCTTGAGGTACTTGAACATTTCTATCATGTCCCCTCATTCCTCTCCTTTCATCAAGAGTATACATATTAAGCTTCCCTCTCAGTCTCTCTTCATATGGTTTCTGCTGCAGACCCTGCACCATTTTAGTTGCCCTCCTATGGACTGCTTCCATCCTGTCTATGTCTCTGAGATGAGGTCTCCAAAATTGCACACAGTACTCGATGGGGTCTCACCAACTGTCTGTATAGAGGGATAACCACTTCCTTTTTCTACTCTTGTGATGCCCTTCCTATGCATCCCAGTATCCCCTGGCTCTCCTTACTGACTTTTCACATTGCTTACCCACTTTTAGGTCATCTGATATGACTACCCCAGGTCCCTTTCCATTTTTGTTGTTAGTACCTCCCTGCTATTGTGTACTCTTTCTCCTGGGTTTTTGTTTCCAGGTGCATTACTTTGCACTTCTTTGCATTGAATCTAGGTTGCCATATGTATGACCATTCCTCCAACCTTGCCAAGTCCCTTCTCATCTTTTCTACCCCCTCTTGTGTATCAACTCTGTTACAGATCTTTGTGTCATCTGCAAAGAGGCATACCTTTCCCTCCAGACCCTCTGCAATGTCACCTATAAAGATGTTAAAGAGGACTGGACCCAGTACTGAGCCCTGAGATACTCCACTAGTAACCCCCCTTTCTTCAGAATGTGTTCCATTCACTATTACCTTCTGTGTCCTGTTGTGCAGCCAGTTTGTTACTCCAGGCTACCACCCTGGGACCCACCCAGGCTGGCTAACTTGATTATTAATTCTTGTGTGGGACTGTGTCAAATGCCTTGCTAAAGTCTAGGTAGGCTATATCCACAGCCCCTCCCTGGTCTATTACTTTGGTCACCTAGTCAAAGAAATCAATTAGATTTGTCTGACATGACCTTCCTTTTGTAAATCCATTCTGCTTTGGGTCCTATGCCCCGCTGACCTCTAGGTACTCAACAGTTCTTTCTTTCAGAAGTGATTCCATCATTTTCCCTACCACTGAGGTCAAACTTACAGGACTGTAGTTTCCTGCTTCTGCCTTGCTCCCACTTTTGTGAAGGGGAATCACATCTGCCCTCCTCCAGTCCTCAGGTACCGCCCCATCCTGCCATGAAAATCCACTGAAGTTTGATTCTGTCTCTTCTTCTTGGGTTTGCTGATATCTGATCCATACCCATGAAAGTCATGTGACAGGTATTGCTGGCATGGCAAACTTTAAAATGAGTTCCTAATGGGGTATCGGGGATAGCCCTGATAATCGAACGAACATGGTCTTGGATTTGTTCCTTTAAGGAATGAATGGTCCTGCCAACATAGACTTGTTGGCATGGACATTGAATCACATAAACTATGAACTGAGTAGCACATGTGATAAGTTGTTGGATCTCCATTGTGAATTTACCACTAGGATGTGTGTAGGTTGCACCCCTAATACGATGTTGGCAAACATTACAATGGCCATGTACTGTAAGTGGCAACCTGTTGGTGGTGCACATAGCAAAGGGATGTTTTGGGTAAATGTATGATAATCCTGAAAATGACTGTGTACTAAATAATCTCTGAAATTTTTGCCACATCGGTATATGACTTTGGGACCATTCTTAATGGAAGTACAAAGATCAGAGTCACTTTTTAACATATGCCAGTGTCTGGCAACTACCCCAGCAACACATGGTGTAATTCTATCCTATTTTGTAACGAAACAGATTTTGGCTTCATGAAGCTCATTATTTGGTCTGTCTCACAGAGTAAGAAGTTAACTCCTAGAGATGTTTTTTGCTTTGTTAAATGCTATTTCCAAATTTTCTTTTTTGTATCCTAATTCAAGGAACCTGTCTGTGAGGTCTTGACCTTGTGTTGTTTTGAAATCTTAATTGTCAGAACAATTTCTCCTGATATGGAGATATTGTTCATATGGGATTGTTGAGATACAATGAGGCAGATGTGCATTACTAGCTGCCTACAAAGTATTCTCTGATATAGGTTTTCTTGAATGTCTTTGTTGTAATATTAACTCCAGTTGTTCCAGATGTTAAAGTAATATCCAGAAAATTAATCTGTCATGGGTCAGTTCTGTATAAGAAAGATAAATTAACAGTGTTTTTCCTGGTGTAGTAAACAAAATTCTGTGCAGAAGCCTCTGACCCATGCCAGATGATCGAGATGTCATCAATAAAGTGACCATAAAACACCATGTTATCGAAGAAGGGATTGGCAATGGGATTGAGGATGGCCCCCTCCAACCAACCCGTAAAAAGGTTGGCATGAGAGGAGATCATCATCTTCCTCATCCTCATGCCTCTAATTTGTAAATAGTACTGTTGGTTGAAAACAAAGTAGCTTGATGTTAAAGGGACACTGTCAACCTGTTTTTCATCATATTATTTCTAGTTAAAAACCTACATTTTATGATTGCTTACCTTCTCTTAAATTCACTGATGTTGCTGTTTGTTTTGTCTGTCTCCTTGTTTAGTAGACCTGAAATGCATGGCAATGTGTATTTATAAACAACCTTGTTTTGTTTATAATCCTGGAACTGTTCTTACTGCATGCTTCCTGAGCATTAGAAACACACCCAAACAGTGCAGTCACTCATGAGGCAGTAGCCTCCTAAACTCCCACTGCATCATGAGGGGCTAGACTGTGTTTTGGGTGTTCCCAAGTCCAGGAAAGATGCAGTTGGAGCTGATCAAGGAATGTAAACAAACCAGTGTTTGTGTGGTAACACCAGTAAGGTGGGCAGTCTGTTTTTCGCTTTTTTAAAGAAAAAAAAAGAGTCAGAATCAAACTACCAGCTATATCAGCAATCATTACTGAATGTTGGCAATCATAAAATGTCTTTTTTAAACTAGGGACACTTTAAGACTTAAGGGAGTTGACAGTGTCCCTTTAATATTAGCTCAGTTACTTCAGTAAGGAAGTGAATAGAAATATCCAAGAGTACAGTTCTGTCAGTCATTAATTATCTAACTGTCTGTATACCATATACATGTACTATTGATACATACAGTGAATTAACATAAATTGTTATCCTGTAATAGTTCTCTTGCCATATGATATTTTGAAGTTTAGACGGAACATCCATGCTGCCCTGGATGTGTGACTGCAGTAGTTTGACCCTTGGTTGCAAAAAGTGGCCAGCAAACATAGAGAGGTTCTCTCTTAAAATTCCTGCCGGCTTCATGGCGCTGAGCGATGGAGATCGATCTAGCATGCTGGTGACCCAGATTGGCACCCTGAGCCCAGGACATTAGGAGTGGAGGCCAGCAGGGAGGACTCAAGAGCATCTCTTAGACTCTCTCCTCCCTGGTGGGAAGGAAGCTGTCACATTGCTCTTTCGTGGGTCCTGGTGGTGGCGCTGATGATGGCGTGGGTGACCACATGCCGTTAGGTACTCCCCCTGGCCAGCCATAAGTGCACACTGTCAATAGGGAGAAGGGTAGATAGGACCAGAAAAAAACAGAAATAAATGGCTGCCATGGCCCTGGATGATGGCCTCGGGTTGACTTCCCTACGCCACCCAAGATCGCGCAGCATGGACTGTTCCTGACCCTCTTACTGACATCCCCAGTAAAGCCCCCCACCAGGGACCAGTCAGAATCTGTAGCTCAGATGGCCATCCAATTGGCGCTTAATTTTAGCACAGTATCTTTCTTTTTTTAAATTCAAGTTTATTGCATATTTAGGCACTGTTACAAGTCATTTGACAGTTCATACAGTACAATTACTGCTTTAGGAAAAAAATCAGGTAATTAGCAAACAATTCATAAGATGTCATTGAATTATGCATTGAGTTAAGTTCTGGTATCTCATCCTGAGTTTTATCACACTTCAGTTCCTCTGTTCTGTTATACAGTATGACTCACTTACATCTTCTGTGGTTACTAATTATCCTCTAGGTCCTTGACTCCCACTCTACTGTTCCCATCACTCTCCTTCTTTCCTTATTAGCTGTCCCTTTATTCCTCCACTGACCCTATGCTACCATTTCTCTGTTCCATCATCCACCTAAGCACAAACCTTGACATTCTAAAATTTATCTTATGGGTCAGTTCCTCCAGATTCTGGATCTCTCGGATGACATCCACCCATTGTTGCTGGGTGGGGGGATCACTGCTAAGCCACTTTCTTGTGATTGCCTTATGGGCTGATGTCATTAATATGTTCCACAAGTAAATTTGGTCACCTCCCTTCACCTCTAGAGGTAAAATTCCAAGTATTAGGTGTTTTGGGCCTATGGGCTCCATAATTGAGAACAAAGCTTTTAGTTGCTGCATTATTTCTCTCCAATATTGTCTCAATTTTGGGCAGGACCAAAATATATGTGGGCGATCTGCCCTCATCTTCTGGCAACCCCTCCAGCATGTTTTTTTTTTTTTTTTTAACTATCTTTATCCTCCTGTGGCAGGCCCTCCCTCTTCGTCCACCAACCTACCGGACTCGGGGTCTTTCGAGGTCTTGTAGCGCCATGAGCGCCCCGGCAGATCCCCAGAGCCGGTCTGGAGGTATTATCCTCGGTGGACCCCCACTGTTTCTTCTGTTTTCTCCCATGGACCTATTCCTGAGACCCCCAGAAGTGGTAGCGCATGTGCGTGGAGGTGCACATGTGCACCACAGCTCCAGATAGGATCTCCTCCTCCTCCCTCCCCCGAACAGCCTAGCGCCGAAGGTCCTCAAAGAGATGCCGCTTCTCCGGCCTCCACCAGAGGGTGGCCAAGCTCAGAGGTACCTGCTACCTCTGTCCCCGAGGTAGAGGGCTATCTGACGGCTGCCAGCTCTAGTCCTCTCCCTCCCCCCTCGACTGATCTCCGACATCCCGGGCTCGTTCCCAAACCCGGGTCACCGCAAACTTGTGTCAGGGATTTGTGGCTCGCTACACTGCAAAATTGCAATTGTCACATTGTGTGACACAAGTTGCCACTAGCAGCAAACTCTCTGATGCAAGTCCCTTGTGTTGATCTAACGTCATTCGAAAATCGGGCGGAAGTTTGTACAAAATGCGGCATTTTCTTCATGATGGAAAAGTAATGGAGAATCTTTTTCTTTGCTGTTTATGTCACTCCGGTTCTGCTGGCTTTGGCTGTTGCAGTTTCTCTTGACACACACACTGGCATCAGCACTCTTCTGGTACACACACACAGGAAGGCAGGGTCAGGCATTTGGCAGGAAGGCTTATCAGCTGGAAGACAATGATCTCAACTGATGTAGACTTGAGCAGCAGCAGCTGGTTTGAAGAAATTCTGACCAGATTTCAAAATGTCTGGTTTTATAAGTCAGTTACAGCTACATAATTATGGCATCACATATTCTGATCTAGCCACTCTGATTGGATCTTGTAAATGAGGGAGGAATGGCAAACTCCTATCCTTGGCACCACCCCTCTCTGGTACAGTTCCTATTTGAGAAGAAATTTAAAATAAAAGTTATTTTTCACTCTTGTATCTGGAGGTTACCAGATACATGTGTCAACACACAAGTCTTTGGATTTAGCACATCATTTGGTACATTCTGATGTGAGTACCATGTCTCTAAAGTCCATAGTTCACAAGATAGTCCATACATATTGTTTCTAAGCAAATATCTTTATAAAAAGTATACCTGCTTAATCCACACTTCTTGTGCTTTAATATGAGGTATTTTTACTCCAAATAAACCTTTAGGAAGTAGATTAAAAGACACAGAATCTCTCCTGAGTAAAATTCTCTTTGAAACTTCTGATGCGTAGCAAGTCCTAAATTGAAGAGCTATCATAGGACTCTTGAGATAGCTATAGCAGAACGTTGAAACAATATAACTTGTTTCTGCAACCACTCAGACACATAAAAGACATATAATAACTGGGGAGTGTTTTCTCCCATAGGGAAACCTGGTCATAATTTGCCATTATAACCTGTGGGTTAGAACAGTGAACACATGCCGGGTTTCCCTTTGAAGAAGACACACATCAGCCTCTCACACTGACCGCATGCATAGAGTGCTTCTCACGGCCCTAACATCCTCTGGCCATCATCACCAAAGGGGCACAATATAAAATAGAAATCTCAGGCCGGGATATTCAAAGGGGTTGTGCCTGGCGCAACAGAGTTGTGCTGGTGTAACCCCTCACTGCACCCCAGTGCAATATTGAAAAGGCTGCCTGGCATTCATTCACAGATCTGGACCTGTGTAGTACAGTATGGTCTGCACCCATTGGTCCACCTGTAGCCCAATAGGCAACAGATCATACTATGCGCCTGTCGTCGGCGGTGGCAGGCGGTATCACCGGGCAGGGGTGCTGCCGCTCGCTGATGACATCGGGTGGTGCTGGGTGGCTGGGGCCTCTGTGGGTGGGTGGGGAGGGGGTACCACTGGACCACCAGGTAGATGTCAGTTTTGACTATGGCCCGTGATCGGGCTTTTGGGGTGTGTTCCACTTGACCACCAGGGATCTATTGCGTTACACTATGGCCCACGAATGGACATAGGATGTTTAGTCTGCTGACAACTGCCCATGATCGGGCATATGGGAGGGGGGTCCACAAGTCCACCAGGGATCTCTTACAAGACTCTACAGCCTGCGATTGGGCATGGGAAGTTTTTATTCTGATGACGGTTGCCCGCGATTGGGCATACAGGAGGGGGGGTTTCAATAGCCCACCAGGGAGCAAACCCCCATCAACAGCGGCTTGGCAGGGCGCCAGGCACAATTCCTTGGGATGCCTGATGCATCGCATGCAAATGGGGCCATAATAACATGCAAATGGCCCCATTTGCGCCATACATAGATTATGGCCTCATTTGCATGCCCTCGGCTGAATATCACAGGTGCTGCACCTAGCGCAACAGCACTTGCGCTGGCCCATCCCCCTGCTCCCCCTCTGTGGCTTGTGCTGGTGCAGTGCCACTGCGCCATGCACAGTAGGTGCACCACTCTTGCCATATTCTAGGATGCTGAGCCATGGTGCGTCACAGTTGAATATCGCCTGGTTTTTGCCCCAGCGCAGCCCAGTTGCACTGCGCCCAGGCTTGTGCCACTGCCTGGCGCAGTCTGAATATCTGGCCCACAGTATTTAACAACTGGCAATTACAAACATGTTTAAATCCTTTTCTCGTAAACTTTTTTTGTTTACCAGTTTCCAGATTCAGTTGTTGCACTTCTGCGTCATCTCTGCATCAGCTGAAACTGCACCTCTGCCCAACGCTAGACCACTGCCCTGCCCTAACACTTCTGCAGCCACATATAACAAACAAAGAAAATAAAAACACAAGACAGAAGGATAGACAAGGGGGATAAACCTCCAGCTCTAACACTGAGCATGTAACAGCAGCACCATCTACTGGCCATGCTGTTTTCTAATTGCTATGTAGTGTTTTCAAGGCAAGAAAATGCTACCCAGCAATTATATAAAACAAAACATGGTGGGGGGGTGCAAAATTCACCCCCCCATGTATTATTCTGTACATATTTGAATGTTTCATGATGTGAGCACTTTCTTATGTGAAGTTAGAAAAACAGTTCCTCCCAGCAGGGAGTGGATCATCTTGGGGAATTTTTTTCATTATGTATTTTATGCAGTTTTTTCCATTTTTGCCTGCCCTCGGTACTGGCCGTGCATCTTGTATGTATGTGAGTGGAAACGCGTGCGCGCCATGTTCCGAGATGCCCTCCCGACTTGCCGCCCCTCTCACATGCACTGCCACCGGACCTCCACCTGGTGGCAGTGAACTATGGGGTGGCTACAACCACCCCAGGAGAGGAGAATTGCTGTTTTGCACTTGATCCTGCTCTGTCTCTCCCCCCCGTGCTGATACCCTGAGGTCATTTCCGAACCTGGGTCGCCGGCATGGTGCAAGGTGTGGTGTCCAGCGCCTCAACCCTCAGTGCCACCAGGCTGATCTTGGGGGATTTTAGCTGTAATTGAGCAGATGAGAATAAAAATATCTTTAGGGAATGTATAATTGAACTCGGACTGGAACAAATTATCTCTGACCCCACTAGAATTAACTATAGGATGGGTTCAGAGACCATTTTTGGATCTAATTTGTGTTACTCATCCCAATAAGATCTGTAATTTGGGTGTTCTTCCAGATAATCTGAGTGGTCATTGATCAGTTTTTTGTACCATTGATTCAAATAGGGCTAGAACTGCTCCCTCTGTCATACAATTTTGTAAAATACATCACGACTTGGCCAGTGTTTTCAGTGATAAAATTTTGCACACAGAAGGCTGGCCCACCGGCACAGCAGAATTAATTACTGCTGTGCCATGGGTGACCCGACTTAGGACACCTGAGGGCCAGACAGGGGTGGGGGTGGATTGAGTGGCCATAGCATGCTCTCCACCTCCATGGCGGGGGGAGAGGGGGGGGTAGAGTGACTCCAGTCTGGTGCCCCTGGATGACCACAGGGATGCAGTTACCAGAGCACCAGTAAGTGCTACTCCTGGGGGGGGCGGGTGTGTCGGATGCATGACGCATTTGCGTTGTGGTGTCTGATTGGCATGCCCCCCCCAAGAAACTGCAACAGAAAAAAAATGCCTCTGGTGTGTCAGTGACGCCCCCTGCCCATGGCAGATCTAGGTCCCCAGCACACCCATTAACTAGCACGAATGGGGTCATGCAGGGGAGGCTCCGAAGGCTCTGCCCTGGGGGGCAATCCAGGGGGCACTGTGCACGGGGTTCCTGGGTTCATTGGCGGAGGGGGGGGAGGCTGATGGGGGATTCCCACCAGATGTTAATAAAACTATAGTAAGTAAAACAAAAATAATAATTTTGTGCACAGTCTGGACCTTCTTAAACAATATGACTGATATTAATTTGGCATACTCTAAACTTTGTTCAGTCTTTATTGAAATGTGTAATTCTCTCTTTCCAGTGAAAAAGTTAGGGGTAAAGGGAAAGAAAAATTAATGGGTTATTGGGGAATTAATTGAGATGTTTCGTAGACATAATAAGTGTTGGAAAGAATAGAGGAAATTTCATTACTCACGCCTCTATCTAAACTTTTAGAGAGAATTGTTTTCGACTAGGTAAATGATTACCTTGTTAAATATGGTATCTAATCAGAAGCCCATCATGGTTTTAGAACAGGTTATAATACTGAGACAGCTTTGGTAGGGTTCACAGACTATGTACATGTGAACCTCACCAAGGTCTTTGACTTGGTTGCTCACGAGCAGTTGTTGTGC
The DNA here is from genome assembly GCA_016271365.2 of Neoceratodus forsteri. Classification (NCBI taxonomy): domain Eukaryota; kingdom Metazoa; phylum Chordata; order Ceratodontiformes; family Ceratodontidae; genus Neoceratodus; species Neoceratodus forsteri. The sequence continues at coordinate 267,734,926 of CM028131.1, read as the reverse complement.
TCAATATCTAGCCAGGGCTTTTTGTCTGATTCCATTCTTTGGTTTGTAGTTATTTACGAGGGAGATCCCATTATACAGTAATTGAATGGGCTGAATCTGATTTCAGGGAAATATGTTACGAGGTTCCCCAGAGTTCCATTTTAGGTCCATTATAATTCTCTGTTTTTTTGAATTCTTTGCTTTCAGTTTGTTCATCTTCAGATTTAATCCTTTATGCAGATGATGGTGTTTTGTTTGATTCACATAAGGATTTCCTCTACGTGCTAAAGAATCTTCAAAGTAACTTCCATAGTGTTGATGATTGGTTTTTATCCTATAAATTACTTTTTTAAAAAATATTTTCTATTTTTATTGGTTCTTTCAATCAAAATACAAGCACGGAGACAGGAATTAATACAGTACATCCAACACTGTACATAATTAAGACAACCGTATATTATTATTTTATCGTGTGGTTCTTTCAAACAGGTATAGACAGACATACATACCTATTTAATACATTATTGTTTTATCATGTGGCTCATTTTCACATGCATAGACAAATATTCCCTTACCCTGTAATAGCACCATCTGGGACCATTACCTCTGGGCTTATGATTATTCCACCTCCAGTTCCTTTCACCTCATCCCTGATCAACTGTGTCCCCCCCCCACCCTCCTTGATTCCCTCCATTCGAGGGTACCCTCCCATTAATCTTACAGCTCAAAGTCTGGATAATGAGCCAATTGATATATGACCCACCTGCTCCATCAGAGACAGAAGCTCTGAAGTTGGTCTCCCAGCTTAGCCAAGAGGCGTTCCCATAAATTACTCCTTAATTCTGAAAAAAACCCAAATCTATGTTTTTTTCACATTCTTGTAGATCGTTGTCACGTTATCCAGATTTCTGATTTAAATGGGTTTCCCATTGATTGTGTGGAACGTTTTCATTATCTGGGTGGAACTTTGGATAGCTCTTTGTCGTTTAATCTTCATGTTACCCAGCTAAACAGGGTAATTCATAATAGATTGGGTATGCTATATAGAATGAACCAATATTTGGTTCCTGGATTGAGAAGGTTTTTGGCCAATAGTTTGATTTTGTCTAAAATTGATTACAGGAGTGTGTTCTATTTACACCTGACTGAAAATATTTTTAATAGGTTAAATATGCTCTTTAATTCTATTTGTAGGTTTGCTACTGGTTTAAGGGCCCTGACACATCATTGTTTGCTTTATGATACTATGGGATGTCTTCCATTTAAGGAGCGTGTGGAATTTAGGGCTTTGATTTTTCTGCATACAATTGTTCTTGAACTTACAGTACGCCTAATACTATTAGCAAGACATTTCGTCAATGTGTTAATGCCTTTTCCACTAGATCTCAAAACAAATATGTATTTTATATTCCTCATTTCAATTCAGCTTTAGGTCAGAGATCCTTTAAATAGAAAGCAATCACTCTTTACAATATTTTGCCTATGTCTATTACCAATGTTGTATCTCTGTCTGCATTCAAATCTGGTTTGTATAATCAGTTGTTGGATTCCAATTGAGTTTGTTTTGTATAACGCCTAATGTATTTTATGTACTGGTTGCTGTGAAAAATGGCATTTTTGCTTATCTGCTTACCAGTTTAAATAAAAATAAATGAAATGAAAAAGAAACTAAACATGAGTATTTAAACTTTTAAACTGTTAGCACAGGACATATTTGTGAATGACTCTTTGTTTTATGGCGAGGTTCCTTGTGAGCACTGAGTTTTCAACAGATAGAAACATCTGGTATCAGATTACGGTATTTTTATGATTGCAGCACATTCAGTCTCACAGAAATAAGCTAAGATACATGTCCAGTATTAAAGAACATTAAGTTTTCTTTTTTCTCAAAGCATTTGGTACTTCGCTGCAACCAGATCTGATCAGTCCTGTAGCAGGTTACCATGGAGCTTCGCATCTTTGACCTCTTTATTAGTCTGAACTCAGCTTACTCTCAAATCTATGAGGCACCTCTTTCTGTTGAAGGGACATTTTGTAGTACTTAAAAAAACTCAGCTTGTCCTCATGCCTTGACTTGTCAGTCCATTCAGATAAATAGAAGTATTTGGAGTTTTAAGTACGTCCAATGTCTTAGTATCATATGCTACCCAAATAACCATATTCCATAACCAATATTAAAAAATATATATATTTTTACAATTAACAAATTATTACGACACTACTCCTTATAAGTGATATGATAGAGTGGCATGTTACAATTCTTGGGTAAGTTTAGTTTGTGCCCTGAAAGCTTGCCAAATTCCTGCAGAAGTGATAGTGCAGCTGTTACCAAATGTACAGGGTCTTCCAGATACAAGTAACACATCATCTGCATAGGTTGATATTTTGTATCTGGAATTGCCCACTAACACACCTTTGATCTTTTCATTAGTCAGGATATGTCTAGTCAGTGGTTCTAAGTACATGTTGAAGAGAAAAGGTGACAGAGAGCAACCCTGTCTTGTGCCCTTCTGCAGTTCGAATGATGGCGAGAATACTCTATTACAGCTAATCTTCGCTGGTGGATGTGAGTAAAGGAGTTTTACCAGTCTATAAAAGGAGGGTGGAGCCCTAGATCTACAAGAGTCAGAAATAGGAGTGGCTGTGACACTCTGTCAATTACTTTCTCTGTGTTCAGGGACATAAGGACTGCAGGTTGCTGTGAGTCCCTGGACACAGAAAGAATGTGTGCCAGTTTGTGCATGTGGTCTGTGGACAATCTGTTCTTCATAAAACTCACTTGTAGGGGGATTATAAGTAAGCCCCAAAACAGATGGACTCTGTCAGCTATGACCTTCACTAGTAACTTGATATCTATATTTAATAGAGAGAGAGAGATATGTTTGTAGCTTGCCATTTATATTGGGTTCTTATCTGGAGTGGGTATTGGGGTGATAGTCGCGTCTTGCAAGAGAGGATCTAGCTCTCCAGTTTGGTGTGCATTGTTACAGAGAGAGGCTAGTGGCCCAATGAGTTCCTGGGTATCTTATAGAAATCTGGTGCATACTCATCAGTACCAGGTGCCTTATCTAAGGTAAGGGAAGTAATGACCTGTTTTGCTTCTAGGCTTGAGATGGGGACCCTATTTTGTCAAAGTGGGTTTAATCTAGTTTTGGGAGTATAGCTTTTTATAGGAACTGCTTGATCTCCGCCTCATCTACTTGTAATTCTTTACTATAGAGCACCTCGTAAAAGGATCCAAAGGAGTTGGCAATATCCCTTAGGTTGTATAAAGCCTGTCCTGAGTGAGACATAATTAATTTTGCTACTCTTGCCATTTCTTGCTCTCTGAGTCTAAGGGCAAGCCATTTCTAGGCTTTTTCTCCCTGGTCTATGTACTTGATTTTAATCCTAAAGATGGTGAATTTCACTTGTTCCCTGAGTCATTCCCCGTATTTGGCCCTTGCGGTATTAAGTTTTAGCAGCTGGTCTCTCTGCCCCTGCCCAGAAACTTTTTGTTCTACTTCTGTAATGTCGCATAGGAAGAGTTTGCTTTCTGTTTCTCTTTTGTTTTTCCTGAGGCTGCTAGATGGATGAGTTCCCCTCTCATGGTACACTTTAAAGCTCCCAAGAGGTATTCCTGTCTGTGTACAGTATTGACCTTTAGTTGGAAGAATTGTTGCACATATTCCTGTATTTTGCCCAAACTTTGGGGGTCTTTAGGTGCTTGCATGCAACAGAGGTAGATAGACACCTGTAAGGGCAAAAACGGGCCCTGGTGCACCAGAAGATGGATATCTGGTGGCTTCCCCCGCACCACCTGGCCCTCCTGTGTGCTGGCTCCACCCCCCCAGCTTACGCATCTCCTCATGATGTACTTCACATCTCCCTGATGGCCATAGGGAGCCTCTTGGCTCAGTTGTTTCAGAGCATGGCCAAGAAGGGCAGTACTGATGAGGGAGTCTGGAGGTGGAACCTAAAGAAATGAATGGTGAGACTGACAGGCAGCATGGGACCCCATGGAACATGGCTCAAAGGAGTGAAGCATGAGGGTAAATGAGGAGCATGAAGAATCTTTTTTCCCCATATACACTTTTTCAGCTCCTGCTTGGAGTGGGCAGGCGGCTCTGGCCCCTCCCTCGGATGGGACTCATCTCTCCGGCCAGGTTTCCCTGCACCCATCCCACCTGGCCATCCCCCATGGGTTACCCCTCCATGACAGGGCTGGTGGCGCCTGCCTCCTCCCACCCCCAGAAGCCAACATCCAGATTGCTGGGGGTCAGCACGGGTGCAGCTGGCCATCATGGAGCCTGCGAGCTCCATCTTTTTCCTCCAGTTTTTTTTTACACCCCAGGGCCCATAAATGTGCAATGAATTGTGTGACTGTCTCTGCCTCTGCAGAGGCAGTCTAATTCCCTGGACGTGGGATCTCCCCAGTCTGGGCAGCACACCTGTGCCAACACCCAGCCACCACTGGGTGTCAGTCTACAGTGCACTGCACTCTTCCCCTTCCCCCAAGGATGGAGAGCTGTTGGTGGACACTCGATCCTTCCTCACCCTGGCTGACCCTTGAGTGACCCGCGTCAATTCCTGAACCCGGGTTACTGGCGTGGCTCAAGGTGTGGTGTCCAGTGCCTCAACCCTCAGTGCCACTGGGCTGGCAAATAATTTTTTTTTAAAACTGTTGCCATGACCTTTGGTATAAAGCACAAACTTAAATCCAGTAGGTTGAGAGATTCAAATACTTGTGCATCTGGCTGAGCAAGCACTTCACTTTCACCATATCAAAGTCTTTGTGTCCATACTCCTTCACCATATTGGGGCTCGGTACTGTCATAAATCCTGTCTTGCTTTGGTGGCTAGTTGTGAAATCATATCCAAGATGATTTAATCTGTTATCGACTACAGCGACCTAGTGTGCGGTGTAGCACCAAGGGACCAGAGGCAACCATTCCAGTCGGTGTGGGATCTAGGGTTGAAGATTTCTCCCTATCCTGCATCCCTAACTCTTGGAAGTTGGCTATAGTCATTCTACTTCCCAAAAGAGGTGACCGCTCTTTCCCTAGTAACTTTCAACCTATTTCTCTCCTTCCCACTCTGGCTAAGCTCCAGAAACACCTTGTTCTACCCCAACTCTCCACTTTTTTGGACTCAACCTCCTTCTTCACTCTTTTCCAGTCTGGTTTTAGAAAGTCTCATTCCACTTCCACCTCTTTCCTTCAGCTCACTGATGCTATCCTATCAGGCATGGATCAGGGCCTCGTCACCTCAGCTTTTTTTGTCGACTTAGGCAAAGCTTTTGACGCTATAGCCCATCCCATTCTCCTGGACAAGCTTACGGCAGCTGGACTCTCAGTATCTTCAGTTGAGTGGTTCTGCTCCTACCTTGAGGACGGGTCACAAGCTGTCTATATTGGTACTCCCTTTCCCCTCCTCTCCCTATAAGCTCAGGCATTCCCCAAGGGTCTGTCTTGGGTCCAGTTCTTTTCTCCATTTTTCTAAATGACATCCCCAACTAAGGTCTGTTCCTCAGTGTCAATACCTAATTATGCAGATTATACAGTTCTCCTTACCTTTGGCTCCTCTGTCCCTTACCTCACGAACCAACTCCAACTTGATTTTAACAATACCCAGCATTGATTCTATGATAATCAATTATCCCTCAATGCCAAGAAAAGCTCCCATGACTTTTGACACTAGGCAGAGACTTGCTAGAGTCCTCCCCCTTCCTTCCTTTCATACTCTTGCTGGTGCAACTATTGAACATGTCTCCATCAAGTGCCTCAGGTTCTGGCTTGATTGCCATCAAGATTTTTCTGTTCACATGGATGCTATCCACAAGAAGCTCCACCCAGCTTGGGGTGCTATATTGAAATAAGAGAAGCATTTCACTCCCTGCATGCAGAGAAATCCTCAAAGAGATGATGCTACCTATTTTTGACTACAGAGATATTGTTTATAGTGCTGCCCCAATGTCCACTTTAGCTAGACTGGACCCTCTCATTCACTTCTTCTGTTGCTTTTCCCTTGCAAACCCTTGTGTGCACATCATTGTACCCTATATTCTTCCCTCTCTCTCCCCTCTCTTGATGCCAGGTTCCTTACCCACTGTGTTTCCTTTATCTCCAAATTTTGATTTGCTCTCTCCCCTTGTATCTTACCTCTCTTCTCTCCTTTCCCCCTTCGTCCTCTTATTCTCTTTGCAATCCCCACTCTTACTCTGGTCAGGTGGTGTTCTCTTACTGCCTTCCCCATATTTGGAACTCTCTCCCCTCCTTTCTATGTCACCCTCCCTTCACTCCTTCAAACATGCCCTCCCCCACTCCCCTCCACCCTCCTGTGCATGCTACCGACCTCTGTAGTCCCCACTCCTGATACTATCCCTACTTCTCTTCCCGGTTTCCCCTCTCCCCACTTTCCTAGGCATCTCCCTGAGCTCAAGCCTGAAATGTATCTTTGTTGACTGCTGTGTTCCTCTGCACTGTGCTGAAATGACTTGTACAACCTATGCTCCCTTGTACACAACTTTACATATTTTTTGTATGTTCTTGAATTATATGTATTATATCCTATATTGTATTGTTGTATTGTATCCAGACTAAATATTGTTGTTGTATCTTGCCTCCCTTACTGCCCTTTCCCCGGGTCACAATAGGGAGGCAGTGACATGCAGCAGACCAGACCTGAGTTTGAATCCCACAGTTTCCACTTACATACTGTGTGACCCTGAGCAAGTCACTTAACTTCCCTGTGCTCCCAGGTCATGCCTGTGAAAAAGCTTTCAGCTTAGTGTGCTAATCCTGGTTAAACAACTAAAAAAAAAAAAAAAAACTTGGAAACGAGCCTCAGCTCAGTGTGCCTCTCCCAGTCGCCAACTTTAAATAAATAAATAGAAACATAGACTTTGACGGAAGATAAGGACCGCCTGGCCCACCTCATCTGCCCATTTCCCTACCTACAGGATAAGCCGCAGATCCTAATTAACCAACAGCCTATTTCTTCCTACCCCCCCACAAGAATTGCCTTATGTCTGTCCCATGTATCTTTGAATTCTCCTACAGTTTTAAACCCCATGACCTCCTCGGGAAGGCTGTTCCATGCATCCACTACCCTCTCTGTGAAAAAATACTTCCTCACATTGCCCCTGAACCGTCCCCCCATTATCTTTAAATTGTGTCGCCTTGTTCTTGCATGTCTCTTTTTCTGAAAGATGCTACCCTCTTGGACTTTGTTGATTCCACTGAGGTACTTAAACGTTTCTATCATGCCCCCCCTCTCCCTCCTTTCCTCAAGGGTATGCATATTAAGCTCTTTTAGTCTTTCCTCGTATGGCTTCTCTTGCAGACCCTGCACCTTTCTAGTTGCCCTCCTCTGGACTGCCTCTATCCTGTCTATGTCCTTGCGGAGATGGGGTCTCCAGAACTGGACACAGTACTCCAGATGGGGTCACACCAACTGTCTGTACAGAGGGATAACAACTTCCTGTTTTCTGCTGCTGATGCCTCTCCCTGTGCATCCCAGTATACCCCCAGCTCTCCCTACTGCCTTCTCACATTGCTTGCTAACCTTAGGTCATCTGATATGATTACCTCCAGGCCCTTTCCTTTTTGTTGTTATTACTACCTCCCCCATTGTGTATTCTTCCCTGGTTCTTGTTTCCCAGGTGCATTATTTTGCACTTCTTTGCATTGAATCCTAGCTGCCATACTTCTGACCATTCCTCCAACCTTGTCAAGTCCCTTCTCATCCTATCCACGCCTCCTTGTGTATCAACCCTGTTGCAGATCTTTGTGTCATCTGCAAAGAGGCATACTTTTCCTTCCAGTCCCTCTGCAGTGTCACATATAAAGACATTAAAAAGGACTGGACCCAGTACTTAACCCTGCGGTACCCCACTAGTAACCCCTCTTTCTTCAGAGTCGACTCCATTTACGATTACCTTCTGTGTCCTGCTGTCCAGCCAATGTTTTACCCAGGCTACCACCCTGGGACCCACTCCCAGGCTGGTTAATTTGACTATTAATCTTTTGTGTGGGACTATGTCAAATGCCTTGCTAAAGTCTAGGTAGGCCATGTCCACAGCCCCTCCCTGGTCTACTACTTTGGTCACCCAGTCAAAGAAATAAATTAGATTCATCTGACATGACCTTCCCGCTGTGAACCCATGCTGCCTTGGGTCCTGTGCCCCACTGGCCTCAAGGTACTCAACAATTCTTTCCTTCAGAAGTGATTCCATCACTTTCCCTACCACAGAGGTCAAACTGACAGGTCTGTAGTTTCCTGCCTCTGTCTTGGTCCCACTTTTGTGAAGGGGAATCACATCCACCTTCCTACAGTCCTCGGGTACCACACCATCCTCCCATGATTTGTTAAAAAGGATAGTCAGTGGTTTCACTAGTTCTCCCCTTAATTCTTTTAGAATTCTGGGGTGAATTCCATCAGGCCCCATTGCTTTGTACACCTTCAGTTTTAGGAGTTCTTTCAGAACCCTTTCTTCTGTGAAAGGACTGGGATTGACCCCCCTATCCAGAGTGCTTCTGTTAATTGGATTAGGCACCTCCCCCTCCTCTTTTGTGAATACTGAGCAGAAATATTCGTTCAGTATCCTTGCTTTTTCACTATCCCCCTCTGCCCACCCACCGTTCATTCTATTCAGCCTCACTATCCCTCACTTTGTTTTTCTACGCTCCCTGATGTACCTATAAAAGGTTTTATCCCCCTTCTTAACCGAGTTGGCTATCCTTTCCTCAGTTTGAGCCTTTGCTATTCTGACTTCCCTCCCTGCTTCATTCTGCCTTAACTGATACAGCTCTCTGTCCTGCTCCTTCTGTGTTTCCTTATATTTTCTGAATGCTATCTTTTTCTCCCTGACTTTCCCCGCCACCTCTTTTGAGAACCATAGTGGCTTTTTCTTTCATTTTGATTTGTTTATTTGCTTCACACAAAGGCTTGTTGCCTCTGTGATGGCAGTTTTGATGATTCCCCATTGTTGCTCCACCCCTCCTTCTAGCCTGTTTGCTAGTGCTTTTCTGAGGCACTCTCCCATCTTGCCAAAGTCAGCCCTTCTGAAGTCCAGTACCCTCACTTTTGTATGGCTTGTCTCTGTATCTGTTTGCTCTCACCTTTTTGCTCTCCCTCATATGAAATCTACTGCTGGTTCAGCTGCCTTCTTGTTCTGTTTCCCTAAACTATGGGGCTCTTCCCCCTTCTATCCACTCTTCTCCCTTCTTGTACTGCTCTTATAGCTGTCCTCCATGATTTCTCTTTTTCACTACTGCAGTTGTTTCTGATTAAGCAATAAAGCATGACAATGTGTGTGTTATCGTGATAACGTCACTCCTGGGGTGAGGGTGAAGCACGAGGTGAAGCCGAGTGCTTCCACCACCCCAGGAGTGATGTTATTGGAGTGCCTTATTGCAATTATACAATGGCTCGATGTTATACAAAATAAAAAAATATTTAAGAAAGGTTTTAGTAGATTTTTAGTGTGGCAATATATGTGTTTCTGAAAAAAATAAGTTGATGGCAGCCAACAAATCCACACAGTGATGTTATTGTGTAATATCATCACTGTCTCAGGCACACACTGACCAATCAGAGTCCAGGAAATTTTCTTGCCATTATATAATATTGGTTTGCACACCTTTCACCTGTAACTGCCATCATTGTTTTCAGCACTTTCCATTTCCCTGGCATCATTCATTCCGTTTCTTATTTTGATATGTTGATTAATACTTAAATGCTCTTTCGTCGGTTCCACAATTTACTGTATGTAGCTTACTGTTTGGCAATTTTATTCTTAAGCATCATTGTCTTGTTTATTTTAATATACATATTTCCATTCTATGTAGTTTATACTCTGTATTTTCTATCTGTTCTCTCCTCCGCCTCTCTTTCCCTCCTGTCAGGACACATCTGGAAACAGACTGATTCCTGCTCAGTATGTCTTTCCTGGTAAAACCTTTAAACTAAACAAATAAGGGGGCACTGTTGAGCATGCATGCTGAGAAGATGCGCCTCAGCACAGCTTGTCATTTACGTGGAGTTTTGCTAAAACAAACTAGTACTAAATTAATATAAATTTTTGTTTAACTTACAGCATTCACTTCCTTGTGTCCTGGGGCACAGATTGATACTGAATTTGGGATGGGCCACCCTAAAGAAACTGGAGGCGCACCAAAGAATCAGCCACCACTCGCTGAGCAGCAGGCCAGGACCTCATCCACACAGCTTACCCCCCAGTTCTGAAGTAGACCCACCATGGACTTCCCTGGTAGCTGCTGTCATGAGCCCAGCCCGTGGGTGTGCCAGGATTTCCTGTTTCAGTATGTCCCCTTTTGTGAATCTCTCATGGCGTGATTCAAAGGGGTTCAGGAAGCGTCACCAACCTTACTTTTTTCAGTGGGAGGGTGCAAATGTAGTCTCGAATCCCCCTGACTCTTGCACCATGTTCTCTGGCTAGAATCCCCACTCCCAGCTGGCAGCTTCTTGCTAATATGGTTTATAGGATAGCCGAGTGGTTTTACAATAAAATAAATAAAACCAGACATATATACAATAAAATGGCACTTCATTCTTAAAAGTAGGTAACTTACTTCCCTAGTGTGTTCCATCTAGGATCAATTAACATAGCATACATACTGTACAGTACATATGTGACTGCTAGAATAACGGTTTAGTGCTTTCATTTTTACAAAGATATCAGAGTGTGCTTGAATTTCATTGGTAAATCACAAGGATACAGGAGTGAATCTTTATTATAAATCAGCTTGTCAAAAGTGTAGCAGACTATCAGTAGATTTCCTTTGCTTTTTATTCATAGTTGCAATTGATTAACTGTTCTTTTGGTTATTTAAAAGTTCTTTATCTGTTCCAGATACCCTCTATTTTGGGTGATATTTATTTCTTGTTGTTGTGATGTGTTTTAAATAAAATTGCCAAAACATTTAAATAGTCCACATTTTATGTATTAAATAATAAATCTAAAATATATCTAACTGGGGCATACAAAGAACCAATAAGCGGGTCGAGGAGTTTCTCTCTAGTTTTACTATACCATGGGCATCCTAGAATCACATGGAGTAGATCCTCTGTTTCTTGTAAGGAGCATTGGCATTTTGAGGATGTAACTGTTCCTCTCCCATATCTGGCCTCTAGGACATTACTTGGGAAAACCTCAAACCTGTATTAAGTATTTCTTTGTATTCTGGTTTGTGTACTGCTTCTAAGTAAAATTTTAAAGAGTGTTCTTTCATATTATAAGTTCACCATTTTGACACCTTAATTTCTGCTATTGCTTCCAGGTCTTTCTGCTTGGCTCTTCGAAGGGACCTGTGAGGCCTCGAAAGCTTGTGTAGAATTCCATATTTGTACAAGACTCTTGTTGGTCCAATAAAAGTTATCAAACCACCCAGCGTCTTCTGCTTGGCTCTTCCAAATATTAAGGTCATAATATGTCTTGTGTAGGCAGAATTTATTATTCTCTGTTCAATCCATTTTTTTAATATGTACAGTTGTAATTTGCCAATAATCCATTTAATCTATCTAGCCAAGTATCTTTGGACAATGGCAGTAGTTTTCTTTTTTCCTGAAGACAGTCATAGATCAATGGCCCCATTTTCTTTGAGGAAGTTTTTATCCACACATTTATAATCCTAATTTGTGCTAAATGGTAAATGCTGATTTCACCAATCTGAGATCTAACCAGGGCATTTGGAGTGCTGAATGGTAGTCTTAGCATTTTTTTGTATAGTTTATTTAACACAGAGTCCATTTTGTCAAATTTGGAACCACCCCATATTTCCACTGCATACAAGGCTTGATTTATTAATTTCATATTTATAGCCTTAAGCATAGGCACAACTGTTATACCTCTCTGCCTGTAATGCTATCTTAATAAGCAAAGTGCTGTTTGTTTGGTTTGGACTCCAGGAGGACTGGGCTGAGAGGGGGCTGCTTCACATGTAAGGGATACACCTTATGATTGGGTTGAGAGCTCATCCCTTCACTATATGGGAATCTAAGCTATGTTTGGTACTCTAGTTATATATTGGCCATGCTCTCAGTCTGGCATGGTGCTGCTATTTGGTTATATTCCTATTTTTTTATGGCGTATTACCCCCGGATCCGCAAGTCAGATTGTTCGGGCTAAATTATTCTATCTTATATTGAATGTCTCCTATATATGTAAAAATGAACTTAGGGTAAGTAATGTTCCTCTACTATGCAATGCTTAAACACTCCTGCAGGGGTTATGACTGATACACCTTCAATAGCTCAGGAATTCAGTTCCTTTTTCTCTGATCTTTCAAAGTACTTACCACATGACACCTCAGATTTGTGTAGCAATTCAACTACCTTTTCCTATCCTGACTTGGATCTGGCCTACCCACAATTTTATTTTAGATTACCTGCTCCCAATGAGGTTCTGAAGTATCTTCTGAAGATTGACCCCCAACCTTCCGTCGGTAGGGAAGAAGTTGATTTCTGACGCGTGATGATCACTGCGGACATACTGTGCTTTCCTCCATCTGCTATATTTAATTTGTCACTTAATTTCTCTATCTTTCCTGACATTTGGAAAGATGCAGTTGTTGTCCCAATTTTTAAGTCTTGGAACTGCACTAACGTGCAAAACTACCGCCCTATTTCGTTACTGGCAGTCCTCTCAAAAATACTCTAGAGAATGGGTTTTGACCTAATGATTGAGTACTTGTCTAAGTATAATATTATAATGCCTGCACAACATGGGTTCAGACTGGGACACAATACATCGACGGCCTTGTTGGGGTTTACAAGCACAGCCCATACGGCTCTTGATAAGGGTCATTTCTCTGCGGCTGTGTTTGTGGACCTTACCAAGACTTTTGATTTGGTTAACCATGGTCTATTACTGTCAACTCCTGCAAAACTTGATATGTCATGGGATGTTGTCGGTTAGTACAGGAGTTACCTGTGTGACTGTACACAATCCACTAAAATAATTGGTCACTGCTTCCCTCCTGCTCCTGTTTCACTGGGAGTCCCTCAAAGTTCTCTACCTGGTCCTCTTTTATTTAGTCTTTTTTTGAATACCCTGCCTTCTGTCTGCCCAAAATCACAAATATTTTTTATACACAGTTGATGCAGTGAGCCTCACAAGTGGACCTAAAATAGATTAGTCTTGAATTAAAAAAAAGACTAAATCAATAGTTTTCTTCAACTGCAGAAAGTGAGTGAATTATGGATTTATTCTTTCATTGCATACAGTTTCTGTAGTGGAATTAGAGCAGATTAAGTACTTCAAATATCTTGGTCTTAATATTGATGGGGTATGACCTACGAATTTCATATTTCCAATATGGTTACAGTAGTCCATCAAAGACTTGGTGCCCTCTATAGACTGAATCCTTTACTAATCTCAACAACCAGGATGCTTTTGTCTCAAAGCTTCCTTTTACCTGTAATAGATCATGGCCTGTTATTTTATTACTCTACTGGGGAGGGGTTACTATCAAAGGTCAGAGTTCTCTTGAACTAGATTGCACGGTTTACTTCATAGCTGCCACCCCGAATCCACCATTGTGACTTGCTAAAGCAGGTATGCTGACTTCCACTAGAGAATAGGTACAAATTTCAACTCAGGATATTGGCAAAAAAAGTAACTTTAAATAAGGTCCCCACCATTTTACACTCCATTTTTAAGAAACACATTAGTTCAGACTTTACCCGTCTATCTGTTCATCAATATTTTATCATCCCACGAATGAAAACATCAATTGATCAAAAAACTTTGTTCTATAATCGTCCCGTCCTTCTTTAATTCACTCCTGCTTATATTTGACTACTTAGAAACTTCTTTTCATAGTTTTTGACTGGAGTTGAGATGTTATTTATTTGCTGAGAGTGATTGTAAATGTTTTGTTTAATAGCCTTTTGTTTATCAGTGGATAACATTTTGTATCTTGTATATTGAGATGTATTTAATATTTATCTGCATGTATTTTTGTTATTTAATGGTCGGCCATGAAAATGGGTCATTGACCCATGTTCTTACACGTTTAAATAAATAAACAAACAAGCATGTACTTGGATGACTGACATGAGTTGTAACACTTGTTTTTTTTTGTAAAGCCAATAAAATATAAATAAAAAAATGAAATAAATAAAAATACATTAATTAATAAATAAAGAGAGCTGGACCCATAGTGTAAAGAGATGAAAAAGAGAAAGTAAAGACAAGAGCAGTTTGAGTGGCATGGATTGAGAGAATGTATGTGGGCACTCTAAGAAACATAGGATTTGCTGACAGAAAAAGGCCACATTGCCCAGTTTGCCCAGTCCTATCTATCTAATTTGCTTCTGAGCTTTTTAGCTTTTAGAAGCTGCAGATTTGGGCGAGGAACAGGGGAAAGTAGCTACAGGGTCCCCTCCCCCATCACTTAACTGCTAACTGAGACAGCTAACTGGGAGGGGCCTATGACCTGTGAAAGCAGAACCAGCAGTGCCCCAGCTCCATTTTGAGGTTTTAGAAGCAGCAGATTTGGGAGAAGAACAGTGGGACCAGAGTCTTAGGAGAGGCAGGAGAGGATTACAGCACACAACACAGAGACAAATTGCCCTGCCACCCGCCCCTCCACCCACCCACCCTTGTCTAGACCTAAATATATAGGCAATACAATTTGACTGACACCTGAACTTCCTGTCAGGAACAGAAAGGACAGGAACAACAAGTAACATTGATTTGATTTGCTTGTAATCCCCTCCCACTCTATTAGGAAGCAGGGAAGTACTGTAGGGCTAACCAAAGCCCAGTAGCACAGATAAGTAGGGGAGGAGAGAGGAATGGGAAGAGGGGAGAGAAGAAGGAAGAAAGAAAGAGGGGGAGAAAGAGAGAGACAGAAAAAAGAGGATTATGTTTTCTACTGGTGATGCCTCTCCCTATACATCCCAGTATACCCCCAGCCCTCCCTACTGCCTTCTCACATTGCTTACCTACCTTAAGGTCATCTGATACAACTACCCCCAGGTTCCTTTCCATTTGTGTTGTTGTTAGTGCCTCCTCCCCCCATTGTGTACTCTTCCCCGGGTTCAATGCCAAAAAGTGCAAGGTGCTGCATTTTGGGGCAAAAAGCTCAAGGAGGAGTTACCAGCTTGGGGGGAGTGCAGCTAGCCAAGACAGAGGAGGAGGAGAATGATCTGGGGATGCTCATTACAGGGTCAGTGAACAACTTGGCACAATGTAGGAAGGCAGCTGCAAAGGCCAACAAAATGCTGCGTTGTACTGCAAGGGGTATGTCCTCGAGGAGGGAGGAGTTGATTCTGCCACTGTATAGGTCATTGGTTAGACCACTCTGGCACCCATATCTAATTTACATTAAGTTATTGGAGGGGGTGCAGCGCAGGGTGACAAAGATAATCAAGGGGCTAGGGGACTTACCATACGAAAGGAGGCTGAGGGAGTTGAACATGTACTCGCTGGAGGAGAGGAGGGACAGGGGGCATATGATTGAAACCTTCAAGTACATGAAAGGAATAAACAAGACAGGTACAGAGGGACTGTTCAAAGTAAGTGTGGGGAGGGACACCCAGGGCCATGATATGAGACTGGAGGGAGGAAGGTTCAGGAGGGAGATGAGGAGACAGTTTTTTACAGAGAGGGTGAAAGATGGGTGGAATGTGTTACTGGCAAAAGTGGTATCCAGTAGAACAATGAACTGCTTCAAAAGGGGCTGGGACAGGGCAAGGGGGAGGGTCAAGGGAGGGGAAGAGTGGGAGGGAAGGGCAGCTGCAGAATAAGGGTTGCTAGCTGCACATTCGAACAGACTTGATAGACCACTAGGCCTTTATCTGCGGGTAAATTTCGTATGTTCGCATGTTGCCTTTTAATCTGTGAATTGCTAGAGAGCTACAGGAGTTGTCTAACTCGAGAGACTGTGGTTGTTCTATGGTTCTTACATTTTGTTTAAATTCCAGTTTGGATACTTTGTTACTATTTTATTGACCTTGTTGTTCTGTTTGTTTGGCTCGGGTCCTGCATTCATTGACCCATAGCTATTTGGGTTCATCAACCTCTGATTTAAACTGTGGCTTCCGTGGGCAGTGAGAGAGTCTATGGGGAATGCCTTGTGATCCAGGGTGAGTGAGAGTTCCGTTGGTGATAAGTTTCAGATATCATTATCTGCTTCATTGCTTTCTTTGGACTGTAGGGTAGAGAGCCCTACTGCTGCACTGCTGCACATGTTGGAACATTTCTCAAACTGGAACATTATTATTTTTTTCCTCCCGCTGTTGTTCTGGACATATTGCTGTTCCTCCTGTGAGAGGAGAGGAACAGTGAACTCCCTGAATCACCTCAGTTCATTCTGGGACTATTTTAAGACTGCATATAGTCTGTTATATTTTCAGGATTCTCCTGCGGTTATTTAAATTTTAATTGTTTGTTGGGGGGGGTGATTGCTGTGTGTGTGTGTGTGTGTGTGTGTGTGTGTGTGTGTGTGTGTGTGCTGATTTGATTGTATTTTTGAAAATGGTTTTGTCAGTATGTGTAAGTACGTGATGTGTTAAATATATTTATTATTAGTTGTTCTATGCACATTATTTATTTTCTGTTTTTGTTTTAACCTTTGCTGTGCCACGGACTGATATATCCGTCGAATTCCTATACGTTCTAATTCTGTCGGCAGCTTAAGGGTTAATGTATTGTTTATTTTATTTTAGTATATTGATTCCAGGGGTTTATGTTGATAATTGTTGTGCTGTCGGGGGTAGAAATTGTTGGGGGGGGGTTCCCTACTTTACTTTATTTGATTTGGAATACTATGTGTTTAGCCTGGCCAGTTTTTTTCTATTATGTGGAGCAGCTCCAAGAGTACTGTCCCTTCAGGGTGTCCCCTTGTACCTTGCCTTTAGCTGTATTCGATTGCTGCAGGATGTTGGGGATTTTCTGGGGGCGCTGCTCATATTGTAGATCTGCTCTACAGGAAGATTTTGAGTGTAGGATCACGAGTGTGGTCTTTAGGAGGCGCCTGGATAGTAGAAGGTATTTGGAAAGGGGTCCTCCCTGCCTTATCCCTATTCGTCAGGCATCTCAGTTTTCATCTCAACAGATGACTAGTAGACCAGCCGACTCAGCTTCTCCCCTTAGGGTGGCTCTTTGTAATGCCAGGTCTCTCAGGAATAAAACAGCCATGGTTCAGGCCTTTTTTTTGGATTCCTCTGCAGACCTGGTATGTACAGTATTACAGAGACTTGGTTGGGGGATGACTCAGGTCCTGTACTTGAGTCGTCAATTCCAACGGGTTTCTCTGTTGTGCATTGCCCTAGGCGGGAGCGAAAGGGGGGTAGCCATCTGTTTTAGATCCACCTTGAAGCTGACGGCATACCCATTGGGACAGACTAGGTCGTTTGAATGTATGGCTGTAAAAGATGATCCAGGCACAGGTTGCAGGATCATGCTCATATATTACCTCCTGGTTGTGGGCATGAATTCCTGCAGGAACTTGAGGGTCTCATGACAGATCTAGTGTTGGAGTCGCCTGGATTGATGGTGCTGGATGATTTCAATGCTTGGGTCAATGATGACACATCCTCTTTTGGTAAGCAGTTCCTCCAGGTGATGTCATCCCTGGGCTTTTTGTAAGCAGTTGCAACTGGGACACATAAATACGGCTACGCCTTGGACCTGGTCTTCTTCTTTTTTTATTTTTTTTTGTACTTTTTGTCTATTAATTAAGCAGACATCCACAGATCCTCATACATGGCATAGAATAAGCATGATAATACAGCATCAAACATTTGATATACATTAATTAAGCCCATGTAATCTTATGCAGGGGGATCCTGTGCTAATATCTCTAATATTTAAGTCCCATAAGTGTGCCAGGAAATGCCAGCTCTTCAGCGGTGCAAGGTGTGTCTGTTAGGGAGAGTCCAAGCAAAGTACAAAACATAATCCTCAGATTGCTGATTACACCTGGTGCATGACTAGGAGGAATACACAAGATAACATGACTCCACTACTAACCCCCTTCACACAGCAGTAGTTAATATAAAATATATTCAAACAAATTTAAACTTTTTTAAACAACCTTAGCAGGCGAAAATGCAGTTTAACAGAATAAACAAATATCTGTATTAACTTATATAATCGCATGAAATGGTGTTCAGATCGAGCATTGAAACTGATGGTATTAACCATCACAGAACCCCGATAGCGAGAGTAGCAAGAAGGGTTACTAAACAATTGCAGGAATCCTGTAATAACTGTGTGGCCTGACTGCCACCAAATTTTCAATATAACATACATATTAGTGTACACCCTCCAGCCCAACCCACTTAAACAGTAACAAAAAAATGTTAGGGAGGAAAACATAAAGGACTACCTTCCCTATCATAAATGACAGCGAAAACTAGGGAGTCCTACGTTAATGCTTTCTGCTGCTTTGCTCTTGATGCCCCCTACCGCTTCCATCACTGTTCCGTATACAATTCTTTCGCTTTCCCCTCCTTGGAGGAAATGCATCTCTCCCACTACACCAAGTTCACATCCAAATACTGGATTGGGACACTCCCCTCCTACCTCTCTATCTCTCTCTCTGCTCCTCCACCCTCCTCCCGCCCTCTCAGATCCACTGATGCTCGCTCTCTAGCTATCCCTCGTCACTCTTCCTGCATTAGACAGGAAGCTTTCTCCTACCGCTTCCCAAAGTTTTGGAACTCCTTGCCACCCCCTATTCAGCTCTCCTCATCCTCAAACTCTATTGCCTTTGCACTACATAACTTCTATTCCTCAAACTGCACTTGTCCCCAACCCCCCTCTTCCCTCCTCCCTAAGCGGATTCTCCTTCTTCCCTGCCATGCTGCAGTCCCCCACCTATATCTGTCGCATGGTTCCCCTTCCCTCAGTATACATATCCCCTACTCCCTCCCCTACTCTCCAGGTTGAACCCCCTCTCTCTTCCTCCTGCCCCCCGTCCTCTCTGTCTATGCCCTGACTCCTTACAGGGTTTTCTGCATCCTGAAGGGGTGTAGGGTCTGGCACCTCTCTCCTCTCCCCTTGTCCTTTTTCTCCCACCCTCTAATCCTGTTCCCCTTGCAGAGTTTCTTCGCATCCTGAAGGGAACTAGATTAGGTACTTGTTGTCCCTCTTTTCTACCCTTCTCCCTCCCCCCCACCTCCTAATCCTTTGTCCTCCCCTTCCCTTAATCTTCCTCCCTCCCTCCCTGCCCTCCTGCCCCTGCACCCTTCTTCTTCATCTCCATCTCCCCTCTACCCTCTCTCCCCCCTGCTGCCTAGTCCTGTTCTCCTTGCAGGGTTGCTCTGCATCCTGAAGGTTTTTTTTTTTAATACTTTATTTTTATGTCTTTTCATAGTAGGTACATACATGAAAAACCCATCCTTGGTTCTGAGTATACAAAAAAAAGGTGCAACATACATCGAATATCTAGGATTGCAGACACATCATCCATTGTTACATCAAGTGAGGTCATATTACTTCAATATACTATGTAATATTTCCTACATAATCTTGCAGCAAGAACATGGACATCTATTATATTTTATATCGACCCAACAGATCCAGTCCTTGTGCCATGAAGGGTACTCATAAATGCCACTAAAAACAGCATTATAGTCCATGTGACTCAATAAATTGTTCCACCTTCCCTGCAGATGCTCACTAGAGAACCCCCTCTATTACTCCCAGACAAATCTGAACCACTTAGCAAATCCAAGTTTAATAAGGCTAGCAGTAAAGTATCATTTTGAGTAGCAGTTTCAACCATTGAAATCATTTTAACAAGAACTTCATAAACTGTTGATAATCCAGTCCAGCTAAACTTCAGGACAGAGTTATGGCCCTTAAACAAACGATCAGCCACGTGGAGACTAAATTATTGGCCCATTAAATGTAAGCTCAGTCCCCATCGTCCAGCACATTGCTAGATTCTTTGCGAGCAATGTCTTTCTGAATCAAAGTCAGCCTTTTCCCTGCTTCGGCAGGGTCTGAGTAAATATAACTCTTACCTGCATACATAATCCTAAAACGAGCTGGAACCTGTAATGCGTGGGTAACCCTCAACACTCTTAACCCCGAACAGACAGCATAAAACACTTTGCGGCATTGGCGGGTTGAGTAACTCAAGTCTGGAAAGCAATGTAATCTGTCATCAGCATCCAGGGATACAGATCCTTTATTTTTAGCTGCTGTTAAGACTTTATCTCGAACATGTGGTCTGGTTGTGACTGCAAGTATGGTACGAGGCAGATTTTCCAATGCTGGACAGCGCCTAGGGGTAGTGCAACAAGCTTTCAAAATGTTCCCCGTAATGTCCTGGCCCCATGTTTTGAAAATGAGAGTTTACGCATACCCAATAATGTCCTGTCCTTCCAACTGTTCTGGGACCCTGAGAATGCGCAGATTTGTCAATCGCACAGCATTTTCTAGCTGCTCCATTCTAAGTCTCAGCATTTTATTTTCTGCTAAGACCCCGGTGACTACTGTAGCTGTATTGTTTGTCATTTCTGCTGCTCCCTCAGCGGTTGTTGTAGCTTTTGCTATTTTGGTGTCCATAGTGGAAATGCGGTCAGTGAGGCTGTCCACCTTTTTGTCAAGTAGCTGTATGGCCTGCAAAAGTGCTCTGTTAGATGGTTCCTGTGCGCTCACCCCGTGATTACAGGCTGCCGCTCCACCCTGATCTACCAGTTTACTCTGTTTTGGACCACCGCCGTCTTGCGTAGCCTTTTTTGGGGGGTTTCCCATGGTCGATATGGACCAAAATTGCAGCAAACTGTGCCGAATCGAAGCTGGATTAAGCAACTGTCTACAATTGGATGCCTTAGTAAAATTTTCTACCAGTATTTTCAATGATTTGTCTCAGAGCAAGAGGAGCCCTCTCAGTGACGTCTGTTCCCTTCGGCTGCTGGCTCTGCCCCCCATCCTGAACGAGTTTTGATTCTAGGCTGCCCCTTCCCCTTCTTTTTCTCTCCCATGGGCCTACAAGCACTTCTCTTCTCTTGCTCAGCTTATCTTCAAAGCACTTCAACTTTTGTCTGCCTCCCATGGGGGTTCTCCTGCTCTCAGGCTGCTGCTACACCTGCTTTTTCTCAATCTAGGTTTGATGCCCTGTCCTAGGCCCTCTTCAGCTCAATACCAGTACCACACTGTTTTGCTTTTAGTCAAATTGCACTGTAATGTACTACTCCTGTATTGTATTGTTCCTGAACTGCTAATTGTTTGCTGCTCTCTGTTATTTATACCTAGGATTGTATTCCTGATCAGTTGTCTAAGTCACTGGGTCCATACCTGTACCACACTGTTATGTTTTTGTAATTGTGCTACATTGTATTGTTCATGTCTGAATTGCTCCTGTATTGCTATTTGTTTTGCTGCTCTCCCAACAATGGAAACGAGCTGTTCACAGTTCATGATGTCTTTCCTGGTGAAACATTTTCCAAATAAAGAAATAAATAAAATGTCCAGATCTAGCATCTCCAACAATCATGCAACCCACAGTTCATATGTCTTCAGAATGCGAACTATGCGGTTCAGGGGGTGCCCGGTGTGCTGCAAATTCTTACTCAACCTTCTCCAGTCATCACCCTGCATATTGTGGACTGGTAAATTGCCACAATTTTCCACTGTAAACCACTCTGAGTTGAGCTGACAGCAAAAAGGAGTGGATGATGCCCAAGCCTCTAAGTTGATGTCTAACAGCATCAAAACTCTTCCGTTTCACACAAGTCTGATACAAGAAATCGGGATACAGCTTCACATCTGCATCTTTAATCATTAACGGGTATGATGCCCTTACCGCTTGGATCACCATATCCCTGATCTCCGACCTCCTGGACTTCAGCAGGATAGTGCGTGGCTGGTTGGGGTCGCAGGGTAAACTCTTGGATTTAACCTGTAAGCCTTGGTGAGGGCAGACCACGGAAAGTCTTCATCAAGCTGCAGTTTTCCTTTAAGCCAGTCTAATAAGAAAGGTAATAGGGATGTCCCCTCAACACCTTCGGGACCCCTATTATCTGAATGTTCTGGGCCTGAATTTTGTTTTCTAGGGCATCCATACATCCTCATAACTGACTGTTTTCTTTGGTGAGGGAGGTTATGTAGCTTGCGTGGTTACCACCCATTTATCCATTTCTGCTACAGTCCACGTAAGCTGCTGTATGGCCACATCATGCTGTTCCAACTTTTGTAATGTTCTTTCAGTCTTCGAGTCCATGGCCCGCATGGACTCCAGCATGGTCGTTGTGCTGTCTCTGTTTCATTGCTGGCTCCACCACCACTGGAGGGGCCGACGGCCTTGGTTGAATGCGGAGGAGGATCTTTAATAGATCCTTGCTGCTGTCCTTTTGTGTGCCCCATAGTAAATTTGGTATCTGCTGGTACAGTGTAACTTGCTTCGTCATATTGTACAGATATTTTCCAGTAAATACTTCTTCTTGTCTTAATTTTTAATAAAATTTGCCACCTCATGAGAGAGTGTTCACAGGAGTGCTTCCGACCTGGAAGATGGCACTTTAGCACTCCTAGGACCTGGTCTTCTCAACTGGTCTTTACATTAGTAATGTCAAGGTTGATCCAGTCTCTTGATTGGATCATCATGTTGTCCAGTTTCTTTGTGGGGATCCCCGTTCAATCCCCCCCTGTGAAGATGGTCAGGTACCGCTCTTTTAAACACTTGGAGCCTCAGAGCATCCAGGCGGTCCTTGACATCTCAAGCATGCAGAGGGCTTGTGCGATGGGTGTTGAGGCAGCAGTAGAGGGTTACAATGTTACCCTCTCTTCTGCTTTTGACTCCCTAGCGCCAGTCCGTGTACTCCCCCTAACCTCATGCCTCAGTTCGCCCTGGTTTGTTGTTGAACTGAGGAAATTGAAAAGTGAGGGCAGAGGTTAGAACGTTGCTAGCAGAGGTCCTGTCTAGAGGCGGACAGATTGGCGCTGAGAACTCGTGATTTTGAGTATCAGCTGGCAATCCCAATCCCCCTGAACAAGGCAGCATTCCTGTCAAGGGTGATTGCTGCTGGGAGGAATCGGTTGGCTCAGCTTTTCAACACCATCAACAGATTATCACATCCAGTCTGTCTACAGTCTTGTGAAACCTTTTCCTGCAAAAAATGTGAGGAGTTTGACTGTTTCTTCCTAGCTAAGGTGTCCTCCATCGGGGCTGGGATCTTCCCGAGCAGTTTGTCAATGTCTGACAGCGTCTAGTCCAGGTGGGTGGCGGGCACTCTGCCTTTGTGGTCTGAGTTTGGACTGGTTGCTCAGGATAATACCTCATGGGTGGTTTCTGCATTGCAACCCACCTACTGTATGTTGGATTCTGTGTTGACAAAACACTTGTTAGAGTGTTGGGATTTGCTCAGTCCAGTCGTGGTGGTGATTGTCAGTGGTTCACTTCTTGAAAAGGTTTTTTCCCTCTGTCCTAAAAAAGGCAGTGGTGAGGCCTCTTCTCAAGAAGACTTCTTTAGACTCGGACGATCTTACCAATTACAGACCTGTCTCAAACCATCCCTTTTAAGGGAAGGTGATCGAGAAAGTGGTGGTGTCATAGCTGGAACAACACCTGGAGAGGTATGACATCTATGAGCCCTTCCAGTCTGGCTTTTGACCTCGCCATAGTATGGCGACTGCCCTAGTCAATGTATTTCATGATTTCCTTTCAGCAACAGATAGTGGACAGTGTTCTATTCTTGTCTTTCTAGTCCTTTCGTCAGCATTTGAGATGGTTGATCATGGTGTGCTTTTGGCTCGCCTTAGGCACTATATGGGTATCTCGGGCACCATGTTACAGTGGTTTGAATCCTACATAACTGGCAGGATGCAGCAAGTGGTACTTAGCTCCCATACATCGAGCCCTGCTGCACTCTGTGCTGTGGGGTGCCTCAAGGGGCGATCCTGGCTTCCATGTTATTCACTGTGTACAGGCTGCTCCTGGGGGAGATTATCAGATGATTCGGCTTAGCATTTTATTGTTATGCTGACGACACCCAGCTGTACGTGCCATGTGTCCCTGATAATCTGGCAATTCTCTCAGTATTGGGTGAGTGTCTTAAAGAGATCCAGGACTGGTTGGTGGCCAGCTGGCTCAGGCTGAATCCATCTAAGACAGAGGTGATACTGGTGAAGCCGGGTCGACATGGCTGTTCTGTGACTTTTGGGAAAACTGCTTTCCCTTGATTGGGAGGAGCGACCCTCTGTCCAGTAGATAGGGTTAAAAATCTGGGGGTCATTGTAGACTCTAAGCTGACTCTGGAATACCAGGTGTAAGTAAGTAAGTAAAACTTTATTTGTATTAGGCACCCTTCCAGAGCTCAGGGCGCCTTAACAGCATAAATAAAACAATATATCAACTCCATAAAATACACTAAAAACAGTAAATATATACATTCTTACAGTATTTCCAACTACCAGTGTTGGCTGTTGTCTGCAGTGGCTACTACTGTCTTAATAATATCGCCCGGAGCAGGCCCTATCTTGAACCGTCTGACCTGGCGACAGTGGTGCACGCCTTTATCTCATGAAGCCTGGACTGTTGTAACACACTTTACCTGGGGTTTCCCCCGAGGCTGATGCACCGCCTGCAGCTGGTTCAGAATGCGGCAGCCCGGTTAGTGGCTGGGAAATCTCGTTCTGAGCACATCACTCTGGTTCTCTGCGCTCTCCACTGGCTTCTAGTCAGGTGGCACATCAGTTTCAAGGTTTTTTTGTTAACTTACAAAGCCCTGCACCGTCTGGGTCTGGGATACCTGAAAGACCTCTTGCTTTGGTATGCTCCTGCTTATGCTCTCAGGTTAGCTGAGGCAGATCTCCTTTCTGTCCCTCTCTCCTGATTTAAATCCTCTGGGGATAGGACATTTTGTGTAGCGGCACCCTTCCCCATGAAGTGAGGCGGGCTTCCTCGCTGATCATTTTTAAATCACGATTGAAAACATTTGTTTAGTGCATGTTTCTGACTGGCCTTGTAAACTCTTTTATGCTAATTTTATTCGTTGTTCTTAACTATTTATTCGTTTGTTGTAAGGTGCTCAGAGCCATTTGGAATGAGCGCCATATAAATAAAATTGATAGATTAGATAGACAGATAGATAGATAGGTAGATAAGATAGATAAAAACGTTATTTTTATACAGGAATACTAGTCATTAGGATTAGTGCAATCCTGTTCACAAGACAGTCATGTTATCAATGTACTTAAGTTACTCTAAAATATATAATTAAATATGGCCACAACATAGACAATACATCTTACAACAAATACTATTACAAATATCATAATATGTTACAAACTAGAGACACTGGCTAAAAATAAGACACCCAATTAATGTACACAGACCTTGACTGACCTGACTAGATGTCATTGCCCATCTGGGGACAAATGACCTGGCAAGGGGTGAGGCAGGGTTAGAGGTAGAGGAGGAGTAGTTTAGGGAGTTGGGGAGAGTTCTTGAGCAGGTAGCATGCTTTGTGGCCTTCTCGGAGGTGCTGCCTGTCCTCAGCAAGGTGGGAGGGACTAAGGAACGCCGCATCAGGGACTTCAGTGCATGGCTGAAGGAATGGTGCAGTGAGCAGGGATTTGGCTTCACTGGGGACTGGGGCCTCACTCTGGAGCAATGAGGGCCTGTACACAAGTGACAGCCTGCATCCAGCAAGAGGGGGTACCATGGTCCTCAGTGAGTGGTTTAAACGCTTCATTGGCAAGCATTTAAACTAGCCAAGGGGAGAGGTGGAAGACGGCGGAAGAATAAACACTGCCCTCTCCCATAAGCTCAAGAGTCAAACAAAGAATGCAAGGAGGGAGAGAATACCCGACAAGAGGCAAGCAACAATGAAGGGCAGGGGATACAAGGCAAGAATAAAACTAAAAAACACAGTGAGCAGAAAAATGGAGGGCAAAAGGGAAATTGGATAGAGGGTGGCAGCATAGCCTGGAAAGCCATGTGTGTGAATGTGAGAAGGCTGAACAACAAGGTTGCAGAACTGGAGGCCACCATGACAGAAGCGAACCTGGACCTAGTCACCATCACAGAGATGTGGTGCAATGCAGACCAGGACTGAGAAGTAGCCTTTTTTTAGGATATATGCTGTTCAGAAGGGACAGAGTAGATAGAAAGGGGGAAGGAGTGGCTCTGTATGTAAGGGATAACATAAAAGTCATGGAAATACAGGGGGAGCAGGGAGGTGAAGAGATATTGTGGGTCACTCTGGAAAGAAGGCAAGGGTCTATTATTAGAACAGGAGTGATCTACAGACCTTCAACATAAGGGGAAGAGGTTGACAAGGAAAGGTGGAAGCAATCCAGAAGATGGCTCGAAAGGGGGAGGTACAGATAGTGGGACGACTTCAATCTATTGGACATGGATTGGAGTCTCCCTGCAGCAGCTACAGCCAGGAGTAGGTACATCCTGGACTCTATGTAAGGGGAGTTCCTCAGGCAATTAATGTTGGAACCCACTTGCAAGAGGGCACTTCTAGACTTAGTACTGTCAAATGGGGACAGTGTGACTGACGTCAGAGTGGGGAACCACCTGGGACAGTGACCACCATACAGTGTGGTTAGAGGTAAGGACCAGGTCAGAATTGACTCACACAAGGGTGAGAGTCCTGGACTTCAGGAGAGCAGATTTTAAGAAATTGGGGGAATTCCTGAAGGAAGCCCTGGTGGGGATAGAAAAACTGGGGGGAGTCAAGGAATGGTGGTCAAAATTAAAAGAGGGAATTAGGCAAGCCTAGATCCTGTAATTCTAGAATCAGATAAACAATAAACAAAAGCTAAACCTCTGTGTAAGGCAGGTGAGCAAGGGCAAGAGAAAAAGGAGGCCACTATGGTTCTTTAAGGAAGTAGCAGAAAAGGTAAGAGTAAAAAAAGGGCGTGTAGAGCGTACAAAAAAAAAAACACACACAGATGAAGGGGGATAGGGAGGCTTACCAAGAGAAACAAAGGGAGGCAGTGAAGGCAGTTAGAAGCACAAAGGCCCAGACAGAGGAAAGGATTGCCAAGTCAGTGACAAAGGTAGATAGATACATAGGTGAAAAAAGAAGGACAAAGTGGGGGTAGTAAGACTGAAAGGGGAAGGAGGATGCAGTGTGGAAGAGGACCACCAAAAAGCAGATTTATTAAACAACGATTTCTGTTCAGTATTTACAGAGAAGGGGGAAGGAAACAGGCCAAGGGTAAAGGGCAAGGGTATAAAGGGATGGGAAGTGGACACAAAAACCATTTACAGAAGAAGGAGTGCTTAGGGAACTATCAGAGATAAAAGTAGACAAAGCAATGGGGCCAGATGGGGTGCACCCCAGGATACTGAAGGAACTGAAAGAGGAGCTAGTTGCACCTCTGACAGCCCTTTTCAACATGTCATTAAAAACAGGGGAGGTACCATGAACTGGAGGAGGGCAAATGTAGTCCCATTCCACAAAAGTGGAAATAGGGAGCAGGCAGGAAATTACAGGCCAGTCAGCCTGACTTTGGTAGTAGGCAAGGCAATGGAAACACTATTAAAGGAAAGAATTGGGGAATACGTAGTTACCAATAACTTGCTGCATCAGAGGCAGCATGGGTTCACAGGGGGGAGGTCCTGCCAGACAATCCTGATTGAGTTCTTTGATTGGGTGACCAGGGTAGTGGATCAAGGGGGAGCCCCTGTGGACGTAGCCTATCTGGATTTCAGCAAGACCTTCGACACCGTTCCACATGGAAGGCTGTTAAACAAGTTGGGAAGCCTTGGAGTAGGTCCTAAGGTAGTAAAATGAGTGGAAAATTGGCTGGGCAATAGGAGTCAGAGGGCAGTGGTAAACAGCAGTCACTCCAGAGTAGACGAAGTGACCAGTGGAGTACCACAGGGATCAGTATTAGGGCCGGTCCTCTTCAATGTCTTCATCAGTGACATTGCAGAAGGGCTGGAAGGGAACGTATGTATGCCTGTTCACAGATGACACAAAACTCTGCAACGGAGTAGGCACACCGGAAGGAGTGGAAAAAATTAGACGTGATCTAGAAAAGTTGGAAGAATGGTCAAGGGCTTGGCAGCTGGATTTTAACACAAAGCAGTGCAAAATAATGCACTTGGGGCATAAGAACCTGGGGGCAACATACCAACTGGGAGGAGCGGTATTAACAGTTACAAAGCAGGAAAGGGACCTGGGGATGGTCATTTCTGATGACCTGAAAGTAGTAAAGCAGTGTGACAAAGCAGTGGGGAAGGCAGGAAGGATGCTGGGTTGCATAGGAAGGGGAATCACCAGCAGAAGGAGGGAAGTAATAATGTCCCTATACAGATCACTGGTTAGGCCACGCCTCGAGTATAGTGTACAGTTCTGGAGGCCCCACCTCCGTAAAGACATAGAGAGGTGGAAGCAGTATAAAGGAGGGCAACCAAAATGGTACATGGCCTGCATCAAAAGCCCTATGGGGTAAAGCTCAAGGGCAGCAGCAATTCACAGGGCTCCCAGGAGCTTAAATGTCAACTCAGATCCTGGCTCCTCGATCAAGATACTTGCATCTGCTTTGCCTAAGTAGTACTTCCCCCCCCCACCCGCTTTGTTTCTTTTCCACCTAATCTGTCTAGACTTTCTCTTTTCCCCTTTCAGCTCTGATGGGTCACTGGTTGGTTGGGCTTATCACTGTGTTGGGGTTCATGGATTCCTAGCACCCTGGATCATGTCACTCCAGCTTGCTTGTTTTATAACTGTAATAAACTACCAATTGTTGTACTTCTTCCTTTGTAATTTTACCTCCTGGAAAGGCTATTGTTATATTGTAATGTCCCCCACTGCTTTTGACCACTGCTGTTTTTACCAATGCTATGTTTTCTGTTTGTACATTATTCTGCAGAAATGTTTGACACATGCCTCTTGGCCCGGGTCATGCCTCTAAATGGTCCCTCGGACCAGTGCACTTACCTGGTTAACAGAGTCATAAATAAATAAAATAAAAGTAAGCCCAAACACTTTGCCAGGCTTACACTCTCTTCCATAAGAATACTTGATATCCACATCAAGTCGGTATCATAGAGTCCATCTATAAAGCAAACAATGCCAACAATCACACTAGACATGTGTTGCTATCTAGCATAGGGCAAAGCAATATATGACATCCTAGCAATACAAATAGTTTCCTATCCAGACACAGGCCCCCATATTCAGTCAGCCCCACTAGCACTGCGCTTGCGGTACTGCCTGCACATATTCAGAAATATTGCACTCATGCTGACACCTCGGAATATTGGGTCATGGCACAGTTCACAACAGCGTAGCACAGCACAGGGTGCAAGCGCAGCACTTAATATAGTGCTGCACATGGGCGCAGCACAAGTAGCACAGAGAACAGCGCAAGGAAGCAGGGGATGGGATAGGTGGGCACCAAGGAAAGACACACGACACAGCAGCATAGGTATCAAAAATAATTTCATGAACAAAATGGGCAATAGCCTGTAAACAAAACCAACATTAATACCAACAAAAGCAAAAAAAATTACAACTGACGGTAACAAAGGGGGGTGGACAAAAAAAAAGGGCAACCACCTGTAACAAGGGGGGAACAAAGGAAAAAGCGAAACTGCCTGTACAAGGGAGGGGGAGAAAAAGGCAGCTATCCATAACAAGGGAGGAGAACAAAAGAAAAGAGGGCAACCGCCTGTAAGGGGGTGGGGAACAAAAGGAAAAAAGGCAACCGCACATAACAAGGGAAAGAAAAACAAAAGAAAGAGGGCAACTGCCCATAACAAAGGAGGGTGGGGATAACTAAACCAAATCAGGCAACCACCCACATACGGGTGGACGACAAAACCTGATAGGGCAACCATCCATAAAAAGAGGGGGAGAAAACAAAAACTGATTGGGCAACAACCCATAAAAAGGGGTGATATAAACAAATGGGGCACCTGTCCATCAGAATCAAGTCTTTGCCTTCAAGGGGCAGCAGCAGGTGGTGGTGGTGGTGGCTGTGGCCAGTCCAGAACTGCCTGCGTGTTTTCCTCCACCCTCCTGATCGGGATCTACAACACGCAGATCTGCCTGCACAGTAAGTTGTCCTGTCCCCCGGCCATCATGGCATCCCTTCAATCCCTCTAGTCTCCTGCATCCCTCCAGAAACCTATGAAAAGAAATACAGAACTCAGCCAGCTGTGCATACAAGATGAGGGAGAAAGGAGTGATGGAATGTGCATAACAGATGTACAACCAGATGACACATGGGCCAATATGTCACACACAGGTGGACAGATTCACACAGCCACAATGGAATGTGCTTGGCATACCAGAGGCAGCACTGTGTACCCAAACAGTAGAGGACTACAGATACAATGAGTGTGTCATGCTGCAACAGAGCAGCACCAAGCCGTTCAAGGGGCACATGACACCAGCAGGTGTGCCAGATGTGAAAACACAGTACATGCCACAGCTGTGCCAAGCCAGAGTGCAATAGACAGTGTAACAGCCTACGTTGCTACGAGTTGTACCCATACACCCAGTGCCCTGCAGACCAGACATCCAGTACACAGGCCCACACAAATGTGCAGGACAATGGAAATCCATGAGCCACCCTGGTCGGCAGCAGTGGTGGGGCCCAGGCATACACACCAGTGGTACACACAGGACAGCTGTATACAGATGGGACCAAATATACAGCACCGTGTGCAGCAGGCAGGGCAGTACACAAGTGCAGGGGTGTGGTAGGTGAGTGAGGGAGTCACACACTGTACCACATGCACCATAACACTAGTGTGAGAAGCAGAGTCACCTGTAGGTACCATCCGTCCCAGCAGATGCGGGTTCCACCGGCTGTGCAGGTTATCGATCCTGAATGACCCAGTTGTGTTCTAATGTATGCATAGCACTGCCCATGTATCATGGAATGATCACACTATGGATATCACTGTGTTGGGCAGACACAACTAACTATGCATCAGAATGTCGAACACATACATGTTAAAGTACATTCATGGTCCACCAATGACTACTCCTGCTGTTGACCCCATGCCACATAAACCAACTCTGGTGAAATGCAGTGCCATGACACAAAATGCATATGGCACTGGAGATGGCACAGATGCGAGCAGAGTGCCATGGGTGCTGTATGCCACCCACAGCATGTCAGAGGGGAGTATCAGTACAACAGTGGCCAGTGCCTGCCATTGCCAGACAGATACACATACCTAGGTCTACCATGTGGCACAATAGACCTGTCTAACAATGACAGGCATACCACCTGGGGCAGTGAGCATTACTGTCAACACCCTGGTGTACCAAGGCTGCAGCGAAGGAGATATGTCACTGCATGGTATAATGTATGCCAAGCCACAGTACACACACTGGGCAGCATGCCTGTCACAATGATGATTTAACCAGTAGATGGCACAGCCTCTGACACATCACAGTGTCAGTGATAGGACAGTGCCCCAAGGACTGGGTGAGGGGCCAGAACCACAACCTCCCAGGTGCTGCCCCC
The DNA here is from genome assembly GCA_016271365.2 of Neoceratodus forsteri. Taxonomy (NCBI): domain Eukaryota; kingdom Metazoa; phylum Chordata; order Ceratodontiformes; family Ceratodontidae; genus Neoceratodus; species Neoceratodus forsteri. The sequence goes on along the minus strand of CM028131.1, from coordinate 267,703,536 downwards.
ATAGGCATGCGTGCAACCTGGTGAGACACATATGTGGACATCTGCCCAACAGCAGAAACATGCAGCATAGTGTGTACATGTAACCCAGACTGCAATACATACACTGCAGGGTGATGAACATCTGGTCTCCCTTGACTCACGCCATGCCTTCTCACAGGCGAGTGCCCTTATACCGTTGTCTGGTACCTTTCTGGCCCGCTGCTCCTGGCCCACCCTGGACTGCCCTGGCTGGGTCCTGTTGTCTGTGAAGGGGGACAAAGGTGACACGTGATCAGCAGTATGCAGCAGAACATGTGGTACATTACCATGCACCCTAAACAATACACACACCTATATACCATTACTGTGCCACTGCGGCCATATGTCCATAGTCCATGGTGGGAGTGGACAGGACTGTGCATGGACACATCCTGCTGGTATGCACAGCCATGCCACAGCACACAAACAGATGAGACCATGGACTGGGCACAGCCTCCACAGTACGTATCAATGTTGTATATAGGACCTAGCACTGTGTATGCAAGGCCCATGTCATGTCCCTGTTGTGCTGTTCTCACCACTCCTGTCCCACATACCCATACATGTCAGCTACATGCCATGTACACCTCATATTATAATGCATGTAGCCTAAGGTGGTGTGCAACAGGGGCACAATAATCCTACCATCACAACAGTAGGGGTGGATATCATACTGTAGGTGTAACCAAACTCAATGACAGGTCCTAGATTGGCACATCCTCTCCAGTACAATTGTAAACTATGCATTACATGATATATGTATACCTGCACCCATGCTGCTTACCATGGACAGTGTACATGGAACAGATATTGGCTGGGGCAATGTGCCATTCGGTACCCCTAACATCCTGGCTATCGGTACCCCAAGGTCACATGACATTCATACAATAAGACACAGCTCCTAGGAACATACAATGATCACATGTCAGTGTGGTATCACACACCATCAGTGTTATGACAAGCAGCATGGTTCCCAGTTCCACAGCAAGTCCTGTATTATACAGGGCAGTGGGGGCATCTACAGAAACAGTGGTCCCATCAACCTGCATTGGCTACATATGACAATACAGTAAATTAGTTTCTATAGGAAATACTCAACAGGTAAACACAGGTGCATTGCCCTGGAGTCTCAAAGAAAGTAACAAAGCAGTCTTCGAGCAGTAAAACAGTACAGCACACCATGGCAACCATACATACAACTGGCTATACTCACCTGGGCGTGGCACAGTGCCATTATCCACCATTGCCCTCTGCTGCTGCAGGCAACGTGATTCCCCCTGAGACAGGTTGCTGTATCTGTGCCAGCACTAGTTATCCTTACGGGCAGTGCCCATCCTGTAATCCAGATGCCCCCACAGATGCCCACACCTCGCACTTAAGCTTGTCTGCTGCCCCCCATACCCAGCAGCAGCATCTCATGGTCAACCATAAGTTTGACCAGGATGGCCCAATCCATGGCCAACCAATTGATGTCCTCCGTGCCCCCCTACACTTGTGCACCTGTCTGATATCTCGGTTGTTTTGTCTGGCAACTTCCTCACACTCTTCCAGCTGCTCTCAGGACTGCCTGGGCTCAACTAAGTTGGCTAGGTGTTAGGCAGTATATTAGGCATTTGCGTTGTGTTAACGTCACGTTGTGCAGTGCTATGCATGTTTCCAGGTGGGAAATGGCTGTCAGCACATGGATGGCAATGTGATTCCCAGGCGCATGATGTGCATGCGCAGCACCAAGCTACACGTGCACAATGCCATTGCGTAACATCACAGCACACACACCTGCATAGAACTATGATATCAGCAGATGACGTGACATCATGGCCACTGTGCAGACGCAATAGCTCTAGGTGTAAACATGCAATATTCAGACAGTGTATGCAGATGAGCTAATTTTACAGTCAGTGCCCTAAATCCACATTTGCATGTCTTTACTGGAATATATTCAGTCATCAGCAGCATGCCTAATTGTGCCTGGAGAGTATAAAAAGAGCAGACAGCAACAAACAGATTCCACAGAAGTACTGCAGGTGGTTAGAAGTGTGTAGTTCAAAATGGCCTACAACAGCGACAAGAATGACCATAGCAACGTGTTTATACTGTATCAGCATTGTACTTTTGCTCTATTTGCACATGTCCTCGGGTCAGTAACAGGCAGGCAGCTTGCTGTGTGTTTGACCTTGCTCTCCACTGTACCTGTGCTCTGCTGTGTGTATACTGTGCTCAGTGCTGTCCTTCTCCCATTTTCAACAGGTATCATGATGGATGAGGAGCAGATCCAGAAGAGGAGATTTTCAGATGAGGCAATGGCCCTGGTCCATACATTCGTGGCCAAGGAGGACTTGGTGGACTGACAAGGTCCAAAATACCAGTGTAGGATGAAATCACAGTCTGTGAATGCCATTGGAAGAAGGTGCCAAATAGTGGAGGAGGTCAGAAAAAGGGCTACTAACCCCAGGGCAGATGAAGAAGATCATGGCCAGGGTTTGCTCTGACCTCCAGGCCACAAGCAGTGGGCCAAGCGCTACCGAGCCTCTAGCCCCTGCAGAGATGATGATGGCTGGCACGCTGCAGCCAGTACCCATAATGTGTGTGCTTAAAGGTGGCTGTTAAAGCCAATTTGGTCCAACCCAGCCATTTGAGTGAGTGCAGTAGCTACATTACATTGAGGTTGTTTGTGCACATGCACCAGTGGTGTTGGGGGTTGCATGCTTGTCAGGGGGGGTGGGTTGGCGGACATGACTTAGTGACATGGGACACAGTCGGTCAAGTACAGAAGGCAAGCACAGGATGTACTGAACAGATCTGTGTTCTGTAGACATTTCCTACTGCAGTCCTATGCATGCATTCTGCATGGACCTTGGTACACCGCGTACGTGGGCCATAACTACTGCATTTGTTGTTAGTAAGGGCAGGGCCAGCCGTGGGGTATGTGGCGCCCTTAGGCAAACTTGCAAATGGTGCCCCCCATTTTTTTTGTTAAATCCCCCCCCCTCCCCCCATGGCACTTATATTGGCACTTACTTTACTGTTTTGCTCTGATGTATGCAGTGGTAATAAACAGAACAGTGTATGCCATTTCCTGCTAGAAAGAGACATGGGGCTTAGACTAAACCAAAAGGCTGGAGATGGAGAGGGAATGAATGTTCTGACTGGGCTGGGCTGTTTGGAATTACATTTCAGTTTCTTTTATATCACAGTACTGTATCATACAGCTGTAATACAAAAGAAACTCAAATGTAATTCCAAACAGGTCATTCCAGGACTATGAGCATTCATTTCCTCTCCATCTCTACTCTTTTAGACTAAGTCCTATCTCCTGTCTCTTTCTAGTAGGCAATGGCATGGCATACAGCAGAGCAGATTGTATTGTGGGGTGGGGGAACTGGGGGAAGTAAGAACTGGGCTGGGGGTCTGGTAAACACAGAAGCAGAATCTGACATCAGATAAGGACTGCTTAGCCCACCCCGTCTGCCCATTTTTCCCCTACCTACATTCTCACCACAGACTCTACTTAATCTTCAGCCCCCCCTTACAACTACAATTCCCTTGTGCCTGTCCCAGGCATTCTTGAACCCCTCCACTTTTTCTGCCCCACAACCTCTGTTGGAAGGCTGTTCCAGGAATCCACCACTCTTTTGGTGAAGAAGTACTTCTTCACATCTCTCGCCACTCAGGTCAACCACATGTTCCTCCAGATGCAAAGGTATGGACATAATTAAAGTGCTCATGGTGGTCCTATCAGTTTCTTGCACTGTGGCCCTGACCTTCAGCTTCTCTTGTTTATACGGACTGGGTGGCCCTAGCAGTCCTTTTCTGCCAACTAAGTCTATGTTTCTGTGTTTCTGTGTATATAAGTCTAGTAGCTCGCTCTAAGATTCACCCACAAGGACTCAAGTGCTCAGCCCCCTGATCGTTTAATCCAGGACCCCAAGGGAAGCCCCCTCTCCTGAGGTTCCCTGGGGACCAACCACAAACATGGCAGGTGCTCCTTTTTTATAATGTAACCAGATTGGGGGATCATGTGATGCACTGATAGGGGAAAGACACTCTCTTGCTAGCTCCATGTTAGCGTGGCTTTTAAAACCAAGTAATACCACAAAAAATTCATTTAAATTGGCAATCCAGAGCATAATATCAAATCGGAAGACCTACAGATCCCAGGGAGTATGAAATCTGTCCAAAAATGACAGAAGAACAAAACTCAATGGACATTTCAAGTGCAGGGACCCCACTGCATGACTGATCACAGGCAGCCAAATGGCACAAAATGGACAACTCCCCATCTACTCCATCTGGCCAGGGGGATTGACTCTGACACCTTAGACACATTTTTTAAAGAACTGGGGAAGATCCAGGACACCCTGCTTCATCTTTCAGGGGACTTCAAGAGTTTTAAGCTGGTGTTAGAGGCACCAACAATGCTTGCCTCAGATACAGAGGCCCGCATCTCCTCCATAGAGGATTGTCTGAATGGAATAAACTTGGAGATCACCAGCCTGAGGAGTTAAATACAAAAACTCAAAGACCAACTTGAGGATCAAGAAGGTCGAAGCCAAAGGAACAATTTAGCACTTGTCGGCATTCTGGAGAAAAAGGAGGGCAGGGACACTATTCTTTTTGTCTAGAAACTATGTATGAACCTGGCAGGCCCGTTTCCCAGTGGCCTGACTACATAAGTGAGCAAGCCAACTGTGCCCCCCACTGAATCCAGGTGATAAACAGAGACCTATAATCTTTCAGTTACTTAATTTTTTTGACAAAATGCACATCCTTGCAAAGAGGAGATCAGCATTTACATATAGGAACATTGGTACTCAGCATATCTCACTGGAGAGTTGAAATTAAATGCAGAACATGGAGCAGTAGGAAATTCTTGCAACCCCCATCTCAGTGTCAGAAGTCTCCAGGATCATTAAACAATTGCCGTTGGACAAGGCCCATGGCCCAGATGGATTTCTAGCCAACCTTTACAAGACATTCGAGTCGGACTTATCTCCAGTGCTTACCCGTGTCTTTATGCAAATGCACAGTGAGGGGCTCCGTGACCCATCACTGTCCATGGCCGTAATGACTGTGTTACTTAAACCTGGGAAAACCCCTGATCATACATCAAGTTATAGGCCCATATCCCTAATAAATCAAGATATCAAAATCCTGGCTAAGATATTGGCAGATAGGGTGAACAGAACGTGGGGCTACCCTATAGGGCTGGAACAGCTGGGGTTGATGCCACACAGGGTCTCAACAGATCACTTGGGAAAGCTTACTCATATCTTCTCTGCATCCCGGAGCCAGAGGTCCCATTGTCGCCGATCTCCCTGGATGCAGAGAAGACTTTTGACCAGGTGTCGTGGCCCTTCTTCTTCACGGTCCTGGAAACATTCACTTTCCCGGAATCCTTCGTAAACTGGGTGAAAAGTTCTTTATTCTGACCCACAAGCAAGAGTAAGAGAGAGACAGAGAGAAAGAGAGACCTTAATCTCTCATGGAAAACTTTGAAAAATAAAGAGAGTATTCGACTTATAATTTAGATATTTCCAGTTTTTACTGCTCCAATTATACTGACAGCATTTACATGAAAACAGGATTCTCTTAATTTGGTCTTCATCCACTCTGACAGCCTCTCACAAAGGGATATGGTAATCCTTTCTTGTGACATCATACTCTTATCTACAGCACCAAGTTGTGATGTCACAGGAGAGGGTTAGAACATCACTTGTAGACAAGCAACTAGCTCAGGTGAAGACCAAGTGACAAAGAAACCCAGTTTTCATGGAAATGTAAGTAATAGAGCATGATAGGAAGGTAAAGCCTATGAAACTAAAGCTAAAACTGTCACATTTATTTATTTGTTGACATTTTCCAAAACAGAAAAAGCGCAACTGGGAAATGAGTGCCAACTTGTAAACTGTAAGCTAAACAAAGGAAAAAACCCGCGGCACTCACTAGAGCTAGGGAAATACGGCAATGATACCATAGTGGTCTTTTTTTCCTCTGTGTAGTTGACATTTTGTACACTGGAAAAGCTTTATATAGGTGACACATCTAATTTTAAAGAGGGTCCGGTGGGGGGCTGCTACAGCAGCAGAGGGGGTTGCACAAACATACCTACAAACCAACAAAAGATACAATCAAGACAATACCATATGCAGACCTCATACGATGATAAATAAGAGACACAAGTAATCAGGAGGAATGGGTCATAGGAGGAGGAGGAGCAGGAGGTAGGAGTTTAACAGTTGCAGGGAATGATGAAGTGGTTGAACACAGTGCTCTGAAAGGAAAACAGGGAGTTACTGTTTCTGGGAGGGAGTTCCAGGAAGTAGGGGCCACAATAGGAAAGGCCTTAGTCCCGAACTGTTAGCAAGTCCTTGGTAGATATACAGGAGAAGGTTGCTGGACTATGACCTTAAGGCAAAGCGTAGGATCTGGATAGCAGGTCTTGTAGGTAACCAGGGTCCAGTGGAGACATTTGTATACTCAAGATTCCTATTTCAGCTCCCTTCTCATCTCACGGGAGAGAACACCTAGGGTGTGGTACAGGATACAGTGATGCGTATCTGTGCCACAACCCAGTATGAACTTCCACATATTGTTGACGACTACCATCATTTTTTGCAGAAAGATATTATTTGTCTGCTATGCTGTATGTGTTTCTATGGTCTTCCGGGTCACCCCTGTCAACAGACCTGTTCTCAGTGGGCTCACCTGGTTTTCAAAGACATATATACATACATATTGTGCATACATACATACATGCAGTACATACATATGTAACCCCCCTACAAATGGGGGTTCACAAAAAGTCTTCATTGAGCTTACCTAAATGCTCACTGCCAGGCTGGTGTCCTGCGTTTTAGCAGTTTAAATGTATTGCCAGTGAGTGCCTGTATAGCCTCTGTGTACTGTCTCTTTAAGAGCTGCCTGGTTTGCAGTCATAATTAATCTGGGAGGGAGCTCTGTTAGAAGATGTACTTGTTTGCTGATCATTTATTAGAACAGTAATAATATTTCAGTTTGTCTAATCTGCCTTCTTTGCAGCATGGATATTTCTGTTTATCTCCACCATCTTGGTCCTGGACTGCTGAAGTAGGCCAATCAATACCTTTGGGGACTCTAAAATGGAGCCTGTCCACAGGGGCTTTGTGGGAGCAAAATATTGTAGGAGTTATAGTTTTGGGCTTTTGGTGCCTAAATGAACCTGGAGGGGGAGCCCTTGTTGTGACTAACTGAGGAATCAGCCAGCCGAACCTTTTGGATCCTGGGGAAAGTCCCAGACTGCGTGCTGTTTCAGTTCAGATCTGAGTTGGGAAGTGAAGGAGTAACAGCTTGAGACAGTTGAGCAGTAATCCTGCATAGATTTGTGCGGGAGAACTGTGAAAGGGCTGAGTTTTGGCCTGTCTGTCTGCCTGCTGTCCCCGAGAGGGAAACTGAAGTTTATTCGGACTGAATCTGAATTGTGAGGACGATTTAAGCCACAGAACTGTGACCAGGCTTTAACCTGAAGAAGAAGAACGAAGATTTGCTGAATGCGATTGGCCTGTCAGGATTTCCAACGACCTTTGAACTCCCGGTTTGTGCAGAGACTCTGTAATTGTGACCCGATAGCTATCTGCTTGATACAGTAGAATTCACGTACATGAAAATGTGCTATGAGCTGCTGGTGGGTTGTAAGTTAGTTCCCCACTGTGTGAACTGTGTTCTGCTTGCTGGAGGCTGCATCCGGCTGCAGTGGACTAAATCCGTTTGCATCTCCATTTGGCCTGGGCCTTGCCACACTGGCCCAGCCAGACTACCCGCTACACAAAGAAAGCCATTGATGAGAGACCTGCCTGGGGATCAGCCCCCTGCTCCACGCATGAACAGGAACGACGCCTTTGTGACTCGTGTGGGCCCTGCTTCTCCTGGCATTCCAGATCAACCACCTGCAGTCTCGATTTTCGTCTAGCCTGTGTACAGTCTTGGGTATCATGAGTAAATACCAGGGTAGCTCCCTGCAACAACAGCTTAATCTGAGTGTCTCATCTGACTGTCTTGTTGTTTAGTTTCCTTTATGAACTGAGCCCTCTGGCTCTGGATTACAAATATTGTGTACTGTGCATATTGTATTTTCCATCACAGGGCCCCAACCAGCTGCAACCCTGGGCAACAGTCCTGGCTAGCCCATCTCTTCTCCACCTGGGTACCCAGAGGTGGACTGTGTGGTGGGTCTCAAAGCGCATGCATAACTGCTTGATTGATATAACCTTTAAACTAATTAACCTGATTTTGCCCCTCCCTTGTTCAAGTTCCCTGAATAAATCAGATCTAACTTTTTCTGCATGTAATCTGACTGTGGTTCCAGTTTGTGCTCAAAGTACTGTACTGTTGCTATTTTCTGTGCATAACCTTGTTTTACAGGGGGTCCCCAGGGTCGAGCCAGAGGAACCAGCCCTGGTGGTAAGTGCAAACAGTGTGGGTACTTGTGTGGTGTACCAGGGGTATTGTGAAAGTGATCATTGCACAGTGTTCAGGCCACTAGAGGGGAAAGAAGGGGGTTACAGTGTCCCGGAGGGCTGTGCCCAGGTTAGCTTGACCACTACCAACCCTGACCTCCGGGTGGAGGCACCCGTTTCAGAACTCAGACCCCTTAACCTGCTGCTAGCCAAGCAGGCAGGGGTAGTAGCCCTTGGGATAGCGCCACCTAGGGGTTACATCTTGGAGGCTCACCGCTGGGATTTTGTGTCTTCTAGTGGCCGAAACTACGAATTATTGTCAAACATAAATGGCTACCCCAACAGAAGTGTCTGTGCATCAGTTGGTGGGGTGGTGTACAGGGCAGAAGACTGACTCTCACAATGCCCTGCTTGTATTGTATATTCCCCTGAACATTGGTAAAGATGCTATAGAAGGACTACTTTCCAAAGTTAAATGTTTAACAAACGCTGTGGTGGTGGGGCGACAGGCTGATTTGACGGCCCAAACTTTCATGGCATTAGTAGAGTGTAGTGACCCATTGGACAGTTCCAAAGTGCCACGGACTATTGCCCCAGAAGGGACCCCAGCCACCTGGAGCGTGATAACTAGAGACAGTAAAAACCCCGGGGAGGATGAGCTCTCTCTATTGTCTGAGACTTTGGAGGAGAAATTTGCCAAGTTGTTGCTGGAGGAAGGGAAAACCATAGAGGACTTTAAGAAACTTTTCCTGCAACCTGGGGGTGTTCCCTCCCCAACACCCCCTCCCACTCCAGCACCTGTTACTGCCCGCCTTCTGTACCCATGACAATGCTGGCCCCTATATCTGTACCTGTCATTAGTCATGACTCCTACCGAAGATTGACAGTGGGGGAGGATGACTGGGAGACCTGGATAGACTATGTTGCCCCCTAGTACTTGAATGGCAATGCTCAGAAGCAGAGAAATGAAAGAGGTTGAGTGAGAGCCTCCGAGGTCCTGCCCTGGCTACCATCCGAGCCAAGTGGGCCAATAACACCAAAGCAACTGCACAGGACTATCTTGATGCGTTGGAGAATGTGTATGGGAGCCTGGATTCAGATGAGGACCTGTGGTGGAGAGCAAGAAACGCCGAGGAGTATTCAGGGGAGTCATTGTCTGTGTATGTACCTCGGCTTGAAAAGCTGCTGCAAGAGTGCCTCAGAAAGGGTAGTTTGCCGTCAAATGGATTAGATCGAACTAGGCTGGACCGGATCCTTAAGTCTGCTCCATTTTCAGAATTGTTACTGCTTCAGTTGCGCCTCACCAACCGGCTGGAATCGCCCCCTCTTATGATGAGCTAATGAAAGAAATTTGGGGCGTTGAGCAAAGGCGACCCTGGGGGGGAATTTCACCAAAATCTGCAGCTACTGCTCAAGTGACAGAGAGTGATCATCCAAGTGGGGTTCAGGGGCAAATGTCGGCACTTAACAAGCACTCTGAGAATGCAAAGGACTTCCGGCCCTGGGCCCAGTTTTTGAAAGTCGAGCTATTAAAGGAAGTCTGAGAGTTGAAGACAGGCACCACTGCAAGGGTTCCCCCCATGGAACAAAATTCTGGTTCCTCTCAGGACGTGACTGCCATGGGTGTGGGGGTGCACCCTCAGGCATCCTCTACCAAGGATAGCTCCCAGGCTGAAATCAAAGAATTGACTGCCACCCTAAAGGAACTATTGAGACATGTTGCACCCCTCTCACCACTGCAAGCAGATATTGGACCCCGATCCCTTGCTACTACTTCAGTTCCTCATGCAATGTTCTCTCCAAGGATGACTCAGGAGTCTATCATTTGTCACCACTGTGGAAAGGATGGACATATGAAGAGGGAATGCTGGTCTCAGAAAGACTTAGAGAAAGCAGTGAACCGGCTTCAAGGAGAGATTTGGAAAACTAATCAGTGGCTAAGGGGTGCACAGAATGACCGCAGTGAAGGCTTCAGACATCTTAACTCAAACCTCTTTGTAGCTAAATCGTCTATCCAGGCACCTGCTGCTGTCCCTCCAGACTGGTCCAAAATAGTGGGTCCTTCAATGGAGACTACCGTGGCTGTGAATGGTATTCCTACTTGGGCTGTGCTGGACAATGGGTTGCAAGTGACCATTGTATTTAAGGACTGGTATGACAAACACTTATCTGCTGTGCCCTTACAATCCCTGGAAGGCCTACATGTGTGGGGGCTCAGTGACAAGTCTTAGCCCTACCTAGGATATGTCTGCCTCTGGTTGTCATTTCCTGCAGCTGTAACTGGTGTAGAGGAGCAAGTCGAGACACTGGCCTTAGTGTGTCCCCCTACTGTACTGTATGATGGGGTTCCCCTGTTAATTGGGACCAACGCCCATATGTTTGGGAGACTGGTACAACTCTGTCGCGAGAAACAAGTTCGTTGGACTGGGAGGGCCCTAAGAATTCCCGCTTCGATCAAGAGGGCCTATGATTTGCAACTGAACCCCAAGGGAGTGGACCAGGATGAACCGGTAGGGGTCATGTGGAAGAAGGATCCCGATTCAATGGTACTGTCTCCTAACGCCCAGTGTACCGTTCAAGGGGGGGGGGGGTCTGCCTCTGCAAAGATGTCAAGAACAAAATACTGATGTTGGACGTGCCAGGTGATGGAAAATTGCCGGAAGGATTATTGGTTAAGCCCAGCATCTTGCCAGCTCATGCTCATGCCTATGCACGACGAGTGATGGTCCAGATTCATAATGTGTCAGATCGGGAGATCCGGGTGAACAGAGGATGCACCCTAGCTATGGTGCACTGTGCAGACACTGCAGTGTTGCCCAGCAACAAGCACCCTGGCAAGACTGATAGAGTGACTCCTGACTTGTTTGATTTGGGTGACTCCCTGTTGCCAGCTGAATGGAAGACTAGAATTAGCCAGAAACTTTCCCAGAGAGATCAAGTGTTTTCATTGAAGGAATGGGACATGGTATGTGTCCAGGGTGCAAAACATCACATATGCCTGCACGTTGAACGGCCATTTCGAGAGAGGTCTCGATGCCTAACCCCTGCAGACATAGACGATGTGAGAAGACACTTGCAGGAAATGCTCGTGGTTGGTGTGATACAAGAATCCAGGAGCCCATATGCTTCTCCCATTGTGGTTGTGCGTAAGAAGAACGGATCTGTGAGAATGTGTGTTGATTATCGAACTCTGAATTGGCAGACCATCCCCAAACAATACACCATGCGCCATATACAAGATGCTCTGGATTGTTTGAATGGGAGCAAATGGTTCTCGGTGTTGGATCTTCACAGTGGATATTACCAGATTCCGATGGCTCCATAGGACTGTGAGAAGACAGCCTTCATCTGTCCTTTGGAGTTCTACGAATTCCTAAGAATGCCACAGGGGATATCGGGCACCCCAGCCACCTTCCAGTGACTGATGGAACAAGCAGTGGGAGACATGTATTTGCTAGAATGCCTGTTGTACTTGGACAATGTCATTCTGTTCGGGAGCTCCCTAGAGGAACATGAGAGTCGACTGTTCAAAGTACTAGACCGACTGGAAGATTTCGGCCTCAAGCTGTCCATCGACAAGTGCCAGTTTTTCCAAACCTCTGTGAAGTATGTGGGGCACATAGTGTCTACAGAGAGGATAGAGACTGACCCAGTAAAGTTTAAGCCTTGACTACTTGGCGCCAGCCACACAATTTAAAAGAACTACAACGTTTCCTGGGATTCTATGGCTACTACTGCTGGTTCATAAAGGACTATTCCAAAGTAATTTGGCCACTCTTGAATCTTACCCAGGGTTACCCTCCTACCAATCGGAAATACAAAAAAGGGTCCGTCAAAGAACCAGATAAAGCATATTTCCGCCCAGGTGAACTTTTCGGGTCCCGTTGTACACCTGACTGTGAATCAGCTTTCCACGAAGTCATATACCAGCTTACCCATGCCCCCATCCTCACTTATACCGATCCCACCAAACCCTATGTGCTGCATACTGACGCCAGTCTGCAGAGTCTAGGAGCTGTACTGTATCAAGACCATGAGGATGGTTTGAGACCAGTGGCATTCGCTAGTAGGAGCTTGACCCCGTCAGAGCGAAACTACCCTATGCACAAGTTGGAGTTCCCTGCGTTAAAATGGGCCATTGTCGACCAGTTTCATGATTACCTCTATGGGGCAAAAATATTAGTGAGAACTGACAATAACCCGTTGACCTATGTACAGACTTCAACTACTGTAAGTTAGACACCACGGGGCACCAGTGGCTTTCTGCATTGTCAACATATGATTATGCTGTCGAATATAGACCAGGCCTGAATCATATTGATGCTGACGCCCTATCCCAGAGGCCCATTTCTAAGAGTGACTGGGTCAGGCTGTCTGAACCTGACATCCAAGCACTGTGGCAAAAGTTTGATAGAAATGAACAGATGTCTACGGACACAGCAGACTGCTTAGTAGATTGCTTGGGCCCCTCTGACACCTGCATACCGGCTGCGTATTGCCACTTCTCTGCTCTAGATATTAGTGCACTACCTCAGTTTGACAATGACAGCATTCAGTGGGCCGAATCCCGAGATCCTATGATTCAGCCAGCACTTGACGCCCTTCGTGCAGGAAAAGATGTGTCCAAGTTGCGTTCCTCTGATCTGCGAACTGTTTTATTGTTTAAAGAAGGCCCCAGGTTGAAGCTGCTTAATCATTTGTTGTATAGAGAGACTGTAGATCGAGGTGACCAAATAGACAAGCAACAATTGGTCCTGCCCACAGCCTTCAAAGATTTGGTACTGAGGTCCCTCCACAATCATAAGGGCCACCTTGGTATTGACCGGACCCTTGACCTAGTACGATCTCGATTCTACTGGCCCAAGATGGGGGCCAGTGTTAAGCACCACGTAAGGACTTGTAGCTGCTGCCTGCAGAGAAAAGCCCTGCCTCAGAGGGCTTCCCCCCTTGTCAACATTACTACCAGCACCCCAATGGAACTAGTCTGCATAGACTTCTTGAGTTTAGAGCCTGATCAGCGAAACACTGACAATGTGTTAGTAGTTATGGACCATTTCACATGGTATGCACAAGCTTTTCCCACCAAAGATCAAAAAGCATCCACCGTGGCCAAGGTGCTAGTGGAAAATTTCTTTGTCCACTATAGTGCCCCCCAGCGAATTCTCTCTGATCAGGACCAGGACTTTGAGAGTCGGCTAATCAAAGAAATGCTCTCTCTATGGGGGGGTGCGAAAGTTAAGAAACACCCCTTATCACCCACAGGGGGATCCCCAACCAGAATTCTTTAACCGCACCCTGCTAGACATGCTAGGCACCCTCCACCCAAAAGATAAGCATAAATGGAGCCAGCAGATTAGCACCTTGGTACACGCATACAATTGCACGAGGAATGATGCTACTGGGTTTTCTCCCTACTGCCTCATGTTTGGGACAGAGGCCCGGCTTCCTGTTGATGTCTGTTTTGGGGTTTCTCCAGATGGGGTCCGAGCCGAAGATTACCTGCAATATGTACAAAAACTAAAAGCTCAATTGAACCATGCCTATCAACTGGCCTAGACAATGGTCACCCAAAAAAAATCTAGCCAACAAAGAGAGACATGATAGAAAAGTAAAAAAGTAAAGGCTCAAGAGCTTAGGCCTGGAGACCGTGTATTGTTGTGAAATTTAGGATTGCATGGTAAACACAAAATTGCTGATCGATGGCACCATCTTCCCCATGTCATAGTTGGAAAGTTGGATGATTTGCCAGTGTACAAAGTGCGCCCAGAGAATAACTCTAAAGCTGTCAAGACCGTGTACCGTAACCACTTGCTACCTATTGGTCAAGTTATAATTGAGGCTGAACCCACTGATATTGATTCCTATGGACCAGTGATTCATGCTGCTGCAAGAAAGAAACAGAGTCAGCCTGCCCCTGTGGTTGCTAATTTAAGACTTCCCCCGCAGCAAGCCCAGAATGATAGTGACTGCCAGTCTAACTCGGATGACAGTGAGTGTGATAATACCTATTACGCCTCATATGAACTGAGTCAGTTGTTTTGTGGAAATCCTATGTTGAATTATGGAGATGAAGCTGGGCCTTCTGGACTGCCTAACCCTCTGGCATCATCCTTGGAGTCAATGCTCCCTGAAAGTGAAGTGCAAAGTATCACGTCTGAGGATGCTGAGTCTTTGTGTATTGTGGAACTGTATGATTTGCCTGAAGGAGAGGCTGATGGTGTGAGTCTTTCTGGTGACATGCCAGAACTTGAGGAACACTATGAGAGTGCTGACGACCCCCCTTCAGTGCCAGAGTGTCTTCAAAATGAGCCAAGTGTTGTAGAAACAGAGATTACTGAGCAAGGGGCTGACAGTGCTTCCAGCTTGGACATTCCCCTTCATGCAGAGGCACCCCTCACAAGTGATAAAAGCTCCAAGACCATTGCTGAAAGTACAGAGACTGTGGTTGTTCACCCCAAAAAGACTGGCCGAGCTGTCAAGCCAGTGGTGCACTTCAGTTACGATTCCCTCGGGAGGCCAGTGGATTTGCCTCTCTATGTAGTCCACAAAGGTGTTTATGTCTCTCAGAGCTCACTGCCCAAATTGAGCTTGACGGCCCATTCCAGGTTACTTGTTTTGCCCTCTCACCATGGTGCCCCTGCCCCATCCAGCCCCAAGTTAGCTGATAGGGATGGGCCCCCTCTTGCATTGTTTAAAGTACAAGAAGTTATTACATGATTCTGTATAGTAATGTTCAATTTACCTGTGTGAAATATGCATAATGTATTGTCAGAATGAAAATGATACAGTGAAGTACATTGAAATGTATAGTAAAGTGACAAGTTATGCCAATTGATGAATCAGGTAGTACTTGTATAGCATACTAATGGTATAAATTTATTTTATTTTATTCATTTATTAAAACATTGGTTTACAACCTTTGAGCCAGAGGCTCATTTCCAAAGGTACCTCGTCACATAGAAGACAATACAAGTACAAGCAATCTCAGTTCCAGTAGGGTTACATAGTTTTCAAGCACAAGTGATAACGAACATGATGGATACATATACAGGCAATTATGTGTACCAGGAAATGGGTTATAACGTTAGGAGGCACATGTGATAGTGACACTTATACAGAGAAACCAGTATGGTTACAGTGGCGCATATTAATAACAGTATGAGAAATCAACACAGTAGCAGCAATTTAATCAGAAGTGGTATATACTAGCCAGATGAAGGGTAGACAACAGGGTAACACAAGCAGAAAAGGGGTTGGATTTAAAGGGGTGTGGTAAGGATGCAGCCCAGTGGGCGTTGTCAGGGCGCAGAGTGTTGCCCCTCAGACCTAAAGACAGGTGCAACTTTGTATGTTGAATAGTTTGCTTCTGAGTGCAGTTTTGAATTTGGAAATTGTGGGGGCATCAGAGATGGGGAGAGGGAGTGAGTTCTACCAGGAAGGGGCTCTATGGTGGAATGACTTCTGTCCATGGGAGGTCCTAGATCTAGGAACCAGAAAAGTGACCTTGCAGGAGGTCCGAGTACAGACCAAGGGTTGGGCTAGGGGGAGGGAGGTTGTCAAACTGGGCGGAGATAGCCCTAGAAGAGTTTTTTTTAGCTATTAGGCAAGTTTGATATCACAGGCGTTCATCTAGATTCAGCAAGGTTGCCATATCATAGAGTTGGCACGAATGTGTGAGCCTAGGGGCCCCGGTGATAAATGTCTTGTATATGTTGCATTTTCAATGTTATGATGGTATAGACTTGATGCGGACGCCAAGTTTTCCCAGGCAGGGAAGGGTGTAACCCCCCTACAAATGGGGTTCCCAAAAAGTCTTCCTTGAGCTTGCCTAAATGCTCACTGCCAGGCTGGTGTCCTGCATTTTAGCAGTTTAAATGTGATTTCCAGAGCCTGTATAGCCTCTTTGCACTGTTTCTTTAAGAGCTGCCTGATTGCAGCTTAAGTAATCTGAGAGGGAGCTCTGTTGAAAGATGCAACTATTTACTGAAAATCATTTAGAGTGATAATGATAATGTACTTTGTCTAACCTGCTTTCTTCGTAGCAAGGACTGTTTTGTTTGTCTCCACTATCTTGGTCCTGGACTGCAGATTGGACCAAACAGTACTGGTGGGACCTAAAATGTAGCCGGACTACAGGAGCTGTCTGAATTCAAAATCTGTAGGAACTGTAGTTTGGAGTTTTTTGCGCCTTTTTTGCAACTGAAGGGGAGCTCTTGCTTTGACTGACAGCTAAATCAGCCAATCAAATCTTTTGGACCTTGTGGAAGTCCCGGGCTGCTTGCAGTTTTGAGTTAGTTCTGAGCTGGGAAGTGAAATGAGAGGAGCTAAAGTGATTCTGAGCAGCAATCCTGAGTGGATTCGCATGGGAGAACTGTGAAAAGGCTGAGTTTTTGGCTTACATGTCTGCCTGCTGCTCCTGAGAGGGAGAGAAGAGAATTATTGTGGACTAAATCCAAATTTGTGTGACTAAAGTAAGCTGCTGAAGTGGACCAGGCTCAACCTGAAGAAGTCCGAAGATTTTGCTGAATGCAATTGGCCTGTCAGGAGTTCCAGCTACCCCTAAGCTCCTGGCATGTGCAGAGACTTTGCGATTGTGACCAGGGAGTGCTTTGCCTGGCACAGTAGAATTCCCGTACATGAAAATGTGCTATGAGCTGCTAGTGGGTTGTAAGTTAGTTCCCCACTGTGTGAACTGTGTTCTGCTTGCTGGAAGCTGTATCCAGCCCAAAATGGACTGCATCCGTTTGTCTCCATGCAGTCTGGGCCTTGCCAGACTGGCCCAGCCAGACTACCCACTGCACAGAGAAGCCATCGGCGAGAGAGACCTGCCTGGGGATCAGCCCCCTGCTCCACGCTTGAACAGGAACGACACCTCTGCGACTCGTGTGGGCCCTGCTTCTCCTGGCATTCCAGATCAACCACCTGCAGTCTCGATTTTCGTCCAGCCTGTGTCCAGTCTTGGGTATCATGAGTAAATACCACGGTAGCCCCCTGCAACAACAGCTTAATCTGAGTGTCTCATCTTATTGTCTTGTTGTTTAGTTTCCTTTATGAACTGAGCCCTCTGGCTCCGGATTACAAATATTGTGTACTGTGCATGTTGTGTTTTCCATCACAGGGCCCCAACCAGCTGCAACCCCAGGAAACTGTCCTGGCTAGCCCATCTCTTCTCCACCTGGGTACCCAGAGGTGGGCTGTGTGGGAAGACTCAAAGCGCATGCATAACTGCTTGATTGATATAACCTTTAAACTAATTAACTTGATTTTGCCCCTCCCTTGTTCAAGTCCCCTGAATAAATCAGATCTAACTTTTTCTGCATGTAATCTGACTGTGGTTCCAGTTTGTGCTCAAAGTACTGTACTGTTGCTATTTGCTGTGCATAACATTGTTTTACAGGGGGTCCCCAGGGTCGAGCCAGAGGAACCAGCCCTGGTGGTAAGTGCAAACAGTGTGGGTACTTGTGTGGTGTACCAGGGGTATTGTGAAAGTGATTATTGTACAGTGTTCAGGCCACTAGAGGGGAAGGGGGTTACAGTGTCCCGGAGGGCTGTGCCCAGGTTAGCTTGACCACTACCAACCCTGACCTCTGGGTGGAGGGACCCATTTCAGAACTCAGGCCCCTTAACCTGCTATTAGCCAAGCAGGCAGGGGTAGTAGCCCATGGGATAGCGCCACCTAGGGGTTACAGTAATAAGTGCCTATGAGAAAAATAAGGTGCTTATGGTTTAAATAAAGTACTTTCAAAGTTTAAATACAGTGCATGAGAGGCATTTACAAATGTTCACTGGATTTAAACTGAAGTGCGTTTGTGCCTTTAAATAGTAAAATGCTTTTTGTCTTGAAAGACAGTAAAATGCAGTAGTGCTTGCCATGTAACATTTTGTACTGAATGTTAGTTATAAAATAAATAAGAAATAAATAAAAATTAACACAAGTTGAATTACTTATGCTACTTAAATTGGTAAAAACTGTCAAGATAAAGGATTCCTTAGGAAAGGAGGAGTTGATAAAGAACCACAGGCCTTTTCTGAAATATATAAATATAAAAGGGGCTTACCAGTGCTAGCAGTTCTCCAATGCAGAGCAGCAAGTTACATTTCTTTTTAGAGAGACTGCTGCTTTGCTGCAAACCTGGAGGAACTAGTGATTTAAAGAGACAGGAATATTCCTGTGAAACCACAGTGTAAAATGGTGGCAGCCTTCAGTATAAGAGTGGGCTGCAAGTTTAAAGAATGAAAATGAACAAATGAAATAAAAAAAATAAGTAAAGCTAACATGGATAAAAAGACACCCCAGGTCTCTGTAAAATCCCACACACAGTTTCTCTAAGCACTGCCCTGTTGCATGAATGTACACAAGTGAAGGGGGTTGAAAAAAGAACTATCTGGAGGAAAACCGAGTGACTCTGCCTGTGGGTTGTTTTAAAACAGACAAAACAGACAATCCTCATGGCTTCCAGGCAAGGCTGGAGAGGTTTAAGAGCAATATGGTACGAATAGTCACTGAAATAAAATAAAAAAAGAAAGTTACCATATATTGTATTACTAAATATCAGGCCTTTAGGCCTGTAGGTCTGCCCCCTCCAAGAATGGTACACCATAGATTACACAGATTACATAGAAATATACCAAAGCTTTTTGAAGACCATAGGTCCAGTACAGCTTGCTATTAGTATTAGTTGTACCCTGTTATATTATTTGAAATCAAAAGACTATCCAATTTGATTTTAAATTCTGTCATATTTTTACTTGCCACGACTTCAACCGGTAACTCATTCCAGTCCTTAACCACTCTTGTACTGAGCCAATTTTTTCTTCTAATGGTATTGTAACTTTCCTTGCGCAGTCGCAAAGGGTGAGCTCTTGTGCAGTATACCATGTCTCTAAGTACCAGGCCTAAATGGTCCCATAACAGAGCATCTAAAAGTGCTTTGAAAATGATGCACATGTCCCCCCTAAGCCTACGGAATTCCAGGGAATATAAACCCAGTCCCTGGAGCCTTTCGTTGTAAGGTTTTCCTGATACCTCGATGATAGAGCATGTAACCCCTAGGTGGCGCTACCCCAAGGGATACTATCCCTGCTTGCATGACTAAGTGCAGGCTGAGGGGCCTGAGTTCTAGGAACGGGTGCCTCCATCCGGAGGACAGGGTCAATGGTAGCATAGCTGCCATGGGTAGAGCCCTCCAGGACACTGTTACCCCCCTCTTTCCCCTCTAGTGGCCTATACTGGTCAACAAATACAGAGTCACAATTAATAGCAGAATGCAATGTTTCACTCACACTTGACTCTCTTACCACCAGGGCTGGATCAGCTGGCTCGGCCCTGGAGACCCCCTGCAAAATAAGTCCTGCAATGGCGAAAAGCAACAGCAATACAGTATCCCCACCACAAAGGTACACAATAGCCAGGTTAAATGCAACAAAGATATAGCTCTGATTTATTGGGGGACGTGAACAAGGGTGGGGCAGAAACCAGATGTTCATTCTAAATCTGATTTACTCAGGTTAAGCATGCAGGCCTCTAAGAGTCCCTCTAGCACAGTCACACACACTCTGGGTACCCAGTTGGTTTGTAGGCTAGCCTGAAGCATTGCCCGAGGTAGGCTGCCGTTGCAGCTGTTGTTGGGGCCCTTAGGAGAAAGAAAACACAACATACACCTTAACCCACAATTCGTATTCCGGAGCTGGAGGGCTCAGTTCATGAAAATCAATCAAAACAATTAAATCAGATGACACACTATGATTTGAGCTTTGTTGCAGGGAGTTACCCTGATATTTACTCATGATACCCAGACCAGGTTGCAGGATGGATGAAATGGAGACCTCAGGATGAAATGCTGGTTTGCCAGGAAAAGCAGGGTCTACACGATTGACCGTGGTGTCATTCCTGTTCTTTGCTGTTGAGCAGGGAGCTGAATCCCCAGGCAGGGCTCTCGTCGGGTGGTTCTCTGCAGCGTTAGCGGCAGTCTAGGCCAAGATGTTGAGGCCCAGACCAGGTTGAGAAGTCGGATACAGTCCTGTAATGTGCTTGATGCAGCTTCCAGCAAGCGTGATGCACTCAGCAAAGTGGGGAACCAAATCGCGACCCACAATCCACATTCAGCACACTTATAGTGAAGGCAAGTATTTATTTATTTAGTTTTTGTTGACTGGGTAAGTGCACTAGACAAATCCTGCCTATTTTCAGGCATGACCCGGGGAAGGGGGATACAGATGAATGCCAACTGACCTTGAACCAGATTAAGCTGTTGGTGGTGTTTTTAGTGAATGAGGGAAATCTGGCCAGGTCACCAGGGAAATTCCCCTACTCTTTTCGATAAGTGCCATGGGATCTTTAACATCCATCTGAACTACCACCACCAATCCAGTCAGATGGGACCTCGGTTTAACATCTCATCCAAAAGACGGAACCTCAGAAGTGCAGCACCCCTCTCATGCTGCACTATAGTGTCAGTACTGGGATATTAACCCAAGTGCCAGATGTGGGAACTGAACCCACAGCCCTCTGATCTCCCGGCCTCAGAGGTGAGTGTGCTACCTACTGAGCCACTGACACTGGCATAAATACCACAGTTTGGATTACAGTCCATCCGGTTGTAATTCATAGTATCTCTGCGCAAACCGTAAGTTCTGCAGTCGTTTGGATAGTCCTGACAGGTCGATTGCACATAAGCAAGTCTTCAGTCCTCTTCAGACAAAATTAGTCACAATTCAGGAAGAAAGCCACAAGTTCGGATAAAGTCCGATTCTATGCTTAAGGTCTCTTCACTTAGGAAGATATTAGCAGGCAGGCCAGACACAGCTTTCCCGCCGATTTCCCCTGCGCACTATGCAGGAGCAGCTGCTCGAAAAATTCAAGCTCCTCACTCTTTCAGCTTCTACTCCACACTGACACTATGCTGCAGGCAGCACCGGGACTTCCTGGTGATCCAAAAGATTTGGTTACTTGATCCATCTGTCTGTCACAGCAAGGGCTCCCCCATAAGGTCCATTTAGGCACCAAAATGCAAAAACTACAATTCCTACAGAAATTCACTCCCATAAGACCCCTGGGGGCAGGCTCCATTTCAGAGCCCCCAAAGGCACTGATTGATGCAAACTGGCAGCCCAGAACCAAGATGGTGGTGCAAAACAGAAATGTCCATGCTGCAAAGGAAGGCAGGTTAGACAAACTACATTATCATTATTACTAAAACAGATAATCAGCAAACAGTCACAGGTTCTAGCAGGGCTCCCTCTGCGCAATTAGCAATGGCAGAATGGAGCAATATTACTGCAGTCCGGGCAGGACTCGAGCCTGAAACTACTCGGCCCCTACCCAGATTAATTATACACTGCAAGATAGGTGGCTCTTAAAGAGACAGGCACGGAGGCTAACAGTGCACTCACATGCTGACACTTTTAAACCTGTAAGGACACAGAACACCAGCCTGGCAGTTGGCATTTAGGCACAGGAAGACTTTTGGGAACCCCCATTTATAGGGGGGGTTACAAGCATGTTGCCTTTCTTTCAACCCTCTCAAGTACTTGCATATCTCCTTTTCCACCCGGAGCCCAAAACTGGGCACAGTACTCAACATGCGGCCTCACCAACAAGGCATAAAGTGGGAGCCGTATCTCCTTGGCCCTACTTTTGATATGCCTGTTTATACAGTGCAAAATACCACTAGCTTTCTTAATCACCTGGTTACAATGTAGTTTAAAATTAAGGTCTTTACTGACTCTTATGCCCAAATCCCACTCTTCCAGAATGGACTTAAGATCTGCTCCTCCAGTACGTATCCTCTCTAGCACACTGCACTGACAATATAGGCATACACATTGTATAATATATATATTTCTACATAACAAACCAATCGCACACACACAAAAAGAAAAAAGTAGATAAACATGTGGGGAGTAGTACAATGTAATGGCTGTGGGGCAGCAGTCTTCCGAGAGTCTTTTTGGAGGCTGAGATGCTGCCCTATTTGCAGACAACTCTCTGCCCTGAGGGAGGAAGTTGCCCGTCTTCAGGCCATGCTGGACAGTAGTAAGGGAACCTTCCCCCAGGCCACACTGGACGGTAGGAAGGGAACCTCCCCCATCCAGGGAGCACCAGAGCCACCACCACTACCTCAGGGGTTGCAAAGAAAGCACAGCAGTTGGACCACAGTGGGCTCAGGAAGGGTGAGTATGGTGGAACAGGCACACCCAGTCAGTTGTTCCACTCCACAATCCATACACCATTCTGGGGGAGCATAGCTCCCCTATGGATGCACCCGCAGAGGAGACTAAGGAGGCTGAAGACAGCTGTCACAAGGGAGGCCCACAGGAAGGAGACAGAGGACACCACAAGGAAAGGAAGCAGCTCCTGGTGGGGGACTCAATTATTAGAGGGATAGAATTGGGGGGAGCAGGGAAAACTGAAGTAAGGTGCCTGCCTGGTGCCATGGCTTGGAGGGACAGGAAGCACATCCTCAGGATCACAAGAACAGCTGCACGGGAGTCTGAGCTGGACGTCATTGTCCACCTAGGGACAAATGAGATTAGAGCAGTGCAGAAGGACTTTGTAGAATTGGGGAGGGGCCTAAGACAAGTAGCACACACAGTATCCTTCTCAGAGGTGCTGCCTGTCAATGGCATGAGTGAGGCGAGGGTACTTTGCACCATGCAGTTTAATGAATGGTTGAAAAAATGGTGTGGAACACAGGGGTTTGGCTTCATTGGGGACTGGGGTTCCACCTGGAAGGACACCAGCCTATACTGGCAGGATGGTCTGCATCTGTCCAGGAAGGGAACAAGTCTTTTGAGCAGTCGGTTTAAATGCTTCATTGGCAAGCTTTTAAACTAGTCAACGGGGGAGGCACTGATAAGCAGCAGGAAAATCCCAGCCTCTTCCTACAAAACAGGGTACTAAATGAGAAAAAGACCGAGGTAGAAAGGTCAGTGGGGGATGCTGCAACAGAAGGTAAAGCCATCAAAAATGGAGAGCAATGAGTACCAATGCCCGTAGTCTGAGTAACAAGCTTTCTGAATTAGTGGCCTTGATGGAGGAGGAACATCTGGATATCGTGGCAGTCACAGAAACATGGTACACAAAAACCATGACTGGGACGTAAACATACCAGGATACACTATCTACAGGAGGGACAGGGAGGGTAAAGAGAGGAGGAGTAGCTCTTTACATAAGGGAAGGAATCAAAGCAACAGAACAAAAGGGCAAACAGGGAGGAGGAGAAGAAGCACTGTGGGTAAATTTGGGAGACCGGCAATGGCACCACAATCCACAGGGTTAGATACAGATCTCTCAGGGGAGGAAATGGACAAGGAAATGATAGAAAGTATACTTAGAATGGCAGAAAAAGGAGATATTGCTGATGGGTGATCTGAATATGCCAGATGTTAACTGGAGTGCAGTTGCAGCCACTTCTAAGAGTGGGGTTATTCTAGATGCCCTACAGGGGCATGCCTAGACAACTAGTATTGGAGCCCACTCGAGAGGGAGCAATCTTAGACCTGGTTCTCTCAAATGGAGATGAAGAGGATCACAGATGTAGAAGTGGGTAGCCATCTAGGAACTAGCGACCATCGAACAGTATGGTTCACAATAAACACAGCAATAGAGTCAAGTCATACAAAGACAAAGGTACTGGATTTTAGGAGGGCTGACTTTGCCAAAATGGGTGAGTGCCTAAGGAATGCACTAGCAAATGGGCAGGAAGAAGGGGTGGAAGAACAATGGGGAATAATAAAAACTGCCATCACAGAGGTAACAAACCTTTGTGTAAAGCAAATAAACAAAACGAAATGAGGTAAGAAACCACTATGGTTCTCAAAGGAAGTGGCAGTGAAGGTTCAAGAGAAAAGAAAGCATTCAGGAAGTACAAGGAATCACAGAAGGAACAGGACAGAGAACTGTATCAGTTAAAGCAAAGGAAGCTGGGAAGGCAGTCAGAACAGCAAAGGCCCAAACTGAGGAAAAGATAGCCAACTCAGTTAAGAAGGGATAAAACCTTTATAGGTACATCAGGGAGCGAAGGAAGACCAAGGGAGGGATAGTGAGGCTTAATAAAGGGGAGGAGGGTGGGCAGAGGTGACTGTGAAAAGGCAGAGATACTAAACAAATATTTTGCTCAGTATTTACAAAGGAAGAGGGGAGGTACCTAAAACAAACAGTAGAAACACTCTGGATACAGAAGTTGATACCAGCCCATTTACAAAAGAAAGGGTTCTGAAAGAACTCTTAAAACTGAAGGTGGACAAAGCAATGGGGCCTGATGGGATTCATCCCAGAATTAAAAGAACTAAGGGTAGAACTAGTGACACCACTGACTACCCTCTTTAACAAATCATGGGAGGATGGGGTGGTACCGAGGACTGGAGGAGGCAGATGTGATTCCCCTTCACAAAGGTGAAGCAAGGCAGAAGCAGGAAACTACAGACCTGTTAGTTTAACCTCAGTGATAGGGAAAATGATGGAATCACTTCTGAAGGAAAGAATTGTTGAGTATCTAGAGGCCAGAGGGCACAGGACCCAAGGCAGCATGGATTCACAGCGGGAAGGTCATGCCAGACAAATCTGATAGATTTCTTTGACTGGGTGACCAAAGTAGTTGATCAGGGAGGGCTGTGGACATGGCCTACCTAGACTTTAGCAAGGCATTTGACACAGTCCCACAAAAGAGTAATATACAAGTTAGCCAGCCTGGGAGTGGGTCCCAAGATGACAGCCTGGGTAAAAAGTGGCTGGAGAATAGGACACAGGCCCAGATATTCAAAGGGTTGCACCATGCGCAGCAGGGGTTGCTGGCGTGCGCAACTCAAAAATCCGCCATTCTGCAATATTCAGAGGGCCAGTTGCGCCACAAAAACATGCTGAGCAACAGCGCAATGAAATGAAGGCATGCGCAACCCGAAGGCGGGTCCATGCATAAAGTGCGCATCACGATAATCGAACACTCGCGCATCAAGAGTGGCTCAGCCGAAGTTGCGCTAGTAGCGAATTGAGCCAAATAAAAGGCTCAGGAAGTGGCGCAAGAACCTAAGCAGGCCGCAAACTGGGGGAGAGAGACAGAGAGAGAGAGAGACAAGAGCTGGAAGGGCAGAGAGGGACAGTGGGTCTAGGAGGACAGAGAGGCCAGTGGGGGTGCCGGTGCAGTGGAAGCAGCAGTGGGGGCAGCGGGGGTAACACAGGAACAGCAGCCGGGGAAGAAGCCGGGAGATGGACAGTGCCAGCTTCCACATGGAAGCTGTAATGAGGGGTGAGACACCATGCTGCAGGGGATGTGGCGGCGGAGGCCCGTCGGCAGTATGCCCCTCACAGGTGTCGTGCCGCATCAGCTTGAGCTGTACACAGGCGTCGAGATTGTGGGCGGTGCCGCCTGAACAGGCAATACTGAGGCGGCTCTGCGAGCTGTGCAGTGATGTGATGCAGGCACCCTCACAGCGAGTCGCGCTCTGTCCGTGGAGACCAAGGTGACAGCCTGCATGTGTGCTGCTCGCCACGGGCACCTTCCAGAGGCCAACAGGGGACACCACAGGCATTACACAGTCGGCCACGCCACGCATCCTCACCCATCCTCAGCGCACTGCTGCCTCATGCTGCGAGTACATCCATTTCCCCAGCACCAGCGAGCAGGCGTACAACAAACATGCAGGAGTTCCACAGGGGTATAGCATTATGCCTGGCGTGCTTTAGGGGCCATAGACTGCACCCATGTGGCCATTCGCACGCCACCTGGCCCCGACGGCCAGGCATGCTCGAGAACCGAAGGGTTTTCCAGTGTCAACTGCCAGGTGGTGTGTGATGCCACTGGAGCATTATCAATGTCTGTGCCACACACCCTGGCGGAGCATGATGCCTTCATATGGCACCAGTCTGTACTGTGCCATCGATTCGAGTGGGGACATCCCACGGGTCATCTAGTGGGTGAGTACACATGTATGGAATGCAAACTCTGGGCAAGGGTGGGAATGACACAGGTGCCATGGTAGTGGCACACAAGGATATGGGCAATATGGACCTGACATGACACTGATCTCCACTATCTCCACACAGGTGACTGCGGATACCCACTCCGTCCCTGGCTGCTCACACCGTGCAGGCGCCCACGACTCCAGCGCAGCTTATGCTTCAATGAGGCACATGCCACAACACGTAACATCATAGAGCGGGTGTTTGGGATGCTCAGGCGCACGCTCGATGCCTGGACACCTCGGCGAGCCTACAGTACAGCCCCCAAAGGCCTGTGGGATATTCCTGGCCTGTTGCATCCTGCACAACATGGCCAAAGACCATGGGATAACCCGTACAGGTCCAAGGGGACAGCGATGGGGCGCCAGTAAGCGCCGGTGATGTTAGTGATGAGCAGCCCCCTAGAGACGGGAGGGACCCCGACTGACCGGCAGGCCCAGCTGCACCGGGACACCATTGCAGAAAGCACTCACGCCCAACACAGGTAAGTCAAGGGGACATGTGCAGGCAACACTGTCTATCGCAAACCACAGGCACACAGGGGAACACACCGTGCATGAAGGTCAGGGGAGTTGAAGGTTCCAGGCATACCGACACACCATCAGAGAGGGGTGAGCACTCATATGGACACACACACACACACCAGGCAGCATGCATGGGCAGCAGCACAGCACTGCAGAAATGACATTGCCAACACACAGCACCCCCACCACCTGGACTGTCCACGTACGTGTGTCAGGACCTGGGCACCCTTGCACCTTGGTGTACAGTGCAATGCAGGCATCATCATGCACGCGCACCTGTGGACAGCAGTTGGGAGGTGTGCAGGTGGTCCGTGTGTCAGCTTGGTGAGCAGAGCACCCAGCAGTGCACTGCCCACCATGACACACATTGCACACAGGGCAGCACCAGACTGGGCCTGCACTGGGAGACAGCTCAGTCAGGTAGCACTGTCCCACGGCCACCACAGATGCGTGGGCGGCCCGCCGTGGTCTGCAGCACCTGGCAGCCTGAGCAGGGCCACATCGGGTGGCGCTGGTGCACCACCAGGGGTCCCACTGTGCTGAACGCACCTGCCCGCACAGGGGTCTGCATCCTGCCAAACAAACTTGCACCAGGGGTGCTCGGGATGCCCACAGCAGAACCCGGCATCGACAGGCCTGGTGTCGCACGACGCCGGGAACGGAGAGTGGAGAGCGCACTGTGTGGGGTGTGTGGTACAGGGGCACCTGACAGTGTGGCCAATGCGTCCGCGACAGAGACCACTGCCTGGGTCAGCCTGTCAATGGCAGCGGTCACATCCGTCCACATAAGGGCCAGCTCGGCTCAGTCCCGAGCACACTCCCTGCTATGCCGCTCCACGGACACAGACAGTGCCTCCACGGACCTTGCAACCCGCCCCTGCAGCTGTACCGAGTCCTGCAGCAGGCGGGTGTCGCCGTCAATGGGTACTGTGCCCCAATGGCATCGTGACCCCAGGGGTGTGGGCGGTCTGGTGCACAGCACCCCTTGAGGTGGGCGCTGTTCACCAGGACCAGGTATGGAGTGGATCAAGGGCGGTGGACATGTGCCACTGCTTGACACTGTACCCCAGACCTGGTGTGCGACTGCTGCCGCCCTCCAACTGCTGGCCCCCAGGTCCACCTGTTCCACCTCCGTGCTGACAACAGTGCCAGACACCTGCACAGCCACCGTTGCTGCCCCACCAGTGCTGACAGGCACAGCCTGGGACTGTGCCAGCATGCTGGTACACAGGTGTGAACCAGGAAGGCCCAGGGGCACGTGCTGGCCTGCCATGTGTCCGTCATGGGATACACACCTATCACTCACTGCCCATTGCAGGCCTGCTATCATCAATGGTGCAGGTGCGTGCCACTGCCATAGGCACAGCATGCTGGCATACATAGAAACATAGAAACATAGAAGTTGATGGCAGATAAGGACCGCAAGGCCCATCCAGTCTGCCCATTTCTTTTTCTACCTTATAAATGTGCCATCGGCCTTTGCTCTGTCAGTGACCTATCTATTCATAGTCATTTGTATTGCTCCCGTATGCCTATCCCATGCCTGTTTGAAGCCCTGCACTGTATTCATAGCCACCACTTCTTGTGGTAAGCTATTCCATGCATCTACCACCCTTTCTGTGAAAAAGAATTTCCTCACATTCCCCCTTAATCGGCCTCCCTCTAATCTCATGCTGTGTCCTCTTGTCCTGCTATTTTTCTTATATTTAAACATGTTAGACTCTTTCACCTTGTTTATGCCCTTAAGGTGTTTAAATGTCTTGATCATATCACCTCTCTCCTCCTTTGCTCAAGGGTATACATATTGAGCTCCGTTAATCTGTCCTCATATGTCTTCTGATGCAGTCCCTGCACCATTTTGGTTGCCCTTCTCTGGACTGCCTCAATTTGTTAATGTCCTTGTGAAGGTGTGGCCTCAATACTGCATGATACTCTCAGATGGGGCCTAACCAATGTCTTGTACAGAAGGATTATTACCTCCCTCTTACGACTTGTGATACCCTACTAATACACCTAACACCCCCTAGCCTTACCTACTGCTTTAGAGGTCTGCTTGGATGATTTTAGGTCATCAGTGATGATGATGCCCAAGTCTCTTTCTTCCTTTGTGACTGCTAGCAACTCCTCCCAGCCTATAAGTGGCTTCAGGGTTTCTCTTCCCTATGTGCATGATTTTTGCACTTCTTTGCATTAAATCCCAGTTGCCACTCTTCTGACCATTTTGCTAGTTTATCCAGATCTCTTCTCATTCTGCCCACCCCATCTGGATCATCTACTCTGTTGCAGATCTTGGTGTCATCTGCAAACAGACAAGCCTTACCCTCTAGTCCATCTGCGAGGTCACTAATGAAGATGTTGAATAGGACTGGCCCCAGGACTGATCCCTGAGGTACCCCACTTGTGACTTGCATCTCTTCTGACTGTATACCATTTACCACCACTCTCTGTTTTCTGCCAGTCAACCAGTTTGCCACCCAGTTGACCAACTTCAGCCACCAGAGCCTACCTAGCTTATTTATCAATCTTCTATGTGGAACAGTGTCAAAGCTTTGCTGAAGTCAAGGTAGCGACATCAACTGCTCCCCTTGGTCCACCACTCTGGTTACCCAGTCAAAGAAATCTATGAGATTAGTTTGACAGGACCTTCCTTTGTAAACCCATGCTGTCTTGGATCCTGTGCCCTATGGATTCCAGGTGTTGCACTATCCTTTCCTTAAGGAGTGCCTCCATAATCTTGCCCACTACTGAGGTAAGACTGACTGGTCTGTAGTTTCCGCCTCCTTCCTGCTACCACTCTTGTGGAGCGGGATCACATGAGCCCTTCTCCAGTCTTCTGGGACCTCTCCTGTGCTCAGAGACTCACTAAACAATTCTGCTAATGGCTCTGCTAGTTCCTCCTTTAGCTCCTTAAGTACCCTGGGATGTATGCCATCAGGTCCCATTGCCTTATCCACCCTGAGCTTAGCAAGCTCTTGTAGGACCCTTTCTTTTGTGAAGGGAGTAGTGCTCACCTCCCTCCCCTGTGTCCATGATGCTGAGCTGTGGCCCTGCCCTACCTTCTCTTCAGTAAATACTGAGCAAAAGTATCTATTTAGGATAGATGCCCTTTACAGGGTCCTCCTCCTCATGCTCCCTTTTCTCCATTAAGCTTAGCAATACCCCTCTGGACTTTCTCCTTTCACTAATGTATCTATAGAAAGTCTTGTCACCTTCTTTTACTGTTCGTGCTAGTGTTTCCTCAGTTTGGGACTTTGCCTGCCTTACTGCCTTACCTGCTTCCTTAGGGCAGTTTGGTATGCCTCCTATCTTCATCCCGCTGTGTTCCTTATATTTCCTGAAGGTCAGCCTTTTGGCTCTGACCTTTCTGCTACTGTATTTGAGAACCAAAGTGGTTTCCTTCTTCTTTTGCACTTCCTTTTCTGTCTAACACAATGGGATGTTGCTTCAAATATTATCCTTAATGCGCCCACTTTTGCCTGTACCTCCTCACTGTGTTTTTTTTGCCAGGGCTAGCTTAACTCTGTTGGCCATCTTATCAAAGTCAGCTCCTCTGAAGTCCCATATTTTGCCTTGGAATGGGATGATTTAGATGTAGTAGCCAAATTGAACCATACCATGTGATGGTCACTGGCCCCAGGTGACCTTCTACCTGAGATCTGTGATCCCTTCTTTGTTAGTCAGTACTAGATCTAGGATAGCCCTGTCTCTTGTGGGTTGCTGTACCAGTTGTTTGAGGCCCTCCCCTGCAGGAATCCACTATGAGTCTAGTTCTGGCAGATGTTCCTGCTGGTATTGACCAATCTGTATCTGGCATGTTGAAGTCTCCCATTATCAGAACCTCCTTTAGCTGTCATGTTTTGTATATCTTCTAACAGTAATGTGTCTATGTCCTCCCTCTGGTCTAGGGGCCTGTAGACAACCCCAGTTCTTATAGCTGTCCCATATCCTGTTTCCAGGGTGACCCACAGTTCTTCTGGCTCCTTATGTGTATTCTGAATTTCTGTAGCTTTGATATTTTCATAACATACAGAGGCCACTCCTCCCCCCTTTTGCACCTCGGTCTCTTCTGAACAATACATAGCCAGGTACTGAAGTCTCCCAAGTGTGGTTACTGGTAAACCCGTCTCACTAATTGCTACTATGTCCAGTTTAGCCTCTGACATTATTGCCTGCAGGTCTGGGATCTTATTTCCCAGGCTGTGAGCATTTGTACATGATTTTCCATTGGCTAGATTTTGGTGTGTTAGTTGTTGGGTGAAGTTTGGCATTACCCTGTGCATCGTATGGGAGACAAACCTTTTTCTTACGTGGTGATGCAAATGAATGGCAAACACGCTGAATTCCTGTTTGACCACTAGCTGAGGGGAGGATGTTCTTCCCATTCGATATGGGGTGCTGCACCTCTCCCCATTGCTAGTTTAAATATTCTGCAAAGACGTCAAACTTCTGCCCCAATGCACTGACTCCCTCTTTAGTCAGATGCAGTCCATCAAATTTAAAGAACTTTCGCTCCCAGAACTGTTGCCAGTTCCCTACAAATCTGTGTCCTTTTTCCTGGCACCAGTCCTTGAGCCACGTGTTTAGCTCCCCTATCTCCCCTTCTCTGACCTTCCGTCCATATGCTCCCTTCTCCCAGACTGGCAGGATCTCAGAGAAGGAGATGCCGGACGAAATAGATGATAGTTTGTCACCCAGCTTAGTCAGGTGTTCCTTGGTCTCCACAACTGACCGGCTGGCGAGATCATTAGTCCCTATGTGTACTAAGACATCAATGTTTTCTCCTGCTTTGTGAACAATTTTAGCAATGTGGTCAGTGTCTCTCCATGCTGATGTACCTGGAGACATCTGACCATCACCCTGGCTGGAGATGGGTATCAACTCCCCGAATCATGGAGTCTCCTATGATCAAAGTTTTTGGATTTCCTTTGTGCTTGTTTAGTTTTGGTTCCTGATTTGGGTGAGTATTGTTGTGCTAGCTCCTGTGCAAGAGTGTCCTGCTCTGCAGTGTCTTCTGCCTCTTTATTTGATTTCAGAGATAGAGGCAGATACCTGTTTATAGTGTTTATATGGTTTTGAGGTAATGTGTTGAGAGCAGAGAGTGATGGGGCACCTGATTTGCTCCTCCTAACCACCTGCCAACCTCCTGGACCAACTACCCTCTGCGGTCGAGGTTTTTCTGTTGGATGCTGGGGAAATGGCGGGTGGTTCTTATAATGTATTTCCTCTTCAATATGAAATTTGAGGCATGCAATCTCTGCCCATGCTGCCCGGAGCTGAGACCTAAGATCTCCAAAGGCCCAGCATGTAGGACAGTGTCCTAAATCCTGTAAGACTGTCCTTCTGAAAATTGTTCCACAGTACCTGCAGTTAATGAAATCCATTCCAAATAAGTTGCTGGGTTTGTAACCTAGTCAGAGTAATTAGAAGAAAAAAAAAAGGAAAAAATGCAAGTAATGGTTTAATTGTGCTTTGTTTAACTTGTTATAACAAGTTAAATTACTAGTGCCCCTGTAAATGAGATCACCTTGTGGAGGCCCCACTGATCCGCCCCTTCCTGCTCTGCCACAGGAAATGTCACAACTGTGGTACCCTATAAAAGGAGTGTAGGCGTGGGGTGGTTGGGGATGGGGTGGGTGGGGGCCCTGCCCTGCCTAAAAAGAAGAACCACGGACGAAAGAACAAGGAGGTAAGAGCAGAAACAATCAGTCAACAACAAATGCAGTAACCCTGAAAGCTTATCCTAATGTTAGATAAAACTGTAAAACCTGTAAAGCACCACCTGTAATAATTTCAGAAGATATACCCTGTAAGAAACACTTTGCTCCAGAAAAAATAAAGCAGTAACAGAAGATATACCTTGCAAAAGACAATTTGAATCAGAAGATTACAGCAGTAATCTGTTAGCACACACCTGTAGGCACACCTTGTAATAATGCAGAAGAAGGTATACCAGCAACAACAATTTGAATCAGAGAAAAAATAAAGCAATGAAATGTTAGCAACAAACAGTAGCAATCCCTGTGAGTAAAAAATTAAAACACCACCACACAGTAAATCTGCTTAGCCAAACTAAGTCTTAATCCTTCTCCCTTGCTCTGGTAAGTTTCTCTACTCTGCCTTTCAAGCAGTCTTAGAAGGAAAGAGCTCAGGTGAAGCTAGGTGCCTTGGCCAGCAAACCAAGTCATACCTGCATGCCTGACTGCTGTGACACAGGCTGTGCACCCCCTGCACCCGTATCACTGACACCGGAGTTGTTGGCCCAGCGTGCATGCTGCTGCAGTGCCTGCAGGCTGGTGGCAGAGGTGGATGGTCCCTCCTCCACGTCCAGCAGGTCTGCATCACTGTCTGGACCCACCACCACCACCGTCTCCTGAAGACGAACAGGATCTGTAACAGAAAGAGAGTACATGTGAGTGCATGTGACAACAGCCCCCAACAACACCACCATGTCATACCATGCAGTGATGGGCTTCCACCTGTCTGAATCCTCCACCTGGTACGCCTGCAATGGCACTCGGCTGCATGGCGCAACCAGTGTCTCCTCTGTGGGGTCAGCTCCAACACCACTGGTGGGCCCCACCAGTGCCAGCACGTGCCGCCCTGAAGGCTGCCACCTTCTCCTTCAGCCTCCTGCGGTCAGTCCCCATCTTCTTCTTGCATTCCTGCATGGGCGCTGGTGGCTTCCGTGCAGGTTGACGACCCGAGCTACCCTCCCATGCAGCTGCACGATTCCTGAGGGTGCCCTCCGTCCACTCACTAGTGGCTCATCCTCCAGGTAGGCCTGGAAGGGCCTCCGTCTCTGCCAGGTGAAGTTCGGCCTCCTCTCGCCCGCCGTCCACACCCTCAGCTTGGCTCTGGTCAGTCATGGTGATCTGTATGGGTGGAAGTGGACACCTGTCACTGTGCAGTCGACAGCATTTCCCCATGAGCATAGCTGCCGGCCGGGGCGGAAGCTCACGTTCCCTCTGCATGGCAGATACTGATCGAAAAAGGTGCCCTTTGTCCCTTTCTAAGTGCCCTTTCATGCTCAGCCCCTCAGCCTTTATCATCCTCCGCCCATGAGCATTGTCCTGAGCATCACACAGCATGTAACTCACCTCTCACCTGCAGTAACCAAATCTGGCCAGCACAACCCACTGTCGCATTTTATAGCGCAACACATGCAAATGAGGTGTGGCGCAACTTTAATGACATGCTAATCATTGCCACTGCGCTTTGAATAGCTGATCGCATGATTTGCATATGTCGGCTGAATATCGCCTATTTGCGCTTGCGCATGACTGGAAGGTCGGCTGAGCCAATAGGCGCAGGTTTGTGGCTGTGTCCACACTGCATTGTGCATGCCCAGACAGCTTCAGCGCGTCTATCATGCTGCAGACCTGCTGAGACGCGATGGCGATTCAGACCATAGCCACCATTGTGCCAGTGGCGCTACAGCACTGGGCACTATATGGCGCTGTGGCACTACTGCGCGATAGTCCACTGTGGCACTGGTGCTCAGCTTGGCAGTCGCGCAGGATGCCTATATGTCCTATGGCGCTGTGCGTAGCCTTGCGTCATTGCCGTGACCTTGTGTATGCCCTCTGATCCCTGGCGCTGTTGGCATGCCATGTGTACGTCCCTATTGCGCTGTCTGGTGACAGCGCCATGTAAAGTGACGGCGCTGTTCGAACAGCGCGATTGGAGCCTGTGGTGGTCTATTGCGCAACAACTCCACGTGGGGTTAAGGCACAGCAGGGCGCCATATTGCCTGCTGTAAAGTTGGTGCCATGGCTAGGAGGAGGGCGGTGTCCTGGAGCCAGCTTGAAGTGGCCAACCTGGTGGCCCTGGTGGAGACCACTGTGAGGCACTGTATGGTGAGCCCCCCTCACCATGCCTAGAACCCGTGTGGCAGCAAGTGGCCACTGACCTGGTGGAGGTCACTGGCGGGGCCGGTCTGCTGAGCAGTGCCGGCACCGGTGCAATGACCCAGCTGGAGGGCGGAACTCTTGACGGCTGCGCTCACGTGCCATAGGCGGGCGTGGTGCCCTAGGCCAGGTGAGTGTACCATCTATGCACCTATATTCTCTGTAGGGGTGTGTGTGTGTTTGGGTGGCTGTGCATAGGT
Source organism: Neoceratodus forsteri (assembly GCA_016271365.2). Taxonomy (NCBI): domain Eukaryota; kingdom Metazoa; phylum Chordata; order Ceratodontiformes; family Ceratodontidae; genus Neoceratodus; species Neoceratodus forsteri. The sequence continues at coordinate 267,668,496 of CM028131.1, read as the reverse complement.
GCCGCTCGGACACGGTGGGCTGTGTCAGTGTGTGCAGCTGTGCGATGGATGGTTATGGCTGTGTGGGCAGGCACTCTCCACTGGGGCAGGGGCACTCTGCTTTTGAGTCACACTGATGTTTGTCTCAACATATGTCTCCCAGGCTGGATTGGGAGGACACAGGGCCAGGGTGGCGTGGGCGTGCCAGGGCCCCGGTGCCGGGGGGTGTTGTGCCCCAACAGCAGCAGCAGCAGCAGCGTCAGACCCAGCTGCTGGAGGAGTGTGAGTATCATTACTTCATGGATGCTATTGCATGCTGGGGGGGCAAGACCATCAGCCATGCGGGACACAACCAAAGGGGAGGTCATAATTCCACTATACAAAACACTAGTGAGTCCCCACACTGGAGTACAGTGTACAGTTCCGGAGACCATGCCTACGTATGGACATGGACTGGGTGGAGAGGGTTCAGAGGAGGGCGGCACGGATGGTGCATGGATTGCATCACAAGTCCTATGCAGACAGGTTGACGGAACTGAACATGTACTCCCTGGAGGGGAGGAGGGTGTGGGGATATGATGGGGACATACAAGTATCTTACAGGGGGGAACAGAGTGCAGGAAAACAGTATTTTTAAGCGTAAGGATGTTCCAGGACTAGAGGCATGGGATGAAGTTGGAGGGGACGATTCAGAGGAAACATAGAAAGTATTTCTTCACAGAACGGGTGGTGGACAAGTGGAACACCCTGCCAGAGGAAGTGGTGGGGCTGACTTGGTCACAGGATTTATGAATGCATGGGTTAGCCATACAGGAATTCTGGAGGTCAGGGTAAGGGGCAACAGACTTATAGGACAACAGAGTGAACTTACAAGGTCAAATGGACAGACTGGGTGTCCCATAGGCCTTTATCTGCCAACACTGTCTATGTATCCATGTATGTAGGCATGACACAGGTGACCTGCATCACAGTGCAGTATCACGGCATGTCTGTGTATGCGTCACTGGTGGTCCAGGCATGCACTGGGCACATAGCTGTGTAACTGGCATCGCACCACATTGCCACATCACTTGCCAGCCTAGTTTGTACTGTGATTGACGTGGGCAGTGTGTGTGGGCGGTGGTGCGCATAGCTGGTGCTGCCTGTTTGTGATGGTCATGTGCATGTTCACTGTGGGTGGGTGCATGCCATCACAGGTGTGGGACATTGGGCTATATGGCTTGCAGGTTGGGTGGTGTTCAGGGTTGTGGTCAGTCACAGCCATTGACTGTGTTCCCATTTTCCTAGGCCTCGAGGTTCTAAGGAGGATGCAGCGGGATGTCCGTCGCCTCACAGAGGTCAGCGTGGCAAGCCACAGGATCCTGCGAGCAATACAGAGGCATGGACGCCATCAGGGGCAGCCTGGAATGGGGCGCCAGCAGGGGGAGGACCAGGAGCCAGCTGGGCCGTAGCCCGCATTACCCTTCCCACTTCTTCCATCCCTACCACCCTGCCTTCCCTCTCCAAGTTTTTAATCCCTCCCTCTTGAACACCCCTTCCTTGTACCCGTCCCCCCCCTTGTAAATAGTTTTTATTGTTCTTGTTGCACTATGTTCAATATACATTTCTATTTTGATATATGAATACTGTGTTGGTCTCTGATTTGCAGCTGGCTATGGGTGCTCAGTTGCAGGTGTGTACATGCCATCTGGGCTGGTATGGTCCTGGGTGTGTGTGTGTGTGTGTGTGTGTGTGTGTGTGTGTGCATGGGGAGGTATCTCCAGCATGGCAGTGACTTTCGGTTGGTCTTGCCATCTGCTGCCACCCACTGCTGGGTGCACAGGGTGTGTCTGGCTTGTAGGCTTCTGTGTTGCATGGGGCTGACGTGTGCTGGGGGTCTGCATGGTTTCCTGCAGTGCCAGTCACTGCACATGGGTGGTGTCTTGGGGTCACAGTGCAGGGTGCGCTGTGCATAGGGGGCTGATGTGCACTGTGGTTGTCAACCCCTGTGTGTGGCACTCCTCTGCCTGCCAGTGGTTGTGCTGGGGTGTCCAGGGCTCTGCTATGCTTTGTTGGCTTGTCCCCATGGGCACGTGGATCATCCGTCCCACCCCAGTGATGCTGTGCTTGGGGTGTGCGGTGTGGTGTGGGTTCTGCAGTGTGTTCCTGTGCCCATGTGGCACATGGCTGGCGGTGGGCCCCAGCCTGCCTCCCTGGATGTGCAGTTCCATTGCTCTGGGGGGCTGTGCTTGCGCTATGGCAGCTCTGGAATGCTCAGCTGAGCTTCCATGGTTGCGCCATAAGCGCCAACATTTCTAGCTCAGCTTCCTTCCTGGTTGGCGATGGCGCGGTATATGCGATATTCAGGCGTTGGTTGCTTGCGCCAATTTGCTCTGCTCTATGTTTGAATATCGCACCTGTTGCGCATTTGCGCAACTGGTTTACGCTTGCTCCTGCTGTTGCGCCAGTTTTGAGCGCAGTTTGAATATCCAGGCCAGAGAGTAATAGTAAATGGAGTCCACTCTGAAAAAAGGGGGGTTAGTAGTGGGGTACCGCAGGGTTCAGTATTAGGACCGGTCCTCTTCAATGTCTTTATAAGTGACATTGCAGAGGGACTGGAAGGAAAAGTATGTCTCTTTGCAGATGACACAAAGATCTGCAACAGAGTTGATGCACAAGGTGGGGTGGAAAGGATTAGAAGGGACTTGGCAAGGTTAGAGGAATGGTCAAATGTATGGCAGCTTAGATTCAATGCTAAGAAGTACAAGGTAATGCACCTGGGAAACAAAAACCCAGGGGAAGAGTACACAATGGGGGGTGAGATACTAACAACAAAAATGGAAAGGGACCTGGGGGTAGTCATATCAGATGACCTAAAGGTGGACAAGCAATGTGAGAGGGCAGCAAGGAGGGCTGGGGGGATACTGGGATGCATAGGGAGAGGCATCACCAGTAGAAAACAAGAAGTTATCCCTCTACAGACAGCTGGTGAGACCCCATCTGGAGTATTGCATGCAGTTCTGGAGACCCAATCTCAGCAAAGACATAGACAGGATGGAAGCTGTCCAGAGGAGGGTAACTAAAATGGTGCAGGGTCTGCACCAGAAGACATATGAAGAGAGACTTAAGGAGCTTAATATGTATAGCCTCGAGGAAAGGAGGAAGAGGGGGGACATGATAGAAACTTTCAAGTACCTCAAGGGAATCAACAAAGTCCAAGAGGTAGCATCTTTCAAAAAGAGGTGTGCAAGAACAAGGGGCACAATTTGAAGATAGAAGGAGCGGCTCAGAGGTAATTTAAGGAAGTATTTTTTCACAGAGAGGGTTGTGGATGTATGGAACGGCCTTCCAGAGGAGGTTGTGGAGTCAAAAACAGTGGTGGAATTCAAGCATGCATGGGACAGTCATAAGGCAATTCTAGGGGGTGGGAAGAAGTAGGCTGCTGGTTAACTAGGATCTGCAGCTTATCCATCAGGTAGGGAAATGAGCAGACTGGGTGGGCCAAGCGGTCCTTATCTGCCGTCAAATTCTATGTTTTGTATGTAATTAAACATTTCATTATTTTTACCCAGGAGCATTACAGTGCATTTATCTGTATTAAAGCTCAGTCTGTTTATTTTAGCCCATTGTTCCAAATCGCTTAAAGCAGTTTCCAGTGTATCAGCTTCCTCTCTAGTGTTGACCACCAGCCCTAATCTGGTATCATCTGCAAATCTGGAGTGCCATGCCCCTGAATTAGTACTCATGGATGAAATGTATATATTAAATAAACATGGGCCCAACACGGAACCCTGAGGTACTCCGCTAGTCACCTCTGCCCACTCGGAATATTCCCCCTTGACACACACCCTCTGCTTTCTATCAGATAGCCATGCCTCTATCCAATGTGACAGGTTCCCCTGGATGCCATGCTCTATTAAGGCATCGACCAATTCACCGTGTGGCATCTTATTGAATGCCTTGGCGAAATCCAAAAAAATAACATCCACTGAGTTCCTGTCATCGAGTGCTTTGCTGACCTTTCAATAAAAATGCAGCAGATTTGTCTGTCACGACCCTCCCTTTGTAAACACATGCTGTGTCTGTTCAATTGCTCCTGACTGATGTAAAAACTCAGTAATGCGATCTTTAATTAGTCTCTCTAAAACCTTCCCCAGCACAGTAGTCAAACTAACTGGCCTATAGTTACCTACATCCTGTCGTGAACCTTTCTTATGTATTGGCACAACATCAGCATGCCTCCATACCTCCAAAACCTCGCCTTGATTAATGGATTCCTGGAATAGAAAAGTCAAGGGAGATACCAAATGAGGTGCACTATAGGGTGACAGCGGCCCCTAGTGTCCTCTTTTTATACTAATGATGCTGTCAATCACAGCTCAGTGGAAAGTTTTCCACTTCCTTTTACTTTTATATTCTTTTCTTGCAGAACTTTTTGTTGTCTGAAGGTTTCTGTAGTTTATTATTATGTTTAGAAGGCCCTCTGGCATTATATCATTTAATATGAGGGCCTAAACAAAAAGTTTTATAAGTTGATAACGCTGTGGTTACATGACTTCAGTAGGTGGGTGTAAAAAGCCTACCTTAGCAAGCTATAGTGAGATAGGGGAGTCAGTTGGAGCTGACTGCTAGAGGTGGTGGACCTCTGGAGCGCACATGACTGTGTGAAACAGGCAAGGAAATAGCTTGGTGGCACTGCTGGGCAGAGCAGTAGCGCTTTCTATTTCATCTGTTTATTATTTTGTTGATATATTTAAAGTGAATGAACTAACCTTATTTTCCTGATTTCTGTGAGACCTGACTTCAACTTTTTCTAAGAAAATAAAATAAGTGCCCTGCCGGTGCTTTTTATGCACTGAGTGTGTGTGGTCTGCCTAGTTTGTTATCCTGTCTATCCCAACCCCGCTACACTATGCATAGTGCCTAGTTCAGTGTGTGTGTTGTGCCTGGCTCAATGACTGTAGTGCCAGGCTCAGTGTGTTTGCAGTGCCTCGCTCAGTATGCAGTACCTGGTTCAGTGTGTACAGCCTGGCTCATTGTGTGTTGTGCCTGCCTCAGTGTGTCTGTAGTGCCTGGCTCAGTGTGTGTTGTGCCTAGCTCAGTGTGCAGTGTCTTGCTCAGTGTGTGCTGTGCCTGGCTCAGTATGTAGTGCCTGGCTCAGTGTGTGTGTAGTGCCTGGTTCAGTGTGCAATGCCTGGCTCAGCGTGTGTAGCGCCTGGTTCAGTAGTGTTGTGCCTGGCACAATGTGTAGTGCCTACCTCAGTGTGTTTGTAGTGCCTGGCTCAGTGTGTGTAGTGCCTGGTTCAGTGTGTGTAGTGCCTGGCTCAGTGTGCATGTAGTGCCTAGCTCAGTGTGTGTAGTGCCTGGCTCAGTAGTGTTGTGCCTGGCTTAGTGTGTGTGTGTGTGTGTGTGTGTGTGTGTGTGTGTGTGCGTGGGTGCCTGGCTCAGGGTGTGTTGTGCCTGGCTAAGTGTGTGTACTGTCTGTCTCAATGTGTGTTGTACCTGGCTCAGCGTGTGTAGTGCCTGGCTCAGTAGTGTTGTGCCTGGCTCAGTGTGTGTGTAGTGCCTGGCTTGATATGTGTTGTGCCTGGCTAAGTGTGTGTAGTGTCTGTCTCAACATGTGTTGTACCTGGCTCAGTGTGTATAGTGCCTGGCTTGGTGTGTGTGTGTGTGTGTGTGTGTGTGTGTGTGTGTGTGTGTGTGTAGTGCCTGGCTCAGTGTGTGTTGTGCCTGGCTCAGTGTGCATAGTGCCTGGCTCAGTGTGTAGTGCCTGGCTCAGTGTGTGTTTGTAGTGTCTGGCTTAGTGTGTAGATAATGCCTAGCTCAGTGTGCAGTGCCTGGCTCAGTGTGTGTATAGCACCTGACTCAGTGTGCAGTGCCTGGCTAGTGTGCACTGCCTGGCTCAGTGTACACTGCTTGGCTCAGTGTGCACTGCCTAGTTCAGTGTGTGGATAATGCCTGGCTCAGTGTGTGCATATAGCGCCTGGCTCAGTGTGCAGTGCCTGACTCAGTGTGTCGTGCCTAGCTCAGTGTGTAGTGCCTGGCTCAGTGTGCAGTGCCTGGCTCAGTGTGCACTGCCTAGTTCAGTGTGTGGATAATGCCTGGCTCAGTGTGTGTATATAGTGCCTGGCTCAGTGTGCAGTGCCTGACTCAGTGTGTCGTGCCTAGCTCAGTGTGTAGTGCCTGGCTCAGTGTGTGTTATGCCTGACTCAGTGTGTGTTGTGCCTATCTCAGTGTGCAGTGCCTGGCTCAGTGTGCAGTGCCTGACTCAGTGTGTGTAGTGCCTGGCTCAGTGTGTTTGCAGTGCCTGACTCACTGTGTTGTGCCTGGCTTGATCTGTGTTGTGCCTTACTCAATTTGTTTGTAGTTCCTGGTTCAGTGTGTAGTGCCTGGCTGCATGTGCTGTGTCTGGCTCAGTGTGTGCTGTGCCTGACTCAATGTGTGTAGTGACTCTTTAGTATACATGTGTGTGTGTGTGTATAGTGCTGGCTCAGTATGTGTGTGTGTGTGTGTGTGTGTGTGTGTGTGTGTAATTCCTAGCTCAGTGTATTTGTAGTGCCTGGCTCAGTGTGTATGTAGTGCCTGGTTCAGTGTGTGCATGTGTGTAGGGCTGGCTCAGTGTGTGTATGTGTGCGTAGTGCCTGGCTCAGTGTGTGTGTGTGTGTAGTGCCTGGCTCAGTGTGTGTGTGTGTGTGTGTGTGTGTAGTGCCTGGCTCTGTGTTTGTAGTGCTTGGCTCAGTGTGTGTAGTAAAAGGTACATAAAAACCACACACTACATGGTAGCTGGTGGAGCTGTATTATTGGCAAATTAGCAAATGGGGGAAACATAGAAATATAGAATATGACGGCAGGTTAGGACCGCTTGACCCATCCAATCTGCCCATTTCTCCCAACGTACACTATCACATCAGACTGTGCCTGATCTACAGCTTTTTCTCCCCCCACTTCCTTTTCAATATGATCCCTTTGTGCTTATACCATGCTTTCTTGAACACCACAACTGTTTTTGCCCCACCGCCTCCGCTGGAAGGCTGTTCCAGGAATCTACCACTCTTTCCACGAAGTACTTCCTCACATATCTCAGGAAACTACCCCCTCCAGCTTCATAGCATGTCCCCTTGTTCTTGAGCATTTTCTTTTGAAAAATACATAGATACATAGATACATAGACAGTGTCGGCAGATAATGGCTTATGGCCCACCCAGTCTGGCCATTTGAGCTTGTAAGTTCAGTTTATGTTTTCCTGGAAATCTGTTGCCCCTTACCCCTGACCTCCAGAATTCCTTTATGTCTATCCCATGCATTCTTAAATCCCGTGATTGTTTCAGTCCCCACCACTTCCTCTGGCAGGGTGTTCCACTTGTCCACCACCCGTTCTGTGAAGAAATTCTTCCTCACGTTTCCTCTGAATCGTCCTCCCTCCAACTTCATCTCATGCCCTCTAGTTCTGGAACATCTTTTTCGCTTAAAAAAATGTTTTCCTGCACCCTGTTCCTCCCTGTAAGATACTTGTATGTCTATCATATCCCCCCTCTCCCTCCTCTCCTCCAGGGAGTACATGTTCAGTTCCTTCAACCTGTCCTCATAGGACTTGTGATGCAATCCATGCACCATCTTTGTTGCCCTCCTCTGAACCTTCTCTACCCTGTCTATGTCCTTACATAGATAAGGTCTCCAGAACTGTACACTGTACTCCAGGTGGGGCCTCACTAGTGTCTTGTATAGTGGAGTTATGACCTCCCTTTTCCTGCTGGTGATGCCCCTGCCTATGCATCCCAGCATCCTATTTGCTTTACCTGTTGCCTTGTCACATTGTTTCCCTACCTTGAGGTCATCAGAAATGATAACCCCAAGATCCCTTTCCTGCTTGGTGCATGCTATATCCTCACCCCCCAACTGATATATTGTGCCAGGGTTTTTGTGCCCCATATGCATTATCTTTCACTTCTTTGCATTGAGTTTCAACTGCCAAACCCCTGACCATTCTTCAAGTTTCTGCAGGTCCCTTCTCATTCTGTCTACACCCTCTGGTGTGTCTACTCTGTTACAGAGCTTTGTGTAATCAGCGAACAGTGAAATTCTGCCTTCTAGGTCCTGTGCAATGTCACTGATGAAGATGTTGAATAGGACTGGTCCCAGCACTGATCCCTGTGGTACCCCACTGGTCACTCTTCCCTCTGTGGAGTGACAGCCATTTACCACCACCCTCTGTGTCCTGCCACCCAGCCAGTTACCTACCCACCACACTACTGTCCTGCCCACACCCATATTCCCCAGTTTATGTAATAGTCTTCTATGTGGCACAGTGTCAAAGGCCTTGCTGAGGTCCAGATAGGCCACGTCCACTGCCCTCCCCGATCCACCTCCGTAGTCACCCAGTCAAAAAATTCAATGAGGTTGGTCTGACATGACCTCCCCCTGGTGAAACCATGCTGCCTTGGGTCCTGTAGTCCATTGACAACCAGACATTCCACCAATCTCTCCTTCAGTAGTGCTTCCATGATCTTCCCCACTACCGAGGTGAGGCTGACTGGTCTGTAGTTCCCGCTTCCTCTTTGTTCCCACTTTTGTATAAGGGGACTACATCTGCTATCCTCCAGTCTTTGGGTACCTCCCCTGTTTCCTGTGATCAGCTAAACAGGATAGCCAGAGGTTCAGCCACCACCTCTCTTAGTTCTTTAAGGACCCTGGGGTGCACCCCATCTGGCCCCATTGCTTTATCAACTCTTATTACTTCCAGTTCCTTCAGGACCCTTTCTCGGTAAAAGGACTTGTGTCCATTCTGCACCATTCTCACCCTTGTACTCCCTTCAGACCCATTACCCTCCTCTTCCTCAGTAAAGACTGAGCAGAAATACCTGTTCAATATGTCAGTTTTACTGTTGTCATCCTCCACGGCCCCCATCCTCCCGTTCAGTCTCCACTATCCCTCCCTTTGCCTTTCTTTTTCACTTATGTACCTGTAAAAGGTTTTGTCCTCTACCCACTGATTTTGCAATGTGTTCTTCTGTCTGAGCTTTGGCTTCCTTACTAACCTCCCTGCCTCCTTTGCTTCTCCTGATACTTCTCCCTATCCCCTTCTGCCTGTGTCTTTTTGTATTGCCTGAATGCAATCTTTTTGGCTTTCACTTTCTTTGCTACCTCTTTGGAAAACCATAATGGTCTCCTCTTCCTTTTCCTTTTGCTAACCTGCTTAATGCATAATTCTGTTGCTCTTGTAATCCCCATTTTAAATACTGCCCACTGTTCCTCAACCCCTGATTCCTGCCCCATTACCCTTAATGCCTCTTTCAAGTATCTCCCCATTTTCCCAAAGTCTGCCCCCCTAAAATCCAGGATACGTGTTTTTGTGTGGTTTGGTTCTGCTCTTTCTGTGATTTCAAACCACAATGACTGGTGGTCACTGTTCCCCAGGTGCTTCCCCACTGTTACCCCCATCACACTGTCTCTGTTTGTGAGCACAAGGTCCAGTATTGCCTTCTGCCGAGTTGGTTCCATGACCAGTTGCTTGAGGAAGGCACCCTGAAGGGAGTGCAGGATAAATCTGCTCCTAGTTGATGCTGCTGCTGGGCTGCTCCAGTCCACGTCTGGAATATTGAAGTCTCCAACCAGTACTACCTCACTCCCCATTTATTTACCCTTGTGAGGTATTTAAAGGTCTCTATCATATCTCCCCTCTCCATCCTCTGTTCCAGGGCATACATGTTGAGGTCCTTTAGTCTCTCCTCATAGGGCTTTTGATGCAGACCCTGCATCATTTTAGTTGCCTGGCCTCCTCTGGACCGTTTCCACTCTGACTATGTCCTTCCAGAGATGTGGTCTCCAGAACTGGACACAGTATTCTAGGTGGGGTCTGTGACAGGGTTGAATAAGACCCTGTGTCATTTGTTATGCAGAAAGAGCTAAATGCAAGGATCTGTTCTAGCCTCTCCTTTTCTGTCCCTAGTCTGTCTGGTTGTGCAACCAGATGTTCTCATGAGATCTAGGAACTGATCACTCTGACGGTCTCAGGATTCTCCACCTCTCACTATCTCTCTGCCTTCACTTGCTGTTTCTATCTATTCTTCTCCCTTGCATATCTGTGGTTATACTAATATGAGGATGTTTGTGTGAAACTGGGATCCCTTGGTTCAAAAATGTATATGCAAGGATCTGTTCTATCCTCTCCTTTTCTGTCCCTTGTCTGTCTGGTTGCGCAACCAAATGTTCTCATGAGACCTAGGAACTGATCACTCTGACAGTCTTACAATTCTCCACCTCCACTATTTCTCTGCCTTCACTTGTTGTTTCTATCTTTTCTTCCCCTTTGCATATCTGCAGTTATACACATATATATAGATATTTGTGTGAAACTGAAATTGTTTTGAAAATGTGTATAGTTATACTGTTGAAATGATTGCAAAAAGTTATTTGGATTTAAGGGGAGTAACCTGTGATGCAGTTTGAGCTCCTCTCAGGCTTGTTTGTGAATTCTTTTGCAGAGCTGTCAGCAGGAGGCCAGCTTGGGACCCTGCTCTGTTTGCAAGCCTAATCTGCAAAGAAACTGACAAGAACATTTTGTGAAAAACAAGATGTCTTCTTAACGAATTCCCAGGCAAAGACTTAGAGCAGTAATATATATATATATATATATATTTTTTTTTATTTTAGTCTTTGGTAGCCAGGTAAGGCCCACTAGGCACAAGTGCCTGTTTTCAGGTGCGACCTGGGAGCACTGGGGGGTTACGTGACTTGCTGAGAGTCACACAGTATACATGTGGAAGTTGTGGGAATCAAATCCAGGTCTGCTGGATGTACCAAGCCCATTCACAACTCGTTACGCTAACCTTTAGGCTATACTGCCAGCCCAAATATTAATTTTCCTAGAGAGACTTAAACTTGGAATTAGGGATACCCTCAGATGAAGGACTTTGTTTTTTTTTGTTTGTGCTGCCTTTCTATATAGCTATCCTGAACATTTTTTAAAATTTTTATTCTTGTTGATAATACTAAAACGCTACTTGCAAATTTTACAACTACTCCTGGTCTTTCTATGCTTCTTGACTGATGCGTTGATGACAGTGTCTTACCAGCAATCTATGCAGAGGCAACACCACCTCCCTCTTTCTGCTGGTGATTCCCCTCTCTCTGCACCCCAGCATCCCACTCGCCCTCCCTACTGCCTTGTCACACTGCCTGGCCACTTTGACGTCATCCAATATGATTACCCCCAAGTCTCTTTCCTGCTTGGTAGTCAATACCACTCCACCCATTTTGTACTCTGTCCCTGGATTTCTGTGCCCTAAGTGTATTATTTTGCACTTTTTTGCATTGAAACCTAGCTGCCATACCCTTCACCACGCATCTAGTTTCCTAAGATCTCTGCTCATCCCTTCAACCCCCCCCCCCCGGGGTGCCCACCCTATTGCAGATTTTGGTGTCATTTGCAAAGAGGCAGCCCTTCCCTTCCAGCTCCTCTGCAATGTCACAGTAAAGAGGACCGGCCCAAGCACTGATCTCTGAGGCACCCTGCTGGTCACCCTCCCTTCCTTGGGGTGGACTCCTTTACCACCACCCTGTGTCGCCTATCCCCTAACCAATTTCTTATACAGTTTACCACCTTTGGATCCACTCCTAAGCTATCCAGCTTGCTTACTAGTCTCCTGTGTGGAGCAGTGTTGAACTCCTTATTGAAATCTAGGTAGGCCACATCCACTGCTCACCCTGATCTAGTTCCTTAGTCACCCAGTCAAAGAAATCTATCAGATTTGTTTGACATGACCTCCCCCATGAAACCATGCTGACTTGGGTCTTGTAAACCACTGGATTTAAGATATTCCACAATCATTTCCTTTAGCAGTGATTCCATTAATTTTATCACCACCAATGTCAGGCTGACTGGCTTATAATTGCCAGCCTCCTCCTTTTGTGTAGTGGGATTACATCCACCCTCCTCCAATCCTCCAGAACCTCTCCTGTTTCCAGTAAGCTGTTAAATAGAACTGTCAGAGGTGTAGTCAGTATTCCCCTGAGCTCCCTCAGTACCCTTGGATGTACCCCATATGGCTCCATTGATTTGTCCACCTTCAGATTAACAAGTCCCTTTAGGACTCTCGCCTCCAAAAAAAGGACTAGTGTCCACCTCTCTCCTTCCAAAGCTTTTGTTACTTTTTTTTGTGGCCCCTCTCCTTCTCTTTCCTCTGTGAACACTGAACAAAGTATTTGAGGACACAAAGTACAGCGCACACAAAAAATACAGTACCTTAGCAAAGTTAAATTACTTTATTGAAAGCACAATCCACAAAAGCTTCACATCCCCAAGGTGAGCTTTTGTGGATGTCTTTCAATAAATAATTAACTATATCTAATTTTATTGTGCTGCTCAGTGTGTATAGTGTCTGGCTCAGTGTGTAGTGCCTGGCTCAATGTGTGTGTGGTGCCTGACTCAATGTGTGTGTAGTGTCGGGTTCAGCATGCATATTGCTGGGTTCAGTTTGCGTAGTGTGGGGATCAGTGTGTTTAGTACCTGGTTCAGTGCATAGTGCCTGGTTCAGTGTGCGTAGTGCCTGGTTCAGTGTGTGTAGTACCTGGCTCAGTGTGTGTAGTGCCAGACTTAGTGTGCTTAGTACCTGGCTCAGTGTGTGTAGCACCTGACTCAGTGTGTGTGTAGTGCCTGGCTTGGTGTGTGCATAGTGCCTGGCTTGGTGTGTGCATGGTGCCTGGCTCAAGTGTGTGTGTAGTGCCTTGCACAGTGTGTGTAGTACTTGACTAAGTATGTAGTGCCTGACTCCACACCTCATGCTCACGCCAGCTGCAAGATTCGGGAGCGAGCTTGGGTCATCGGAGGTCGACGGGGTGGGGGGTGTGAGGAGTTGGATCAAGCTGCCGCGAGGCAGCTCTCTTCTCCCAGGGATGGATGTGGGGTTTCCCCAGCTCTTGGCTGCCACACGGTGGAGGACAGGTGGTAGTGCCAAGCCATATGAGAGCCCTGCAGTTTCCAGGGGTGGGGTGGAAGGGGCCGTAACCGGCATCACGGGACACATGCACGCCTTCACGCACATGCATTGCCATGTGCTGGAGTCCTGGGATCGGGTGGGAGTACAGAAAATCGAAAAATACAATTTAAAAAAATCTGGCCTTCTGAATTCTAGGACCCTCACCCTTGTGTAATTTGATTCTGCAGCCGTCCTTATGTTGAACCACACTGTACAGTGATGGCTGATCCCCAGGTAGCCTCCCAACATGACATCTGCAACACTGTCCATGTTAGTACCAAGTCCAGTATTGTCCCAGTCATGAGTGGGTTTACTGACTAGCTGCCTGAGGAACGCCCCCTACAAGGAGTCTATGATGTCCCTGCTTCTAGCTGAAGCTGCAGCAGGGAGACTCCAATCTACATCCGGCAGATTGAAGTCCCCCACCAGCAACACCTCCCCCTATTCTGCTGTCTTGCAAATGGCTTCCATTAGTACCTAGCTCCTCCCCCTGTGCTGGAGATCTGTAGATCACGCCAGTGTAAATAGGTTCTCTATTTCCCATGTCCAAAGTAAGTAACCCACAGTACCATTGCCTCCCCCTCTATTCCCTGTATCTCTGTTGCTTTTATGGCTTTCCTCACATAACGCACCACACCCCCTCCTTTCCTTCCCACCCTGTCCTTCCTGAGCAGAGTATGTCCTGGTACAGTGATATCCCAGTCATGGTTTTCAGTGCACCATGACTCAGTAATGGTCACAGTATCCAGGTCAGCCTCTGCCATGGCAGATTCTGGGTCCAGAATCTTATTTCCTAGACTTCTAGCATACACACACAGCCTTCCATATTTTGTTACCACTCTTTTTCTTACTCTTCTTTCCTTTTTAGTTATTTATTTATTTAGATTTTGTTAACCGGGTAAACCCACTGAGACCAGAGGTCCCTTTTTCAGGGGCGACCTGGAATTAGTTACAAAAAAGACATTTAGAAACAGTGATTTTTTTACAGTAGTTACATATGTTGAACAAATAGACATTAGCAACAGTATACAGGAGTAAAGTAAGGATTCACAGTACAGTCTCAAGCGTTATTTACAATAGTTACAGTTAGATACACAAGTGTAGAATAGAAACAATATTCATGATTCGCAGACAGGCTCTTTTGACATCGAGTTTCATCTCCAATTAGTAGGGAAAGGAGATAACAACAATAAATTGACATCAAAGTTTAGGAGAAACTTCCAGGAATGAAGGGGGGTTCAAGGCAGTGCAGAGGAAAAGAGACCCGGGCTAGGGAGCTAACAGTTACAGCCACAGAGACTGAGATCAGAAGATATAGTTTGAGCCCAGACTTGAGTTGGGTAAGGGTGGATGAGTCAGTCAGGCTGGATGGAAGAGAGTTCCATAGGTGGGAGGCAGCAAATTTGAAAGAGCGTTTGCCTTGGTTGGAGCAAATCCTAGGGATGTTGAGGGGATGATTCGCAGATGATCGCAGGGTACGGATTTGTTCTTTGGGGGAGAGTAGTTGCCTCCTCTTTTTTTAATTTTGCCATTTCCATCCTCCTTCATTACTACCATCCTGTTTCCTTTATCAGTTTGCACCCTTGGGGATTTCCCCTCAGGTTCTCTTTACTCTCTACTGGCAGTCTCTGCCTCCCCAATTGCTTCTGCCACCCCTTGACTAGTGTAAATGTTCATCAAAGTAACATCTAAACCACCCACTGAGGACTGCAGTTCCCCACCCTGATGAATGCAGGCCGTCACCACTGTATAGGCTCTTATCTGTCCAGGTGAATCCCCAGTCCCCAATGTAGCTGTACCCCTCCTTTCTGCACCATTTCTTAAACCATAAGTTGAAGGTCCTGGTTCGGAGATCCCTCTCCACCCCCATGTCATAGACAGGCAACACCTCAGTGAAAGCTACTGAGTGTGCTACCTAAGACCACTCCCCAGCTCCCTAAACTCCCTTGTACTATCCCAGCCCCATCCCTAGCTAGGACATTAGTCCCTAGGTGGACAACGACATTCAGCTCTGTCTTCCATCCTGCTGCCCTAGTGACTCTCAAGATCCATTTCTCATCCCTCCAGGCCATGGCACCGCATAGGCACCTAACCTCCCTCTCCCCCTTTCCTATTCCCAAATCTGTCTCCCTCACAATCAAGTCCCATACCAGAAGTTGCTGCCTTCTCTTCTAGGGTCATCTTCAACACTTCTTGGGGTCTTTGCTACAGAGGACCCCCACATCCTCCTTGGCCCCTACCACAGGTGCCTCCTACTGGTGGTCCCATCTCACCAGAATGGTGCAAGAATTGTGTAGTGGTACTGGTTTAGGAATGTGCCTCAGACCCACCATCCCCACCCTTCCAGAGCCACCCATAGTCCAGCCGTTTCTCTTGCCTGGCATCCTCTAAGATAACAGTATCAGATTTGGTAGTCTCTGGATGGGGGAAGAGGTCCCCTGAATCCTAGCCATCTTGGCCTGGAGTCTGGTGCTTCCTCCCTCAACCCAGAGAGGTGTGTGCAGGTGGGGTAGCACCACAGTATCCAGAAGGTTTTCTCTAAAACCTGCCGCCCCTCAACCACTGCACTGCACCACTCCCAGCATTCCCAACTTCTGTTCTCCCTGTGTTACCTGGAAATACTTATATACCGTTACCTCTCATAGGATGTTCTAGCTTTCCCCTTTTTTTCTGATTCAGTATTTGTAGTGCCTGGCTCAGTGTGTATGTAGTGCCTTGCTCAGTGTGTTTGTAGTGCCTGGTTCAGTGTGTATTGTGCCTGGCTGAGTGTTTGTAGTATCCGGGCAAGTGTGTGTAGTGCCTTGCTGAGTCTGTGTAGTGCCTGGCTCAGTGTGTGTAGTGCCTGGCTCAGTGTGTGTAGTGCTTGGCTTAGTGTGTTTGTATGTGTGTGTGTATGTGTGTTGTGCCTGGCTCAATGTATGTAGTGCCTGGCTCAGGGTATGTAGTGCCAGGTTCAGTGTGTGTTTGTGTGTGTGCATAGTGCCTGGCTCAGTGTGTGTGTGTGTGTAGTGCCTGGCTCAGTGTATGCAGTGCCTGGCTCAGTGTATGTAGTGCCTAGCTCAGTGTGTGTGTGTGTGTGTGTGTGTGTATAGTGCCTGGCTCAGTGTGTGTGTATTGCCTGGCTCAGTGTGTGTGTAGTGCCTGGCTCAGAGTGTGTGTGTGTGTGTGTGTGTGTGTGTTGTGCCTGGCTCAGTGTATGTAGTGCCTGGCTCAGTGTATGTAGTGCCTAGCTCAGTGTGTGTGTGTGTGTGTGTGTGTGTGTGTGTGTGTGTAGTGCCTGGCTCAGTGTGTGTGTATTGCCTGGCTCGGTGTGTGTAGTGCCTGGCTCAATGTGTGTGTGTGTGTGTGTGTAGTGCCTGGCTCAGTGTATTTGTAGTGCCTGGCTCAGTGTGTATGTAGTGCCTTGCTCAGTGAGTTTGTAGTGCCTGGTTCAGTGTGTATTGTGCCTGGCTGAGTATTTGTAGTATCCGGGCAAGTGTGTGTAGTGCCTAGCTCAGTGTGTGTGTGTGTGTGTGTGTGTGTGTGTGTGTGTATTGCCTGGCTCAGTGTGTGTAGTGCCTGGCTCAGTATGTGTGTAGTGCCTGGCTCAGTGTGTATGTGTGTGTGTGTGTGTAGTGCCTGGCTTAGTGTGTATAATGCCTGGCTCAGTGTGTTCCATATGGAAATAAATGCACAGTGTCCAAGCAAAATATTAAACTAGGGGTTGACTGTGTGTCAGTTGACTAGTAGAGTGTGTGAGTTTGAAATGTTGTGATGGTATATATTTCAGGAGGAGGGGCATTGGGTGGCAGATCTTATGAACACAGCAGACCATCATGTTGTCACTTAATGATCGAGCTTCCAATACACTGTGGGGGTGGGCCAAGAGGACCCGTCAATGAGGAAGTGACTAGAGGACCTGAGGTTGAAACGGGTAGTCTTGGGGTGATGTGGCTTGGCTGCCTAGCTGACTAGACATATGTTAGTGCAGCTCCATGCATGTTAGACAAGAAAATAAGCTATTAACTTCAAAACAAACATTCTTTCTTTATTTTTACATTAAACTCCAGTGGCGGGGGGGGTAGAGCTAGCAACCTAGCCAGCAGCAGCAGATTTCTGGAGCTCCCTATTTAAACACGAATTAAATTAAGATAAAATAAATTTCAGAGCCTAGAGCCACTACATATTGCAAGGCACTGATAGAAGAGGAGATCCTGCATTGAGAGAACTGAAAATTAAGTTGAAATGGGGCGTACAAAACCAACCAAGCAAGACTTCTTTCAGCCATGTTCTTCCAGCTAGCAGTCAGCTGGAGGAACCATCAGGCTCATCTCAAGCGTCAAGTTCCGATTCCAGTGCAGCTACCCTGGTGTCGTTACAAATAGTGGTGCAAGCACTTACGAAAACAGTCCAGCAGATGGACCAGAAACTGGATAATGTCTCAGAAATGTTTCTCTCATTGGAATATAGATTGGATGCTATGGGGGAAACTACAAAATCAGTGGAGGCAATGGCTGGGAGGGCTCTCGCTGCCACTGTTACATCCTTGAAGGAACAAGTGGCCCTGAAAAGCCGCGTGGAACAACTTGAAAACGCAGTGACAGCAGCCAATGTTCAGACACTGGGAGTGCCCAAGGGAACTGAAGATGACTCCCTAGTACCATATGTTCAATCCTGGCTGGAGGGTCTGATTGAGATTTCAGATTTTAAAATAACTAAAGCTTACCGCATTACACCTAGACAACCCTCCAATGGACTGTCCAATCCCCACACCATCCTTTTTACACTGCGCTCATCAGGAGAAAGAAATTGGTTATTGGGTGCCCTGAGAAACAGAGGTGCAGTTCACTTAGAGGAGGCCCGGATTCTATTTTTCCCCGACGTGTCCTACGCCACTCATATGAGAAGGAAGGCCTTCTATGGTGTGAAGCAACGCCTTAGAGAGCTAGATGTTGCCTACTCCCTTGCCTTCCTGGCCAGACTGTGTTTCATGGTGGACTACCATCAGTAGCCATAACGCTACAAGCTACAGCTGATTTGGGACTTTGACGGACTGCCTGGTAAGCCAATTGTGAGAGCTGCAGAGGTGGGGCTTGAACTCTAAAAGTTCGCACTGTTTGTATGTTTCAGGTTTCATCTGAGGGGTGAATTCTATCTACCAGCCCCTTACGTTTTACACACGGCAGCTCTCGCTACTAGAAACGAGACTCTTCACCAGTGTTTGCCATACCTATGCAGCAGCTTCTGTATTCCAGTACTGAGTCTGTATTCTAACTGTAGAAGCGGCGAATTTCAGCCAGCCACAACGCTACAAGCTACAGCTGATTTGGGACTTTGACAGACTGCCTGGTGAGCCAATTGTGAGAGCTGCAGAGGTGGGGCTTGAACTTTAAAAGTTCGCGCTGTTTCACCACGCGAGCGTGTGAATGCGCGAGCATGTGAGTGGCGCAAGCGCCACTCCGAGTTGAAAAAAGAACTTTACATAGGGATCTGTTAAGGTAACTAAATAGGATATTCTATGTTTGGATACCTTTGCTCCGGTTTGCAAGCAGGTGTATAATAAGTGTCTGGTAAGGAAGTTGGTGGTGGTATTCTGCCTGCAAATACAGGTGCAAACATTCCAGTGAATATTGTTTTTATTTTTTTATTTTTTCTTTTCTTTTTTTTTTTAAATTTTATAGGTACAGTAAATGTATTCAGTAAAAATGTTAGGATATGTAATCCTGGGTCTGATTTTTGCAGGTGCTATACTCAGTGAATCAGACCTAGGAAAAACTAAAACTGTTTGGCCAATCATTACTCAAACCCATCTTTGTCAAAAAGGGTACATATGTTTAAACAGAAGAAACACTTTTACAAATTGTTGGAACAAGTATATACGAGTAGGTACTAAACTCAAGGGGATACCTCTAAGTTTTAAGAAGACACCTGATAGTTTTAGGGATGTATGTTATCTGGTCTTAATTTTGGGGGGTGATGTTGAATTGAATCCAGGACCTAATGTTTTCCATGATATAAAAATCCTACATGACAATGCTCGTAGTATATCTAAAAAGGCTGATCTACTGGCAACCATTATTGATTCCCAGAATCCATGTATACTGGGTCTAAGTGAAACATGGCTTAATGAAAAAAATTAGTACATCTGAAATGAGTGTGCCAGCATACCAGACTTTTAGGCAAGATAGAAAAGGTAAAGGGGGTGGGGTTATGTGTTTTGTTAAAAATGCATTGGGGTATGTTGAAATAGTGATGACTGGAAGTGAGGGGAATATAGATTATTTAGTTATTTTGGTTGCTTATCGAAACTTAGTTGTAGCTGTGATTTATTCACCCCCCCAGACAAAATTAAAAACTATAGAGGGGGTTTTACATAAAATAGGGGACTGTGTAAAAGATAAACCTATCATTTTGTTAGGGGATTTTAACTGTGATTGGGCAAATGATAGGGGTAAACAATTAAGGGGAGATCACAACTGAAATGGGTCTTGTTCAGTTGATTGATGTGCCTACGCGATATACATCTACAACAGAAAAGGGATCTATATTGGATTTAATTCTTGTTTCTCAATCTCTTCAAATTAAAGATCAGGGAATTTTGTCTCCTCATTTTAGTGATCATAATCCTGTTTGGACTGTTCTCACTACTCATCCTAAAGGAGGGTCAGTTGAACAATTGAAACAAATCTGGTCTCGTGACATGAGGCACTTTTCAGAACCCCTTTTTTTGGAGAGTATTAGATCAGAAAGGTGGGAGAGGTGCCTGCTAATACCAGACTTGGACCTTAGTATTGGATACTTTACCGATACCTTCCAAAAAATTTGTAATTTCCATGCCCCTAAAATAATAAAAAAACATAGTGATTTACCTAAATTTCCATGGATAACAGATAAACTGCAAAAAATAATTAGATCTAAAAACAGAATCTGGAGAAAGGCTAAAAAGACCAAAAAAAGCTATGATTGGGAGCTATTTAAAATTAAAAGAAATGAGTGTCGAAAATTAACAAGAAGGGCAAAAACATCCTACTATCATAGTAAACTAAATCATAACACTAACCCTAAAAAATTTTGGACTACTATAAAAAATCTGTCAAATCCTGGAGGGCATGGAGGACAAGAAAAATTAAAACTGAGAATAAATGAAACTATAACAGAAGATCCAGAGGAGGTGTCGAACATCTTAAATGATTACTTCGTTGACCTTCCTACTCTAGGACTAACAGGAGATAGACCAATAATAACTGATGTTAAATGTGAAGAATATTACTCTGATTTACACCCTCCTTTTAGATTTAAAAAAATAACAATATCTGAAGTTACTAAGGAACTATTAAGAATAAACCCCTACAAATCACCAGGACTGGATAAACTGGAAGGTTGTTTTCTGAAAATAGCCACTCCATATATAGCACAAACAATCTCAGCATTATTTAATTGGAGCCTACAGGAAAGGTATTTTCCTACTTTATGGAAAACAGGGGAAGATAATACCTATTTACAAGACTGGAGATAAAACATCTCCTAATAATTATCGTCCCATTGCTGTTTTGCCAGTTCTGTCCAAATGTTTGGAGAGACTGGTAAGTCAGCAAATGGGAGAATATTTGGAAAAATACGATCTAGAAAGGGTTTCTCAACTACGTCGGCCTTGGTTGAATTTAACGATCTGATCTGTACATCTTTGAGTAATGGTAAGGATACAGCAGCGATATATATTGATCTGTCAAAAGCATTTGACTTGGTGAGCCACCCCATTCTTTTTTGAGAGGTTGATCAGTCTGGGTTTCTCTGGGGATCCACTAACATGGTTTATGTCATATTTGACTGACCGCTTCCAGAGAGTTCAGTTGCAGAGTTATCTTTCAAACCCTCGGACTGTCTAAAGGGGAGTCCCTCAGGGGTCCATTTTGGGACCCCTGTTATTTTTGATATTCAATAATGATTTACCATCAGTGATCCAGCATACAGACATGGATATGCAACGGATGATACTGTCTTGGTGGCCTCTGGATATAACTTGGTGGATCTCCAGAGAAACCTACAGACGACTTTACCAGGGTACAGGAGTGGTTCGCCAAGTCTCAATTAATAATGAATGTAAATAAGACTAAGTTTATGTTTTTTTGGAGCTGATAGACAACATAGATATTCTGATGTACAGATCACATCTCTGAACCAAACCAAAATAGAACAAGTTGCAAACTACTGTTATTTGGGAGTTGACTCTTTATTGGCTTTCAAAAGTCATATTGAGTCTGTTATTATCAAAACACATAAAAAGTTAGGTGCTTTAAAGAGAACTACAAAAAGTTTGAGATTACAGGACAGGAAACTGATTGCAGAACAGCTTATACTCCCCGTGATTAAATATGGAGAGGTTATATACAGAGCTGCAACTAAACAACTTTTGAGTAAATTAGATAAGTTACAGTATAGGGTAGCTAGATATGTCCTACGTTGTAATTTTAGGACTCATCATTGTGACCTTTTAATTAAGCTAAATTGGTTGTCTCTTAATTTGGAATATAGGAACATTTGGTCCTTATTTATTTATAAATATAGGACAATTTATTTAAAACACAACATAGCTAAAATATTAGCAGATAAAAATCCGGCCCTCAGAAGACATTCAGTCAGAACTTTGTATCAAAACAGAATTGATCCAGATAAGCGAAAAATCAATTTGGGGACAGAACACTAGTATCACAAGCATCAGCATGTTGGAATACACTCCCTCCTTCACTGCGTTCTGTGAAAACCGTTAAAACATTTCTTAAGGGGTTAAAGATGTATCAGGTTCTTTTATGTACATGTATGTGATATTGTTGTTGTCCTATAACCTTGTTGTTGTGTGTAGTGTGTGTGTGTTTTTATTTAAAGTATGTATTTGACTGTTTGTCTATAATTGGTGTGATTATGTGAAACTTGGAAATTTTGCACAGGACTGTCTTGAAAACTGGATAGTATTATCCAAACGACATGTACTTTTCCTGTATAAAAATAAAGTTTTTTACTACTACTACTACTACCACCGGTTCACTGATCCTAAGGAAGCAGGAGACTGCGTAGAGAAACTGATTGCTAAGCGGCATCGTGAGGAACCCTCCTCGGCAGGCGAAGACTCAGATGAGGGCTGAAGGGAACCTAAGAGGCAGTGATCCTAGTTAATTTTTCAAAATTAGAACAGCACTGTTTTTCATTATACAGTTAATTTCGGCAGTTTCCCATCCTTTAGGCGCTGAACAGAGACGTCTGGCGAACTTTGCTTAGGGAACATTTTGAACTTATATAAATAATATCAGTGCTTTGGGACAGTTACTCTCTGAAATGTGTATGTACTAGACACTTCTTGTTGGTAATAACTTTACTACTATCACTTTCCTTGAATTAGTCATTTGACAGTTTTAAAGCTCTGCACTCTGAATTATTAATAAGAGAGAGAGAGGTGTGTTCTGCCTTCTTACTCTTTAGAGTGAAATTATCGTAGTTAATTACGGGAGCCCTGGAGACAAGTTCTATTCTTTTTGGGTGCCTGTTATAAAATGATCTACAGCACGAGCTGGTCTTGGGGCGAGAGGAAGCTCTCTCTTATAGTCACCAGACATTTTATTTCACTTTGATTTCCATGGGCATATTTCCCAAACTACTGCAGGAGGCACCTTTTTTCCACCAGAGGGCGCTCTAGAAAGGGAGTATTCTTTTTGAATATGCTGATCTTATCTCACAAAAATGACGTTTGGTCAGTTCAATCTGTTGTAATATTTTATTTTCTTACCTTACCTATCTGGGGCTTTGGCTGCACTATAGCTCCTGAAATTGATGAATCATTTTTTCTTTTGTATATTGTAGCCTAACCCTCCGATGCTATACCAATTGAATAGATAGTCTTAATCCTATGTAATGTACTGCTATGTTTACATTTTGTATACCTATTCAGCAATGAGTATTATGTATGCTTATGTATCAAATACTACAAATAAAAAGTTAAAAAAAAAAAATAAACTCCAGTGGCAGAAGTATTGTTCTAGGAAATACTCATTCTTCAGAATTTAATGATGGGAAAACCACGGAAAAAATCAAGGGCAGCTCGAGGGACCCAATGGCCTACCCATGCAGTTGGCCAGTGCACAGTTGACAGATACCAGCAATCCAGCAGAACTGATGCTAGGTTCACTTTAAGCCACCATACAAACATTTGATAAAAAGGTGGAAGACTTTAACCACCGTACAGCCCTACTGGAAAAAAAAAAGTCAACTCTACACAGAAAGATACAATTAAGGCAGGTGAAACAGCTGCAAAGGTGATGGTAACAACAGTTGGATTCATGATGGAAAATAGTGTGCTCTGGGCTAGATTGGAGTATTTGGAAAATCATAGTAGAGTAGCCAACATACAGATTCTGGGTCTCCCAGGACAGATTGAGGGCCAATACCTAAAAGGTTTCCTAACCACCTGGATCTCAAAGCTCTACAATTGCAGGAGCTAGCTAGTGTAAGGAGAACCTATAGAATAAATCCGAGGCAATGGCAGGAGGGCGAAAGCAATATCTGAACTGTGGTAGCTATATTTGGGAGTAGTGAGGAAAGGGATAGTTTTAACCTTGCCATTAAAGAATATGCTGTTCTGCAGTATGAAGATTCGTAGGTCCATATTTTTCCCAATATCAGTTACAGCACGAGACAGAGGAGGAAGGGATTTGACTGGGTGTACTCCCTCCTACGAGAGTTAGGCATCAACCACTACATGTTGCTTCCAGCATGGCTCAGAATCCAACATGGGGATGAGTTACATTTTTCCTGTCCCACTCTGCTGGTAACTGGCAGACAAAATTAGAAGGAAGTTCTCCACCCAACAAGAAGCTGACGACTTGGACTTAAGAGTAAGAAGGGTGAGTGGTGGACTTAATTGAATTGAGAAAAAAATCCGGTTTTGCCTTGTAGTTTTGTTACTGCAAGTCTTTAGACCCCTGTTAACTGATTATGAAGTATTTTATGCAGTTCTGTTTCTTAGTAGTTCTGTTTCTTTTCTGCTTGTTGAATGCTATTAATATGGGAAAGGAAGTTACACAGTATAAGTTTTAGTTTACCAAGTGAGAGTGCCCAGACTCTGAAGATGGGAGATCAGTGTCTTGTCCCTGGTAACTGGGAATGATATCACATGATTAGAGACATAAGTTTTGATCAGACCGCATGGTCTGGATGCTGTCAAGGTGCCATAACAGCGTGGCTTAGACAAACCCTCCCATCCACCCCCCGTAGAATGGGGCACAAGTCACTGTACATTCCCTTGTGGCTATTGGAAAGCAGGCAAAATGTCTCTACAACAACTGTTAAATGTTGGTTAACCACTGAAACTGCAGTAAGGTTGTTCTTCTTAGCACGCTTTAGTTATGTTTTACATTTGGGCGTTTGAAATTATTAGTAATATGCTGAAACACCTATCAAGTTAGTATCTTTGGAGACTGTTATAAAGACTGTAGATTTACAATATGGCCACCTCTTCATTGGAGATATGATATTCATGTACAGGTAAACTGTGCTTTATACCTAGGAATATCTAACATACCACGACCTATGCTGTGTTTATTGAACTATTCCAAGGTATCATAGGACACTAAGCCAGAATACTTCACTGAATCTAATTTGAAACATTCTGTCCATGGCATTGAGCAGTTCTAGAACTCTTTGGGACTGTTGTACTTTAATATGAAACTTTTATGAGACGTGACCCCCGTGTTGTAACATGAATGGACAAGTGCTGCCGAATCCTATATTTCATTAATGTTGTTTTCAACTGTTGTACTAATTACTTGTTCTCACTTGCCCACTGGGCTTTATCAAGTTGTACTTCATGTTATATGAAACATAATATAGTTAAACAAAAATGGGTGGTCTTAGAGATTGGTTGC
Organism: Neoceratodus forsteri; assembly: GCA_016271365.2. Lineage (NCBI taxonomy): Eukaryota > Metazoa > Chordata > Ceratodontiformes > Ceratodontidae > Neoceratodus > Neoceratodus forsteri. Next base: position 267,643,673 of record CM028131.1, on the reverse strand, counting down.
TTGAGGCTGAGGGATTTCATTTGATGGGTGAGATTTTTAGTTCAAGAGGCGAGTCAGTCAGTGTTAAGGTTGCCAAAAACCAGGAGCTCAGCAGAAAAGAGGGTGGAGAGGAAGACAGGTCGAGAGTGGAATTAAGATTTGTAACCAGGGTGGCAGTAGATGCTACCAGTGAATACCAGGAGGGAGGAAGGGAATCAAAGTTTCTTGTTTATCAACTTCCATTTTATCAAGTTATACATGAGATACAAACAGCAGATAATCTCCATATGTCATACAATAATTAATATCCATAGCAGATATTTCCAACAACAAAGAATAATAACAGCATCGGAGATATATTTTGAGTTGCAAAAGAAGCTAGGAATCTGGATAAAGTACCACCCATTGAACCCCATGAGGCTGTCATTCCAACATAATATTTTACTTTTCTGTTACAGATGGGGCACTTCATGACAAGAAGCTTGGCTGATGGAGTAGCAGGTCCCCAATAGGTTATTTAATGAGTTTATACTTACATTAACAAAGTAAACAAGGGGATGCAACTAAACAACAGAGGCCACCCCAGCATGCCAAAATCATACCATGACAGAGCTGTGTGTGAAAGTAAATTCTGCAAGAAGTTGCTATATTCAAGAAAATACCCAAATCTCTTATCATATATTTTGACCCATGTTACCAGTATAAAATACCAAAACAAAGGAAGATAGGAGAACTGGAATCATCAAAGGGGAAGCCCCCTTAACCTGTTTTCTGTATATCTGTGTAGTCTGTAGGCATGAGCAATGGTACCTTCTCTTGCATCCCCCTAATTTTCTCCCAATTTAAATATAAATGAGATTGTGTCACTTTGTCCTGAGCTGGTGTGAAGACCTGCTTGGCTCCATTGCAAAGGTCATGACCTGACTCATGTAAGGCATCCTGGAATTTTTTATGATGTTTTAGTGCTAAAGCCTGCAGTGGTCACACTGTATTAGTCAGTGCTGTTGCTGTCCTCTGCAGTCCCCATGTTCTTGTCTTATGCTAGCCATGAAACATTTCAGTGCTAGTAAGTACACTACTGTTTTTTGTAGTTTAAAGTGTGTCTGAGTTAGAAAGAAATGCTTTTAAACAACACAGGGACTTTACATGATATGTAACAGAACTGAATGAGAGTATAACTTCTGGCTTGTAGAGGTGTCCATCAACTCCCATCATGCCTTGCATTAGTAGGATCATGGCCTTTGCAATGGAGACAAATAAGTTTTCACACCAGGGCAAAACAGAGTGATTATCTGATATACAAATATAGGTGAGTACCTGCTAATCAGCTGTTAAGGCCTAATCAGCAACAATTGTAAGCTTACAGCGAGGTAAGCATTGTAATTCAGTGCTGTCAACTGCCGTGAAATGGGCTCTGGTGGCCGCTGTAGGCAGCGTGTATAGATTGTTATAAACATCAGGTTTATTAATAGAAGTAATGGCTGGTCATTTGGATAAACAAAAAATGACTGCAGTAAGCAGCTCTTCATTTTAAGGGTGACCATTATAAGTAGTGCTTACTGTATTCCAGAAATTTCAAGGATTTCAAACTCAATTCAGCTGTTTTTATGTAAACAAATTCTAATTTAACTTCATGAATAAAAGTTTTACATCGAGTCCTGGCCCTTTTATATTCAATCAAAGATGCTTGATCGCTGGTCTTTTTAAACAGGGACTACTTTTTGGTTTCGGTCCTAAAGCATTTTCATAATATCAGGGGTAAACCACTTATTTTTTTTTTTTTTTTTTGCCACTGACCCATAGTTTTTTAAATAGCATAAAATAATCCCAAGTACCATTAAAGATTTTATAAAAACGTTCATAGACCACATCTAAATCTCATATTAAGGACAAATCAGTATAAAAAGTGAAAATTTTAATTGTCTTATATGTAGTTTCCATACATTTCTCACATTAATAAATAGACTCAAACACACTTTTCTTGGTAGTCCAGTTACAGTAAACTGGACTGTGGTCACTGAACCCTTCAGGAAGAATACCGCAACTATAAACTCTAAATGGGTAGGTGACCACAATCCAGTCCAGTGGACACTGGAACCCTATTTTATAGTTGATCCTAGTTGTAGAGGTAATAATCTGATGCAAACCCAAGGCAGGAAACAGTTCACGAAAAAATCTGAATATTTATCGTTCCAATTGGAATTAAAATCTCCTATTAAAATCCACTCACATCCAAGGGGAAGTGAGTTGCCAAAGTTTATTAAAAAGCTCCTTGTCAGCTTCCGCATAACCAGGGAGAATGCAGATCACACTAAGAGTAATTATTTTATTGTTACCAAAAATAATATTAAGGGAAAGTAGGTCACAAGGACCATTTTGATACTGAGGAGAAAGTTCAACTACAGAAAGTGATTCAAAATATAAAACATACATCCCCCTTCCCCCCCTACTCATTCCATAAGAAAAGAGTTATAGCCTCACTGATAAATTTCCCCATCAGAAATATTTGTATTTGCATTACAAGTTTGCCAAGCACTGGCATGACCTTACTAGTGTCATTGGAGATTACAACTCTATTTCACTATTCAAATCCAGGCTGCATACCTCTCTCTCTCTCTCTCTCTCTCTGACACTGTTACGTGTAAGTGTTTCAGATAAATGACATTGTAATCCAACAATGCAAGCTTTGTTTAATGCACCCTTTATTATTAACTGTTGTGCTTAATGCAAATGGTCTGCCTTGTAATCTGACAAAGCAAACTTTGTTTACTGCACCCTTTATTGTGATTTGCTCTATTATAATGTATCTTGGTACTGTGTCTGATTTTGCTTGAATTGTATGTCCAGTGTATAGTAATGATTATATAATAACTAGGAAGTGCTTTCTTCCATAGGGAAACCCAGTAAATTTTGCTGCTATAACCAGCTAGTTATAATGGCAAACACGTTCCGGATTTCTCTTCTGCGCAGGCGCTAGTCGCTGCTTTTCCTTTCTTCTGCATGGCCACCAGTCCTTAGCGCTGCAGTGATCACCGCCACTCTGAGTTGGCCATAAGTTAAAAAGTAATGATAACGTGGCTAAAAACAGTTTTGAAAGGGGGCTGCTTTAAAACAAACAAAAAAAAAGTACAAGTTTAATTTTCTTCACAAGCTGCTACAGACCACTCTGAAACCAAACCGGTCTGCAGTTCCGTGGAGACTTCTGTTTATTTTATATAGCTGCCATGGTGAAAAAACAATCTCCAGCAATTATATTGTAGCCCCTTCCCCCAATTTGGGGGCTTACCTCAGGTGTCTCCCAGGGCTCCATCAATGCCCACTGCCAGGCAGATGTCCTGTAGAGGTAGTAAATCCATGGTTATTTGTTTGATCCTGTTGTTTTACATGAGAGTGTCAAGCTGTGCCTCTGTGCCTGTCACTTTAAGACTTTAGCCAGTATGTGTATAGTAAATGGTTTGGGCTGGGTCCGAGTGCATCAAAGCTTGCGACCGGCCAGACACTGATTTAATTTGCTCTACTCTGCTGTCGATAAAAGAGCAGAGGGAGCCTGAACTAGTACTGTAATTATTTGCTGCTAACCTGCTGTTATATTTGAAATAGAAAGTTTTTTCTAACCTGCCTTCTTGCAGGTTTGTTTTTCTGCATGGGAGCCACCATGTTAGATCCAGGACTTCCAGCATTTGGACCTATGGGACAGAGGGGACCTTTAAAGGTCCTTAGCTCAAGTGCCTTGTGGGAAGGAAAATCTGTAGTTTTTAGGTTGGTGCCTAAACTGAACTGAAGGGGCCATCCAAACTGTCACTGACAGCTTCCCTAGCCAACCAGAACTCTGAAAACTAAGGGAAATCCCCAGAACCGTTAGAGACAGTAGTTCAGTTGGAGTTAGAGCGTGAAGACTGAGCAACTCGAGCTTTTGAGGAGCTGCATCCTGGAAGAAGCCGAAGGAAATCGGCAGGGGAGGCCTGACTTGCCTCCCTGCTACTGTTCTCCTGAATTGAACTGCCTGATTGCAGTAATCAGACTAATCTGAAAAGGAATCTTTACTTGCGGCAGAAAGCTCCAGTATATTTGAAGGTGCAGCCTGAGATTTGGACCAAGAGGAAGCTCCTGGAAGCACTCAGCCTAGAGGATGTTCAAGACTGATTTAATGATTGAGAGGTTTGCTCAGTGAATCTACTGCAATAGCAACCAGCCTGATTACTAAATTGAGAGTTACAGGAGTTAATGTTTTCCTGTTAAATGTGCTGAATTTTTATTGTAGATTGTGGCCTGTTTGCCTGTGACTGAACTGTGTTGCCAAGTGGAGGCATTCACTAGCAAACAAACTGAACTTTGCCTGAATTGTTTATTCTGCCTTGGACCTATGCCAATCCCGGCCCAAGCCGACCATTCCTGCACCAGAGACTTCTCTGGTGAGAGACCAGCTTTGGGGATCCAGCCCCTGCACAGAGACATCTCACAGGTTGTGACCATCTGGAGGGAAAGGCCATGAGGTGGAGGTGTGTTGTGTCAGTCCTGCTTCCCCATGTTTTCAGTGAACTACATGAGGTCTCCATATCGTCAGACTCATCACAGCCAACTGGCAGTGTGAGTAAATCCAGGGTAGCTCCCTGCAACAAATCATTTAATTATCTGTGGTACAATCTAATTGCTTCAGTAATTTTCTGGGTTACACAAGACTGGGCCAACCGGCCAGGACTACAAATAACCAAAGTTCTGTTGTGCATGCTGTCACAAACCTACTCAGCAGGTCAGGCCCTCTGCTCCCACAGTGCCAACCTCTGAGCGCAGTCTTGTGAACAGGTAACAGAACAGGGTTACCCTCCTGACTTTTTTGTGGGTTTGAATCAACCTTTGGTTTCAAGTTCTGGATTGATTCAAGCTGTGAACCTCTTGCTAGCGTACCCAATGTACAGGCTCCGATAATTCTGCTCTTCGGGGGATGCCAGATATCTTTCGCCTACAGGCACCTAACCAGGTGTACAAAATGAACCCTTAAACACACTATGAAAGACCTCAGATAAACTCTTACCTTTTTCCCAGTTTGGTATTGCCAGTAATCTATGCACAGTGTCAACTTTAACCATATTCTTCACTTGTCAAAGAAAGAATTTTGAAGGCACACCAAGCAGTCTCTTTAAAATAGAGGTTTACTTTAAAATAGATAAAAATGAAAAATGTAAATACAGAACAATAGATCACAAAACATACAATCACTTAAAAGAACAAAGTTTAAAGTGCAAACTTCTACCAACCATACACTTAGACTTTATCTAATGCATTCTTATCTTCTTACAGTGCTGATAGATGTTGTAGCTCAAAGGGTCCAAACAGGAATGTCTCTAAAAGGTCAGTCACAGCATAATTAAAAAACTGTCTTGAACCTGCCTTCTCCATGATGTCACCCAGATCCTTCTCTGTTTATTAAAAATGATATGACCAGGATGTCTTATCAAGCAGGAGGCAAATTAAATAAGGTGACATCAGTAAAACTCATTTTCCAAATGACTTCTTAATCAAGTCTATGATTTTCCAGTATCTTCTTTCATCCATGAGCAGTTTCCTGCTTCACAAAGACATCAACAAACTTTTTATGACTAACTGTCAGATCTCACTGAGGTGTAATAGGTTTTGTAACACCAGGTGCAATTAACTGTGCTTCCTCTGAAGATGCAATAAAATGGATATTTTAGGTCTTAGCTTCAAACAACCCAGATCCTAAATAGGGCTATAAAATGTGAGTTCTTGAAAGTTAATCCCATCACAGAGATCTGCTGTTTAACATATATCCTGTCCTTTGAACTGAAACATGGGGGGGGTCATCCCAGGAGCACATGATATGTTATGAGAGACACTCAATAACACATTTTTATATTACAAAAATCATAGAGCAAATCAGAATCAGCTGGCCAAGTGTCACAGTCCTCCCCACCTAGACTGAATCTGGGGGCTCTATCCTCTGCATGGGATGAGCTTCCCAAATCAGGTCACTCCTCACAGACACAAGATAAACCACCTGAGTTCTGATTGGCCGCTCCAGCCCTATGTAGGATTGTCAGGTCATGCCCTTGCAAAGCAAGACTCCATCTTAACAATCTACCATTAGTCTTTCCCATTTACGTCAGCCAAACTAGGGGGTTATGGTCATTTTGTACCACAAAATGATACCCATACAAGTATGGCTCCAACTTCCTTAGGGCCCACACTATGGCAAGACACTCCTTTTCCATGGTAGAGTATGCCTGCTCCCTGGGAAGTAACTTTTTACTCAGGTACGCTACCGGGTGATCTTTCCCTCGGTTGGATGTCTGACTCAGTACTGCCCCAATACCCACATCTGAGGCGTTGGTCTGAACTATAAAGGGTCTGCTATAGTCAAGACTTGTCAAAACAGGAGCACTGAACAGTGCCTCCTTCAGTCTGGTAAAGGCTCCTTCACAGGCTGGTCCCCAGGTAATTTTCTTTGGCATCCTTTTCTTTACCAGGTCAGATAGGGGAGCAGCAAGGGCACTGTAATTGGGTACAAATTTTCTATAGTACCCTGCTGTCCTGAGAAAACTTCTGACCTGCTTCTGTGTTTCTGGTCTGGGCCATGCCTGGATCACCTCTATTTTTATTTGGTTAGGGACGGAGTTGTCCCCGGCCTACCACATGCCCGATTTATGCCACTTCTCCCATGGCCACCTGGCACTTCTCAGCTTTGACAGTGAGCCCGGCCCTCGGTATCCTGCCCAGCACTTCCCTAAGGTGGGACAGGTATTCCTCCCAGCTGGCACTGAAGATGGCAGTGTCATCCAGGTATGCCACGGCATACTCCTCAGCACCATTTAACACCAGGTTCACTAACCTTTGGAAAATGGCCAGGGTGCTCTTCATTCCGAAAGGCATTACTTTAAATTCAAATAAGCCTATCGGAGTGTCGAAGGCTGACCTCTCCCTAGCTGTGTCCGTTAACTCTACCTGCCAATACCCCTTGGTCAGGTCAGTGGTCATAAGGTAGGTCTCCCCTCCCAACTTGTCCAGGAGTTTATCCATCCGGGGCATCGGGTGGGCGTCTGACTTTGTGACTGCATTCAGTCCATGATAGTCCACACAGAAATGAGTAGAGCCTTCTGGCTTGGGCACAAGGACTGTGGATGAGGCCCAGGGGCTGTGGGATCTCTGGATTACCCCTAAATCCAGCATCTCCTCCACTTCCCTCCTAATGTCCTTATGGACAGCCTCTGACACCCGACATGCTGTCCGCCATATGGGCGTCTGTGTCCCTGTCTCCACATCGTGCGTCACTAAGGGGGTTAGTCCAGGCTTGGCACTAAACAATGGGGCAAAGTCTGCTAAAACCTCCTTTACTTCCTGGATCTTGTCCCAGGTCAGCTGAGGAGACAATTTAACTGCCTCCACAGAGGACTCCCACTTACTTTCTTCCAGCAAGTCCAGAAGGGGCGGTCTCCCTCGTCCGTCCCCTCCCCAGGACTACACACTGCAAACCCCATGTCAGCCCTATTAGCATATGGCTTCATCATGTTGACATGGTACGTCCTTTCTGTCTGTCTTCTGCCAGGTAACTCTATAATATAGTTTATGTCATTTACCTTCCTAACTACTTTGTATGGTCCTGCCCACGCAGCCTGCAGCTTGTCCTTCCAAACCAGAATAAGGACCATGGCTTCCTGACCCACCATTTATGAGTGAGCTCTGACTCTGCGGTCGTACCACACTTTTTGTTTCTGTTGGGCAGCTACCAGGTTGCTCTGGGCTGTCCCCATAAGCTCCTTCAGCCTTTCCTTAAACCCAAGGACGTAATCCACAATGGGAGTTCCCTGGGTGGCGTGCTTGCCTTCCCAGTCCTCCTGGATCAAGTCTAGGGGCCCATGTACCCAGCGTCCATATAAGAGTTTGAAGGGGGAAAATCCTGTTGACTCTTGGGACACCTCCCTGTATGCAAACAACAGGTGGGAAAGGTATTTCTCCCAGTCCCTCCCATGCTGTTCAGCAAACGCCCGGAGTATTGACTTCAGGGTACCATTAAATCTTTCCACAAGCCCATTGACTTGTGAGTGATATGGCATCATGCATTTCTGCACCACCCCACACTTCTCCCATAAACATTTCATCAGGTCCTACATGAAGGAACCCCCTCGATCAGTGATAACCTCCTGCGGAAACCCAACATGGGAGACAATCCCAAGTAAGGCATCTGCCACTTTGTCTGTCCTCAGTGAGGATAGGGCAACTGCCTCTGGGTACCGGATGGCATAATCCACCACGGTCAGGATGAATCTCTTCCCTGAGGAGCTGGGGGTATTTAAAGGCCCCACAATATTCATTCCCACCCTCTGGAATGGCTCCTGCACTATGGGCAGTGGAATCAGGGCAGCTTGGGTCTTCTTGCCCACCTTCCCTATTTCTTGGCACCAGTGACAAGACCTGCAATACTCCTTCACCTGCTGGGTGACGTTAGGCCAGTAGAAATTTTGGGCCAACCGTTGCGTAGTGTGCGCGATTCCCAGATGACCAGACAAGGGAATATCATGTGCAGTCTTGAGCAACTGCTCACGATATCCCTGTGGAAGTCTTGAGCAACTGCTCACGATATCCCTGGGAAATGACAAGCTGTCTGCCTAGCACCCCCCCATCTGCACAGCCTGAGTATACATCTGTCCATTTTCCCAGTAAACCTTATGTTTACCATCACCTCCCTGTGTTCCGTCAGAGTCTGCCCAAGCCCTCAGCTTCTCTAGACTAGGGTCATTTCTCTGAGCAGTTGCAAACTCCTCACACATTCTCAAGGCATGGGACAGGTCCCCTTCAGTCACTAAACTAGGGTCCCTAGCACTAGCATCAGGGCACTCAGGATCACTGTCAATCACAACCTTCTGACAATGGGTCACCCCTCCCTCTTCGGAGTAACCCTCCGTAGCTGTGTGGTTAACTGCTACTGGGGAAATTTCTACCCCCTTTTCATTAGTCTCCCCATCTAGAGACACAGGCTGGGGAACCAGCCTCTCAGTGGTTTCCACAATGGCTTCTGTGGGGTTCAGGGAACTACAATTTTCCCTTGCCACTTTACTATGGGTAACTGCACACACCATCTCCTGTTTGAGATTGTTGCCAAGGATGACATCCACTGCTAAGGTTTTGGCTACAGCCACCTCTTGCGCAGTTCCCCCGTTTCACCCCAGTTTAGGAGAACAATAATGAGGGGCAATGTTTTCTCCCCACCAGTAAAGTCTTGTACAGTGACATATTTATTGGGTATAAGCTGACCAGGCTGTACCAGATCCCCTTTTACCAATGTCAGGGATGCCCGTGTCCCTTAACCCTTGTGTCTGTACACCATTCACCATGACTGGGTGCATGTGTTCTCTCATGTTCACAGGCATACTTCCAGGGATACACAAACAACCCACTTCCTTCCTAGCACCACCTTGCATATTGCTCGTCTGTTTGGGACACTGTCGGGCAATATGCCCAGTTTCTTTACACAACCAACATTCATTTCTTTTCTCAGAGAAATGTTTTCTCTGAAACCTGGGGCTAACTGGTTTTGGTGGAGGCAGTGAGGGTTTTAGCTGCCCTGAAGGTGTGCTTTTCCCTTTCTGCACTGCCACGCCCGCCCCATTCGCTCTCAGAGCAGGTCAGCTCTCGGAATAGCGGTCCAAGAGTTCAGCAGCCTCTTGTACTGTTTTGGGATCTCAGTCCTCCAGCCAGTTTTTCAGCTCTGCTGGGCATGCCCAGAAAAACTGTTCTAACAGAATCACATTTTCAATTTTATCTACAGAGTTTACTTCAGTTCCTTCCCACCAACGTTTTAAAAACAGACATTGTTCTGTGGCTAGCTCCTCGTAGCTCATGTCAGGGCTTCTCCTGAGCTTATGGAATTTAGCTCTATATGATTCAGCAGTTAATTCAAATTTTTTTAACAGTGCAGCTTTAAGTTTGCTGTAATCATTACTGTCCTCATTGTCCATTTGACCCAATGCATCCCAAGCTTTTCCGGTAAGTAGCAGGGATAGCTGGAAACATAGAAACATAGAAACATAGAAACATAGATTTTGACGGCAGATAAGGACCGCTTGGCCCACCCAGTCTGCCCATTTCCCTACCTAATGGATAAGCTGCAGATCCTAGTTAACCAGCGGCCTACTTCATCCTACCCCCACCCCCTAGAATTGCCTTATGACTGCCCCATGCATGCTTGAATTCCACTACTGTTTTTGACTCCACAACCTCCTCTGGAAGGCTGTTCCATGCATCCACAACCCTCTCTGTGAAAAAATACTTCCTTAAATTACCTCTGAGCCGCCCCCCTTCTATCTTCAAATTGTGCCCCCTTGTTCTTGCACACCTCTTTTTTTGAAAGATGCTACCCTCTTGGGCTTTGTTGATTCCCTTGAGGTACTTGAAAGTTTCTATCATGTCCCCCCTCTCCCTCCTTTCCTCAAGGCTATACGTATTCAGCTCCTTAAGTCTCTTCATATGTCTTCCAGTGCAGACCCTGCACCATTTTAGTTGCCCTCCTCTGGACAGCCTCCATCCTGTCTATGTCTTTGCGGAGATTGGGTCTCCAGAACTGCATGAGTACTCTAGATGGGGTCTCACCAACTGTCTGTACAGAGGGATATAACTTCCTGTTTTCTACTGGTGATGCCTCTCCCTATGCATCCCAGTATCCCCCCAGCCCTCCTTGCTGCCCTCTCACATTGCTTGCCCACCTTTAGGTCATCTGATATGACTACCCCCAGGTCCCTTTCCATTTTGTTGTTGTTAGTATCTCACCCCCCATTGTGTACTCTTCCCCTGGGTTTTTGTTTCCCAGGTGCATTACCTTGCACTTCTTAGCATTGAATCTAAGCTGCCATACATTTGACCATTCCTCTAACCTTGCCAAGTCCCTTCTCATCCTTTCCACCCCACCTTGTGCATCAACTCTGTTGCAGATCTTTGTGTCATCTGCAAAGAGACATACTTTTCCTTCCAGTCCCTCTGCAATGTCGCTTATAAAGATACTGGAGAGGACTGGTCCTAATACTGAACCCTGCGGTACCCCACTAGTAACCCCCCTTTCTTCAGAGTGGACTCCATTTACTATTACTCTCTGTGTCCTATTCTCCAGCCAATTCTTTACCCAGGCTGTCATCTTGGGACCCACTCCCAGGCTGGCTAACTTGTATATTAATCCTGGAAGCTACAGGACTCCCTAGGAATTTTAGCCTGAATACAAACTTTTTCAAAAGAATTTAAAAAGGCATACATATCCTCCCCCTCTTTAAATTTGGCTATCAATTTGGAATTCAATTTGTAACCCAGTCCTGTAGTCCCAGTTAAACCCAAGCCACTTACCTGCTCTGGTGCTTGTGGTTGGAGTCATAGCTTCTCCAGTTCATGTTGCCTCTGGCGCTCACACTCCTGGTGGTCTGCCTCTCGCTGTTCATGGTCTGCCTCTCACCGCTCTTGTTCCTCTTTCCTCTGCAGCTTGCTGGCTCTCACACCTCCTCCGCTCAGCCTCCACTGTTCCCGCTCTTATATAGATACTCTCTTGTTCCACCTCTGTTATTCACTACGCTTCTCAGCGTTCTCGCTCTGCCTCCCACTGTTCACGCTCCCTCTTCTCCTCTGCCTCTCACTTCTCTCGCTCTGCCTCCCTCTGGAACTCCAGCTCCATTCTGCACAACTCAATCTGCAGCCTGAGTACTTCTGGCTGCAGAATGCTGGTGACCTTCCCCTGCTGCTGTGGCCCTTTGCTGGCACTGGCCCTACTGCCCTTCTCATCAGATCTGGACACTGCACTGGCTGCTAGCCCTTCTACACTCAAGGTTCGGTCCCTTACAGTCACTGTCTGTGATGTGATGCTCTGAGTATCCGCTACCATCAGGGCATCCATGAGGTTCTGTTTGGTGGCTTTCACCTCATACTGGACTCCTCTGTCCCTGCACAACTGCTTTAAGTAGTCTACAGTGTGCCCACTGTAGTTGGAAGCCATCTTCTTCCCTAACTACGGCTACTCTGACTTGCACTTTAGAGAAGAAAAAAAATAAAAGAGGTAGGAACTTGACTGTAAGCCAAGTGAAATAGTTCTGTTTTCTTTTTAAAAAAAATAACCGCCCTTTTTTGGCAAGTGAGCTGTACAACATCAAGCTGTCACACTGAACAATAAAAGCTTGTAATACCAAAATTATCCGCACTGCTGCCAACCAATCTGTCAGAAACCTACTCAGCAGGTCAGACCCTCTGCTCCCACAGTGCCAACCTCTGAGCGCAGACTTGTGAACAGGTAACAGAAACAGGGTAACCCTCCTGTCTGTTTTGTGGGTTCGAATCAACCTTTGGTCTCAAGTTCTGGAGGGATTCAAACTGTGAACCTCTTGCTAGTGTAGCCAATGTACAGGCTCAGATAATTCTGCTCTTTGGGGATGCCAGATATCTTTCACCTATGGGCACCTAACCAGGTGTACAAAATGAACCCTTAAATGCTCTATGAAAGACCTCAGATAAACTCTTACCTTTTTCCCAGTTTGGTATTACCAGTAAGCTATGCACAGTGTCAGCTTTAACCATAGATGCTTCACTTGTCAAAGAAAGAATTTCAAAGGCACACCAAGCAGTCTCTTTAAAATAGAGGTTTACTTTAAAACAGATAAAAATGACAAATGTAAATACAGAACAATATATCACAAAACATACAATCACTTAAAAGAACAAAGTTTAAAGTGCAAACTCCTACCAACCATACACTTAGGCTTGTCTATCTAATGTATTCTTATCTTCTTACAGTGCTGATAGATGTTGTAGCTCAGAGGGTCCAAACAGAAATGTCTCTAAAAGGTAAGTCACAGCATAATTACAAAACTGTCTTGAACCTGCCTTCTCCGTGATGTCACCCAGCTCCTCCTCTGTTTATTAAAAATTATATGATCAGAATGTCTTATCAAGCAGGAGGTAATTTAAATAAGGTGAAATCAGCAAAACTCATTTTCCAAATGACTTCTTAATCAAGTCTGTGATTTTCCAGTATCTTCTTTCATCCATGAGCAGTTTCCTGCTTCACAAAGACATCAACAAACTTTTTATGACTAACTGTCAGATCTCACTGAGGTGTAATAGACTTTGTAACACCAGGTGCAATTAACTGTGCTTCCTCTGAAGATGCCATAAAATGGATATTTTAGGTCTTAGCTTCAAACAACCCAGATCCTAAATAGTGCTACAAAATGCAAGTTCTTGGAAGTTAATCCCATCACAGAGATCTGCTGTTTAACATATATACTGTCCTTTGAACTGAAACCTGGGGGAGGTCATCCCAGACTTACAGGATGTGTCATGAGAGACACTCAATAACACATTTTTATATTACAAAAATCATAGAGCAAATCAGAACCAGCTGGCTAAGTGTCACACATGCTAACTGCCTTTTTCTTTCCATCAAGGGCCCCAACAACAGCTGCAACACTGGCCACCCCTGGGCAATGCCTCTGGTTAGCCAGTATAACATCCTGGGTACCCAGTGTTGTAAGACTGATTATTTGGGACTAAAGGTGCATGCATAGTAACCTGAATTTAATCAGAATAGTAATCATTCATCTAGATTCATGCCCCTTCCTTGTTCATGATCCCCTAAATAAATCTGATTTACTGTTCATGTTAAGTCTGACTTATGAGCATATTATTAGTTGGGTTACTGCATTAAAAGAGTATACCTGCTTTGCTAACCTTGCTTTTACAGGGGGTTCCAGGGAATTTGCTGAAGGCCAGATCCTGGTGGTAAGTGTAAAGGGTGTGTGCATATTATTATTGTTTACTGCTGACTGTGTGTTAACAGCTACTAAAGGTACAGGGTCACTAGGAGGGTTTGTGGGGTGGTTATAGCTTCAAAGAGGGCTATAACATGCTAGGTAGATACCTCAACTATTGTTACTTTGGGTGGAGGCACCTTAATATTGAATCCAGGCCCCTCAACCTGTGGTCAGCAATACAGGCTGGGGTAGTGACCTTAGGGATAGTGCCACCTAGGGGTTACATCTTGGATGCACCGCTGGGATTAGCGTCCCCTTGTGGCCAAAATAAAAAATTGCAGCTGTTACATTACTGCCCCCAGTGGCCATGTCACAAAATAGTAGTAAGGCTCTACCTGGAACCCACTGTTTTTATGGGTAACTACCTGTAGTCTGCTACCAGTGGAAACAGTATTACTAGCCCTGATTCTAACTCCTCCTCTGAAGAAATGGCTGTGCATCAGTTAGTTAGTTGGTGTATAGGGCATGAAATTAACCCCCAGAATGCTTTGTTATTACTACATATAACCCTGGGCACTAGTAAAGACACTATCAAGGGGGCACTTTCAAAACTTGAATGTCTGGGGAAGGCTGTAATGGTAAGCCGACAAGCTGACTTGACTGCCAAAATGTTAATGGCTTTAGTGGAATGTAGCAACCCCATGGACAGTACTAAGGTACCCAGAATTAATGCAGTTGATGGGTCCCCCGCTGCCTGGAGGGTGGTAACTAAAGATAGTGAGGATCCCTCAGAACCAGTACCCCCACCCTTATCTGAGAGTTTGGAGGAGAAGCTTGCCAAATTGTTACTGGAAGAGGGCCAAACCCTTGAGGACTTTAAAAGTTATTTCTGCCTCCTGGGGGTACCCTGCCCCTGGCACTGCTCCTGTTCCTGCACCTGCACCCACTCCAGCACCAGCCTCAGTTCCTATGCTTACACCAGTACCAGCACCTACGGTGGTGATTTCAGTCAGACATGATAATTGCCACAAGTTAAAAGTGTTCTCTGGCACCTTGCCCATACCTAATGGGGAGGATGATTGGCAAACATGAATAGTCTATGTTGCTCCGCTAGTGTGAGACCGGGGCTGTCCTGAGGTGGAGAAGCAGCAAAGGTTGAGTGAAAGCCTCTGAGGACCCGCACGTTACATCATCCAAGCACTGAGGTCCACCAATCCCGATGCCTCTGCACCAGAGTATTTGGATGCCTTAAGAACTATTTTTGGTGCCCAGGAGGATGGTGAAGACTTTATGTGGAAGTTCATGAGCATCTGGCTACAGAGAGGAGACCTTGTCCACTTATTTGACCAGATTAGAGAAGGCCCTGCAAAGAGCATTTAAGAGGGGAGGTGTTGCATCAAATGAGCTGAACTGAGTCAGGTTGGACCAGATTCTAAGTTCTGCCAAGTATTCCAGTCTCCTGTTGCTCAAATTAAGGCTGTGAGACCATAAAGGAGATCCTCCCTCTTATAGCCCCTTAATACAAGAAGTACATGAAGCAGAAAAGGAGAAAGAAGACTCTCAGAAGCCCTGCACGGCTGTAGCTACTGTGGCCCCTGCCCTTGTCAGGGGGTCAGCCACTGATGGTCCTGAGTTCCATGAACTACTTAAAGAGATCAAGGAACTAAAAACTGGTGCCACCACTAAAAAACTAATTGAAAAAGAGACTGCTAAGGACACTTCACCATGGGCAGAGCTACTTAAGGAGATCAGAGAGATGAAAACTGTTGCCACCCCTAAGGGCATTGCAGATAAAGACCCAGATACCCCTCAGAGTGCATCTGCTATGGGAGTGGGGGTGCATGCTCAGGCGCTCCCTGTAGATGGCAGCCTCAGGACTGAACTAAGTGAATTGACTGCTATGGTAAGAGAATTAATGGGACGTAGTGTGCAGTCCCTGGCCTGGCAAAGAGAAAGAGAAGCTGAACCTAGACACCCTACTGTACATCGCAGCCGAAGCAGACCAGAGATGGTACATTTTGCTTCAATTGGGGAAAGGATGGTCACCACAAGAGGGAATGCTGATCCTGAGAGGATGCAGCCAGGGTGAGAGACAGACTGCTTGCAGAAAGATACCCAAGGCAAGGCAGTGCCATGGGAGCCCCTGCTCCATTTTGACACAATTCATTTGGGGGCCAAGTCATTTGTTCTGGCTCTTGCAAATGCTCCACTGGATTGGGAGAAAATGGTGAGACCATCCATGGAGACTACCGTACGTATTAATGGTATCTTGGCCTGAGCCGTGTTAGACAGTGGGTCCCAGATCATTATACTATTCAAAGATTGGTATGACCAGCACTTGTCTGACCATCCTCTACAACCCTTAGAAGGACTGCATGTATGAGATTTGAGCGATAAATCCTACCTTTACCTTAGTTACTTAGGAATATGGATATTTTTTCCATCTACTGTTGCTGGCATGGATGAGCCTGTGGAGACTCTGGCCTTGGTCTGCCCTTCCACTGGACTATATGATGGAATTCCTATACTGATCAGCACTAATGCACACATGTTTGGCTGCCTAGTAGAGATGTGTCAAGAGAAGTGAGCTCAGAAAACTGGATGAGCCTTACCTACTTTCACACGATAGTACAAAAAGCTTACAGAACTACAGCTGCAGAGCAAAGTGAATGACAAGGATGATCCAGTGGGGTATGTCTTGAAAAGGGACCCATCACCTCTTGTCTTGCTACCTAATTCACAGTGTCACGTCTTTACGCTAAGAGAGTAGTAGTGCAACTTTGCAGTGTGACCAACAGAGACATTGAAGTTCCCAGCTGCTGTATTCTAGCCCAGGAATACTGTGCAGATACTGCAGTGTTGTCAACCAAGTGCCACAGAGAGGAAAATGATGAAGTATCCCCAGACATGTTTGACTTTGGAGAGTCTCCTATTCCCAGTGAGTAGAATGACAGAATCAGCTGCAAGCCGGCACAAGGGAGTAGAGTGTTTTCATTAAAGGAATGGGATGTCAGATGCATCACCGGTGCTGAACACCATATCAGGCTCCATGACAAGGGGCCATTTTTGCAAAAGGACACGCATACTGGCACCAGCAGACATTGACGATGTTCAACGCCACCTCCACAAGATGTTAGCAGTTGGAATCATCCAGGAGTCATGTAGCCCTTATGCATCCCCCTTTGCGGTAGTCCACAAGAAAAATGGTTCCATGAGAATGTGTGTGGACTACAGGACCCTTAACTGAAGGACCAGACCAGACCAGTATACAATGCCCCACATCCAGGATGCCCTTGATTGTCTTAATGGGAGCCAGTGGTTTTCTGTCTTTGATCTTAGAAGTGGGTACTACCAAATCCCAATGGTGCCAGAGAAAAGAGAGAAAACTGCATTTATCTGTCATCTGGGCTTCTACGAGTTCTTGCGCATGCCCCAGGGCATCTCCGGAGAGCCTGCCACCTTCCAAAGATGGATGGAGCAAGCTGTAGGAGACATGAACTTGCTTGAATGCTTAGTTTATCTGGACAACATCATTGTGTTTGGCAAGACACTGGAACAGCATGGGACTCGCTTGTTCAAGGTCCTGGACTGGTTAGAAGAATTCAGATTAAAATTGTCCATTGACAAATGCCAATTTTTCCAGAAATCTGTAACACATGCGGGACACATTGTATCCTCTGAGAGCATTCAAACTTATCCAAGCAAAGTGGAAGCCTTAACTACTTGGGCACAACCCAATAATCTCAAAGAGCTGCAAAGAGTCCTGGGTTTCTTCGGGTACTATCGCTGTTCTGTAAAAGATTTATTTATTTAACTGAATCTCGGAATTAAGACCTTTGAGCCAGGGGCTCTTTTGCAAAGGCTCCACGTCAACAAGGAATTATACAGAGGAGGGAGTAACAGGCATGAGTACATTGGGTACAAATAAACAGGCTGGGTAAGATACAATAAACCCAGGAGACATTTGAAAATAAACCTAGTACCTACAATACATAATAATACTAATAATAAGTGCTAGGGTTAAAAATACATGATAATACTGACATTTAGTGCTAGGGTTAAAAAGATAACCAGAAGTTGGTGGAGAACAGGTGTACAGGCAGAGAACACCAGTTGGAAGCAAACTAGAATAGTGATGAGTTATGAGGCATAACAGGCCAATAGGTGGAGGAAGAAAAGAAGAAGAAAGAGCAATCAAGGAGGTTGACTTTAAACAGGGGATAATAGTGGCGATTTTCTAGGTTATACTGTGGGAAATGTACACCAAAGTAATTCGCCACCTGCTAAATTTGACCCAAGGGTATCCACCTACCAATCAGAAGTATAAAAAAAGTGCTGTAAAAGAAGAGGATAAAGACTATTTCAAGATCAATGAACCATTTGGGGCCAGGTGGACCAAGGAATGGGATACAGCTTTTTATACTACTGTATTCATCAGCTCACACATGCCCCTGTATTCGCTTACGCAGATCCAACTAAGCCATATGTGTTACATACAGATGCCAGCTTGAAAGGACTTGGGGCCGTGCTTTATCAGGAGTAGGAGAAAGGATTCCACTCTGTGGCATTTGCTAGTTGAAGCCTGACGCCATCTGAGAAAAAGTACCCTGTGCATAAACTTGAATTTCTTGCATTAAAGTGGGCAATAGTAGACCAATTTCATGGATACCTCTATGGTGCCAAAATTCTGGTAAAGACCGACAATAACCCTCTCACATATGTCCAAACTTCAGCAAAATTAGATGCAACTGGACACTGTTGGTTATCAGCACTTTCAACGTATGATTATTCAGTGGAGTACCTGTGACAGGGTAGAATAGGACCCTGTCCCATTTGTTATGGAGAAAGTGTGTAAATTCAAGGATCTGTATTCTTTCCTTTTTTCTCTTCTCTGTCTGGTTGTGCTGCTAGGTTTTCCTGTGAGACTTCGGACTTGATTAACCCGAACAGTCTTGCAATCCTTTGCCTCTCACTGTCTCTCAGTTTTCTCTTGCTGTCTTCCTTCCTTCCTTGCATATCTATATCTGCTAATATAAAATATATGAGAATCAATGTATGGAAATGTAGCTGATATTGGTATCACTTTTGTTTAGAAAATTGTGTTACTGTTGAAATGTACATATTTATAATTTGAGATAACTGCAAACAAGCTAGAGGTTACTTGGGTGCAAATGCCTGAGCCTTTTGCAGCTGCTGTGGGGACCTCAGGAAGTTCTTAATGTTCTAGTAGCTCCTGAAATTTACAAAGGACAGGATGCTTGCAAAGGATAGGGGTTGAAAAGAGTTATAAAAACAGCTAAGCTGAGCTGCAAGGGAGATTTTTTTTTTACAAGAGATTTTATTTTGCTTCTGTATTGCAGTGACAGGAGCAGCGATGGCTGGAAGCCTTACAAGCTATCGAAGGCAGAGGATCTGGCACAGATCCAGATGAGAAACAAAATGCAAGCAACCTAAAGGCCATTAAACTTACAAAGTTGTATCCCTTAGATGATATTGAAGAATACCTGACAACCTTTGAAAGAGTTGCCACAGCCTGCCAGTGGCCAAAGCAGCAATGGACAATCAGACTGGTAACCTACCTGACAGGGAAAACCCAGCTTGCCTACAGCAGTATGGACACTGCACTGTCAGAAAACTATGACCTGGTGAAAAGCAAAATCCTGAAAAGGTACGACATCTCTAGAGAGATCTACAGGCAGAGATTTCGATCTCTTGGGTACAACTCGGTTGATAATCCTCGAGAAGCCTTCACCCGACTCCGAGAACTCCTGATGAAGTGGATCCAACCAGAGAGCAGAACAGTCCCACAGATCATCTACACATTTGCCATGGAGCAATTCATCAACATCTTGCCTACAGATGTGAAGCTGTGGGTAAAGGAACACCGACCAGAGAATGGGGAAACAGCTGTTTCTTTGGCTGAGGACTACCAAATGGCCAGACAGATGCCACAGCAGTGAGATAACAGCCATGCATGGGTAAGAAACTCTTTTTTCCATTTAAATTCCAAGCCTGCTAAGAACTCTGGTGGGGGTAACAAATCTGTGCCAAAAGATGTTATCTGCTATAACTTTAATAAGCCAGGCCATTTTGCAAGAAACTGCCATAATAAAGAGAGTGGCACTGGAGCAAATTTGTCCTTGGCAAACTGGGGCAAGTACCTAACAGATGTGAAGGTGGATAATATGACTGTAAAGGGACTCTGATTCGGGAAGCAGACAAACCCTAGTGCATGTTAAAGTGCTGGGAAAACACTGTGCAAAGGGACCAGGTACTGGGTGTCATCTGCATCCACGGGGACACTCAATACTCTCCCACCACCCAAGTGACTCTGACTGTTAAGGCTGTGTCACATCAAATGAAAGTGAGGGTAGTACCAAAGTTACTTGTACCTGTGATTATTGGAAATTACTTTCCAGGATTTACTGAATTGATCAAAGAGGGGAATAAATCTTGATGTTTCAGCAGCTGTGGTGACAAGAGCTCAGGCAAAGAAACTTTCAGACAGTGGGGACACTTTTCCTCTCAGTGATTTTGATTCTGACTTGTTTGAGCACAGCTCCAAGATCCAGAAATCCAGGAAAGAAAGACAAAGCCTGAAGAAACTATGGCAACAAATGACTGATGGACATAAAGGGTTAAAATGTGAAAATGCTGAAACTAAATTGATAACTGATTGTGATTTTCTTTCAGAGCAAGCTAACAATGTTTCTTTCCAGGGTTACTTTAAGCAGCTGGGAGTAAAACTAAAATAAGGTGGACCAATGTTTAAAAAATGTAATGGGTTACTGTACAGAGTTTGGATTGAACCTCAGACACAGGAACAGAAGAACAATTGGTTATACCACAGAAGTTTAGAACAGAATTGTTACAGATCACACATGATAGTCTTATGGCTGGTCACTCTGGGAGGGATCGTACCCTTGCCAGATTGCAGTGTAGATTTTATTGGCCTGGAATTTATGAAGATGTTGCTACCTACTGTAATTCCTGTGCTGAGTGTCAGAAAGTAGCCCCAGTCACTAGAAAAGACAAGGTGCCCCTGGTACCCCTACCCTTAATAGATGTGCCTTTTGAGAGAATTGCAATGGGTGTGGTTGGTCCTTTAGACAAAAGTAAAAAGGGTAATAGATTTATCCTGGCATTATGCAACTATGCTATTCGATACCCAGAAGCAGTTCCAATGTGTACTGTTACAGCCCCAAAAGTTGCAACAGAGCTAACCAACATTTCCAGCAGAGTGGGCATATCTAAAAAAATTATTACTGATCAGGGTAGTAATTTTGGTGCTGCATTGCGTTAGGAGCTGTACAGACTACTAGGTAACTCTGCCATACGAACATCCTCCTATCACCGTCAGACAGTCTTGAGCATTTTAACCAAACCCTAAAACGCATGTTAAAAAGGTTTGTAAATGGGGAAGGGGAAGGGAAAGATTGGGACCATTACTTGTCTTACCTATTCCTGAACTGTTTTTGCCCCCACCACCTCTATAGGGAGGCTGTTCCAAGCATCCACTCCTTTTTTTTTTCCCTGTGAAAAGGTACTTACTTTGCAACTCAGCCTACCCCCCATCCCAGTCTAGCTTCCTCTCATGCCCCCTTGCTCTTATACTTTTAAGATGCTACCCTCTTGTAATTTATACACCTGAGGTACTTGAACATTTCTATCATATTCCCCCTCTTTCCTCCACGGCATACATGTTTAGTTCCTTTAGCTTCTCCTTGTAGGCTTTTCATGCAGACCCTGTACCATCTTTGTAGCCCTCCTCTGGACTGCCTCCACTTTTTCTATGTATTTAGAGAGATGCAGTCTCCAGAACTGGGCACAGGCACTCCAGCTGAGGTCTCAACACTGATTTGTACAGTGGCATAATCATCACCACCTCCTTTCTGCTGGTGATGCCTGTCTGTGCACACCAGCATCCCACTGGCTTTCCCCACAGCCTTCTTGCATTGTTTGGTCACCTTTAGGTCAGATAGAATTACCCCCCACCCCCTGTCTTATACTCCTCCATTGGATTTCTGCATCCCAAGTACACAATTTTGCATGTCTTTGTATTAAATCTTAGCTGCCACACTCTGGACCACTACTACTCCTAACATGCTTAGTTTTCTCTGGAGTGTCAACACTGTTGCAGATCTTAGCGTTGTCTGCAAAAAGGCATACCTTCCCTTCCAGCCCTTCTACAATGTCACTTATGAAGACATTGAAGACTGGCCCCAGTACCGATCCCTGTGGTACCCACTGGTCAGCTCCCTCTCTTCAGATTGAACACCATTTACCAGCTCCCTCTATCCTGTCACTCAACCAGTTTCTGACTCCGTTTACCAGAGGAAATGGAAAGCTTGAGAAGAGTAACGGAAAGAGCAGTGGCCTAAAAGAAGGTGACAAGACTTTCTATAGATACATTAGTGAAGGGAGAAAGTCCAGAGGGGGTATTGCTAAGATCAAAGGAGAAAAGGGGGCATGTGAGGAGGAGGACCCTGTAAAAGCATCTATCATAAATATAAATATATACTTTTGCATAGTGTTTACTGAAGAGAAGGTAGGATAGGGCCCACAGCTCAGCACCATGGACGGGGGGAGGGGGAGATGGAGGTGAGCACTACTCTCTTCACAAAAGAAAGGGTCCTACAAGAGCTTGCTCAGCTCGGGTGGACAAGGCAATGGGACCTGACGGCATACATCCCAGGGTACTAAAGGAGCTAAGGGTGGAACTAGCAGAGCCATTGGCAGAACTGTTTAGTGAGTGTCTAAGCACGGGAGAGGTCCCAGAAGACTGGAGAAGGGCTCATCTGATCCCGCTCCACAAGAGTGGTAGCAGGGAACTACAGACCAATCAGACTTCCTGCAGTAATGGGCAAGATTATGGAGGCACTCCTTAAGGAAAGGATAGTGCAACACTTGGAATCCATAGGGGCACAGGATCCAATACAGCATGGGTTTACAAAAGGAAGGTCCTGTCAAACTACTCTCCTAGATTTCTTTGACTGGGTAACCAGAGTGGTGGACCAAGGGGGAGCAGTTGATGTCTCCTACCTTGACTTCAGCAAAGTTTTTGACACTCTTCCATATAGAAGATAAACAAGCTCGGGTGGGTCAGAAGTTGGTCATCTGGGTGGCAAACTGGTTAACGGCAGAAAACAGAGTGGTGGTAAATAGTATGCAGTCAGAAGAGATGAAGTCACAAGTAGGGTACCTCAGGGATCAGTCATGGGGCCAGTCCTCTTCAGTATCTTCATCAGTGACATTGCAGATGGACTAGAGGGTAAGGCTTGTCTGTTTTGCAGATGACACAAAGATCTGCAACAGGTAAAATAATCCAGACTGGGTAGGCAGAATGAGAGAGATCTGGATAAACCAGCAAAATGGTCAGAAGAGTGGCAACTGGGATTTAATGCAAAGTGCAAGATCATGCACATAGGGAAGAGAAACCCTGAAGCCACCTATAGGCTGGGAAGGAGTTGCTGGCAGTCACAAAGGAAGAAAGACTTGGACATAATCACCGATGACTTGAAATCAAGCAGACCTCGAAAGCAGTAGAGTGAGGCTAGGGGGATGTTAAAGATTGTGTTAGAAATTATCACAAGTTGTAAGAGGAGGTAATAATCCCTCTTTACAAGACACTGGTTAGGCCCCATCTGGAATACGCGTGTGTACTGGAGGCCACACCTTCACAAGGACATTAACCAAATTGAGGCAGTCCAGAGAAGGGCAACCAAAATGGTGCAGGGACTGCATCAGAAGACATGAGAACAGATTAACAGAACTCAATATGTATACCCTAGAGCAAAGGAGGGAGAGAGAGGTGATATGATCGAAATATTCAGACACCTTGAGGGCATTAACAAGGTGAGAGTCTTGGCATGTTTCAGTATAAGAAAAATAACGGGGCAAGAGGACACAGCATGAGATTAGAGGGAGACCGATTTAAGGGGTAATGTGAGGAATGTTGTTTTTCACAGGGTGATGGATGCATGGAACGGCCTACCTCAGGAAGTGGTGGCTGTGAATACAGTGCAGGGCTTCAAACAGGCATGGGATAGGCATAGGGGAGCAATAAGATAAGTATGAATAGATAGGCCACTGACAGCAAAGGACGATTGGCACATTTTATAAGGTAGAAAAACAAAAGGGCAGACTGGATGGGCCTTGCGGTCCTTATCTGCTGTCAACTTCAACTTCTGTGTTACCTACTTTTTGCCTACAGAGAAGTGCCACAGGTATCAACAGGGTTTTCACCAATTGAAATTCTGTATGGTAGGCAGTCAAGAGGGCCATTGGATGTGATAAAAGAAATGTGGGAAGATAACCCCACTCAGAAACAATCTATATCTTCTTATATGTGTGTCCTAAGAAAGAAACTGGCAAAATATGTTGAAATTGTGCATAGTAATCAGGAAGAGGCCAAAACCAGCAGAAGGTATATTATGACCATGGGGTAAAAGAAAAGGTTTTTGAGATAGTTAAAAAGATTTTGCTACTGTTACCTACAACAGAAAATAGACTGTTAATGAAGTGGCAAGGACCTTATAAGGTTCTTAGACATACTGGCACTGTTTTTTTTTTGTTTTTTTTTATCAGTCTTTCTTTATTGTTCAGCAAAGCTATTACAATATACTAATTTTAATCACAAATCAAGTTAAAACAAAGCATTCTATAATCAAACAATTGTCTGCCTGCGGACATTTTTGTAGAGATCTAGTATTACATAAAACCTTTCATTTAATAATTTATTATAATCCGATTTTAAAAGAATATTGTTAACAAAAACTTAGCTACATTTTGTAGTACAGTTCTCTCAGGACAAGTAAAGAGGTATTCAATAATCTCATCTGATGTGAGATTAAGGCCTCCAAGTATGGAACCCAACCATTTTCTTCTGTTTTGTTCAAACAGAGGGCATAATAAGACAACATGTTTTAAATCGTCTTTAGAAGGTTGGCCACATTTACAAAAGTGAGACAAAACATTATTTCTTTTTTGTCTGTATAAAATGAACTGCTCATTGTAGCTTTCAGTTCTAAATCTTGAGTAAGCTCTCCTAATTTTGGGGCAAGTTAAATGTGATAAGTACGACTCAAAGCCCCAAAGACTTTTAAATCGTTTATAATCATTATGCAGTTTTAGCTGTGCCAATTTAGAAAATATTTTGCTTGTATCCAGATCTCATATTCTGTGTTTAACTGTGAGGACAATCTCATCCCAAGATTTTATATAAATATCATATAAAGTATGTCCCAAACCCGAGGGAAAAATAGTTTTTCTGACTAACTGCATAAAAGGGTGTACAAAACCCAATTTTTCCATCTTAATTTCTTCCTCAAAGCACTTTCTGGGAAATCGATAATCTTGAAGTGAGAAAGTTTTAAGTAGAAACCAAATTTGTCTCTCCTTTATTAAGGAGCTCAAGGAATACCGGCCAAGTTCCAATCTAAGACTACAGTTGGTGGTACCTGGTGGTAGTGTAATAATATAGTGGTATAATTTATTAAGTAAGGTTTCTAATGGGTTGGTATTAGTGAACCCCCATACTTCTCCTGCATATATTATATTAGTTTTAATTTTGGTGTTAGGTACCCTCAGGATCCCTTTAACCGAGGTCTTCCCCATTTTGGCATGGAAAATTTTGAAAGCATTTACAGCAGAAATCATCTTATTTTTAGTATATTCTATATGCTTGTTCCAGTTTAGGTTGTCGGAGAATCGCACGCCCAGAGAAATCATAGGTTTTAACTGTCTCTAATTTCTCACTATTTATTTGAAATTTAGGTTCATGTCTAGAAAAATTTTCAAAAATTAACATTTTTGTTTTGTTTAAGTTTATCTTAAGGTTTCTTTCTCTGCAGAGGGTGTCAAAGCATTTTTCTCTGAAGACCCAATGTAGAGGTTGATAATAAAACCAGATCATCTGCATATGCTAGACTGACAATTCTAAATTCGTTGATTTTTGGCGCATGAAATTCTGTTTTTTTGATTTCAAGTAGAATAGAATTTATATAGATATTTTAGAGAGTAGGCGCTAAAATGCAACCTTGTCTAACTCCAGTGTTTGTCTGAAATGCATCTGTAATATGACCGTACTGGTTGTATTGAGTCTTTGCCTGTGTATGTTCATGTAGTCTTATGATAATGTCCAAAAGAGTCTTCTCAAGTCCTAGTTTTTCCAATGTAGTCCAGAGAATTTTCCTGCTGATACTATCAAAGGCTGCTGAAAAGTCCACAAAACAGCAATATAATTTTGATTTCCATATTTTAGTGCATTTCCAGGCTAGATGGTGTAAAACATAGCAATGGTGAACTGTGGACCTACTTCCTCTGAATCCATTTTGGGCCTCGTCCAAAATTGAATTCTCTTCCAGCCATGTTAGTAGTCTGCCAAGTATGATTTTAGAGAATACTTTTTGGGACACATCTATAAGACTAATGGGTCTATACATCCCCAGATCCTTTACATTACCCTTTTTGAAAATTGGAAATATAATACTGCGAGACCAGCTCTTGGGGAATTTTAAATTCTGGACAAATCCATTAAACATTAAGGGAAAAAATGGAGTCCAACATATTTTAAATGACTTATAAACATCTCCAATAATTTTGTCAGGGCCAGGAGCTTTATTAGATTTTAAGGAATTAAGAGAGTTAAAAATTTCCAGTTCTGTAATCAATAATGGCTTTGGGAAATTAGACTCATATCTTATATTTATTTCCATTTCTTCTTCATCTTTAGAAAAGTATAACTCATTAAAGTATTCAGTCCAACTTTGTGGAGTGATATGACATTCTATTTTCTCTTGGTATTTGTTGTAGCCTTGTGCTACTATTTTCCAAAATTGTTTACAGTTTCCTTCCATTACTGCTGATCTTAGTTTTTCCCATAAAAGAAAGGAGTTTTTATTCCTTTCTTCTTCTAGAACTTTCTTGTAATACTCCTTTTCTTTCCTTAGAATCTGATAATCCATTTTGTTGTTATTTGTGTTCTTCCTATGTTGTCTTAATATTTTGGAAAAGCTGGCTTTTGCTTTTTTACATCTTTGGTCAAACCATGATTTGACGTAATTTGGATGGTCTTTTTTAACTATATTATTTTTCCTACAATAGTCACTCAATTTTATTTGAATATTTTCCCAATAGATATCAAAGTACTGGCACTGTTAACTACGAGACTGAGACCCCTGACAGGAAAAATCCTACTAAGATATACCACGCTAACCTCCTCAAGAAATGGGTTGAAAAAATGCCAAAAGCTGCCTTGCTAGTTTTACCAGAAACTGATAAGGAAGATATTGATGTAGCCGATGATAGACTGGAACAAACTGTAAATTCTGATGCTGTAAAGGTGAATGTTTCCTTAACCTCAGAACAAACTGCAGACATTCGTAATGTGCTAAAGACATTTAACAGTACTTTTACTACAGTACCCGGCCGAGCAAAAGGGGCAGAGCACATAATATTGACAAAGAATGCTCGTCCTATTAGACAAGAGTCATGCAGGTTGCCAGAGAGGTTAAAAGCTGATGTGGTTAAGGAAATACAAAAAAATGAAAGAACTGGGTGTCACTGAGAAGTTGAGGAGTGCTTGGTCATCTCCCACAGTAATTGTAAAATAAAAGAAGGGGGTGTTAGAATCTGCCTTGATTTCAGGAAACTTAATCAAGTATCAGAATTTGACAGTTATCCTATGCCCAGAATAGATGATTTGGTGGACAGACTGGAGAGTGCAAAGTATATCAGTACCCTCAATCTCACCAAGGGATACTGGCAAATTCCTTTAGCTAAAGAATCCAGGAATAAAACTGCATTTGCCACCCCTATAGGATTCTATCAGTTCACCACCATGCCCTTTGGTTTACATGGTGCGCCAGCTACATTCCAGCGGTACATGAATGTAATTTTATCCCCTCACACTGGTTATTGTGCTGCGTACCTGGATGATGCTGTGGTGTATAGTCCAGACTGGAAAAGTCACATGGAACATCTACGAGCAGTTATCCAAGCTATCAAAAATGCAGGTCTGACAATTAATCCTACTAAATGTGCATTGGGCATGCAGGAAACTAGATATTTGGGCTATGTGTTGGGAAATGGAAAACTCAAACCAGAGATTTCTAAAATAGAAGCTGTAGCTAATAGCCTTGTACCTAAAACAAAGAAACATGTCAGGTCATTTTTAGGGCTGTCTGGTTATTATCAGAGATTTGTTCCCAGTTTTGCTGAGTTAGCTACTCCCCTCACTGTACTCACAAAGAAACGCTACCCAAATAATATGAAATGGACTCCAGAGTGTGATGAAGCTTTTCAAGCCATAATGGCTGCATTATGTTCAGCACCTGTTTTAAGAAGCACAGACTTTGAGAAACCATTTCTGTTACAAACAGATGCATCTGAGGTAGGCCTAGGTGCTGTGTTAAGTTAAAATATAGATGGGAAAAAACATCCTATTCTGTATATAAGTAGGAAATTGCATGACAGAGAGAAAAGGTACTCCACTATCGAAAAGGAGTGTTTAGCAGCAAAGTGGTCCATGGAGTCCCTTAAATTTTATTTGCTAGGAACTGAATTTGTTCTTGTAACTGATCACAATCCTCTCTGTTGGCTTAACCTGATGAAAGATAAAAATTCCAGAATCACACGGTGGTAGCTGGGACTGCAGCCATTTAAATTATCTGTGATTCACACATCTGGTAAAGAGAATAGCAATGCTGATTTTCTGTAAAGATATGGATCAGGAGTTGAAGGTTATGAAGGTTGAAAAAAAAGAAAACTAAACTAATATATGGGTTTGAACTGTTCTTTCTGCTGTTCTGTTATAGAACTGGATGCAAATGTGCTTAATTTCTGAAAGCAGAAAATGTTAGTAGAGAATAGAAAGTTTTGGAAACCTGTTTAATAAAACAGATTCCCTCTTAAAGAGGGGGGTATATGTGACAGGGTAGAATAGGACCCTGTCCCATTTGTTATAGAGAAAGTGTGTAAATGCAAGGATCTGTATTCTTTCCATTTCTCTCTTCTCTGTCTGGTTGCGCAGCCAGGTTTTTCTGTGAGAATTCGGACTTGATCAACCTGATCAGTTTCGCAATCCTTTGCCTCTCACTGTCTCTCAATTTTCTCTTGCTGTCTTTCTTCCTTGCATATCTATATCTGCTAATATAAAATATATGAGAATCAATGTATGGAAATGTAGCTGATATTGGTATCACTTTTGTTTAGAAAAAAGTGTTACTGATGAAATGTATATATTTATAATTTGAGATAACTGTAAAAAGCTAGAAGTTACTTGGGTGCAAATGCCTGAGCCTTTTGCAGTTGCTGTGGGGACCTCATGAAGTTCTCAATGTTCTAGCAGCTCCTGAAATTTACAAAGGACAGGATGCTTGCAAAGGATGGGGGTTGAAAAGAGTTATAAAAACAGCTAAGCTGAGCTGCAAGGGAGATTTTTTTCCAAGAGATTTTATTTTGCTTCTGTATATAGTTATTCTGAACGTGTTTATTTTATTTTATTTTACTGCAACTACAAATAAACACTTTTGTGGAATTTTACAACTGCTCCTGGGTTTTCTCTATGCTTCCTGACCTGTGCCTCTACGACAGTACTGTCCAGGTCTGAATCACATCGACGCTGATGCCATATCCAGGAGGCCTGTATCAAATTCTGAGTGGGCAAGGATGTTAGAACAATCTGTTAAAGCCCTATGCCACAAGTTTGACAAAGAGGAACACCCGTCTTTTGAAACTGTAGATTGTCCAGTCGATTGTCTGGGACCTCCAGAAACTTGTGTGCCTGTCACCTGCAGTAATTTCACAGCACTAGACCCAAGTGCCTTACCGCAGCTCACCCCAGCTGACATTCAACAGGAACAGTATCGGGATCCCATGATTAGACCAGTCTTAGATGCCTTGTACAAAGGGGAAGATGTCTCCAAACTATGATCCAAGGATCAGGAAACTGCCTTACTGTTTAGAGAGGGTCTCAAACTCAAGCTCCGAGAGAAACTGTTATATCAACAACTAACCGATTGCCAGGGAAACGTCATAAGGAAACAACTGGTTTTACTATCAAGGTTTACCAATGTGATCCTGAAAGCTCTCCGCAATCAGATGAGACATTTGAGTAGCGAGAGAGAACCTTGGACATAGCCCATGTCCATCTCTACAGGCCCAAGATGGGTGCAGACATTGACCAATATATCAAAACTGTAGCAGATGCCTCCAAAGGAAGGCCCCAGCCACAGAGAGCAGCACCCTTACATAGAAACAAAGTTGACGGCAGATAAGGACCACAAGGCCCATCCAGTCTGCCCATTTTTTTCTGTCTTATGAATGTGCAATAGGCCTGTTCTCTGTCAATGGCCTAGCTATTCATACTCTTTATTGCTCCCTTATGCCTGTCCAATGCCTGTTTGAAGCCCTGCACTGTATTCATATTCACCACTTCCTGAGGTGGACCTTTCCATGCATCCACCACACTTTCTGTGAAAAAGAACTTCCTCACATTCCCCCTTAATCAGCCTCTCTCTAATCTCATGCTGTGTCCTCTTGTTTTGCTATTTTTCTTATATTGAAACATGTTAGACCCTTTCACCTTGTTAATGCCCTTAAGATGTTTGAATGTTTTGATCATATCACCTCTTTCCCCCTCCTTTGCTCTGGGGTATACAAATTGAGCTCTGTTAATCTGTCCTCATATGTTTTCTGATGCAGTCCCTGCACCATTTTGGTTGCCCTTCTCTGGACTGCCTCCATTTTGTTAATGTCCTTGTGCAGGTGTGGCCTCCAGTACTGCATGCAGTACTCCAGATGGGGCCTAACCAGTGTCTTGTAAAGAGGGATTATTACCTCCCTCTTATGACTTGTGATACCCCTACTAATACACCCCAACATCCCTCTAGCCTTACCTGCTGTTTTAGTAGTCTGCTTGGATGATTTCAGGTAATCTGTGATGATGATGCCTAAGTCTCTTTCTTGCCTTGTGATTGCCAGCAACTCCCCTCCCAACCTATAGGTGGCTTCAGGGTTTCTCTTCCTTGTGTGCATGATCTTGCTCTTCTTTGCATTAAACCCAAGTTGCCACTCTTCTGACCATTGTGCCAGTTTATCCAGATCTCTTCTCATTCTGCCCACCCCTCTGGATCATCTACTGTGTTGCAGATCTTGGTGTCATCTGCAAACAGACAAACCTTGCCCTCCAGTCCATCTGCAATGTCACTGATGAAGATATTGAAGAGGACGGGCCCCAGGACTGATCCCTGAGGTACCCCACTTGTGACTTGCATCTGTTCTGACTGTATACCGTTTACCACCACTCTCTGTTTTCTGCCCGCCAACCAGTTTGCCACCCAGTTGACCAACTTCAGACCCAGCCTGAGCCTACCCAGCTTATTAATCAATCTCCTGCATGGAACAGTAATGAAAGCTTTGCTGAAGTCAAGGTAGGTGACATCAACTGCCCCCCCTTGGTCCACCACTCTGGTTACCCAGTCAAAGAAATCTATGAGATTAGTTTGACAGGACCTTCCTGTTGTAAACCCATGCTGTCTTGGATCCTGTGCTCCTATGGATTCCAAGTGTTGCACTGTCCTTTCCTTAAGGAGTACCTCCATAATCTTGCCCACTACTGAGGTAAGACTGACTGGTCTGTAGTTCCTTGCCTCCTCCCTGCTACCACTCTTGTGGAGCGGGATCACATGAGCCCTTCTCCAGTCTTCTGGAACCTCTCCTGTGCTCAGAGACTCACTAAACAATTCTGATAATGGCTCTGCTAGTACCCTGGGATGTATTCCATCAGGTCCTGTTGCCTCATCCACCCTGAGCTTAGCGAGCTCTTGTAGGACTCTTTCTTTTGTGAAGGGACTAGTGCACACCTCCCTCTCCCCGTGTCCATGGTGCTGAGCTGTGGGCCCTGCCCTGCCTTTTCCTCAGTAAATACTGAGCAGAAGTATCTATTTAGGATAGATGCTTTTACTTGGTCCCCCTCCTCACACTCCCCCTTATTCCCTTTGATCTTAGCAATACCCCCTCTGGACTTTCTCCTTTCACTAATGTATCTATAGAAAGTCTTGTCACCTTCTTTTACTGTTCGTGCTAGTGTTTCCTCAGTTTGGGCCTTTGCCTGCCTTACTGCCTCCCCTGCTTCCTTTAAGGAAGTTTGGTATGCCTCCCTATCTTTGTCCCGCTGCGTTTCCTTATATTTCCTGAAGACCAGCCTTTTGGCTCTGACCTTTTCTGCTACTGTTCTTGAGAACCAAAGTGGTTAATTATCTCTGGTACCATCTAATTGCTTCAGTAATTTTCTGGGTTACACAAGACTAGGCCAACCGGCAAGGATTACAAATAACCAAAGCTCTGTTGTGCATGTTAACTGCCTTTTTCTTTCCATCAAGGGCCCCAACAACAGCTGCA
Source organism: Neoceratodus forsteri (assembly GCA_016271365.2). Classification (NCBI taxonomy): domain Eukaryota; kingdom Metazoa; phylum Chordata; order Ceratodontiformes; family Ceratodontidae; genus Neoceratodus; species Neoceratodus forsteri. The sequence continues at coordinate 267,611,559 of CM028131.1, read as the reverse complement.
ATGCTGGCCACCCCCAGGCAGCACATCTGGCTAGCCAGTATAACATCCTGGGTACCCAGTGTTGTAAGACTGATTATTTGGGACTAAAGGTGCATGCAAAGTAACCTGAATTTAATCAGAATAGTAATCATTCATCTAGATTCATGCCCCTTCCTTGTTCACGATCCCCTAAATGAATTTGATTTACTGTTCAAGTTTAACCTGACTAATGAGCATATTATTAGTTGGGTTACTGCATTAAAAGTGTATACCTGCTTTGCTAACCTTGCTTTTACAGGGAGTTCCAGGGAATTTGTTGAAGGCCAGAACCTGGTGGTAAGTGTAAAGGGTGTGTGCATATTGGCCCCTATGCACGAAGGAGCGGGTAATATGCGCCTGAGGTGCATACTCCACCAGCGCAGCTCCACACCCATGGGAGATCCGTAGGTCGCCACATTCACAAACAGTGGCCACCATGTGACTCCTGTACGTGGCCCCACCCCAGAGGTCAGGTGCGGAGCCACGGATCTAGGCGGGTGGCCAATCAGGTGGATCACCTGCGCCCGTGTGCACCGAGCAAGGAGGCCACGCGTAGAGCACCAGATGCGGTGTGGGGGCAGGTGCCCAGGTGACCACTCGCAGGCCCCCCAGTGTGCCCCACATGCTGGGGTTTCCTCAGTGGGGGTATACAGGACCCTGCCTCACAGCCACAGCCCGCGGCTGTCACTCCCTGGGGATGCGTATCTGGCCCCCCACCTTTACGGCTGCCCCAACCTGATGGAGGTGCCGACACCTGCGCCCAGCACTCCACACATTCGTGCATCTCACGGAGTGCTGGCACGCCCCCTGCACCTGCCCCAGTCCACCCCCCCTGCACATAGGTGTGCATGCCGCCGGGGATCCGGTGCAGAGGGGGACGGACGTCCAGATGTGAATGCCATGCAGGGGGCGCAGTGGGCTTGGTTAGGTGTGGACCGAGCTATGCGCCAGGGATACGCGGCACATACCCACTCCACACCTTAGTGCATAGGGACCAATATTACTGTTCTCTGCTGTGTGTTAACTGCTACTGAAGGTACAAGGTCACTAGGTGGGTTTGTGGGTGGTTATAGCTTCCCAGAGGGCTATAACAGGCTAGTTAGATAATCCTACTATTGTTACTCTGGGTAGAGGCACCTTAATATCGAATCCAGGCCCCATCAACCTGTGGTCAGCAATACTGGCAGGGGTAGTAACCTTAGGGATAGTGCCACCTAGGGATTACAATATAAAATAAAGGATGGATAGGTGGTCAAAACTTCGCTCTTGGGTTTATGTAGCATCCCACACTTCGGGGGGTGGGTGTAAAATCCTCATTATAACCACCTACCTATCCATTATTCTCTATGTAATGTACTTCTGTGACTCCGTGTATTAATGTTGTTTCTGACCCTGGATCCTTTGAAAACAGGCATTTGCCTAAAAGATTCTTTACAAAATAAATATATAAATTTAACCAGGTTTCTGACAAGTTGATAATAGCAAACTTATTATGAAATAGCCAAGTTTCAAACTCATCTTTCTTGGAGAGAATACGTCTGATATTTAAATGAACTATTTTTAGCAGAGAGCTTGATTCTGTAAGAACGTTAGGGACATCTGATCGATTATCCTGACTAGGTTCAGGGTGGGGATGGACATCACCTGAAAGTAAGAGTAGGAGCATAACTAATTGTCTTAGCTTTAGCGCTTTTAAACCTCTTAACCATTCTGACTTTGTCAACTGATTGTTCTGAAAAGCTATATCATTTTTTCCCCCATAGAGCTGTTTCTCCTTGCTGACTGGTGTGGGCAGGCTCTCAGCCCCATCCTCACCTCCCCTCACCCGTCACACTGGACCTTCATGTCCCTAATCCCCCTTGGATCTCCCTTCTTTGTGGCGCTGGGAAGGGGAGGGCCGTCCTCCCCCCATCTGGTGACACTCACCCAGATGGACTGGTGACTGGAGTGGTGGGTGGAGGTAGGTGGGTAGGGCTTCATTTAGCCTGTGCCATCCATTTGCAACTTTTCTCCCCTAAATTCTCTGCCACAGTGGCATATAGGCATGTCTGTGGAGGCACACATGCCTATGTAACCACGGCCCCTCCCTTTGTGTCACTCGAGGCTGCCAGCGCTACCCAGAGTCCTCCACCTGAGGGCAGCCAAGGGCTGAGACAACAAACCACCCCTCCCCAGGAGAGGATAGCTCTCCTCCAGATGTTCAGTCCTTCCCCAGCTGACCCTTGGTGACCCAAGCTCATTCCTGAAGCCGCGTCACCAGCATGGGAAAAGGTGAGGCATAGAGCGCCTCAGCCTCCTTCACCACCAGGCTGGCTAACGATATAATTTAACTAACCTAGTTACATGCTTTAGATTGAGTAGGTCATGACTACGAAACAAGCTTTTTTGATTAGTCAAACAGCAAATTAAAATCACAACAGAAATCAAACTGAACAATCCAATGCTGTTGAAAATTGGACACTTAAGGTGCACTTGACCATTGCACCAGCTTTCCATGCCCCTACTGACGGTCGTATGGGTGCCCAATTAAAGGTATCCAGTACATTTCTGAGAAGTATTCTTCATATGAAACCTCCTATCTGTAATCTGGTCCCACCTTGGGACTTGAAATTTGTATTTGAGAAATTGATGGTGGCTTCTCTTGAACCTGCCATGAGTTGTAGCTTATATTTCCTGCCATGGAAAACATTGTTTTTAGTTGCAATGACTTCTGCTTGAAGGATTTCAGAGTTTCAGGCTGTAATGTGTGAACTTCCTTATTGGATTTGTCGCAGTCTCTTTGCATATGAATCCTAATTTTCCACTGAAGATGTTACCTGAATTTACACTGAGTCAAATGATATCCCTTCCTGTGTATTATCCTGAGCATGCCAGCCAGGGTGAGGCACTGCTCCATACTTTGGATGTACATAGAATACTGTGATACTACATTACTCGCACCAAAGACTACAGAAAGTCCTCTCAGCTTTTTGTTTCATTTGCCCCTGTGAAAGAGGGCATGCCTATGTCTAAGTAATGCCTATCCAAATAGCTGGCACATTACAAACATACGAAATTGCCAGCAGATAAAGGCCTTATGGTCTATCAAGTCTGCTCAATTGTGCCGCTAGCAACCCTTATACTGCAGCTGCCCTCCCTCCCTCCCCCTCCAGTGACCTTCCCCCTTATCCTGTCCCATCCCCTTTTGAAGCAGTCCACTGTTCTATGGGATACCACTTCCTCTAGCAATGCGTTCCACCCAGACACCACCCTCTCCGTAAAAAAGTGTTTCCTCATTTCCATCCTGAACCTTCCCCCTTCCAACCTCAGATCGTGTCCTCGAGTGTCCCTCCCCTCCTTAATTTAAAAAGCCCCTCCATGCCCTTCTTATTTATTCCCTTTATGTACTTGAAGGTTTCAGTCATGTCCCCCCATCCCTCCTCTCCTCCAGGGAGTACTTATTCAACCCTCTCAGCCTGCTCTCGTAGGGTAAGTCCCCTAGCCCCTGGATCATTTTTTGTTGCCCTGTGCTGCACCCCCTACAGTAAGCTAATGTCCTTCTTCAGGTAAAGTCACCAGAACTGCACGCAGTACTTCAGGTGTGGTCTAACCAGTGACCTGTATAGCGGCAGGATCACCTCCCCCCTCCTGGAGGATATGTCTCTGGTAATACAACCCAGCATCCTGTTAGCCTCTGCAGCTGCCTTTCTACACTGTGCTGAGTTGTTCATTGCTCCTGTTAAGATCACCCCCCATATCCTTCTCCTCTTCCGTCTTGGCTAGTTGAATCCCCCCTAGCTGGTAGCTCCTCCTTGAGGTTTTTTGTGCCAAAATGTAGCACCTTGCATTTCTTGGCATTGAACCCCAGCTGCCAAGTGTCTGACTAGGCCTCCAATTTTGCCAGATCATATTGCAACCCCTGCCACCCTTCTAAGTTATCCACTACTGCTCCCATCTTGGTGTCATCTGCAAACAGACTTATCTTGCTCTTGATGCCTACTGACATGTCTGCTATGAAGATCCCAAACAACACAGAGCCCTGTGGCACCCCGTGTGTCACTACCCTGGGAGATGAGAGCTTTCCTCCTACCACTACCCTCTGCTGACTCCCCTGCAGCCAGTTCACTACCCATCCCACCATCTTTGCCCCCACCCCTGTGCCTTCCAACCTACTTCCTAGCCTCACATGTGGCACCAAATCGAATGCCTTACTGAGATCCAGGTACAGAACATCCACTGCATGGCCCCTGTCTAATTGCCTGGTTACCCAGTCGTAGTACTTCACCAGTTTGGTCTGATAGGATCTGCCTGAGACAAACCTATGCTGTCTGCTGTCCTGCAGCCCATTAGCCTCTAGGAGGGAAACCAGCTTCTCCTTCAGGATTGTCTCCATCAGCTTTTCCACAATGGATGTGAGGCTTACCAGTGTGCAGTTCCCTGGCTTATCCTTGGGGTCTCTCTTGTGGAGGGGTACCACGTGCGCCATCCTCCAGTTCTGAGGTACACTCTCTGAGTCCAGGGAGGCATTGAACAGGTCTGCCAAGGGATCTACCAGGACTTCTGACAGCTCCTTTAGCACTCTGGGGTGTATGCCATCTGGCCCAGGCACCTTGTCCACCCTCAGTGCCCTCAAGCCCTCCATTACTCTGCCCACTGGGATTTTCACATCTGTGACCTCCTCCCCTTCCCGTGCCCACCCTCCCACTCCCCTTGGGTACAGCTCCCCTTTCTCTTTAGTAAACACTGAACAGGAGTACTCATTTAATGCCTCTGCCCATTTTGCCCATTTCTACCCACCCCCATCCCTCTTTATCCTTACTATTTGGACCTCACAACTTCTTTTCTCCCTGATGTACCAGAAGAAATCCTTCTCCCTCTCTTCCATGCCCTGTGCTGGCCTGCGTTCCCTGGACACCTTGGCTGAGCTGACTGCCCTTGTCATTTGACCCCCTGCTAGCCCAGCTAGGCTCCTTGGCTCTAGCCCTTTGACTCTGGACCCTTGTACATGTTACGGTTGCCTCCTCAATTCCCAGTTTAATAACCTCCCACTTCTGATTAGTGACCATATTTATTTATTTATTAAATTTTGATAACTGGGTAGGCCCTCTGAGCCCTGAAGGTCCCTTTTTCAGGGGCGACCCGGACAGAACATTACATGTAGCTGTACATACAGAGAGTAGGTTACAGAGAATATACATGTCACACAGAGAGTAGGTTACATAGAATAAACATGTCAGTGGGACAGATTACAGTCATTCAATGCGTTGATATCTAGCCTAGGTCTTGGATGTTAGCTATTTGTACTGTAACCAAATAGAATCCCTTAGGTGAAGGTTATCCGATGGGTTTCAAGGCAATCCAGAGAAGAGATTTTGCAAGAGCGGGGGTTTAGTGAGACTGTGGGGTTGGACTTTCAAGTGTTTGGGCAGTGGCATATGCTGGCTTCAAGCATGTGCACCTTGAACCTGGTGCGGAAGTTGGGGAGAGTGGATGCTTTCTGCACCAAGGGGGGAGCTTGTTCCACAGGGAGGAGGCAGTGAAGGTGAAAGACTTACATCCTGCATTGGTCCGAGTCTTAGGTGTTACGAGTAGCATCTGCCCAGACGACCTAAGGGGTCGAGGGTTTTTCTTGGTGGTGATGGTCGCTGCCAGGCTGGGTGGGGTGGCTGGGTGGAGGAGTTTGTAAGCCAGACATAGGAGTGGGTATTGGAGGCAAGCATCAAAGGTGGGCCACTGTAATTTGGTGAGTTTGTCACAGTGGTGGTTTCTAGGGTGGTCCTGAGTAGCAAAACGTGCTTGTTGTACAGGACTTGCATTCGGGAAAACTCCATATTTGGATGGATCCTGGCCAGATACCCCTGTACTATTTCCCCTCATCCTCCCGAAGTCAGCCCTCCTGAAGTCTAACACCCTTGTGCCTGTTCCTACTCCCCCTTTCCCCATGTTTATCGTGAACCACACCGAGTGGTGGTCACTTCCTGCCAGTGGTTCCTCCACTCCCAGCTCCCTCACAAACTAACCATTTGCCAGCATGAGGTCTAGGGAGTTGCCTAATCTGGTTGGCTCATTGACCCTCTGCAATAGGAAGCTGTCCTGGAAGGCATCCAGAAGTACCTGCTCCCTCCTATTTGTGGTGGCCAGGGTACCCCAATCCACTCCCGGCAGGTTGTAGTCCCCCACAGTCACCATGCTGCCCCTCCCACAGGTCCTTCTGATCTGTCCCACTAGTTCCCTGTCTAACTCCTCAGTCTAAGACAGTGGCCTGTACACAACTCCCGTCCTGAGGGTCATATTTTTGGAGTGCTGGAGCTGCACCAATAATGACTCCATGCTGCCCTCCTCCCCTTCCTCTCTTACACACTTCAGTCCTTCTCTCACATACAGTGCCACCTCCCCTCCTCCTTTCCCTTTTACCCTGTCCCTCCATAATATCCTGTACCCTGGTACTGCCAGGTCCCAGTCATGGTAATTGGTGGTCCATGTCTCAGTGATGGCCACTATGTCCACCTCCCCATCTGCCATGAGAGCCTGTAACTCTGCTGTTTTGTTCCCTAGACTCCTAGTACTTAAGGTTACCACCGTCCACTTTGTGTTCTTCCCTACTTGCTCTCCCTTTCTAGCATCCCCTCCTGGCCTCCCCCTAAGTCCCTTGCTGCTGAGATGGGGGGGGGTAAGCTCATTTGGCTTCCCTACCTGTGGATCCTGCCTGACTCCTGCCCACTTGCCATCCCCCTCTTCTAGTTTAAATTCTCATTGTTTGCTAAGTATTCCCCCAGTTTCTGTTTCAATACACTCCTTCTCTCCTCACTTAAGTGTACCCGGTCCTTAGCATAGAGATCACTGCCTCCCAGGTCCTTCCCCACCCCCCCACCAGCCCATACCCTTTGGATTGACACCATTCCCACAGCCACGTGTTAAATTCCTCTGTCCTCAGGATTCATACTAGGATTCATACTAGGACTGATGGGGAACGAGGGAGCGGTGAGGCTCATAAATGCTCCCATTTATTAATAATAATTTAAAAAGGGGTGAGACAGAATGTATGTATCCAACCGTTTTTTAAAAGAGACTTTAGTACTGCTAATAATAACATTTATTGGCAATACATTCCAGGGTTTTACTACACGCAAAGTATAAAAATACTTTCATGCTAAATGAATGAAATGTTTCTGCTGTAACTGTAATGGATGGCCTCTAAGATTAAATATATCTTCCTTAAATGAGAGCCCTAGATTTACCATCAACTGAGGATCTTTAATAATGTCATACATCATAAGGAGATCTCCTCTTAATCTACGAGTAGATAATGACATCAAGTTTAATGAATGAAGTCTGAGATCATATGGGATCTCTTTCAATCCCTTTATAAATTTAGTGAATCCCCTTTGTACTTTTTCCAACTTTACAATATCCTGTTTTCCATATGGGCACCAAAACTGCGACGAAAAATCCAAATGTGGACAAACGTGAGCTCTATAGAGTGGCAACAACACTTCACGCTCTCTAGATTTGATGTTCCTTTTAATAGCCCAGATAACACCATTTGCTTTACGTATAACTGCATTGATCTGTAGACCTGGAAGAAAGTTATTAGATACAATAACCCCCAGGTCCTTTTCTAACTCTGAACTAATCAAAGCCCGATTATCAAGGGTATAAACGTGCTTAGGATTATTAACTCCAAAATGCAAGATCTTACATTTAGTATGATTTAATTTCATACCCCACTTAGAGATCCATAACGAAATTTTATCCAGATCATTCTGTATTATTTTTATTTGGTCAGAATTGACGCATGGCCCCACAATCTTAATATCGTCTGCATGTTTAGTAATGTTCAAAAAACAATTCCTTGAAATATCCATTATGAATAAATGAAAAAGACAAGGGCCCAAAACAGTCCCCTGGGGTACGCCACTTGTAATAGACCCCAGGCGTGAAAGATGGCCATTAATTAGAACCTGCTGAGTGCGTTTAGTTAACCAACTAGCTATCCATATGACCAATGTTGGATTAATATTTAGCTGATATAATTTCTTTACTAAGGCCCAGTGTGGAAGAAGATCAAAAGCCTTACTGAAATCCAAATAAACCACATCATATGCAAGTCTGTTGTCCAACTGATGGCTAACATCCTCATAGAAGCAGAGCATGTTGGTCAAACAACTCCTTTCCTTCTTAAAACCACGTTGTTCTAGGTCAGTCTTTTGTAGGATAGAAATAAGCAAGTCTTTAACTAGACTTTCAAGAACTTTACACATTGAGGAAGTTAGACTGATTGGTCTATAATTTTCACCAAGGGGCCTTTTTTTTATAAATGGGAATAACATATGCTGCTCTCCACAAGTCAGGCACATAATTCAGATTCAGTGTTCAAATAAAAGTTGTAATGGTAATGACAGTTCATCAGCTAGCAAATATAATAAGTGACCAGGTACATCATCTGGAGATACACTGATTTTCCCTTTTAACCCAGTTAACTTGGAATGCACATCCATGATTGAAATCGATATATGACTATCCATTGAGTTATTGATGATATTGTCCATCCGATCTTTTTGGAATACATTACGGTATGCTTTATTAAGAAGATTAGCCATCTCAAGAGGGTCATGAATTAAAGTGTCATTAACTAGAAGTGGACCCACCTGACAAGTGGGCTTTTTTAATGAATTTATATAAGCAAAAAAGGACTTGCTATTATCCTTGCAAGCATTCGCTGCAAGTTTAAGCTCCAACTCCTTTTTAGATTTTCTAATGCTATATATACATTTCTTTTGAATGATCAAGTATCAATTCCAGTTATCCAGATTTTAATTTTTTAAATAAACAGCATGACGCTTGTTTTTTTTTTTTTTTGATAAGCTTAGCCAAGTTTTTAGTCATCCATTTAGGTTTAGTGTGAGAGGATGTGTATTTATATTTAAATGGTACAAAACTCTTAGAGTGTGAATTTTGTTGCATAGAATATGAAAATATTCCTCCACACCGATGTTATTAAGAACCGACACCCAATCAATGTTGTCAAATCCCTCTTTGATACTATTAATATCTGCTTTATCGTATAAGTAAACTTTAGTACTATTACGGTTTATAAATACAGATTGACAGATATCAAAACCGATAGAACAATGATCAATATTGCCTATGGGTGATCGTATAGTAAGATTTTTCATATTAACAGAGTTACTATAGAGGACCAAGTCAAGGAGACTGTTACCCCGAATTGGTTGACGTACACCCTGAATTAGGTTAAATTGCTGACAAGTATCAATAAATATTTTACCAGCATTAGATCCTGCCGTAGATGTAGTCCAGTCTATATCACCCAAGTTAAAATCACCTGTAAGTATGATATCACCCAGGGCACAGACAGATTTGATTTAATTAATAATTAAATCCAAATAATCAATAAGGCCATGCTCACCCTGTGTACTGGAAGCACCTCCGAGAAAGTTACTGATCTTCCTGCCTCCTCACAAATCAGCCCCAGCTCCTCAAACCTCCTCTGAACTATATGTGCCATATTTCCCACCAGGTCATTTGTTCCCAAGTGCAGAACTATGTGCAGTTTCTCCTTACCCCTTCTAGCATACTTTAAGACAAATTGACCCACCCTTTCCGCTGTCATACCTGGTATGGCCTCCACCCATATGCGACTATGCCACTCTCCCTTGATTCCCCATCTGATCTATTTCAGAATTGAGTCTCCCAGCACTAGGATCCTACCCCCATTTTCATGTTCTATTCGCCTTGTCCTTCCTTTATCCCGTCCCCTTCCTCTCCATTCCTCCTCCTCCAGCACAGTTGTTCCCCCTCCCACTCCTGTTGTAACGTCCCCTGTCTCTGCTCTGCCCTCCTTCTCCCCTTTCTCCTCTGATTCTACCTCCCCTCTCCAATGGGCTCCACCTTCCTCCTCCCCCAATGCATCCCTACCCCTTTCTTCTCATACCTCCCTTCCCCCCTTCCCCACAACTCCCCTTAGTCAAACTATCCCCCATACCATATCCCCTCAACCGCTTGGCTCCCCCTCCCTTTCCCTTCTCACCTGGTCTGTCATCAGCTTCTCCACCCAGCACTCCCCCAATCCTGCGAGTACTGCAAACCAATATTTTGATGTCCCTTCACTACCACCTATTTTCTCCTTCCTTCTGCTCGACACCCCACCTCTGCTAACTCTGTGACTGTTAAATTCCTCCTTCCCTCCCATCCTCCATTCCTCCCCTTTCCTGCCCTCATTTTTCCTCTGAGACAGGACCCCCTATCTCCTTCCCCTTTCTGCCACCTTCTTCCTGCTCATCTCTCTTTGGTCTGTCCTCCCTCCTCCGTTACCCTCCTTCCCTCCTCAGCTGCTGAGATGTCCTCCATTGCAGCCCGCAGTCCCCTCCTAAACTCTGTTTGTAAACAGCTGATCTCATTCCATAGCTGCCTTTCTCTGCACACCAAACACTCTCCCATTCTCCATGCAATTTTCAGAAAGATTTCTGCTCCACTTTTGTTGCAGCCCACCACCATTCCCATCTCACTATTCACCCACCAGTATCCCCCCCTCATTTTTAGTAGAAGGATGTCTATACCACCCTCGTGACCCCTCCCATCCACCTTTTCCAGTTCTGCCCATGGTTTCCCCTGCTCTCTGATACGTTACCCTCATGTAAAAGTTAACCAACCAACAAGCTTGCCCCACCAATAAGTGCAGTCTGTCCCATAACCACAAGCAAAAGCAATCTGCCCTTTAAATCTTGGTTACACTCCAGTAGTACAGCAAATCCTAACCTATAATCACCATCCTATAATCGCTAATATATAATCACTATCCACATATCAGATTTTGTTTTGTTCCTTCTGGATCTCAGGGATGATTAGGACATGTTAGTGGGTGCACCTTGTTGTGCTACAACATTGTATTACATTCTGTTATAGGAAGTACGGTAAGGAACTGGTGCTGTTCGTGGTCACTCCACAAGGGGTATGGCCAGTACTGTTGCTTGTTTCAAAGATGTCCCTGCTGCTAACATATATGTTGCAGCCACATGGAGCACTGTTCACAGTTTCACTAAACATTATAGCCTGGGCATCATCTCTCATAGACATGCCAGCTTTTGGGCTTGCTATACGGCAAGACCTTCTGTCCTGAATATATATATATATATATATATATATAAAACCCCCCTACAAATGGGGGTTCCCAAAAGGTCTTCCTCAAGCTTGCCTAAATGCTCACTGCCAGGCTGGTGTCCTGTGTTTTATCAGTTTTAAATGTGATTGCCAGAGAGTGCCTGAATAGCCTCTGTGTATTGTCTCTTTAAGAGCTGCCTGGTTTGAGTCATAAGTAATCTGAGAGGGAGCTCTGTTGAAAGATGTAACTATTTGCTGAAAATCATTTAGAGTGATAATGATAATGTAGTTTGTCTAACCTGCCTTCTTTGCAGCAAGGGCTGTTTTGTTTATCTCCACTATCTTGGTCCTGGACTGTGAGTTGGACCAATCAGTACTGCTGGGACCTAAAATTGAGCCAGACTACAGGAGCTGTCTGGAGTCAAAATCTGTAGGAATTGTAGTTTGGGGCTTTTTGCGCCTTTTTCTACCTGAAGGGGGAGCCCTTGTTATGACTGACAGGCAGATCAGCCAACTGAACCTTTTGGATCTTGGGAAATTTCCCAGGCTGCTGCAGCTAGTTTCAGTTGTGAGCTGAGAAGTGAAGAAGTAACAGCTCAAGTGATTTTGAGCAGCAGTTCTGTGTAGTTTTGCATGGAAGAACTGTAAAAGGTCTGAGTTTTGGCCTGCCTGTCTGCCTGCTGTCCCTGAGAGGGAAAATAGAGTTTATTCAGACTGAATCTGAGTTGTGAGGACTATTTAAGCCACTGGACTGTGACCAGGCTTTAACCTGAAGAAGAATGAAGATTTGCTGAATGCGATCGGCCTGTCAGGATTTCCAGATGCATTTGAATCCCCAGTTTGTGCAGAGACTTTGTGATCATGACCGGAGAGCGGTTTGCCTGGTACAGTAGAATTTCCTTACATGTAAATGTGCTGTGTATTGAAAGTGGGTCGTGATTTGGTTCCCTACTGTGTGAACTGTGTTCTGCTTGCTGGAAGCTGTATCCAGCCAAATCGGACTGAATCCGCGTTCATCTCCATTCGGCCTGGGCCATGCCACGCTGACCCTGAAAGACTACCCCACTGCACAGAGGAAGCCACCGACGAGAGACCTGCCTGGGGATCAGCCCCCTGCTCCATGCTTGAACAGGAATGACGCCTCAGCAAATTGTGTGGGCCCTGCTTCTCCTGGCACTCCAGATTAAACACCCGCTGTCTCGATTTTCATCCAGCCTGTGTCCAGTCCTGAGTATCGAGAGTAATCATTAGGGTAGCTCCCTGCAGCAACAGCCTAATCTAAAAGTGTGTCATCTGATTGTCTTGTTTTCTTTTCACGAACTGAGCCCTCCAGCTCCGGATTACAAATAGTGTGTGTTGTGCATGTTGTTTTCTTCCATCACAGGGCCCCAACCAGCTGCAACGTTCCTGGCTAGCCCACCATTCTCCATCTGGGTATCCAGAGTGTGGGACTGTTTATGGACCCTGAAGTGCATGCATAACTGTTTGATTGATAGAACCTTTAAGCAAATTAACCTGATTACGCCCCTACCTTGTTCAAGCCCCTGAAATAAATCAGATCTAACTCTTTTTTGCATTTACCCTGACTGTGGTTCCAGTTTGTGCAAGAGTACTGTACTGCTGTTATTTGCTGTGTATAATCTTGTTTTATAGGGGGTCCCCAGGGCCGGGACAGAGGAAAGCCCTGGTGGTAAGTGCAAACAGTGTGGGTACTTGTGTGGTGTATCGGGGTATTGTAAAAGTGATTATTGTGTATTGTTCTGGCCATTAGTAAGGAAAGAGGGTGGTTACAGTGTCCCAGAGGGCTGTGTCCAGGTTAGCTTGACCATTACCAACCCTGACTTCTGGGTGAGGCACCCATTTCAGAACTCAGGCTCCTTAACCTGCTGCTAGCCAAGCAGGCAGGGTAGTAGCTCTGGGATAGCGCCACCTAGGGGTTACATTTTGTGGCTCACCACTGGATTTTGTGTCTTCTAGTGGCCAACAATTACAAATTATTGTTAAAGATTAATGGCTACCCAAGAGAAATGGCTGTACACCAGTTGGTGGGGTGGTGTACTGGGCGGAGATCAGCCTCAAATGCTCTACTTATACTGGATATTCCCTGGAACAGTAAAGACACTGTAGAGGGAGCACTCTCCAAAGTTGAATGTTTAAAAAACCCTGTGGTGGTGGGTCGACAGGCTGATTTGATCGCCCAAAGTTTCATAGCCTTGGTAGAGTGTAGTGACCTCGTGGACAGCTCTAAAGTGCCACAGACTATTGCCCCAGAAGAAGTTCCAGCTGCTTGGAGAGTGATAACAAAAGACAGTAAAGACCCCAGAGAGGATGAGCTCCCCCCCTTTGTCTGAGACGTTTGAGGAGAAATTTGCTAAGTTGTTGCTGGAGGAAGGGAAAACCGTAGAGGACTTTAAGAAACTATTCCTGCCACCTAGAGGTGTTCCAGCTACAACACCCCCCCTCCACTCCAACACCTGTTACTGCCCCACCTTCTGTGCCCATACCAATGCTAGCCCCTATATCTGTACCTGCTATTAGTCACATGACTCCTACCAGAGGCTGAGAATCTTCTCGGGCACCCTCCCCACCCCCAAGGGGGAGGATGACTGGGAGACCTGAATAGACTATGTTGCCCCTCTAGTACTTGAATGGCAATGCTCAAAAGCAGAGAAACAAAAGAGGCTGAGTGAGAGCCTCCAAGGTCCTCCCCTGGCTACCATCCTTGCCAAGCGGGTAAATAACCCCGAAGCAACTGCACAGGACTATCTTGATACATTGGAAAATGTGTATGGGAGCCCGGATTCAGATGAGGATCTGTGGTGGAGAGTAAGAAATGCTCAGCAGTACCCAGGGGAGCCATTGTCTGTGTATGTATCTCGGCTTGAAAAGCTGCTACAAGAATGCCTCAGAAAGGGTAGTTTGCCATCAAATGAAGTAGATCGAACTAGGCTGGACCAGATCCTTAAGTCTGCTCTGTTTTCAGAATTGTTACTGCTTCAGTTGCGCCTTGCCACCCAACTGGAATCGCCCCCCCCCATGATGAGCTAATGAAAGAAATTTGGGGGGTTGAGCAAAGGAGACCCTGTGGGGGAATTGCACCCATATCTGCTGCTGCTGCGCAAGTGACCAAGAGTGATCAGCCAAGTGAGGCTCAGGTGCAAAAGTCGGCACTTAACGAGCACTCTGAGAATGCAAAGGACTTCCCGCCCTGGGCCCAGCATTGGAAAGACGAGCTACTAAAGGAAGTCCAAGAGTTGAAGACAGGTGCCTCTGCAAGGGTTTCCACCATGGAACAAGATTCTGGTCCCTTTCAGGATGTGACTGCCATGGGGTAGGGGTGCACTCTCAGGCATCCGCTACTGAGGGTGGCTCAAAGGCTGAGATCATCGGATTGACTGCCACTCTAAAGGAACTGTTAAGACATGTTGCACCACTCTTACTGCTGCAAGCAAATACTAGACCCCAATCTCTTACTACTGCTTCAGTTCCTCATACGATGTTCTCTCCCAGGATGACCCAAGAGTCTATCATTTGTCACAACTGTGGAAAGGATGACCATATGAAAAGAGAATGCCAGTCTCAGAAGGACTTAGAAAGAATAGTAGACAGACTCCAAGGGGAGCTCCGCAAAGCAAATCAATGGCCATGGGGTGCCCGAAATGACCACAGTGAGGGTGCGAGAAACCCTAACTTAAATTTCTTTGTGGCTAAATCGTCTGTCCAGGCCTCTGCTACTGCCTGTCCAGACTGGTCCAAAATAGTGGGCCCTTCAGTGGAGACTACGGTGACTGTGAATGGTATTCATACTCGGACTGTGCTTGACAGTGGGTCGCAAGTGACCATTGTATTCCAGGACTGATATGACAAACACTTATCTGATGTGCCTTTGCAATCACTGGAAGGCCTACATGTGTGGGGCCTGAGCGACAAGTCTTATCCCTACCTAGGGTATGTCCGCCTCTGGTTGTGTTTTCCTGCAACTGTAACGGGTGTAGAGGAGCGAGTAGAGACATTGGCCCTAGTGTGTCCCCCCACCAGACTGTATGATGGGGTCCACCTGATAATTGGGACAAATGCTGATATGTTTGGGAGACTGGAGCAACTCTGTCATGAGAAACCAGGGCGACGGACTGGGACGGCCCTGAGAATTCTGGCTCTGATCAAGAGGGCCTATGATATGCAACAGAAACCCGAGGAAGTAGACCAGGATGAACCGGTGGGGATCGTGTGGAAGAAGGATCCCGATTCAATGGCACTGGCCCCCTAATGCCCTGTGTACCATTCAAGGGGAGGTCTGCCTCCAGAAAGATGTCAAGAACAAAATACTGATGTTGGATGTGCTAGGCGATGGAAAATTGCCAGAAGGATTATTGGTCAAGCCCAGCATCTTGCCTGCTCGTGCCCATGCCTATGCATGATGAGTGATGGTCCAGATTCACAATGTGTCAGACCAGGAGATCCGGGTGAACAGAGGGTGCACCCTAGCTATGGTACACTGTGCAGACACTGCTGTATTGCCCAGCAACAAGCACCTTGGTGAGAAGGAGAGAGTGACCCCAGACTTGTTTGACTTTGGTGACTCCCTGTTGCCAGCTGAATGGAAGGCTAAATTAGCAGAGACTTGCCAGAGAGACCAAGTGTTTTGTTGAAGGAATGGGATGTGTGATGTGTCCAGGGTGCGGAGTATCACATACACCTGCACGATGAACGGCCATTTCGAGAGAGGTCCCGACGCCTAGCCCCAGCAGACATAGATGATGTGAGAAGACATCTGCAGGAAATGCTCGCTGCTGACATGATACAAGAATCCAGGAGCCCATACGCCTCTCCCATTGTGGTTGTGTGTAAGAAGAATGGGTCTGTGAGGATGTGTGTTGATTATCGAACCCTGAACTGGCAGACCATCCCAGACCAATACACTATGCCTCATATACAAGATGCCCTGGACTGCTTGAATGGGAGCAAATAGTTCTCGGTGTTGGATCTAGCTTGGCAGAAGACACCAAGAGAAAGGACTGCTGTGTGACTGAACTTCTCTGCTGGGACTAAAGTAGAAGAACTTTTGTATTTGGGCCTTTAATTTAGGGTAAAAAACTAACATACAAAACAAAAACACAAAAAAGTGTGTGTTTGGGTTAACTGAACTGAATGGGTAACTGAAAGTCATCTGGTGTAAATGTCAAGGTGACTGAAAGGACTTAACTGCTGTGAGGTTTAAATTACTTGTAGAAAGATCTGGTAAGAAGGGGATTGGCGTAGCAGCTGAAGGAGCTACATTTAAAGACTGCCTTAGAAAGATTCTGCTAATAGCTTGGCAGAAGACACCAAGAGAAAGGACTGCTGTGTGACTGAACTTCTCTGCTGGGACTAAAGTAGAAGAACTTTTGCATTTGGACCTTTAATTTAGGGTAAAAAACTAACATACAAAACAAAAAAAAAAAAAATGTGTGTTTGGGTTAACTGAACTGAATGGGTAACTGAAAAAAGTCATCTAGGTGTAAATCTCAGGTGACTGAAGGACTTAACTGCTGTGAGGTTTAAATTGCTTGTAGAAAGATCACAGTAGAAGTAGGGGGTAAACAGCTAGAAGGAAGCTACATTTAAAGACATCCTTAGAAGATTCTGCTAATAGCTTGGCAGAAGACGCAAGAGAAAGGACTGCTGTGTGACTGAACTTCTCTGCTGGGACTATATTGCCCTCCTTCCCACCACTCCACCCCCCACCCAAAACTAGTTCTATTTTTATAGGCACAGGATTTGATTGACAACAGGAACTTCCTGTTTAGGGGCAGGAGAAGTGGTGATCACAGAACCTGAGACCCCACCATCCTAGAAGGGCAAGAGGTTCTCTGGCCTCTCTAGCTACTGGAGGTCTACCTCTG
Organism: Neoceratodus forsteri; assembly: GCA_016271365.2. Lineage (NCBI taxonomy): Eukaryota > Metazoa > Chordata > Ceratodontiformes > Ceratodontidae > Neoceratodus > Neoceratodus forsteri. The sequence continues at coordinate 267,594,562 of CM028131.1, read as the reverse complement.
AACAAGTAAGTGGTCTACTGAGAGAATATAGGATATTCTTGTCTCAGAACAGGACAGTCAGGAGCTTAAAGGGCACACAGGCAAGAAAGTAGAGAGAGAGAGAAAAAAAACAGGCGAAGAAAGGTAAGTTGCAGAACAGTTGGGGTCCAGAAATAAGAACATAGTTGGTGGTGCAGTGCAGTGGCTGTGGAGCAGCAGTCTTCGGGAGATGTTCTGGAGGATGCGGTGTTGCCCATCTGCAGGCACCTCTCTGGGCTGAGGAGGAGTTGCTCATCTCAGGCTGAGTTGGCCAGGATTTGTGGGACCTCCTCTTCATCCAGGGACCACCAGTGCCACTGCCATTGCCTCAGAGGTTGCCAAGAAAGAGGCGGTTGGACCACAGTGGGCTCAGGGAGGTGAGGGGTGGTGGAACAGAGGCACATCCACTCCAGTTGTACCTCTCCACAATTCCTATGCCATTCTGGCAAGTGTGGTTCTCATGGAGGCACCTACAGTGGAGACCAAGGAGGATGCTGGGAACCTCCACAAGGGAGACCCACAGGAGGGTGGGGGGGACCCTGCAGGGAAAAACAACTCCTGGTGGGGGACTCCCGATAATAGGAAGGTAGAACTGGGCAAGGAAGGGGAGGGAGGTAAGGTGCCTGCCTGGCGCCATGGCTTGGAGGGACAGGAGACGAATCCTCAGGATTGCCAGAGCAGCTGCACAGGGAGGGAGCTGGATGTCATTGTCCACCTAGGGACAAATGACCTGGCTAAGAGGATTAGAGAAGTGGGAAGAGTTTGTGGAATTGGGAGAGGGCCTTGGTCAAGTACGCACATGCAGTAACCTTCTCAGAGGTGCTACCATCTATGGCATAGGAGGCTAGGATGTTCCGTACCATGGGATTCAATCAGTGGTTGAAAACCGGTGTGGGCTCAGGGATTTGGCTTCATTGGGGACTGGGGTCCACCTGGGTGATGCAAGCCTATACTGGCATGATGGGCTGCATCTGTCCGGGAGGGAACCAGGATCCTAGGTGATGGAATTTAAATGCTTCATTGGCAAGTTTTAAACTAGCCAAGGGGAGGCACTGGAAAGAGCAGGAAAATCCTAGCCCCCAAACAATCATGGTAGTAAGTGTGGCAAACACCAACATGGAGGTGTCGATAGGGAGAAGGGCAGGGGTAAATGGAGAAAGTGACAAGGCAAGAAGGACAGGGATGGGGCAAAGGGAGTAAGGCCATCAGGAAATGGAGGGTAATGAGTACCAATGCCGTAGTCTGGGCAACAAACTCCTGACTGGTGGCCTTAATGGAAGAGGGATGCCTGGATATCGTAGCAGTCACAGAAACATGGTACACAGAGAACCATGACTGGGATGTTAACATACCAGGGTGCATAACCTAAGGAGAGACAGGCAGGAGAAGAGAGGAGTAGCTCTCTATGTAAAGGAAGGATAAAAGCAACTGAACAAAAGAGTAAACAGGGAGGAGAGGAGGCACTGTGGGTCACCTTGGAGACTGGAAAGGCACACAATCCGCACAGGGGTTAGTACAGACCCCCAATCAGGGGAAGGAATGGACAAGGATATGATGGAGCATTCTTGAATGGCAGAAGAAAGAGAGATACTGTTGATGGGAGACCTGAATATGCCAGATGTTAACTGGAACACATTTGCTGCAGCAACATCAAAACAGGCCATTCTTGATGCCCTACAGGTGGCAGGCATTAGACAGTTAGTTTGGAACCCACTCATGAGGGAGCAATCTTAGACCTCATACTCTCAAGCAGGGGCAGTGAGAGGATCTCAGATCTAGAGTAGGCTGCCATCTGGGGACAAGTGACCATCAAACAGTGTGGTTCATGTTAAACTCAGCTACAGAGTTAACCACATACAAAGTGAATGGCTGGACTTTAGGAGGGCTGACTTTGGCAAGATGGGAGAGTGCCTCAGAAAAGCACTAGCAAAACAGGCTAGAAGAGTGTGGAGCAACAATGGGAATTATCAAATTGCCATCCAGAGCATAACAAGCCTTTGTGTAACAAAAACAAACAAATCAAAACAAAAAGAAAAGCCACTATGGTTCTCAAGAGAGGTGGCTGTGAAACAGGAAGAAAAAGATAGCATTCCGGAAGTATAAGGAAACACAGAAGGAGCAGGACAGAGAGCTGTACCAGTTAAGGAACAGAAAGAAGCAGGGAGGGAAGTCAGAATAGCAAAGGCCCAAACTACAGGAAAAGATAGCCAACTCAGTTAAGAAGGAGATAAAACCTTTATAGGTACATCAGCGAAGCAGAAAGACAAAGGAGGGATAGTGAGGCTGAATAGAATGAACGGTGGGTGGGCAGAGGAACAGTGAAGCAGCGAATACTGAACGAATATTTCTGCTCAGTATTCACAAAGAGGAGGGAAGTGCCTAATCCAATTAACAGAAGCATTCTTGATAGGGAGTCGATCCAGTCCTTTCACAGAAGAAAGGGTTCTGCAAGAACTCCCTAAAGCTGAAGGTGGACAAAGCAATGGGTCCTGATGGAATTCACCCCAGAATTCTAAAGAATTAAGGAAGGAACTAGTGAAACCACTGGCTACTCTTTTAATAAATCATGGGAGGATGGTGTGGTACCTGAGGACTGGAGGAAGGCGGATGTGATTCCCTTCACAAAGTGGGACAAGACAGAGGCAGGAAACTACAGACCTGTCAGTCTGACCTCTGTGGTAGGGAAAGTGATGAGTCACTTCTGGAGGAAAGAATAGTTGAGTACCTAGAGGTCAGTGGAGCACAGGATCCAAGGCAGCATGGGTTCACAGCGGGAAGATCATGTCAGATAGATTAATAATTCTTTGACTGGGTGACCAAGTAGTAGACCAGGGAGGGGCTGTGGACATGGTCTACCTAGACTCTCAACAAGGCATTGACACAGTCCCACAAAAGATTGATAGTCAAATTAACCAGCCTGGGAGTGGGTCCCAGGTGGTAGCCTAAGTAAAACATTGGCTGGACAACAGGACACAGAAGGTAATGTAAAGGAGTCTACTCTGAAGAAAGGAGCGGTTACTAGTGGGGTACACGCAGGTTCAGTATTGGGTCCAGTCCTTTTTAATGTTTTTCATCAGTGACATTGCAGAGGGACTGGAAGGAAAGTATGCAACTTTGCAGATGACACAAAGATCTGCAAATGGGGTTGATACACAAGGAGGCATGGAAAGGATGAAAGGGACTTAGCAAGGTTGGAGGAATGGTCAGGCGTATGGCAGCTAAGTTCAATGCAAAAAGTGAAAATAATGCACCTAGGAAACAAACAGGGAAAGAATACACAATGGGTGAGGAGCTAAAACAACAACAAAACAGGAAAGGACCTGGGGGTAATCATATCAGATGACCTTAAGGTTAGCAAGCAATTGAGAAAGGCAGTAGGGAGGGCCAGGGCATCTGGGATGTATAGGGAGGCATCAGCAGCAGAAACAGGAAGTTGTTATCCCTCTGTACAGACAGTTGGTGAGACCCCATCTGGAATACTGTGTCGGTACCAGAACCCCATCTCCCATGAGAACGCATAGACAGGATAGAGCAGTCCAGAGGAGGCCACCTAAAATGGTGCAGGGTCTGCAGAGAACCGTATGAGGAGAGAACTAAAGGAGCTTAATATGCTTGCCCTTGAGAAAACAGGAGAGGGGACATGATAGAAACTTTCAAGTACCTCAAAGGTCAACAAAGTCCAAGAGGTAGCATCTTTCAGAAAAAGAGACTTGAAGAACAAGGGGACACAATTTAAAGATAGAAGGAGGGGCGGTTCAGGGCAGTAATAACAGGAAGTATTATTTCACAGAGGTAGTGGATGCATGGAACAGCTTCCTGAGAAGAGTTGTAGGGTTAAAACGAGGGGAATTCAAGAATATGGGACAGACATAAGGCAATTCTTGTGGGGGCAGGAAGATAAAGGCTGTTGGTTAACTAGGATCTCGGCCTATCCTGTAGGTAGGAAATGGGCAGACTAGATGGGCCTAGCGGTCCCTTATCTGCCGTCAAAAGTCTATGTTTCTATGTTTCTATCTTACATAGCGGATACTACCAGATCCCAGTGGCCCCGGAAGACGTCGAAAACAACCTTCATCTGTCCATTAAGGGTTCTACGTGTTTCTGAGGATGCCACAGGGGATACTGGGTGCCCCAACCACCTTTCAGCGACTGATGGAACGTCGCGATTGGAAGATATAGATTGCTGGACTGGTGCACTTGGACTATGTCATTGTACATTTGGGAGCACCTTAGAAACATGAGAACCGACTGTTTAAAGTCCTAGACCAGACTGGAAGACTTAGATCTCAAGTTGTCCATTGACAGGTACCAGTTTTCCAAACCTCAAGTGAAGTATGTAGGGCACATAGTATCTACAAAGGGACAGAGACTGATCCAGTAAGGTTGAAGCACTGACTACATGGCCCCAGCCCCATGCTCTGAAACGAACTAAATGTTTCCTGGGGTTCTGTGGCTACTACCACAGGTTCATAAAAACTATTCAAGGTGATTAAGCCTCTTGAACCTGCTTGAGTTGCCTCACCAATCATAAATACAAAAAGGGGCTGTTAAAGAACCAGAAAAGTACTAAGCAGGTGAACTCTTGGGCCCCGCTGGGCCCCAACTGTGAAGCAGCCTTCAAGAGATCATATACCAGCTCCCCACGCCCCCATCCTTGCCAATGCTGACCCCACCAAGCCCTATGTGCTGCATACAGACACTGGTCTGCAGGGTCTAGGAGCAGTGCTGTATCAAATCCAAGAGGATGGCCTGAGACCAGTAGCTTTCGCCAGTAGGAGCTTGACCTGTCCAAACGAAACTACCCTGAGCATAAGTTGGAGTTCCATGCGCTAAAATGGGCCATCATTGACCAGTTTCATGAATACCTCTATGGGGCAATGATATTGGTGAAGACTGACAATAACCTGTTGACCTATGTACAGACTTCAGCTAAGTTAGATGCCACTGGGCACTGGTGGCTTTCTGCATTATCAACCTATGATTATACTGACACGAATACAACCGGGCCTGAACCATATTGATGCTGATGCCCTATCATGAAGGCCACTTCCAAGAGTGATTAGGTCAGGCTGTCTGAACCTGACATTCAAGCATTAACCAAAAGTTTAATAGAGATGAACAGATGTCTACGGACATAGTGGACTGTTTAGTAGATTGCTTTGGCCCTTCCTGACACCTGCATACCAGCTGCTTATTGTCACTTCTCTGCTCTAGATATTGAATTGTACTACCTCAGTTGACAACAGCATTCAGTGAGCTCAATCCCAAGATCCTGTGATTCAGCCAGCACTTGATGCCCTGTGTGCGGGAAAGATGTGTCTAAGTTACGTTCCACTAACAAGCAAACTGCTTTATTATTTAAAGAAGGCCCCAGATTGAAGTTGCTCAATCAGTTGTTGTATAGGAGACAGTAGATCAAAGTGGCAAAGCAGACAAGCAACAATTTAATCCTCACCCATGGCCTTTAAAGATTTTGTACTGAGGTCCTCCACAATCACATAGGCACCTTGGTATTGATAGAACCCTTGACCCAGTGCAGTCCGCTACTACTGGCCCAAAATAGGGGGCCAATGTTGAGCACCATGTAAAGACTTGTAGCCGCTGCCTGCAAAGCCCTGCCTCAGAGGGCTGCCCCTTGTTAATATTACTACCAGCACCCCATGGAACTAGTCTGCATAGACTTCTTGTGTTTGGAACCTGATCAGCGGAACATTGGCAATGTGTTAGTGGTTACAGATAATTGCGTTCCACCACCCCTTCTGTGAAAAGAACTTCCTCACATTACCTCTTAATCAGCCTCCCTCTAATCTCATGCTGTGTCCTCTTGTCCTGCTATTTTTCTTATATTGAAATGTTAGACTCTTTCACCTTGTTAATGCCCTTAAGGTGTCTGAATGTTTCAATCATATCACCTCTCTCCCTCCTTTGCTCTAGGGTATACATATTGAGCTCTGTTAATCTGTCCTCATATGTTTTCTGATGCCGTCCCTGCACCATTTTGGTTGCCCTTCCCTGGACTGCCTCCATTTGGTTAATGTCCTTGTGAAAGTGTGGCCTCCAGTACTGCATGCAGTACTCCAGATTGAGTCTAACCAGTGTCTTGTAAAGAGGGATTATTACCTCCCTTTCATGACTTGTGATACCCCTACTAATACACCCCAACATCCCCCTAGCCTTACCTACTGCTTTAGTGGTCTGCTTGGATGATTTCAGGTCATCTGTGATGATGATGCCGAAGTCTCTTTCTTCCTTTGTGACTGCCAGCAACTTCCCTCCCAGTCTGTAGGTAGCTTCAGGGTTTCTCTTCCCTATGTGCATGATCTTGCACTTCTTTGCATTAAACCCAGTTGCCACTCTTCCAACCATTTTGCTAGTTTATCCAGATCTCTTCTCATTCTGCCCACCCCATCTGGATCATCTACTCTGTTGCAGATCTTGGTGTCATTTGCAAATAGACAAACCTTACCCTCCAGTCCATCTGCAACGTCACTGATGAAGATATTGAAGAGGACTGATCCCCGAGGTACCCCACTTGTGACTTGCATCTCTTTTGACTGTATACCGTTTACCACCACTCTCTGTTTTCTGCCCGTCAACCAGTTTGCCACCCAGTTGACCAACTTCTGACCTACCCCAAGCCTACCCAGCTTATTAATCCATCCTCTGTGTGGAACAGTATCGAAAGCTTTGCTGAAGTCAAGGTAGGTGACATCAACTGCTCCCCCTTGGTCCACCACTCTGGTTACCTAGTCAAAGAAATCTATGAGATTAGTTTGACAGGACCTTCCTGTTGTAAACCCATGCTGTCTTGGATCCTGTGCTCCTATGGATTCTAGATGTTGCACTATCCTTTCCTTAAGGACTGCCTCCATAATCTTGCCCACTACTGCGGTAAGACTGACTGGTCTTTAGTTCCCTGCTACCACTCTTGTGGAGCGGGATCACATGAGCCCTTCTCCAGTCTTCTGGGACCTCTCCTGTGCTCAGAGACTCACTAAGCAGGTCTGATAATGGCTCTGCTAGTTCCACCCTTAGCTCCTTTAGTACCCCAGGATGTATGCCATCAGGTCCCATTGCCTTGTCCACCCTGAGCTTATCGAGCTCTTGTAGAACCCTTTCTTTTGTGAAGGGAGTAGTGCACACCTCCCCCTCTCCCCTCCCATGTCCATGGTGCTGAGCTGTGGGCCCAGCTCTACCTTCTCTTCAGTAAATACTGAACAGAAGTGTCTATTTAGGATAGATGCTTTTACATGGTCCTCCTTCTGACACACACACCCTTATCCCCTTTGATTTTAACAATACCCCCTCTGGACTTTCTCCTTTCACTAATGTATCTATAGAAATTCTCGCCACCTTCTTTTACTGTTCATGCTAATGTTTCCTTGGTTTGGGCCTTTGCCTGCCTTACTGCCTTCCCTGCTTCCTTAGGGAAGTTTGGTATGCCTCCCTATCTTCATCCCGCTGCATTCTCTTATATTTCCTGAAGGTCAGCCTTTTGGCTCTGACCTTTTCTACTACTGTTGTTGAGAACCAAAGTGGTTTCCTTCTTCTTTTGCATGTCCTTTTCTCTCTAACACAATTGGCAGGGCCTCGTGTTTACTGCGGCAAAGTGGACCTACATTCTGTGGCAGGACCTCATACTTTCTGCGGCAGAACTGCTGATTCTGTGGCAGATAAATTGTGGTTAAAGAGCATACCTTAAAGGGGATTAAGTCTTAGTTAACCCTTTAACTGCCTTTGTGCAACCACTCCGCTACACTGAAAGTGGACCTGTAGGCCATTTAACAGTATATAGTATATGGTAGAACGCTGTTAACCTTAGGAAATCATCATTTCCTAAGGTTGTTAGCCATCATCTGTCCATTCCAATGTTGTTAACCTATCGATGCTATGTCACATCAATAGGTTAAACAACAGGGGTCACTTTGCACAAGTGCACTACACGACCGAGCCTCCAAGAAACAGTCGCGGTGGTGAAAGCATGACCTGGAATGGTTGCGGCGGTACCTAAATTGAAACAATAAGGAGCCTGTTTAAGTTTTAAAATTCAAAGGTATGACTATACACTATAAAATATAATGTATGATCATACATCGGCGACCAGTTTGAATAACCGGCTCGTGGTTGCCATAGCGACATAAACCTCTCAAGCTTCGCTTTTGAGGTTTACAGTCACCATGGCAACCTCTCGCCAGTTAACAAACCGGTTACCGATGTATGTCCATACATTATCCTCTATGTAGTCTTCTTAGCACAAATATTAAACTGCAATAACCCAAATCTGACGCAGCCATGGGCAACAGTGTTCTTTTTTATTAATGACTTTTCCCTCCCACCCTGAATTTGAAGGCTCATCTGTACTTTTTCTGGAAATTGGTGGTCTTTGCTATTCTACTAGATTATAATTGGAGGAGGATATACACACTCAGGTAAAACTACACAGAAGGCAAAACCTGCTTGGATTTCTTCTGGTTCATATTTACAGTTATATTTAAAGAGACTCCAACTTGAAAGCCATTTTTTTCTGATTTTGATCAACATTCTTTTAGATTATTTTTTTAAACTAGGAATACACCAACTGCTTTGCAACAAACATGCTAAGTGCAGTGTGCAAATGTGTGTGTTTGGGGGGGGGGACTGTTTTCCTATAACAATGAAGGAGGGTGTAACTTGCAGTGCCTGTAGGATTTGTTGACTCTTGATTTTTCTTTTTGGGGACACACTAAAAAATGTAAGCAAGTCATTCTTATTAAGCTGGAGTAACCTTGGTTAGCACGTTCTCTTCTCCCAGCTACTCAGGAGTGGTAGTGTTCTTCAGTCAGTGACCCTCATTTCACTTATGTATAGCAGCAAACTCTTCATTCAGATTTTTTCCTTACCTGTCTGCTACAGTTCTAGTATGCCCTGGTCCACAACTCTGCTGCAGCTGGGCAACTTGACCCACCTTAAGAATTGCGCTTGATGCCACCAGTTGGCTGCAGGTTCACATCTGCCAAGAAATTACGGTCACATTTGCAGGTACAGATCTGCAGCCCACAAATCAAAACTGTGATTGATGTCCACCAGTGGGAAAAGAGTCCTCTGTTCAGACTGCTGCCAGCCACATTTCTGCAATCAGCTCCTCCTCCGATCCCTGCCACCACACCGAGATCGATGCCACCTCCACGGGCACCACTGAATCTTCTCACTTCTTGACTTCTACTCACCTTCCAGTTCTTCCTTTCAAATTCATCTTCCAGGGCTTAGCATGCACCATGAGCAGTCTCACAATGACAAAAATTAACATGGCTGAGCTACCCCCACCTACAAAGCAGCAAATCATAACTGCTATGAACCTAATCAAGCTCTGCTACTCTTCCTGCAGTCTCCCCCCCAATACTTCCTGGACGGAGTTACGTAAGAAGAGCCAGCACAAGTCAAGAAGGCATGCTCCCTCTAGTTTTTGGCTTTGTAGCTGGCAGCATCAGTTTGTTGCCCCTTCTAATGAACATGTGTGTCATGGCACAATTAAAATATCAGTAGCTATGCCATTGACTTGTGCAACTGCAGAGCATAGCCAACATTTCTGCAGCTATGTGGCTGTTTTTTCTGATTTCTGCGGCCACTGCTGCAACCGCAGAATCACAGAAAACACAGGGCCCTCACAATGGGATGTTGCTTCAAGTACTGCATCCTTAATGCTTGTCCACTTTGCCTGTAAACCCCCCCCCCACCTGTATTTCTTGTTGCCAGGGCTAGCTTAACTCTGTTGGCCATCTTACCAAAGTCAGCTCCTCTGAAGTCCCATATATTTGCCTTGGAATGGGATGATTTAGTTCTAGTGGCCAAATTAAACCATACCATGTGATTGTCACTGGCCCCCAGGTGACCCACCTGGAGATCTGTGATCCTTTCCCTGTTAGTCAGTACACCATATACCATTCCTAGAACTATGGTCACAGGTGAGTAACCTAATTTTCTGGGGACATGGATATGGTGTACTATCCACACTTCTGGCAGACTCCTAGTAGTTCTCCAGGAGGAATGGGGGCAAGGTGCACACGACCTATTTAGGAAACAGAGATTGGAGAACTGAGGCCCCAAAACCAGCATCCTGGCGTGACTCAAGGTTGATGAGGTAATGGGAGATGAAGGTGTGTGCTGACTTCCAGGTAGCAGCTCTACAGATCTCCTGGATAGGGATGTCCCTGAAAGCAGCCACCGAGGCAGCAGGGCGTCTGGTGGAATGAGCCAGATTCCCCACAGGAGGCTCCCTACCAGCCAACCTGTAGCAGAGGATGATGCAGGAAACAATCCACCTGCCAAGCATCCACTTAGCTGCTGGTCTGCCAGGTGAGGCTTCAGCGTAGGTGGTGCAAAGCTGTCGAACCTCACTCCTAACTCCAGCCATGTGCTCCATATAATAAGCGAGCGCTCACCTAATTTTCAACATATGGAGCCTGTGCTCGGCCTCTGAGGTTGGAGTGGTGAAATACACTGGGAGATACATCACCTGATTAAGGTGAAACTCAAACAACTTTGGGAGGAACTCTGGTTTGGGGCGGAGGACCACTTTGTGCTTGTGTAAGACCAGATAGGGAGACTCCACAGAGAGCACCTGGAGCTCACTGATCCTTCTGGCGAAGGGGATAGCCACCAAAAAGGCAACCTTCCACATCAGATGGGAGATGTGACACCTGTGCATGGGTCTGAATGGCTTGCCCATGAGCATCACCAAAACCAGCAGCAAGTCCCAAGGTGGTGGCAGCTCAAGCAACGGCAGGGACAAGATGGTCAAAGCCTTTGAAAAAGCACCCGACCGCCTTTTCCTGTTTTTTGGGGCCTGCAGCGAGTGCAGGTTTCAAAACTTTCTGGACCCTACTAGGAGTGCAGGAAATAGCTATATACACCTGAATTAAACATTTTAAACTGTTTTGTATACTGTTTTAATTATTCTGTAGTTCGAAGATACTCTAGTGAACTACAAGTGCCTAAATTTCTGGGGTTTGTTCAGTCCTTGCTTACTGGGCTGTTGTTTGGGGCATATTAAACCAGATAACTACAAAAAAGTGCTTTTTAGCACTCATTTTTGACTTTTAATAATTCACCATTCTCTGACCCCTGGAAAGGCACTTCTGGGTCATTCTAGAATTTATTTACTCAGCCTGCAGCGAGCAGGGTGAAAGTGCGTATGTGCGTGAAGACGTATGCAAAGACACGCATGCTCATGCCAGGTTTGAGGTTGAGGAACAAGAGATGCAGCAAGAATGCAAACAGTTTTATATGTTTAAAGTTATCTCCAGAGGGGTACGTTGTTGATGTTAACAGCTTAGAAATATATAAAATGAGTGACACTATTACTACAAGTGATGGCAGGACTCTGGTCCAGTGCAAAACATGCAGAATGTAAAGCATGGATGTAGGTTTTGAAGTTAGTATATTGCTCAATTGTGTGAAATGAAAGGAAAATGAAGACATGACTCAGGAAATCACCATGTTTAATATCAGCTAACTATGCTTGAAGAGAGTTATGCTGATACCATGGAATGTTTAAATAGTAAGTGCTCATGTACAGACAAACCAATAAACATAGTCTGTACTAACACGCCAAAGGAATCCAATACTAGGGTTACAGAATCAAACAAAACAAGTCATGATTTGGACAACACAAACAACACATACACCAGGAAACATGTTAGGGAAGATGAGGACCCATTGGATAATGAGAACCACTGGTATGAGGTACGACATAAAAAAAGTCAGTAAAAAGGGCAGAAAAGCGACCCAGTTTTTCTTACCAACAGAAAACAGTTTCTATCCCTTAATAGATCTTTCAGATGAATGTCAAAGCACACTTTTCAATACTAATAAGAATACTGATTTGAATGGAACAGAGACTGGACTTATGCCTCCATGTCCCCTCCCACCCCCAATCAAATTGAGCAAATAGTACAGGTAAATTCAGTTAATCGTATGGACCTGGATGCAACAAATCTGTCTCTATGCCCCCCTCTCAAAACCAGAGTGAGCAAATAGTTAATAAAACATCAGTTCAGGTAAACTCTGCTAATTCTATGGACCTGGATGTAACAAATCCAGAGGAAAGTAGACAGATTTATATTTTAGGGGACTCAATTATATTAAGAAGTTGGATAGAGCTATATGTGATCAAGCCAAGATGAATAGGACAGTGTCTAGTTTCAAAGGAGCAAAAATACTGGATATATCCAAAATGGCTAGAAACATCCTTAGATCCAGCGGAGATGAACCAAATTGTGGTTATTTGTGCAGGGGTAAACAATGCATTAAATCAAAATTTACAAAATATTAAGGAAGAATTTGTGGGAATAGCTAATGTATTAGTAGATATAGGTTGTCAAATTGCATTTTCTGAGATTCTTCCAGTCCCAAGAGCAAGTAATCATACTAATGACAAAATTAAATCGCTAAAAAATTGGTTAAGATGCTGGTACCTTAAACAAAATATACAATGCATAACACATTGGGAAGACTTTGCAGACAAACCTGTATTGGTTTGCAGGGACGGGTTACACCTGAACAAATTCAGAACAAGGTTATTAGCAGAACATATAAATACCTTCATCTCTTCAAATTTAAACTAATTAAGTGGGGGAAGGGGAATAATAATGCACATTTATCTCAGTATAATACTATGAATGAAACGGACTCTAGGCCTTGTCAGGTTAGCCCTTCACAAATAAGAAAAAGTACTGGTCATAAACTGACTGGCATGAACTTAAATATTTTATTGACTAATGCAAGAAGTTTAAATAATAAACTGGATGAATTACAGTGTATTATGGTTAACAATATAATTGACATGTGGCATCACTGAGACATGGTTTACAAACACAAAATGGGGTGAAGAAATTCCAGGTTACTCAGTAATTCACAAGGATCGTCAAAAATCAAAGGGTGGTGGGATTGCTCTTTATATAAGCAAACATATAGATAGTTTTGAAATACCTATTAATTATAATAATGAAGATGGTATTGAAATAATTTACGCTAATATCAAAGTAGATGGAAATATAAAAATTGGCCTGTGTTATCGATCCCCAAACTTAGACAAAACCAATAATGATCCCTTTATGCATACTTTGGAACAATTTGAAACACTTGATGACTTAATCTTGATGGCGGATTTTAATCTACCAACTATTAATTGGCAAACTCTGACAGGGAATTCACAATTGGATAGAAGATTTATAGCATATACATTACAGAATAATTTAGAACAGTTAGTAATAGAACCAACAAGGAAAGATAACATTTTGGACCTTATTTTGACAAATATTAAAAATATTGAGGAATATCCTAAAGTTATTCAATCACTTGGGGACAGTGATCATAATATGGTATCCTGGAATATTAAATATTTTTCTATAGCTAATTCAGGTACAACGAGGAATAAACATTTCTATAAAGCCAACTATGAAGCAATAAAAACATATCTCAATACATGGAATTGGGAAACTGAACTAAAAAAATCTGGGTTCCGAAGAAATATGGCATGCCTTAAGACAAAAAAATGATAATTGTATAAGCACCTGGGTCCCTGAATACAGGAAATATAATAAGGATAAAAGGATTCCTCCTTGGTTTAACGGTAAAATTAAAAAAAAAAAAGGCATTTAATAAATATAACAAGAACAAAACAGCTTAGATGTGGGAAGAATTCAAAATTAAGGCTAAAAAGTGTAAATCAGCCATTAGAATAGCAAAAAAGAATTTGGAGTTAAAACTCGCCACCTTAACAAAAAATAATAAAAAATTTTTTAATCATAAAGGAACATTAAACAGGAATGTACCATCAATTGGACCATTATTAAAAGACAATGCGACTATGATCAATGAGGCAGATATTGCAAAAGCATTTAATGCTTATTTTTTTGAATATATATAAAACAAAAGATGTTGTATCCTTGGAAAGTTTAACATCTAAATTCCCATACCCAATAATTACTTCTGAAGAAGTTAAGCAAGCTATACAAACCACAAAAATTAATTTCTCTGCAGGTCCTGATGGTATTACTTCAAAATTTATTACAGAATTAGCAACAGAGTTACTAGACATCCTTACGTGTTTATTTATTCATTGCATGAAGGTACAGTCATCTCAGAGTGGAGACTAGCTACAGTGATCCCCATCCATAAAGGAGGTAGTAAACATCTTGTGAAGAACTATAGGCCTATTATCCTTAGTTTGTGTCTAGGTAAGGTGATGGAAAGGGATTTACAACAAAAAATGATTACTCACCTTCAGGAAAAGAATATAATAGATATTTCACAAAATGGTTTTATCAAGGGAAGATTGTGTCAACAAAACTTGATAAACTTTTTTTGAACCAGTTAGTGATGCACTGGACCAGGGACATCCTGTGGATGTTATTTTCCTAGATTTTGAGAAGGCTTTCAATTTCGTACCACATGGGATTCTAATTGAGGAACTGATAAAGTATGGTTTTCATGGCAATATAATCAAATGGGTAAACTCATGGCTGAGTAATAGGCAGCAGAGAGTAAGCATAAAGGGTTACTTGTCAGATTGGGGGGAAGTTAGCAGCAGAGTGCCACAGGGCCCCTTACTATTTAATATATTAATAACTGTTATGCAAGCAAATAACGGTATTTGGTTACATAAATATGCTGACGACTGTAAATTAGGATGTGTTGTTAATAATTTGGAATCAGCAAAGAATCTGCAGTCAAACCTGGATAAGCTTGTTGAATGGTCAGTAAGGAATAAAATGACCTTTAATACAGCAAAGTAATGCACTTAGGTAGGAATAACAGGCAAGTTATTTATAGTATGAATAACAACATTTTAGATAACATTAAAATTGAAAAAGATCTGGGTATTACCATCACTAATAACTTAAAGTTTATAACCCATATTAATAACATAACCAGGAAATGTAATGGCATACTGTCTTGCATATTAAGAGTAGGGAGCCAGAAGTCTTAATCCCCCATACACAAGTTTAGTTAGGGCCCATATTGATTATTGTGCTTCATCTTGTACACCTACTTCTTTGGGGTATAAAACTTCCATAGAAAGAGTGCAAAAAAGATTTACAAAGAAGATTGTTGGCTTGAAAAATACAGACTATAGTAATAGGTTACAAACTCTAGGATTGTTTTCATTAGAATACAGATCTTTAAGGGATGATCTATGTCTAGTTTATAAAGCATTGAAAGATCCTGCCCTATGTGAGGCTATTTGTCTTGAAAAACATGCTGCTGTTTTAGAAACAAGAGCACATAAACTAAGGTTAAAAATTAATGCAAATAAAACATCCAAAAGGAATAATTATTTTACTCAGCGTATTCCTGCAATATGGAACTCCTTACCATCAGAGGTAGTATCTTGTAATAGTCTGGAAAACTTTAAAAGTAAATTGGATGAATATATGGGAAAAAAGAAATACACCTTTTACCAATAGGCAAATGAGTTCTATAAGGGCTTGTGCCTCGAACCCGTACTATACCTATGAACCATCAGTGTACTCACCCATGCCTGGTACGCCAAGATGGCTGCTAGGTACACCTTGAGGGTCATCAACCGGAGGCCCAACTGGGAGAGGGACCACAGGTATTCAAGAATGCTCACCAACAGGCAGGACAAGGGGGTCTAGCTCCTTGTCCTGACACCAAATGGAAAATCTCTTCCATTTGAAGGCATAGCACTGGCGAGTTGACTGCTTCTGAGAAGCTTCCATGACATGGAGGACCTCGCTGGAGAGTCCCAAAACTTGGAACTCTAGCCACTCAGGAACCAAGCTACGAGGTGTAGGGATCCAAGGTCCGGTTGGAGTGCCTTCCCCCAAGAGCAAGTCCGGGGGAGAGGAACTCTCCTCGAGGGCCTGCTGCTGAGGGTGAGGAGATCGGGGTACCAAAACTGGAAAATCCGGGCCTTGCCCCTCCACGTCTTGAGCAACACCTTGTGGATCAGGGGGAAGGTGTAGAGGAGACCTTGAGTCTTGAATTTCTGAAGTCTTGAAGACCAAAAAAAGTAAGAAAGTTAGGACCTACATTTAGTGCTGAGCTGCGATGGAGGGAACCTGAAGCTTTCAGCGGGATGGAAGATCTGATATGACGGGGTGGTGCCAAGGAGGATACCACTTGGGTGTGTGGGAGCAGCCAGCTTGAAGACCTTCTGGCCAGCTCTTAAAGGGAAACCATCCTGCTGTTAGTGTGGATAGTACACCATAGCCACATCCCTAGAACTTTATAATTTTCAGTTTTTAAATGGCAGCCCCTCCTCCCAGTAAAACTGGTCACTTACTCATCACTTAATCAGCTGCCAAGTAAAAACACTTTTTTCCCCTGCTTGAATTTTCTCTATAAACTAAGCCCTCCTTTCCCAGTGCAACTGACACCCACTGTCTTTTTTTCTCAGTGCAACTGACACCCCACTGTCTTCTTTCCTAGTGCAACTGACACGCCACTGTGTCTTACTGCGTACTTATACATGCAAGGGGAGCACCATTTTGAAATGCAGGCCAGGAGTCACTGTGGCCCTTCTCCTGATCAATAGCATCTTGCAGATGTGGAAGGTATTGTACGAGTCATGGAGTCTTGAAGGAGGCCTCTTCCTATTCGCCAGCAAGAAGATTCATCATGTGTGCAAGACAGGCCATGTGTACTCCGCTGAGGGAACATTTCCATACCCTTGCTTCATGCAGGCTGCACGGTCAATGTTGCTCTCAGAGCTGCTAGTAGATTACTTTATTCAGTGTCTGTCTTAGCAGTGGCCCTCGCCACAGCACAGGGAGAGATGCAGGAGAGGAATGTAGCATAGTGCCCAGCATTTCAGTCAATGATTAAACAATTTCTTTACACAGTCTTGTAAAACCAGGCATGAAAGAGGCCTCTGACAGATCAAAGCTGCTGCAAAGTCAGTGCAGTAAAAGAAGAGTATGCAACATTCCCACCAAAAAAGAAAGATTTTTTTTACAAGATGGTAAAGAATCCCAATGGATGCAATGCATTTACCTACACATTTCTCATGTGTATTTGTATGAACTGTATAACAAAATATAAACAAGTGTAACACAATTCTTATAACTTTTTTTTTTTTAAATTTATTTAGCTGAGAAAACATCTTGTTTTCTATGGGCTCCTGCTTCTACTCAGTTTCACTGCTGGGTGCACTGAAACACCAAGCGGCTGTGACTTGCTCAGGGTCACATAGCAAACAGGTGGCCATGCTGGGATTAGAACCTGGGTGTCCTGGTCCCCAAGCCTATGCTCTGGCTACGAGACCACAGTCTTCTCAGTCCTTCAATTCCCCTTTGCTATAAACAATGCACTTGGAAATCACTGATCTGCGGATTATAAGATTTCAATGATCTCTGGAGGGATATTAAAAACAAATTAGCAGGATTTTTTTTTCTCTCTCCATTATACTCTGAGATCTAATTGTTACCGGATGCCAAAGCTATGATAAGAAGAAGTTCTTACAGACACAAAACACCCCTGACCTTCGGGCAATTCACTTCTTATGTGAGACGCATATTAACCCCTTCCCTGCCAGTCACGGTCTGTCTGCCATACAAACATTATGGAATTCTGACTAGTTCTGTACAGGCAGCACTCCTGATGGTGCTCTTATACTAGTGTGAAGGGGATCCTAACAAAATTAAAGGTACATTGCCTCAGCATTATAACAGAGAGGAGACTGGTTGGCTGAGCATGCGTTCCCTTCTGGCAGAAAAGAGTTTTTTTTTTAATGTTAAACTTTTTATTGGAATACAAAAATATAACAACAGTATTTAAGGCCATATAAATGGATATAAAGGAGAAAAATTAGGAACATCAAAAGGAGTACTGCACAAAAAAATATATACTGTATATAACAGTAACAACAAGCAACCTAACAGCCTATAAACACGAAGAAAAATCTTCGTCTAACTTTCACAGCCTGCCTGTAGTTAGAAATATTCAGAGTATGACTAGTTAGACTATTATACTTCCGCCTGCACATAGTGCACTATCAGGTCTGCGTGTTTACTACAGCATCAGTTTTTCAAGTTTGATTATGTTGGTGTGGCCAAACTTCACAGGTTTTTATTAGCAGACTATTATAGCAATCTTTATATGGAATGGTAAGCAGCTCATTAAAAAATGAAATAAAAATGCTGCTGCAGGTCTCTGGTGATTGAGAAGAAAGCCTGTACTGTGGTGATAGGAAATCTGATTGCCAAAAGTTATTACACATGATACAGGCTTTGCTGATTGCCCTTCCATTCCATACCACTGGAGAAGGGAGAGAGTCTATTACCAGTAAACCCACCTCCCAGTTTCATTTTCATGTTCAAGGGGGTAATAATTTTTTTGTTAACTGTTTCTCCCACCTACTTTGCCAATCAGGATCGGTTTACCTATAGCACTTCGACGGCGCTAGCGCCATGCATTTCCCTAATGCTGACAATGTAGCCCGCGGGATGTTGGCGCTCACAATTGGGGGCCTGCTCTACCTCTCCTTGTGAGGGGCTGTCCCCACACCTCCTAGTCTCTAAGATTCTAACTCTGAGTTGGAGTTGGACCGGGGCAATCACCAGCGGGTAGTCCCGATCGCCGCATGGACCACCACAGCGACGGGCGGATTCTGCCCTATTTCTGGCGCTGTGGCGGTCTTCACGGTTGGCGAGTCACTACAGTGTTGGCATATGATCAGGATCTCCTTTGGCAATGCCACAATAATAGCCATTCTAGTCTGGAAGAGCCATCAGTGTGTGGTGTCACCAGTCCCCACTGCCATTCCATCGTTCCTCAGCTAGCATGAGAGATGGCACAGGTGACTGTGACACGCTGCTTAGTACCTGTTAGACTTGGGAGCAGGGCTAACTTTCATCTGCACATGCAGAAGCATCCCTCCTTTTTGCTCTGCCCTCCCACCCAGGATTTGTGTGGCACATCCCCCACCTCCTCAGCATCACTGTTCCCACATGCACATCTAATTTTTCTCTGGTCCACCAGAAGGCATGTGCACAGCTGGACGAGGCTTCTTTGTCACCCTGGAGATGGACAGTGCCCTGTGAGACACTGTCCCCACTCTTTGCAAGCCTCATGTGGCACTCTCACGTTTGGACATGAAACCTGGTCCTCCTCATGCCAAGTGACACTCCTGCTGACTAGGAGGCAGTGATCACGAAGGAAAAAAAAAACAAACGCTGATGTGAACTGAGTGCAGATCTGTCTTACAAAATGTATCACACACTTCTCATATTCCCAATCACAGCTTTGCTGCTGCTTTTTTTGTCCTAAGAAGTCATCAGAAACAGACCGATAAATTATAAGACGTAGCATTTCAAGAAACAAACAAAATAAAATGTCACACTCCAGTGTGATGCTGTCATTCCACCGCTGTTCCGTTTCAAGAGAGCTGACAATTCCCCTCCCCAAAGGTCACATGGCTCAAAATGAAAACCCGAAGGCAGAAAAAGTTCAGCCTGGAGCCATCCTCCACCTGATATCTTTTATGGAATGTTGTGAAGATTCACCAGTAGAGCACCAGTTGATACCTGTCTACACTGGTAATATTCCAGTGTTAGCAGCAGAGGCTAGTCAAAAGAAATCTCATTCTCACATGCTGCTTTAGAAGAGTATTTGTTGGATTTAGGACATGCATCCATTTTCCCTGTGTTTATTTCTCTTCTGTATTCCCATCACACTTGAAGCTACTGTGGCTATACACTGTCCTTTAATTCCCTGGGGGACGTGTTAGGCAGTTTGGCCTAGTGGTTGGAGAGTAGAGCTGTGAACCTGGAGACTTGGATTTGAATCCTGTAGTTACCATTTAGGAACAAGTCACTAAATCTCACTGTGATTGGCCTCTCTCATTTCTAATTACCTTGCAGCTGTCTGAACCTCCCCGTGCTGAAAACGGCAGCAGCATTCTCTCCTGGGTTGTAAAGCACTTTGGAATAGAGTTTGTATGAAAGACACTGTATAAACCAACTTCCTTTCCTTACTGTGGGATGACTCACCCCACACACACACACACACACACACACACACACACACACAACTAGCTTCATCTCTAGAATGTCTCAGACACCCCTTCAGAACCAGTGCAGGAAGCCTGGGCTCTCTCGCAAACCCATGTCTGCCAGGTGGCAGAGAGGAGTGCTGCAGCACCACTGGGCCAGCACGTCACACCATTACTAAGTATGGAAGCCAACTACCTCCGCCATGCTTATTCAGAGGTCGTGTTTATAGATTTGTGTGTGTGCATATATAGATATATACAGATATATGTATAGGGAATACATAATGGGTTGCAACAGAATAACATTTATCTCCACTAGTGAGTGGTAATACCTGTAACTCACGAGTGGTGAAGCCATAAGTTAGTTATGAAGGTCTGACCACTCATGTGTGCAGACAAATGTATTATTGTACTGCAGCCCATTATGTATTTGATAAATACCACAACATCTGTAATGATTTTACTGGTGTTTTAGCTTAACACTGCCTTTCTTTCCATTCTAAGTTCTCTATCTGGCCCATTGTTCTTTGTGCTCTAGTTCCTGATTCTAAGCTGAAATAACATATTCTAAGTTATACAGGATTGTGCATGAGTAATCTTACACAAGGCAGTTGTAGGTTCGAGAGGTTTCCGTGGTAATCTGCATTACCACGGAAACCTCAGGATCCTAAAACTGCCTTGTTCGTGTATGATTACTCATACACAATCTTTTATAGTTTATGGGTAATCAGATTGACTCCAGTGTCCCATCAAAAGCCAAAAAATAACTTACTAAGGCATGGTTCCTTAGGCACCGTTCACTTCCTGGCCATCCCTCACTGCCACAGCTCAATTCATCATGTATGCTTGACAATGATTGATCTTGTTGTGCTGCACTAGTGATGTACTCAGTGCGGCACAACAAGATCGTGATGCACTCAGTGCAGCAGAACAACGCTGTTCCAGGCATGGATTTCCATGCGGAACAGCATTCTACCATACACTATAAACACTGTAAATTGTGTTCCAAGTGAAAATAAATATTTACCCAATTTATTCACACGTTAGCATAAGACCTTGCACCTACTACCCGACACCAACAAAAATCAGTACACTTGTTTATATAAAAAAAAAGGTACAAAATTTATTTACCACATAACGAGTACACGTGTACTGTAGCAGGAATACAAACCCCCAAACAGGTGTGCAGAACTCCCCGCTGATGTGGTGTGTGTGTGTGTGTATATATATCTGTATACATACATATGTATGTATATGTGTATATATATATATATATGTATGTATATGTATCTCACAGATAATCCACTACAGGGCATGTGGTCGAGAGGCACGAGGCCATAGGCTGAATGTGTTCAACCACCCAAGGCGTATGTGCATCAGAGCACAACTGCATGCTCTGTGGTGGATTATCTATCTTAAAAAAATGGCCAAAAATGTTTTTTGGGGTTGCAAAATAGAAAGAGGTGCAGGTGTGCGGTCATCATGGGATAATGCACAGTCATGTGGTGTCTTTCGTCCAATCAGGAGACAGCATTTTTGCTGATTTTTTTTTATTTTTTTATTTTGCTTGCCCCCTCTGCACCCTCTCTCCAATCAAAAGGGTGGACCAGTGGTTGCCAGCAAGTGACGAAGACCCGGCTGATCAAAGTGCTGAGGCAGTTGGCATACTCTCCCATGGTGCACTGCTGGTGATGTTATTTTGATGTAGTGATATAGCACCATTTACTGTTTGAATAAAAGTTTGTTCAACTCATTGAACTGATGCACTGCAGCACTTTGAAGCAGGCCTATATTTTTCAAAGAGTGCACCTGCTCTGTTTTGGGTTTCTGGGTTTTAAATGTTAGCCGTCCCCCTTTACTGCAACACTCCACCACAGTACACACGTAGCACAGTTGCTGCTTTTTTGGTGCGTTAATGCTGGATGGCCTACACCCACCCTCCCTTCTCTCCCTCCCCCAGGAGCAGAGTGCCTCACCTCCTTACTGCGGAAATTAGTGGATCACATGTGAATCCCTCATCTCCCAGGCAGCAGCACAACAAGCTGTCACTGCTGCACTAAGCCAACACTACTGTTTCCCTGGATTCAGAGTGCTCGTAAGGCATTTAAAATAAAACTACAGGGACAGCCAAATTATACCTCCCAATGGCACAGTTTTCATAAGTATTTATATACAGTTTACTGCGTCTGCTGATTTTAAAAATGGCAATTTGTACTGTAAAGCCTGTTTTATTGTTGCTGTGTTTTTAACATTTTTTGTAAAACTTAGTCCATAAGCACCCAACGTTAATGTAGGAAGTTGGAAGGCAGTTGCTTGGTGGCTCTCTTTCTACAGTGCTCAGCAAATGTATCAAATCACTGAATAAAACTGGGGGAGAAAGTAATTTTTTTGTGCTCCTTTGTTCGTAGCTGCCCCCATCGGCACTGTCCTGGCCTCCCAGCCCCATTCATGCTTTTCTGCCATTTAACCCAGTCCTCTGTCACTCTGGATTTCCCTCACCAAGGTGGGGTGAGGGGAGTTGGCCAGGCACCCCGCAAACAACTTGGTTGCTGCAGGTGGGCAGAAAGCTGGCACGCTGGGGCCTGTGAAAGTAAGTGTTGCATCACCTTGCACATTGCGGTTGTTTCCTTCTCTTGTGATCCCTTCCCTACAGAGATACCAGGCTGGGCTCAGTGACGGGCACAGGAAAACAAGGAGTGGCAACATCCGGTTGAGTTGAAAGGTGGTTCCTCCCACTTTGTCTTGCTCCCCATCTGCGCCTCCACCTGGGGGGAGAGGCAGCACTCTCTCCTTCCCCCAAGGCAGCGAGTGTCCTCTGGGACTCTCAAACTTCTCCTCTGGCTGGCCTTCTAGCGACTTGGGTTTGTTTCCGAACCTGACTATACTACTACAGTACCTTACCCAAACAGAGCATGGCTGGAAAACTCTTCACCTTTTTTTTGTTAATGATTTATTTCCCCAGGCTAGTCCAGCTGAGATGCAACATCTCATTTTGAGAAGGGTCCTGACTATCCGATTGTACAACCAAGAGGATCGAAGCTTAGGGAGGTCAAGAAGCTTGCTCAAGATGTCACAGTGAGCTAGGGGGCTACGACAGGGTTTGAACCTCTTCTTCCATTTCACAGCTCAGTGCTCAAACCACTATGTCTTTCTTCAACAAGTAAAGGACCCAGAGTTGGGAAATGCAGTTTTATCATGATTTGTCACTTTGCCTCAGTTTCATGGGTCACACCCAGTGAGCAGGGTGAACCATGCTGCAGACATCTGCAGCACTTTTCCCCATGAGCGCCCAGGACCTTTGTCTTACAAACTCTTTGTGCAATGTGAAAGTGCTTGTCAGTTACATGTGGACAATGCTGATTTAGACAGGAAATAAAGCAACTTAAAAAGAACTGCAAAAGTGTCCATAACAGTAGTACATTTCATACGTGGAGAAACCATTGTTGTTAAGAAACTCCATTTTTCAACATCAAATAAGGGAACATTTAAAAAAATAATTTGAAAAAATAACACTAATAAAGATGAGCTTGTTTTTTTTTTCCTTTCGTTATGAGGAGCACGTGACTTGCCACTGCCTGAATATCCGAAACACCTTTGTGGATTTGTCTGGTACACTCTGGAATGGAAAAAAAAGAGAAAGAAGAAAAAGTGAAAAATTTGTATTTATGTCTTCCTCTATTTTTGCTGAATATCTGCATCCAAGCCAGGCCTTGCTCTCCTCCCCCAAGACTCATCACTCCTATATAGCCATATACTTCAGTATGGGAGGTTTTGTAAGCAACGACTCAGGATCTAGGAACTGTGGGCCAGATGCTGGAGGGAGGTTTCCCCATGTCCTTTGTAATCACCCCCCCAAGAATCCCCACTGTTCCCATACCACTGCTGGACCACAGCCATGGGAGCAGATGCACGGTACATGTGTGCGCCTCTGCGCTGTAACATCAATGTCACGCTGAACCAGCTGCTTGGGTGGGATGGTGCCTGATAGAGAGTGATTACAACTCATCCACCCCAGAACTTGGCATCACCTTTGTAGCCTTACTTCTGGGTCTGGAACAGAACCTGTATCTCTTGCACAGCATACAAAATTGTGGCTGCCATACCACCCAACCTTTTGGTACTGAAATACGGGACACTGACAAAAAATATAGGCAACTAGCCCTCAGAAAGTGAGGCACAGTCAACATGGATATGCAAGTTCCAAACACTGAACACTAGTGCGTTTGTGTAAAATGTAATTCTGATTCGACTTTACTTTCAATTTCTGCTATAACGTGAGTTTACACAGATAGCCCGCACCTTCTCTATGTAGAACAGCACAGAACTGTTTGGATGTAATTACCTTTACCTCTATAGTGCAAATTTGCATACAGCACCAAGTTTGGGACCATTAAAGACATTGAGGGGACAATAAGTGATTTCCAAACAGGAACTGAAAGAAACAGAAAACTGGGAAAATAATAGCAAACTAGAATTTAATGTTGAAAATTGTACAGTGATGCATTTTGGTGCAAAAAAATAGGACAGCAAGGTATACGTTGATGTGGAAAGACTTTAAAGTATTGAACCTAGGAAAGGACGGAACAGTTATGCAAGAACTTACCGTAACAGTAGATCTTTTTTTCTTACTATTTGGACTTCAGTTGAGGAGCTCACTACTGACCACAATCCGGTGTCATTTGGGGCTCTTCTCTGACTGATGTCAGAGTCCGTGAATGTGTCACTGGAGCCAGTCCAGAAGCAGGCCAAGTAACCCTTTACAGATATCCTAGACAAGGACGATTACCTGGGGGTCACCTTTCCAATTGCTGAGGCCATTTTGGGACTGATTCTGGAGCTCTGGCAGCATCCAGCCCAGCAGGCCTCCACCCATATGGTCTGCAAGTATGCAGCCCCTACAGAGTCCTTCTTGGGGTTCTTGGACCATCCCTCAGCCGAAGGGACTGGTCTTGGACTAGGCCTTCTGGAAGTCTGGTGGTCATGGCGATGTGAACAAGACCCCCGACAAGGAGTCTGAGAAACCTGACCATGTAGCCAAAATGGTCTATGCCACTTCTTCTCTGGATCTCTGTCAGGCAAGCACCCTCTCCCCGGGCTCCTGCCCGATAGGAGCTGCTTCCCAGACAACGCCTTAACAATGAAAGCTGCCCACCCTCGCCTCGGGCTCCTGTCCGATAGGAGCTGCTCCCTAGATGCCGCCTGAACAACTAAATCTGGCCACCCTCGCCCCAGGTTCCTGCCTGATAGGGACTGCTCCCCAGACACCGCCCTGGTGCTTGAAAGGTGCAGTTACTACCCATGGTGCCAATTGTGCCCAGCTTGACTCTGCTCTCCGACTTTAAACTTGGCGCCATTTCTGATTGCTCAGGCTACCAGCGTTTCTCCTACCTTGAGCTGGTCTTGCTGCCTTAAGCGCTGACTGGTCAGGAAACAGCTGGAGCAGAACAATTAATTACATTTATTTTCCCCAAAGGAGACTTCTATCTTTTTTTCAGTAAAAGAGATCTCTCCCCACCTCGGGATCCGGTGCGCTGCTGCTAGTCAGCTGTGCTACGCTCTCGGTGTGCTTTTGCTCCGCAGCTGACTTTGTGCCCAGCAAAGCCCACAGGACCAGGCTCTCTCTCTCTCCTCCTAGCTGCCAGGGCAGTAGCCCAATAGCGTTTATTTGCAGCACTGTGTAATGTCGAATTCGGCTACCAACATTTTATGTATTTTAAATACTGCACAACTGCTGCATGTACCCTGGTATCTGCTGACTGCCTTCAATGCTGTAATTTAATAGCCACTATCTGCAGACTGTGTAATAGTTTACTGGCTGTATCTCCACAAATACTACAGAAACTGTACTAATTTCCCTGTACTTCAAACTGTCAAATTCTGCAATTGCTACAGAAACTGAATTGCTTTATTTGTACTTTGTCTGTCTTTCACTTGCCTCCTCCTATCCCTTTTACTTAAACTATCCTACTGATCACCTCTGCTCGTTTCTTTCTCACCCCCGCTGAATCTCCCACCCCATCTTGGCACCCCACTGCGTCATACAGCCGATTTTGTTGTCCTCTCCAAACCTCTCTGTCATCAGCAGCTTATCCTCTCTGTACTCAGGTTTCTTTTGTCCGCTGTCCCCTCCCTCCTGCTAACCATATCTCTCTTCTCTTGTCTTTAGCTGCCCACCCTCGCCCCAGACTCCTGCCCAATAGGAGCTGCTCCCCAGACGCTGTCTGAACAATGAAAGGTACGAGTTACTACCCGTGGCGCCGACTGTGCCCAGCTTGAATCTGCTCTCCGACTTTAAACTTGGCACCATTTCTGATTGCTCAGGCTACCAGCGTTTCTCCTACCTCGGGCTGGTCTTGCTGCCTTAAGCGCTGACTGGTCAGGAAACAGCTGGAACAGAACAATTAATTATATTTATTTTCCTAAAGGAGACTTCTATCTTTTTTTCAGTAATAGAGATCTCGCCCCACCTTGGGATCCGATGCACTGCTGTTAGTCGGCTGTGCTACACTCTCGGTGTGCTTTTGCTCCGGCTGACTTTGTGCCCAGCAAAGCCCATAGGTCCAGGCCTCTCTCTCCTCCTAGCTGCTATCCCGCCTTCGTGCCTCCCAACCTGCTCCTCCTATCTGCTCATTTACTTTTAAAGTGTCTTTTAGCCAATCAAGTAAAAGATTATCTCCTCATTTTCCATTGGCTCGTTATACGAATCAGCCACTGGGGGGGGAACCCTAAACTAGTTTTTCCCCAGTTTCTCTTCACTTCACTGCCTACTTGATTGTATAGTGTGGAAATCTTTCTAGCTCAAGGCTGTTGCTGATCTTTTGTATCCAAAGCCTTTTTAGGCAGAAATTGTTATCCTTATTTACTGTGCTTAAACTGTCTGGTTAACTAGTCATCTTTTCGTAGTTTTCCACTTTCACATCTTGCAACTCCCCCGGTTATGCTGTACTGTAGATATCAGTTGCCCTATCGGATTGATACTCATACCCCCTTTAGACAATCTAAGGTTCTTTTTTGAAAATTCAGGGATCTCAAATAATTAGACCGATCACATAATCTCCTAAAATCCAGGCGGATTTTAGAAGCTCCATTTGCGGCAGTTACTGTTGCCCTCCACTGCATCCCCTAACCCACCATCCAACCTACCCAATCTGCTTACTATTAAATTTAACAAAATGGCTTGGATATCTCTATTTGTGCCCTCTATCATCCTGGTTCTAATGTTACTTAGTATCCTCACAGTGCCTGATCCCAATGATCACCTCCAAAACAGTGAAATGAATCTAAGCGATTTCACTTACTCTAACATGCGAATCCTAACGGAGAGAGGTGTCTAGATGTGACCCCTGCCCTTCTCCCTAAACTGCTCTTCTACTAAGCTACTGCATCTGTTGCTAAACGGTGGCGTATCTATAGCTATAATAGCCCTCAATTTGCCCTGCATAAGTTAGGGTACATCATATTGTTGATTCTCTTGCTATCGGGAGACATTGAATTGAACCCTGGACCAATGGCAAAAAAAATTACCTCCTAATTGCACTGGCTATGATATAAAAGGCCTACACATGGTCCATCTAAATGTCAGGAGTCTTCTCCGTAATCATGCAGATCTTGAAGCCTGGGTGGCAAACCACCACCCTGATGTGCTATGTCTATCAGAGACTTGGCTTAAGCCCTCTATTCCAGATACCTATTGCCTGCTCCCAACTACAACTTTCTTAGGCGTGACAGGCCACCTCCAAAGCGTGGTGGGGGAGTCGCTATCTATTACAAAAACAATCTAAAACTATGTTAACTGATAAGAAAAACTCCTTGTGTGAATACATCCATGCCATACTCAGACTAGGAGCTAAGAAACTCTACATTGTCTGTGCCTATAATCCCCTTAAAAATGGACTAAATGGCCTTGTGGACTTGCTGGATCATACAGCTGCAAATGTGGGGAAGAATTAATTCATAATTCTAGGAGATTTAAATTTAAACTGATTTAGCAAATCTCAAGATACCCTACAATCCCTGGTGCAGAGCTATAATTTACACCAAATAATTACTGACCCTACAAGAGTGTCTGTTACCTCTGACTCTAGCACCCTCACTGATTGGGTCTTAAATCGCATGGACAGAACTGTAGAAACAGGTAGGCTACAGGACAAAATCAGTGATCATTCCCCTGTTTTCTGCATGTGGAGTCTATCTACAACCTCCATGTCCCCCCAACACTGTATATGCTTCAGAAACTATGCAAACTTAAACCAGGCTCATTTCCTATATGATGTATCTCATACTGACTGGTCCACTGTCTACCAATCAGTGAGCACAGATGCCGCCCTCCATGCTTTCCTGAGCAGGTTTGGGCTCCTTCAAGATAAACATACTCCTGTCATCACTCGGCGCGTTCGTGGTAAACAAACCAGATGGCTACATAAAGACCTCCTTACAGCCCTCAAAAACAGGGACAAATGCTGGAAGAAGTTTAAAATCTCCGGTCTCACAGCGGATTTTAACATCTACAGAGAACAGCGATCAAAGTGCAAAACACAAATAAGACATGCAAAAAGCCATTACTGCAAGGGCCTTCTGATGGTTGCAGCTGGTGACCCAAAGAAATGTTGGTCCCATATCAAAACTTTCCTTGGATCAAAGCAAACTCTCCTAAACAATGACATGATACTGAAAGGTGTTCACTGCAATGACTCGGGCACAACTGCCAATGCATTTAATTCTCACTTCTCTGACCTCTCCAGCTACACCACTGCTATCTCCTCCGATGACCTAATGTCTGGATCCCCCATCCCGACAGACACTTCAAAGACGCCTCCTTTCTTCTTTAAAGCCATCTCAAAGAAGGCTGTCCTCAAACATCTAAATTCCATATCAGACAGTACCGGTGTTGGATCTGACTGCCTTGAACCTAAACTCTTAAAGCTTACGGCACCGTTCATTGCAGGTCCACTGTCCAGGATTCTCAATTTGTCCCTGAGTGAAGGCGTGGTGCCTGATATATGGAAACTGGCCAGAGCACGCCGGTATTTAAAAAAGGCGACAAAAAAGCTATAGACAAATACAGACCAATAGCTATACTGTCAGTACTAAATAAAGTCCTGGAGAAGCTTGTCTCAGCACAGATCTCAGAACACCTTACAAAGTATGACCTCCTCCACACTAACCAACATGGCTTCAGAAAAGGCCATAGTACTTAAACTGCTCTACTACAGCTAATAAATGATGTTCTTCAAGCCATGGATCAGGGTTAGCAAACCGGTGCAGTTTTCATCAATCTGACGAAAGCTTTTGATCTTGTAAACCACCCTCTTCTGCTTGCTAATTTTCAAACCCTGGGTTTCTTGACTGGAGTTGTAACCTGGTTCCATAGCTACCAATCGAACAGAACTCAAGCTGTAAAATTCAATTCGTCCATCTCCGAAACAGCAGTCATTAATGTTGGTGTACCACAGGGATCTATCCTCGGACCCCTCCTCTTCTCGATCTTTATTAATAATATAACACAAAATATATCCTCCTGGTCGTCGTTGCTATACGCCGATGACCTTGTTCCTTACAATAGCTCTGATAATGTCCATTCTATCAATCATAAACTCTCTATGCACCTACTAAATATTCACTCCTGGATCACCAAAACAAGCTCATTCTCAACGCTGGTAAGACCCAGGCCATGCTCTTGGATCCTCTATCAAACTAAAACAGTGCCATGAATTTTCCAGGTCTCTTGGGCTGATGGCTCCCCACTGGAGATGGTAACCTCCTTTAAATATCTGGGTGTCTGGCTCGATGAATCCCTCACTTATGATGCCTATGTAACTGCCACATGTAAGGCTGTCAATGCCAAACTGGGCTTAGCCTACTTAACAAGTCATATTCTTACCCCTTCTGCTAGGATAGCCATTGCTAGAGGAATCCTACTCCCATCACTCTCTTATGGATCCATAATCTACACTAACGCATCTAAGGCTACTCTTCATAGGTGGGACACAACTTACAACAGTATATGCCGTTATGCCTCTGCATCCCCCAGACTCAGACATCACTGCCTACTGTATTCAGACCTAAATTGGCCCTTCCCCACTGCACACCAGCTCCTCTCTCTGAGGAACCTTCTAGACAGTATAATGCGATCCAGTATGCCTACCTATCTCGCCTCCTTGCTGACCCCTCAGTCCATCTCCTACGGTCTCCAGTCTTCTGACCTTTCCTTGCTTAGCATTCCCAGATGAAGAACTACCAAACGGAAATCAGGTTTCTCACACGTAGGTCCCTATTATTGGAATTCACTGCCCCAGACGTACGCCTGGCCCATAATCATGCTACTTTTAAGAAGAGGCACCGCTCCCTCTTTACCTTAGGTGCTTGTTGCACCTGCTTCAACCCACCGTAGATCTTGGCTCCCTTTGCCTCAATTGCCCACTGTTTCCTTCCCTTTCTATGGTATGAGCTGGCACCCTGCTCCTTTCAGTCTCCCCCTACATTCTATCCTCCCCTCAGTCTCCCCACAATTTCTATCCTCCCCCCTCCCCTCGCTCCTCCTCTCTCTTGCTAGGCTATATCTCTGCATTACCTCTCTCCCTACTCCCTTCAAATAGCTTTTTTTTTTTTAGTTTCAGCTGGATGTAATGATACCCTGTGGCATTTTTTTTCTGTGCTTTAAATGTTGATATTACTATTACTGTTTACACCTGGGCACTTACCTTCTATTTGTATAATTACACCTCTGCGTGCCTTAGTACAAATATTGTCTTAAATTTGTTTCACCTCTGATTGTGATGTATTTGCATATTTCTTGACACTATTCTATGTACCTGTATCTTTCTGTGTTGTTGACCTCCCGGGTCATGCCTGAAAATAGTCACTTTTGTGTCTAGTGCACCTACCCGGTCATCAAAAAAAAAATAAAATAAAATAAAAAAAAAATAATAATAAAAAAAAAGCTACACCACGATGATGGTCAACTTTGGCCACTCCCTGACTGGAGTCCTCCCTCACCTTTTTGTGCACAAGCTGCTGCTGCTGAAGTTGGTCAGAAACCAGGCTCAAGCGCTGGCTAAGCACCAGCTCCAGATAGCCATGGACATGGGGTGATTCCTGCACCCGTACCATGGCAACAGCTGTTACGATGTGTTGCAGGGCTTGGCTGAAGTTCTCTAAATTCACTGTGGACACTCAGCACAAGTTGGCCAGTGTCCCCTTCTTGGGCACTGACCTCTTTGGCTTGGGGGTGGAAGGACATCTCACCAAGACTGAGAAGTCCAGTGTCACCCTAGATTTTATGACTCTGTCCCAGAAGGACCATAAGGCTCAGAAGCCTAAAAAGACGACCTTCCAGTATCAGTCCTGTCAGCCACAGCAGCCATGGAAGCAGCCCCAGCGGGGGCAGTACCCAGCCTGGCATTCCAAGGTGAAATACTCTGGCCAGGGACCAAAAAGAAACAGGGATATGAGGAAGTAATGCCCTGTGGCCCCAATGGCTGGTGCCCCTCCAAAGCTGCCCAGTGACAGGTTGAGGGGTGCTACCTGCACCTGTCCAATCCCTGACCCAGCTCCTCTATTCCATTATATCTTAAGGACACAACAGATCTATTGTGCCTCTAGGGATCTGCAACTAGAACCTGACTGGCTCGTCTTGATGGATGTGGAGCCACTTTATACTAATATTCCCCATGAAGGGGACTGGAAGCAGTGTGAATCTGGTTGGATGACGCTACAGGTCTGAGACAGGGCAGAAAGCATTTTTGTAAAACTCTCAGAAATTGTGTTAAAATCTAATGCATAGAAACATAGACTTTGACAGCAGATAAGGACCGCTTGGCCCACCCAGTCTGCCCATTTCCTACCTTTTGGATAAGTTGCAGATCCTAGTTAACCAACAGCCTACTTCCTCCTACCCCCACCAGAATTGCCTTATGTCTGGCCAATGCATTCTTGAATTCCTCCACTCTTTTTTACCCCACTACCTCCTCTGGAAGGCCGTTCCATGTGTCCACCACCCTCTCTGAGAAAAAATACTTCCTCATGTTGCCCTTGAGCCGTCCCCACTCTGTCTTCAAATTGTGCCCCCGTGTTCTTGTACATCTCTTTTTCTGAAAGATGCTACCCTCTTGAACTTTGTTGACTCCCTTGAGGTATTTGAATGTTTCTATCATGTCCCCCCTCCCTCCCTTTCCTCTAGGTATATATATATTAAGCTCCTTTAGTCTCCTTCATATAGCTTCTACAGCAGACCCTGCACCATTTTAGTCACCCTCCTCTGACTGCCTCCATCCTGTCTATGTCCTTGCAGAGATGGGGTCTCTAGAACTGCATGCAGTACTCAGATGGGGTCTCACCAACTGTTTGTACAGAGGGATAAATAATTCCTGTTTTTTACTGGCGATGCCTCTCCCATGCATCCCAGTATCCCCAGCCCTCCTTACTGCCTGCCTCACATTGCTTACCTACCTTTAGGTCATCTGATATGAGATATGACTACCCCAGGTCCTGTTCCATTTTATTGTTGTTAGTACCCCCATGTGTACTCTTCCCCTGGGTTTTGTTTCCCAGGTGTGTTACTTGCACTTCAATGCTTTCATTTTTCAAGGGAAATATTATCACCAGGTTAAAGGCACTGCCATGGGGGCCACCTTTGCCCCTAATTATGCTAACCTTTACCTGGGACATTGGGAAGGGGAGATTATTTACAACCAGAGTGTTAAATTCTATGACTGCACTGATATGTGGAAACGTTACATAGATGATGTGCTGATGGTGCGGTGGGGGTCGAGACAGGAGCTCCAGGATTTTTTTTAGATTTTTTTGCATTCCACAAATCCTAATATACAAGCACACCAAGATACAATAAACTTCCTGTATTTTACAATTCACAAAATGGTGGATGGCACAATGGAAACTGACTTGTTTCATAAACCAGCTGATCAAAACACAGTTCTTCATGCCTCCAGTTTCCACCCCGCCACACCATCAGCAACATCCCCAAGTCTCAATTTATGAGACTTAAAAGAAATTGCAGCTCGAACAATGACTTTCATACTGGTGCAGTAGCTATGAACCACAGATTTAAGAAGATGGAATATTTGGATAAAGAATCAAAAACACTGCCTAGAACTGTATACAAGCGAGGCAGGGACTTAGGGGACCATTTGGTCAGTTCACTTCAATTTATTCCAAAACAAAAGCAGACTTGGCAACTGCCACAGCCAAAGGGAACTTTCCTTGTAGGAGATGCAAAATTTGTGATATTAATCCTAAATGTACACGCTTTTAGTACAGCTAATAGTGAAAACAATACATTATCAGACAATTCATCAGTTGTACAACCACAGGCATTATATATCTAGTAACTTGTGCATGTGGCGATTCTATGTGGGAAAGATGTCCAGGATGTTAAAAGAACACATTGGCAGACACATGAGTGACATTAGATGTAAAGCAGAGAAAACTCACTTTATAAACATATTTCTTCTACTTGTCCTGGACATGCCTTCTTTTAAAGATATTGAGAAGGTAATTATGGGGCCTAGTGGTGGAGACCTTGAAAATAGGCTCCTTCAAAAAGAGGCTTTTGAATCTATGAGTTAGGTGCACTGAAAATGCCAGGTCTCAGTGAGGCATTTGTTTTATTCTCTTCTTAAAATGAAATAGATGCTAACTATAGATAGTGTAGGATATTTCTTACTACTGCTGTTCTGTTTTTCTATCCTGATTGATACAAATGAAAATTGTTTTTGTTTTCTTCTGATAAAGAACATTTTTAATACTGAAGTTCTGTATATATCAATGAAACTATATATAATTGTCACTTTATGACTAGAATTGCTGTTCCGCCCTAAATAATTCTGGATGATATGAAATAATTACTATTCCAATGCTCAGCAACAGTAGTTGTAAGCATGTGCTTGAGTTAAATATTGTAATTAAAATGGACCTACTGTACCTGCCTTATTGACATATGAAATAAATACTGTTTCCTAAATAAGAAAATGGGGACAATGTTAGAGCCTCCTTTTTCATTCATATGCTATGTAGGTGACATGCATGACTCTTGCACTTTTTTATCACTAATTTTTATCACGTTTATACTATCTGAACTAAAAATGCAACTGTCACTTTAAATGAGAGTACGGTATAATGATGTTACAATCCCCAACTGTCACTTTAAATGAGTGTAAGGTATAATGATGTTACAATCCCCTGAAGAGGCGGGCAAGTGCAAAACCGGTCGGGAAGTTCGAATCCTGGTGTGAGTAACCCCTTTACTTTTGCCTTTGTGTACTGCTTTTTTGCTATTAAAAGACTGTCTACATTATTGCATTTTGTTGGTGGTCGATGCCATTCTTTTCTGCTTGAACCCAGCTCCCTGTGGGGGGTCAGCTTTGCCACTTCTGGACACGTCGGTCCGTCATTACCACAGACAAGTGGGTCCTGCAGGTGGTTGGCTCTCAAATTTAAGGCTCTCCTGCCGTTTCAATCCCATGCTCCAAGGCAGCCCTCAGTGTCACTGGACATGGAGTCCACCCTAAGGGAGAACACTGCCCAACTCCTTACAAAAGAGGGGCTACAGCCCTTGTCCCAGATGCCCTGGCAAGTCAGGGGTATGCGTTCAGGTACTTGCTGGTCCTAAAACGGACGGGGGAGGCTGGCTGGTGCCAAATACTGGATCTGCACAATCTCAGTCAGTTTATGTGGAAGCAAAAGCTCACGATGGTAACCCTGAATGAGATCATACCATCCCTGGAGTAGGGCATGTGGTTCTGCTCCCTGGATCTCCAGGATGTGTTCTTCCACATCCTACTCCGTCCATCTCACTGGCGGTATTATCAGTTCCATGCAGAAGGGATTCTCTATCAGTTCCAGATCATACTCTTTAGTCTCTCGTTCCTGCCAAGGGTCTTCGCCAAGTACATGGCAGTGGTGGCAGCCTTCCTGCAGTTCAAGGGCATTAGGGTATACCCCCGACCTGAACAAATGGCTGATAGTTGGGCCTTCCTAGGAGACTGTCGTGGGTGAGGTAATACAGATCACAATGACAACAGAAATATGGTACAACACACCAAAGGTGCATCTAGATTTATTTAAAATAAAATAATCAAAGCAAGAATTCAAGTTCAACAAAACATACTTAAGTTACTTGCACATAATGTACAAAAGAAAAGAAAATCAAAAGCACAGCTTAGGGTGTCAAAGTACTAGCTCCCAACATAGGTCTGTGCCTGATCTCACTCACAGAGATCAATCTTATGGAAGACCTCACCAAGTGCAATCCCAAATGTGATCTGCTTCAGAAGTCCACAGACATTTCTTTTATAGCCAGCTTACTCCTCCTTTTAAACTGGTCACACCCCTAATAATAGATTTTACTTCCATGATCTACACATCGTTAGAGGCAATATATAAAACAACCAATAATAGTCATAAACATAAAGACTATTTCCTCTTACAACATTCATATTCCTAATATATTGCCTTTCTTATTACGAAGTGGGCGATAATGAATCTAGACTCCTCCTCCACAAGGGTGACAGACATACTGGGTATCTACATAAAGTGCAGCTTAGGTGCCGCTGTCTCCCTATAGGAATCCAAAGCACCCAGCTAGTAGGAAGCATGTGATTAGAGGTTAAGGCTTTTGTAAAAATTCCTTGGTTACTGTTTACTATGAACAAGGATTTTTTTCATTACCCAGCACTGAAACAATGTTACTGTCAATAATTTTATAAGGATATATCTTCTTTTCTCTATCTAGTAGTGTACTTTTTCCACTAACTTTTCCTTAGCATAGCGGCTTTGTCACCAGACAACTGCCAGTCTTCTGTTTCGACAGATCACTCAGTCCTAGTGGTGCAGACAGACAGACAGACACTGCAAGACAATAATAGCAAAAGAAAAGGTCTGCCTGTATTCCCTTTACACCTTGGGGACCTTATTCTTGCTGCCACATTCGGCGGCTTTCTGAGGGTTTTGTTAAACATATGAGGTGGGTGTCCTGCTTGAGAATGCGAGGAGGACACAGAACCGGCGAGCCAGGAATCTGCAAAACTTAAAGAAAGCCTTCACGGCTAACTTTTTCAGTGTACAGGAGCAATTTTGGCTTTTGGGGAAGCGCTTTTAACACACTACCATCCACACACTTAGAGAGGGGACTGGCGGCGGGTGTTCTGCCCGAATCCATGGGGAGAACGGATTGCCAAATGAGCTAAGTGTTTGTATACAGACGCAAAAGCAGTCTACGCGGCTTACATATCCAATGCTGAGATGCAGTCCCTTTATGAATTCTCTACTTTCAAAATACAGGGTTAGTTAATAGTACAGGAGACAACCTTATAGCAATAACTGTTTCATACTTATTCTGCCTGGTTGTACCAGTTGTATGTGTGCACACAAAGTTTGGGTGAAGTAAAGGATCACAGAAATAAAATCAAGCATCCATAGTGGGTGGCCAACCCACCATGTACAAAAGAATCAAAGGTGAAGAACAGATAGAAACAAAGGGGTGCTGTTGCACAACAGTCTTGAGAGGGAAAAGAGAAAGACAGGACCTAAACTAGTGGACACACATGTACAGCAGTCTCAGGAAAATTGTGTGTGTGTGTGTGTGTGTGTGGGGGGGGGGCACCTGTATCACAGAGACCATGGAGCGATCCAGGACCTGGTCCTCCAGACTTGGTCAACCTGGCCAAGTCTGGACTGTGTAGGTGATCCATTTCATCGCGCAGGACAAGGCCCGCCTCCCTTCGGACCGGGCACAGGCTGTTACTCCTCTGCCCGATCATTTCAGGTTGAGCTCTCATGACCTGCCTGGGTCTTTCTGCGGCTGTTGGGGTACATGGCATCCTGCACCAGCATGGTCCACTGGGCCTGCTGGTGGATATGTCACTTGGAGTGGGAATTGGGCCGGCAGTGGTCCCAGCATCTAGGACACTTGGACCAGACAGTCACAGTGACCCAGCAAATGTGGGATGCCATCCAGTGGTGGCTCATCCTCGAATATCTGGAGGAAAGGGTCCCATTTGTCGACCCACAACTGTCTGGCATGCTCATGAAAGACGCATCTCTGGTGGGGTGGGGAGCACACCTGGGAAACCACAGAGCCCATGGGTTCTGGTCACCTAGGGAGTCCCCTCACCACATAAACGTGTTGGAGTCCTGTGCAGTGCTGTCAGTTCTGATGGAATTTCTCCCTCTAGTCAGGGGTCAGGTCATTCAGGTCCAGACGGACAACACCACGACCATGTTCTACCTGAACAGGCAGGGCGGCACGTACTCCAATCAATCAATCAATCAATCAATCTTTATATACTGGAAAGGTATGTGAGCAGAAATGCCTGTTTTCACAAACATCCAGTGTGAAGTACATGGATGCATAGAGATAACTGAGAACAATACAGGTTCAAGGATTACATAGTAGAGCAAGTGAATAACAATATAGAAAACGGAGATGCGATAAGTTTATTAATACAACCTGGTAAAACCCATAACATAAAGGACTAAGGCTGTAGTCAAGATACAGTGAAGGGGTATGGAAGGGAAAGGGTGAGATGGGGAGCAAACCAGAGAGGAATAGCAACAGCAAGAGTAGGAGTAGAGGGGTGACTGAGAAGAAATGATGGGGACCTTAAAAGTGGAGAGAGTAGTACACCAGCTAAGGGGTATAGGGAGAGACAGACAGGGGAAAAGAAATAAGTGCAGAAATTGGGAAAAGTGCAATTAGGGCATAACTGGGTGAGGTCAGTGGTAATAATAGGAGGAGGGTGCCCGGCTAGGTTCAGGAATTATGTCTGGGAAGGACAGCTGCAAACTGAAGTACTCAGGAAGTGGGCTTTGAGGGAGGATGGTATTACATGCCTGAATTTCTTGGGGTAATCAATTGTACACTGTACTCCCTTCCCTTGTGTCGGGAGGCCCTCCGCACCTGGACCCTCATGCACAGCCTGGGTGCAGATCTTCTGGTGATTCATGTTGCCAGAGCAAACAATCAGCTGGCAGATGCTCTCAGCTGAGTGGGAGAAATGCCGCACATGGTCCCTACATCAGGCACATCACCTGTTCTTCCAGTGGGGAACCCCTCTGGTGGATTTGTTTGCCTCCTGGGAGAACACCAAATTGTGGCTGTTTTGCGCCCACCCCCCACAGTCCGGGACACTGCTGGGGATGTCTTTGTGAGATCCTGGACCCCAGGCCTTACGTATGCCTTTCCTCCTTCCCATTAATCCACAAGGTGGTGGTCAAGACCCAGAAGGACAAGGCAAGGATGATCCTGACAGCTCCAGACTGGCCAAGGCAATTCTGGTATCCAGATCTCCTCAGCCTCAGCAGCAGGCCTCTGTTGCAGTTACCTCTTTGTCTGGACCTGCAGACCAGACCTCAGGGGATAGTCCTGCACCCAGACCTTCAGTCCCAAGAACTCACAGCCTGGTTCCTGGGCGGCTAGAGTTCCATGTTTTGGGTCCTTCAGAAGCTGCGCTCCATATTGTTGAGGCCTCCCGGAGAGAGCTGACTTGCCAGTGCTACGCCTTTAAGTGGAAATGATTTTCCATCTGGTATCAGGGCAAGGAGCTTGATCCCCTTGCCTGTCCTATGGCTAGTATCCTTGAGTACCTTTGGTCCTTTTCTTAGCTGGGACTGCGAGTAACGACCCTTAAGGTACACCTGGAAGCCAAATCTGCACACTGGGCACAGGATGGTATGCTGACCGTGGTCCAGGAGTTGGTGGTTGACAAGGCCTTGATCATTTGTCCCCTTTGGTGCATGAATCACCACCACCTTGGGACCCATTGCTGGTGCTGGCTATGCTCATGGGCAAGCCATTTGAGCCTATGCACAGGTGTGAGATGTCACATCTGTTATGGAAGGTGGCCTTCTTGATGGCCATTACATCAGCCAGAAGGATCAATGAGCTCTAGGCGTTCTCGTGGAGTCTCCATATCTGGTCTTCCACAGGAACAAGGTCGTTTCACCCCAGGAAGTTCCTCCCAGAGGCAGCATCAGAGTTTCACTGTAACAAGGTAATTAACCTTCCATATACTTTGCCAACCCATCTTTGAGGTTGAACCGCAGGCTCCACACGTTAAGGCCTGCAGAGGTGCTCATTTATTATAAGGCGGCACTGCTGGAGTGTGGGTGAGGCTCACCTGCTGTTTGTGACATATGCTGAAGCTGTGCCTGGCAGACCAGCAGCTAAGTGGACGATTGGCAGGTGGATAACATCCTGCATCAACCTCTGGTATAGGTTGGCTGGTAGGAGCCTCCTGTATGGCTTAGGATTAATTCCATCAGACATACCGCTGCTTCCAGGATATTTCTATCCAGGTGATCTGCAGGGCTTTCATCTGGAAGTCAGCACACACCTTCATTTCCCATTACAGCATCGGCCTTGAGTCTCATCGGGATGCTGCTTTAGGGACCTCGGTTCTCCAATCTCTGTTCACCAATAGGGGCATGCACCTTGCTCCCTCCTCCAGGAGAACTGATAGAAGTCTGACTATATGTGCACAGTGAACTGTATCCATGACCCTACAAAAATAGGTTACTCACTTGTAACTGTAGTTCTAGGACTGGTATACAGTTCACATCCACACCATTCGCCTGGCCTCCCCTGGCAAGTAGCATGGATTTTGCTTCCAGCATGCAAGATCTGACGTCATGGGGTGCAACTAGAGGATATACCGCCCAAGTGGTGAAAGGAGCTTAGCTTGAAGATGTTCCATTGAATCAGTAGTTCCAGTGGAACTGTCTGTGTGTGGACAGTGAACTATATCTACACCCCTCCAAATACAGTTCTCCTTTATGTGTCGGCTCTTATAGGCAGTGGGCAGCTGGGATGGACTCTAAAAAGCAGTCCCTAACTAGGAGGGGCAGTGCTCTATAACAGAGCTCAGCACCCCCTCTGCTGAGTGCAGCATCAGCAGAGCTAAGCATATCAAGGGGGCAATGCCTGGTAAATGGGATCAGCAAAGGCCCATTTACCTACTTACAAATGTCTCCCTGAAGCACACTCTACATAAGAGGCAGCATAGCCCTTGTGGTATGAGTATTGATCCTGGAAAGCACCAAGAGTACCCAGGAAGAGTAAGCATCTGATAGTGGCATGCAGCCATATGACAAAGGTACTTTTGGATAGAGCAGACCATTTCTTTCCCAGACTAAAGAGTAGGAAGAGTCAGTTTGTGTTTGTGGCTTGGTAATCTAAGATAAATTCTGAGGGCTCTCAACATGTTTAGTAAATGCAGCCACCCTCTTAGGCATTCTTGGGGTTTGTCAAAGGAAGGGTAATGCTATTTCCCATTTTCTGTAGGGATCAGAAACCACTTTGGTGAGAAAAGACAGGATCATTCTAAGGACTATGTCCTTGTGAAAAGCAAGCTCGGCCCTTATGTGATAGCACTTGATCTCGCTAATCTTCCTGTCTGAGCAGAAGGCCATCAGCAGTAAGACCTTAAGGGACAGTAGCCACATGGACAACCTATGGAGAAGTTTGAATGGAGGGTCCACTAGCACCTCCAGGACCACACTGAGCCTCCAGGGAGGAGGAGAGTGTGTGTGTGTGTTTCTAGGCTGCAGCTTGTGGCAGGCTTTTAGGAAATTAACCACATTTGGATAAGATGCTAAAGAATATGACCTGACAGCCCCCCGAC
This sequence comes from Neoceratodus forsteri, assembly GCA_016271365.2. Classification (NCBI taxonomy): domain Eukaryota; kingdom Metazoa; phylum Chordata; order Ceratodontiformes; family Ceratodontidae; genus Neoceratodus; species Neoceratodus forsteri. The sequence goes on along the minus strand of CM028131.1, from coordinate 267,553,912 downwards.
AGTGGAAAGGGCAGTCACCTGCACTCTCAGTGAGCTAACACAACCTTTTCTGAACCCCGCTGCAGAAATTCCATGACACTTTGATGGCTGAGGGCTTAATCCTCAAGGGTGTACACCAACTCTGATATGTATATCATACACTCCTGTAGATCTTGTTCGTAGAGTTTCCAGAATTGCATCAGAGTATTTGTTGGTGCACTGAGTACAGGTCACTGGTGAGGTCACATCTAGAGTATAGAGTTTGGTATTGGTGCCCACACCTCAAAAAGGACATTAAACTGCTTGAGATGGTCCAGAGGAGGGCTACAAAGATGACTGGGTCAGCAGGATAAGGCATACAAGGAGAGGTTAAGGTCACTGAACTTGTACTTCCTGGAGGACAGGAGGGAGAGGTAGACATGGTGGAGACCTTCAGGCACGGTACTTGAAAGGGATAAATAAGGTGGATAAGGAGGGTCTCTTCAAGCTACGAGTGGTCATAACATGAGGGACACAGTCTTAAGCTGAAGGGGGGTTAGGAGGAGGCCACGAGGCACTTTTCATGGAGAGGGTGGTGGCCAGTTGGAATGCACTGCCTGAGGAGATGGTCCTGTTGAAGACGGCAGGCAGCTTCAAGAGGGTCTGGGATAGACATACGAGGAAGGTAAGGGACAAGAGTGGGAAGGAAGGAAAGGATGATGAGAGGAGTGGGGAGGGAGGGTCAGTAGCTCAGGCTGTGGACCCTGCAATACCAGCAGACTAGACAGACCAAATGGCCTTCTTCTGCTGGCTTCTTCATATGTCCGTATGACTCTTGTTAAGTACCCTGCCTGCACAAAGCTCAGGGGCCTGGATAAAAGCATGGAACTTCCGAGGCTCCAGATAAAAGACTAGCCCCTAATGATGGAGGTCTGGCTTGTTCAAGTGCTAGCTGAATCAGCTCCAAGTACCATGCTCACTGGAGCCATTGTGGCACAATCAGAATCAGAGTTCTTTTGTTCTCTCTGTAGTTTTCTTAGAGCTGTTGGTATCATTGGCCATGGCAGAAGGGTGTACAGAAGGCCATTCAGCCAATCCGGGAAGAGGAAGCAGTTGATTCCCAGTGAATGATTGTCCTGATACCTGCTATAGTATCTGGTAAGCTTCATTTTGGCCCTGGTTGCCATGAGATCTGGAAGCTGCATTCCCCAGCACCAGCAAATCCATTGAGAACTTCCTGACTGAGCTCCTATTCCCTTGATGTGCATCTGTCGACAAAGCCAGTGTGCTCAGAGTGCCCACCAGGTAAACTACAGACAAGAGATAGCAGGTTCATGTTCACCCAGAGGAAAAGCTTGTATGCCTCCACATCATTCCCTGCTTTTATTCTTCCCGCACCTAATGTATGCCACGGTTGTTGCATTGTCTGATCTGAATAGGACATGCTGCTGCTCTTCAATATGCCTCTGAAGTTAAGCAGCACCCTGAATACCACCTGTGTCTTGAGGACTTTGATGGAAAGATTCCTCTCTGTGAGGCTCCAAGTCCCTTGAGTCGATGCCATGAACAGCACTGCTCCTTAGCTGGCATCTGTCAGGAAGGTAAGGTATAGCACATTCCTTATACATACTCCCCATGTCAGGCTTGTGTATTCTGTCCACCAACTGTGGGATGATCTCACCAATAGACATCAGAGGGATCTTGGTCCACAGGGACTTCTGCAACAGTTCTCACAATCTTAGGAGGTGGAGCTGAAGCAGATGCGAATTAAGCCTGACATACTATACCAAGTCGACACTTGCCACCATCAGGCCCAGCACATGTAGAATTGTCCTTGAGGGTGTTGCAGGCTTGTGTCCGAGACATTTGTACACCTGTGGGAGAAACTTTCCTCCGTGAGCATTATCATAGCTTTGCTGTGTTGAAACACTGGCCCCAGTGCTGAATGTGAACCTGGATGGTTTCCCTTAGGTGCACTGCCAGCAATGCCATAACCTTCCTAAATACTCTTGGCGCCGTGGAGAGACTGAAAGGTAAAACTCTGTATAGAAAATGCTGCCCTTGCACGCAAAGGCACAGAAAACCTCAATATGATGGATGAACAGGGATACGCAGATATGAATCTGGAGGACCCAGTGCTGCCAGCCAGTCCCCTGGGGCAGACGTCAGCTATGGTGGAACACAGCATTTCCATTACGAAGTGTGAGGCCCCAATTCTTCCATCATGGAATTTGAGGGCCAGTACAGCTCTGTAAACCCCCAATCTTCCTGGGGACAATGAAAAGATGGAGTTAAGGCCTGAACCCTTTGTTGCGATGGGACCCGCTGGATAGAATAACCATTGGATACAACATCCAACACCATCTGATCTGTGGTGACTGCTGTCCACTGATCTGCAAAGAGCAAAAATCTAGTGCCTAAGGGTTGATGGGGACCGGGGACGGTACTGATCTTTGTATGACTGGTTGTCCTTACATTCTTTGTTGACCCTGTGAGTACTGTGCCTCATCTTCTAACGATGCAGCAAAATAACCAGTGTTTGGACAAACATTCCGCCTTGTAGCAAAGGATGAGTAAGCAGCATTCATGGTGCAGCAGGTTACGAACATATGAAATTGCCAGCAGATAAAGGTTTTAAGGTCCATCAAGTCTGCTCAATTGTGCAGCTAGCAGCCCTTATACCGAAGCTGCCCCTCTCCTCCAGTGACCTTTCCTTACCCTGTCCCACCCCTTTGAAATGGCCCACTGTTCTACAGGATACCACTTCCTCTGGCAATGCGCTCTACCCAGACACCACCCACCTGTAAAAAGTGTCCCTTATTTCCCTCCTGAACCTTCCCCCTTCCAATCTCAGATCATGCCCTCGAGTGACCCTCCCCCTCCTTAATTTGAAAAGCCCCTCTGTGTCTGTCTTATTTATTCCTTTCATGTACTTAAAGGTTTCAATCATGTCCCCCCATCCCTCCTCTCCTCCAGGGAGTACATGTTCAACTCCCTCAGCTTGCTCTCGTAGTAAGTCCCCTAGCCCCTGGATCATTTTTGTTGCTCTGCGCTGCACCCCCTCCAGTAACCTAATGTCCTTCTTCAGGTACGGTTGCCAGAACTGCATGAAGTATTCCAGGTGTGGTCTAACCAGTGACCTGTATAGTGTCAAGATCCCCTTCCCCCTCCTGGAGGATATGCCTCTGGCAATACAACCCAGCATCCTGTTGGCCTTTGCAGCTGCTTCTTCTACACTGTGCAGAGTTGTCCATTGCTCCCGTAGATGATCATCCCCAAATCCTTCTCCTGTTCCGCCTTGGCTAGTTGAATTCCTCAAGCTGGTAGCTCCTCCTTGGTTTTTTTTTTGCACCAAAATGCAGCACAGTACAGTTATGTAAGAACTTACCGTAACAGTTGATCTTCAAGAGGAGCTCTTGCAGCAGGTAACACCAGAAGAACTATACCGCCAGGCACTAGGACACCACGGAAAACTTCTAGCTAGAAGTCCAAGGTGGGGGACCGCACCCTGACGTCAGCCCTGCCCTAATGATCCCTATGGTATAAAGGGGCGGTTTCCTGGCACCATGTCAGTTCTCCCGCCGGAAACCTGGTTGATATACAGGATGGAGAACCAAGGAGGATCTCCCATCTCCCAGACAGAAGTGCAGTTACATATCCTGGGGGCATGTAGGTGGGAAAACCACCTGCTGCAAGAGCTCCTCTTGAAGATCTACTGTTACGGTAAGTTCTTACGTAACTGTTCTATCTTACTTCAAGAGAGAGCTCTTGCAGCAGGTAACACCATAAAGACTGAGTCCCAAGCAGTACAAGAGAGACCCAAGTCAGAAGGGTGGTGGACTAATAGAAATACAGAGTCCTTGCCACTCACTAAGAGACAAATCCCTGGAGGACTGCAAGGTCGAAACCTGCTCTCCTTCTGGAAGCAATGTCCAGGCTGTAGTGCCTAATGAAGGTATGGATCGAACTCAAAGTAGAAGCTGCACAGAGATCTGCTGCCAACACATTTTTTAGGGATGCAAAGGAGGTTTGCGACCCCTCCAGTGGCATGACTCTCGACCGGTCCCAGCAAGGGTTTGTCGTACTTTTGGTAACAGAAAGTAATGCAGTTGACCAACCATTTAGCCAATGTCTGCTTGGTCACTGGAGCTCCTAACATTTTTTGGGCAAAGGAGACAAACAACTGGTCTGTCTTTCTTGCTGAACTGGTACGTTCTACATAGTGACAGAGGATTCTACGTACATCCAGAGTATGTAACAAGGCTTCCCCTCTGTTTGAGTACTCTGGGTAGTAAACTGGTAGTTGAATGTCCTGATTTAAAGTGAATTTGGACACTACTTTCGGAAGCAACTTAGGATTTGTATGCAGGCAACCTTGTCCCTGTGAAAAACAAGATAAGGCTCTTTACGTATCAGAGCCTGCAGCTCGGAAATCCTCGCGTAAGTAATGGGAACTAAAAAAGGCTTACCAAGAGAGAAAGGGAGCTCACAACTTGCAGCTGGTTCAAAGGAGGCAAAGTAAGTTTCTCTAAGACAAAAGAAGATCCCAAGGAGGAACAGGGTCTCTCCTGGGGTTTGATGTGCAAGATACCCTTTAAAAGGTCTTGCACAAGTCCAGTTGTGCCATAGCTTCTGCCCATGTGCACAATAAGCTGAGCACAGTGGGATGCACTTTTAAGGATGAGTAGCTGAAAACCATATCAGATACAGAAAGTAGGTACTCAAGCACAGATTCCACCAGACAGTGAAAAGGATCCACGGAACGGGGGGGCCACAAACAGAGGCGCTTCCACTTCATGGTGTATGTTGCACTGGTAGAGGGTTTTCTCGCTGCCATGAGAACCTCTGCCACTCTAGAGGATACCCCAAATCTGTCTCTAATCAGGTCTGCAGGAGCCATGCATGCAGATGCAGAGACCGCAGGTTGGGATGTACTAGTGCCCCTTGTTCCTGGGAAAGCAAGTGAGTTGACAGTGGTAAGGGGACCTGTGGTTCCGATGCTAACTGTTGTAGCAGTGGGAACCAGATCTGTCGAGGCCAGAAGGGTGCTATCAGGATCATGTGAGCACCTTCTGCCTGCAGTTTCAGCAGTACCCTCTACAGAAGTGGAAAGGGAGGGAAGGTGTACAGAAACCTCCCTATCCGAGAGACAGAGAGAGACAATGCATCGCGCCAGAAAACACCAGGCCCTGGATCTAGTGAGCAGAAATTGGGCAGTTTGGTGTTGAGTGGCAAAGCAAAGAGGTTCAGTTATGTCTGACCCTATTTTTCAAAGAGGTCATCTACGACTTCCTGCAGTAGCTTCCATTCGTGACTCTGAGACCGAGAGCGGCTTAGGCTGTCTGCGAGGACATTGTGAATCCTTGGTACGTGGACCACTGTGATTTCCAGGTTATGATCCACTGCCCAATGCCAAACTCTCATGGCCTCTCTGCATAGGGGGTAAGAGTGAGTGCCCCCATGCTTGCTGAGATAGAAGACTACTGAAGTGTTGTCAGACTGGACCAACAGTGGACCTGGTGAGAGCGTCCCTTGAAAGGCCTGCAAGGCATATAGAACGGCTCTCGTCTCCAGTGTGTTGACATGGAGAGCACATTCTGCCAAAGTCCAAGAGTCCCTCGTCTGGTGGGAAGCCAGGTGCGCTCCCCAGCCCAGCCCCAAGGCATCTGTGGTTAGGATCTGTTGGGGGCTGGGGCACTGAAATGGAACTAGCGACCATCGAACAGTATGATTCACAATAAACACAGCAATAGAGTCAAGCCATACAAAGGCAAAAGTACTGGACTTTAGGAGGGCTGACTTTGCCAAAATGGGTGAGTGCCTGAGGAATGCACTAGCAAATGGGCAGGAAGGAGGGGTGGAAGAACAATGGGGAATAATAATAACTGCCATCACAGACACAAGCCTTTGTGTGAAGCAAATAAACAAAACAAAGCGATGTAAGAAACCACTATGGTTCTCAAGGAAGTGGCAGTGAAGGTTCAAGAGAAAGAAAGCATTCAGGAAGTACAAGGAATCATAGAAGGAACAGGACAGAGACTGTATCAGTTAAAGCAAAAGGAAGCTGGGAAGGCAGTCAGAACAGCAAAGGCCCAAACCGAGGGAAAAGATAGCCAACTCAGTTAAGAAGGGGATAAAACCTTTATAGGTACATCAGGGAGCAAAGGAAGACCAAGGAGGGATAGTGAGGCTTAATAAAGGGGGGAGGGTGGGCAGAGGGTGACTGTGAAAAGGCAGAGATACTAAACAAATATTTTTGCTCAGTATTTACAAAGGAAGGGGGTACCTTAAACAAACAGTAGAAACACTCTGGATACAGAAGTTGATACCAGCCCATTTACAGAAGAAAGGGTTCTGAAAGAACTCTTAAAACTGAAGATTGGACAAAGCAATGGGGCCTGATGGGATTCATCCCAGAATTCTAAAAGAACTAAGGGTAGAACTAGTGACACCACTGACTACCCTCTTTAACAAATCATGGGAGGATGGGGTGGTACCCGAAGGACTGGAGAAGGGCGGATGTGATTCCCCTTCACAAAAGTGGGGGCAAGGCAGAAGCAGGAAACTACAGACCTGTTACTTTAACCTCAGTGGTAGGGAAAATGATGGAATCACTTCTGAAGGAAAGAACTGTCGAGTATCTAGAGGCCAGAGGGGCACAGGACCCAAGGCAGCATGGATTCACAGCGGGAAGGTCATGCCAGATAAATCTGATAGATTTCTTTGACTGGGTGACCAAAGTAGTAGATCAGGGAGGGGCTATGGACATGGCCTACCTAGACTTTAGCAAGGCATTTGACATGGTCCCACACAAAGATTAATATACAAGTTAGCCAGCCTGGGAGTGGGTCCCAAGATGACAGCCTGGCTAAAGGGTTGCTTGAGAATAGGACACAGGAGTAATAGTAAATGAGTCCACTCTGAAGAAAGGGGGTTACTAGTGAGGTACCGCGGGGTTCAGTATTAGGACGGTCCTCTTCAATGTCTTTATAAGCGACATTGCAGAGGGACTGGAAGGAAAAGATGTCCTTTTGCGGATGACACAAAGATCTGCAACAGAGTTGATGCACAAGGTGGGGTGGAAAGGATGAGAAGGGACTTGTGAGTTAGAGGAATGGTCAAATGTGTGGCAGCTTAGATTCAATGCTAAGAAGTGCAAGGTAATGCACCTGGAAACAAAAACTCAGGAAGAGTACACAATGGGGGATGAGATACTAACAACAACAAAAATGGAAAGGGACCTGGGGGTAGTCATATCAGATGACCTAAAGGTGGGCAAGCAATGTGAGAGGGCAGCAAGGAGGGCTGGGGGGATACTGGGATGCATAGGGAGAGGCATCACCAGTAGAAAACAGGAAGTTATTATCCCTCTGTACAGACAGCTGGTGAGACCCCATCTGGAATACTGCGTGCAGTTCTGGAGACCCAATCTCCGCAAAGACATAGACAGGATGGAAGCTGTCCAGAGGAGGGCAACTAAAATGGTGCAGGGTCTGCACTGGAAGACATATGAAGAGAGACTTAAGGAGCTTAATATGTATAGCCTTGAGGAAAGGAGGGAGGGGGGACATAATAGAAACTTTCAAGTACCTCAAGGAATCAACAAAGTCCAAGAGGGTAGCATCTTTCAAAAAGAGAGGTGTGCAAGAACAAGGGGCACAATTTGAAGATGGGGGGGCGGCTCAGAGGTAATTTAAGGAAGTATTTTTTCACAGAGAGGGTTGTGGATGCATGGAACGACCTTCCAGAGGAGGTTGCAGAGTCAAAAACAGTGGTGGAATTCAAGCATGCATGGGACAGTCATAAGGCAATTCTAGTGGTTGGGGGTAGGAAGAAGTAGGCTGCTGGTTAACTAGGATCTGCAGCTTATCCATTAGGTAGGGAAATGGGCAGACTGGGTGGGCCAAGCGGTCCTTAGCTGCCGTCAAATTCTATGTTTCTAACCCTGGTGTCCAGGTGAGAGGGGTGATCCACCATTCCAGAGACCGAATAACTGCAATGGAAGATCGAATCGGATGATCGAGATCATCCGTGCTATGATCCCACTGAACTCTGAGGTTCCACTGCAAGACCCTCATATTCATGCGTGCATGGGGAACCGTCGCAATGGCTGCGGCCATGTGGCCTAAAAGTTGAAGCACCACTCTGGCCGATACTGGATTGGTAGTTATCACTCTTCGAGCAACTGCCCTCAACCTGTCTGCTCAGTCTGCCGGGAGAAAGGCCTTTCCTTGGATGGTGTCCAGGACTGCTCCTATGTACTGCAGCCATTGGGTAGGCCAGGGGCATGACTTGGGGAGATCCAGGGTGAGACCCAAGTCTTGAAAAACCCTGAAGGTCTCCCGTATTGACTGATGCAGCTGGTCCTGTGCCAAGGCTGTGAGAAGCCAGTCGTCCAGGTAGGGGGTAAATATAATGTCCCCTTCTCCTGAAGGCTGCTGCCAGTATAGCCAGGCACTTGGTAAAGACTCTCAGTGCTGACAAGAGGCTGAACAGCAGCCCTGAACTGATAGTGTTCTCCTGGAAGGTAAGGGAGGTACTTTCTGTGGGACGGGCAAGATCTTTATGTGCAAATAAGTGTCCTGCATTTCCAGTGAGCAGAGACATTCTCCTTGGTGGATCATGGGTAACAGGTTAGGCAGTGTCACTATCCTGAACCTTCTGTAGTTGATGAAAATGTTCAGTTGGCTCAGACTGAGGATGGGACGAAGGTCCTCTGTCTTCTTTGGAACTAAGAATAAGTGGGAATAGTATCCCCTAACCCTTCGACTGGGAGTTACTACCTGAATCGCCCTTTTTTTGAGCAGGGCCTGGGTTTCTGCCCTTATCAGAGCTGTGTGGGATGGGGAGCAGTGAGAGGGAATGGGCGAATTGTCTGGTGGAATCTGTGTAAACTCTAGAGCATTCCCTCTTTGGATGATCTGGAGTACCCACTGATCAGTAGTAATGTTGGACCATCCTTGAGGTAGAGGGAGAATCTCCCGCCTACTGCCTTCCCTTGAGTATCCGCCGGAGGAAGGGGGGCTGGCAGGGAGTCATGCCGAGGTGGAGGGATCAGGCAAGGGAGCTCTGGCAGTTTTTGTGCTGTTTGGGCCCTGAGAGTCGAAAAGCAGTGGAGGGCCCCCTTCACTTGAAACCTCCTTTTTGTGGCTGTTGATGCCTTCCTTGGTGACCTTGGTTTTTACAAAAAGGACAGGATCTCGTGGTAGCTGGCTCCGATTTGTACATCCTATGGCCATTGGAGACCACCTTTACAGAGTCCTGAAAGCTTGTAATCAATTTTTCAGTGTCATGGCCAAAGAGGACTGACCCTTCAAAGGGTGCATCCAGGATGGCATCCTGTAGGCCTTGCTGGAACCCTGAGACCCGCAGTCAGGCATGTCGTCTCATGTCACTCCTGTGGCCGCTGCTGTGGCAGCCCTGTCTGCTGAGTCATAGGAACTCCTTAAGACATGTCTGCCCACGTCAGTGCCAGATTGCACAACCGCAATGAGTTCAGATTTGTTGTCTGAGTCAGGCTGAGCCTTGATTAAATCTAACGCCTTGCCCCACAAGGACTTTTGGTACATGACCATGTGGCCAAAAATTTAGTGATCTGACTGTGCAGGTGGCCAATGAGTAAACTTTTGTCCCATCTGATCCAGCTTTTAGATTCAGGGGTCGGGAGGCTGGGGAAAGTACAGTTCTGAAAGAACTTACCGTAACAGCAGATCTTCGAGAGCTCTTGCACTAGGTAATTACATATAGGACTGAAGCCGGCAGGCTCAGGACCCCATGGAAAAATTTCTAGCTAGCAGTCTCAAGCGGGACACGCTTAGGTGACTGATGTCATGCGACGCCAGTATAGCAAGGGGCGGTCTCATGCCCGCCTTCCAGTTCTTTCGCCAAGGGCCAAAAAGGCAAACCGAGAGAAGCGGATATTTCTTCCAGGAAAAGAAGCTGAAAAGCTAAGGGGATGGAGGGCAGGAAGAGATTATTTACTGCAAGAGCTCTCTCAAGAAGATCTACTGTTACGTAAGTTCTTACGTAACTGTACTATCTTACTTTGAGAGGGCTCTTGCAGCAGGTAATTACATATAGGACTGAGTCCCAAGCAGTCTGGAACAAGGAGAAGCACAAGGGAGGAGGAAACTACTCAAATGTAGACCCTCTGGCTGTGAAGGTCTTAGGAAAGAAGACCTTGCAGAACAGCCAACCCGAAGCCAGCTCTACAGCAAGAGGCAATGTCCAAACTGTAGTGTTTTGTAAAGGTATGGACAGAAGTCCAAGCTGCGGCCGCACAGATGTCTGCCGCCGACACATTCTTGAAACAAGCTGCAGAGGCAGCAACACCCCTGGTGGAGTGGCCCTTGACTAGACCCGGCAAGGTCTTGTGATACTTGTCATAACAGAAAATGATACAATGAGTCAACCATTTAGATGGGCATTTCTTGTAGACAGCATTGCCCTCTCTTTTGCGAGCAAAAGAAACAAACAGTTGATCAGTCTTTCTGAGATCCTTTGTCCTGGTGGTATAGTATCTCAGAATTCGGTGAACATCCGAAGTATGCAAGAGGTACTCCCCTTGATTGGAGTGTTGCGTAAAGAAAGCAGGCAGTTCCATGGATTGATTCAGTGTAGATTCCGCTACCACCTTAGGGAGAAACTTAGGGTTGGTACGGAGAGCCACACGTTTCTTGTGAAAAATAAAATACGGGATTTTGCACATCAAAGCCTGAAGCTTGGAAATCCTTCGAGCAGAAGTAATGGCCACTAGGAAGAGAGTCTTCCGGGAAAGGAACTTTAGGTCTGTTGAGGCTGCTGGCTTGAAAGGAGGCAGGGTAAGCTTCTCAAGAATGAAATTCAGATCCCACGGAGGGGCAGGAATGCGAATAGGGGGTCTCAAGTGGAGAACCCTCTAAGAAAAGTCTTAGAGACTTCCAATTGCGCAAAAGTTCTGTCCCCAAAAGGAACATGGTAGCGGAGATGGCCACCATGTGACTTTCAGAGAGGAATGACAGAGACCCAGATCAAAGAGATGGCGCATGTAGTCCAGAAGCCTCCCGACAGGGCAAGAGAATGGCTGAAATCTTTGGAAGAGGCCCAAATAGAGAAGGTTTCATTTCATGGCATAGGTAGATCTAGTGGGGGCTTTCTGGCCTCCACCAGGATCTCAGTCACCAGCGGGAAACCCCAAATCAGGCTTGAGCTACGTCTGCAAGAGCCACGCGTGTAACAGAAGGGACTTAAGACCTGGATGGACCAGGGTTCCCTGATCCTGGGTCAGCAAAGTTGCGACAAAGGAAGAGGAGGTTCCTCTGAATACTGTTGCAGAAGAGAGAACCAAACTTGCCTGGGCCAGAAAGGAGCAATTAGGATCATGGCGAGCTCCTTCTGAGCTGAGTTTGTGTAAGACCCTCGGAATCAAGGGAATTGGGGGGAAGGCATAGACAAATCTGCCCTTCCAGTCTAGAGACAGAGCGTCTCTCCAAAAAATGCCTTGCCCTGGAGCGAGCGAGCAGAAGGCACGAAGTTTTGCGTTGTGAGGAGTGGCAAACAGGTCGACCTGAGGTGTTCTCCAGTGTAGGAAGATATCGTCTGCCACCCCCTGATCCAGTTCCCACTCGTGAGCCTGGGCAGACGACCGACTGAGATGGTCTGCCAACATGTTCTCGACCCCAGGAACATGAATTGCCGTGAGGTCAAGGTTGTGTTGCACTGCCCAATCCCAAACTCGCATCGCCTCCCTGCAAAGAGGGTAGGAAGGGGTTCCTCCCTGTTTGTTGGTGTACTAGACTACGCACATGTTGTCCGTCTGGACAGCCAGATGACCGGGAAGCAGATAGAGATGCAGAGCTTGAAGAGCATATAGCACGGCCCTGAGCTTGAGCACGTTTATGTGAAGAGTCTGTTCAAGCTTGGACCAGGAGCACTGGGTCCTGTGAGACCCCAGCTGGGCTCCCCAACCCTCACCCGAGGCGTCCGTTGTCAATGTTTGGGAAGGGGGAGAGAGACAGAAGGGAACTCCCCAGCAAAGGTTCTCCTGAACCATCCACCATTGCAAGTCCCGAACCATAGGACTGGAGACCAGGACCTCTAGATCTAGGTCGTCCACCAATTGATCCCACTGAGACCAAAGCATCCACAGAGATTCTCATGTGGAGCTGAGCGTGAGGGACTGTCGGAATAGCAGCCGCCATGAGCCCGAGAAGATGAAGGACTGACCTGGTGCTGACCCGCCTGCGACTGGACAACAGGCTGACATGAGCCTGGAGGGTGGCCACCCTGTCCAGTGGCAGGAACGCCATGCCGGAGGTCATGTCCAGGATTGCCCCGATGAACTGGAGCCTCTGGGACGAGATCAAGTGGGACTTGGACTGGTTGATGGTAATACCCAGGCTGGAGAAAACCTGCAGGGTAAGGGAAAGGAAGCGCAGGAGCTCCTCCCTGGATGGGGCTGCCAGGAGCTGGTCGTCCAGGTACGGGAAAACCTGAACTCCCTGGGTACTCAGGTAGGCTGCTACCACAGAAAAGCATCTGGTGAACACTCGGGGCGCCGAGGAAAGACCAAATGGGAGGGCCTTGAACTGGTAGTGGTCTCCATGGAATGAAAAGCGAAGATATTTGCGATGGGAAGGGTGAATAGGGATATGCAGATAGGCATTCTGCATGTCCAGAGCACACGGCCACTGTCCCGGCCGAAGGAGGGGCAGAAGACTCTGCAAAGAGAGCATTCTGAACTGCTTGTACTCCATGAACAGGTTCAGGGAGCTGAGGTCTAGAATAGGCCTCATGTCTCCGGATTTCTTCGGAACTAGGAAGAAATGGGAGTAGTAACCCGTCCCCTGAAGAAGGGATGGGACGGATTCTATCGCCACCTTCAGAAGAAGGGAGGATATTTCTTCCCGAACCAGAAGATGATGTTCCGGGGAGTAAGACATCTTGGGGGGGGTCATTGGGGGTTTCTGAAGAAACCTCTATTAAGAGTGTCCTGCTGCTATCAGCTGGAGCACCCAAATGTCGGAAGTGATCCTCTCCCAACCCGGTAGATGGAAGGAGTACCTCCCTCCTACCAGTTCCTCTGGGAGGCCCAGAGGCTGTGGGAGAGGAGAGGAGTCAGGAGGTGTGGGGCAGCGTCATGGCTGAAGCTCCCGCCGCTTTTTTGAGTGGGGGGACTTGCCAGCCGGAGGGGCCCGACGTTTGTTGGCCTGCTTTCCCTGAGGTTTCGCTTTGGGCCGAGAACGTCTGCGAAAGGGGCGACGCTGACCCTGAGGGGGCCTGTGCATGGAGTCGACAGACTTTAGTGCAGTACCCTTCTCTTGCAGATCGATGATGATGTCCTGACATCACCAGTGAACAGCACCGAACCCCTGAAGGGCGCATCCTGGAAAGCAGACTGCACCTCCGGGACCAAACCTGACACCTGGAGCCAGGCATGATGCCGCAAACCCATAGCGAAAGCCGAGCTCGACCAGCAGCGCCCACCGCGCCGTGACGCGGCACGGTTACGTGTTGACTGGCGGAATGCGAGACCGGACCAGATCTGCCGCTTCCTGCTTAGTCTGAGACTCAGGAAGGAGTCCAATTTAGCTTCCACTTCACTAAGGATCGCCTTCTGGTAATCCCCATGTGAGCAACGCAGTTCAGGGCCCTGATTCCCAAAGTGGAAGAAGCATAGACCTTCCTCCCATACTGGTCCAGAAGGCGGGATTCCTTGTCGGGTGGTGATGAGCTCAAATGCCTGGGGTTAGCTGCGTGGATGTGAGCGCGCTAATCATGACCGAATCAGCTTTGGGGCGTGAATTCAGGAATCGACACCCTCCGGAGCCTGGGGGGCTAATGCCGACAGTTGTTTCCAATAGTGAGACTCGATCCAGGGTGGAATCAGAGTTGGAGCGGTCTTGGGCAGATCCAGGTGCGCAGCAAATTTTTCTGCTGTGGTTCCGGCCCAGAGGATTGCCACTGATGAACAGCCTGGATCTTACGCAGCCACTGCAGGAAGGAAGAATCCGGAGAGGACTCGCAGGGAGTCCTAGGCCTGGGCTTGTCTGGAGTGCTGGCTCGTCGTCCGGGTCGAAGCGCCCGTTGGATTCATCCGAGGTCTCCAAAGAGGATGAAGAAGAAGAAGAGGAAGACCCCTCCCGGCGCGGGGGAGGAACGGACCCCTTGGGAAACCCTCGGGGAAGCGTGTCCTCCCCTGCCCTGGAACCGGAGGGCTTGCCTCTGGTGTCAGGAGGGGGGAGGGAGTCTCTCGCCTCCGATGACGGGAGTCCGGAACCGGGTCCAGCATAGGAAGACTGCTCTCTACTTCCTTCGTGAGCTGAGCCTTGACCTCAGCCCACCAGGAAGCCAGAGCCTCCTTCAGATCCACCGCCGGCTGAGGGGACGGTGGAGGAGGACGGGATACGGATACTGTAGATATCCGTACGGCGAGTATCCATAACCCGAGGGCGGGAAGCTTGGCATCGGGTACTGGTGCACCAGGTACTGTGGCGTCGGGTAGGCTGGTGTTGGGTACTGCAGTGCCAGATACTGTGGCCCCAAGTAGGACTGCGTCGCGGATATGACTGAGTCGAGTACCCAGGCACCAGGGGCTCTGATGGAGCAGAAGGCCCTAGGAATGGCCCAGCGGGAGGGCCCAGAAAGGAGGCCCGCAGGCAACGGGCCCGTGGGGACGGCGTCCAGCAAGGGATGCTGCCCAGCGCCGGGTAGGCCGCGCCAGGACGCCAGGTTGTCTGGGCCTGTGCCGTGGGAGGGGAGACTTGACGGCATCATGCCATATCCTCTGTGTCACCCAGGGAAGGGGGCTAACCCAGGATCCAGTAAGGGAGGCGCTGGAGCCTCGGAGTGCAACGGCGCTGCGGCGAGACCGGACGATGGACAGGTCCGGGGGTCCAGCATCGCTCTAACGCCATGCGGCGCCGGAGGGGCTAACGCCTGGCTTATCAGCGGGATCTGGGCGGACGTTGGAGGAGCCAGCATCCGACTTATCAGACCTCATTACGTCGGCCTAAGGCCGCGCGAGGGGCGGCCTGGCGGGCGCCAGGAGGCTGTGCGCTGCCTGAAGGGTTGGGCATCTTATCGGGTCTTTCCTGAGCGGGCGTTGGAGGAGCCGACATCCAGCTTACCGGGGCCGGCGGCATCCTTTGACCTGGAGGCTCCTGAGGGGCCTGAGCGTGAGCCCGACGGGAGGGTCGCCGCCGCAGCGGAAACCTCCAAGACAGCCGCCGTGTAACGGTCCCCTGGAGGGGATGTTACCTTCAGCACCACGACCCCAGCCAGAGTCGCGGCGACCGTAGTAGAGGAGTCCTGGTCCCAATGCTTCTTCTTGCGATGGCCCTCAGGGGAAGTAGAAGCCTGCCTAAGTTTTTTCAGCTCCTTTTCCATGGAGGACATTTTCTGTTTTAAAACGTGGGCCTCCAGGGACTGCTGCCTCCGCTTGCGGGTAGCGGCGTTGAACTGCTAGCACTTCTCCATGGGGTGGTTGGGGCCTAGGCAAAAAAAGGCACTGGGAGTGCCCATCCTTGTGCGGGAGCTGAATGCTGCAGGAATCGCACTTGTTCTAATGTGCGGATGGAGCAGGGGATGACATACACGGCAGCTGAAGAAAAACTGTCGAAAAATCGAATAAAATTCGACAAATTTAACGGTATAAATACCGACGATAGACTGGTGAAGCAGTGAACTTAACCGTGAGGCGCTAACACGAGCCAACGGCGGGAAAGAAGTGGGAGGTGGGTGTGGGGGACCGCCCTTTTATACTGACATGGGGGCGCTCCCCTGCCAGAGACTGCTAGCTAGAAATTTTTCCATGGGGTCCTGAAGCCTGCCGCTTCAGTCCTATATGTAATTACCTACTGCAAGAGCCCTCTGGAAGTAAGAATTCGTGTGCTTTGGCTGTTGTGCCCTACCATGTGTTGCAGTGGGTACCATGGAGTCTGTCTTTGGTTGCTCACTGAGGTGAGGCTCCCTCTAGGCATTTGGTATAGGCGGTCCACCTTCCTAGGGATGGCCGAGGCGGTGGAAGGATGTTTCCAGGCTAACTTGGTAATATCCTGAAAGGGCTCTATGAGTGGAGGAATGACCAGATGTTTTGGGTCGCTGGAGCAGAGGAACCTGGCCAGCCGGCGAGTTGGCGACGTTCAGGGTCAAGCTCCTCCATGTCCCACTGGTTGAGTGCCTGGATGTGATGCATCACGTCCAGGAAGGACGGGTCATCCGTGGGTGACCTTTGGGAGTGCTTTTGTAGTCCGGTGGGGCACAGTCAACTTGTCTTTGGAAGAATAATAGGAGGAGAAGTCCCTGCATCTTCCCCAGAGGAAGAGGTGGATGTCCTTTAGAGGAGGGAACAGATGACGGGTATCTCTTACGGTCACTAGGAGCAGGTGATGTCTGGTCATCATCCCCAGGCACAGGGTAGTCTGGCATCGGAGGAATCTTTTGGTCCTTGAGGCAGAGCTCCCTAGGAGGACCTCAAGGGGCAGGGATGGTTCCGTGGTCTGGGTAACAGATCCCCTTGATTGTATTCCACCAAGAATTAAACAAAGCCCCTACACCAACAGTGGAGCGACTGGCTATGCTGGTGGCAGGTGGAGGCGTTAAGAGGGTTCTGGCGAGTAGCTTCTGTGGGTGCTCAGTGCTGTCGTCTTATCCCCAGACTCTTTGCTCTGGGTGTTGGGTCAGATGGAACCTTCCTGTCGAGGTCCTGTCCTCCGGGAGACAGACGTCCGGCATCTCGGGAGGAGGCAGAGGCGAAGGGCTCGATCCATGGTCGATAAGCCCTGGTGTCCTGTCATTAGGCGCGTGACCTGTCGCCTGATCCAATGCCCGGTCTTTTGAAACAGATGGCCACTTGGGCGGGGGTGTCTGGTCCATCTCTGACGTAGAGTCAGAAGGCCCTGTGGTCTGATGACCTTCCAAGGCGGACGCCGTCCTTTCCTCAGGTGCAGGAGGTTTCTGGGGCCGCTCTGCATCTTCGCGTCTGGAACAGTCGCCCGACCCTTTCAACTTGGCAGGCAAAGGAATCTGACTTCTGGCCTGAAGAAGATGCTTGTTCATCTAGCTTAGACCCAAGCGATGGACTGTGGGGCCTTAGAGCCAGGGCCACAGGGGCGGACGAACGCCTATGGTTGGAAGACTCTTTGCCCTGTGAATGGGAAGAGGCAGGCCTTCTTAGCAGTCGCTCTGGGAAGGGTCAAGGAAGTGAGGTGACTGACTCTGACCTCCTGCCAGAGGTGGAGGATGCAGAGAGAGGTCTTGTGAGGGACCTAAGGCAGGACTCTGACCTGGTTCGATCCTTGTCCTTATGGTGGTGTATCCTGCCCGATCTCTTCTCTGGGGAGGAGTCTCTGGCTGAGGAAGAAGAGCTGTGCCCTGACTGGGTCCTCTGCATAGCAGCCACTTGTTGTTCCAAGAGATAGGCCTTCAAGGATTTGAGGTGGCGAATGCAAGTCTTTTTGCTGAACTTCTGACAGTGCGGGCAGTTGCCTGGCTTGTGGCCTAGGCCCAAGTAGATTAGGCAGGCCAAATGGCCGTCTCTCGCCGGTATCTGCTTGCCACACACACACACACACTTAAGACTTACGCCGCTGTGTGGATAGAGAAGACAAGCACTGAAATATAGACTTCACAGAAAATAAAACAAATAATAACTGCTGGAGGCGCAAATGGCAGTCGACGCGACAGAGGCGTCTGTGGAGTCGGCAGCAGGAAAAGAAAAGAGGTGGTGCCGGGGCCACCGCACACCATAGGGCTGGGGCAGTCCCCGCCTGAACTGCTAGCTAGAAGCCTGTAAATACAGTGCCCGGCAGCATAGTCCTTATGGTGTCACCTGCTGCAGAGCTCCTCTCAAAGTAAGATTTTGCATTTCTTGGCATTGAACCCCAGCTGCCAAGTGTCTGACCAGGCCTCAGATTCTGCCAGATCATCTTGCAACCCTGCCATCCTAAGTCATCCACTACTACTCCCACCTTGACATCATCTGAAAACAGACTGGTGTTGCTCTTGATGCGCACTAAGATGTCTGCTAGGAAGATTCCAAACACCAGCTCTAGTACAGAGCCCTGTGGCACCCTGTTTGTCACTGCCCTTAGAGATGAGAGCTCTCCCACCACCACCACCCTCTGCTGTCTCTCTTGCAGCCAGTTCACTACCCATCCCACTATCTTTGTCCCGCACTCTGTGCCTTCCAGCTTACTTCCTAGCCTCCCAAGTGGCACCAAATCGAATGCCTTACTGAAGTCCAGGTACAGGACATCCACTGCATGGCCCCTGTCTAACTGCCTGGTTACCCAATCATAGCACTCCACCAGGCTGGTCTGACAGGATCTGCCTGAAACAAACCCATGCTGTCTGCTGTCCTACAGCCCATTAGCCTCTAGGAGGGAAACCAGCCTCTCCTTCAGGATTGTCTCCATCAGCTTTCTCACGATGGATGTGAGGCTTACTGGTCTGTAGTTCCCTGGCTCATCCCTGGGGTTGCTCTTGTGGAGGGGTACCACGTGCACCATCCTCTAGTCCTGAGGTACACTCCCAGAGTCCAGGGAAGCAATGAACAGGTCTGCCAAGGGTTCTGCCAGGACTTCTGTCAGCTCCTTCAGCACCCTGGGTGTATGCCATCTGGCCGGGGTGCCTTGTCCACCCCCAGTGCCCTCCAGTACTCTGCCCACTGGGATTTCCCCGTCACCTCCCCCCTCCTCCCTGTGCTCAACCTCCCACCCTCCTTGGGTACAGCTTGCCCTTCTCTTAGTAAATACTGAGCAGAAGTACTCATTTAATGCTTCTGCCTGTTCTGCCCATTTCCACCCACCCCCATCTCTCTTTATCCTTACTATTTGGTCCTCACAACTCCTTTTCTCCTGACTACCTGAAGAAGTCCTTTCCCCTTTGATGCCCTGTGCTAGCATGAGTTCCCTGGACGCTTGGCTGACCTGACTGCCCTTGTCACCTCCCTCGACTCCTTCAGGTATTCCTATCTGTCCTCCCCTCTCCCTGGTTTTTGTACCTTCTAAAGGTGGCTCTTTACTTTCTCACTTTTTCCATGACTCCCCTACTCACCCAGCTAGGCTTCTTGGCCCTAGCCCTCTTACTCTGGACCTCTGTACATGTTACGGTTGCCTCCTCAATTCCCAGTTTGATGACCTCCCACTTCAGGTTAGTGTCCATGTTTGGAAGGATCCTGGCCAGATACCCCTGTACTATTTCCCTCATCCTCTCAAAGTCGGCCCTCCTGAAGTCTAACACCATTGTGCCCATTTCTAATCCCTTTTCCCATGTTTATCGTGAACCACACTGAGTGGTGGTCACTCCCGCCAGCGTTCCTCCACCCCAGCTCCCTCACAAACTCACCATTCACCAGCATGAGGTCTAGGTGTTCCCTAACCTGGTTGGCTCACTGACCATCTGCAATAGGAAGCTGACAGCGTTCCTGATGACACTAATGTAGTATCCTTGTTACCCGTTACAGATTGTGGTGAAATGCAGAGCTGGTGCAGAGTCTGCCTGTTCAGGTCGCAGACAGGACTTGAAGAGGCTTTTTGTTTGAGACAACACAGGTGGGTTAAGTTGTGGCGAACCTTGTTTAAATTGGTGTTTTTATTATTGTCTGTAGGGTAAATCTGAGACTAACCACAGTAACCCACATTTAAGGGCAATATTAAAAGTTGTGTCTTGTTTGGGGCCTTGGCTAAGTGATGGAGAGGTGGCACTAAGTCCACATTTCTTTTTTTTTTTTTTATATGTGGTTTATCCTCCTCCTGCCTCTGGCTGCCCCTTCTGACCCGATTCCCCAGCATCACGGGACTTACCACTGCCCGGTTGTCGGGTCTGGAGCCTGTGGGAGGTCGGTAGTCATCTGCAGCCGGAGGTGTTTTCTCTTTTCCCTTCCCCATTGCTGGGCGACACGCAGAACATGTGCATGTAGAGGCGCATGAGTCTGCAGAAGTCCTGCAGCACCTCCCTTCCGCCTGGCTCCTCTGACCCGCACTACCTCCGGCCTCCACCTGGGGGTAGTCATTCGGCCAGAGTGCCAGTCCTCCTCCCTGGGAGAGGAGAGCTGTCCTCTGGATGCTTGATCTGTTCCCTGCCCTGCCGACCTCAACAGCCCCTGCTCGCTCCTGAACATAACTGGATATAACTGGAGGCTAGGAAAAGCTGGGCTGGCAGGATGTGGGGGATTAGGTTCATGTATTTGAAGCAGGAGAGTGGCAAAATGCAATAACTGTGGAGCAGCAGTCTTTCTGGGGGTGATGTGGAGTAAAGGGGGATGTCCTGTGTGTAAGAGCCTGGAGCAGCAAAGGGCCAAAATAAGGCTGCTCAGATGGGAGCTTGGGAGGATAGTGTGTGAAGTTAGAGGAGCAGAGCAGTGGAGGGAAAGGCAGAGGGATGATGCCCAGGGGAGTGACGGTGTCAAGCAGGGGATAGGAGTGGGGAGGAGCACACAGTATATAGGAGTATCTCCTCCTCAAAGGAATAGGGAGCCCAGGGTGGAGGAGTGGTAAGGGGAAAGGGGTGAGAATGTGAGAGTAGCATCAGGGTGGGTAATTTTAAAGGGGTGCCTTTATTGAACAGATTTGCACCACTGTCTGGAAGGAGGAAGGGGGCAGCAGGTTGTGATGTAGAAGGTCAGGTTGAGCCATGGTTGAGGGTAGGAGTACAGGGGAGGTGGGGAAGGGAACTGATCAAAATCAGCAGGGTAGAGGAGGCAGGCAAAACGTAGTGGAGGATTGGGGGGAGAGAAAAGGAAAGGAAGAGGGGAAGGAAAACTGAAAGCAGATAAAGATAGTCAGAAGGGGAGGGGCGGATTGGGAGATGGAAAAACAGTTAAAGGGATAAATTGTGGATGTGGATATAAGTTCACCAGGGTGCAGAAGGAGCAGTTAGGTGGGGAAGCAGCTAGTACCAAAGGTAAGAAAGGAAGGATGGGGAGCACGGATGCAGGGGATGGAAGGGTTGCAATCATAGGAGACTCCGTAATTAGGGGTATTCACTGGGGAAGGAAAGGGGACTCAAATGCAAGCAGGAGCGTGGTCTGTATGCCAGGGATGACAGCAGGGAAGGTGGGCCCAAGAATAAGGGAAATAGTAAGGGAGGTTGGAGGAAAACCTAATTTAGTTATACATTTGGGAACAAACGACCTAGCTGGAGAGGAGGTTGAGGTAGTACAAAGTAGTGCTGGGGAAGATCTGCAGGGAGGAAGGAAGTTCGCTAGCCTTCTCAGAGGTGATATCAGTACCAAGGGCCAGCACAGCCAGGAAAAGATGAATAGAGTATTTTAATGACTGTCTGAGGAAATGGTGCAGGGAGGAGATGTTCATCTGTATTGGGGACTGAGAGGAGACCTGGTCAAACACAGCACTCTTTTCGCCAGAGAGACTACACCTCAGTAGGGTACTCAGGGACAAACAGGGGGAATATATAACCACTACACTTAATTTAAACTACTGGGGTGGGGGCAGTGGGCATGCAGGCCCACAGACTCTGAGAGGAGGTGGTCAGTGAACCCCCCCCCCACAGTGATGGAACAGGTCTGGAGGGAGGAGGTGGAAGGGGCAAGAACACAGTTAGCCAAAGGTGAAGGGGGTGAAGAACACATAACAAGGGTGCATGGAGGGGTGCACACAGAGGGTATAAATGTGAATAGAAGAATAGAGGGAAGAGAAGAAAGGTCAGATTCTAGGTGGAGGGTGGTGTTCTGAATGTGCAGAGTCTTGGAAACATGATGGACAACCTACAGGCACTGTTAGCAGACAGGAGGGTGGACACAGCTGCAGTAACTGAGACTTGGCAACATCACACCATGACTAGGGACTTCATGATCCCTGGATAGAAACTATACAGGAGGGACAGGGTAGTTGGGAAGGGGGAAGGGTGGCAGTTTATATCAGGGATGGAATAACTTGTACGAGGGAGGAGTTGGAGGAAGGGAGGTGGAGGCATTATGGGTTCAGTTAAGATCCAATAAAGGGAGAAAAGTGAGGTTGGGGTGGTTTACAGACCACTCAGTCAGGATGAGGAGAGGGACAGGGAACTGAACTCACAAATATTGGAAGCCATGCGGGAAAGGAGAGGTGGTAATTGCAGGGGACTTCAATCTGCCCAAGGTGGACTGGAGCATACCATCCACAACATGTGCTAGGAGTCAGGTGATCCTGGAAGGACTGCAGAGTGGGTTCCTGACTCAGGGCATCACTGAACCAACAAGAGCTGAGGCAATTCTTGATCTGGTGCTCACAAACGGGGAGCATGTACAGGAAATAATGGTCAGGGTGACACTGGGTGGAAGTGACCATTGCACAGTGTGGTTCCAGTTGGATATGGGCAGGGAAAGCATCCCGACTAAGACCCAAATCTTGGATTTCAGGAGGGAAGACTTCAGGAAAATGGGCGAAGTGCTAAGGAGCCATCTGGCGGGCATCAGAGCAGATATGCAGGTGGACCAAAGGTGGGCCATCAGTAAGGAAGGAATACTGGTTGCCACAGATGAGTGCATTAGGCTCAGGGGAAGGATATAAGGGCCAAAGCGCCCAGCTGGTTCAGTTCTGGGGTTGCCTAGGCAGTAAGGGAAAAGAGGCTGGACTATGGAAAATTCAGGAAGACCAAGAGAAAGGTGGATAGGGAAAATTACGAAAGATTGGCTAGTGAGTCAAGTAAGAAAGTTCGTAGAGCAAAGGCACAGAAGGAGCTGCAGAAAGCTGAAGGAATTAAGGAGGGGAGAAGGATTTCTTTCGATATATAAGTGAGACAAGGGACAATAAGGAAGGGATTGTTAGGCTTAAGGAAGGGGTGGCGTGGGTGGAGAATAATGGGGAGAAAAGCAGAGATGCTACATTTATTTATTTATTTAGCTTTTGTTGACCAGGTAGGTACACTAGACAAGCTGTATGCCTATTTTCAGATATGACCCAGGAGAGTACAGTGAAAAATACAGGTTCAAACAAGGTACATAATGACAAGAGGGCAATGTACATAGTTACAGGAGAGCAAAATGAACAGTCTACAGTGAGCAGTAAATAGATAAAAATATACATATACATGCAGAATAAATAGACTAAGACATTCAATGGCAATTACATTGTATGAGTGACCCTTTTTACCAGGGCCACATAATTCATAGGCAGATAGCAAGCGATCACGTGCTACCCAGAGCTAAAGGACAGTGGACAGTGGATTGGATGAGACTAATTTGGAGACCTGATTAAGGTGGTTTAGGACGCCCACACACAGAGGACAGTTTCAAGTGCCCTCACAGGGAATTCTGGAGGCTCAGGTGGGAGGGGGAGGTACGAATGTGGTCTGGGAGGGAGTTCCATAGCTTCGGAGCGCACGTAGCAAAGTCCCTTTCCCCCATTACAGTTTGAGTATAGGGAACTTTGAGCACCCCAGGACATTGAGACCTAAGGGGGTAGGAGGAGGATTCAGCAGGCTTGAGGAGCTGCGCCAGCCCTGAAGGGATTCCGGTTCTGAGCACCTTTCCTACGAAGCAGCCCAACCCATATTTTAAGTGATTGGCGGGAAAGCCAGCCCAGTTTGTCGTGAGCAATTTACAAATGATGGGTGGAGACGGGCTGCCAGGGCAAAGCGACAGATGTTGTTGTAGGTCGTGTTCCATTGAGCAAGGTGGACCCTGAAGGTGCTAGCAAACAGGAGAAGGCCATAGCTAAGTGAAGGGAGCAGCACACCTCTGGCCAACGCCAAGTGAGCTGCAGACGTCAAATTTTTCTTTGCCCTGTAGGCAAGACCCAGTTTGCAGTTTACGGTTCTGCAAACATTTAGGATGTGACACCCTATGTCAAGTTGGGGGTCAAGTGTCACTCCAAGGTATTTTGTTGAAACTGTGGTTAAGAGAGGAGAGCCATCAGCACCACCGACACATAGAGGGACAGGGGAGGCCTTGATGCTGGCAACTGACCCAAAAAGCATGACCTGAGTTTTCTTTAGGTTGAGGACCAGCTTGTGAGTCATAACCCAGGACTGAATGTTCTTAAAGGCCTCACTCAGCTGAAGGTTGAGCACCCCAATGTCCCGGGAGTGTGCAAGGATGACAAGATCATTGGCATAAAGGGTGGCACTACAGTTGGAAGCAGCAGCAGGGATGTTGTTGACGAATGCAGAAAAAAGGAGAGGCCCCAAATTGATCCTTGTGGGACGCCAGAGGTCTCTGGAGTGGGGCAGAGAGGACTTGTTGAATTTAGTCTGCTGTATTCTGCCTTGGAGGTAGTTTCTAAGCCAATTCAGGGCAGGAGGGACAGGACAAGGGTCTGCATCTGTGAGCAAAATAATGCATGGTCCACAAGGTCAAAGGCCTTAGATAAGTCTATAAATATGGCCCCAGAGAGTCCCTTGGTCCATGGCCGCGGATGTGCCATATCCTTCGAGCATGCATGCCGGGGACAGCAACTTATTAGCTTGAATACTTCTGTTCCGTCTTCACCAGGGAGAAGGACAGACCAGTGCCTTTAGGAGAGAAAAGAGGAGCGGAAGGGGGAGGGGAACACAGATGTCGTGATAGAGGAGGATACAGTGAGGGAGGGACTGCTGGCATTGAAGGTGGACAAATCACCAGGCCAGGACAGAGTACATCCAAGGGTACTAAAGGAACTGGCTGAGGAGCTGGCAGGGCCACTGGCAGACCTATTTAATAGTTCACTAGAGTCAGGAGTGGTATCACAGGACTGGAGAACAGCACATGTAGTGCTCCTCCCCAAAAGTGGTCCCAAGGATGACCCAGGGAATTACAGACCAGTCAATCCGACCTCCATTGTGGGCAAGCTCATGGAGACCATATTAAAGGAAAGGTTGGTGGAATATATAGAGGAGCATGGTCTTCAGGATGCGAGGCAGCATGGGTTCATGGGGGGGTCATGTCATAAGACAGCAGACAGGGGCGTGGTTGGCTGTGCAAGATGGTGGACGGGTGTAGCTGAGCTCCTCAAGGCACTAATATCTATAGGCTTATTTGTGAGACCCCCGCTACCTAGTTCGAATGCTAATCAGGCGCGAAGTGCTTGTATATCGGATGGCGATGGGGAAGAAGAAAGAAAAGCAGGCTAAATTACAGTTTGGGTCGGGAGGCAAGCCGACTCGTTCTAACCCTGGGCCTGAACACTTGCGCAAGAGGCCGGAGCCCGACGACGGTACCGGAGAAATGTCTGAACTGCAGAGATCTCTTGTAGCAGTACCGGCTACTCTCACCCAGATCCAACATGACATGAAGGCGGGCTTTGCCAATATAGCTGCTCAGATTACACATTTGCAATCTGTGGTAACGGGCCTGTCAGAAACCACTGCTGCTCATTCCGACCAAATCGCCCAGCTTGAACAACGCGTAGATGCCCTGGAGGATGCCCTATCAGAGCATGTACGAGACAAGGCCTCCTTACAAAGTACAGTAAAGGAGTTGACTGCTCAAGTCGATGATCAGAAGAATTGCTCGAGAAGATCAAACCTCAGGATCGTGGGGCTACTGGAGGGTTTGGAAGGGGAAGAGTCTGAATTGGGCCTACATAAATGGCTAGTAGAGCATCTCGATCTACCTCCTAACCTGGCATAGTGCGAAATCGAGCGGGCTCATAAGAGTGAGGCCTCCACCAAAATTGGGTGATAAGCCACAGCATTTCTTGATCAAATATTTAAGGTATACAGAAAAAGAAGCAATCCTAAATTGGCCAAGGTGAAAGGACAGATCAGAATGCAGAACAGCACGGTCATGATCTTCCAGGACTACAGCAGGGAGCTTCAGAATAAATGTCAGCAGTTTAATGAGATCAAAACAAAGCTATTTAAAATGGGATGGAGATTTACCTTCCTATATCCAGCTAAGCTCCGTATCAATCGTCCTGGGAGTGCTCCAAAGCTGTTTTCTTGCCCCAGAGAAGTTGCATGTTGGGTGGAGGACGACATGAAAAGGCGCAGGAGAGAGGGCCCGAGTGAGCATGAAGATTCAGACAAGTGACTCCTTTTTGACCTTGGCTTGGTCTACTGCCTCGTGTGAGCGGCCTTGATATGGGATCCAATTTCCTTTTTGTGGGTGCAGCTACACCGCAAATTTACTTTTAGATTTATGCTATTTCTTTATTGTATTATGAGGCTCTGTGTTTATATGAGGAGTCAATCTTTAATCTAAGTGGAGGTAGCGATATGCGCCTAGCACCTGAGATCATTGGAACCCCGGCCTACAAAAACCCCGACCTGGTCTTGGGATCAGGGTGGCAGTGGGGCTCTGGATTTACCCTTTTCAGAACAAAGGACTACACCAGGAATTGCACCTTGATGGGTGACTTGTTTCCTCCACCCCTTTTTTTTTTTTTTTTTTTTTTTTTAAGCGAATTGCTCCTAGCCTTCTGATTATTAATGTGTGTGGTGCTTTTTGTGGGAGCTGAGCCCCTATTGCTATCGCCTATTAGGGGTGAAATGGTAACTCTTTCTTACCGAAACCCTGTTTTTTTGGGGAGGGGTGGATCCAGGGAGCCGAAACTTTGGCGTACCTGTCCCGCTGCTTTTGGGGGGCTCACTGTAAATGTCTCAGTGGGCAATCACTATATCACTTAATAGTGCCCATCGTTAAGATTGTGAAACTGTGTATTAGTTTTAAAGTTCGCTGGTTGTTTGTAAGGGAATCTAAGGTGGACCTAAGATCCATCACGGGGAAGGGGGGTTAATGTTACTTATTGTTGGGATAATGTTGGGGGAGGGTGGGCCAGAGGCTATCCCCGGGCTCCAAAGTTATGCTGTCCAGGAGTTGGAGATGCCTACAGTCAACCTGGGGAAAATACAGGGTGTTAAACAAAAATTGGTTGGGTGAGACAGTCAGATCGATGTGTGCTCTATACTTGTATACATGGTGCGGATATGCCTAAGTCTTGGTGGGATCATGGTTGGCACGCTATTAGAATTACTTCCCTGAATATTAATGGCCTGAAATCGGTCATTAAAAGGAAGAATTGCAAACAGAGGTCAGGAGATCTAAGTGGCAAATCATTATGCTTCAGGAAACTCACATGTCCCCAGGAGAGGCAACCAAAACTGCGGCAGCTCTGGGGGGGTCTTGGGTGTCCTACGTTCTCCACTAAATCGAGAGGGGCTGCAGTCTGGTTTCCTAGAGGATGGGGTAAAAATCATAAAGTAAACTATAGACCATTAAGGGAGATTTGCCCTGGCTCAGTATCTCTCCCTAAGGTGGGCATGATCTCCTGGGGTCCATTTATGCCCCTAACGTGGACCAGCCCAATTCTTTCAGCAACTGGCTTTAGAACTGGCTCTTTGGCGGAACCGTGGGTGATTGGTGGAGATTACAATTGTGTTTTAGACGGGGTGCTCGACCCGGTGCAACACTACCCCTATTGTCAAATCTAAGAATGCCCTTGCCTTGGCAATGCTGCAGGTGCATTTGGGTCTGGTTGATATATAGAGACACATATATCCCACCGGGAGAGATTATAGTTTTTTCTCACACGCCCACAGATCCTATGTTCGACTGGACAGGATTTTAGTGTCTCATTATCTGATCCCAGCCTCTAAGACTGGCTTACTCCCCTATGTTACTGTCTGACCATGCCCCCTTGACTTTGGAGCTGGTAGTGGGAGCTTCACCTCCAGTGGTCAGGCAGTGGAAATTAGATCCCTTATTGCTTAAGTACAGAGTTTACCGTACTGGTGTCTCTACCATGATAAAAGAATTCTTAATTTTTAATAAGAGTGGGGACACCTCACATGATGCTAGATGGGAAGCACTGAAAGCTTCTATAAGGGGTTATTCAATCTCATATGTGATCCCAGCAGGACCTACAAAAGTTAAGGACCAACACTGAGGCCTGTGAGTTGGCACATAAGAACAGACCTACAGCTGCCGTATATGGGGTACTACAAAAACATAAGTGGCAATATAATACCTTAAGTAGTACTAACCTGGAGAGGGCCATTCTGCTGTCTCAGGCTGCTGCATATTTTGATGGAGATAGGGGTGGCAAATACCTTGCTTGGTAGTTGCGTAAGCAGAAGGGGATAGGAATGTGGATTCCATTTGGGATGAGGGGGGGACGCTTAAAGCAGACACCCCCATCACTGGAGAGGCATTCGGGTCATTCTATAAGCAGCTTTACACTTCGCAGGGTCACCCTGAACAACTGGGTCTGGATGACTTTTTTGCACTAGCCCCGCTGCCGGTTCTCTCGACTGATCAGATGAGAGACCTGGAAGCTCCCCTTATGGGTGCTGAGATTATAAGTGCGATTAGAGAGCTTAGGGGAGGTAAGGCCCCAGGCCCGGATGTGCTCCCAATAGATTTCTTCAAGACCTTTCAGGATGTGCTCCTTGTACCGTTGCATAATATGCTGGTGGCGTGCTTGGAGAGGGGAGAGCTGCCCCCTCTGCGCGGTCGGCAGTAATTACTGTACTGCCAAAGCCCGGTAAGGACCCCATCTACTGTGCG
Source organism: Neoceratodus forsteri (assembly GCA_016271365.2). Classification (NCBI taxonomy): domain Eukaryota; kingdom Metazoa; phylum Chordata; order Ceratodontiformes; family Ceratodontidae; genus Neoceratodus; species Neoceratodus forsteri. The sequence continues at coordinate 267,525,549 of CM028131.1, read as the reverse complement.
TCTTATAGGCCAATCTCCTTGCTAACTGCAGATTATAAGATCTTGGCTAAGGCTATGGCATCAAGGTTGAAGGACTTTTCCTCATTTAATCCACGCGATCAATCCGGTTCATTAAGGGTCAAAGGGAAACATAACATTAGATGCACCCCACATCATCCATAGGTGGAGATCTGGGGCCAATGCCCACGGCGTAGCAGTACTATCCATTGATGCGAGAAAGCTTTCGACAGGGAGTGGGGTATCTCTTGACATGCTCCAGGTTGGATTTGGCCCAAATTTCAGCTCCTGGATACATACATTGTCTCAACGTTCCTGTGCCCAGAAAGCTGTCAATGGCGCTCTCTCAAAGCTCGAACTAGGGCAGGGTACGAGGCAGGGTGCCCCTCCTCGCCTCTCATTTATGTATTATCGTTGGAACCCTGGCTGCCAGGATCTGGGCAAATGCTAGAATCTGGGCTTTGGGAGGGGCGAGCCAAGCTGGACCTTTATGCTAATGATCTTTATTATATTTACAATCCCTCCAATGACCTGCCGGAGGTATTTAGGGTCATGAGAGAATACGTGACCTATCAGGCCACAAAGTAAACTGGACAAAGAGCTAATTGCTCCCGATTGGGCATAATAACACAGCCAGTCTGATCACCAATCTAATGGGTTTGCAAATGGTGGAAAAGCTGAAATATCTGGGTGTCCTGATTTCGGTGCATACTCATCTGCTGTATGCATTCAATTTTAAACCCCTAATACAAAAGATCTCCGGGGACTGTGATAGATGGAACAGTTTGCCACTTTCGTTAATTGGAAGTGGTGGGGTGGTGAAAATGATGATCCTCCCCAGATGTTTATACCTATATCAGGTTCTGCCCATTGCCGTCCCCCTCTTGCACTTTAAACACATTAATGCGATCGTACAGATGTTCCTGTGGAAAGGAAAGACTGCCCGAATTAAGAGAACTATTTTAGTAAAGCCAGCTCCTCAGGGAGGCTTAGGGCTCCCTAACTTTTACTGGTACTACTTAGCAGCACAATTGGCCTATGCTGTGAACATGGGGGGAGCTGGTTCCCCAAAATAGTTGACCCTTGAGGAAGACCAACTCCGAATCCCTATGCTGGAAGGGCTACTGGCTGGGTCGTTATGGCCTGGTAGTCAACTTCCTGTGGGTAACCCCTTCACTGCAGCAACACTTAAGAGCTGGGTCAAGGCGCATGAACTGATTGGGCACAAGGCTGCCCCTTCCCCCAATACCGATTTGGAAACTGCTCTACAATATAAAGGCCCATGCACTACTTCTCTGATCCGACTGCTGGCCTAGCGAAAAAAAGGGTTAAGGTCGGTGAGCCAGATGTATGAGGGGGGAGTGCTCATATCCTTTCCATACATATGTAAGAACTGGGGAATTCCTCCAGCTGACTTTTTCACATATCTAAAAATCAAGAACAAGCTGGGTGCCACATTGGGACCTGAACATGGGTTTGGTGCCATGTCCCCTTTTGAGGAGGAGGAGCCTTTCCGCCCCCAGCCACTATCTAAACCGCTAACTATATTCTATAAACTCATGGCAGGGGGTGGAAATGAGGGTATAGAGAGGATCTGGCAGGATTGGCAGAGTGACCAGAGTATAGACTGTAGTGGTGAAGTTGCTCCAGAAATACAGGTTACTCACCTGTAACAGGAGTTCTAGGAATGGTATATGTTGTTCATCCACACTCATTGGCAGGTATCCTTGCCGCTTTAAATCTTGCCGGAAGGTCTTCAAGCTTGCTCCTCCCACCCACCCGGGTGGTATAACTCTCGGCTCCGCCCCATGACGCCAGATCTGGCCGGCTGGAAGCTCAGGTTGTGCGTCGAAGCAGGGTATGTGTGGATGAACAACATACACCATTCCTTAGAACTCCTGTTACAGGTGAGTAACCTGTATTTCTAGGGACATGGATATGTTATTCATCCACACTCATTGGCAGACTCCTAGCAGTTCTCCGGGAGGAGGGAGGCAAGACGACACCCCAATACTTACTTGGGAAAGAGAGACTGAGAACCGAGGCCCCAAACCAGCATCCCGGCGTGACTCAAGGTCGATGTGGTAATGGGTAATGAATGTGTTTGCTGACTTCCAGGTAGCAGCCCTGCAGATTTCCTGGATAGGGACGTCCCTGGAAGCAGCCACCGTTGCAGCAGTATGGCGGGTAGAATGAGCTCTTATCCCTCTGGGAGGCTCCATGCCCGCCAACTTATAGCAGAGATCTATGCAGGAAGTGACCCACCTGCTTATCGTCCGCTTGGCTGCAGGTCTGCCAGGTGCGGCTTCAGCGTAGGGTGACAAACAGCTGGGCGAACTCTCCCCGACTTCCAGCCATGCGCTGCCTTATAATAAGCGTAGCCCTTCTAGGGTCCAAAGTATGGAGCCTGTATTCGCCTCCGAGGTGTGATTGGGGTAGAACACCCGCAGAGTCAACACCTGGTTAAGGTGAAACTCCGACACCACCTTCGAAGGAATTTCGGTGGGGCGCAGGACAACCTTGTCCCTGTGGAAGACCAGGTAAGAGACTCGATGGAAAGCGCCTGGAGCTCTCCCATCCTTCTGGCTGACGGATAGCCACCAAGAAGGCGGTCTTCCACGACAGGTGAGAGAGCACACCTGTGCATAGGTTCGAATGGCTTGCCCATGAGCTTTGCCAGTACCAGTAGTAGATCCCACGGAGGTGGGGTTCCCTGACTGAGGGAAATGTGATCAAGGCCTTTGAAAAGCGCCAGACCACTTCTCCTTGCGCCACCAACTGCTTCCCCTGCCCGCGCCTGCAAGCAGAGATGGCTGCTAGGTGCACCCTTAGGGTCACGACCTAAGCCCTTGATTAGAAAGGGACCATAAATAGTCCAAGATGCTTGCCAAGGAACAGGAGGAAGGGTCCAAGCCCTTGTTCTGACACCAAATGGAAAACCTTTTCCATTTGAAGGCATAGCATTTTCTGGTCGACTTACTGGACGCCTCAACTACATTGAGGACCTCGCCGGAAAGACCCAAGGCCTGGAACTCTAGCTGCTCAGGAACCAGGCCGTCAGGTGCAGGGATTGAAGGTCCGGATGGAACACCTTCCCTGATTGACTGAGAGCAGGTCCGGGCGAGCTGAAGCTGCCGCTGAGTCCTGGAGCTGAGACTGAGGAGATCTGGTACCAGAACTGGCGAGCCAGTCTGGGGCTATCAGAATCACCTGCGCCTTGTCCCTCCTCGCCTTGAGAAGCACCTTGTGGATCAAGGGAAATGGGGGAAAGGCGTAAAAGAGGCCCGGGTCCACTGCCTCGAGAAGGCATCCCCCTGCAGCGAGCCCTGCTGAGGGGGCGGCATGGAACAGTCTCAGCTTCGTGCTCTCCTGGAGGCGAACAGGTCCACCTGAGGTGTGCCCCAATGGGAGAACAGATGCTGTACTACCTCCGGCAGGAGAGACCACTGTGGGATGCAGCCCCATCCGCCCAGGGCATCGGCCAGGGTGTTGGAGGCTCCTGCCACATGAATGGCTAGGAGATCCGCCTCCAGGCTGCGTGATGAGGACCAAATGCGGAGAGCTTCCTGCATAGAAGCATGGAGCGTGTCCTCCCTCTGGCGGTTTAGATAGAACATGGTCGTGGTATTGTCCGCCTGGACTCGGACCACTTGACCCCCGGAGGAACGGAGCAAAGGCGGTGAGAGCTAGGCGGACCGCCTGAGCTCCAGCAGGTTGATATGGCATCGGGACTCCCGTGGGACCAGAGAGACCATGAGCCCGTGTTCCCCCAGATGGGCACCCCAACCCATCAGAGAGGCATCGGTCGACAGAGAGACCGCCGGCTCGGGCGGACGAACGGGATGCCCTCCTGCAAATGATCTGGAACGGTCCACCACTGGAGAGCTGCTCACATCCCCTGAGTCACCGACACAAGGTCCAAAGGATCGCAGCGCCAGGACCACTGGCTGGCCAGTCCATTGAAGGGGACGCATGTTCCAGCGGGCCCAACGGACCACGCTGGTGCAGGCCGCCATGAGACCCAGGAGGCGAGGAAGTCCCGGCAGGAGCGAAATTGCCCAACCAGAAATGATCGGGCAAAGGAGGAAAGAACCCCGCCCTGTCCGCCGGAGCCGCGCCTGGCTCGAAGAGAGTCGAGCTGCGCCCGATGAATAGAATCACCTGCTTTGGCTCGAGTTCGACTTGGCCTCGTTGATAAGGAGGCCCAGTTGAGAGCAGACCTGGAGGGCCAGATCTCTGGACCACTCCGCCTCTTCCTGGAGGGAGCTGCTCAGCCAGTCGCTCCAGGTAAGGGTACACCCGGACCCTCGGTGCCGAGAGGGAATGCTGTCACCACTGCCATGCATTTGGTGAAGACCCTGGGAGCTGGAGACAAGCCAAGGGCATGGCTTGAACTCAAAAGGGATTCTTCCGCCGAAAGCGAAGGAATCTCTGGTGAGATGGACGGATAGGGACGTGAAAACGCTGGCCTGCAAGTCCAGAGAGCAGAACCACACGCCTCGCTCCAAGGATGGTATTATCTGAGCCAGAGTGACCATCCTGAAGGTTCGAGACCTTAGGAACTTGTTTAGGTCGTGTGGAGAATGGGGCGCCAGCCCCGTCTGCTTCGAACCAGGAAGTACCTGGACACAAACCCTGGGTCTGAAGGAGGGTCCGCCACCTCTCTTATCACCTCCTTCTGGAGGAGGCGATGTCGGCTCGGACGAGCCGCCAGTGAGTCTGGGACCCGGCTCTCGAGGAGCGACGGCTCTTGAAGGGTGGTGCCTGCTCGACTTCCAGAGGCAGGCCTCTTCCCACCACCACCTCCAAGACCCACCTGTCCGTGGTAACAACGGACCAGGCGGGAACGGAAGTGCCGGAGCCGCCCCACGGGGACCCAGGGGCAGGTGACGTGATGGGGAGGGACCCTCAGCCCGGCCACTGGGCAGGCTTGGAGGAGGGACCGCTGAGGACCTCCTGGGCCTTTTCCTCCCTGCCTCCTGTTAGAGGAAGCCGGCTTGGGTTTGGGATGCCAAGGCCGAGCCTGCTGGCCCTGACGTTGCTGGGCCGGGCGCGGGGCACAGAAGGACGAAAAGGCTTAGGCTGCGTTCATGGCCTTGTCCTTCTCTGAGCGGAAGAGACCGAGTCCAGCGTAGCATTGACTCTCTCGATCCTCTGCAGGTGACCTTCCACCCCAGGGTCAAGAGGTCAGTCCCCAAAAGGGAACATCCGCCAACTTGTGCTGGGTATCCGGGCAAGGTGGATATCCTCAGCCAAGCCTCGCCGACGATAGCCACCGCGGCCGCCACCGATCTGGCACATGAGTCCCTATATCCAAAGCAGTCTGGAGCTGCTGTTTGACCACTGCCTGGCCTGGTCCCGGACCTGCTTAACCGTAGTCTGCAGATCGGGCGGAAGATGAGGATGACCTCATCCAGGGAGCCCAACAGGGCATGAGAAAATGTGCCATGAGGACGGCCGAACTGGCCTGACGAGGCCGAGAGAGGACGCAGCGTGACTTTTCGCCCGATATAGTCCATTTCTTGACTCCTTGTCAGGAGGTTGGTCCACATCCCTGGCGTTGCCGGGCGCGCCGGAAAACGCTGTCGGTAACCAACCCCTCAGCAGAAGGGTGTTCCGAAAAACCGGACAAGGAACCGGTAGGGACCGCATACTTCCTGGCCATCCTGGCCGAAGGCGCAGGGCAGGAAGCAGGGCGCTGCCAAAGCTCCAGTGCCGGACCCACTATGGCCTCGGCCACCGGAAAGGCCTCCGTCGGAGAATCCCCTCGGTCCAGAATCTCCGTGAGGGGATACCTGGCCCGTTTGGAAACGGGTTCGAGCTCCATCCCGGTGGACTCCGAGATGAGCCAAGCAGTCCTAGGAAGGACGACGGGCTATCGCCATTGACTGACCTCCTGAAGACCCAAGTCCAGTCGCTTGGAGAAAAAGGAGGAATCATCTTCGGACTCGGAAGAGTCCTCGAAGAGCTGCCTCTGGCCTGAGCCACCCTTCACCTGCCGAGGTCGGTCGGGAGTGAGGGTAACTGAGAGCCGATGGGGTAGACCCTTAGCCACCGAGAATCCTTGTCGGAGCCCCAGTTGGTGGCTGTGGAGGGGGAGGTTCCACCGGAATCGGTGGAGCAGCTGGTTTTGGCCGAACAACCGGCCTGGGTATAGGCTCCTCGGATAAGTCGAGGGGTGGTGTCGGCCGATCCAGTGACAGCCACTTAATGGCCGGGGAAGGCAACGGGGTCGGCTTACTCCCGGCCAGGAGGAGCTGTTGCAACATAAGGTCCTCGCATCGACGACTTACGCTGGAGCCTCCCCTCGTCCGGGAGACCCAGGGGCGACGCCGCCATCGCGGTGTCAGACCGAGACCGCCCAGACGGGATCGCGACCGCGAAGAGGTCCGAGACCGAGAGTCCCGGAATTTCCGAGGTCGGTGCGGGGAGGTGTCGGCCGGAACCGGCACTCCCTTCGGCTCGGATGGTCCATCCGAGGGCTCCGGAACCGGAGGCATAGGCGAGCCCACGGGATCCTCAACTCCTCCCGGGGGAACCGGGAGAGGGGAATCTCGGCTGCTAAAGGCGATAGCCCGCTCAGCGGGTCGAGAAAAATCTCGACTGTCGGTGGGAGTTCCCGGTCAACTGACCTGACGGGACACCCGGCGGAGTCGTGCGGCCGGGCCGAGCGGTCGATCAAGTCGACGGCCCATTTACTCAGGGAGAGGGACCTTCCACGCCCCAAGAGCGCCGACGGAGGGACTCACCCTGTCCTTCTTTTGGACCGAGAATAAGGTCCAGCAGACGAGGCCCTTCTCCCTTAGTGGAGAGGGACAGACAAAGCTCCTTAAAAAGAAGCCGTGTAGGAAGAACCCAGAGAGAGCGGATAAATGCACGCCGAGGAAGATACGGCCCGCGCCGCCTCCTCTTCGAGGGCGATCATCCGCTCGAGCTGATCCGCCGAGCCCGCCGCCGCGGACACCGCCAACCGGGCCTCCTTGGACTTCACCGGAGGGAAACGCTTCTCGGGACGGCCCAGTTGCAATCGGGCAGCACGGTCTTCGAGGACGTAGGCCAAGAAAGATGAGCACAGGTCGCAAGCCCGCGGGTCGTGCTCAAGGCCTAAGCAGTAGACACACGGAGTGTGGATCCGCCGAGACATCTTCTGACCCGCATGGGCATCTCCGAAACCGAGTCGATTGTCCATCGCGAGCCAGCGAGGGATCGAAGACTGAAGTCTTTTCATAAAATTTATTTTTAAATCCAGAACGGAGAAATAGGAACTAGTCTCAAACGCAGAGCGTTAAGGAGGGAACCTGAGCCTGCCGTAAGGAGATCTAGGCCATGGGGCGGAGCCGAGTTATACCCACCCGGTGGGTGGGAGGAGCAAGCTTGAAGACCTTCCGGCAAGATTTAAAGCGGCAAGGATACCTGCCAATGAGTGTGGATGAACAACATATCCATGTCCCTAGAAGTAATAAATTACGGCAGATCCAGAATAGTTTTATGTATCCGCGATTTCACCGCAGTGCGCCTACAGGCTATGGATCCATCCAAGCCTGACGCTTGCCCCAAGTGCCTGACCAGTCCAGGGGATTTCCTGCACCTGGCATTGACCTGCCCAAAGATTGCCCCGTTCTGGTTAGAAGTACACCGACTTATGCAGGGTGTATTGGGCTGTGTGTTACCACACAGTCCTTTGGAGTTTCTGCTGAGCGCTGATCTACAGCGTCCCAAGGGGCGAGCAGTTGAAACACTCTGGTCCCTGGCGCTGATTAATGCTAGCAAAACAATCGCCCAGTGCTGGATGGCCTCGTCCCCTCCCTCTGTCCAACAATGGGTCAACAACTTGTCCTTAAGTATGAAATTGGAAAGGGTGCAATGAAATGCTATGGGCATGGGGGAGAAGTTTAACCTGGTTTGGAACCCCTTGCTGCAGGCGATTGAGGAAGACCGTTAACCTATTTATCTGCAGGTTGGTTTGGGTTTGCTATGTAAGATTCACTCCTGCACACTGTTGTCTGTTTTGGTCGCCAGACAGGACTTGAAGAGACTTTCTGTTTAAGACAATAAAGGTTGGGTAAGCTGTGGCGAAACTTGTTTGAATTATTGTCTATTATTCTCCGTAGGGTAAATAAGAAGGGCAATATTAAAGAGCTGTGTTTTGTCCTGTGGTTTGGGGCTGGGGTGATAACCGTCTGGCCTGAGGCCTCAGCTATATGATAATTAGAAGAGGGGCAGCAGGAAGTAAGGGCTGAGGTCCTGTACTTGATCCTACCCACGTGTCCCATCACGTTTGCGTAAGAGTGGGGCGTATGACCTAGAAGAATCTGTAGGGCAGGCTGCAGTACCTCAGAAGACTCTGGAAGAAACAAGTAACAAGTACAGTATCTATCTGAGGAGGTAAGTAAGATGGTGTGCAAGTATATCCCAAGGGACACCATATCTGGGGTACCTGCATATTGTATACTTATATTTGAAAACAGTGCTGGTGTATTTGGGAGTTGTTTTTAAATGGGATAGCCTTATGGTAGAAATCCAAAATTCATTCCACTGCAGTAAAAAACACAATACAGGGAGGACACTTTGGTGGGATATGCAGGGGGTGTGATGGTGGTGAACAGCAAGCTCTGGGAGTTTGGCCAGTGTCTTAGCTGTTGGAGGTTTCCAGGCCATGAGGGTGAGATGGATGCTGCAAGGGAAGGAACTATGCTGCCAGCTTGAGGCTGAGACCACGAAGCCACTTTAGGCAGTTCTGCCTCAGCCACCTCATAGGCCACCACAGGCTCGAGAAGGCAGCTGAACAGTAGTGAGGGGTGGGAAGGGAAGAAAGGGGGATGAAAGCCCAAGCCTGAGGAACCAAGGCTGTGCACCAGCAATAGGTTCACCCTGTTGCAACAGGAGGTTCCCCCAATCTCCCATAAGGAGAGAGGAGGGAGCCAACATGCCCAGCAAGCAGGCTCTACCAGAGAGCCAACAGGAGGGAGGATCAAGCCCCAAAGGGGACAAGAGGAAGGTATACGTAGTGGGAGACTCAACAGTAAGGGGTACTGAAAGGGAAATTGGTCTCACTCCCGATGACAAAGAGGTGGTGTGCTGTTATACACTAGGATGAATGAGGACACCCAATTGCCAGGGCGGTGGAACTCATGGGAGAGGGGTTGGAAAGGCCAGGTCTGATTGTGCATGTGGCCATGAATGATCTGAGGAAGTGCAGCATGGAACAGGTGAAGGCAGGCTCTGTGCAGTGAGAAAGGTAGCAAAGGAGAGAGCAGGAGCAGTAGCCTTCTCCGTGGTACTAGTGGACTATACACCAGAACCACAGGGAACAGTTCCAAGTGTTCCAATTCAATGCATGGCTAACGGGTTGATGCAGGAAGGAGGGATCTTGGTTCTGCTTCAGAAGGAATGCAGAGCTCACAGATGGGAACATGACCTGGTGGCAGTTACAGAGATTTCGCAACCTTGAACCATGACTGGGGTAAGACCATACCAGGCTACACCCTATTCAGAATGGTCAGGAAAAAGGGAAGGGGAAGAGGGGTAGAGCTGTATGTTAAGGAGGGACTAAAGCAACTGAAACAGTTTGGGGGGGGGGTCAGATGAATTGGAAACTCTATGGGTACTAACAGGAACAGGTAAGGAAAAATAAATCCAGATCGAGGTGGTCTACAGGCCACAGGCCAGGATCAAGGTATAGACAGGGCACTGGGAGAGACACTTAAGAGGGCAACATATGTCAGGGGTTGGTAGCTGGGGATTTCAATATGCCAGACATGGACTGGAAAGTTACAATTGTGGCTAGTACTAGGAATCAGATTCTGGTGGAAGCCTGCCAGGAAACATTTCGAGAGCAATTTAGTTCAACACCCAAAAAGGGAGGAGGCCCTGCTGGATCTAGCGCTCCCCAACAGTGTAAAGATTCAGAAAGGTGCAGTCCTGGAACCAGTGATCACAGGACAGTGGCACTGGAGGTCAGGTGGGGACAGGCAAAGGAATAAGGGTATGGGACTTACTTAGCAAAATGCAGACACAATGAAGGTAGAGACACAACCTATAAAATTATATAAGGAGCTCCCCCCTCAGTTTGTTGCCCGACTGTCTGCTGTCTGGCAGGCCAGACTTTAATGTCAACACATGCTTGACAAATTTAAAGCCGCAGCATGCGTACATTAGCATGCTTGGGGCAACTTTGGCCACAGCCTTCTTGAGCTGCAGGTTTCCAAAAAGCACCTCTATCACAGTCCCTGAAATTTTGTGTGGTCAAGGATTTCACAGATCTCAGAGTCATCTTGGACAACTGAAGAAAAGATCCTTTAGGGCATTATCCACGTCATGGCCGAACAACTTGCAGCCAGAGAGAGGGGCACTGAGCACAGTGTGTTGCATGTAAGAGGCAAAGCCTGCTACTCAGAGCCAGAGATATCTCCTGAGGAAGTTGCCTGAGGCAGCTGACCTAGCAGCTGCGTCTGAGGCATCGTGTACTGATTCCAGTAAATGTTCTCCAGTATCTAGACAGTAGAGGCTGCTTTATACAATTCCACTTTTGCAGAGCTGTCTGGCAGAGTCTGAATGGTAGACATCACCGCATTTGCTTGAAGGCATTCTATCACTTAATTCCAAGCCTGGTAGCTTGCACTGCAAAGCCCGAATGTGGCAGAGGCATATGTCCTCTTATCTATTACATCCAATTTCCCAGATTCTTTGTCAGGTAGTAAAGTGCTCATGATTTTAGGTGCTCTAGAACAATCATGAACAGCCATGATGACTGCAGAGTCAATCTCAGGCTCAGAAGCATAACAGGGCTTGACAGGAAGAGCAGGGTACTGTTCGTCAGTCTTCTAGGGGACTGCAGGCAGGAGTGCTAGGCCTGTGCCACGCAGAAAAGGTAGTATCCTACAAGGGAGGGTAGACAGGAGGCACCACAACAGTGGGTGCTGCTGTTACTTCCAAGAACCTTCACAAAGCTCTCCTTTACTGAGTAGTCTTCACCCTCAAATCCCATCACATCCTGTATTAGCTTGAATAAAGTCTGGGAGGAGGGATCTTCTGGAGCAGTCCTGGGGTTATACAACACAAGTCCTTACTACAAGATGACACGGTTGAGCTGGAAGGAAAGCCTTCTTCATAAGGCTCCTCTTCCCCACCATCATCTCCCAAATACTCTGCCATTTCAGGTCAGGATTATACTTCACCTTTGTCATTCTGAACGACAACAGGGGCAAACAACGTAGCCAGTGGCTGTATTGGTGGTGCACTAGGTATGCTTTTCAGTCCCATCGACGATATCAGTGCAATGGGGAAGGCTCTGTCGACGGAACTGGCACCTCCACAGTCAGCAATATGAAGAGATATGTTAAATCAGCAGGATTTGTTATTTTGAAAACAATTTCATCATATAGTTTTTTTTTTGGCAAAAAATTATTTCTGACATCCTTAGATTCATCCTCGGTCTATTTTAGTCTTCTCATATATTCTTAAAACAGCTTTATAGCTAATTTTCTATTCAGACTCAGCTCAACAAAGTGACAGTCTGACATAGCCAGATGTGATTTAAAAAAAAGAGAAAAGGACCTGCTTCTTCTGCAACAAAAGGGATGTACCTTGCATAAGAGCTAGTGTACTTGATCCAATCCTGTGCACAGTACTGCTCCACAGACAGTGCAACTGCCAAGTAGTGTTAGAATGGACAGTGCCCAGAGGCACAGAGTGCATTAAGCAACTAATGGGGATATACCCTTGGCAGGGAGGAGGAGGAGGAGGAAGGGAGCTGCTTTTTTGGTTGGTGTGACAACCCTAAAAGTAACCAGTTTTGAGTTTTATTGTTTTTTTGGGTGCGAGTGAGAACACAGCGATTGGTCCCACACCCCACTTTTTTTTCAAAAAACTACTCCATAGGGAGTACAACTGGGGAGATGCCATGCCGGCTAGAACTATCAGGGTGAGCTGCCCAGAGGGCTTGGCTCTGCTAGAGTGGAGGATGGCGGGCAGGTGTGGTAACCAATGGCAAAGATATTCTGTAAGATCAACAGGTACGATATGTACATAACTTTAATAGAAGGAGTCAACTGTCCACCAGACTCATCCACTGGAGTCTCAGATGCCTCATTGTGGTGAGGCAGAGAAGAACTCTGTATTGTCATGTAATTAGAGGTCTTGGGAAAAGGCACAGGGGAAAGGCCTAGAGACCTGTGCTTGGACGTCAGTGTGCAAGGCCTGCCTCTAAAGGTGGGGAATGGGTGACCCCACCTGAACGCATGGTTCTCAGTGGTACCGCAGTCCATGGAGAAGCAGGCATTGCATGCATCCATATCGTGTTCTGGTTCAAGACAAACTGCACAGGCGAACTGAGGTGCTGCGCTCCCTCGGTGTACGCTCAACAGTGGGAAGAACAAAACTGAAGGTTAATGAGGGAGCCGGGCAGCAGTTATTGGCTGGTGCGCGGCACGTTGGGGAGGTGCACAGGTGTTGTGCCCTAGTAACCGTGGGTCAGTATTCAAGCAAAAGCTTTTCTTCCACGGGTCCTACTGCTCTGCGCCCAGACCCATACAGAGGGAATCAATGGTGAAGACAGATTCTTAGGGAAGATCATGGAGTCTCTACTGAGGGAAGACAGAACAGTTATGTAAGAACTTACCGTAACAGAAGATCTTCGAGGGAATCTCTCATTAGGTTACACCTATGGTGCTTAGCTGTCAGGCGTCAGAATCACATGGAAGCTTTTTCTGTAGCAGTCTATTAGGGGCCGCCCACACTGACATCAGGCTCCAACGTCACACACCCTATATAAGTGCGGGTCACCTCGCACCCTCTTCAGTTCTTTCCCTTACTGGAGGCCATGGGAGACAGGAATCCCATTAAGGAACTGAGGAGAGAGAGAGAGAGAGAGAAGGTGCCCAGTGAGCAGAAAGGCTGGAGCAACAGACAGCTGAGCTGGAGAAAGAGAAAAAGAGAGAGAGAGAGAGAGAGAGATGGAGAGAGGGCATGACCTGATGACAGATTCCCTCGAAGATCTACTGTTATGGTAAGTTCTTACATAACTGTTTTATCTTCTTTGGGCACCGGGGTGTCAAGACATGGGTTACCACTCTGTAGGGAGACTGCGGGGACCTCTGGGACAAAAGACTCTTCAAGGATGATGGTCTTCACTAGACAAGAAATGGGGCCAGCACATTGGAGCAGAAGTTTGATGTCGATATCAGACATTTAAACTGACTGTGGGGGAAGTCTGGATCTAGGATAACCATAGCGGATGGTGAGCAGAAAGGGATCAGTGACAGTACTCCCCCACATACAGGGGACTCTAGCAACAAAGAGGGTACAAAGATAGTAGTGTTTACAGGACCAAGGGAACAGGCAGAAGTGATGGATAAAACAAAGGGCAAAAGTCCCAACAAGGGTGGGAGAAAACATGGAAAATGGAAGTACAGTTGCAAAATAAGAACAGGGGTCAGATGGAAGGAGGTATGCCGTAACGCCTGGAGCCTAGGTAACAAACTCCGTGAGTTCCAGACACTGACAGCAGACGCTAAGGTGGACCTTGTGGCCATCACAGAAGCGTGGGTCACAAATAATAATTACCAGGGCCCGATTTTCCTGCGGCACATGGGGAGCAAGAAATTCTGCAGCAGGGTTCTCATTGCCGCAGAACTCTCATGACACTCAACACCAATTTCTGCGAAGCAATTCCTGCGCACATTTTAACCTTAATTATTTTCCTTTTTAACCGACACAATGCACGCCAGAACACAGTCATTTTATGATGCTTGTCACCAAATTTTCAACATAGCCAGTTTAAGACCTCTGCTCATGAATAGTATCACGGTGATTTTATTACTCTGTCGAACATTGATTTCGCGACTCACCGCGCCATTGTGCGCTATATGTGGAAAACACATTTTGGGTGAAATGTGAAAATGACAGTTGTACTGTTCATAAGGAGGTGTGATAAAATGGCAATACTGGAAAATCTGGAGGAAAATATTAAAATACTGGAAGTTACGAATGCGTGATGAAATCAGTTAAACGACACCAGAAACAGTCGCTTTGAATACTATTTAACATAGGGTTTTGAGTTTAGCCTGAATTGTGACACTGTCATTTCACATCATCCGAAAGGTGGTTCTGCGCAGTGACTGTGGAAACCACCTTTCGGACTGATTAATGAAATAACAGTGTCACAGTTCATGAGGTGGGGCCCCAAAACCCCATGTTGAAAATTTGGTGAAAAATTCCAGAAATGGCTGAGATATGCACCAAAGTTAAAAATCCATTTATGCCATTATACAGCTTACCTGCATTTCTTCAGTTCGCGTCAGCTTTGAAGAGTGCAGACGTGTTCCCGGTCCACAGAATATCATTGCACTGGGCCCGGAGGTAAGATGGGTTGAGGTGGGGGTGAGGTGAGGGTGTGGGGAGGTGGGCAGTGCAGAGGGGTGGGTGCGGGTTGGGGGCAAAAATCACCCGATGGAAGGTTTTCAGGTGTTTGGAAGCTTCACACAAGGAGGGACTTTTGCCACGCTAGGGTGGGCTCCCAGCGTGGCACCAGGCAGCAGGGGGTCGGTGATGAAACAGGCAGAGTTAGAGGCACCCCGTTGGCAAAGAGAAGTTTTGCCCGCTGGGGTGGGCTCCCAGCGTGGCACAAGAAACATTTGGGGGGCAGTGAAGCCGATTATAGAGTTGGGCACCCCATTAAGCAAGTAGGCATGCCACGCTGGGGTGGGCTCCCAGCGGGCATACTAATATTTCAGAAGGGGCACGCTGTACCCCATGGGCAGCCACGTAACTCACAGACTGCAAATTCCGCTGATATTTCAGCGCGTTTGCTGCACCCACGAATCGCTGGAAAACTCGGGCCATGATAATGACTAGGAGATGATGGTCCCTGGATATTCACTGTTCAGGAGAGATAGAGGGCCTGAGGCTGTGTCAGTATGGGTGCAACTCACAGCAGCCTCAGGCAGGAAAGTACCTTGGGGGTAATATACAGGCTTCCAGGGCTAGGTGAGGAAAGGGACAGAGAACCCATAGAGGAACTTGAAAGAGAGGTAGCAAAGGGGAAGTAGTGGTGGTAGGAGACCTGAACCTGCCAGACATCGACTGGGAGGTCCGGGTGGCCAACAGTGTCAGGAGTCAGGCCTTGCTGGATGCCTTCCAAGACTGTCTACTGGTACAGCTAGTTAAGGAACCCACCACGCAGACTGCAGTCCTTGATGTGGTGCTCACCAACTCAGATGGTGGGAGTGGTGGAAACAGGGGAGCTGCTGGGAAACAGCTACCATAACTCTGGTTTGAATTGGCCCTCAGGGCCAGCAAGCCATAACTTGAGAACTGAACTCCTTGACTTTAGAAAAGCTGACTTTGATAGGATGAGGGAACTGGTCAGGAATAAGTTAGTGGGGGTGCAGGACATAGGTGAGGTGGAGGAGAGATGGAGGGTAATTAAGGGGATCATCCTCGAAAGGATCTAAAGTATACATAAAGTCAACTGGCTGAATTGAAGGCAGCAGAGGGTGGTGGTGGGGGGAAGCTCTCATCACCAAGGGAAGTGACGAGCGGGGTGCCACAGGGATCGGTGATGGGACCAGTGTTGTTTGGGATATTCATAGCTGATATCTCACATGGGGTCGTGAGAAGGATCAGTCTATTCGTGGATGATATGAAGATGGGAGCTGTGGTAGATGACATCGAAGGCTGGAGGGGGCTGCAGGAGGACCTGAACAAACTACAGGAGTGGTCAGTAACTTGGCAGCTGGGGGTCAACAGCAAGAAGTGCAAGGTACTGCACTTTGGAGCGAGAACCAGGAGGAGCTATCAGCTGGAAGGGGTACAGCTGGAAAATAGCGAGAGGAAAACAATCTGGGGTGATTATAACGGCAGCATGAACAACTCAGCTCAGTGCAGGAAGGCAGCAGCAAAGGCCAATAGGATGCTAGGGTGTATAGCAGGGAATCTCCTCCAAGAAAAGGAGGTGATCCTTCCCCTGTACAGGTCTCTGATCAGGCCTCACCCGAGTACTGCGCAGCACCGCACCCGTTCCTGAAGGAGGACACTGTTGTTGGAGGGGTGCAGTGAGGGCTGCACAAAGATGATCCAGGGATTTAAGGGAAGTAATATGAGAGAGATTAGCAGAGCTGAACATGTACCCTGGAGGAAAGGAAGGATAAGGGGGATATGATCGAACATTTAAATACCTCAAAGGGATAAATAAGGTTAATACGGAAGGGATTTTCCAGCTTAGAAGAGGGAGGAATGCGACAGGGTATCAGTTGAGGTTAGAGGGAGGAAAGATTCAGGAGGGAAATCAGGAGGCTTTTCTTCACGGAAAGGGTGGTGGACAGGTGGAATGCTCTGCCTGAGGGGGTGGTGTCCTGTAGAATGGTGGGTGGCTTTAGGAGGGGTTGGGATAGGGTGAGGGGTTATGATGAAGAGGGGTGGGGAAGGTAGGGCAGCAGCAAGTTGAGGGGCTAGCTGCACAATCTAGCAGACTCAATGGACTGTAAGGCTTGCTTCTGCTGGCGTTTTTGTATGCTCGTACGTATGTTCATACAAGAACAGTAACAAAGGAAAACAGGTTTAAGGGCCAAAAGAACAGGTTACTCACCTGTAACAGTAGTTCTAGGAGTGGTGTATGTTGTTCATCCACACTTACTGGCATATCCCTTTCCCTTTAAGATTCACCGGAAGTCTTCAAGCTGGCTCCTCCCACCCACCCGGGTGGTATATACCTTGGCTCCGCCCCGTGACGCGATTTAGCCTGCTGGAAGCCAGGTGTTGTGCGTCCGCAGCCTGGGAGGTCGGGTGGGTCCGTGTGGATGAACAACACATACCACCCCTAGAACTACTGTTACAGGTGAGTAACCTGTTCTTCTAGGATCGTGGCTATGTTGTTCATCCACACTTATTGGCAGACTCCTAGCAGTTCTCTGGGAGGAGGGATGCAAGGCACACACCCCTTACTTAGGGAACAGAGACTGGAGAACTGAGGCCCCAAAACCAGCATCCCAGCGTGACACAAGGTCGATGTGGTAGTGGGTGATGAAGATGTTTGCTGACTTCCAGGTAGCAGCCTGACAGATTTCCTGGATATGGATGTCCCTGGAAGCAGCCACCGATGCAGCAGTATGGTGGGTAGAATGAGCTCTTATCCCTCTGGGAGGCTCCTTGCCCGCCAACTCATAGCACAGATGTAATTCATCTTGCAACAGTTCATTTCACTGCAGGTCTGCCAGAAGCGGCTTCAGCCTGGGTGACAAACAGCTGGCGAACCTCTCCCGAATTTCCTCCATTCTCTCCTTATAATAGGAGAGAGCACGTCTCAGGTCCAAAGTATGGAGCCTGTGTTTGGCCTACAGGTGTAATTGGTGAGTACACCGACAGAGTAAACACCTGGTTAAGGTGAAACTCTGACACCACCTTCGGAAGAAATTTTGGGTGGGCGCAGAACTTTGTCCGTGTGGAAGACCAGATAAGGGAGTCCACGGAGCGCCTGGACCCCCTGTCCTTCTGGCTGATGTGACAGCCATCAGGAAGGCTGTCTTCCACAACAAATGTGACAACTCACACTTGTGCATGGGTTCGAATGGCTTGCCCATGAGCTTTGCCAGCACCAGCAGTAGATCCCACAGAGGTGGAGGTTCATGCACTGGAGGGGATATGTGATCCAGGCCTTTGAAAAAGCACCTGACCACAGTCTCCTGCGCCAATGTCAGCTGACCGGCCCGCACCCAGTAAGCAGAGATGGCTGCCAGGTGCACCCCAAGGGTCCATGACCGCAGATCCCTTTTGGAGAGAGACCAAAGGTTGTCGAGGATGTCAGCCACTGAACAGGATAAAGGGTCCAGGCCCTTACCATGACACCAAATGGAAAACCTTTCCCATTTGAACGCATAACATTTCCTGGTCGATTCCTTTCTAGATGCCTCCACCACGGTGTAGACATCTTCGGAAAGACCCAAAGCCTGGAACTCTAGCCGCTCAGGTACCAGGCTGTGAGGTGCAGGGATTGAAGGTCTGGATGGAATACCTTCCCCTGATTCAGAGAGACTAGGTCCGGGTGTGTACAAAGCCACTCCAGGGGCCTGTAGCTGAGGAGATATGGATACCAGAACTGGCGTGGCCAGTCTGGGGCTACCAGAATCACCTTTGCCTTGTCTCCCCTCACCTTGAGTAACACCTTGTGGATCAAGGGAAATGGAGGGAAGCCGTAGAGGAAGCCTGGGGTCCACGGCCTCGAGAAGGCATCCCCCTGCAGCGAGCCCTGCTGAGGGGGGTGGGCATGAAACAGCCTCAGCTTGGTGTTTTTCCTGGAGGCAAACAGGTCCATCATCAGTTTGCCCCAGTGGGAGAACAGGCTGTAGGCTACCTCTGGATGGAGAGATCACTCGTGGGATGTCTGGCCTAAGCAGCTGAGGGCATCAGCCAGCTGGTTCGAGGCTTCTGCCACATGGATGGCTAGGAGATCCGCCTCCAACCGGCTCACGAGGGTCCAGAAGCGGAGCACCACCTTGCAAAGCAGATGGGAGTGCGGGCTGCCCTGTTTGTTGAGGTAGTACATGGTCATGGTATTGTCTGTCTGGACTTGAACCACTTGATCCTGGAGTTGAGAAGCGAAAGCTGACAGTGCCAGTTTGACTGCTCTGAGCTCCAACAGGTTGGTGTGGCATTGGGACTCCTCAGGGTTCCAGAGCCCGTGGGCACTTTTGTACCCCATGTGGGCTCCACAGCCCATGAGAGAGGCATCGGTCGTGAGGATAACCGTTGGCCTGGGGCGGACAAACGGGATCCCTTACTGCAACCAGTCTGGGGTGGTCTACCATTGGAGAGCGTCCACCATCTTCTGGGTTACAGTGACCAGCTGGTCGAAATGACCATGGCGCTGAGTCCACTGTGCGGCCAGCTCCCACTGAAGGGGGGCACATGTGCCACCAGCCCCAACAGACCACTGAGTTGCATGCCGCCATGTAACCCAGAAGATGCAGAAAGACTCGGACAGGGCGCAAGTGCCCAACCAGAAATGACTGGGCAAAGGAGGAGAGAATCTGATGGCGTCTTAGTTTTACGTGCCTTTTTCCATAGCACGTCTCTCTCTAGTAGGGCGGATTTAAGGTCTGATGTAAACCAACGACAGGTTGTATGTTTGATACGCACTTTAGATACTGGTGCATATTTGTTAAGTGCTCCTGTGATAATGTCATTAAGAACATCATATGCTGTCTCCACTGTATCTGCTAAGCAAAATTCTTGCCATCGTGTGGGGTACTTTATCTCTTCCAGATATGCATAGATGTTAAAATTCTGCTTTGGTCTCTTCGCTGTGAACTTAGTGGGGGATGTTGGATTATAGGATGTTCTTATGCTAGCAATGAGGCAGCGGTCGCTGATATCACTGAACAGGACTCCAATGTGGGAGAATAGGTGAGGCTTGCTCACCAGAATAACATCTAGAAGTGTGCTACTACTTGGTGTCTTATTGTTGATTCTGGTAGGCTCATTGATGAGTTGTGCAAGCCCATGTGTGTCAGGGATATAAGGAGAAGCTGCCTTGGAAGCAGTTTAGATTATACCTCAATAACTATAGTTTCTAGGCCCCTTTTGATTATCTCACAGATGATAATAGCTTGAGACCAGCAGAAGGGGCCTGTAGCAATAATACCTACAACGATGCGGTATGTGAAAAAGCCACTTCAAGGGATGACATTAATTCTTTTGCCATAGAAGATGAGGGAGGGCAGGTTGCAGTTAGGTTGTCCTTCACGTATATAGCTACACTCCCTCCCTCTAGATTATCGGTCAGCTCTGAAAAAGTCGGTAGTTAGAGTAAATTTATATCTTTATGTCGGCTGTAGCAGAGCCCCAAAAGCCACAAAACCCCAATATATCTGGTATAGTATAATTAACAACTTGATCATCATAATCTTTCAATAAGCTGCACACATTAACATGGAGAAGCTAAATCGCTAATCTAGATTAGATCGAGGGTGCAATAATAACCTCACAAAGGCCTAGATTAAGTTCCACATTCTGAGCATAATAAATAAAATCAGCAGTTTCCTTGAAGTTGCAGCAAGAGATAGTTTGTATAGTCTTGATTTTGCCCTTTTTGTTCTGATTCAGCATTCTACAATATCAAGTAAAGCTTTCCCTCTAATAAAGCAGCCAATTAATACTCTGACAAATAAACAGAAAAATTTTACTGTACAGAAATGTGTCAAGCAACAACAAAACCCATTACATCCCTAAAAACAACTTGACCATGGTGATATTGCAGCAAAGAGAGGTCTACATACCCAATCTCTTGACTACTGTTGAGAAGTGTGCGGTAGAGCAAAGACAACATCAGCCTATGTAGCATCCTGTGATTACAACGAAATTCCGCAGGAATCAGGATATAGATGGTGGAGAGTGGCACTGCCAGCAGTACCCAGGGGAGCCATTGTCTGTGTATGTATCTCGGTTTGAAAGCTGCTGGCAAGAATGCCTCAGAAAGGGTAGTTTGCATCAAATGAAGTAGATCTAACTAGGCTGACCAGATCCTTAAGTCTGCTCTGTTTTCAGAATTGTTCCATGTTTCCAGTTGTGCCTTGCCACCAACTGAATCGCCCCCATGATGACAATGAAAGAAATTTGGGGGTTGAGCAAAGGAGACCTGTGGGGAATTGCACCTATATCTGCTGGGTTGCTGCGCAAGTGACCTAGAGTGATCAGCCAAGTGAGGCTCAGGGTGCAAAAGTCGCACTTAACGAGCACTCTGAGAATGCAAAGGACTCTGGCCCAGCATTGGAAAGACGAGCTACTAAAGGAAGTCCAAGAGTTGAAGACAGGTGCTCTGTGCGGGTTTCCACCATGGAACAAGATTCTGGTCCCTTTCTGATGTGACTGCCATGGGGTAGGGTGCACTCAGGCATCCGTGCTACTGAGGGTGGCTCAAAGGCTGGAGATCATCGGATTGACTGCCACTTCAAAGGAACTAAAAGCTATACATGTTGCACCACCTTTACTGCTGGGTAAGCAAAATAATAGACCCCTAATCTCTTACTACTGCTTCAGTTCCTCATAATGATGTTCTCCCAGGATGACCCAAGAGTCTATCATCAAACTGTGGAAAGGATGACCATCTTATAAGAGAATGCCAGTCTCAGAAGGACTTAGAAAGAATAGTGGACAGACTTAAGGGGTTTGTGCTAAATCAATGGCCATGGGTCCGGAATGACTACAGTGAGGGTGCGTGGGAAACCCTAACTTAAATTCTTGGCTAACTGTCGTCCAGGTCTTCTGCTACTGCCTGTCCAGACTGGTCCAAAAATAGTGGGCCCCTTCAGTGGAGACTATGGTGACTGTGAATGGTATTTATACTGGACTGTGCTTGACAGGGTCGCAAGGACCATTGTATTCCAGGACTATATGACACTATTTTATGTGAGCCTTTGTAACTGGAAGGCCTATGTGTGGGGCCTGAGCGACAAGTCTTATCCCTACCTAGGGTATGTCCGCCTCTGGTTGTGTTTTCCAACTGTAACGGGTGTAGAGGATTTATAGAGACATTGTTCTAGTGTGTCCCCCCCCCGACTGTGGGCTCTGTTGGGGTCCACCTGATAATTTGGACAAATGTTGATATGTTTGGGAGATTGAGAATTTTCCTGAGAAACCAGGGTCATGGACTGGGACTTCTTCTGAGAATTCTGGTCTGATCAAGAGGGCTCATGATATGCATCAGAAACCCGAGGAAGTAGACCAGGATGAACCGTGGGGACTGTGGGAAGAAGGACTCGATCAATGGCACTGGCCCCTAATGCCCTGTGTACCGTTCAAGGATGTCTGCCTCCAGAAAGATGTCAAGAACAAAATACTGATGTTGGATGTTTGTAGGCTGGAAAATTGCCAGAAGGATTATTGGTCAAGCTCCAGCATCTTGCCTGCTCGTGCCCATGCCTATGCATGATGAGTGATGGTCCGATTCACAATGTGTCAGCCAGGAGATCCGGTGAACAGAGGGTGCACCCTAGCTATGGTACACTGTGCAGACACTGCTGTGTTCCGCAGCATCAATCTTGGTGAGAAGGAGAGGACCCCAGACTTTTTTGACTTTGGTGACTCCTGTTGCCAGCTGAATGGAAGGCTAGAATTAGCAGAGACTCTGCCCAGAGTATATAATCTCAAGTGTTTTTTGCTGAAGGAATGGGATGTGTGATGTGTGTCCAGGGCGCGGGCGGTCAAGCACACCTGCACGATGAACGGCCATTTCGAGAGGTCCGACGCCTAGCCCCAGCATAGATGATGTGAGAAGACATCTGCAGAAATGCTCTCTGCTGACATGATACAAGAATCCAGGAGCCCATACGCCCCATTGTGGTTGTGTGTAAGAAGAATGGGTCTGTGAGGATGTGTTGATTATCAACCCTGAACTGGCAGACCATCTTAATCAATACACTATGCCTCATACAAGATGCCCTGACTGTTTGAATGGGAGGAAATAGTCTTTTGTGTTGATCTAGCTTGCAAGACACCAAGAGAAAGGACTGTGTGTGACTGAACTTCTCTGCTGGGACTAAAGTAGAAGAACTTTTGTATTTGGGCCTTAATTTAGGGTAAAAACTAATATACAAACAAAAACAAAAAAGTGTGTGTTTGGGTTAACTGAACTGAATGGGTAACTGAAAAGTCATCTAGGTGTAAATGTGGGGTGACTGACAGATTTAACTGCTGTAGGTTTAAATTACTTGTAGAAAGATCTGTGGGTAGGGCGAAGCTAGAAGGAAGCTACATTTAAAGACTGCCTTAGAAAGGATTCTGCTAATAGCTTCTTGGCAGTACCCAAGAGAAAGGACTGTTGTGTGACTCAACTTGTTGGGATTCAGTGAAGAACTTTTGTATTTGGACCTTAATTTAGGGTAAAAACTTACTTCAAAACAAAACAAAAAAGTGTGTGTTTGGGTTAACTGAACTGAATGGGTAACTGAAAAGTCATCTAGGTGTAAATCTCAGTGTGACTGAAAGGACTTAACTGCTGTGAGGTTTAAATTATTTGTGAAAGATCTGGTAAGTAGGGGGAGTGGCTTAGCTAGAAGGAAGCTACATTTAAAGACTGCCTTAGAAAGATCTCTGCTAATAGCTTGGCAGAAGACACCAAGAGAAAGGACTGCTGTGTGACTTAACTCTCTGCTGGGACTATATTGCCTCCTTCCCTGCCCTCCACCCCCACCCAAAGCTAGTTCTATTTTTTTATAGGCACAGGATTTGATTGACAGCAGGAACTTCCTGTTTAGGGGCAGGAAGTGAGTGATCACAGAACCACTCAAGGACCCACCATCCTAGAAGGGCAAGAGTAGCTCTCTGGCCCTCTCTCTAGCTGCTGGAGGTCTGCCTCCTGAACAAGTAAGTGGTCTACTGAGAAATATAGGATATTCTTTGTCTCAGAACAGGACAGTCAGGGGAGCTTAAAGGGACACAGGGCAGAAGAAGGAGAGAGAGAGAAAAAACAGACGAAGAGTAAGGATTGCAAACAGTTAAGGGGTCAGAAATAAGACATGATTGGAGTGGTGCAGTGCAGTGGCTGTGGAGCAGCAGCTCTCCGGGAGATGTTCTGAGGATGCGGTGTTGCCCCATCTGCAGGCACCTCTCAGGCTGAGGGAGGAGGTTGCCTCATCTCCAGGCTGAGCTGGCCAGGATTTGTGGGACCTCCTCTTCCATCCAGGGACCACCAGTGCCACTGCCATTGCCTCAGAGGTTGCCAAGAAAGAGGGAGCCGGGTTGGACCACAGTGGGCTCAGGGAGGGTGAGGGTGGTGGAACAGAGGCACATCCCTCCAGCTGTACCCTCTCCACACTCCTATGCCATTCTGGCAAAGTGTGGTTCCTCTATGGAGGCACCTACAGTGGAGACCAAGGAGGATGCTGGGAACCTCCACAAAGGAGACCCACAGGAGGGTGGCAGGGGACCCTGCAGGGGAAGGAAACAACTCCTGGTGGGGGACTCCATTGTTAGGAAGGTAGAACTGGGCAAGGAAGGGGAGAGGGAGGTAAGGTGCCTGCCTGGCGCCATGGCTTGGAGGGACAGGGAGCGAATCCTCAGGATTGCCAGAGCAGCTGCACAGGGGAGGGAGCTGGATGTCATTGTCCACCTAGGGACAAAATGACCTGGCTAAGAAAGGGATTAGAGAAGTGCAGGAAGAGTTTGTGGAACTGGGAGGGCCTTGGTCAAGTCAGCACGCACGGGTAACCTTCTCAGAGGTGCTACCATCTGATGGCATAGGAGAGGCTAGGGATGTTCCTGTACCATGGGATTCAACTAGTGGTTGAAAAACTGGTGTGGAGCTCAGGATTTGGCTTCATTGGGGACTGGGGGGTCCCACCTGGAGGATGCAAGCCTCTGACTGGCATGGATGGGCTGCATCTGTCCGGAGGGGAACCAGGATCCCAGGTGATAGATTTAATGCTTCATTGGCAAAAGTTTTTAAACCAGCCAAGGGGAGGCACTGGAAGGAGCAGGAAAATCTTAGCCCCCAAACAATCATGGTAGTAGTGGCAAACACCTCAACATGGAGGTGCTCGATAGGGAGAAGGGCAGGGGTAAATGAGTAGAAAGTGACAAAGGCAAGAAGGACAGGGATGGGGGTAAAGGGGGTGAGGCCATCAGGAAATGGAGGGTAATGAGTACCAATGCCTGTAGTCTGGGCAACAAGCTCCCTGAGCTGGTGGCCTTAATGGAAGAGGGATGCCTGGATATCGTAGCAGTCACAGAAACATGGGTACAGAGAGAACCATGACTGGGATGTTAACATACCAGGTGCATAACCCACAGGAGAGACACAGGCAGGGAGAAGAGGGGAGGAGTAGCTCTCTCATGTAAAGGAAGGGATAAAAGCAACTGGAACAAAAGAGTAAACAGGGAGGAGAGGAGTGCACTGTGGGTCACCTTGGAGACTGGAAAGGGCACCACAACCGATACAGGGGTTGTGTACAGACCCCTCATGTCAGGGGAAGGAATGGACAAGGATATGATGGAAGGCATTCTTAGAATGGCAGGAGAAAGGGGAGATATCATTGGATGGGAGACCCTGAATATGCCAGATGTTAACTGAGCATGTTTGCTGCAGCTACATCCAAGAGCAGGGGTTATTCTTGATGCCCCACAGGTGGCAGGCATTAGACAGTTAGTTTCGAACCCACTCATGAGGGAGCAATCTTAGACCTCATACTCTCAAACAGTGCAGTGAGAGGATCTCAGATCTAGAAGTAGGCTGCCATCTGGGGACAAGTGACCATCAAACAGTGTGGTTCATGTTAAACTCAGCTACAGAGTTAAGCCACACAAAAAGGAGGGCAATTGGACCTTAGGAGGGCTGACTCTGAAAAGATGGGGAGAGGCTCAGAAAAGCACCCAGCAAACAGGCTAGAAGGAGGTGTGTGGAGTAAACAAATGGGAATTATCAAACCTGGCTACTCACAGACTTAACATGCCTTTGTGTGTGAAGCAAATGTACCAAACTAAACAAAAGAAAAAGCTACCATGGTTCTCAAGAGAGGTGGCTGTGAAAGTCAGGAAGAAAAGATAGCATTCTCGAAGTATAAGGAAACACAGAAGGAGTAGCAGGGACAGAGAGCTGAAATTAAAGTTAAGGCAGAAAGAAGCAGGGAGGGAAGTCAGAATAGCAAAGGCCCAAACTGAGGAAAAAGATAGCCAACTCCTAGTTAAGAAGGGAGATAAACCCTTTATAGGTACATCAGCTTAAGCTGAGAAAGACACAGCGGGAGGGATAGTGGAGGCTGAATAGAATGAACGTGGGTGGGCAGAGGGGAACAGTGAGTAAAAAAAGCAGGAATACTGAATCCTAATATTTCTGCCTCAGTATTCACAAAAGAGGAGGGAAGTGCCTAATCCAATTAACAGAAGCATTCTTGATAGGGGGTCGATCCCAGTCCTTTCACAGAAGAAAGGGTTCTGCAAAGAACTCCAAAGCTGAAGGTGGACAATGCCAAATGGGTCCTGATGGAATTCCACCCCAGAATCTCCAAAAAGCAATCTGGTTAAAAGGAAATCCAGTGAAACCCACTGGCTACTCTTTTAATAAATCATGGAGGATGGTGTGTGGTAACTGAGGACTGGAGGAAGGCGGATGTGATTCCCTTCACAAAAGTGGGACCAAGACAGAGGCAGAAACTACAGACCTGTCAGTCTGACCTCTGTGGTAGGGAAAGTGATGAGCTACTCTGGAGGAAAGAATAGTTGAGTACTCAGAGGTCAGTGGAGCAGCAGGATCCAAGGCAGCATGGGTTCAGCGGAAGGTCATGTCATGACGAATCTAATAGATTTCTTTGATCTGGGTGACCAAAGTAGTAGACCAGGGAGGGGCTGTGGACATGGCCTACCTAGACTTTAGCAAGGCATTTGACACAGTCCCACACAAAAGATTGATAGTCAAATTAACCAGCCTGGGAGTGGGTCCCAGGGTGGTAGCCTGGGTAAAACATTGGCTGGACAACAGGACACAGAAGGTAATTGTACATGGAGTCCACTCTGAAGAAAGGGCGGTTACCAGTGGGGTACCGTGAGGGTTCAGTGATTGGGTCCAGTCCTTTTTAATGTTTTCATCAGTGACATTGGGAAGGGACTGAAGAGTATGCCTTTTTTGCAGATGACACAAAGATCTGCAACAGGGTTGGATACACAAGGAGGCATGGAAAAGGATGAAAAGGGACTTAGCAAGGTTGGAGGAAATGGTCAGACGTAATGGCAGCTAGGATTCAATGCAAAAAGTGCAATAATGCACCTGGGAAACAAGAACCCAGGGGAAGAATACACAATGGGTGGGGAGCTAGTAACAACAACAAAACAGGAAAGGGACCTGGGGGTAATCATATCAGATGACCTTTAAGGTTAGCAAGCAATGAGAAGGCAGTAGGGAGGGCCAGGGGTATACTGGGATGTATAGGGAGAGGCATCAGCAGCAGAAAACAGGAAGTTGTTATCCCTCTGTACAGACAGTTGGTGAGACCCCATCTGAATACTGAGTCCAGTTCTGAGACCCCATCTCCGAAGAACATAGACAGGATAGAGGCAGTCCAGAGGAGGGCAACTAAAATGGTGCAGGGTCTGGAAGAGAAGCCGATGAGGAGAGACTAAAGGAGCTTAATATGTATACCCTTGAGGAAAAACGGGAGAGGGGGGACATGATAGAAACTTTCAAGTACCTCAAAGGAATCAACAAAGTCCAAGAGGGTAGCATCTTTCAGAAAAGAGACTTGCAAGAACAAGGGGACACAATTTAAAAGATAGAAGGAGGGCGTGTTCTAGGGCAATGTGAGGAAGCATTATTTCACAGAGAGGGTAGTGGATGCATGGAACAGCCTTCCTGAGGAAGTTGTGGGTCTAAAACTGGGGAGAATCTCAAGAATGCATGGGACAGACATAAGGCAATTCTTGTGGGGGGCAGGAAGATAAAGGCTGTTGGTTAACTAGGATCTGCGGCCTATCCTGTAGGTAGGGAAATGGGCAGACTAGATGGGCCTAGCGGTCCCTATCTGCCGTCAAAGTCTATGTTTCTATGTTTCTATCTTCGCAGCGGATACTACCAGATCCCAGTGGCCCCGGAAGACCGTGAGAAAACAGCCTTCATCTGTCCATTGGGGTTCTACGTGTTTCTGAGGATGCCACAGGGGATACTGGGTGCCCCAACCACCTTTCAGCGACTGATGGAACGTGCGGTGGAAGATATGAATTTGCTGGACTGCCTGGTGCACTTGGACTATGTCATTGTGTTTGGGAGCACCTTAGAGAGCATGAGAACCGACTGTTTAAAGTCCTAGACCGACTGGAAGACTTGGTCCTCAAGTTGTCCATTGACAGGTACCAGTTTTTCCAAACCTCCGTGAAGTATGTGGGGCACATAGTATCTACAAAAGGGACAGAGACTGATCCCAGTAAGGTTGAAGCACTGACTACATGGCCCCAGCCCCATGCTCTGAACGAACTACAATGTTTCTTGGGGTTCTGTGGCTACTACCACAGGTTCATAAAAAACTATTCCAAGGTGATTCGCCCACTCTTGAACCTCGCCCAGGGTTACCCTCCTACCAATCATAAATACAAAAAGGGGCTGTTAAAGAACCAGAAAAAGTATACTTCCGCCCAGGTGAACTCTTCGGGCCCCGCTGGACGCCCAACTGTGAAGCAGCCTTCCATGAGATCATATACCAGCTCACCCACGCCCCCATCCTTGCCAATGCTGACCCCACCAAGCCCTATGTGCTGCATACAGACACTGGTCTGCAGGGTCTAGGAGCAGTGCTGTATCAAATCCAAGAGGATGGCCTGAGACCAGTAGCTTTCGCCAGTAGGAGCTTGACCTGTCCAAACGAAACTACCCTGAGCATAAGTTGGAGTTCCATGCGCTAAAATGGGCCATCATTGACCAGTTTCATGAATACCTCTATGGGGCAATGATATTGGTGAAGACTGACAATAACCTGTTGACCTATGTACAGACTTCAGCTAAGTTAGATGCCACTGGGCACTGGTGGCTTTCTGCATTATCAACCTATGATTATACTGTCGAATACAGACCGGGCCTGAACCATATTGATGCTGATGCCCTATCATGAAGGCCCACTTCCAAGAGTGATTGGGTCAGGCTGTCTGAACCTGACATTCAAGCATTGCGCCAAAAGTTTAATAGAGATGAACAGATGTCTGCGGACATAGTGGACTGTTTAGTAGATTGCTTTGGCCCTTCTGACACCTGCATACCAGCTGCTTATTGTCACTTCTCTGCTCTAGATATTAGTGCACTACCTCAGTTTGACAATGACAGCATTCAGTGGGCTCAATCCCAAGATCCTGTGATTCAGCCAGCACTTGATGCCCTGTGTGCGGGGAAAGATGTGTCTAAGTTACGTTCCACTGACTTGCAAACTGCTTTATTATTTAAAGAAGGCCCCAGATTGAAGTTGCTCAATCAGTTGTTGTATAGAGAGACAGTAGATCAAAGTGGCAAAGCAGACAAGCAACAATTGGTCCTGCCCATGGCCTTTAAAGATTTTGTACTGAGGTCCCTCCACAATCACATGGGGCACCTTGGTATTGATAGAACCCTTGACCCAGTACGATCCCGCTACTACTGGCCCAAAATGGGGGCCAATGTTGAGCACCATGTAAAGACTTGTAGCCGCTGCCTGCAAGAGAAGTCTCCTTCTAGAGGGTTGCCCCTTGTTAATATTACTATCACAGCACCCCATGGAACTAGTCTGCATAGACTTCTTGTGTTTGGAACCTGACTCAGCGGAACATTGGCAATGTGTTAGTGGTTACTTAATCATTTCACATGGTATGCACAAGCTTTTCCCACCAAAGATCAAAAGGCGTCTAACGTGGCCAAGGTGCTAGTGGAAAATTTCTTCATCCACTATGGTGCCCCCCAGCGGATTCGTTCTGATAAAGGCAGACTTTGAGAGTTGGCTAATCAAAGAAATGCTCTCTCTATGGGGGGTGCGAAAGTCAAGAACCATCCCCTATCACTCGCAAGGAGACCCTCAACCAGAACATTGTAACCGCACAGTTCTAGACATGCTGGGCACCCCACACCCAAAAGACAAGCATAAATGGAGCCAGCAGATTAGCACCTTGGTGGTACATGCATACAACTGCATGAAAAATTATGCTACTGGGTTCTCCCCCTACTGCCTCATGTTCAGGAGAGAGGCCCGGCTGCCAGTTGATGTCTGTTTTGGGGTCTCTCCAGATGGGGTCTGAACTGAAAACTACTTGCAATATGTACAAAAACTGAAAGCTCAATTGAACCATGCCTATCAACTGGCCCAGACAATGGCCACCAAGAGAAATCTAGCCAACAAAGAGAGACATGATAAAAAAGTAAAGGCTCAAGAGCTTTGACCTGGAGGCCATGTGTTGTTACGCAATTTGGGACTGCATGATAAACACAAAATTGCTGATAGGTGGCACCATCTTCCCCATGTAGTAGTTCGAAAGTTGAATGATTTACCTGTATACAAGGTGCACCCAGAGAACAACTCCTAAGCTGTCAATACCATGCACCGTAACCACTTGCTACCTATTGGCCAAGTCATGATTGAGGCTGAACCCCCAGAAATTGAGCCCCCTGGGCTGGTGACTCATGCTGCTGCAAGAAAGAGACAGAGTCAACCTACCCCAGTGGTCACAGATTTAAGGTTTCCTCCACATCAGGCCCAGAATGATAGTGACTGTCAGTC
The DNA here is from genome assembly GCA_016271365.2 of Neoceratodus forsteri. Classification (NCBI taxonomy): domain Eukaryota; kingdom Metazoa; phylum Chordata; order Ceratodontiformes; family Ceratodontidae; genus Neoceratodus; species Neoceratodus forsteri. The sequence continues at coordinate 267,495,346 of CM028131.1, read as the reverse complement.
CACTTCTGACAAAAGTGAATACGACCATGCCTATTACCCCTCTTATAAACTGAGTCAGCTGTTTCGAGGTAACCCCCTGATAAATTGTGGGGAAGAAGCGGGGCCTTCTGGACTGCCTTACCCTCCAGCTTCGTCCTTGGAGCCGATGCTCCCAGAAAGTGAAGTGCAAAGTATCACGTCTGAAGATGTTGAGTCTCTGTGTATTGTGGAACTGTATGATTTGCTGAAGAAGGGGTTGAGGGTTTGAGTCTTTCTGGTGACATACCAGAACCTGAAGAACACTATGAGAGTGCTGACCACCCCCCTTCAGTGTCTCAAAGCTTGATTGTGCCTGAGCCTTCACAAAATGAGTCAAGTGTTGTAGAAACAGAGCCTGCAGAGCAAGGAGCCGACAGTGCCCTAAGTTTGGATGTTCCCACCCAGGCAGAGGCACCCCTCACAAGTGAAGAGAGTCCCCAGACCAGTGCTGAGAGTACAGAGACTGTAGTTGTCCCCCTCAGAAAGACTGGCCGAGCTGTCAAGCCAGTAGTATACCTCAGTTATGATTCTCCCAGGAGGCCAGTGGATTTGCCTCTCAATGTGGTGTACAAAGGTGTTTATGTCTCACCAAGCTCACTGCCCAAATTGAGCTTGACATCAAATTCCAGGTTACTTGTCTTTCCCTCTCACCATGGTGCCCCTGCCCCCTCTAGCCCCAAGTTAGCTGAAAGGGAAAGGCCCCCTCTTGATTGTTTAAGGTACAAGAAGTTATTACTTGATTCAGTATAGTAATGTTTAATTTACATGTGTGAAATATGCACAATGTGTTGTCAGAATGGATATAGTATCATGAAGTGTATTGAATATGTATAGTAAAGTAATAAGTTTATGTTTACTGATGCATGATGGTACAGACTTGACACGGACGCCAAGTTTTCTCCAGGCAGGGAAGGGGTGTAACCCCCCTACAAATGGGGGTTCCCAAAAAGTCTTCCTCGAGCTTGCCTAAATGCTCACTGCCAGGCTGGTGCCCTGCATTTTAGTAGTTTAAATGTGATTGCCAGAGAGTGTCTGTATAGCCTCTGTGTACTGTCTTTTTAAGAGCTGCCTGGATGGCAGTCATAAGTAATCTGAGAGGGGAGCTCTATTGAAAGATGCAACTATTTGCTGAAAATCATTTAGAGTGATAATGATAATGTAGTTTGTCTAACCTGCTTTCTTTGTAGCAAGGACTGTTTTGTTTATCTCCACTATTTTGGTCCTGGACTGCAAATTAGACCAATCAGTACTGGTGGGACCTAAAATGGAGCCAGACTACAGGAGTTGCCTGGAGTCAAAATCTGTAGGATTTGTAGTTTTGGCCTTTTGCGCCTTTTTGCACCTAAAAGGGAAGTCTTTGTTGTGACTGACAGGAGGATCAGCCAACCGAACCTTTTGGATCTTGGGGAATTTCCTAGGCTGCTGCAGCTAGTTTCAGTTTTGAGCTGAGAAGTGAAGAAGTAACAGCTCAAGTGATTTTGAGCAGCAGTTCTGTGTAGTTTTGCATGGGAGAGCTGTGAAGGGGCTGAGTTTTGGCCTGCCTGTCTGCCTGCTGTCCCTGAGAGGGAAAATAGAGTTTATTTGGACTGAATCCGAGTTGTGAGGGGCTATTTAAGCCAATGGACTGTGACCAGGCTTTAATCTGAAGAAGAACGAAGATTTGCTGAATGCGACTGGCCTGTCAGGATTTCCAGTTGCTTTTGAATTCCCGGTTTGTGGAGAGACTTTGGAATCGTGACCGGAGAGCGGTTTGCCTGGTACAGTAGAATTTCCTTACATGTAAATGTGCTGTGTATTGAAAGTGGTTCGTGATTTGGTTCCCCACTGTGTGAACTGTGTTCTGCTTGCTGGTACCGTAGAATCCTTTACATGTAAATGTGCTGTGTATTGAAAGTGGCTCGTGATTTGGTTCCCCACTGTGTGAACTGTGTTCTGCATGCTGGAAGCTTTATCCAGCCAAATCGGACTAAATCCGCGTTGATCTCCATTTGTCCCGGGCCATGCCATGCTGGCCCTGCCAGACTACCCCACTGCACAGAGAAAGCCACTGATAAGAGACCTGCCTGGGGATCAGCCCCCTGCTCCATGCTTGAACATAAATGACGCCTCGGTGAATCATGTGGGCCCTGCATCTCCTGGCACTCCAGATTAACCACCTGCTGTCTCGATTTTCGTCCAGCCTGTGTCCAGTCTTGGGTATCATGAGTAATCATCAGGGTAGCTCCCTGCAACAACAGCCTAATCTAAAAGTGTGTCATCTGATTGTCTTGTTGTTTTCTTTTCACGAACTGAGCCCTCCGGCTCTGGATTACAAATAGTGTGTGTTGTACATGTTGTTTTCTTCCATCACAGGGCTCCAAACAGCTGCAATGTTCCTGGCTAGCCCACCATTCTCCATCTGTGTACACAGAGTGTGTGACTGTTTATGGACCCTGAAGTGCATGCATAACTGTTTGATTGATAGAGCCTTTAAGCAAATGTAACCCCCTACAAATGGGGGTTCCTAAAAGCCTTCCCGGAGCTTGCCTAAGTGCTCCCTGCCTAACTGGTGTTCAGCGTAATGCCACCAAATGCGGGCGTTGTGAGTGCTTTTAGAGCCTCTGGTACTGTCTCTTTAAGAGCTGCCTGCTCGCAGGCTTTAGTGGTTTGTATAGGGGGGACTGTGGGTTTACTGCTCAAATCCCACTTGAGCTGCTGTTTGAATCGCTCTGCTTCTGCAGTCGCTAGGAGAGCAGAGGGAGCCTTATTGGCAGATGTAACTGTTTTCTGGAACATATGTAGCGTAACAGTAAAAATGCAGTTTGTTTAACCTGCCTTTATTGCAGCTGGGACTCTGTGTGTTTGGCCCCTCCATTTTGGACCTGGACTTCTGAGATGGGCCAATTGGAGAAGGGGGACTTTAAAATGGAGACCGCTTGAGCCAACCTGAACTTGGACTCCCACTGGGAGCCTGCCTGAAGGGGAATATATGGCAGGTGCTCCTGGGAAGTGTAGTTTGGACCCTGGCGCCTTTTTTGCACCAATGGAGGGCGAATGCTATGACTGGCAGATGGGAGCAGCCAACCGGAGCCAGTGGAGCAAGAGGAAACTGCCCTGCACTGTCCTGAAGGGGCAGAGTTGTTTTGTGGTTGTGAAGAGAGAAGGAGCTCTGGCTCATGCGCTGTGAAAGTCTCCATGTGGGAAGCACGTGTGCAGGCCAAGAAGTTGGGCGACAGTATCGCCAGAAGGATCGGACAAGATCCGTGGAGGAGTGCAGGCAGAGGAGGCTGTACATTTATAGCTACCTACCAGGCTCACCCTGTAGAGGACTGGAGAATCTGCTTCAATCACGCTCGGTCTGTCAGGACAAGTGAAGCTGCTTTGAGTCACCCGGTTTGTGCAGTGAATGCGATTGGGAGTTTAGAGCAGCTGCCTGGTATGGTACCCCTCTGTTCTACATATAAATGTGTGGAGAAGTGTTTGGATCACAGGCTAAGTCCTGCAAGCGGTGTGAGAGGGATCTTTCTGCAGGAGTCGTGGGTACTAAATCAGGGTAGCTCCCTGTCAGATGTTCATTTTGAGGGCAAGATTTGTCTGGCTGCTTCATTGGCTGCATGAACTGTGCCTGCGGGCTCTTCTTAATCAATTTAGGTACCAGATGCTTGTTTCCTCATCAGGGCCCCAACCAGCTGCACCGAATAGGCTAGCCTTGTATTGCCTGGGTACCCAGAGACAGTGCCTGATAGGTTTGGCCTGTGCACAGTGCCCTATATAGTAGAGTGTTAAGCTAATCAACCTGATCTCCCCTGTAATTGTTACTCCCCCTTTAATAAATCAGATTTGTTGTTTGCAAGGTATACTGTCTGAACTGTGTGTTTGTGCTACCCTCTTGTGCATGGGTAATTGTATAACTGTATCTTATTTTACAGGGGGGTCCTCAGCACCAAGTTGGCCATCCCAGTCTGGGGGTAAGTGTAAGTCATAATGGTAGTGTGGGAAGCGCTGGTGAGCCACTAGTGGAAGGAAAGGGGGGGTTGCAGTGACCCAGAGGGCTGTGACCAAGTCGTGCTTGACTGTTCCAACCCCGACCTCTGGGTGGAGGCACCCGCCATTGGATCCAGGCCCCTCAACCTGTTAGTGGCAAAGCAGGCAGGGGTAGTAGCCTTTGGGATAGTGCCCCCTGGGGGTTACACAAATTAACCTGATTACGCCCCTCCCTTGTTCAAGCCCCTTAAATAAATCAGATCTAACTCTTTTTTGCATTTACCCTGACTGTGGTTCCAGTTTGTGCAAGAGTACTGTACTGCTGTTATTTGCTGTGTATAACCTTGTTTTACAGGGGGTCCCTAGGGCCGGGCCAGAGGAAAGCCCTAGTGGTAAGTGCAAACAGTGTGGGTACTTGTGTGGTGTATGAGGGGTATTGTGAAAGTGATTATTGTGTATTGTTCCAGCCACTAGTAAGACAAGAGGGGGGTTACAGTGTCCCAGAGGGCTGTGCCCAGGTTAGCTTGACCACTACCAACCCTGACCTCCGGGTGGAGGCACCCGTTTCAGAACTCAGGCCCCTTAACCTGCTACTAGCCAAGCAGGCAGGGGTAGTAGCCCTTGGGAGAGCGCCACCTAGGGGTTATATATATATATATATATATATTATATATATATATATTATATATATATATATATTCAGGACAGAAGGCTTTGCCATACAGCAAGCCCAAAAACTGGCATGTCTATGACAGATGATGCCCAGGCTATAATGTTTATATATATCAGACTGTACCATCCTCCCAGTTTACTTTGTACTGCTTGGGAATTGTTCCAAAGGTGTGGCCTAAAAGAGGCGATATCTTCAAAGAAGACAGAAGAGTTACGTAAGAACTTACCACATCAATAGATCTTCAAGAGAATCTTCTCCATTAGGCTATGCCACCTCCCTCCCTCCCTCCCTCTTTAGCTTTCAGTGAGGTAATCCAACTCCATGCATCCTGTATCCGCCTCATGCCTCTCCTTATATGCCTGGTGCTGGTCTCATCTCCTGGTTCCTCATGGCTGGAGGTCCTCTGAGACTAATCCCTGGCAGAGAACTGAGGAGTGATGGGACTGCCTATGTTTATATACACGTCAACATGGCACATCATTGTGGGTGGCCCCTGGATAGTAAAAGTTTTCATGTGGTCCTAGTGCTGGCAGCTGTAGTTCCAAAGGTGTGGTCTAATAGAGGAGAGGAGAGTCTGTTGAGGATCTACTATCACCGTAAGTTTTTACCTAAGTTTTCTTTTTGAAGCCAATTACTCTAAGCTCTGTAAGGAGGAATGTGAGAAGTACAGTATGAGGGAGAGGCAGAGACCTTCCTGCAGAAAATGAACCTGCCTAAACCAACAGAGGACCAGGTAAAAGAACTGGGTAAACAGATTTCATAGGGTGAGGTGAGGGGGGTAGCTGCAAGTTTTGCAAGAGGTAAGGCTGTTGGACTAGATGGACTCCCTGTAGAATTTTATAGAGCGGTGCGAGATTCAGTCTGGAAGCATATGCACAGTATGTTTAAAGAGGCCAAGGAGGAGGGTGCAGTGCCAGGCAGATGTAATCTGGCCACTATTACCCTAATTCATGAGGAGGGTAGGACCCAGCGGAGTGTTCAGCCCACAGGGCTATCTGCCTCCTTAATAGTGGCATTAAGATCCTAGCAAAAGTGTTAGCCAGGACACTGGAGGGTCTGCTGCCACAACTGATGGCTGACAACCAAACTGGGTTTATGAAAAATAGGCAGCCCTTCCATAATGTGGGAAGCTTGCTGGGGATGGTAGGACTGGGCTCCTGGTGTCGGGGGAGCATACATGCTCTCCCTGGATGCCGAGAAAGCATTTAAGAGGGTAGAATAGAGGTATCTGTTTAGGACACCATAGAACTTTAGACTGGGGAAGTATTTTATAGATATGGTAACTTTTACACAGGAAACCTAAGGCCAACATCCTAATAAATGGGGAATTGATGGAGGGCTTTTTCTGGCTGGAGGGACCAGGTGGGGGGGCCCCCTGTCCCCGCTCTTCTTCGTGCTGGCAATAGAGTTATTGATGAAAGCAATCCATGGAGCTGAGGAGGTGGGGGAGCAACATCTGGGAAATAATGTGAAATTTCCATTCATGCTGAAGACATGCTTCTATTCCTAACCCACACTGTGATGTTGATCTCAGCAGTTAACTGCCATCATTGAGGAATTTGCTAGTTTCTCAGGATACAATATCAACTTTGAAAAATTAGAACTGATGGGTCTAGTGGACGTTCCCTGGGTTACATGAGCAAATTAAAATACAGGTTGGGGGGCGGTCCCTGTCCTTACTGTGTGGCCTTAATTATACACCCATATGGAACACTGTCAAAGGGGACCTGCAGCATTGGCAGGGTCTGCCCATCTTGTGGTTGGGCAGAATTAGTTTAATTCAAATGAGTGGGCTCCCCAGGGTCCTGTACCCAATACAAATGCTGCCTATGGGATTAAATAAAAGTGGCTGGTAGACCCTGGAGCAGTAATGCTCGGAATTCATATGGAGACTGAAAAGGGCCAGAGTTAGCCTGAATAGACTTAAAAACTCCATGAGTAAGGGGGGGGGGTCTTAGGTACTCTGGCTTCCCGCTGTACCATATGACAGCCCAAGCTAGGCTACTGAAGGAGTGGGTGAGAGGCGAGAAAGGAGCACACTGGGTGTCCCTGGACAGGGAAGGGCTGGGTCACCAGCTCACAGCATACCTAAACGGGGGGGGGCTTAGAGTCTACAGGATGAGAGTTAATGGCACTGAGATAGTAAGACTGCTACTAGAGACCTGGGGAAATGTGCCACCAGCTAGGGAAGCAGAAGAGGGGCAGACTACTTGACCCAGTGTATGCTAACTGGAGTTCCTTCCGGGGGTTGGAGGACTTGGGATTCCAGAAATGTGAGACAGGAGGGGTGAAAAGCCTGGAAGAACTCTTCAATGCACAGGAATTCAATATTTATCAACAGATTGCTGAGGAGCAGGGGGTGCCCTTGACCCACGGATTCAGATACTTCCAGGACAGGGACTGCGTCTGCCAACTAGAAAGATTAAACCCACAGGAATCAAAACTGCATGGAATAGAAAGTTGTATCTTGCAGTCCAGAGTTAATCCTAAGGGAGCACTTGCAAATGTCTATTATTCTATAAGGAAGAATATACCAGACCTGCTCTTTAAAGTTAAAGCCCTCTGGTAGCAAGATTTGGATGCCAAATCCCAGAGAAGGCTTGGGGGAACTGTGTGAGTCTTATGTGAGACTGAGTAAGTAATAACGCATGACAGAGCATGGGTAATGCAAGCAATAATACCCGATAGGGTGGGCGGTATTGGGCAATACTGGACCGCCCAGGGGCATAATGAGGCCCGACGCTGCAGGCAGAGGGCCTCATAGCCCTTGGAAGGTCCGGTATTGCTCATACTGCCCACCCTGGAGGGTATTATTGCGCTTAGAAAATGGGCCACTGAAATACAGTATATGTTTGGTTAAAAGAAAATAATAATTTTTATGGTTACATGTAAAAACTCCTACCTGTTTGACTTATTTTGTAATCAAATAGTTCCTCTGCCTGCATTAAAATACTGTGTTTTTTTTAAACTTGGGGACTTGTCCTAATGCAGCCTCTGTAGTTCCCATTTTGGAGCTGGTTGTTATGGTAAGCCCCTTCCAACCACACACACATGCACTCAACGTGCTTTTCTTCTACTTGTTATCCTTACTCTTCTATTGATTAATTTGTTTAATTTTTTTTTTCTATTTTACGCTACTGTCCTGATTGCTTGTTGATCATGAATCCTAACCCCTAGCACTACTGGCCTGTGTCCCATGTTGCTGTTGGTTTCTTTTAACAGCATGGTAGGGAATGTGTTTTTTGCAGCACTATCCGACAGGTAGAGGAGGAGAACTGCAGTGGGGATCAAACATGCAGCATTACTGGAGTACTCCGGTCGGTACTGGCAAACATGCTGTAGCTCTCGGCCAGATCAGGTATGACATCCAAGGACGTGAAGGCTCTGTTACCAGCAAAGTCACAGGATGCGGTAAGGAGGTACGTCTAAGCATGATCAGAAGTTGTAGACAAGGCGGCCGATTTTGGAGTATGCGTAGCATGTAGCTGTCAAAATACAAAGGAAACTTTCAGTTCGGGGGTATACTGCAGTTCAGGACTGTCTTGGAGAACTGTCACACTCCACGCCCGGTCCGTAAATGAATGGAAGAAGCAAGTAAATAAATACAAAATGATTGTTTTTATTTAATGTATATCTACAGTGCTGTTTTTTTTATTAACTGGGTGGTATCTGGCTGGGCTTAAGGACTGAGAGTGTGTGTGTGTGTGTGTGTGTGTGTGTGTGTGTGTGTGTGGGTGGAGCTCTCACTTGGTCTCTGTCTCATTAAGCAATTGAAACTGTGTGCCCACTGCTTAAACCAATGAGGAAGCAGACTGGGCACAAGAATACTTGCCTGGGCATGAGGCAGGTTTAGGCTACCACTTTTTTTGCAGCGGGCATCTATTGAAAGTTAATGTGCCCCCCTGCTGCACCTCTCAGCCAATCAGAAAACTCGTATTATCTAGCCCATTTTCTAAGGTGAATTAACGCACATCCCGGGTGCATTGGGAAGCATGAGGCTGAAAGCTGAGTGTCCTCCAGCACCCAGGAAATGCATTAATTCACCAAAACCCCATGCTCTGGAGTAAGTTATTGCACTTATAAAATGGGTTATAATTGAACCAAAATAATTAGAAGAAAGTCACTTGTACGTGGAAAACAGAGAAATCCTTTGTGTATTCATCCACCATGTAAAGTAGTTTGTTTAAAGTAGTAGTAGTAGTAAAACAACTTTATTTATACAGGCAACTATTTACCATTGGGCCAAGAAGGCCCTGTTTTCATGGCAATCCTGTTAGTTACACAATAGATTTCAGCACAAGGTAATGAATAAAAATACACAGTAATTTACAAATTCATAATTTACAATAACAAAACAGTCAACTTAGTACAATATATGTATGTTATTGCAACCTCTGGCCCCCTATTAGCAGCAGCAGACATGCAACTTAGGCTTAGCAAGTTGTTTAAATACATTAGTAGACAATGACAAGTCCCTCCACTGGCTTGGGAGGCTGTTCTAAGCCCTTGCTGACCAATATTTAAAAGACATTTCCCAAAATCTATTTTTTTACCTTGGGAATCTTTAACTGAATGTTGTTATCCCTCACGGAATAATTATGGCTTAGCTGTTTGATTGAATTAATCAATCTACAGAGCTCTCCAGACCTCAAGTTACTAAAAAGTAGAGTGGCCCATTTGTATTCTCTTTTGTGTTGAAGAGGACTCCAAGCTACTGTAGTTCACAATAAAATGCACAATGGTGAACATCAAAACGACAATTAAGGACAAATCTAGCGATCTTGTGGTAGGTTACATCTAGTCTACCTAATAGTTTTTTTGTGCTTTTGTTAAAAATGTGGCTACCATAGTCCAGGAGAGGGACTAGTAATTGGTTAGCCACTAGTGTTCGGTCTTTCCTGGTTAGACAGTGGGATACACGTCTCATAGCTCCCAACTTACTTCCCACTTTTTTTAGTAGGGAGTCAATGTGGATCTCAAAGCTCAAATGTTGGTCGAATTTCACACCTAGATATCTGTAGCTCAACATCTGAGTTAAGGTCCGACCATTTCTAGTCCTAATCTCAAGTGAGGTTTGTAAATTTGTTTTGCTTTTCCTGTCCGAGCTGAAGAACATACATTGTGTCTTCTTCAGGCTAATGAGTAGTGCTCCAGATTCGAACCACTGCTCCAGCCAAAGTCCGCCTGGAGTTTAGACTCCGCTTCTTTGGGGTCACATCCCTCTGCAACTATTACATAGTCATCGGCGTAAAGCGTCATTTGGGAGCAGAGGATAAATCTAGGGAGACTATTCATGTAGACCAAAAACATCAGGGGACCCAATATGGACCCTTGGGGTACACCCCTAGTAATGGGGGTAAAATTAGAGTTTAGATTTCCTATGGATACCAGTTGGAATCGATTTTCTAAATATGATCTAAACTATACTAAGGGTTAATTATTTACTCCAGTTGCTTTCAAGCAGACCAAAAGTCTGCTATGTTCCACTAAATTAAAGGCTTTGGACAGGTCCCGTTGGCTGGGAGTGATCACGCCACAGTCTGGTTCTTCCTGGACCTGGTGGGGAGGAAAGCTGAACAAGGATGGTAGTAACCAACTTTAGGGGTGCAGACTTCAGGGAGATGGGAAGGATACTTAAAGATCATCTGGACATGATAAGGCTGAATATGGATGCTGATAGCAGGTAGGGAATCGTTAGGAGGGGAATACAGGAGGTTACCAGATCCTGCGCAAGGGAAAGGCATAAGTTCGGTAAGGCCAGAAAACTCTGCTGGTGGACCCAGGAGGTACAGGAGGTGGTGAGATAAAAGAAGGTGACCTATGGGTGCTTCAAGCGCTCAAGGAGTGAAAGGGATCAGGAGGAATATGAGCTGCCAGCCAAGAGAGTCACCAGGATGGTGAGAGCAGCTAAGGCAAAAAAGGAGCAGTCCTTGGCCAGTGGGATCTGGAGGGGGGACAAGGGGTTCTTTACATACATAGGGGAAAAAAGGAAAGTAAGGGGGCAGATCAGCAAGATAAGGACAGGGGAGGGTTGGGCACAGGAGGCGGGGGAACAGGCAGAAGTCCTAAATGAATACTTTGCCTCAGTTTTTACCATGGGGGATGGAGGGGCTTTGTCTTGCAAGGGGAGTGGGGGCAAACCGGAGCAAGGGGTAGGACCAGTAGAGACCAGGAGCCCAGATGGGTCTGGGGAAAGGGAGTGGCCATCACAGACAGGTGGTGGCCCAGCAGTGCAGGGTGAAAAGGGAGAGGACGTGGGGGTTGAAATCCCAGTAGAGAGAGTAAGGGAAGCCCTCAGGTCCCTTCAGATGGAGAAAGCACCTGGGCCAGATGAGATACATCCCAGGGTGCTGAGGGAACTGGTGGATGTCCTGGCAGTCCCTCTAGTGGAGCTTTTCAGCATCTCTTTGAGGACTAGGTGGGTGCCCCAAGACTGGAGGGTGGCCCATGTTGTGACAATCCACAAGTGGGATCAAGAGAGGAGGTGGGAAATTACAGGTCCATTAGCCTGACATCGGTGGCCGGCAAGGTGATGGAGGGTATTGTCAAGGAAAGGCTGGGGGGTTGCTGGATCAAACTGGGTACTTGGACGATAGGCAGCATGGCTTTGTCATGGAAGATCATGCCAGACAAATCTTGTTGAGTTCTATGACTGGGTGACAAGGGCCCTGGACTAGGGTAGGCCAGTGGACGTCCTTTTTCTGGACTTTAGCAAGGTGTTTGATTTTGTACCCCACAGTGGTCTGCTGGCTAAGCTGAAGGAAATGGGGGTAGGGAGACAGTTGTTAAGATGGATAGGAAATTGGGTCTCTGAGCATACTCAGAAGGTAGTGGTTGGAGGGTTAGCTTCATCCTCAAGGTGGGTTACTAGTGGGGTTCCCCAGGGATCAGTGTTGGGGCCACTCCTTTTCAACGCCTATATCTCAGACATCAGGAGGGGTATCTTTATTTATTAATTTATTTTTGAAAGTCGGATTTACAACCTTTGAGTCAGGGGCTTATTTACAAAGGCACCTCGTCGCAGGGAGAGTAGACATGGTTACAGTGTGAGATACAACAGTGGTAACATATAGGTGCAATACAAATAACAAAAGAACACAATATAACAGTGGTTTATGGAATAAAGTTACATGCAGTAAATAGCAATCGTATAAAGTAGAACAATAGTAGAAATCACAACCCTGGTCGTACCGGGGAAATACCTATGTGGAAGGGTGGGGGGTAACAGGGGTGAGAAGGAGAAAAAAAGGGGAAGCAGTCAATGGACATTGTCTAGCTATGGGCCAGAAATGGAGAGGGACCCCAACATTAGGTTGATTAAGGGCACCATAGCCAGCAAAAGAGGTGGTTATTATGGAGAGTGATTTTAAGGATCAGTTTTGGAGACTTAGTGACAGAGGGTGGGAGGAGTTGAACCATGGGGGCACGGTAGTGGAAGGACCTTTGGGCTAGGGAGGTCTTGGTACAGGGCACCAGAAAGGTGGCCTTAACTGAGCTATGGGTGGCAACAGATGGGGATGCAAGCTGCAGGGATGTGGTGACCCCTGGGGGGAGAGTCCTAGCAGGGATTTTTTGGCAAGTAAGCAGGTTTGGTAGTGCAGGCACTCTTCCAAGGTGAGCAGGTTGGTGGTGGAATAGAACAGGCAAGTATGGGTGCGGAGAGATGCGCTGGTCAGGAGCTTGCAGGCCTTGTTTATCGAGGTCTGGATTCTGGTGAGGGTGGTATTGTTGGATCAGTAGTGAGATGAATCTGTTTGCAGATAACTCAAAGCTGGGTGCAGTGGTGGATGGGGAAGAGGGGAGGGTGGCCTTGCAGGAGGACGTGGAAGCTCTGGAAAGGTGGTCGAGAAAATGGAAACTAAAATTCAATGTGGGGAAGTGCAAGGTTCTGCACCTGGGAGTCAGAAATCCGGGCCAGGGGTATACCCTTGGAGAAGACATGATTCAAGTCACGGAGGGTGAGAGAGACGTGGGGGTGGTGGTAGATGTCAAAATTAACAACTCAGAGACCTGTAGGAGGGCAGCAGCAAGGGCAAATAGGATGCTGGGATGCATCGCCAGGGGGATTACCTCCAGAAAGGCAGAAGTGATCCTTCCACTGTACAACTGCTTGGTTAGGCCACACCTTGAGTATTGTGTACAGTTTTGAAGACCACATTTAAAGAGAGACATTACACTCCTAGAGAGGGTCCAAAGGAGGGCAACCAAAATTATGTGGGACCTGGGGGAGAGGACCTATGAGAAAAGGCTCAAGGAGCTCGACATGTACACCCTGGAGGAGAGGAGGGACAGGGGGACATGATAGCGGTCTTTAAGTACATGAAAGGGATCAATAAAGGAGGTCCAGTCAGGGTGCTCCAAAGGAAGGAGGGTGGGGCAACAAGAGGTCATGGGTGTAAGCTGGAAGGGGGCAGACTCAGAGGGGAGAGGAGGAGATGTTATTTCACTGAAAGGGTGGTGGAGCCATGGAATGCACTGCCCAGGGAGCTGGTAGAGGTGGAGACTGTGGACGGGTTTAAGAGGGGATGGGACAGGTGCAGGGGGAGGGTAAATCTGACCAGGCCCAGTACAGGTGGAACATCTGGGACTGGGGACAGTATAACCCAAGGGGGAGGGTGGGCACCAAAATCATCCCTCAGTGCGGGTGCTGAAAATCGAGCAGACTCAAGAGACCAATAGGCCTATTCTGCTGCCATTTTAGTATGTTAGTATGTATGTTAGGTCCATGAAGACTGTGTCCACGAACTGCCCCTCTCCCAGGGGGGTAACCAGTTGGTCAAAAAAGTCAGTGAGCGTGGACTTCATGGACCTGCCCATTCTAAACCCGTATTGTGCAGTGGTTAATCTTTTATAATGCCCTAAGTAACTCATTAGTTGTGAATGGACTAAACATTCCAAGAGTTTGGATATAATGGATAACAGATCAATGGGCCTGTAATTCGAAGGATTGGAGGAGTCTCCACCCTTAAAATTGGGGATAACTCTAGCCCTTTTCCACATACTGGAAAAAATACCTTGAGTTAAACTCATGTTAAATAAATATGCTAAGGGTTTTGAAATCTCTAAGGCCATTCTTTCAGGAAACACACTTCTATGTTATCCAGGCCACAGGCTTTGTTGGCTTTAACTTTGTTTATTTCAATTGAAAGGCTTGCCTGTAGTTCGGTGGCCAAGCAGCCAGCCACTCCCACTTCCTGAGCTATATAAGCAGTTCCTCTAAGCCTCACTGTGAAGCATTTTTTCTTTGCAGCCGAAGGCTCTGTCGGTTTGTCCTCTGAGCTGGTTGGGCCTCCCTGGCTGGCTGGGGCCTGCCCCCCCCTTGCTGCTCCTGCTTGCCTCTGGTGGGCTTCTGTGTTTATTTTACTGCTTCTGGTTTGTATTTTGCCTTCGGTTGCGTGTGCTTCCTTCCTTTTTTGTGGGGGGGCTTTTCTAAGCTCCTATTACACTGCTATTTCAGAGCTCATACTGCTTATTTTCAGTTACTCACAACTCTCAAATTACTTGCACTGCAACTGCAAACCTAATCTGTGTGTTTCAGCTCAACTATAGCTGGTCCATGTGGCATATTCTATTACTTTCACCTGGCTCAGATGTACTTGAACCTAGCTATAGAGCTTACTCATGCTTGTTCTAATTACCTTGTTTGTTTTTACTACTGCTGCACAGGCCTACTTGCTTCCTTTACTCCTATTGCTATTGTACCTTGTTTTACTCTGAGGTTAGCTGAAGCTCCTGCTGAGGCTATTAAATTAGCTTTTATATCTGCATGTGGTTCTTGGCCTTTTCATCGCTTCCTTGTTTGTCCTACGGCGGGGACTGGGAGGTGTTTTGGGGGTCATGGCCTATGTGGCTAATTAATTCTGTTCTAAATCCTGTCTTCGCCACCGGAAATCCTCAGGGTTTGTCACCTTGATTTGCTTATTCATGTCTGGCTGGTTTGCTCCCAATTCAGTGCTGTTTAATTGCTACACAGTATTTATGCAGGTCCACATATCACTACTACTGCTTACTGACCTCTGTGCAGGTCCACACTTGCTTACACAACCATTGCTTCTTGCTTACACAACCCATTGCTTCATGCCTACTGCCATCCCCTCGGCTTCAGCCTCTGGGATTCTGCTGCACTCAATCTGCATTCAACCTTGCAGGTCTCAGCACTCAATGCTCATTACGATTTCAGCACACCGGGCTCATTCAGCTCACTAGCTTTCAGCTCTCAATCAATTTCTGGGGCATGCCAGCCATTCTATTCTGGTGCAGGGTTTCTGCAGCCGACGGTCTCGCTCTACATTTAGTCCGCATCTCGAGCGTGTCCAACTTAGGGTGGGATCCTTCTCACCTGGCCCATAGCTGGGAATGTTCTCACCCTGGGCTTGGCTTTAGCTGCCTGCTACGTGACAGCAGCTCCTGGTGAGAAATTAAGACTAGCGGTGAAGGGTGGTTATGACGAACTCCTTTGGCTCTAGTGTTCCACTATAATGGTTAGCCATTGACTTTAGTGGTTTCCCTAGCAAAGCACCTTCACCACATTCTGCCTTCGACTTCCTCTGGTTCACCTCATTTGATTTAGGGCAGGTAGGCCAGGTGAGTGCTTCAGCAGTTGTTGCTCTCCTCCTGCACCTTGGATGCACATATTGTTGCAGAGTTTTCTCGCAACCTTCCACGGCATTCTAGAGGGTTTGAGTGAGAGCCTTCCTCCAAATTGGAATATTTTCCACCTCCCTTTAATTGGGTTTTCCAAATTGCAGCTGCAGAGCCATCACTAATTAAACTATCCCAAGCCTGGAGGGAAGGCGACCTAGGCCTTGGATCCCCAGAGATTTCCTCCCCATAGGGTTTTTTTCTCTCCTTCGTTGCCTCAGGTCATAACACTTAGTTAGCATAGTTGTTTCCCCTAGTTTCTTAGGTAGGTTCCGCTGTTGTATGGAGGTGGAGGATGTCCTGCCATTCCCTCTCTCCTTAGGGGATCCCCTAATCTCAAAGCAAAACGTCAGTATCATGCTACACAAACCTGGGCAGTCCTTACATAGAAACATAGAAACATAGAATTTGACGGCAGATAAGGACCGCTTGGCCCACCCAGTCAGCCCATTTCCCTACCTACTGGATAAGCTGCAGATCCTAGTTAACCAGCAGCCTACTTCTTCTTACCCCCACCCCCCAGAATTGCCTTATGACTGTCCCATGCATGCTTGAATTCCACCACTGATTTTGACTCCACAACCCTCCAGAAGGTCGCTCCAGCATCCACAACCTCTCTGTGAAAAATACTCCTAAATTACCTCTGAGCCGCCCCCTCTATCTTCAAATTGTGCCCCCTTGTTCTTGCACACCTCTTTTTTTGAAAGATGCTACCCTCTTGGACTTTGTTGATTCCCTTGAGGTACTTGAAAGTTTCTATCATGTCCCCCTCTCCCTCCTTTCCTCGAGGCTATACATATTAAGCTCCTTAAGTTTCTCTTCATATGTCTTCCGGTGCAGACCCTGCACCATTTTAGTTGCCCTCCTCTGGACAGCTTCCATCCTGTCTATGTCTTTGCGGAGATTGGGTCTCCAGAACTGCACATGGTACTCCAGATGGGGTCTCACCAGCTGTCTGTACAGAGGGATAATAACTTCCTGTTTTCTACTGGTGATGCCTCTCCCTATGCATCCCAGTATCCCCCCAGCCCTCCTTGCTGCTCTCTCACATTGCTTGCCCACCTTTAGGTCATCTGATATGACTACCCCAGGTCCCTTTCCATTTTTGTTGTTGTTAGTATCTCACCCCCCATTGTGTACTCTTCCCCTGGGTTTTTGTTTCCCAGGTGCATTACCTTGCACTTCTTAGCATTGAATCTAAGCTGCCATACATTTGACCATTCCTCTAACCTTGCCAAGTCCCTTCTCATCCTTTCCACCCCACCTGTGCATCAACTCTGTTGCAGATCTTAGTGTCATCTGCAAAGAGACATACTTTTCCTTCCAGTCCTTCCACAATGTCGCTATAAAGACATTGAAGAGGACCGTCCTAATACTGAACCCTGCGGTACCCCACTAGTAACCCTCCTTTCTTCTGAGTGGACTCCATTTCTATTACTCTCTGTGTCCTATTCTCCAGCCAATTCTTACCCAGGCTGTCATCTTGGGACCCACCCCAGGCTGGCTAACTTGTATATTAATCTTTGTGTGGGACTGTGTCAAATGCCTTGCTAAAGTCTAGGTAGGCCATGTCCACAGCCCTCCCTGATCTACTACTTTGGTCACCCAGTCAAAGAAATCTATCAGATTTGTCTGGCATGACCTTCCCGCTAGAATCCATGCTGCCTAGGTCCTGTGCCCTCTGGCCTCTAGATACTGACAATTCTTTCCTTCAGAAGTGATTCCATCATTTTCCTATCACTGAGGTTAAACTAACAGGTCTGTAGTTTCCTGCTTCTGCCTTGCTCCCACTTTTGTGAAGGGGAATCACATCTGCCTCCTCCAGTCCTCGGTACCACCCCATCCTCCCATGATTTGTTAAAAGGGTAGTCAGTGGTGTCACTAGTTCTACCCTTAGTTCTTTTAGAATTCTGGGATGAATCCATCAGGCCCCATTGCTTTGTCCACCTTCAGTTTTAAGAGTTCTTTTCAGAACTCTTTCTTCTGTAAATGGGCTGGTATCAACTTTATATCCAGAGTGTTACTACTGTTTGTTTTATGTACCTCCCCTTCATTTGTAAATACTGAGCAAAAATATTTGTTTAGTATCTCTGCTTTTTCACAGTCTCCTCTGCCCACCCTCCCTCCCTTTATTAAGCCTCACTATCCTCCTTGGTCTTCCTTGCTCCTGATGTACCTATAAAAGGTTTTATCCCTTCTTAACTGAGTTGGCTATCTTTTCTCGGTTTGAGCCTTTGCTGTTCTGACTGCCTTCCCAGCCTCCTTTTGCTTTAACTGATACAGTTTCTGTCCTGCTCCTTCTGCATTCCTTTGTACTTCCTGAATGCTTTCTTTTCTCTTGAACCTTCACTGCCACTTCCTTTGAGAACCATAGTGGTTTCTTACATCGTCTTGTTTTGTTTATTTGCGTCACACAAAGGCTCGTTACCTCTGTGATGGCAATTTTTATTCTTCCCCATTGTTCTTCCACCCCTCCTTCCTGCCCATTTGCTATAGCATTCCTTAGGCACTCACCCATTTTGGCAAAGTCAGCCCTCCTAAAGTCCAGTACTTTTGTCTTTGTATGGCTTGACTCTATTGCTGTGTTTATTGTGAACCATACTGTTCGATGGTCGCTAGTTCCCAGATGGCTACCCACTTCTACATCTGTGATCCTCAAGCATGCCCCCTGTAGGGCATCTAGAATAACTGCACTCTTCGAAGTGGCAGCTGCAACTGCACTCCAGTTAACATCTGGCATATTCAGATCACCCATCAGCAATATCTCTCCTTTTTCTGCCATCCTAAGTATACTTTCTATCATTTCCCTGTCCATTTCCTCCCCCTGAGAAGGGTCTTATCTAACCCTATGGTATTGGGTGCCATTGCCTGTCTCCAAATTTACCCACAGTGCTTCTTCTCCTCCCTGTTTACCCTTTTGTTCTGTTGCTTTTATTCCTTCCCTTATGTAAAGAGCTACTCCTCCTTTACCCTCCCTGTACCTCCTGTAGATAGTGTATCCTGGTATGTTTACGTCCCAGTCATGGTTTTGTGTGTACCATGTTTCTGTGACTGCCACGATATCCAGATGTTCCTCTCCATCAAGGCCACTAATTCAGGAAGCTTGTTACCCAGACTATGGGCATTGGTACTCATTGCTCTCCATTTTTTGATGGCTTTACCTTCTGTTGCAGCATCCCCCACTGACCGTTCTACCTTGGTCTTTTTCTCATTTAGTACCCTGTTTTGTAGAGAGAGGCTGGGATTTTCCTGCTGCCTGTCAGTGCCTCCCCCTTTGACTAGTTTAAAAGCTTGCTACATTATCCAACTGAACATCTCATTGCATTATCAAACTGCCTGTGCTTCTTTACTACTACATTACAGTTACTGCTCCTGTGTTAAAGTTACTGCTTGCTCATATACTTCATGTTGCCTCCTTTTTGGAGATGATACTACATTTTTGGGGGGATTCCTAAGGTACCTTTAGCCACGGGAACCGTCCTGTTGCACCTCTAGGGGTAGAACCCTCTCTGAGGGTTCCTTGCCTTTGTACCCCTACAGGGTGATAATTCCTCTGGAATAGCAAGTGCGAACAGCCAAAACTAAACTAACACAGTTGCACAAGCATAACACTATACTGGCTGCGTTAGGTCAGTGAACTAATACTTCCCTTGGTCTGATCATTTTAAACTTAAAAGTCTGGAATTAGATCATTTGAGTTTTGGGCCTCCAGTAGGTCCATGGTGTTACCCGGGGCTTAAAGAATCTAGTCTCACAGCTAAATCAGGTAAGTTGATGAAGTAATGGTTTAAAAGCTCCACCACCCTTTCCTGAGTGGTTGATTTACCATTTTCTATCGGGGAAGATCTCTTTGACCCTGGCAGGGATTTACTAAGCTCTTTATTAGCTTCCAGCAGTGTTTTGGCTCAGCTGTATTCTTTATCCTTTGTCTATAGTGGAGCCCCTTTGTTTTCCTAATCTCTTGCTTAACCTTGTTTCTCACTTCTTTAAATGTATCCCAAAGGTTTTGGTCTAATGTTCCGATAGCATTTTTCCAGAGCTTATCTTTTTTCTTCAATAAAGCTTTTATTGAGGCAGTCAGCCAGGGAAGATGATATGGCTTATCTTTAATTCTCCTTAAGGGAGCACTTTCATTACAAGCCCCAAGGAAAGATTTGGAGGAATCTTCCACCGCTAGTTCTAAATCAGGTATGAGGGCATTTCTGTCCAAACCTAAGGCTTGGATTTTTTTCCAGCAAGACCAAGGGGCTATATTTTTTGTAATATCTTATTAAAACATAAGAAGAGCTTTTCCATATGCCAGAGTCTACAGCTACCCTCACCTCACAGATGATAATGTTATGATCTCCCAAGTTAGGAGGGTCTACCCCTTTATTCACTAAAACCAGGCTTTCAGTAACAAAAAGAAATGTGCCACGAACAAGAAAACTTTGTTGTATTCACCCCCAGTATTATGCTGTGCACTCAAGATCAGACGCGTGCGCATGTGAGCATGCACACACCCACACACTACGTTGCATACAAGATTTTTTATTTTGTCTGGTATCCCCCTTGAGATTTTTTGTGTTACACCCTTCCCCCCACACACATCCAAGATTTGTACTCTCTCCCCCCACCCCACCCCAACACACACGCATGCACAGGATATGCTGTACTTTTTTTTTTTATTACATACATAGCTGGCCCGCTGGTGCAGCAGAAAGATTCACTGTTCCGATGCTGGCGACCCGGGTTCAGGAACGGACTTTGTCCACCTCAGGACAAATGACCTAGCTAGGCATGAGATCAGTGCAGTGCAGAATGAATCTGTGGAGTTGGGGAGGGGCCTCAGACAGGTAGCAAGCATGGTAACCTTCTCAGAGGTGCTGCCAGGGGTGAGGCTAGGGTACTGCACACCATGCAGTTTAATGAATGGTTGCAAAACTGGTGCAGAGCACAGGGCTTTGGCTTCATTGGGGACTGGGGGTACACCTGGAGAGATGAAGGTCTATACTGGCATGATGGTCTGCATCTGTCCAGGAAGGGAAACATGCTCCTAGGTGACAGGTTTAAAGGCTTCCTTGGCAAGCTTTTAAACTAGCCAAGGGGGGAGGTGCTGATAGGAAACAGGAAAGTTCAAGCCTCCCCCCACAAAACATGGCAGGTAGTAGGGTAAACACTGAGGTACAGAGCTTGACAGAGGGCAGGACAGGGGTAAATGGAAAAATGGACAAGGGCAATAAGAGCAGGGATGGGGTAAAAAAGGATAAAGCCAACATTAAATGGAGGGCAATGAGTACCAATGCCCATAGTCTGGAAACAAGCTTCCAGAGCTAGTAGCCCTGATGGAAGAGGAACACTTGGATATTGTGGCAGTCACAGAAACATGGTACACAGAGAACCATGACTGGGATGTCAACATACCAGGGTACACAATCTACAGAAGGGACAGGGAGGGTAAAAGAGGAGGTGGAGTAGCTCTCTACATAAGGGAAGGGATCAAAGCTACAGAACTAAAAGTAAAGGGGAGGACAAGAGGAACTCTGGGTCACCTTGGAACAGGCAATGGCATCACAATCTGCACAGGGATTGTATACAGACCCCGCCTCAGGGGAGGAAATGGACAAGAAAATGATAGAGGCATTCTCAAAATGGCTGAAAAAGGGGAGATACTGTTGATGGGGACCTGAATATGCCAGATGTTAACTGGGCAACATGGACTGCAGCCATCCAAGAGCAGGATCATTCTCGATGCCCTACAGGGGCATGCCTTAGACAGCTAGTGGTGGAACCCACTCGAGGGAGCAATATTAGACCTGGTACTCTCAAATGGAGAGAGGATCACAAATTTAGAAGTCAGTAGACATCTGGGAACAAGCGACCACTGCACAGTGTGCTTCACAATAAACACAACCATGGAGACAAGCCTTACAAAGACAAGGATACTGGACTTTAGAAGGGCTGACTTTGGCATAATGGGTAAATACCTGAGGAATGCATTAGCAAATGGCCAGAAAGGAGGGGTGGAAGAACAGTGGAGAAAAATCAAAACTGCCATCATGGAGGCAACAAGCATTTGTGTGAAACAAATAAAGAAAACAAAGTAGAATAAAAACCCCACTATGGTTCTCAAAAGAGGTGTCAGGGAAGGTTAAGGAGAAAAATGCTGCATTCAAAAAGTATAAGGAATCACAGACGGAGCACGATAGTGAACTGTATCAATTAAAGTAGAAAGAAGTGGGGAAGGCAGTCAGAAAAGCAAAGGCTCAAACCGAGGAAAAGATAGCCAACTCAGTTAAGAAGGGGGATAAAACCTTTTATAGGTACATTAGGGAGCATGGAAAGGTTAAGGAAGTGATAGTGAAGATTAACAAAGGAGAGGGGAGGTGGGCAGAGGGAGACAGTGAAAAGGCAGAGATACTGAATGAATACTTTTGCTCAGTATTCACAAAAGAAGAAGAGGAGGAGTTACCTAAACCAAACAGTAGAAGCACTCTGGATAGTGGGGTTGACGCCAGTCCATTTACAGAAGAAAGAGTACTGAAAGAACTCCTAAAACTCAAGGTGGACAAAGCAATGGGGCTTGACGGGATTCACCCTAGAATCCTAAAAGAGCTAAGGGAAGACCTAGTGACACCACTAACCACACTTTTTAACAAATCATGGGAAGATGGGGTGGTACCTGAGGACTGGAGGAGGGCAGATGTGACCCTTCACAAAGTGGGAGCAAGGCAGAAGCAGGAAACTACAGACCTGTTAGTTTGACCTCAGTGGTGGGGAAAATGATGGAATCACTTCTGAAAGAAAGAATTGTTGAGTACCTAGAGGCCAGTGGGGCACAGGACCCAAAGCAGCATGGACTCACAGCTGGAAGGTCATGTCAGATGAATCTAATCGATTTCTTTGACTGGGTGACCAAAGTAATAGACCAGGGAGGGGCTGTGGATATGGCCTACCTAGACTTTAGCAAGGCATTTGATACAGTCCCGCGCAAAAGATTAATAATCAAGTTAGCCAGCCTGGGAGGGTCCCAGGAGGTAGCCTGGGTAGCAAACTGGCTGCACAACAGGACACAGAAGGTAATAGTGAATGGAACACATCTGAAGAAAGGGGACATTAGTGAGTACCTCAGGGCTCAGTACTGGGTCCAGTCCTCTTAACGCCTTTATAGGTGACATTGCAGAGGGTCTGGAAGGAAAGGTATGCCTCTTTGCAGATGACACAAAGATCTGTAACAAAATTGATACACAAGGGGGGTAGAAAGGATGAGAAGGGACTTGGCAAGGTTGGAGGAATGGTCAGACATATGGCAACTTAGATTCAATGCAAAGAAGTGCAAAGTAATGCACCTGGGAAATAAAAATCCAGGAGAAGAGTACACAATAGCAGGGAGGTACTAACGACAACAATAATGGAAAGGGATCTGGGTGTAGTCATATCAGATGACCTAAAGGTGGGTAAGCAATGTGAGAAGTCAGTAAGGAGAGCCAGGGGGATACTGGGATGCATAGGGAGGGGCATCACAAGTAGAAAAAGGGAAGTGGTTATCCTCTATACAGACAGTTGGTGAGACCCCATCTGGAGTACTGCGTGCAGTTTTGGAGACCTCATCTACGCAAGGACATAGACAGGATGGAAGCAGTCCAGAGAAGGGCAACTAAATGGTGCAGGGTCTACATCAGAAACCATATGAAGAGAGACTGAGAGAGCTTAATATGTATACCCTTGATGAAAGGAGGGACGGGGGGACATGATAGAAACTTTTAAGTACCTCAAGGGAATCAGCAAAGTCCAGGAGGGTAGCATTGTTCAGAAAAAGAGATGTGTAAGAACAAGGGGGCACAATTTAAAGTTAGAGGGGGGACGGCTCAGGGGTAATGTGAGGAAATTCTTTTTCACGGAGAGAGTGGCGGACGCATGGAACTGCCTTCCTGGAGAGGTTGTGGGGTCTAAAACAGTGGGGGAATTCAAACATGCATGGGACAGACATAAGGCAATTATAGTGGGGGTTGCAGAAAGTAGGCTGTTGGTTAACTAGAATCTGCAGCTTATCGAATAGGTAGGGAAATGGGCAGACTGGGTGGGCCAAGTGGTCCTTATCTGCCATCAAAGTCTATGTTTCTATGTTTCTAAGGCCGGATGGGGGAGAGAAGACTTGAGCGTCTGATGATTGCTCGCCTTCTCTCAGGGGAAGGGTGGGGGTCAAGGACCAGCGCCTACCAACTCCTGGCAGAAGCCAGGGAAGAGCAGTGAGTCTGGGTCCCGCTACCTAGGGGAGCATGACAGACATTGGTATCTGCCTTAACGTCCTGCACGTCAGGCTCCTGCAGGAGAAAAAACTGTAGGAAAATGGTGCACTGGCCAGTCAGGTGACGGCCTCCTGTACCCTCGCCACCGGAGTGCCCGGACCACGAATAGCTGCCCCAGCAGGAATCAGGACCATTGGAAGGCTGGTAAGGCTCATTCCCTTCGCAGGAAGGGGACCCCCCGATGAAGGGATACATCAGGATACCCTGGGTGGTGGTTGCGTTGTGGGGCAGTGGGTGGTTGGGAGTAGCCCGGGATGAGAATAGGCCCTTGAAGAGGCCCGAAGGAGTGATCAGCTAGTGTGTGGGGGAGGGGGGCATTACAAAAAAATGTCCATACATTCTGGGAAGTGATAGCAGAGGGAACATCCACAGCCAGGAAAAAGGTGAGTGTGAGCAGAAGGACAGCAACAGCTATCCACACTCGCAACTGGGAGACAAGTGAGACAGACAGGCATCCAGAACACTTGTAACAGGGCTACAGGACTTGTTACCTGATGGAGAGCATGCATACCTACACTAATCTGCGTGAAATTGCAGCAGTAAGCACTTCACTGTCACTCTCTCCTCGCTTACTTCCAGTCTCAAGAGGTCTGCTTGTGCAGTATGAATGTTTGCTTTGATGTGTGTGTGTTTGTTTGTGTGTGTGTGTGTGTGTGTGTGTGTGTGTGTGTGTGTGTGTGTGTGGAATTGGCTGCACCATTAAAATGGTGCAATTATTTATAAATGGGTTATGAAAAACTGAATGTATCACATTCATGTTCACTTCAGTGCAGGCTAGAGGAAACAAAATGCTGTCTTTGTGTTTTTAAATTCCCTGTCTAGAGGGTGTAGGGATATTGTTTAGTTATGGGTCTTGTAAACATAGAAGGTAAGTAGTTCAGCCACCTAAGTGTGGATTAAAAAGCAGATTTAATCAACGGTCAGGTGATGCTGTTAGACCAAGGAGCTTCTCAGTTTTTTCCAACCCATTTTTATAACAGTCTGTAATCCATACAAGAAGCCCAGTACAAGTTCTTACATAGGTTATGCATTCCACTAGATATGGTCAGCAAATTTAACAAAGGGGTGTCCCCAGTCTATGGGAGATGCAGTGCAGACTGAGGCACATACATGCACTATTTTGGGAATGTGAGTAACTATGACCCTTCTGGTCAGAGGCAGCACAATGTATCTTCCAAATCACCAAGACACAAATAGCAGATGAATCCTGGTCCCTCCTGTTCTGGGTAAAGTCCAAAGACCAATAAGAATGGGACCTATACCCCAAGGTCATCAGAATAATGCTGGCCATGGCAAGAAAGTATATACAGAACACACGGGTGTTCCATAGTAAACCCACTATATATAATAGCTTGGCAGAAGACACCAGGAGAAAGGACTGCTGTGTGACTGAACTTCTCTGCTGGGACTACAGTAGAAGAACTTTTGTACTTGGACCTTTAATTTGGGGTAAAAAAAAACTAACGTACAAAACAAAAAAAAGTGTGTGTTTGTCTGGTTTAACTGAACTGAATGGGTATCTGAACAGTTATTTAGGTGTAAATCTCAGGTGATTGAAAGGACTTAACTGTTGTGAGGTTTAAATTACTTGTAGAAAGATCTAGTAAGTAGGGGGGGTGGCTTAGCTAGAAGGAAGCTACATTTAAAGACTGCCTTAGAAAGATTCTGCTAATAGCTTGGCAGAAGACACCAGGAGAAAGTACTGCTGTGTGACTGAACTTCTCTGCTGGGACTATATTGCCCTCCTTCCCTCCCCTCCACCCAAAGCTAGTTCTATTTTTATAGGCACA
The DNA here is from genome assembly GCA_016271365.2 of Neoceratodus forsteri. Taxonomy (NCBI): domain Eukaryota; kingdom Metazoa; phylum Chordata; order Ceratodontiformes; family Ceratodontidae; genus Neoceratodus; species Neoceratodus forsteri. The sequence goes on along the minus strand of CM028131.1, from coordinate 267,469,973 downwards.
GGATTTGACTGACAACAGGAATTTCCTGTTTGGGAGCAGGAAGTGAGTGATCACAGAACCACCAAAGACCCACCATCCTAGAAGGGCAAGAGTAGCTCTCCGGCCCCTCTAGCTTGCTGGAGGTCTGCCTCTGAGCAAGTAACTGGTCTACTGAGAAATATAGGATATTCTTGTCTCAGAACAGGACAATCAGGAGCAGAGGCGACACAGGCAGAAAGTAAGGAGAGAGAGAAAACAGAGGAAAGAGTTAGGATTGCAAACAGTTAAGGGGCCAGAAATAAGACATGATTGGAGTGGTGCAGTGCAGTGGCTGTGGAACAGCAGTCTCCGGGAGACGCTCTGGAGGATGCGGTGTTGTCCCATCTGCAGGCGCCTTCAGGGCTGAGGGAGGAGGTTGCTCATCTGCAGCTGAGTTGGCCAGGATTTGTGGGACCTCCTCTTCCATCCAGGGACCACCAGTGCCTCTGCCGCTGCCTTAGAGGCTGCCAAGAAAGAGGAGCGGTTGGACCACAGTGGGCTCAGGGAGGGTGAGGGTGGTGGAACAGAGGCGCATCCCTCCAGCTGTACCTCCAAGAACCCATGCCATTCTGGCAAAGTGTGGTTCCTCTCATGGAGGCACCTGCAGGTGGAGACCAAGGAGGATGCTGGGAACCTCCACAAAGGAGACCCACAGGAGGGTGTCAGGGGACCCTGCAGGGGAAGGGAAACAACCCTGGTGGGGGACCCACTGTTAGGGAAGGTAGAACTGGGGGAGGAAGGGGAGAGGGAGGTGAGGTGCCTGCCTGGCGCCATGGCTTGGAGGGACAGGGAGCCGAATCCTCAGGATTGCCGGAGCAGCTACACAGGGAGGGAGCTGGATGTCATTGTCCACCTAGGGACAAATGACCTGGCTAAGAGAGGATTAGAGAAATGCAGGAAGAGTTTATGGAATTGGGGAGGGCCTAGTCAAGTAGTCACGCACGGTAACCTTTCTCTGGAGGTGCTGCCCATTCATGGCATAGGAGAGGCTAGGGTGTTCTGCACCATGGGATTCAATCAGTGGTTGAAAACTGGTGTGAGCCCAGGGTTTGGCTTCATTGGGGACTGGGGTCCACTTGGAGTGATGCAAGCTCTATATTGGCATGATGGGCTGCATCTGTCCGGGAGGGGAACCAGGATACTAGGTGATAGGTTTAAATGCTTCATTGGCAAGCTTTTAAACTAGCCAAGGGGGGAGGCACTGGAAAGGAGCAGGGAAATCCTAGCCCCCCCAAATAATCACGGTAGTAAGTGCGGCAAACACCAACATAGAGGTGTCGATAGGGAGAAGGGCAGGGGTAAATGGAGAAAGTGACAAAGGCAAGAAGAACAGGGATGGGGCAAAAGAGAATAAGGCCATCAGGAAATGGAGGGTAATGAGTACCAATGCCCGTAGTCTGGGCAAAAAGCTCCCTGAGCTGGTGGCCTTGATGGAAGAGGGATGCCTGGATATCGTAGTGAGTCACAGAAACATGGTACACAGAGAACCATGACTGGGATGTTAACATACCAGGGTACATAACCTACAGGAGAGACAGGCAGGGAGAAGAGGGTGGGAGTAGCTCTCTATGTAAAGGAAGGGATAAAAGCAACTGAACAAAAGAGGTAAACAGGGGAGAGAGGAGGCACTGTGGGTCACCTTGGAGACTAGAAAGGGCACCACAATCTGCACAGGGTTGTGTACAGACCCCATGTCAGGGGAGGAAATGGACAAGGATATGATAGAAGGCATTCTTAGAATGGCAGAGAAAGGGGAGATACTGTTGATGGAGACCTGAATATGCCAGATGTTAACTGGAGCACATTTGCTGCAGCCACATCCAAGAGAGGGCCATTCTTGATGCCCCACAGGTGGCCGGCATTAGACAGCTAGTTTCAGAACCCACTCGTGAGGGAGCAACTCGACCTGCATCTCTCAAATGGGGGCAGTGAGAGGATCTCAGATCTAGAAGTGGGTTGCCATCTGGGGACAAGTGACCATCAAACGGTGTGGTTCACATTAAGCTCAGCTACAGAGTCAAGCCATACAAAAGTGAGGTACTGGACTTTAGGAGGGCTGACTTTGGCAAGATGGGAGGTGCCTCAGAAAAGCACTAGCAAACAGACTAGAAGTGAGTGTGGAGCAACAATGGGAATCATCAAACTTCCATCACAGAGGCAACAAGCCTTTGTGTGAAGCAAACAAACAAATCAAAATGAAAGAAAAAGCCACTATGGTTCTCAAAATAGGTGGCTGTGAAAGTCAGAAGAAAAAGATAGCATTCGGAAGTATAAGGAAACACAGAAGGAGTAGGACAGAGAGCTGTACCAGTTAAAGCAGAAGGAAGCAGGAGGGAAGTCAGAATAGCAAAGGCCCAAACTGAGGAAAAGATAGCCAACTCAGTCAAGAAGGGGATAAAACCTTTTATAGGTACATCAGCTAGAGAGAAAGACAAAGGGAGGGATAGTGAGGCTGAATAGAATGAACGGTGGTGGGCAAGAGGGGACAGTGAAAAGCAGGGATACTGAACGAATATTTCTGCTCAGTATTCACAAAAGAGGAGGGGAAGTGTCTAATCCAATTAACAGAAGCACTCTTGATAGGGGATCAATCCCAGTCCTTTCACAGAAGAAAGGGTTCTGCAAGAACCCTAAACTGAAGGTGGACAAAGCAATGGGTCCTGATGGAATTCTACCCCAGAATTCTAAAAAGAATTAAGGGAGGAACCAGTGAAACCACTGGCTACTCTTTTAATAAATCATGGAGGATGGTGTGGTACCCGAGGACTGGAGAAGGTGAATGTGATTCCCCTTCACAAAAGTGGGACCAAGACAGAGGCAGGAAACTACAGACCTGTCAGTCTGACCTCTGTGGTAGGGAAAGTGATGGAGTCACTTCTGAAGGAAAGAGTAGTTGAGTACCTAGAGGCCAGTGGAGCACAGGACCCAAGGCAGCATGGGTTCACAGCGGGAAGGTCATGTCAGATGAATCTAATAGATTTCTTTGACTGGGTGACCAAAGTAGTAGACTAGGGAGGGGCTGTGGACATGGCCTACCTAGACTTTAGCAAGGCATTTGACACAGTCCCACACAAAAGATTCAAATTAACCAGCCTGGGAGTGGGTCCCAGGATGGTAGCCTGGGTAAAACATTGGCTGCACAACAGGACACAGAAGATAATTGTAAATGGAGTCCACTTTGAAGAAAGAGGGGTTACTAGTGGGGTACCGCAGGGTTCAGATTGGGTCCAGTCCTTTTTAATGTCTTCATCAGTGACATTGCAGAGGGACTGGAAGGAAAAGTATGCCTTTTTGCAGATGACACAAAGATCTGCAACAGGGTTGATACACAAGGAGGCGTGGAAAGGATGAAAAGGTACTTAGCAAGGTTGGAGGAATGGTCAGAAGTATGGCAGCTAGGATTCAATGCAAAGAAGTGCAAAATAATGCACCTGGGAAACAAGAACCCAGGGGAAGAATACACAATGGGTGGGGAGGTAGTAACAACAACAAAAAAGGAAAGGGACCTGGGGATAATCATATCAGATGATCTTAAGGTTAGCAATCAATGTGAGAAGGCAGTAGGGAGGGCTAGGGGTATACTGGGATGTATAGGGAGAGGCATCAGCAGCAGAAAACAGGAAGTTGTTATCCTCTGTACAGACAGTTGGTGAGACCCCATCTGGAGTACTGTGTCCAGTTCTGGAGACCTCATCTCCAGAAGGACATAGACAGGATAGAGGTAGTCCAGAGAAGGGCACCAAAATGGTGCAGGGTCTGCAAGAGAAGCCGTATGAGGAGAGACTAAAGGAGCTTAATATGTATACCCTTGAGGAAAGGAGGGAGAGGGGGGACATGATAGAAACTTTTAAGTACCTCAGTGGAATCAACAAAGTCCAAGAGGGTAGCATCTTTCAGAAAAAGAGACTTGCAAGAACAAGGGGACACAATTTAAAGATAGAAGGAGGCGGTTCAGGGGCAATGTGAGGAAGTATTATTTCACAGAGAGGGTAGTGGATGCATGGAACAGCCTTCCTGCGGAGGTTGTGGGGTCTAAAACTGTGGGAGATTTCAAGAATGCATGGGACAGACATAAGGCAATTCTTGTGGAGGGAGAAGGAAGAAACAGGCTGTTGGCTAACTAGGATCTGCGGCCTATCCTGTAGGTAGGGAAATGGGCAGACTAGATGGGCCTAGTGGTCCTTATCTGCCATCAAAGTCTATGGTTCTATGTTTCTATACAGCTGAGGAAGGAGCTGCTGTTAAAGATTCTGCACTTGGAATACCTCACATATGAATTAAAGGGCTGTTCAGAAAAATGTGCACACCAGTGGGAGCCCTGTGTCTCCTCACAATGTGCAGTGGAACAAACAGTAATCCAGCTGGGTGGGTAAATGAAAAGAAGGGAATAAATGAAGAGTGTAGAGTGGCAGAAGAAGCCAGAAGGGGAAGGAAGGAAACATATTCAATTCAGTGCTTTAGAGTAACTGGTAATTGCTATTTTTCTATTAAACTTAGATTGTGGGCTTTTAGTGACAATATACTTTCTTTGTTGTCTTTACTTATAATTGTTTTTGGGCTGTTGAAAATTTAAAACATAGTGGTGGTGTAATTCTGTGCTGTCTTTAATTGCTGCAGATTTTATCTTGGCTTGTCTGACTGCCCTGTAGTTGGGTGAAAAGTGTTAATTGTCTGGCCTCTGACCTCAGCTATGTGATAACTGGAGGTGGGGCTTAATCAGAGTTAAAGTAGCAAGCAGAGTTTTATTTTCTCAGAAGAAGCCAGAAGGAAGGAAGGAAACATATTCAATTCAGTGCTTTAGAGTAACTGGTAATTGCTATTTTTCTTTTAAACTTAGATTGTGGGCTTTTAGTGACACTATACTTTCTTTGTTGTCTTTACTTATAATTGTTTTTGGGCTGTTGAAAATTTAAAACATAGCGGTGGTGTAATTCTGTGCTGTCTTTAATTGCTACAAATTTTATCTTGGCTTGTCTGACTGCCCTGTAGTTGGGTGAAGGGTGTTAATTGTCTGGCCTCTGACTTCAGCTACTTGATAACTGGAGGTGGGGCTTAGTCAGAGTTAAAGTAGCAAGCAGGTTTATTTTCTCAGAAGAAGCCAGAAGGGGAAGGAAGGAAACATATTCAATTCAGTGCTTTAGAGTAACTGGTAATTGCTATTTTTCTTTTAAACTTAGATTGTGGGCTTTTAGTGACACTATACTTTCTTTGTTGTCTTTACTTATAATTGTTTTTGGGCTGTTGAAAATTTAAAACATAGTAGTGGTGTAATTCTGTGCTGTCTTTAATTGCTGCAGATTTTATCTTGGCTTGTCTGACTGCCCTGTAGTTGGGTGAAGGGTGTTAATTGTCTGGTCTCTGACCTCAGCTACGTGATAACTGGAGGTGGGGCTTAGTCAGAGTTAAAGTAGCAAGCAGAGTTTTATTTTCTCAGAAGAAGCCAGAAGGGGAAGGAAGGAAACATATTCAATTCAATGCTTTAGAGTAACTGGTAATTGCTATTTTTCTTTTAAACTTAGATTGTGGGCTTTTAGTGACACTATACTTTCTTTGTTGTCTTTACTTATAATTGTTTTTGGCTGTTGAAAATTTAAAATATAGTGGTGGTGTAATTATGTGCTGTCTTTAATTGCTGCAATTTTCACCCCCCTCCTTCCACAACTCTTAATTATATGCCCTGTTAAATCTGATTGACAGGAGCTAAACACAGGAGTATAGTAAGGGGTTGTAGTAGGAGGGGCATGGGGAAGAAGCCCACCCTCAGCACGACAAGTGTTTTGACTCATTTATTTATTTATTGGTTTCTTTTCTTTAAAAAAAATTATCTGAGGATCAGTGGCAGGATTTTTAGTACAGTAAATTAATAAAAAGGGAACTAGGAGAGCTTCAGTGCAGACAAAAGTAGTGGAATTGCAGTATAATGTGGGAGTGGTGCAATGCAGTGGCTGGGTGCAGCCATATTCAGGCAGACCTTCTGGACACTGAGGTGCTGCCCTGTCTGCATGCATCTCTGGACTGCGGGATGAGGTAGCCAGACTCAGAGCCGAAGTAAACCGGGTCAGGAGTACCATCACCCCTATCCAGGGACCACCCAGTCCAATGCAACTGCCTCAAAGGATGCCGAGAACGAGAGCACTTGGATGACAGTGGGCTCAGGGAGGGTTAGGAGCAGTCAGCAGAGGCACATCCCAGATCCTATTCCACCAAGAATTCATATGCCACACTGGAAAATGAGGACAACCAAATAGAGGTACCCAGAGAAGTGGAAGGAAAGGATGTGGAGGTTAGCCAAGGAGGTGACCTCAGCGGGAAAGCAGTGGACCCCAGAGGAGAGGAAGCGGATCCTGGTGGGGACTCCATCATAAGAGGGATCCGCTAGGAACACAGGAGGGGGAGGACAGGGAGGTGAGGTGCCTACCAGGTGCCATGGCATGGAGGATGGAAGGAAGATCCTGGGGATCACTGGGAAGGCAAGACGGAGGGTGAGCTGGATGTCATTATCCACCTAGGGTACTAATGACCTGGCAAATGGGGAGCCAAAGGAGTTCAGGAAGAGTTTGGGAAACTGGGAGGGTCTCAAGCAAGTAGCTACTTCTGTCACTTTCAGAAGTACTACCTGTGAGAGGCAAGGGAGAGCATAGAGTGCATGCACCAGGAACTTTAACTGATGGTTGAAGAACTGGTGCTGTGAGAAAGGTTTGGATTCATTGGTGACTGGGACCCACCTGGAGGGATGGAGGTTTGTTCAAGCCTGATGGCCTGCATCCATCCTGGAGGAATCCAGCACTCAATGATAAGTTTAAATGCTACATTGACAAGCATTTAAACTAGCAAAGGGGTGGCAGGCCAGCAAGGAGGGTATCTGCTTGCTCACTTACACAGCAGTGGAACCAGTGAACTAGGAGGAGTGGCTATCTCTGCAAAGCAGTGTGCAAAGATGGAGATTAGTGCCCAAGAGGTGGATAAGCAGAAAGGGCAAAATTCAGCAGAAGGGCAGATAGCAAGGAGAACCAGGGATAAATGACAACCAAGGAAGGGGCTGGAGTAGAACAGTGAAACAGTCTAGGGAGGTCAAATCATGGAAAGCCATGTGTGCAAATGCCAGGAGCCTTAGCAACAAGATGGAAGATCTGGAGGCTGTCATGGTACAGTCAGACCTGGACATTGTGGCCATCACTGAAACCTGGTGTAATGATAACCATGACTGGGAGATGGCCATACCTGGCTACAACATCTTCAGGAGAGACAGAGCAGGCAGGAAGGGAGGGAGGAGGAGTGGCACTGTATGTGAAAAATGACATAAGGGCCACAGAGATCCAGGAGGAACAAAATGGGGGAGAGATACTGTGGGTTAAGCTGGAAAGGAAAATGGGGACAGCCATCGCACAGGTGTGGTCTATAGACCACCAGCCCAGGGGAAGAAACAGATAGGGAGTTGATGCTAGCCATCCAAAGGATGGCAGACAAGGGTGAGGTAGTACTGGTTGGAGACTTCAATATTCCAGACGCGGACTGAGCATCCCAGCAGCAGCATCAACTAGGAGCAGATTTATCCTGACTCCTTCAGGGTGCCCTCCTCAAGCAACTGGTCATGGAACCAACTCAGCAGAAGGCAATACTGGACCTTGTGCTCACAAACAGGACAGTGTGATGGGGGTAACAGTGGGGAGCACCTGGGAAACAGTGACCACCAGTCATTGTGGTTTGAAATCACAGAAAGAACAGAACCAAACCACACAAAACACGTATCCTGGATTTTAGGGGGCAGACTTTGGGAAAATGGGGAGATACTTGAAAGAGGCATTAAGGAATGGGACAGGAATCAGGGTTGAGGAACAGTGGGCAGTATTTAAAATGGGATTACAAGAACAACAGAATTATGCATTAAGCAGGTTAGCAAGAGGAAAAGGAAGAGGAGACCATTATGGTTTTCCAAAGAGGTAGCAAAGAAAGTGAAAGCCAAAAGATTGCATTCAGGCAATACAAAAAGACACAGGCAGAAGGGGATAGGGAGAAGTACCAGGAGAAGCAAAGGAGGCAGGAGGTCAGTAAGGGAAGCCAAAGCTCAGACAGAAGAACACATTAAAAATCAGTGGGTAGAGGGGACAAAACCTTTTACAGGTACAATAAGTGAAAAAAGAAAGACAAAGGGAGGGATAGTGAGACTGAAGGGGGAGGATGGGGGCCGCTGTGGAGGATGACAACAGTAAAGTTGACATACTGAACAGGTATTTCTGCTCAGTCTTTACTGAGGAAGAGGAGGGTAATGGGTCTGAAGGGAGTACAAGGGGTGAGAATGGTGCAGAAATGGACACAAGTCCCTTTACACGAGAAAGGGTCCTGAAGGAACTGGAAGTAATAAGAGTTGATAAAGCAATGGGCCAGATGGGGTGCACCCCAGGGTCCTTAAAGAACTAAGAGAGGTGGTGGCTGAACCTCTGGCTTCCTGTTTAGCCGATCATTGGAAACAGGGAGGCACGAAAGACTGGAGGACAGCAGATGTAGTCCCCTATACAAAGTGGGAACAAAGAGGAAGCAGGGAACCACAGACCAGTCAGCCTCACCTCGGTGGTGGAGAAGATCATGGAAGCACTACTGAAGGAGAGATTGGTGGAACATCTGGTTGTCAATGGACTACAGGACCCAAGGCAGCATGGTTTCACCAGGGGGAGGTCATGTCAGACCAACCTCGTTGAATTTTTTGACTGGGTGACTAGGGAGGTGGATCAGGGGAGGGCAGTGGACATGGCCTATCTGGACTTCAGCAAGGCCTTGACACTGTGCCACATAGAAGACTATTACACAAACTGGGGAATATGGGTGTGGGCAGGACAGTAGTGTGGTGGGTGGGTAACTGGCTGGGTGGCAGGACACAGAGGGTGGTGGTAAATGGCTGTCACTCCACAGAGGGAAGAGTGACCAGTGGGGTACCACAGGGATCAGTGCTGGGACCGGTCCTATTCAACATCTTCATCAGTGACATTGCATGAGGACCTAGAAGGCAGAATTTCACTGTTCACTGATGACACAAAGCTCTGTAACAGAGTAGACACACCAGAGGTGTAGACAGAATGAGAAGCGACCTGCAGAAACTTGAAGAATGGTCAGGGGTTTGGCAGTTGAAATTCAATGCAAAGAAGTGCAAGATAATGCATATGGGGCACAAAAACCCTGGCACAATATATCAGTTGGGGGGTGAGGATATAGCATGCACCAAGCAGGAAAGGGATCTTGGGGTTGTCATCTCTGATGACCTCAAGGTAGGGAAATAGTGTGACAAGGCAGCAGGTAAAGCAAATAGGATGCTGGGATGTATAGGCAGGGGCATCACCAGCAGGAAAAGGGAGGTCATAATTCCGCTATACAAGACACTAGTGAGGCTCCACCTGGAGTACAGTGTACAGTTCTGGAGACCATACCTACGTGAAGGACATAGACAGGGTAGAGAAGGTTCAGAGGAGGGCAACAAAGATGGTGATGGATTGCATCACAAGTCCTATGAAGACAGGTTGAAGGAACTGAACATGTACTCCCTGGAGGAGAGGAGGGAGAGAGGGGATATGATAGAGACATACAAGTATCTTACAGGGAGGAACAGGGTGCAGGAAAACACTATTTTTAAGCGAAAAAGATGTTCCAGGACTAGAGGGCTTGGGATGAAGTTGGAGGGAGGACAATTCAGAGGAAACATGAGAAAGAATTTCTTCACAGAACGGGTGGCGGACAAGTGGAACACCCTGCCAGAGGAAGTGGTGGGGGCTGAAACAATCACGGGATTTAAGAATGCATGGGATAGACATAAAGGAATTCTGGAGGTCAGGGGTAAGGGGCAGCTGACTTCTAGGAAAACAAACTGAACTTACAAGCTCAAATGGTCAGACTGGGTGGGCCATAGGCCCCTATCTGCCGACACTGTCTATGTATCTATGTATCTATGTGTATAGTGTGTATGAGAATACTAAACTGCACTGCATTTGAACAGTATGTATTAGGGATGGATGATTGGGAATCTGAACCCTTCCCTGATCTCTCAAAATCTGGTGGACCTGGGAAACGCAGGACTTATGCTGAAGGTGGTCTGCTTCTCAGCGCTTTTTCACACTTCTCAGTGCTTTTTAAAATTTAGGGCTTAAATGTTAAAATAAAACTCTTCTCCCATCTACCAAACTCACCTGTTCCCTGTATACAAGGAAACAACAACAAAAAATAGTTGTTATTCCCCCCTTTTCAGCTTTCTCAACTGCTGCTTATGTGTCCTCTCATGCAACGTTACAAGTGCCCATGCTTGTAATGCTGCTGTGGCATGAGTTAGAGAAAACTCAGGAGCAGGCAACCTAATGGGAGACTGCGGCAGCATCAGATTAATGCATAGGTCTCAAGGGAGGCCTAGACTACGGCAGCATCGGATTCATGCATAGGGCTCAAGGGAGGCCAGACCTGAAAGTTTTTTTTTTTAAATATAGAACCATTGACATACAGTGTGGATTAGAGCAAGTACAAAGAATCAAGACAATAAGGACAAAGGGATTTCGAGAATTCTAGCCTAGGTGAATTAACAACAACTGGTGATATAACGCATACAAAGAGGGTTTAAACAGATTTACAATATAACATTGGTACTAATGGAGTCAAGTGCAATCAAAACTATCCTGGGTGACTATGTAATCAACAAGTGCTGTACAAGAGGGAGGGTAAGTACCAAAGGATGAGACCAGAGGATGAGGGAGAAGGGCATGAGGGGAATCAGTTTAGGGCTACGTGCAGGTGCAGGAGTGGGTGCGGGAGAAATGTTTCCTTATGTGTTTAAAGGCTTAGATGGAGAGACAGAGTTTTAGTTCCGGAGGGAGGGCGTTGAAGAGCTTTGGTCCCATATAGGAGAGTGTTTTCTGTCCTTGAGTGGTTCGGCAGAAAAGAACAGAGAAAGTGAGAGTGGAAGACAGTCTGGTGGTCCTGGTGGAGGTGGCTGACGGGAAGAGACAGGTGAGGGAGACGGAGCAGCCAACGATAGAGTTTGAAGAAGAAGAAAGTGGCCATCTTGCAGTTGAGGTGGGTGTCCAGGGAGGCCTACTGGTGAGCTTATAAAGGTCACAGTGGTGAGTGAGTTTAGGAAGACCGGAGGCAAAGTGGATGGCGTTGTGGTAGGAGCTCCCGAGTCTGGAGAAATTTTTGTTGGAGAGGCGGGGGAGGGAGACAAGGGAACCATAGTTGTAAACAGGGAGGAGGAAGTTGGAAACAAGGAAAGATTTGAATTCCTTGTTAAGGTACTGCTTAGCTCTGTGGAGGATACCGATGCATTGATGGGCTTTTTTGATTGTGAGGCTTGTGTGAGTATCGAAATTAAGGTGGCAGTCCAGGAGTAAGCCTAGGTACTTGAATTCATTGACTCTTTCGATGGAGTTGCCTAGGTTGTCATACAGGGAGAGGTCAAGGCCTAGGGGCTTGTGGGGCTGGAGAAGACCATGATCTTTTTTTTGTTCGGAGTTGAGTACTAGACCGTTGGACGAAAACCAGGCATGAAGTCTGCTGAAATTGAATTGGAGTTTGTTAATGAGAGTGGTGTTTTTTTGTTTTGTCCTGACAGAATAAGGCTGCATCATCATCACAGAGAATGAGTTCAGTGGAGGTGCAGATGTCAGGTAGGGAGTTGACGACTAGAGAGAAAAGAAGAAGGCCCAGGATGGACCCTTAGGGAATGCCGTATTTGATAAGGCAGGATTCAGAGAGGACACCGCTAATCAAGGTATGATGGGATCTACCCGTTAAGTAGTCCTTGAACCAGAGGCAGACATCAGATGAGAAATGAAGGCCAGCCAGGGTATGGAGGAGGACATTATGATCAACGAGATAGAAGGCTTTGGTGAGGTCCACGAATGCAGCACTGGTGCAGAGGCCCTCATTGTTGGCTTTGTCTATGGAGTGGGTGAACTTGATTAGGGCTGTTTCAGTATTGTGGCAGGCATGGAAACCATGCTGGGCAACTGTTCACAGGTTGTACATGGTGAGGAATTCCATGGTTTGCCTATGGACAACTTTCTCTAGTATATTGGAGAGAGGAGCGAGGAGGGAGATCGGCCGGTAGTTGGAAATTAGATCCTTGGTACCAGATTTGTGTAGAGGTTTAATAATAGCGCACTTCCATGCATCGTGGAAGGATCCTGTGCAGAGGGAGTGGTTGAGGATGTTTGTTAGTAGGATGGCCAGGGAGTCACAGACAAGGCGGAGAACTCTGTAGTCAGTGTTGTTGGAGCCCTTGGATTGTCTAGGGTCACTAGTTCTGATTAGTTTGATTACTTCTGCAGGGGTTAGGTACCTGAAATGAAACCTGGGATGGGAGACCTGGAGGGGGGCGGGGGAAAGCGGGGTAGGAGGGGAGTTGGGCTTATACTGGTCTAGATCACTAAAGTATTTATTGAAAAGGGAGGCTATTTCACCCAGCTTGTCGGTGGTTGACCATT